>OX638370.1:35839947-38239947 GCA_951812925.1 Calliopum simillimum
TAAATAAATAAATAAATAAATAAATAAATAAATAAATAAATAAATAAATAAATAAATAAATAAATAAATAAATAAATAAATAAATAAATAAATAAATAAATAAATAAATAAATAAATAAATAAATAAATAAATAAATAAATAAATAAATAAATAAATAAATAAATAAATAAATAAATAAATAAATAAATAAATAAATAAATAAATAAATAAATAAATAAATAAATAAATAAATAAATAAATAAATAAATAAATAAATAAATAAATAAATAAATAAATAAATAAATAAATAAATAAATAAATAAATAAATAAATAAATAAATAAATAAATAAATAAATAAATAAATAAATAAATAAATAAATAAATAAATAAATAAATAAATAAATAAATAAATAAATAAATAAATAAATAAATAAATAAATAAATAAATAAATAAATAAATAAATAAATAAATAAATAAATAAATAAATAAATAAATAAATAAATAAATAAATAAATAAATAAATAAATAAATAAATAAATAAATAAATAAATAAATAAATAAATAAATAAATAAATAAATAAATAAATAAATAAATAAATAAATAAATAAATAAATAAATAAATAAATAAATAAATAAATAAATAAATAAATAAATAAATAAATAAATAAATAAATAAATAAATAAATAAATAAATAAATAAATAAATAAATAAATAAATAAATAAATAAATAAATAAATAAATAAATAAATAAATAAATAAATAAATAAATAAATAAATAAATAAATAAATAAATAAATAAATAAATAAATAAATAAATAAATAAATAAATAAATAAATAAATAAATAAATAAATAAAATAAATTATGATATTTCTTCGGCAGTCATATCTACATATTAGTCGGAAATTAAAAAAAAAATTTGAGTTTCGGATGGAGTAAGTGATCCCAATCTACGAGTTTTGAATTCACGTCGTAGCAATTCGAATTCAATGATAGCTTTTTCGTAGGTTTCACGAAATTCGTATCTGCGATGGATTCAGCGATAGGCCTGATCATGGTTAAATTACCCTGATTGCAGCGATTGGCCAAACTCACACCAAGAGCACGGGCATGTCAAATTTGTAGGCAAACGGAGGGAAATGAAAGCACCATTTCTATTTTTTTATTTTGACTATTTGCCATAACCATTGTTATTGAATAATGGGCCTGATATTAATATAAGAAACACAAAAATGTATTTAATATATTAATTCATTTCGTAGTATTTTAACACTTTTAACGGCAACTCTAAAGGAAGAAAAGGCATTAAAAGAATGTTCTAATCACGTACGACATCATGTCTTAATCATGTAGTCTATTATTCTTGGGTCATTTGTGTAAACAGGCTTTCTAAATATGACATTGAAAACGACAAAACTGACAACATCCGAACATAACGAACCAAAAAAAAAAAAACAAACGAAAATTTTTTTTTTTGCATATTTAACACAGTAAAGACTCAAACCAATTCTTTAGTTCTGGACCACCCAATGTTGTAACCAACTTACTAACGAGTGACGATTGACCGATTTTTTTGTGTTGCCAACAATTGGTAAGTTTACCTAAAACGGGTAATTCTCAACACAATTTATGCAAAATCGGAAAAATAAATCATAAGTAAATTTTTCACACAGAAAATTCTTACTTGCTGCGAGCTTGTATGTTAACAAATGTGCTTAATTTAACGCAGATAAACAAGTGTGTCTTTTATACTTATGGATTGTTTCCAGAGTTATTCGACGTTTAATACATGATAAATGAGGTGAGTTATGCCTAAATCAATTCATAAATCTCTGGTGGAAACTTGCTATCATTTATCTGTGTTAAATTAAGTACTTTTGCTTTCTCATACGTTTCTAATAACCTGTTTCCATCCAAGATTTAAAATGGGATTTACGGCTATTTTCAGATTTAGTTGACGTTTAACGCATGATGACTGAGGTGAGTTGCGGCTTAATGCAAACTCACACGAATTTCTAGGCAAGCGGAGGGATGGTGCTTTCATATCCCTCCGTTTGCCTGGGCTTATCGAAGCATAGATACACTGTCTTCTTCAGATTTATTTATTTTACGTGTAATACATGTTGAATGAGGTGAGTTACGGCTGACTCACTTCATAAATCTCTGGTGGAAACATGGCATTAATTATCGAAAGTGCTAAATTTTGAGCAAAAAATTGCTTGTTTAAGGGAAATGTGGTATTTTTTAATCAATTTGCTGGCAACACTGGCACTATCGATACGTTTTTCATTTGACATTGAAACGACAAAACTCCCAAATTCCAACAGACAGAATTTTTTGGATTCGGTTCGTCGTCGTTGTTCTTTGGTTCTTCTTGTTCTCGCAGTTCCAGTTCGGGTGCTTCCCTAAGTTTTTGCTGATTTCTTGGTTTACGTGTTAAGGAAAAAAAAAGAAAATTTTTTTTTTTTTGCATATAAAGCCAAACGCTCTAAATTATCTGATAAACAACTGCAACTGCAACTCTTCAAACCAGAATATAGTGAAATTTTATTTTGTGAAAGTAGTTTTAAAGAAATTATTGAATACAATGGCTGGACCCTTACCGCTACTAACCACTGAACCCATTTATCGGAAAATTCAGGAATATTACAATGCCAATCAACATAAAATCAATATTAAGGAACTGTTCGATCAAGATCCGGAACGTTTTAATAAATACAGGTAAGTTAAATTTATAAAGAAATTTTTTTTTAAATGGCATCCATACATTTTCGTCCTTTTTTTTTTTTTTTTCTTACAAAACAATTTGTAGGTATATACACGTAGTAGTATCCTTGCTATCTGTCATTTATAGACCATAGCTGTGCCTATATCCTGTGAGCACACAATTCTCACCTACCCCCCTCCCGTACTTTGTGTAATTAACTCTTCCTTTGTTATTTCATTTGTGGGAGGTGTCTCCCAGAAAAAAAAAATTTCACTTTCTTTTTACTATCCAACAGTGAGTGGGGCCACTTGTTCGGTTTGTCGGTCTTCTGGTCGTTGGTAGTTTCGTTATTTTTCCTTTTAATGATTTCTGGTTTTAAAAATAGACTTTAGCCTAGTGTACCTATTTTTCTGTTGTATCTGCCGATTACATTGTGGTTTTCTTTTAATAAAAACTAACATTGAAGTGGAGCTAAGTTGGGGTTTTTAATAGTGTTATTGTCATCGTTGTTGCTTGTTGCTGTAGGTTTTGTTAATGACATTGGAAGTTTTTGTTTTTAATTATTTACTGAATAATGAGTATTGCGCTGTTATTTAATTAATAAGAAAGTACATATTTTTTTGTTTCGGAATAGTAAAAGTACTATAATTTTTTGACACAGGTTTGCTTTAGGCGTTCGCTCTCATTTGCTGGACATACTAAAAAAAGCGCACTGAAAAACTAAGGAATGGGCTAAGTTTCGATACAATTCAGCTTTTCTAAAATTCATTATAGTTAGAAACCACTAAAATACAATATAATCTTTATATTCTACATTTGGGGGGTTATCGTGATTAAATATTCCCCTGGAATTTTTCTTAGACTGCAATGAAGAATGCACAGCAGTCTGAGAAAAATTCTCCGGGTATATTGATTCACGATAACCCCCATGATAATTTAATAACAAACAGCCCACAAAATATTTTGAATGTACCGGCAAGAATACATTTCTCATTCCAATACATTTTTTTTTGTTTTGTCTGGTTTGGTTTATTGGCTCATAAGAAGTGTGCGGAAAGCCTAATACTCCATTCTAACTAGACTGGTTAACCAGACGAAATACAAAAATCCTTATAATTAATCATCACCGTTCACACCTTTTACCTTGATCAGCGCTTTGTCATTTCACTAACAATTAATTTGACGTTTACCAAATTGCAACACTCAGAGTGTTCGTTAATAGTCCAGAATTAATGTTTTCGGAACGAACACTCTGACTATTTTCATTATTATTTAAATTTGTTTTAAAACAATTGATTAGTGATTTTTCAAAAGGGCGTATTTCCAATTACGACGTTGAACAAACCTAAGAATGCTATCGCCATTATCTAGTTCATCCTCTAGTTCAAAATCCATCACAAAAATGCATTTTTCCAAGAGAAAATCGTGATCAAAAATCACATTTCCGAACAAAATGGCTTATTTCTATATAATTCCATATAAATTTTTAGAGTTTAATACAAAAAGACGTATTTCGTATAGTCGCCGAAGGAACCTTTAATATTTTGTATATAGAGTAGAACGGGGCAATGTCGTGCACTCAACTTTGACATGCTCGTAAAGCCGTACATCTCAAGCGAATGCGACGAGTAAGCATCTGATCGAAAGATAATTTCGTTGGTTACATCCATGTGTAACAACATTTGTGTAGCGAGAAATTGTGTTTGTGTAAGTGAAGAAAAAAAAATGTGCACGACATTACCCCCCTCAAAATTTGTGGGGTTATGTCGTGCATTGTTTTCCGAGTATAGTAAAGGTACCAAAATGTGTGAGAAATGATAGGTAGTGATTCTATTAGAGGAGATTTAGCATTATCATGTATTTATTCATTATTATACAAGTGAGAAGTACATAATATGTTGTGTAGAGTAGAACGGGGCAATGTCGTGCACTCAACTTTGACATGCTCGTAAAGCCGTACATCTCAAGCGAATGCAACGAGTAAGCATCCGATCGAAAGATAATTTCATTGGTTACATCCATGTGTAACAACATTTGTGTAGCGAGAAATTGTGTTTGTGTAAGTGAATGTGCACGACATTACCCCAATGGTCGTTTTAAAGGTCAACTTCGATAACTCGGTGAAGCCCAACATTTTTTTGGAAATCAAATACTTCTTTTCTTTGGCAGGATATTTCGTTTCAGAAAACACTTACCTGGTATATTTTCCCGCAAGGAAAATTATTTTTCTGACCCGATGAAAAAACACTTTTATCGTCCCGAAAGCGTACTTTTTGAAAAAAAGGTTACTCTGTAGAGACGAACTGGTGAAAATTGCTAGTATTATATGCATAAGCTCAGTAGGTCAGCAGGTCCCTACCTTACGAACAGTTGGTAAATCATTCAATTCCTTGGGCTAAAACAGCCAGTGCACGACATTACCCCGTTCTACTCTACCTCAGGCTATATAGGTACTTACATATCATGCCTATAGACAGCTGCTTAAATTTTCACATGGTGAAATAGTAGTGAAATAAGGAGTAAGTAAGGGGTAAGAAGCTTTGGTCAACTCACTATAACAAGGGTGTCAGCGTTTTAAAATCACTGAGCCAAGCGCTGTCAGCGCAAAATTTTCTTTTTTTACAACAAATTCAAATTCAACAATTAGAAAAACTATTTTTTGTTGTTTTCTTGGTGGCTCGTTTATAACAACAACAATATTTCAATAATTTCTAAAAATTCTGAGAACTACAACACACACGAAAAATTATTTGTTGTTTTTTTCTATGCGAAACAACAAAACCAATTTTTCATAAATGTTTAGTTCCGCGAAATTTTGACAAGCTCAAAAAATCACAACAAAAATTATTTCTGTGATTGTTGTATTTCTGCCAAATTTGCATAACATTGAAATATTATTTTTGTTGTAGTCGAGCCAAAATTGGCTCACTTTTGTTCTACGCTGACACCCTTGCACTATAACACTGCCCCTAAAATTTTATTCTCATTATTGAAAATGTGTTTAACATGGAAATACGTCCTTTTTAAGAAAAAAAAATCCTCTGATACATTTTTGATTTTGGCTTTAATTTGCTTTTTATTATAAACTACCATTTCCCGGTGTGCGTTATACACATTCTCTTGTACAGGGGCCGGCCATCTCCAGTTAAAATAAACCAAAGAATTTAAATTGTCCCAATGTAATTTATACACTTACCAAATGTCATCTATGTACATTAAATAGTTTCGTAGATATGACATTTTTTAAGGGCGGTACACCACCCATTTTTCTCTTAGATATTATTTATTCCAATACTCTCAATATATATACCAAATCTCACCCATGTCCGTTAAATATTTTCAGAGATTTGATAAATTAATTTTTTGGAAACACGAAAAAAAGACCAACAATTTTTTTTTTAATTTTTGGATCCGACATCTAAAAGAGAACCTTGGGTTAAAAAATTTTTACTCCAAAATGTCGTAAAAGGTCATGAAAAACACGAAAAAAAAGCGAAAAATTTATATTTCCTTTCGATATCCAACCCTTGTGTAAAAAAAAACACGCCGTACCTGAAAAAACTAATGACGCAGAAGCACGCGTCGTACCCGAAAGCCTATATTTATAAATTTTCACAGTGATGAGGAACATACAGACATACAAACTTTTTTTTATATAATATTATTTATATTACAAGCATTTGATTCTCGCGGGGATTTCATAGATACTAAAATAATTAAAATACGTTGCCTGGTTAATAAGGAAATAAATTTAAAAAAATCGATAGAACTTTGTTGCTAAATGATAAGGTACTTGAAATTGAGAAACAAGGTTCTAAATGCCAGATAGAACTTTGTATTTCTGTAAGATTTTTTTTTTTATTCAGATAGAACTTTGTGTTTCTGTAAGAGAGTAGGCAAATTAGTTAAAATCATTTAATTTTGTTAAACAAGCCTCGATTTTGAGCCGACATGGCTTATTTTGTTAGTAAATGGACTTACAAAAAACCAACACTTAAGATTTATGCAGTTTTTGGAAAAAGGTCGAAAAAGCGTTTTTGAAAAATTGACATACCTTTATGTATCATTTAAAGCGAGTATAACTTTTTAAAGAAAAATCACACAAGGTCAGTTTATAGCTCATTTTAAAGACAAAGAACAGTACTAAAATGTTGCATTCAATAGAAAAGAGTAAAACAATTTTGGACGTCTTTTACACATATAAGATATAGCAACTCTGATGCCAGATTCGGATTCACCGTTGGAAAATTTATTAAAAATGACTATTTTTGATTTGAATTCTTAAATTTTCCAAAACTGGTTTTCGACCTTTTTTCAAAAACTGCACAAATCTTAAGTGCTGGTTTTTTTTAAGTTCAATTACTAACAAAATGAGCCATGTTGGCTCGAAATCGGGGCTTGTTTAACAAAATTACACGATTTTATCTAATTTGTCTGCTCTCTTACAGAAGCACAAAGTTCTATCTGGCAGTTAGAACCTTGTGAAATTAATTTCAATTTGAATATGTGTAGATAGAACCTTGTGCATCTCAATTTCATTAATTACCTCAGAAACCATACGAGATAGAAAAATTTGAGTAGCGGTAATCGAAAGAGCGTGGTCTATTTAGTACGAAGCAACCCTGTTGTTCTAAGGTCGCGATATAAGTACCTATCAATCAATCAAGCTAGAGGCCTTCGCTAACTACTGGTGAAGAAAGTAAATCGATTCCGTCAGATGGAAAAATTATATAAAAAATTAATGAAGTGATAATTTTAAGGTCAGTTGTGGGCACTATTAGAAAATCGGCTAAAAATTAAAAAATATGAAGTAAAACGCAATCAAAAACGAAAATAATTTATTTTGGAAACATTCACTGACACAAATTCATCATCTGACGTGCAATGAATGCAAGTAAAATAACTGGCTTGCATGTTAGCGCATTCGTTACATTTGACGGAGTTGGTTGCGGTCAATTTGAGCGGCAACACCTTCAAACAAATGATGCAAAAGTCACGGTCGTACACGTCCTCGTCCGATGACGCTGTGTAGTTTGCTGTCCCGTTCAGCCGATGATTTCGCTGCTGCAGTTGAATTGGCGCGCTTAGCCAAATAATAATGTAGATCAACACTCTTCCCCTGTTAAAAAATTTTATAATTTCCATAGGTTTTTTTTTTTTTGAATTTGCAGATGCCACCTGCCGATTTTTGAGTTAAACTATCTAAATTTTTGAAAACTAGCTAATATTTCTCATACTTATCGAAAAGTTCTTTATATGCTCATCTGGTTAACAAGGCGAATAAGAATGGGGTATAAGTCAAAATTTGATTGATGGTTTAAATCGGCACCAGTAGTACACTACTGTGTCAACTAAATTTCTGTTACATATAGTTTATTTTATTTTAAAAAAATGCCAAAACAACAAGAAATTTGGAAGTTGTGTTTGAGTTCCTTTCAATTAAATTGATGACATACTTAACGAGAACGCATCAATTCAATTATCGTTCATTTGATATTTGTGTCCACATCTCAAAACATAAACAAATAGACTTTCTTCCGACTAATGGGTCTGGATCAAATAAAGAAATTTATTTTAAATTGAAAGTGTCTGCCTGAATTCGTGCTGAACGAATTTTAACTTTATTCGAACGCTCAAAAATCATCTTATTGATTTGCATCCCTTATTATTATGCCATTTTGTATACAAAGAGTTGGTGTAACAATTTATACAAAATACACAATATGTATGTACTGCATGATTACAACAAATATAATTTTATATTCATGCATAGTAGGTGCTTTTAAATAAACGAAATTAAATACATACTTATGTACAAACATCCTTTAAAAATGTCAACTGAGCATAATTTCTGTATTAAGAGCACTATAGATGTGACAAAAAGAATGAACAGCTTAAGTCGACTTGAGACAATTGAAGTACATACAGTACAAACTTTTGAAATTATGAACCTCAACAAATCGATTTGAAGCTATTATGCTGTCTACAAAAGAGCTAGTGGCATTCGGTTACATTTTAAATGTAAGTTGAGGCTATAGATGGTGTAAGACCACCGAAAATGTTCATATTTTATTAAGTTGATCTAATGCACATTTTGCTAAGAGATTCTTGAGTTGACATTAACTTTTGTCCTACCGTCGATGGAGATGATGCTGCCTATATAAGTAAAGCTGTACACGTTTTCCATAAAATCATTGCTAGCAACAAAACGCGCCTTCAAGATAGCAGCATACATTTTGAGGCCAATTTTCAACTGGGTAAAATTTTGTTTTCGTTTTTTAATAACTATTTAAGTTCTTCATATTGTGCAATGTTCACGAAAGCATATTTTATAAAGAAATAGTGAAAAATTTACTTTAACAATGTTTGACTTAAGCTGTTTCGGCTTTTTGCTGCAAGACCAATATAAAAACAACAAATTAGACATCTCGACAAGCATTGTTGGAGGCATATAATAGAGTACAAAACAAAACGACCGACCGACCAAACAATATTTTAATGTTAATTATAACACGATAGTGAAAGAGGGTAACCTTGGTATTTGTGCTTCGTGAAACTGCATACTTTAACATAAAAAATTTTGTTCATAGTTAAGTATTAAAAAAAAAATTTATGTAGTATCTTAATGTAGGTCACTGATTGCAAATATATCCTCGAATTTTAATTCTGTTAGTAGGTATCATATAAAGCAAAAATGTATGCATGCGATTAGATACATGTGTATGTACATACATATGTATGTATATTCTTATTGATTGTACTTAAAACGTACATAAACAATTTGTAACTTGATTTCGATGTGGTTTCATAATTAACCGCAAATTGAAATGATTTAAAATTGATTTTGTCCACGTCATGGTTCAAAAAGTCAAAGTCTAAAGTACAAAATTCAAAGCCTATTTTTTCTTTTCAAAACCATTTAGTTGTGTAACGAAGTACTAAAAAATGCACACGGATTGTCCAAACTTTAAATGTTTTCTCGGCTATGGCACGAAGAAAATTGGTCCCAAATTTGATTTGTGGGCTAGCAATAGCATGTTCAAGAATATCTGGATGTTCAACAATTTGCACGTATGCATTGCATTTTTATATGTATTAATAATTACATTTGAAATGGTTTTACCTAACCAGCCGCATTGCTGAAGTTGACATTTCTGATGAAACTGCATCTTCATGCTGCTGTAATTGCTTTAAATATTGTTGTATTTATTGTTGTTGTATCGTTGCATATGAAAGGTCAATTAAAAGTCTTTCATACAACGACAGCACCAGCTACAATAATAGTAATGATGATAAGCACTATAGATACACTAAAAAAATTCTTGTTTGGCTTTAATAACAGGTCATTCAATAAGTCCGTAGGATGAGTAAGAAAAAAATAAAATTTTGACATAACTCGATTTTATTATTCAACATAGTTGCCTTCGAGGGCAATACAACGAGTATAGCGATATTCCAACTTTTCGATACCTTTTTTATATTACGATTTCTCTTTTTCGTCAAAATAGGCCTCAGCTGACTGTCTTTTGGATTCTGGTGTGTAAAAGTGAAGCCATGTTTCATCTATTGTCACATATCGATGATAGAATTCGATTTTATTGCGGTTTAACAGCTGTTTAACACTCCTCTGAAGCATCAATTCGTTTTTGTTTTGGTCGACTCTGAGCTCACGCGGCACCCACTTTGCACAGAGCTTTCGTATACCCAAATGTTCGTGTAAAATGGTAGAAACTCTACCATCTGATATCTTTACAATGTCAGCTAGCCCGAGCATCTTCAATTTGCAACCGTTCATAACCAATTTGTGGATTTTTTTTATGTTTTCTGGAATAACAGCCTAATTTGGGCGTCCACAGCGCTCTGCATCATTTGTGCTGGCACGACCATGTTTAAATTCAGCAATCCATTTGTATCAATGGAGCAGAGTTCGGATAATGTTTATCAAAACATTGTTTGGTTTTCACTGTATTTTTTTCATCAAAAACCAATGCTTTATCAAAACTCGAAATTCACTTTTTTCCATTTTTTTTTTACTAACAAAAGTTGCTTCACACAAAATGCTATAACTCATTAATCAATAGTCCGATTGCTGTCAAATTTATACACGTATCGTTTGAAGGTTAGTTCTAAAAATTCTAGTAATGCCACCTATGTGCCATCCTACGGACTTATTGAATGACCTGTTATATTGAGAATTTGCTTAAAATTATTATATTAAGTAAAAAGCACGTTCATGATCAAGCGTATTCGCTTCGCGCGATGCGAAAATCTGAAAGAAAATGTCAAAAAAGTAAGCTAAGGTCATTTAGAGGTTGCTCATCGCCGTTTTATGCAAAATCTAAGCTTGATGCGGTTTTCATTTTCTTTAGGCCTCAAAAATGCTCGGAATGATTCGTGCGATGTATCAAATATTTCGTCTTGAATCAAGGTACATACATATATAAAAAAAAAAAATAGTAACTTCATATAAAAAAACACTTGCTGCAAGTTCACCATGAAATTACACAACGAACAATTTTTTAGAACATCTCAACCCATTATAACCTGTTTTTTTGGGTCTTTTTGACTGCTTCTTTCAAAAACTTGGCTATAATGGGCTAATGTGTTCTACAAAAATATTCTATGGAAAATTTCGCTAGGGGTCACCAAAGACAAGAAATGCCTTACTTACTTCGTGCTTATAGCTTGATTCAGTATCTTTCCCAAAATGATCCAAACATGAAAATCGATTAAAAGATATCCAAGTTATCGGCAATTATGTGAAGAGAGTTCGTCACTATTAACCAATTTTTGCACTCCAGAAGCCACAAAAAAATCGCAAACATTTTTTTTTGCATTTCTATCAGGTATAAAATGAACCCATGTACCAAATTTCAGCGAAATCGGAAGGGGTATGGCATATCTTTTTACGCTAGAAATGGAATGGTTGGATACAAACTTTTAGTTTTGTAAAAGGGTGCTGCGAACCCTTTCCAATCCCCATCCACACTGTATTAATCTATGTACCAAGTTTCAGAACGATAGCTGCTTTAGGTACAGAGATGTATAATTTTAAGCGTGTTTTTTTTTGCAAAGGTGAACTTGATTTGGAAAAAGTTGAATTCGCTTGGAAAAAGTTGAACTTGGAGTGTAAAACCTGTATCAAAAAAAAGTCGAGCGATTAGCTATACTGTTTCAAAGATTTTTGGTTTTAAATTCTCGCGCGACGCGACTACGCTCTTCTTTAAAAAAAAAACATTTGATCTATAGAAAACAGTTTCGCTGTACAATAGTCAGAAAACCCCAAGAGATTTGAAATGTGTTCCTAGTGCATCTTGTTTTTTAATCATGAATATGCTGTCCGTTTTGTTGCGTCGTGTCGGGTTTTCTGTGGAAACCGGTGATTTTAAAAATAAAACTATTTAATGCCTAAAATTGGATTTTTAACGCATTATCTTCAATTTTAAGCATTCCTCGTCTTTGGTAACCCCCAGTAAAATTTTTTGTAGAATACTTTAACCCATTATAGTCCAATTTTTGGAAAAAGTAGTCAAAAAGTCCCATAAAAACAGGATATAATGGGTTTAGATGTTTAGAAAAATTTTCTATGCATGAGTTCGTTATGACCTTGGGACAAAAAGTTTTATCCAAATGTACTTTTAAAGACTTACAGTAGAAGTGAGAAGAAGCTCAAAAATACGTTACTTTTTTAGCTAAAAAACAGTTTATGGTTGATGTTAAGTTAAAGATATATTTTTTTTATATACCTTGAATCAAAACAAAAATTTTAAGATATCGCAAGACTCAGTCCGATATTTTTTAAGGTCGTAATAAAATATTTGCCGTATTAAGCCGTGATTTCGTATACTGTAAAATTCTAAAATCATCGGCTTAATTTGTGGATTTTGTGAAAAGATGCTTTTTAGTTTATGGTTGAGAAAACAAAATAACAAAGACGATGGAAAACGCAGGCATAGCAAGTTTTATTGATGAAGAAATGAACTTTCTGATCAAATTAATAGAAGGATATATATAATAATATATAACTGAGTGCAAAAAATTCGCACTTTTACGGAAACAAAAAGATCTCCATTATTTTGCAGAGTTAACAGGAGCATCTGCTCCGGCAAGACAGCGTTATCCTTAGGAATATGTATGATATAACTTGGTTCTAATTGTATGCAGCATACGTATTTACTTACCATTTCGTTATGCTCAAAATTAATGTGGATTCTATTTATTTAGGATCAACTGTTGGTTAACGAATGAAAATCAGTGGTTTAACTAATGGTTAACCAGTGACCAAAATAAAACTGTTGGTGGTTAAACTCTTCTCATTAGTTTACTAATGACTATGAATCCGGGCCTATTTTTAACAGTAATGTGGACAGTTATCAAATGACTTAGATTTTCGTTTAAAAAAGTCTCTGGGTCTCTGATTAAAAGTACAAACTTGACGGACAAGGTATTGCATTGCAAATTCCGAAACTTTCTTATCTAGAAAATGTGTACAAATTTATGAATGTCACATATTTGATAATGAATGCCCCTTATCTGTTTGTGGTTTGTATAAATTATATGTAAATTATTTAAACTGCTTTTCGTTTTTTAAATACGAGCATGTACTCCCTTTGTAGTATATTCTCCAGTATCTACTCGGCGAAACATAGGCCCAACAAGAAACGTCTCCAACTAACGACTCCTTGCGATGTCTTTTTAACTTTTATCTTTCTTATGACTTTTGTTGCACCATATTCTCTACTTTCACGTGGATTCCGCTAAAGGTTTTGGTGGCAAATTTTACTAAGTGGTATTCGGAGAGTATGTCATATTTATTTCCATTTACGCAGTTTAACCTCATTAGCTATGTTATGCATTATAAGTAGCTAAAGTTTGTCACGCCACTAATCTGCCAAACAAGTTCTTCCACAATATTTATTTTCCCATCTATATGTTTTTAGCTTACGCATCAAGACGCCCAATGATGGAGAGATTTTGCTAGATTATTCCAAAAATCGCATCACCGAATGTGTTTGGAAAGCACTACTTGATTTGGCTAAGGTACGTCGCGTTGCTGAGGCGCGTGATGCAATGATGTCCGGTGAGCATATCAATATCACAGAAGATCGTGCCGTTTTGCATATTGCTTTACGTAATCGCAGTTTGCAGCCCATACTTGTTGATGGCAAGGACGTTATGTCAGATGTACGTGCTGAGCTGCAGCACATGAAGGAATTTACCAATCAATTATTATCAGGCGTATGGCGTGGTTGCACTGGCAAACAAATCACCGATGTTGTTAATATTGGTATTGGTGGTTCCGATTTGGGTCCTTTGATGGTTACTGAAGCATTAAAGCCATATTGTAAGGGTTTGCGTTCACATTTTGTGTCGAATATCGATGGCACACATATGGCTGAAGTTTTGAAGAAAGTTGATTATGAGACTACATTGTTTATCATTGCCTCAAAAACATTTACCACACAAGAGACTATTACAAATGCCACATCGGCTAAAACTTGGTTGTTAGAGCATGCAAAGGATGTAAGTATAAAAAATTAAAAAAAAGCTATGATAAAATAACGAAAAAATATGGATTTTTTTCGGATATATCTCTGATAAACATTTATTGCTTTATATATTTTTTGTAGCCTATTGCTGTTGCCAAACATTTTGTTGCTTTGTCTACTAATAAGGAAAAAGTCACAGCATTTGGCATTGATGCTAAAAATATGTTTGGCTTTTGGGATTGGGTTGGTGGACGCTATTCACTTTGGTCTGCTATTGGTCTCTCCATATGCCTCTCTATTGGTTTTGAGCATTTTGAACAGCTACTGGAGGGCGCACACTTTATGGATAATCATTTTAAGTGCGCACCATTTGAAGAAAATGTAAGTACAAAGTTCTTCGTTATGTATGTACATAGTCAACAATTAAAAAATTAATTTACTACCAACCTGTAGGCTCCGGTTATTTTAGCATCTCTTGGCATTTGGTATTCCAACTTTTATAATGCTGAAACACATGCTTTACTACCTTACGATCAATATTTGCATCGTTTTGCTGCATATTTCCAACAAGGTGACATGGAAAGTAATGGCAAGTTTGTCACTAAAACTGATTCTCAAGTTGTTAACTATAACACTGGTCCAATTGTTTGGGGTGAACCTGGCACAAACGGCCAGCATGCATTTTATCAACTAATACATCAGGGCACACGTTTGATTCCTTGTGATTTTATAGCACCTGCACAAACGCAAAATCCAATTGCCGGTGGTATACATCACAAAATTTTGCTGGCAAACTTTTTGGCACAAACTGAAGCTTTAATGACTGGAAAAACATCGTGTCAGGCACGCGAAGAATTAGAAAAAGCCGGATTGTCTGGTGAAAAATTAGAAAAGCTTTTACCACATAAGACTTTTACTGGCAATCGTCCAACAAATTCTATTGTCGTCAAGAAATTGACACCATTTATTTTGGGTGCTCTCATTGGTAAGATAAACAATATATCATAATTTAAAAACAATTTCACTTTTTGCTTTTCCCCATATATAGCCATGTACGAGCACAAAATTTTCACTCAAGGTATTATTTGGGACATCAACTCTTTTGATCAATGGGGCGTTGAATTGGGTAAACAGTTGGCCAAAGCAATAGAGCCGGAGTTAGCTAATGCAGATACTGTAACATCACACGATGCATCTACTAACGGTTTGATTAACTTTATTAAATCAAACTGGTAAAGAAATGAATAATGCTTAGGAGAAAAAATATTTTTAACATTTTAAAATATTGTAATCAAAGTAAACACAAAATGCAAACCACCCACAGTAGAACAATAATCATAATTGAACCTGAATATAATTAGTAATGAAACATCACTGAAAATTTATTAATGTGCAAATTAGGTGTGAATAAATAACAACTAATTATATTTACAATCTCAAATCTAAATAAATATATATAACATATATTTATATATGTATACACTAGGTATAAAATCTACAAAAATAAAAAAGAAGGAAAAAAAACCAAGATTAAAGGCTTGAATACAACTTTCTTTTAGAAATAGCTTGAAAAACAAAATTATGCGCCTGGCAACTTATTATATGTTTTAACTTTAGCTTAGTGGCAAAAACGAAAAAACTTATTGTTATACTAAATTATTTCTAGTGTTATAATTGGCAATGCATTTCATCTTACTTTACTTTATGTTAAAATTTCATTTGTGTTGGCACTTAATAGACTAATTGTAGACCACTTCAAAATTGTTATTTATGAAAAACTTTTTATTGTATATTTTTTTATTACTATTTATTTTTCTTTTTTTTTTATTTGGTTAGCAAAATTTAAATTGTTATTGATATTAAATGAATTGCAAAAATGATGTTCAGTACCTATAAATATATAGTATGTTATACTCATGATGTAAAAGAAAACGCTGAATAAATTTGATGTATGTTAGATACAAAACAACGTGTTTTTCTTCTTCTTCACATAGACGCAAGATATGTTTTGCGCTGAAATTATGTGTTGTGTTATGGCTTTGGCACAAATGTTAGAAAATCATTTGCTCGATGGGTGAATTTTGAATGGCGGTGAAAAAAAATTAGTGGGGTGAGCGATCAGTATTTTCTGTGAACATTTTTCTATCGGCATTTTATTAAAAATGTTCAAACAAAATGTTCTACGACTTAAGTACAATTCACCGGGAAATCCAAGGATCGGAAATATAGGGCTTTATCATCTCTCAATTTTTTTCTCGGGCTCCCTTCTGGAAGTGAAAAAAATATTTTGACATTTGTTGTCAAAATTTAATATCTAAACGATGGGCCTTATCATGAATAAACAATCACAACAATCTTTTCTCAGACTCCCTAGCATGCAATCGAAAAAAAAACAATTCACTGCAACGTAAGGTTATCGACAATAATTTGCGAGGGAATATTTTGAAATTTTTTTAAGATTTTTGTATCCATCTTTTTAATAGGGAATTCGAAAATGAAAACTTTTCTACGACAATTTTATAGTCAATTAAGTTAAATTTCAAATGACATCAATCGTTTTGATATCCATCCATGGGTTTTTAATTTATACCGGTTTTTCTAAATGCTGCATACGGATGTTCCGATGGTTATATCCCCGAAACTAGATGCGAGCGACACTCTTTGATTGCATGTTCTTTCTTAGAATTAAAAGCGTCATAAAATAAACTAGGCTTAAAGGTTTAAAAAAGAAATGTGTCACTAAAGTAAGCTTGACTCAAATTTATAAATGAGAATAGTATTGTTACATTTTACTTCGTCACTTTTTATACCCTACACCCTACTTTGTGCTTCCGTTTGTAACGCAAAAAAGGAGGCGTGGCAGGCTTAAAAGAATATGAGCGTTATCGTGAATAAATATTTTTCTCAAACTGCACGACAGTCTGAGAAAAATTCCCCGGGAATGTTGATTAACGATAACCCCCTATATATATTCTTGATCAGATTCATGGTCGATATAGCCATGTCCATCTGCCTGGCTGGCTGTGCGTGGAAACATTTTTCACGGGAAAACTAACCAAGATAGTTCGATGAACTTTGGTACATTGACTTTGTCGTAAAAGTTAGCTCGTGGGATTGAAAATGAGCAAACAAAATGCACACAAATACAAGGGATACTAAGTACAAGCTTTGAGCAAAAATTTGGCGAATTCGAACTAGAGGGCGTGTTACTTCCCATATAAACAAAAGATTCAAAATGTTACACTGGAAGATAACCCAACCAAATTTCACTAAACACTCAGAACAGTGAATACAAGCTCTGGGCAGAAACTAGGCGAATTCGGAAAAAGAGGGTGTGGCGCCGTCCATATGAGCAAAAGTTTCAAAATGCTTTACTAAATGCGTTTTTTGAGATAATGCAATGAAATGAAATTTAGATGTTTATATTTTGTATATCTCTTCTTTCAATGGATATGCCAGGGCTGCATAGTAGTTTTTTTTTTTTTTTTGGCGAAAATTGGAAAGGAAATTTTCATACTCTCAATATATTGACCAGAAAGGAATATATTCTCGAATTTCAAGACAAATAATGATAGTTATTATAATGTAATTTTGTATAAACTCTTAACAAAGCAATAAGAATAAACAAGTTGTAAACTTAAATAAGTACTTTTTTTCTTTTTATAAAATTAAGCTTTATTCTCTTAAAAATTTTATTTATTTCTTTATATTTGCACATACTTAACTTACAACTTTTGTAACTATTTTAAAATAAATGTATGTATGTTAAACAAATAGGAAAAGCACAAAATTTATTATGTTTCCATAGCTTCAACATCATTATCTTCATCTTCAGCCATATCTTCATCGTTATCGCTTTCTTCCCACTCATCATCAGATGCACTCTTATCAGCCGCATCTTCGAGTTCAGAATTGGATGAATCTAAAAACATAAAATGCATATTAATAAAAATTAACATTTTAATGCAATTCAATATTCAACATACCATTGTCTTCATAAACGAGTAGATTCTCACTGTTTAAAATGTCTTCTTCAATGTTACGTTTTATTTGACTGACAAGCAATTGTAAGCGTCCATTGAGTCTGCAGGAATATAAAAATTTAAATATGAATCTAAAATTATATAACAGCAACTTACTTTGAGAGCTCTTTTAAACAATTTGAGCGATGTTCGATTATACCAATACATGGACCAAACTTATTTAATAAATCGTCAGCTCCAAGGGCCAATAACTGGCTTGAATGCGTTTGCGCCAGCATTTTAAGCCAACTAATAGAAAATCCAACACTAAAAAAAAAAAACACAAAAATAGAATGGTATAATTTAATAAGCTTGGAACAGTTTCTTTTTTAAAAAACAACAATTATTTTCTCCAAAAAATTTATTATTAACCTAAATAGCTTTATTAATATAGCTACTGATTTATTTTGGCGGTAGGAAATAACGCCCATAAAATAAAATAAACGCCCAATTATATTCATATAATTTTGGGCGATGACCATTTTGGAAATAACGCCCAAAATTTATTGATATCAAAATAATATAGGCGTTATTTCGTTTTTGTTTTTGGGCGTTATTTCGTTTTTATTTTGGGGGTTATTCCATTAGCAAACAACCGAAATAACGCCCAAAAAATAAAATAAAAAAATTAAATGATATATCGCACAAATAATATGAAATAATGATAAAAAAAAACGATATAACGTCTTAATAATTGAGGAAATAACGCTCAAAAACAAAAACGAAATAACGCTGAAATGATTTTCATATAATTTGGGTGATGATCATTTTGGAAATAACGCCCAAAATTAATTGATATGCAATTAATATGGGCTTTATTTCGGTTTTTGTTTTTGGTCGATATTTCATTTTTTGGGCCTTATTTCGTTTTTATTTTCGGCGTTATTTCATAAAAAAAACGAAATAACGCCCAAAAAAAGAAAAAATAGGGGCCAATTATTGAAATGAAATATCGCCTAATTAATATGCAACAATGCCCAAGAACAAAATAACGCCCAAAATTTATTTATAAGAAAGTAATTTTGGCTTTATAACGTTTTTTGGGCATTATTTATTTATTTTTTTTTTAATGGAATAACACCCAACATAAAAACAAAATAACGCTCAAATTTTTAACATTTTGATCATATTTAAATTTTTTCAAGCAAGAAATGAGTGTGTTTAACCATTCAACCCTTAACATTTTTAAATCAAATCATTTAAGCCATTTAGATTTTTTTAAAACATTTTATCCAATATTATTACACATGCTACGCATTTACTTACTTCATACGTTTTTGCTGCATTAACAACGTAAGTTCATTCACTAATGTACCAACATATTGTACAGGTAGCTTTTGTAGTGTCAACTGAATAGTTTTGACATCATTTGTACATAAAACGGAACGTAGAAGTCTGAAATTTTAAACGATACATTAGAATGAAAAAGTATATGTAAAAAATATCCATACGTACGTTGCATCCTTGCTGTGTAACGCCTGTACTAATAATTGTACTTTACTTTGTGCCTGCGGTGTCACCGTTGTACCTGCGGGTGCATTTAAATTTAAATTTTGTAAACGCGACTCCATTGGCAGTTCAATTGATTTTAGATTCTTCTTTGGAACATTAAGCGACGATTTATAATTTACATCATCTGTATTTATAACAGGCGTTAGAATTTTCAGAATCCCTTGGGCCTTGTTGTTGCCAGATTTTTTGGAGTATAATTTTTTTGGATCAGCGCGTACAAGAACTTGCATTTTTTCATTAAAGTTTAGTTGCAAATGTTCAAAGACCATAAAATGTTTATCACCGAATCCAAAAAGGATTTCTTCTGGCCGTTTACTATGTCGAAGTGAGGCTACTATGGCAGGAATTGGTTGTGTAACGGTTGCGCTATCAGATGCTATCGAAATGGTTACTTTTGGTTTAATGGGCTTTTCTGATTTTATGCTAAAATAGAACAAATGCAATGATATTAATTATATGTATTTAATTAAATAATCCAAATTACCTATCGACGGGTATCAAATACACATGTATAACACCACTACGTGTTACACTGGCCACTTTTAGATTGCCCTCTTCATCAACTTGACAGGTTAAACAATGCGCAATATCCTCCATTAATAGAGTACATGCAGCTGATTTATTACGCCCTTTTTTACCAATTTTCCACAAGCATATAATGCGCTCCATTTTCGATGTGGTTACTGCATACTCAATGCTTTCATTGAACAAAAAACTACTCATCAAATTCACTTCAGACGTATGACCAGTAAATGTTTGTATCAGCTCTTGATTTAATACAGAATAGACCTTTATTTGTCGTGTGCCAACGACTAAATTATTTGATTGTGGCATATATGCAAGACTATGCGGCTTTTCATTACCAACGGACCATGCTGAAATACATTTTTCTTCTGCAATGCTCCATACTATAATTTGACAATCTTCACCGCAAGTATATAATTTTCCAGCATCATCATAAACTATGGATGTTATTTTTCCAGAGTGTCCATCACCTTTTAGATTTCTTTCAATCTGGCGTTTAAAAGTAAAGTGTACAAGTCACATATTCAATTCAATTACATATGTGATGCGACTTAACTTACCTTTCCCAAGGCATAATCATATAGCGATACTTTTCCAGTACTGGTGCCTAGTGCAATAATAAGGTATTCCTTTACGCTTCCTAGAGATTTTCTTTCCTTTTTTGACTGAAAATGTAAAAATTATGGTATGTAGTTACCTTCGCTATCTTTTAACGCGTTTTTGATAATTTATGGGAGGTCCTTCACTTCATTTACCTTTTTGCCTTGCGTTACTGCAACCCACGTTAGTGCCGTACATGGTCCAGCCAAATGAAGATTAGGAGTATATTCCTGTTTTAGCTCATTAGTTTCTGTGTCCCAAATACGTAGAATTCCCTGATCATTTATTAAAGCAAAAAGTTTTCCATCGGGCGAAAGTCCCAACACGTGCAATCCCATCGCGTTTCCTTTTTTCGAATGTTTGACATTACGCTGTTCAAGAAACTTCAAACAAACGTCAGATTTAATGATCGCGTTCAGAAGAAACAGTAATTACAATTTCTTCGAATTTAATATGCCAAATTTTTTTCCTAAGAATAAAAATCTGATACATCCCTGATTTCCCTTAGAATCAGAACAAATAAAAAAGACGTTTTTAACACATTTTATTTCGTGATTTCATGAAAAAAGTGAAATGTAAGTAATTTTTAATTCAAAAATTTTAACAAAAACGAAAGTGGAACTTGTGTAGGTAATATAAAAGCAGGAGATTGTTGAATAATAATAAACGGCTAAAAAAAAAAACTGAATAATGACGATGTCGGCTAAGGAAAAAGCTTCGACGACCGCAACAGGCGAAGAAACTATGGAATGGTCTGCTGAAGAAGAGATACAATTATTTTTCGCTTTGGAAGGCCTTAAGCCAGTTGGAGTAAATAAACATTTCTATATGGCGTTTATAACGGAGCGTCTTTCCAAAAGTCTTAACCGTGAAGTACCTGCCGAGGCAATCTGGGCACATTTACGTACACTTTACAATTTAGATGTATTGGATGAGATAGAACCTTTACCATTTCCAAATGAGCAGAAAGATTTTTCACTACCGGATACAGAATTTAGCGCATTATTATCTAAAAAGCGTGCAGAAAGTGAAGAAAAAAAAGTGCTGAATGTAGAAAGCATCGCCAGTGTTCCAGCTGCTGCGTTAACAACAGTAGTTCCAGCAACTCCACCATCTATTATAGCAGTTGCTACTGATAACACAACAAAAGGTAAGCTTAGTATTAACGTATTGTTATTGTTATTTGAGGATACTCAACAAACAGTGCAAAATTCTTTTTTATCTGTGAGAAAAATCAGTAATCAAAATATAAAAAAAAGAATCGATAAAATAGAAACTGTTAAAAAAACAAAGTAGAACATTTGTGTTCCCGCATTCAGTGCGCGTTTTGTGGTTTTAATTTGGTTTCTACGCTACCTTCATTAAAATTTGCACTAAAAGTTGAGGAAATAATTCAGTGTGATTGAGAATTAGTGAATTGAGATCGAGTTACCTAACACATAGTAATGTTTTACTTTTCATTACAGATAAAAATTCTGCAAATAAATTGGCGGTAGTAATGCCACAACAAACCAAAGAACTTGAAAAGAAAACAGTTACTGCCAAGCTTGTTGAGGCTCCAAAACGTACACCAAAGAGAACACGTGGCTCAATGTCGCTTGAATCAAACAGTCCCTCGACTACACCGCCACCAATACAAAGCAACAAAAGGAGAAGAATTTAAAACATGCAAAAAAGACGGTTCTTAAATTCAACTTGATGGTCCATCTCATTTGTTATTTTATTTTTCTTTTTTATAAATTTTGTTTCAACACGAAAAGTCGGTCGAACTGATTTTGTTAAAAATTGCAACTTATCTACCGTTTGTTAACACTCAGATATTTTTTGCACATTTTTTATTTTTAGTTTGTAAGCCATAAGTGCCAGTGGCTAATCTCACTGCTTATATTATTTTAGTTTTTAGGTCTAAAATATTTTATTGAATTAACTAAAGTTAGTGTGTAGTTAAGACTAAGTTTGGACATCTTAAGCTACCAAAAATAGTGTGGTTTATAGTTTTATACACCCAAGTTGAATGGATCAATCAGAAATTGTAAAATCAATAAATTACTTAATGCAAATATATGAGTACATAACTACATATTTGTATTATGAAAACTAATACTTTATAGCTATATAAAGATGTACCTACTTATACTATGTTTGTATGTATGCAAAATAAAAAGAATCCCTTTCGCTTTCACGTAATCGATAGAGTAATCTGGAGTTGTTTTAATTGGAATCGAATTCAAAAAAGGAGCAAAGAACTAAAGTAAAGAACACTTCGTCGGAGTCCATGAGAAATGAAACTTTTAAGAAAGCCATAGCACGAAATACCGCAATTAAAATTCCCAAAATAACGTCAAATAATAAGTCAGCAACATATGCCATGATATATAAACGGAAGCGCTTTCCCAGTGTCCAGTATGCCTTACATGTTGGGGGCTATCGTGAATATTGGGAAAAAATTCCGTAAAAATTACCCGGAAATATGTATTCACCATAGTCCCCAATGCTTTTTTGGGCTTATTTAAAAATTTTTTAAAACGAAATATCACCAAATTGGAATTTTTTGCTCCAGTCCCAGCAATCGCCTCTGCAGCAGACGATTTTGATTCAAGCTACATTCATTGGCTAGAGAATTATTCCCATCTGACCAGCCGCTGCAAGGTCTTTGATATGATTAACAGTATACTGTCGATTTTTCTAGGGTGGGCAAAGAGTTTCGTAGAGTGGGCGTTGGGTGGGCCCACCCATGCTTCCCCCTAGAATACCCTTAAATTGCAATGGTACAAAGTTACTACTGTTTAATTATTATTATAACTTATATTAGGTGGAAATACTTTTTATATAAAAAATAGTTAACTAATGTTAAATTCATTGTGTTTCGTAAATATGTAACAAAATAAGGAATTTATTCCTCAAACTCTGCGCTGCGGTCCTCTTCCACGTGTTCATTGCTGGCATTCATCATAAACTGATCGACCACACTCCCAGTATTCATTCGATCCAAAAGTGATTTCAACAGACGGTTATTAAGGCGATCAGTTTGTGTTAATTCCCGAACGGTAACTTGATCTTCATTTGCTTGCAAGTCTACCTCATCTTCATCAGGTTGTGGCGGTGGCGTTTGACTGGAGGAAATAGTCATTTTTTTGATTTCCCTAGGAATTTCTTCCAAACTGGGCATACCTTACAAAGAATCGAAGTATAATATAAAGTATACAATTATATACCAATTGCATTTACCTTTCCCTTGATTTTACGAAATTAACAAATATTGAAACTTTTTGAAGCGCAGTAACAAAACATGAAGTATGGTATGCACTTTGACGTTTCAGAATTTCCACCAAAGAGTGTTTATATAAAGAGCTCCTACTTTATTATTAATTGAAATCTCTAAAAATGCGTTATACCAACTTCGTTTTCACCAGAGATTTATGAGGTGATTTAATAGTGCCTTTCCACCGGAGATTTATGAGATTGTTTACGACTGACTTTTAATACATGATGAATGAGGTGAGTTACGGCTAAATCACCTTATAAATCTCCGGTGGAAATAGGCTATTAAGAACAATGCGAATGGAAGATAAACATTGAGAAGAAAAGGAAAAACAGTTTAAATTTTACTACTTATGTCGTTTATTGTCAAAAATAAATCTCTTTCGGCCGGTTGAAACGGGAAAGATTCAATAGCCTGTTCCCACCTAAGATTTATGAAGTGACTTAGCTGTAACTCACCTCATTCATCATGTGTTAAACGTCAAATAAATCTGATAGTAGCCGTAAATCCCAAAATAAATCTCCGGTGAAAATAGGCTATAACGATGTGATTTATAATATACGGCTAAATCACTTCTTAAATTTTCGGTGAAAATGACTATAAATTACATCGTGCATTAAACAATCGTAAATCACTAAATCTCCGGTGGAAACAAGCTATAGCGACGTGATTTATAGCCTGTTTCGTTATAGCCTGTTTCCACCGGAGGTTTATGAAATGATTTAGCCGTACCTCACCTCATTCTTCATGTAATAAACGTCAAATAAATCTGAAAACAAACGTAAATCACATTATCATCTCCGGTGAAAACAGGTTATTAGGCATTATATGTCATTGGAGAAAAAATGTCAACTTTTAACGATATCATTACCGAGGCATTGTTTTTTACTATAATACTGGCTGATTCGAACTGTTACCAACTTCAGATAGACTTATCTGACAGATGGAACATGACAGCTGTCTAAAAATTGGCATGATGTTAGTTCATTCTATTGTCAACAAGTAACCAAAAGCATTTGCGCGTCAATTTATTGAAAATAAAAAATTTTCGAAATGGAATTCAAACGTAATAGTGTGATTGTTCTTTATTTGGCTGGAAAATCGCAACCAGCAATTGTTCGTGAGCTGAAACATTTAAAAGTGAATAAAATGTTTGTGTATCGGACCATAACACGTTACAATGGTACCGGCAGCGTTGCCAAACGACATGGTGGTGGTCGGAAAATAACTGCAACATCACCAGAAATGGTCCGAAAGGTGAAGGCCAGAATTGAGCGAAATCCGAGACGCAGTGGCAGACAAATGGCTGCCGAGCTGAAAATATCGCGTGAACGAATGCAACACATATTGTCAAACAAGCTCGGACTAAAGGCCCTCAAGTTCCAAAAGGCGCATGATCTCACTCCTGCTCAAAAAAAAGTTAGGCTCGATAGAGCCAAGGAGTTGTTGCGCTTGCACGCCGCCGGAAATCTGTCACAAATTGTCTTCTCTGATGAGAAAAATTACTGTATCCAGCAATATGTAAACAAACAAAATGATCGGGTTTACTTGACAGAGAGGTCCTACGAAAATTTTAATGTTCGTTTGGCCACCAGGACGTAGGCACCACCGCATGTGATGGTTTGTGCTGCAGTGACTGCTGATGGGCGCTCACCACTCGTTTTTTTGGCCGCTGGCGTCAAAGTAAACGCCCAGGTGTATCGTGAATCAGTGTTGGAGGGTGCACGCAAACATTTCGGTCGCAAGCCATGGACATTCCAACAAGACTCGGCACCGTCACACAAAGCTCGTGTGAATCAAGAATGGTTAGAAAAAAACGTTCCTAGCTTCATTTCTGCTCAACAATGGCTCTCATATTCGCCTGATGCGAATCCGCTGGATTTCTCAATCTGGTATATGTTGGACAGGAAGGTCTTGACTAAAAAATACCAGAGCGTTGATGCGCTAAAAGTGGCCCTTCAACGAGAATGGCGCAAACTTCCACAAAATCAAATTCCAAAGGTGGCCATATCGAAAATCTCAAGTAGATTCTTAAAATTTGAACATTTCCCAACAATTATAGCGTTTGATCAATAAAATCTGTGCATGGAAACTAAAAATAGTCTTTTGAATTGGTAACACTTCGAATCAGCCACCCTGTAGGGCCATTCCGGTAAAGACAGCACTAAGACTTTCGTAATACATTTCAGAAATACTTTCAAAGACTTTTGGTATTCTGGCGAAAAAGTATTGTAAAAAAAGCTCATAAATTCACCACAAATTGTGCAGGGAAAAAGGACAAGTCAACTTTTTTCAGCACTTTTGTGATTTTGACCTTGAAGATGAAATTTTTTCGATTTTATGTGCACAATTTTTGTTGGCCATGACAAGAGCTACAACTTTGCTTCAGAGAGAAAAACAAAATTTCGAACGGTTTTCAAAATATGAGCCTGAGAAAATGATTATTTTTCCGAAAAAATCACATTTTGGCAAAAAAAAGATTGCACGTGTAGGTGCAAACACATATCTCATATTTTTTGGTGTACTATCACGGGAAGATAGTGGAAATTGGTTATATTTCCATGACTTCATAAATTACACACAGTGTTATTACACCATATTTTTTTGACACATTTATTTTTTAAATTCCTATAATTTAGAAAATATTCAATCAATTTCATCATTCCATTCCAATCCCATTACTCATTCTTCGCCTTCTTGGCTTCTGGCTCTTCGCTGTTGTTTTTCGATGCCGATGACGTGCCTGTTCCTTCCGAAAATATTGGCAAAGGTTGCGTTTGCTTGTATGCTGGTGCAATCCAATAAGGATTCTCTGCTGCATCCTTGGCATATTTTAATATTGCCTCACGGGGATCTTGATCATCGTCAACTCGTTTGCTTAAACCCAAGTTGCGTATAACATATGAAGAAAGTGTACCGCCTGACGATGCAACACGTCCACCTTGCCCACTAGTTATAGGCAAATCGGGACGTCGTGATTTCACTGGATCCATACGTTCTTTTTCCAGTTTTTTACGTGATGACTTGGAACGTTCTTGACGGAACATAGGCAAAGCATGAGGTGTAATTATCTGTGTCACACCTACCATTTCAGTGTGTTTCTTTTTGCGGTAGGTCTTTACTACACACAACTTAGCACCACGGAAACTTCGCTGCTCATCGTAGTAACATTTGACAACGCCATTGCCACAACCAATGAATATTTGATTAAGTTTTGGATGCCAAAGGGTTTTAACTATATGTGAATCGGTGACATTTATGCGTTTTACCTCTTCAAAGGTTTGAGTGTTGTAAAAAAAAAGATTTGCATCTTTTCCGTCCTTGGGCAAAGACTCACCGGCAACAAGCATGCGGTCATCAGGACTGAAACAACAGTCAGTGGTATCATAGCGGGAATACAGGTCTGACCAGGTATGCAGGGGCTGTTTAAGGGAGCGTATATCCCAAAGTTTCATCGTTTCGTCATTGGAGCGTGTAGCAATTTGTGTGCCTAGAAATCAAAATATTTATTAAGGAAAACAAGAACACTGGACTAAAAAATTTTCAGTTTAACTAACCAAGGTAGGAAAATACGATTGAGGTTATTTCAGATCCCTTTTGGTGTGCATCGCGCAAACAGTGCGTCGTATTTACATACATTTTACGTGTATCCCAAGTCTGTATAGAGCCATCAACACAACCACATGCAATTAGCGTTGCATCTCGATTGTAAGTGCATGCAGAAGCATTTGTTTTAAGACCACCCTGTGTTCTTGTCTTTATCACTTGTCGCTGTTCTTTTGCCTTCAAACCATTCCAAATGCGTAGTGTACCATCTAATGCAGCGGTGAGAAATTCTTCACGCGTAAATGGATGCCAACATCCGGAAGTCAACTGCGCTGTATGACCTTTTGTGCGAGACATATCGCTTATATATTGATCCCCCTTAACGCATTCCATTTTTTCAAACCCATCGCGGTCGAGAATTTTTGCCTGCGAGTTACCGGACACTACGAGTATCATGTCTCCAGTTATAGAATAATGCAACGCGCGTATGGGATAGTTTTCACATGGTTGTATAGTGCGAAAGCTACGCATGGATGAGTCCATTCCAGCGAAATCCCAGAAGCACATATCATAATCAATAGAACCGGAGACTAAACGGCCACCAGAAGGATCACTTGCCAACGCTAGTATGGCATGCGTACCATGCTGCATTTGAACTTCGTGACTATTTGGTATTTTATTCTCAAGATAGTCATCATCATCACCATCATCATCGTCATCATCATCGGAGGCATCGCGTTGGGCTTTGTCTTGTCCATCAATATCTTTGGCTTCACCTGTTTGCACAGCAGCGGTGGGTAGTGGACCAAATGGTGCTTCTTCATCGGAATTTACATCTTCAGAATTAGCTACTGATGCTGCAATTGGTGCTACCTCACGTGCTTTGGCTATTTGTTCCTACAACAAAAAATTTTATCATCAACCTAACAAAATATCTTAAGGTGCATTTTACATACATTTATATCGAAGACCTTTGCAGTTTTACGTCCAAAACCTGATATCCCCATAATATCCTTTAAATGCTGGCTTTCCAAATCCTCTGTTACATCTTCAACTTGTCGCTGCATTTGAGTTTTATCAATTTTTTTGAAACCAATTAATACGGTACCGGCATCCGATGAACTACTTGTACTTGCATCCTTGACATTATCAACTTTTTTATCTGTTTCTGCGCTTAAGTTTAATTTAATTTTACCAAATGATATTTTTCCTCGATTCATTTTAATACTTTTCGCAAGCTATTGTCTTTTAATTCATATATTTAAGTTTTTTATCGATTTTGCAAATTCCAAAACCTGATACCAATACAAAACAAATTACAAATAAACTTCAACAGCTGATTCTATTTAAGAGTTGCCATCAGAATTTAAGAATTGGGTTGAGTTGTCAACATAAATATGAATTTTGACAGTTCTACGAGTTTTTTTTAGCTGTGTGTTAGACGACATTTTTCTGTGTTTAATTAAGCGCTTTCTGAGAAACGTATGGGAAAGCAACAACTAAAGTGCTTAATTTAACACAGATAAATTTGCTACTTAATTATTAAGCACAAAGTTAACTTTTGATGCTGCCATACTACACTGAAAATTAGCTGTGCTTAATACGATTTTAACATAGTGGTACATTTTTACTGATTGTCTTGGCAAGCGGAGAGAAGAGGTGCGGAAACGTAAGCAGAATAAAGTAAAACAATATAAAAAGGAGATAGCACACAAACTTGTTTTAGAAGAACAGTGATAACTACGTGTTAACACGCTGCTATCCAAAGCACAGCTTTTATTATTTTCGAGTTGCGAGGTTTTCGAGGAATTTACAAGTTTTTTGGAATACCCTCAATGTTTTCGTAATTTACACGGCACGGGCACGTAGGGCATGTCAAATTTCTAGGCAAGCGGAGGGAAGTGGTACTTTCATTTCCCTTCGTTTGCCTACAAATTTGACGTGCACTACTATAAGAGATCGAACGTCAAAGTGTAAAGACCTTTTTTTCGAGCTAGTCCCTTTTTTATATCGATATATTAGCTGTGTTTTAGACAATGGTTTTCGGTGTTTTTTGTGAAACGTAAGGGAAAGTAACAACTAAAGTGCTTAATTTAACACAGATAAATTTGTGCGTTTAATTATAAAGCACAAAGTATACTGTTTATGTTGCCATACTACACTGAATATATATTGAACATTAGCTGTGTTTAATAAGATTTTAACGTAGTGGCACCACATACGCTGCAAAACACAGCTAACGTTTTTGTTTATTTTTCTTCGCACTTTCTTATTTTCTTTCTTCTTCTTATTCTGACCTTTATGTCAAACTTGTGCTACGTGTTTTTGTTTTTATCTCGGCAAAAAACAATAACAACTCGATTTTATAAATAAAAAAAAGAACAATATTTACCGAAGAATCGTACGATATATCAAGGCCGAAACAAATCAAAACAAAATGACAGCCGATGAGAAAACCCCCATAAAAGCAAACGAAAATGCAAGAAACAGCATAACTCAACAGAAATTTTAATGAATTTCATTCAACAATTGAAATTCGAAGTGAAAAGTTTTGTGGAAAAAGTTTGCTCTGCTGAATTGAACAACAGAGTTAAAATAAATAGCAGCCAAATTAACATTAAATAAATGAGACAACAAAAGAAATCAGTGCAAAAGAGAAATAAAGCAATGAAATAAAATACATTAAATTTGTGAAATACTTAAACAAAATATCCGGTGTTACGTTATTGTGAGCAACTAAAAACCAAACTAAAAAAAGGATCAAGTTGCACAGTGATTTGTTTTTGCAAGAGATAAATAAATAAAAATCTAAACGTTGTGCTTACATTGAAAAGTCAAACTTTGTAAAGTCGGATTCATTTCGCAGTCCAGGCTTAAAAAAAATATAACAATTTCAATTCAATTTTATTGAGTCTTAAAATATACATAAATTATTTGACAGAAATAACATAGTTTTTCACAAAACTCTCGGATTTTGAATTTGTTGTTTCAATAATAAAAAAAAAAAAATGTCCAAAGTGAATATTGCAGAGTTAGCCAATAAGTTCAGACAACATTCAAAGGTGGTGGCCAGCGTTGGGATTTTGACAGCGTAAGTGGAATTAAAATACAAAGTGTGAAGGATTTCGTAAATTTGACACTTGTTGCTTTAACCCTTTCGTGATTGTTTTTTGCCTAACGGTAATATGTCATTTACGATTTAGTTAAGAGATGGTGTCTCGTATCGACTTAGTGCCTGTGTACACTTACAATGCTCGTTGTCGTGCGATAGTTAAATTCGATACTAAATTGTCTTCCATATAGTAATTTTTACTTTATAATTCTGGTCCCTTAAAGTTCCGTGGGCCCTCGATTTGAAGACTCAAATGAGCCGAAAATATTAAATAAAATTTTTCGATACGTTTTCGTGAACATGATAAAGCTCAAGAAATTTCGGGTTAGTTAGTTTTCACGATTTTTCACATAAAACTACTCAAAATTAGTCGAAAAACTTCAATATCTTGCTTCGTTTTCGTGATGCCGAGACTTAAATACTAGGAGAATAATGAAGAAATTAAAAAAAAGACAACAACAATGCCACCATAGTGAACGACAAAAGCACCAACAACAAAAGCCCTTGAAAAACAAAAAATGAATAACTTGACTTGCTCTCTAAAAACTTTAAAACTTGATATCTCGAAAACAAAAAAAAAAAAAAAAAAAATATCGAAAAATTTAATTTAATTTTTTAGACTTATTTTCGGTAGTTTTATGTGAAAACATTGTCAAATCTAAATCTTCTTGAAATTTCTTTAATATTCTCGTATTCTTTAAGCCTTGATATCTCGAAAACGAAGCGAGATATCGGGTAATTTTATTTAATTTTTTAAACTTTTCAGAAATTTGTGTCTTCTTTTGAATAAACAAAATGACGAAGTAATGGAGCTCTAAGCTGTTTTTAGCTCTCCTAAAAATTAAAAAAAAGGTAGTCGACCATACGCTTCCTATTTAATTTTATTTAAATGACGCATTATAAATAGGTATAAGTTCACACCATATATCGTTCACGTCACAGTACTAACATATACAGATAATTTACTATGTCTTACAAGATATGTGTCATGCGATGCTTATCTGTGTAAATTCACTTTGAGACCACACCCACAAAAGTGTTGGGGGCTCGTCTGTTGAAAGGACGTATAGATATAAGTTAATTACGTTGAATACTTAGTATCTTTTATTGTTTATTCACTAAAAATTCTTTTTATCTTAAAGCTATCTATAATTATTCTCGTAGTCTGCAATTTGCTGAAAATCATACGATACAATTTGAAAACCTATAACACATATTTACAATTACATACATAAATACACAAATATATGCATGTAAAATTGCTTCCGCATTGCAAACATTAGCTGTTTTAAGATACGCACTTATGATTCGCAGCAACTTTTGTTTTATAGCCTTATGGCACAAGGAGAGCTGCTCGTGTTTGGTGCTACGTTGGGGGGCCTGATCTACACATGCCGGCAAAAGTGATGTCATATGTTGATGTTTTTGATTTTTAGTTGGGGAAATGGCGTAGTTAAAAATACTTTTTAGTGCAACAAATAGTTGTTGACGCGTCATGACTAAGATAAGATTTGTAAATATTATTGTAAACAAGAAATACAGAAATGATTATATACCTGCAAGATAAACAAGTTGTTAACAAAAATAATCATTTAAGAATTGTGCAATAAATGCACTTAAGTCACTTTTTTATTTTTGGCTTTAAACTTGAAAACAACACACCAATAATGAGCAACAAAATGCAATGTTTGTAGAAATGTTTAATGATCGGACGATCAACACGTTTATACAAATACCAGATCTGCAAAAGCATGCATCATTCACTGAATAAGTAAATCGATAGATTTTAAAACCTGTTAATTAAATTTCTTTCACTTACCAGGCTTGACTTGACTTGTTTTCATAACTGTTCTTCACATATTTGAATGTGATGCAACATTTTTGTATTGAAGCAAATTCTGGTATTTATTTCAGTGCAAAATAGCAATAATAGAGTTTAGCTACTACAGCTATAAGCCTTCTTTGCTATGTGCAGGTTTTCCACTCCAGTTAACCTTTTTGACATCATCTTTCACATATTTTTTCAAATCAAATTAAACTTTTTCCAAATCAAATTTATCTGCCATTTTTACAAATCAAATTCACTTGTTCCAAATTAATATAAACTTTTTCGAATCAAATTAACCTTTTTGGAAATTAAATTTACATTTTTGCAAATTAAGTTAACCTTTTGCAAATCAAATCAACTTTTTCCAAATCAATATAAACTTTTTGCAAATCAAATTAACCGTTTTCCACATTTTAGAAGCTGCTTGATAGACAATATTCAACGATATATAATATGTATAGCCAGAGTTGCTGTAGGTACAGCGATACATATATTATTCTGGAAAAAGTAAATTTGATTTGAAAAAAAGTTAATTTGATTTGGAGGAGGTTTATTTTGATTTGAAAAGAGTTTAAATTGATTTGAAAAAAGATCAATATGATGTTGAAAATGTTTAACTAGGAGTGAAAAACCTGTATCAAAAACCTTGAATTTTATTATAAGCATTTTTTGAGGAATGGAATACAAAACTCTCTGGTATTTTAACATGTTTAACTTTCAAGAGATGTTAATGTATAACGGATGCATAACCACAAGCGCGTTTTCTTCTGAATTCGTATCCGGGGACCTTCAGCAAATATAATCCATTTAAAATAAAAATCGTATGTGGGCCGTTTTTTAGAAATCACACAATTTTAATGAAATTTTCTATATTAAACGAAAAATCATAAAAAACTAAAACAACAAACAAAAAACAATGTTGTAATTTTAGATGCATTTTTCGATGCTGAATCCAAAAATAAAAGTTTTTTAAAGATTTTTTTTACTTTTATTTCAAAAAAATGCAACGTTTTTTATCTAAATGATTTAAAGTTCAAAAATCTGACTTACTTTTGAAAAAATAATTAAAGTTTGCATGCCTTTACAACGCTGGTAAAAAAACCACCATCAGATAACTGATCATTTAACAATAAACGATTATGCCAAATTATAAAAGAACTAATCGAAAAGAAAAAAAAAAATTCGCACAGAAAACCCGTTCAAAACAAAAACATCCGATTCTGTTAAAAAGAGATTGGTAGCGAGCAAATCAACAATTTGAAGATTCACATATAAAAATAGTTTTGGTTGACGTACATACAAAATCATTCGATTCAAAAAATATACTATGCAAAAAAAAAGATCATACGCATATGCTGCTGGGAGTACGCAAAAATAATTATCGAAAAATTGTTTTTATCGCTAGGGGGCTTGGCACGTGTATGGCTTTGTACTCAATAATATTTGTTGTGTACTAGTTTTTTTGTACTTTTTTTTTGATAAATAAATTCGCAAATAAGCCTTTTTACGTTTTGCAAATTAGAACTTAAGATTATTAATTTTTTATTGATAAGTTTGCAAAATAATTGAGCGCCATATGTTTTTCTATTTATCATACCACTAAAATAACAAAGTTCACTTACTTCTTTGAATGTATCTTTATATTGCGAATACAAGAGAACTCGAAAAGCTACTCATTTCATACCTCAAATTAAAAATGAATCAACATCATGGCGTGATGTTTTTGTGAATATCACACCATAGTGAACACTCAACCAGATTATATATGTACATATGGTTATTCAAATAACAATTTTTGTTTGGTTTATGTTTAAAAAAAGAAATCAGATAAAGCACATGAATATATCTTTTTAATCAGGTCACTTAAAATACTCGTTCCAGTGTCGCCCCCTTAAAAGACTAAATAATTAAAAATCAGTTCCCTGAAATTTTCAGTTCTCTATCTGAAATTTAAAACACAACCCAAGAGCCTTATTATTTTATATATGATTATAATTTCGTTAATCTTAATTGAATCATGAATTTCGAAAAGGTCACATCTCCGAAGTTCAAAAGTTTTCAGGAAATGAAAATCGAAAAATACAGAAATATTTAGTTGTTAATGTTATACTCGTATATGTAAGTTTTGAAGTTTTAACTATGAGAGATGTGACCTTTTCGAAATTCATGGTATCGAGTACACAAAATTTAAAGAAAAAAACCGTTTTAATTTTTTGTGAAACTTTCATTTAAGGCATCTTAAATTTAAATTAATAATTAATACTGACTAAAGAAAAAGTTTTCAAAATATGTAGTCTTATTGACTATTTTTTGAAAAAAGGTCGAAAAACGGTATAGTTTAAAAAGAAAAAAAAAAAAAAACACAATAAACCAAGACAAACACTCATTTTCGATGAACTTGTGGTGCTGAAACCGAAATCGATGTTAGAATGCATCACTTATGATTTTTGAGATATTATCCTAACCTTAGAGTTCAAAACAACGTTTTAGAGGTTATATTGAAGACACGTGAAATACTATACTTTTTTTCGTATTCAAAATATGATTTGGTCATGTATGATTTTTTAAAAAAATGTTATGACCATTTTAAAAAGATGCATGAAGCTTAACATCATATCTGGCATCTCTTTAGTAGAGAAGTGCCCTTTTCGAAACTAATTTCAAATGAAAATGGCTTGTTCTCCGACTAAGAGACCAGATATGAGTGCATACCATTCTTACGTATAACATGGGGTCTATATGCGTAGATGAAAAAATGCGAAAAAGTCAATATCGAAAAAATTCGGAGATGTGACCTTTTCAAAATTGCACATTCAATTATTTATGTATAGATATGTGGGGGCTTAAATAACCATTTGTCTTTCGAAAAAGTGTTACTGTTTTATATTAGAAATTTTGATACACCGTCAGAACTTAACGCTTACATTCTAATCTAAATTATTGACTTAACTCATTACAGTTGTGGTCTAGTCTTATACGAAAAGCATCGCATACAAAATATTCTTTCAAAACTGGTCGATTCTTCCAATACAAACGATGGTAATAAGAAGCGTCCCGACTATATCTACATTAAATATCATATTTATAAAGAGTCCATACGTAAACTGAAGCAAAGAGAGGAAGATGAAAAGGTTTGTAATATATTTTTTCCTGAAAATCATGTAACAGCTTTTGATAAAATTTAATTTTCATTAGAAATGGATCAATGTCATTATTAATCCAGTTGGAAAATGGTGGAAAGCCTTCAAACACTCTGTAGCTTGGCGTCTACTAAATATTGCACAGACTGGTAATCATCATGAACGTTTAAAAGCCGTACGACAATTGGCCTTGATTGATCATTTAAAAGATTGGGATTTTCGTCATTTAGCACAAATATGCGATGCACGCACGGCAGTCTCGTTGGCACGTTCCGGTGCTGACACACGTTGGTTTATGCCCATGCACATGAAGGGTTGCATTAAAAATCCAAAAATCGTATTATCTGATCTGCATAATCTATTGGCGAATATGAAACCATGTTCCTGCATTGATAACTTTTTTATGAAATATTTTCCAAAACAAGATCAGGAAGTAAGTTGCAACTGAAAATACCAAAAACTTTAAACTATTATTCTTAACCAAATCTTTTTTCTTTATATTTTTAGAATGACGTTGAAGAGTTCTTTACACAGTTACAATCACTGTCTGTGCAAGATACTGATTTATTGAAAGAAATTATATCATTTTTGCATCATTTAACAAAAGACATAAAAAAATCCGAACAAATTATTAGGCAAGGTGGACTCTTACATTTAATCGAGCTAACAAAGATTTTCGCTGATGATAATGAAACTTTATCAACTGTATGTAAAATATTGGCTAATCTGTCATTGGTTAAGGATTCAGTTGAACACTTTTTTGTTGCGGGTTGGATTGGCGTATTGGCGGAATGGCAAAAGTGTGCAGATCTACGCTTGCAAGTGATTTCGGCCAAAGCAATGGCTAATTTGGATTATGATGATCCTAATCATACTGAATATCCACCAAATGTATATCCATTACATCCGCGTTTGCGTACAAGAAGGAAGCCAAAGGGTGATATTGTTTTTATCCATGGACTCTTGGGTGGTGTATTTATAACATGGCGCCAAAAAGATCGCAAACCTATTGAATTGGGACTGTACGGAAAGAATGCATTTTATACCAGTGAAACGGATGATGTTTTTCTAATTGGAGAACAACGTAGAATAAAAAATGGTAAAAATGGCAAAAACGGCAAGAATGGAAATGAAAATGGTAGCGATACTGCAAAGCTGGATGCATTGGTTGATAAACAAATTGGTAAGTAAAGATTATAAGTTACTAAAGTTAGTGATAATTTTTATCTAAACAGTTCGTACACATCGTTTCGTACCTTTTTGAGCTTTCATGCCGAATTTCTTTAGCAAACATTAATTACTTTTTTTTCTTAAAAAATTGCAGACAAGACCATTGTGCGTAAAAGTCGCACCAAAACTCCACTTAACATTAGTGATGCTGCCACAAAAGAATTAGTTGAAACCCTGCAAGATACTGCCGAATTGGAACCTGATTGGGAGGTTGTTCATCCAGATGTGCCACTGAAAGCCAATGAAAATTGCGATGGTGAATTTAGTGTTTCTGGCAATGAATGGCAAAATCAAGATAACGAAGAAGATTATACCAATTGTTGGCCAATGGAATGGTTGCCCGAAGATCATCCAAATACAAGAATACTTGGTATTGATTATACATCCGCGTTGACAGAATGGTCTGCAAACTTTACAAAATACTGCCCCTGTGAAAAAGGACAAGGTCATATTGATGTGCGTGCCACATCTCTGTTAGAACGTATTGCTAAATCTGATGTTGGCAATAATAGACCTGTAGTCTGGATTGGTCACTCAATGGGTGGCATACTCACTAAACTAATGCTAATGAAAGCTATTGATAGTAAAGATCCAAAAGTACGACAAATGGCTAAAAACACAAAGGGTATTGTCTTTCTAGGTGTACCTCACCGTGGTTCACCTATCGCAAAATGGAAACAACATATGCAAATGATACTATCACCATCCATTGAAGTTAAAGAAATGGAAGAGAATGCGCCCAAATTACTTGAATTGCACAATCGCTTTATGAACCTGCTACGTAATTCTTTCCGTCATGTCAAAGTTGTAAGCATAGCTGAAGGTTCGCCAACAATGTTGACAACTTTTAAATTTCCACTTCGGATTGTGACTGAAGAATCGGCATGCTTAGATTATGGTGATTTTTATGTACTCAAAGATGATCACTTGAGTTTGTCGAAACCCATATTCAGACAATCATTCTTGTACCAAAGAATGCTGCAAATAATCGATGAATCGCTTACAGAACAAAAAGAACCCACAGACAAATTGCAGTTTCCTACCCAGTTAGTTTCTGCAAAAATTCAACAAGCACAAAAAACACTAGCGCAAACATCATCGGCAATTTTTGCTTTATTTCCACATCTTTCGGCATCCACAGGCTCTGATGGCAAATGAAAGATAATCTGAAATTCTGGTTTTTTCTAAATTATAAGGTAACTTTTGGCAACAGTACTGCTGCAATTCATAGATAGTCTAAAAATAATGATTTATAAATTAAAGCCTTAAATACTGGGAATTTTTGAAGCTTAGCTTAAATAACTTTTTGTATTTTGTAAGTTTTATATATTTAGATTTAGTGTTTTGTGCTTGAAATGCTTACACCGAAAAGTACAAATTTCAAAAGCATATTTGCTTAACCAACAAGGTATTGTTTTTTGATAGTCAATTTTTTATTTTTATTTTTAATTTTTGATCAAAAGAGTATTTGCTGTATGTATATTGAAAAATAAAAAGTCTGCAGAGGCTTTATTTGAAATTTAATTAAAAGTACAAATAAAATTAATGAAAATGTTTTATGTTTGTAAAAGTAAACCACATTTGTCCAGAATTTTTAGTTTTTGATATAAAAAGACATATGATAATGACTTTAAAAAAAAGAAAGAAACATGTAGAATCGTAAAAGGAAATATTAATTTTAGTTTTTATAATTGATTTTTTTATCGAATTTATTTTTAATTTTAAATTTATTAATTTATATAATAAATGCGAAAATCAATTCATTTGTTCAAAATAAATTCATTGTTTGGTAGAGCATGGATTGAGAGCATTTATGTATTTTCCAATTGATAAATTCAATATTGAAGCTCTGTGGAATAAATTTGATAAACATTTAAAGGAATATTTGATATAATTAATTGTTGAACAGAAAAAAACTGTTCTGACCTTAACCCTACTATTATTTTAATTTAATTTATTAATGGACGCATGTATAATTTTTAATATATTGATGTATTACTTTATAATTTATCTCATATAAAATTAAATTTAGTTAAGTTCCCTAGAATGTCCTTTATGTGATTCCATCTTGAAGATGCTGCTATTTATTTTAACTTTCCTAATTGTTCGATATTAATAAAAAAAAACTGTTCAAACAGCATTATAGGTTTTATACAGAAATAATAAATTATAAATAAATATTTTTTTAATAAAATAATAATAATTATTTATAATTAATTTATTTATTCATGGTAATATTATGACGCCTTATTGGCCAAAAAGATTTTTGATAAATGAATCATTTATTAGGTCCATAAAAGTGAAAAAAGTAATATAATACACATTATGCCCCATAATAATCGGTTTTTTGATCAATATCTTTTTTTGAAGTTAATGTTCATCAAGTAAATTTTCCAGAAAACAGAGTCTTATTTTATAATTTCTAACAAAATGTCAGCCAAGTTATGTTATGACATTACTTTTAGGTCAGAATTGGCCCATCAGCTCTACTTTTTGAGATATTTGAGGTTAAAAATATGAACACGGCTTTTTTTTGAGGTTAGATTTTTATTTTCTTTACTTAACTTATAATGTAGTACTACTCTTATTTCAAAATGAGTTCTAGAAAAGTTTCATACGATGATCCTTTCAAAAGTAATATATTGGATTAAAAAAGCAAAATGCAATATCCAAACCTAACCCTAACCGATTTTGTAAACATAACTTTTCAAGGAAGAATCATACAAGACCAATTATTTTGAAGACGAAGAATAGTACTAAGCGATGTATGTAGTAGAAAAGAGTAAAACAGAAACAATTTCGTGCGTCCTCTGCATATCCCCCAAAATAGTGTTTTTGAACGTACCTATAGGTTAGAATATCTCAAAAACCATACGTGATAAAGGAATTGCGAGACTAGATTCGGATTCAGCACCGACAAATATATACATCGAAAAGAATATTTGGTCTTGGTTTGTTGTGCTTTTTTCAAAAGAACATTTTCCAACCTCATTTTAAAAAACGATCAGCCAGATGGAAAAAGATGCCGTGGACCGTTTCATTGTGCATTTTCATAAAACATATTTTTGATTGAAGATAGGTATGTAATAATTCTTTGACGACCATAGGGACATATGAGTCCCAAGATAAAAATAAATTATATACTATAAATAATTAAGGAACCGATATATGTAATTTTGATATATATCAGTTTCTAAACACTTCCTTAATTTATATTAAATCTGGCAACGCCGTCAGAAGAACCGTTATTTGTGCATGATCATTCTAAAGTGATAGTTTGTTTGGTGCACTATTGCTATAATTTACAGCAGAGTTTATAGGCGTTAAAGTGTTTTTAATCATATTATAGTGTGAAATAATTATTGTTAGGTAAGTAAACTGGTGTTTAATCAATTATTGAACCATTATTAAAGTTTAGTATATTGATAAATCATAAAATTCAAAATGGTCGTACAAGGTAACTTTTTAACTTCACTTTTTTACTACAATCGTACCAATTTCACAGGCAATCAATATAAAAAAATTTAATGAACCTGTTAGTAGATATATGTACTGTAACGTACTTTTTGACACTGAATTCGAATTTGAGGCCAGAATTACTCATATACTACAGAATTAGAGATATCCGTGCTTAAAACTGAGAAAGCGCTGTTTTTAATCTTACGGTGTAGTCCCAGGAGATGGTGTAATTTAATTCTTCTGATGGCATCGAAAAGCCCTAATCTTACCTATCAAATCACAACTTCAAATTTTTTCTATTGGACCCTTACTTTCCGAGTTATCACCCTTTGAAATAAGGGCAAAACGGAATATCCGTTTCAGAGCTGCCCTTTTTGCTACCATCGTAGCAAATTTGTTACACAAAAGCAAAAAATAGTAAATTTGCTACTTTGATACCCACTCAAATCAAATACAGCGATTTTGCTATTCTGCTTAAAATTTTGATACGAATTCCTATCATATAAAGCCAACTTGCTACGTTTCTCCAGATTATGAAATGCATCTGATCAACTGAGCTGTTTTCTTACATAAGAAATGAGCCATTTACTCTATAGATTCTACAGGTTTATTTCAAAAATGTTTTGATTGAACATTGTACTCCACTGGCTGGATATAGTTCAAGAAAAATAATGATTTTTTTTTGAAACAAAATCGACTTATATTAAGAACTGCTTTAAATCCTTTAGAAACAAGTTTTCATTAAATTAAAACATCGATCAAGTGATTATTGATAATATAATTACTTGCTTGTGTCTCTTTCTTGCGTGTATAAGCGCCCTTTGCAAAATAACATGTAATAACATATCTGTGGCAACAAACCAGAGTAGCTTATGTCGAAAATCAACGTTTTGAGATATTGACTATTTTGTGAAAAATTATTTATGTTCCGTTTTATTGCAATTATTTTAATCTCAGAGGTAGTTAATGGATTGAGTAAGACGAAGAGAGGCGAATTTTAAAAAATAAATCATAAGAAATCCTGTATTTTTACTGTTTTATACTTAAGATTTTCTGTAAAAATTTGTTTTGATAAAATTAGTGCCTTAAGTAAAATTAAGCGGTTCTGTTCAAGCTTAAACGTAGTTTGTAACTATACTTACATAAGATTTTCTGCTAAAATTGAAATAAAGGGATCACTTTAGATAAGATGTTTTGGATGCTTTTTTTATTGAAATATTTTTAGCTTATGTAGGCTTAAGTTTTTTTGTTAAAAGAATTATAGAACAGTGAAACAATGACCGAAAACTTACTTGACTAAAGATGTTTTGGCAAATGTATAATTATTTGAAAGAACTTAAGCTATAAAATAAAGCATCATAACTTTGCTTGAACACGATATTTTTTGGGAAAGGTTGAACAAAAATAAGCCTTTTGAAAACCTGAGTAATTATAGCATGAAAACTCAATTTTCACTTAAGTGGACTTAAGCTACTATAGTTTGTTGCCACATATAAGTATATAAAAAACCAGGAGATTGGACCATCCCCTTACTTTTACTGCGCTGCTCGTCGTTTTGCTACGGAAATATTTTCAGAAGTGGCAGCACTGATCAGCTTAGAAGATAAACACTTATGTCAAAATCAAACGCTTCTACAGTGTTGCGAGGTGGGTTCTCCTATTTTCCCCCAGATTGCATGAGATTTCCCCTGAATTTTGGTTTTTTGACGAAATTTCTCCTAAATGGACAATGTTATATTTTGCGACCCAAAAAAAAAAAAAAAAGAAAGTTCCAAATTTCAAAACGAAATTAATATTTTCATAACGAAATTTCCCCCAAATTCTGGACTTTTGACAAAATTTCCCCTAAATATGGAACATTTATATTTTGGAAAAAAAAAAAAAATTTTCAAAATTTCAAAATGAAGTGAATGTTGTTTCAATTTATTTCATATATATAGATATTTTTGTTAACATGTACTATAATGTAATTTGATATATTTTAAAATTAGGTTTTCTTCACATTTACATCTACAACTCTGACAAAGTATGTATTAATTAAAGTTTCATCTACATCAGCATTGTACATGTCCGTGGTGCAAAAGTTTTTAAGCATACTTTTTGAAGGCTCAAATGATATCTCGTTCGACAAATTATCGTTAACCCGGAGAATGACTTCCGCAGTCTCTACTTCTCATAGATTTCTTAGTTATTAACTTTTTATGATATTCCTTATAGAATACAATCTCTCTACAGTGGCATTTGAAAATGGTAAACTCAATAATGCGGTAGCAAGCTTAGAAATATAAGGAAATTTTTGTTCTCCACTTGCTGTTGTCAATTGACTCACCGCTGACCAATATTCATTTGTATTTTCTTCTTTTATAGCTTAAACATAATTGGAGCGTACGACGAATTTCGCCCGACGAATATTCGCTGTCAAAAAAATTTCGTCGACGAAGTTCGCTTTGTTAAACACAATCATAGTGACGACGGCAATAGTTGTTTTTATTTTAAATTGTTTTTTTATGTTCTCTGATGACAATTTTAATAAATAAATATTAAATAAAATTTCATATTCTTTGAATTTTTTCTAGGAAATTTAAAAATTTTACATAAAAAACGTATTTTTCCGGTTTGACATTTCCAAAAATCGCTGGCGCCGGCGACAAAATTAAAACTAGTTCTGTTGCAACGAATATTCGTCGGGCGAATTTCGTCGTCCGGTGCGGTTGTGTTCAACTTCATATACTCTTGTATGTTTTAATTTTGACAGCGAATATTCGTCGAGCGAAACTCGTCGTACGCTCCAATTGTGTTTAAGCTATTACTTGTATTTCATGAAGATGATCCCATTCACTTATAATTTCGTCAAAAGTGCCGCCTGACAATTGTTCAAATGTTGATGCTATTCCAGAAATGTCTTTTCGTTCGTTTTTTCGTTCGCGTAAATCCCATAAAAGTATCCCCTAGATTTCCCCTAGACGTTTCTAAAATCCCCTGAACAAATCCCCTAAATAATGTTTCCCCTAGATTGCCCCCTAGACCTTTTAAAATCCCCTAAATCTAGGGGGAAATCCCCTAAACTGGCAACACTGCGCTTCTAAACGCTACCAATGGAAATGTCAAAAATTTAAGCCGCTGTAATGAACTCATCTAATTAGGCCTTTTATACAATAAGTCTTTCCATCAAACTGTTTTTGTTTTTTTTTTTTAAATAGATCATATTTGGAAGCTATTTTCATTTCCGCACGATATGCATTCACTGACAACTTTTCTTAACTGACGAAAAGTGTACCAAGAAATTTTTCATAGCATTTTCACGGTCAACCTACCCATCTATAAAGTCATCAATACAGCAGTCAAAAAATTTTGTTTTTCAGCAAACTGGTTGTCAATACATCAATCTCCATACATTCTCATATTGATGACAAATTTAGTGAAGTTGGCATCGCTGAATATTGATGGCAAGTTTGCTCGTGTAAAACGGGCTGTTAAAAGAGCCCTATATTTTGCAGCTGTCAAATGTCAAGTTATTTTTAAAGGCGCCGAAATAAAAGCGTTGCTGTTCTTCGTTGTGTGAAAATCTGTGCACTTTTTTATTTAATTTATTATTAAAAACTTTGTGAATTGCAAAAAATTGTGAAATAAAGAAAGGAATTTGCACATTTCCATCAACAATTTGTTGTATTAAAATTAAAGCCTGCAAAAATGGTAGATTCTTTGGAATATGGTGATATCACGTCTGAAATACGCGGTGTAATGGTAAGTATACTGACTGGTAGTTTTTTGTATGTGTATGTGCAAAGCCTGAAATTCGCAATTTCAACATTTCACAGACTCCAGGTCGTTTGAAGCTCACCGACCAGAGTATCGTCTTTAAAAACAGCAAAACAGGAAAAGTGGAACAAATCGCTGCCGATGACATTGAACTGATTAATTCACAAAAATTTGTTGGTACCTGGGGTTTGCGTGTCTTCACTAAAAATGGCACGCTCCATCGTTTCTGTGGTTTTAAGGATAGTGAAAATGAAAAGTTGGGCAAATTCATTAAAAAAACCTATTCACAAGATATGGTCGAAAAGGAAATGTGTGTCAAAGGCTGGAATTGGGGAACCGCACGTTTCAAGGGTTCCACACTTAGTTTTGATATGGATACAAAAACCATTTTTGAAATACCGCTGTCTCATGTATCGCAGTGTATGACTGGTAAAAATGAGGTGACATTGGAATTTCATCAGAACGATGATGCCCCAGTGGGATTGTTGGAGATGCGTTTTCATATACCACAAAATGAAATGGCTGGTGATGATGATCCTGTTGAGAACTTCCAAAATAATGTTATGAGCAAGGCGTCAGTTATTTCGGTATCGGGTGATGCCATTGCTATATTCCGTGAAATACATTGTCTTACACCTCGCGGTCGCTACGATATTAAGGTCTTTTCGACCTTCTTCCAATTGCACGGTAAAACATTTGATTATAAAATTCCAATGGATTCGGTTTTGCGTTTGTTTCTGCTGCCACATAAAGATAATCGTCAAATGTTCTTTGTGCTTTCGTTGGATCCACCCATCAAACAGGGTCAGACACGTTATCATTATTTAGTGTTGCTTTTTGGACCTGAAGAAGAAATCACCATTGAGTTACCTTTCACGGATGAGGAATTGAAAGAGAAATATGAGGGTAAACTTGAAAAAGAATTGTCTGGCCCAGTATTTGAGGTGATGGGTAAAGTAATGAAGGTGCTAATCGGTCGCAAAATTACGGGACCAGGAAATTTTGTGGGGTAAGTAACATACATTATGGAAGTCCTTTCAAATGTTCAAAAATCATAATTTTTTTTCAGACACTCTGGAACTGGCGCAGTTGGTTGCTCATTTAAAGCAGCTGCTGGCTATCTGTATCCATTGGAACGTGGTTTTATATATATACACAAACCACCGCTACACATACGTTTCGAAGAAATCGCATCTGTAAATTTTGCACGTAGTGGTGGCTCAACGCGTAGTTTTGATTTTGAGATAACGCTTAAAAATGGCACCGTACACACCTTCAGCTCAATCGAAAAGGAAGAATACTCAAAGCTCTTTGATTTCATACAGAAAAAGAAATTGCATGTCAGCAATATGGGCAAGGATAAAGGCGGCTATAAAGATGTTGATTTCGGTGATTCTGATAATGAGAATGAACCAGATGCATATTTGGCACGTGTTAAAGCCGAAGCACAAGAGAAGGATTCCGATGACGATGAAGGCTCTGAAGAAGAATCAACCGATGAAGATTTCAAGCCAAATGAAAATGAATCTGATGTCGCTGATGAGTATGATAGTAATGTACAAAGTGATTCGGATGATTCTGATGCCAGCGGCGGTGGTGGTGGTGATGCTGGTGAGGCTGGTGGTGAGAAGAAAAAACATAAAAAAGAGAAAAAGGAGAAAAAAGAGCGGAAGGAGCGTAAAGAAAGAACTGTAAGTGCATGCATACATATATATTTGGTACAAGAAAAACACAAAGTTTCTGATATTTTTCATTCATTATTTAGAAAAAATCGTCTAAAAATAAGGATTCGAATAGACCAAAACGTCCAACCACTGCTTTTATGTTGTGGCTAAATGACACACGTGAGCAAATTAAAAAAGAGACGCCTGGTATAAAGGTAACCGAAATTGCTAAAAAAGGCGGTGAAATGTGGAGAGAGCTAAAGGATAAATCGAAATGGGAAGAAAAAGCAGCTAAAGATAAGCAGCGCTATGTGGATGAAATGAAAGATTACAAACCTACAGCGGGCGATAGCGATGATGACGAAGGTGGAAAATCAAGTAAATCGGCGCCAAAGAAACGCAAGGAAGTGTCACCTACCAAAAAGGCAGTCAGCGTTTCAGGCAGTGGCTTTAAGAGTAAGGAGTACATATCTGATGATTCATCATCATCTAATGATGAGTCAAAGGATAAGAAAAAGGTGAGCTTGGGAGTAAACATGAAGGAAATTTAGCTAAAGATGTTTCTTATATATTTTTTTCTAGGCTTCTAATGACAAAGCTGATTCCGGCGACTCTGAGCCTGAGAAGAAGAAAAGCAAGGGTGCCAACAGTAAATCAGATAAGAGTAGTAAAACAAATAAAACTAAATCAGATGATAAGAGTAAAGGTACAGATGAAAAGAAATCGAAAAAAGATGCCAGTGATAATGACGAGGAGGAGGAAGAGTCTGGAAGCAATGCCAGCGATGATGAAGGCAGCGATTAATCACTGCTTAAGTTTAAGAAAATTTATGTATAGTTGCGTATTTAATGTTTAATTTCATTATTAATTTTACATAAGTAATTTCATTGAAAATTTCACGCCTATATAATTGTTTTGATTGTATTCTAAACTGTTTTCTTCTCCTTTTTTTCTTGTTAAGTGCTAAGCGTTGAAAAAACACATGCCACTATGTACTTTGTTTTGGGTGTACACAACGTTTTGATATATTTTATATATAAAAATAATAATAATTGAAACCTATAAATGAACAATTTGTACTTATATTTGCATGATTAATTACAAAACCAATGGGGCAAAAGAACACATAATATAGCCGGTAGATAGTAATCGTTTTCATTATTTTATTTCCAACTCTACTCTATTATAAAAAATTGCAAAATAATTGCGACACAACATAGCGTATACTACTGAGTGCTATTTTGAAATTGCCAAATCAGTATGGTCAAATATTTCCTAAATTTCGGTTCAATTTATAATGAAAAACTTTTGCTTTTTGCATGTTATTACAATAGCTTTGCCGCTGCTGCTAATCCAAAATGTATGTATGTTAAAAATTTGTTGTTATTTCCTTAATTTCCTTTTAATTACATTTAATATTTTTGTATGCATTTGTAGTGTAATGGCCTGGCTAAATTTACCAATGTAAAATGTCAGAATGTGGATATGAATTTTTCAAAATTTACACTTTGTCGTTTACGTGCTATAAAACGTGATGTTACTGAATTATCGATTAAGGTGGAATTATTGCATTTGCCTATATTGGCGCCAACAGTAAGTTATACGAAAGAAAAAAGAATTGCATTCTAAGTAAATCAATTTGTTTGGAAATTCTCCAGAAAACACCCGATAACTATTATCTATTAACTATTAATTGTTTTACCGGAGATTTATGGGGTGATTTACGGCTGTTTTCAGATTTATTTGACGTTTAATACATGATGAGGTTAGTTACGATTAAATCACCTCATAAATCTTCGGTGGAAACAGGCAATAGGGATGAATGCTTAATCAGCATGCGAAAATCACTTTTTTTCCATCGCCTTCTTATCATCTACATAATTCAATTTAGATTGAAAAAATTTTCAATTCTGGAAATCCAAATGTATGATATAATAGCAAAATTTCAAATTAGATAATAATAGCCTGTTTCCAGCGGAGATTTATGAGGAGATTTACGGCTGTCTTCAGATTTACATATTTGACGTTTAAAACATGATGAATGAGGTGAGTTACGGCTAAATCAACTCGTAACTCTTCGTTGCAAACAGGCTATAAGGGTGATTATTTTTCATGTAAAAAAACCATCAACGAAACCAAGAAAAGGCTTGATAAATACTATAGGCACTCTGAACCATCAATTTCAATGGTTAAGGAATGGTTAACTGAGTTCCTTTGTGGTCGTACCAGCACAAGTGACGCCGAACGTTTAGGTCGTCACGCCACAAATCGTCGACAAAATCAATGGAATGATATTGGACGATCGGAATATGAAAGTTCGTGAGGTGGCTAAGATGGCCGAAAGGATCAACAATAAATCTCGCATCCAGCCTGAGCCAGAAATGAAATTAAACAAAATTCACAATCAAAAATCTAAAAATAAAACTCAAACCAAAATGGTGCCGCGATTGCTCACACTTGTCCATAAGCGCAACCGTGTGACCACTTCAAAGTAGATTTTGGCGATTTCCGAACGAGTTTTTACTCCGTTTCGTTATCGTGGACGAAACATGGATCCATCACGATACACCAGAGATCAAGGGACAATCAAGACCAAGATCGTCAACGTTTCAAAATCACTGAGCCAAGTGGAGTCAGCGTTGAATTTTGGTTTGTCTACAATAAACTCAATATATCAATATTTTCAAAATTTCTCTGAACTATAAAAATTGTTTTTGTTGTTTTTTTCATACACACAAGAATGGAATTCTAAGGTGATGCGAATTAGTGGATCATCAGTAGTTGTTGTTTTATGCAGGTTGCGTAGAAAATAAAACAACAAAAACAACACTCATGGGTGTTGTAATTCCAAGAAGTTTTAAAAATTATTGAAATATTATGTGTTGTAGACGGGCCAAAACAACACAACAAAAACAATTTTTCATGGGTGGTGTAGTTCCAAGAAATTTGGAAAATATTGATGTTTTGTGTTTGTTGTAGGTGAGGCAAAATCGGTTCACTTTTGTTCTACGCTGACACCCGTGATCAAGACCGTGGGTTTTTTTCGGCGAACGTTAACTAAAGAAAGGCCAACGTGGGTCTGTCGCCCAACAAGATCATGGATACTTGGATACGCAGCCCTGATACTTTCCATGATTTTGATGGTGATGGTCAACGGGTTCGGCAAAATAAGTCTCAAAACTTTCACATTTTGTGACAGGTTGGCGGAGTAACGTTAACAAAAAAGTGCTTTTATTAAAACCGGTATAAGTTAGATGAAGTACAAAAATATCGGTATGATATGAAAGATATTTTAATAAGCTAGAAAACTGTCAGACAAAAGTTTATAATTTGCCTTACATTATTTATTCGCGCTTGGAATGCCCTCTTAATGTTTTGAGAATAAATTTTTACAACAAATGTCAAAAAAATCGCTTCCAAATTATTGCCTGTATCCTAACTTTCCAGTGAACTTTGACCTTCTATTTTTTGCGATTGCAAGCTACGGAGTCCGAGAAAACAACTCTCGAGAATGTTTATTTATGATAAGGCCCGATGTGAACGTCTTAAGCATTTTTGCTCTACGCTGATGTGGTTTTCACCCGATCTAAGTGACAATGAACAGATTTGGGATCTTTTAAGGGAAAAACTTGATGGTTTTATTTAATGCATAAAAAAACGCTTTTATGCACATATTTATTACTCTTTTTGAAATAATATTTTTTGAAGGTTCATAAAATTTTTATACGTGTACACAGATGCGTTGGCAACTCTTGAAAAAGGCCAGTGGTTATAAACCTTTTCTATATGATGTCACCGTAGATGTTTGTGACTATTTAGAGAAACACAATCATCCTTTTGTCAACATTATAATGAACTCTTTTGCAAACTATAGCAGCGTTATGCAAAAGTGCCCAATAAGTGTCGTAAGTATAATTAGGGTGTTCTTTAAAACGTGTAAATACCTGGAAAACCTCATAAGCACGTAAAACTGTCAAAATTGTCAAACGTGCAAATGCCTTGGAAAACCTCATAAACTCGTAATAGTTGTCAAAATCAATGCGGACTTTGATAGTTTTATGAGCTTACGAGGTTTTCGAGGCTTTTACACGTTTTAAGGAATACCCTCAATACGAATTTTGACAACTATTACAACTATTACGTGCTTACGATGTTTTCAATGCATTTACACGTTTTAAGGAATACCCTCAATGTTATATTATTTATGCCAAAGGAGTAAAACTTTTTAATTTTCTTTCTAAGGGGGAAATCTATCTACTAAACTTTCGCTTTCCTGAAAAATCACTGAATAATTTCTTGCCGCTGCCAACTGGAGAGTATGCATTATTTGGGACATTTTCAGCACATGCGGTTGAACGTGCAGTAGTGAATGTTTATTTTATGTTAGATGAGGACCCAGCAAATCCTGTAACCTTCACCAACCTTATTATATAATAGTTACAAATCTCGAATTATACCAGTTACATTTTTTCTAGCATCGGGCAAAAAAATAACCACTTTTGCCCTATCCGTGTGATCGTGCATCCTTGTCTTATTAATGCGACTTTCTCATAAACAAAAATGATAAAAAACTATAGCTTTCTCTTTAATTTTTTCCAATTCCTTTTGTAGACATTCTCTAAATTTGTGTAAATAAAAAATAATCGAACTGAAGTTTTGGGAAACTTATTTTATTGTCAAAATGAATTACAATTTTGTTAAATTGATGATGGGTTTAGCTGCATTCAATTACGAAGCTTCGAGCTGCAGGTTTACCTACGGTTGACGTCTTTCTGGATAACTCGGCAGTTGTTTGTAAATGACCCCGGGTAATGCAAGAAGTCGTCAGTTCAAAAATAAAATATAAAATGTGGGCGATAAAAATTCCTGCAGTAAAAATATGAGACAGTCTACAAAAAATACTAGTTCACGGTTAATACTTGCCCGAAACTAGTGAAAAAAGGATGCAGTGAGGGCCAGTTTGATATCAGTTTGTAGTTTGTAGGGGCAAATAAATTTGAATCGTGACGAAAACAAATTACAATTTTCGTTGTTTGCTTTTGAAATATTTTGTGTTTTGTGTTACTTGAATTGTGTGTCAAAATATTTAGTGGAAAAAAAAATGAAATTGATGAATTCTTTCTTGATAATGCTGTTATGAATGTAACTAAACTTTATTTTATTTGTTATAAGAAAATCAAAAAAAAAAAAAAAAGTATTACTATAGGACCACATCATACCACAACTAGCCCCGGACTGGTGTAAACGTAATGCATAAGGGGCCAATTGAAATTTCGTTGGACATCAACACACAAAAAAGAACAGTTGCTTGTATGCAAAAGGGATTGAAGTCGGACTAGTACTGGTTGGTATAGGACTAGTTAATGGACTACTCACAAACTAGTCCGTTTGCCTTCAGGGATGTTTGAATTTAAAATTTTCTTTGGAGAGACTTTTTAGTTTCAAAATTTGAGTAATTTTATTTTTCAAAAAAGCAAAAAAAAAAGAAAACAGCAAAATTTAAAAAAAAAAAAAAACAAAATTTTTTCATTTGTTTAAATTCGAATTTCACACAACTACGTCAATAAGCTTTATAGACGAATGAGCTAAAGACGTCGTAATTTAGGTAAAAAACTTTGTACTCTTGGTTCGAATCTCAGTACGGGTAGTTTGATTTTTTTAAGAGAACGCCTTGCAAGCAAGCTCCTTCTCGCTAGTGAAGTAGCTAGTGAGCGGTAGAACAAAAGGTGGCAATTGACACCGGCAATGACAAGCTAATGTAAAATTCGCCAGTTCGAGCTTCATGAAGTAGATTGTAGAGAGAGTAGTACTATACCCCTTTAGACCAGTGAATTCGCTAGTTCAGAACTAGTCGAAGGCACTGCAGGGCAATTTGTTTATACCTTACCCTTTTTAAATTTCTTTGTGGTAGTAAATTTAAAAAAATGTACCATAGCATGTTTTAAACGGGTCAGTCCACAATTCAATATGGTTATGTAGGATTTACTGGGGATCTGGAGTCTAGTTGCTGGAAATGTTATACCCAAAACTACGCAATTTAATAAGTAGCGATTTTACTACTTTTATATAGCAAAAAAAAATTTAAAATGTTCGGTTGCATAATTTTAGGCGTTAAATTGTGGAAATAAGTTATAAAAATAACAAATATACAATTTTTTAAATTAATTTTAATGCTTTGCAATTGTAATATGAAAATGTTTACAGTTTAACTCTACGAAATATGAAGAAACTATTTTAGGCAAAACGAAAGACTTAAGCAGCAAACTCGTTGATATGTTCATAATCGGTGCCGTGACATAATCCCCACGGACATAATCCCCATTCACGATATGGGGATAATGTCCGCAAGTTATTCGGACATAACCCCCATGGCCAAAATGGGGATTATGACCGAAAAATTTTCGGACATAATCCCCATTTACGAAATGGGAATTATGTCCGTTGGGATTATGTCCGGTAACCTTCATAATCAATGAACTTGATTTTGCATAAAATTTGTTTATTTCAATTAGAAAGTTAAATATTGTTTTTAATTTTTACACTTTCAATTTTATTGCAATATTTTGTACTCGTCGTTTTTTTTTTTTTTTGCAAATTTACTCAAAACCTTAAATCTGCGTTATTTTTCCAGCAGGTTTCATTTAACGTTTTTGAACTCATTTTTAATATGCAGTGCTGAAGGAAAAGTTCGTTAAACTTTGAGTTTTGTTTTTCATTAATGTGTTGCGCTTGGTGTTGCTTGCACATGTTACCAAAAATCACACACTTTATTTAATATGGGCTATTAAGTCAAATTTGATACAAGTATTCTTACATTGCGTGACATTTTTTGCGGTTGAAATCATTTGCTCGCTCATGTTGTTTGTTTTTTTTCTCTTTTATCAATAAATAAATCCAAATTGTAATTAAAATCATTTAAAATTTACTTAAAATTTTTATTTATCATTGTTGAATTGTTATTGTTTTAAGTTATAATGCATTTTTAATGGTATTTAAATGTAAAATTGTTCTTAAATTCTCAACATTTCCAACATATTACCTTGATCAGCTGATAAGTTTCAGATGAAATACGAGGACAGTAGTTAGGGACGGGAATTTATATTCATCCCCGCAGCATCTCAAAAGTAAGAAGGACTCTTAAAAACGGTATTTGCATCATTTTTTTTCGTTGCGATAAAAAACAATGGAGTGCTTTTGATTCTCCTGAGGACCCATTTTGCCAAAAAAAAAAATCTTTGTTTTTCTTCACAGAGTTGATGCCCAAATTTGGCGCTAAGAAATTTTACACTTTTTTCGCAGTGTAAATAATAAGTATTCAGTTCCAAAAACAGATTTTTTTACGTTTTTCAATTACGCGCTTGGAAAAACGGTTTCTTGCTCAAAAGCAAGACATCTTATGAAAAAAGTTTACTAAGCATAAAATGCTTAGAATCGTGCAGGGAATACGTGTGTATTTTTTCAGAATTTTAGGTACATTTTTTTTGAACCCATTTTAAAAACATGAAAATGTCTCAAAAAATTCTGAAAAAATTCACACGGGTATTTTAGACGACTTTTAGCATTTTAAGCCTTATACACCTTTTTCGTAAGATGCATTGCTTTTGAGTAAAAAATCGTTTTTCCGATAGCATAATTGGAAAAAGTAAAAAAATGGTTTTTGGAACCGAATATTATTGCAAAATGTTCCGAAGCATCTGGGAGGTAATAGAGAACTCCCAGACTAACAAAAAACTGCACCAGAGAAGGGGTCTAAAATGTACATACTCCTGAGGAGTTAGGGGCCGTCCATAAAGGAGGGAGGGGGTCTAGAAAAATGTGACAATTTTTTGACAGGGAGGGGGAGGGGTTAATGAAAATGTGACGTCTGGGATAATAATTCCAGTTGAGTAACTTTCCAGTCGAAAACTTTCCTATTCCATACGATTCATTTTGCCCTACAGTCCCAAAAGATCTGGTGCCGAAAATTTCTCAATCATGTCACATATATTTCGCTTCAAAGTAATGCTCCAGAAACACAAAGTTTTGCACAAGACTAACAAGGAGTCGAGTTATGTATTGCCGAAAATTCGATCCATCAAAGTAGCAGCGAATCGTCAAATAGAATGGATGGCCATCTTACCAACGATCAAGTGGATTGGCTAGACGAGGATTAAAAAGAGGACTATTTAGATTTGACTGGTTTTGCAAATATTCTGAAGGAAAAGGAGGACAACGGAGAGTCGAAAACTATTCCGATAAATTCAGCAGATATATGTTTTGAAAATCCGTGGAAAGAGGTTAAAAAGAAAATTCTTTCGACTTGTATTTTTTATTATTATTTTCGATTTTAATTTTGTGGCGTGACATAGGGTTAACACTGATTTTCCGATTTGTTTTCAAAAAAAAAAAAAAAATTTCTTGAGTCACCCTAATGTTTTAGAGAAGAATTTTTTATTGAAAACTTTTAGCTAATTGTATGAGCTTTCTAAGAATGTATTTGATTCATAAGGCTTAAAAAGATTTTGGACCTTGCAAGTTGATATTTTAAATTTTTTTTACTATTTTTAAACTTCGGTGGCCTTTTTAGTATGAAAAAGATTCTATTAACATACCTTTTCATATTTTTTTCTTGGAATCCACGTTAAATTTCCTTTAGTTCCGTAGGACATTGTTTTATCTAACAACACACATACATACTCACTTTCCTGGATGTGAGCACACAGGAAGCTCACATGTTGGTACTTACCGTACTGAGAGTCGTCCGCCAGATATTCTTAGCTCAATAATTACTGAAGACAGAATTCTTTGGTCATTAAACAGCTTTTCACCATATAAATCACCCGGGCCAGACGGCATTACACCAATTATGATGCAAAAACTACAAAAAGTAGTGAGCCCATGGCTCGAAAAAATTTTTGTAGCAAGCATAACTTTAAACCACATTCCCTCAAGTTGGAGGAAAGTTAGGGTTATCTTTATCCCAAAGGTAGGCAGAAGTGGTCATGAATCAGTAAAGGATTTTAGGCCAATCAGTTTGCCGTTCTTTGTCCTTAAGACACTAGAAAGAGTTCTAGATATTCATATTAGGGGGTCATTAGTAAGTCCCTCTACTTTTTGCATACCTCAAGGGAAGATCTACTGAAACTGCTCTTCACGAGGTAACACGCACGATTGAGAGATCTATTCACTTTAAACAATTCACACTTGCAGCCTTTCTAGACATTGAAGGCGCCTTAAACAACGTTTGCACTGATGCTATCAAGAATGCCCTCATAGGGCTAGGAGTAGAGCACTGCTTCATCACATGGATAGCATCAATGCTTGAATCTAGGATCATTCAAGCAAGTATGGGCGGTAGTCACATATCAAAATCAGTTAAAAGGGGTACACCACAGGGCGGTATACTCTCACCTCTGCTTTGGCTCATAGTTTACATACTGTGCTACATTAGCTAAATAAAAATGGTGTGAAGGTAGTTGCGTATGCGGATGATGTAGTGCTGTTGGTATCAGGTCCTTTTTTTGACGTGATCAGTAACATCATGGAAAGAGCTCTGGCTGAGCTATGCACATGGACCACAGAATGTGGTCTTGGGGTTAACCCAGCCAAAACTGACCTTATGCTCTTCACTACAAAAACCAAAATACCTAACTTTAACCTTCCTCGATTGAAAGGACAACCTCTACCACTTTCCAATTCGGCCAAATATCTTGGAGTCTTTCTTGATCCGAAGCTGAATTGGAAATATAACATAGAACAAAGATGAAAGAAAGCCTGTATAGCCTTTTACGCATGAAAAAAAACCTTCAGCAAAAAATGGGGACTTCAACCAAGAATGGTACTATGGATGTATAAAGCCGTAGTGCTCACATACGGCTCTTTAGTTTGGTGGCCAGCCATTAATAAGGGGTATAATCAAACAAAACTGGAGAGAGTACAGAGGACTGCATGTGTTTTGGTGTAACGGGAGCACTGAGATCATGCCCAACCGCAGCTCTCAACGTTCTTCTGCATCTGCTCCCTCCAACCTCATTTATTAAAGCCACTGCCTCATGTAGTGCGATTAGGCTCAAAGAAGCAGGCTGTTGGATGCATAAGACGTATGGTCACAGCTTCATCCTTGATACACTACCAGTTGAACTTTCTAACTCCCACACAGATTACATCTACCCCATATTAAATTTTGAGAAAAACTTTGATGTGTGGTTTCCAGAAAGAAACCTATGGGAAGACAGTACGCCTAGCCTAAATTTCGCAACCACCATATACACTGATGGTTCGAAAATGGACCGTGGCGTGGGTGCGGGTGTATTTTCAAAAGACCTCAATATATCACAATCTTTTAGCTTACCTAATACAGCTAGCGTATTTCAGGCGGAAGTTTACGCCATTCTCAATACCTGCAGGCTAGTAAAGACCACTAACCTCAACCTTAGACAAGTGGCGATTTTCTCTGACAGTCAGGCTGCTATCAAGGCGCTGAACTCAGTAACAATAAAATCAAAACTGGTTGAGGAATGCAAAAAAAAATTAAATCGAACTAGGACGTCAATCCGAACTTACTCTCGTTTGGGTTACAGGTCATAAGAACATTGAAGGTAACGAAAAGGCTGATGAACTAGCTAGACTTGGCTCCTCTCTAAGCGGGACACATTCTGAGTTTGTAAACACTCCGATAGGTCTGGTGAAGAAGGGGATTTTCTCGCATTTCCTCACCGAGGCGAATGTTAGATGGAAAGCTCTAGAAACATGCAGAATTTCCAGAGTAATCTGGTCTTCATTTAACAAATCAAAGACATCAGACCTGCTATCCAGAAATCGTACTGATATTGCAAGAATCGCTGCAGTCTGCACTGGGCACTGGGCCATCGGCAAACATGCCGAAAGGCTGGATATCCCCTTTAATTCTTTCTGCCGAAGCTGCATGGATGGCAACGAGAAGGAATCTCTCGGAAACTTTCTCTGCAACTGCCCTGCTCTAGCTAGAGTCAGGCTTAAATCTCTAGGAAAACCCTTTTTCAACGATTTGAGTGAGCTCGCCGATATTGAAATCGGCCCCCTGAACAAAATGGATATAAATGGATATATAATCCAGACCCTGACAACCCCTCCTACCAGCCAGCCCGATCATTTATGTGGTATTAAAACGGCACTAACAGTGCTACTTAGGCTTAGCATCGTTTTACTAAGCCACCACTCTAATCTAATCTAATCTAACAACACACTCGTTACTAGCATGCGCGCGCTGCCCCTTTATCTTCCGTAGCCTTCAAAAAGATTGTTCTTGAAATGTATTTTTTTTCTGACCTCAAATTAAAAAGTTGGTGTATCAAATGCACTAACGAATGAAAGAAAATGTAAAGAGGATAAGCTGCAATTTTGTAAGAAATTAAAAAACTTGGACTCTGGTTTCACGAAAAACTTACTTGAAAGTGTGAAACTAAAAATCTTAGGCTGAAAATTTGATACCGGTCAAATGATCACCTCCTGAGTTGATGCACATTTGTGCTCATTTTCTTATATGCCTTTTGTGACAAACACTCTAATATATACTATATTATCAAAATTGTTATCAATTGAAGAAGTTTTAATTTACATTTAATTGAAATAAAAATGATTTGGGGTCACAATAAAATTTAATTTCGACTCCCAAATATATAGCAATACAAATAAAGTTGTAGCAATTAGAGTAAATACAAATGTCAATAATTAAAAAAACACATCATTAATTGGATTTATTAGGGAATAAAACTTATCGTAATTGATCAACAAATTATTTTAATGAGGGCCTTAAAATTATATTAAAAATGCAACCAAAATGACCCACATATGTAGACACAACCGTGTCAGTTAATCATTGACATAATTATGGTTAAAATATCATATTACACTTTGAAAGCTCTCGAAAAACAAATCAACAATCATTTAAGTAAGAAAGCAACAAATATTTCTTTATTAAAAAAAAAAACAAAAACAAAAACTTACAAACTTGTAAAACACACTTTTCAATGTTTTTTAATACGCAAAAGAGCGTATACAATATGACGATGAACCCCAGTCACTGAACCAATTCAGAAGAGGTCGAAGGCTTTTAAATCAGATGCGAAAAAAATATTAATTAATTATTTATTGAGAAATGTTTAATCAAATTAATATGTTAAATTAAATGCTGGTAGGTAGGTATGTATGTGGGTAGATGTTAGATACATAAATAAAAATGTTCAATGCGCTAAAACAAAAGACTTCAGTAACGAACTTTGTGTAAATTTTGCCGAAAATGAAAAATGTAATTAATAATTTTTTATGTTTACATGGAGTGTAATATATCATAAAAAATTTAAAATTATTGTCATGAGCTTACATTGGGGATAAAATAAGTTGAATTAATTGTTAAAAATTAAGTAGAGTTCACCTTAGTAAAAAAAGGAAAGCTATAAATAAACATAAGGTACAGTTTAAACATATTTTTCATCTTTTTAAGCATTTTACGATTTTCTTTAACATTTTCCAACTTTGTCAATATTTTTAGATTTTCTGAGCAATTTTCCATTTCTTCAAATTCTTGTTGCATATTGCCAACTATTTTAATTTGCAACTTTATCAACCTTTCCGACTTTTTCAATATTTCTTAAATCATTTCACATAAAGTGTCCAGACTTAATATCTCAAAAGATGTAACATGTATAATTTTGAATTGATTGATTATATCGGCTCTTTTTCAGAGGTTTGAAAATATAGTAATTTAGGGTAATGTGGACAATGCGGGTAATGTGGACTATTCGGGTAATGTAGTGCGCCCTTTTATTTCCCATATTAAGGACTGTTTAACAATTCTGATTATTTCTGCACATTAAAACGCGAAAAACATTTTTCATATGCTCTTCGAATTTTCTACTATGCTCCTAACACGTGTGCAGTTTCTTCACATAAGCTGTGAGGTGAAGTTGACTTTTTTTAGTACGCTCTGAATAACTAAATAATTTTCTCAGAACTCTTTTTTTTTTAAATTCAAATAACTCTAATGGAATTGAGGAACTATTGTATGTATGTATTCTCCTTTAACTCCTAGGAGAAGCATAGGGACAATATGAAATCTCTCCATTTGTCACGATCCCTTGCGATGACTTTGATCTCTTGCCACGATTTTCCCGATTCTTGGATTTCCTTTTCCAACGACCTTTTCCAGTTGGTTTCGGGTCTACCACGTCTTCTACTGCCTTGTGGATTCCACTCAAGGGCCTGACGACAAACTTCGCTGTGTGATTTCCGGAGGGTGTGACCAATCCATCCCCATTTGCGCAGCTTGATCTCGTTTGCTATAGCCTTCTGTTTGCATTTTTGATGTAGCTCGGCATTTGATATAGTGCGAGGCCACCAAACCTTTAGTATTCGCCTTAAGCATTTGTTGACAAATACTTGCAGCTTGTTCGTTAGTTGTTCAGTAACAAGCCACGTTTCGCACCCATATAACAAAACCGATTTCACATTCGAATCAAAAATGCGCACTCTCGTTTTGGTCGATATAACGGATGAAGACCATATTTTGTTCAGTTGATCAAACGCGCCTTTTGCTTTCTTGAGTTGATATCCTCTTTTGCTCCACCATCCATGGAGATAATGCTGCCTAAATACGTGAAGCTATCGACGTTTCCGATGTCATCACTGCCAGCTTTAAACGTGATGCCATTGCTTGCGTTTAGCTTCATGCTTTTAGTCTTGGATACGTTGATTTTCAGGCCGGCCTTTTGTGATTCCAAGACAAGGTCTTCAATTTTGTTTTGCATGTCTGAATGTTTGGATGATAAGAGGCAGATGTCGTCAGCATAGTCGAGGTCTTCTAGATGTTCAGTAAAGTTCCATTGGATACCTCTTTTGGCCTTATTAAGAGCTTTAGTAAGAGGAACTATTACTCAATGAAAAAATGCATAAGACTGACTTTATATTTCTTTTATACTATAATCAATAATTATTTCAAAAACGTGATGTATTCGGGTAATGTGGACTACCCGATATTATATACCGTATATCAACTTTCATTACTATTACACCTTAAAAAGCTGATTGCATGTGTAGGACACCCAAATTTGAGTAATGTTGAGTACAACTTTTCGTATGCTTCGGGAACCCTTATTCACTTGCTAGTATGTATTTGGTATATCTTACTAAAAATATTCTTTAATAAGCCTATAAAGCCATTTTATAGCAAATATAATCTAAAAAAATACTACTCGACTTTTAGTCAACAAAATTTGCGAATAACGGTACTACTTTAGGAAATGGACAGGGTGAGCCACATTACCCGAAACTTTTTTGTTCTAGCTATTTTTAGGTAGTTTCAATTTAACTGGCCTTACGTTAGAAAATGATGATATTTTAGTTTATGAATTACACTGTTCGACAATTTCGAACTTTTTTAAAAACACATAAGAAAATCCAAAAAATTTTTAAAGTAGACGTTAAAAAAAATACCCGTTTCTCGTGGTTTTTCTTCAGCTCGTCACATTTTTTTTAATCGATTTTTGAAGTTTTTTTATCCACTCTACATGAAAAAACCAAAAATACCGCATTCTTGCGTTAAATCGATGAATTTAACTATATGATCCTTACATCTGAGGTGTATCATGTGTTCAGCAAACTTATGCAGGATATTACGGGAAATATTTTTGTATAAAATTTTAACCCTGTTTGACCCCCACATGTGGGTAATTTTTGCCCTTTTCTTAAAAAGTTACAAAAATTTCACCCAAAACAGGGAAATATTGAGTCAGTATGTACTACAGAAATATTCGCTATAAAATTTCATTAGTAATTTTTAAATACGTAAAGGTCGAAATTTAAGCCCAAAACCAAAAAAATAGTCAAAATCAATAAGGACTTTTCACATTGCATATTAATTACATCCCTGACGCGCTTACCTTAAGTTTTAAGAATTTTTTGTCTCTGGTAACTCTAAGTGAAATTTTTTGTAGGATATTTTTGCAAATTTTTTTAACCCATTGTGGCTTAGTTTTAGAGAAAGGGGCCAAAAAGACCCATAAAAACAGGATATAATAGGTTATCCTAGGAAAATGATCCTTGTGTGATTTCGTTATGATCTTGTAAGAACGAGTTTTGTCCAAAATGTAGTTTTAGAGTTTTACAGTAGGGTGAAATTTGGAAAATATTTATTGTTAGAAGTGCTTACTGATTTTAACGATTTTTTTGCTTACGGGATAAAATTTTGATTTTTTGGTGTTCAGCAACTAGTAATGAAATTGTATAGCAAATATTTCTGTAGTACATACTGACTCAATATTCCCCTGTTTTAGGTGTCATTTTTGTACCTCTTTAAGAAAAGGGCAAAAATGACCAACATGTGGGGGTTGTACAGGGTTAAAATTTTCTACAAAAATATTTCCCGCAATATCTTGCATAAGTTTGCTGAATAAATGATACACCTCAAATGTAAGGATCATATCGTTAAATTCATCGATTTAACACAAGAATGTGGTATTTTTGTTTTTTTCATGTACAGTGGATAAAAAAACTTCAAAAATCGATTAAAAAAAATGTGACGTGCTGGGGAAAAACCACGAGACACGGGTACTTTTTTTTAACGTCTCCTTTAAGAATTTTTTGGATTTTCTTATGTGTTTTTTTTTGTGTCGAAAGGTGTTATCTAATAGTAAAAACAATAGAATAACTAATACAAACTACTTAATTGACCAAACTAACCTACTACCATTACTTTGAAAGAAATTGGCAAAAAAAGAAAATGGTAACCACATTACCCTAAGTTACTCTACATATGTTGCTACTATAAAGTATACTTTTAGTTCTTTTTAATGATATCTCTTTCGAAAATTCAGACATTGACAGCTGAGTTCGATAATCATAATCATTTAATGGCTTAGCTCTGGTTTTCGAGGTATTAAAGCTTAGAAATAAGTTATATGCATATTTCGCCCATTACGTAAAGAAAATTCAATATGGGGAATTCTACAAAAAGATGTAATTTAGCAACCCACTAGTTTTGAACATAAAACATTTAAAATTTGACATTCAAATGATCAATTTCATTACTTTCTAACGTTTTCTAAATGTTACATAGGTTACAGTAGTCATAAAAGTATTGTAGAACGATACAGGGGCCCTGAAAGGGTTAGAACGCTTATATAATGCCAGTCCGCAGCAACAAAAGTTGGCTTCAGAGCAAGTTTAAATACTTTTAAGTTAAAAAACTAGATAGTTGCGTAAGACATTTTTCAAATATGACTATTAAACTAAATCTTTGCGTGACTAGAAGCTTGTAACGTTGCACAATGGACACTTTTTTTTATCCTCAAGTTTTGTTCAATTCGGATCTAATTTGACTAACCTACCCTTGAAACACAATAGTTAAAACTAAACATGAAACATATGATTCATATTTCTGAATATTTGTACTAAATGTTTCCATCGCACACAGGTGCCAATCGAAGTAAAAGCTGGCCAAAAATCGTGAAATCGACTTGCGATTTCGATTATTTTTTCAGCCAAGTTTTGTAAAGAGAACACTAGCGCATGATTTGGCGTTTGAAATATTACGTAATATCAAGTTGGCTCTCTTGTACCTTAACGCAAAGTCGTAGTTCCTAGCACAGATTATTTTTCTTCTTTGCAAGAGTAATATTGTATGCGTTGTTATTAGTTTCCAAAACAAAAAAATGTTGAAAACGTCATTGGATAGCAAGGAGGACATCCGCGCGGTACGTAAATAATGATAATTGATACTAAATTAGAAAACATTAGTGCTTTTTTGAATACATGATATAAGGTTAGCTGCGAGGGATACAAATTGGAGAGTCATAGAGCTACAAAAAAAGCTCCACCAGGTTCCACTCTGGCGACAACGGGGTCTTTTTGTCAAATGATTTTTCTATAATTGGTGAAAAAATTGGGTGCTACTTTTTGCTACTTTGCTTCCTTTGCTTGCTCAGAGTGAGAGATTCTGACAGTCCGGATGCTCTTAATGAAATTGCAGCCGTAGTTTGAAATATACCTTCTTGAAATTTCGTCATATGAAAGAATTTGCCTTTTTCTTTTCAAAAAATATATTTTGGAAGGTAAAAAAGGTGAACCTGGATACGCTTTTTGTAGTTGAGTACTAAAATAGTAGTAAATTTAGTACTTTTTACCAAATACAAAAAATTTGAGCTTGAGCTTATAGCTTAATTCAATACCTTTCCAGGAATGGTCTGAACGTGAAAAACGGTTAAGAAATGTCTAAGTTATTGACAATTATTTGAGGAGAGTTTGTCACAATTTACAGATTTTGTCACACTTTGCACCCTTCCACAAGCCACGAAAAAAATCGCAAAATTTTTTTTTTGCACTTTCTTGAAGACTAGGCATGAAACAAAACCATGTACCAAATTTCAGCCAAATCGGAAAAGGTGTAGCAGATCTTGTTACGCTAGGCATGGAATGGCTGTATTGCATTTTGAATTTTTTATATAAATGGGAGGTGCCACGCCCTCTCAGTGAAATTTGGACGGCTTACCTCAAAAAACGCTTTTAGTATAGAATGTTAAAACTTGCTTATATGGGAGGTGCCACGCCCTCCTGTCCGAAATTGCCTACTTTTTGCTCAAAGCTTACATTTAATATTTTTAGTATCTAAGTGAAATTTAGACGGCTTATCCTAAAAAACGCTTTTAGATTAGTATTTTGAAACTTTGTCTTATATGGGAGGTGCCACGCCTCCTTTCCCGATTTCACCCATTTTTTATTGAGAGCTTGCTTTTATCATCTTTAGTGTTTCAGTGAAATTCGGTTGGACTATCTCAAAAAACGCTTTCAGTATAGCATTTTTAAACTTTTGCTTATAAAGGAGGTGCCACGCCCCCTTGTCCGAACTCAACTTATTTTTGTTCAAAAGTTGCACTCACTATCCCTAGTGCCTAAAAACTGATTTTCAAAAGTTTACATGGAGAATTACATTTTTGGCCAGCTTTTACTTCGATTGGCACCTGTGTGCATCGTGCAGAATTGATTATTGACTAGGACTAATATCTTCAACACAAAACATTGCGTAAGTATGCCTTTACCGTGGAAAAAAAATCCATATTATATTTATGTGTTAAACATACACACATTGAGCGAAAAAAACTTAAAATTTTATTTTGAAGTCTTTAAGCTTATTTATTTACCGTGCCATGCCTTTACCGTGGATATTTTAAAATATATTAAAATTTACCATGGAAAATGAAAACATAATTTCCAGATGATTCATAATTTTTGATACGTCTTTTATGACAACTTCAATCTATTTCAATTGTTTGTAGCCTCGGAAGAACTTTTTTTTTGCATTTTTTTTTCTTCAGAAATCACTCTTATAAGTGTATCTTCAGGGTCCTTAAAATCATTTACACAAGGTGGAGCAAAAGTGATGTCATAATGTGAATTGGCTGTCAGTTTGTTATAAATGAACAAAATTAACTATGTTTTTGCGAAAAGCTTACTTAAAGGTGTAAAATTAATGATATTATGTTGAAAAAATGATATCAATCGAATGATCACCTCACATTTACAATATAATATTGCTTTATAAATTCTTCAAAACTAAAAACTACTACAAAATTATTGTACCTACTGTGTAATTTAAACTGAGTAATGTAGCTGAAACATTAGAAATTCCTTTGTATATGAACAAGTTATACAAACTTTTAATGATCCCACTATGTTGAACATTTTATTTTGAAGGATTGATCACTTCAGAAAAAAAAGCACATTTCCTTACGTAATATAATCATTAATTTTTTCAAAAGGCCTTTTTTGAACACATCACTTAAGTATTTAATATTTTCGCATTATTTTTATTGTTTTCCATCGATCCCGTTCATAAACCAAAACGTAACCGGCACATTTTCACATACGTAATCACCATGATTACATTTACGATTTATGATTTATGTGTGCGCTGTGTCAATTTTTAGTTTCGAGCTTGTTGTTGGCGTTGATTGGTCACGTTAGTTGGCTAAACTTCTTTGGAGATTTTTAATGCAGTTTGGTATTCTTTTACGGTTATAGTTTCATACATTTTTTTATTAATTTTGGTTTTTGTCTGTGCAAAATTTTAAGCATTTACTGACCAGGAAGATATTAAGCAAACTGCACATATGCATTACTGCGAGATGATTTTCTTCACAGTCTAGACAGTTAATGTGCACTATGCTGACACTTCATTGGCGAAGTTGTTAATATCTACACGTATATGTTATTCATACTAGATATTTATCTGAAAACTAAGACATGAGGTCAAGAATCTGTAATTGAACTTTAATTAATAAAATATGCATCATTATGGTAATGTTGATAATTGAGTAATGTTTTCTGTGGTTTCTTTGTTTATTTTTGACCTTTGAACATTTAAAATTTTTCGAAATTTTTAATATAGGATGTATTGCATAAGATTATGAACCTTCTGGGAAACGATAGAGGAGGCCTAGGCTAACACAGAATTCCACTTGAAGTGGCGGATCCAGGGAGGGCGATGGGGCCGATCCGCCCCCTCTCAAACCAAGTGAATAAATTTTTTAAAAATTATATGTAAAGATTTTAAAATCATTCTGTTATTATCTAGAAATGTAATCAATAGGCCTCACCTCTTGACAGTGGTGGGTCCGCCACTGTCCACTTGGGGGTCTTAAATGTATTCTTGAGTCACCTTAGCGTTTTATAAAAAACGCTTTTAGGGAAAACTTTTAGTTGATTGTATGTGCTTTCTAAGAGTGCATGTAATTTATAGAGTTTATTAAGATTTTGTAAAGTTGTGGACCCTTAAAGTTGATATTTAAAATCTTTTAACTTTGGCGGCAATTTTAGTATGAAAAAGGTTCTATTAACATTGTATTTTCCTTTAACTCCTAGGAGGAGCATAGGGCCAATATGAAACGTCTCCATTTGTTACGATGACTTTGATCTCTTGCCATGACTTTCCCGATTCTTGGATTTCCTTTTCCAGCGATATTTTCCAATTAGTTTTGGGTCTACCACGTCCTCTACTGCCTTGTGGATTCCACTCAAGAGCCTGGTGACAAAACTTGCTGTGTGGTTTCCGGAGAGTATGACCAATCCATTTTCACTTGTGCAGCTTGACTATAGTCGTCTGATTGCATTTTTGATGTAGCTCGGCATTTGATATAGTGCGAGGCCACCAAACCTTTAGTTTATGACTTAAGCATTTGTTGACGAATACTTGCAGCTTGTTCATTAATTATTCTGCAACAAGCCACGTTCCGCACCCATATAAGAAAACCGATTTCACATTCGAATCAAAAATGCGCAAGACCATATTTTGTTCAGTTGAGCAAACGCTCCCTTCGCTTTTGCTATTCTTGAGTTGATATCCTTTTTTGCTTCACCATCCATGAAGATAATGATGCCTAGATATGTGAAGCTGTCGACGTTTTCGATATCATCACTGCCAGCTTTAAACGTGATGTCATACCTGTTTGCGTTCAGCTTCATGTTTTTAGTCTTGAATGCGTTGATTTTTAGGCCGGCTTTTTGAGATTCCAAGACAAGGTCTTCAATCTTGTTTTGCATATCTGAGTGTATAGACGGCAAATGTCATCAGCGTAGTCGAGATCTTCTAGATGTTTGGTAAGGTTCCATTGGATACCCCTTTTGGCCTTATTAAGAGCTTTATCTAGGATATCGTCAAGAATGATAAGGAAGAGAGATAGTGATAGTAAACAGTCCTGCCGGATGCCTGAAGTAGTGGTGAATGTCATATTGCGCGCGTACTACATTTATGGCCTTTGCGGCAATACCTCTTTGTTGCAGTGAAACCCAGATGGTTTCTCGGGAGACACTGTCGAAGGCAGTGCTGTAGTCTACGAAGACAAGTTTAAGTGCAGCTCGCCACTCGCATGATTGTTCGACAATTATTCTGAGGGAGTTCATTTGATCCACGCATGATCGGTTTGCCCAGAATCCTGCTTGTTGTCTTCGGATGGCCAAATCAAAATTTTCGCTTACCCTGTTTAGAAGCACTTTTGTCAGTACTTTTGATGATACTGAGAGCAAAGTTATTCCTCTATAATTTTGGCACTCGCTTAGATCACATTATTTTGACTAGCATGCCATGCAGCCAATCTTCTGGCAAACGCTCTTTGCTCCAGATTGTGGAAATCAGAGGATAAAGTATCTTAGCTGATGTAATGGGGCATGCTTTTAGCAGTTCAGCTGTTATTTAATGTATACCGGCGGCCTTGTTGTTCTTCATACCCAAATTTGCTTCAAAGATAAAGACTTTATTCTGGCAAAAATTTATTTACTACCATACCCGTTTTTATTTTTTTTTTGGAATTCTCTTTAAATTTTCTTTAATTCGGTAGTATGTCGTACCATTTTTATACCATACACCCAGGGTATATTCACTTTGTCCTTCCGTTTGTAACGCAGAGAAGGAGGCGTGGCAGGTATGGAAAAGTATATATATTCTTGATCAGCGTCACTTCCTGAGTCGATATAGCCATGTCCGTCTGTCTGGCTGGGTGGCTGGTTGGCTGGGTAACGGCTGTGTGTGGAAATACATTTTTTGGGAAAACTGAGCAAGATAATTTAATGAAATTTTGTACACTGCCTTCGTCGTCAAAGTTAGCTTGGGGGATTGAAAATGAGCGAAATCGGTCAACGGACACGCCTACCGCCCATACAAAAAATATACTCAAAATGTGATAATAAGAGCATTATTCGCAATAACAGAAGCAAAATACACATAAGTACTAGAGATAGTAAGTACAAGTTCTGAGCAAAAACTAGGCAAATTCGGACTAGAGGGCGTGGCACCTCCTATATAAACAAAAGTTTCAAAATGTTATACTGAAAGCGTTTTTTGAGATAATCCGACTTAATTTCACTCAAATACTAAGAGCATTATTTGCAAACTCTGAGCAGAAAGTAGGACTAGGACTAGAGGGCGTGGCACCTCCCATATGAGCGAATGTTTGAAAATGCTATACTGAAAAATTTTTTTAAGAAACATCCGAACTTTACTCTAACACTCAGAACAATAAATACAAGCTCTACGCAAAATCTAGGTAAGCTCGGAGAGGGCGTGGCACTCCCCATATAAGCAATTTGTTCTTATACTCTCCTAGAGGTTACGGAAGAATTCAACAATTTATTTTATTAAAAACTTGTATGTACAAGAATACGTATATTGGATAGTATTTATCAACTAAATGTTTAATAATATCCGAGTACTTGAAATGCAGTGTAGGGTATTTAGTTTTTGGCTAGGCCAAAGATACCAGCCTTACTAGTTTTTATTTGTGGTCAGAAAAAAATACTTTTCTAGAACAATTCGTCTGAAGGCTCCGATAGATAAAGGGCAGCGCGCGCATTATATGCAGCGGAACGCATGATTTGTTCCATAAAAGTATTTATTTCTGACCTCAAATAAAAAAATGACAAATCCCTTACTAAGTAAGTAAAAGGAAATTAAACGAGGACTCCAAAAAATGTATAAAATGGTATGGTTTTAGGACTTTTTTAAGACTAAAATGGCCGCTAAAGTCAAAAAATAGAAAAAAAAAAATTGAAAATTTCAAAGGCTCAGTGTTGAGTATTCACTGTAATTTAATGTACTCAAACTATATTACTGTGTATGTAAACTAAGCAAACTTGGAGAAATATTGAGATGTCAATCTTGAATTATTAATAAAAATTGATTCTGTTCTAAGTACTCAACATGAAAACAGCATACTCAGAATTTTGCGAAATCCTTTCAAACTCTATAAACCAAGCACACTCTATGATAGCTCAAACATTTAGCTAAAAATTTCTTAGAAAATTGATTTTATTTTAATTGAACTTTTAGTCATCAATTTTCTATACATAAATGTCATTAAGTTACACACTTAAAAATTCTTAAAAAAATTTCTTATTAAAAAGATTTCTCCAAAGCCCAAAAATTTTTTTTTGCAAAACAGATCAGGAAATCCGTTTTAACCCCACAACTACTCCTCTTGGCTATATTTTTCCCCTCAGAAGTAAGTTTTTGTTAGTCTAGGCCTCCTCTATTACCTTCCAGTAGGTTTGTCACCTTATCGATAATATTCTGTAAGTATGAGGTGGTGCAAAAGTTAGGTTATAATGTAAATTCTTTACCATTTTGCTAGAAAAAAGAAAAAAACTGGCCTCTGTTTTCACGGAAAGTTTATCTGTAGGTGTAGAATTGATAGCATTAAGTTAAAAAAAGGAAACCAGTCAAATGACCACCTCCTGAAATATATTCTTCAACAAGTTACAGAGACAAAGAATGTTCAAATTGAATATGACCAAAAAAGGGTATTCTTGTTGTTTTATTGAAACACAGTTACTTAACCCCGGTACTTACGTTTCAATTAAAAAAACAAACAAAAATTAATTCCAGCTGCCAACCTTAATTTGCAAACATCAGCAGAGCTGTTCATGAATTAAATTGCACAATTAATTAGATGTCAAATTTGATCAATGCAAAGAGGCTGTGTAATTAATATGCATTTCTGATGGTCAGATTTTACAGCTAAAATGACAATCAAAATGTCAAGTTCAAAAGCACAGCACGATTCTTCCTTACATACGTGTAAATAAATAAATACATAACAATTTCAATAATTAAAAAAAAGCAAAATACTCTTTAATGAACATTAATAATTGTCAACAGCGTCCGTGCCCGCCCGCGCTTTGCCAGCTTTATCAGATCACGCGTGGTGGTGTTTGCTACTGATGACGCCTGATTGACTGCCAATCAATCATTAAAACATTAGTTTATGACAATTAATCACAATTGATTTCATGTTGAAATTAAATCCATTATTTTGTGGTTTTTTGTTATATCACAAAATAGGTTTTTAATGTTTTACAATGTGGTAAAGGTGCTTCTTTACGCTGTAGAAGTTTTGCAAATGCAAAAAGGTACATTGACTCCTACTTTATCAATCAATTTGGACGTGTAAGACATTTGATCATATACCTGACCATAAGTAAAAACTTGCAAGTGCTTTTGAGTAGTTTTGGGGAAAATTATGTATTTAATAGCGAGCTGCTCGAGACATCTCGAAATAAAGTGTAAGTTTTTTTTACTGGCACATTTTACACTGAACTGAAGTATTTGATCCAAAAAATTCAAGATTCAAATATTCACTCTACACTGATTTCATTTCGACACTAAAGTACACTGTCTTGTTTTATCAATGTCAAAATGAAACCGGATTCTAGCAGATACGAGTAGTTTAGGGTCAATGTAAAAAGTGCTAGTAGATATACTACATACAGTATATTTGGTGATATGGTAATATTTGCAAGTAGAGACGTATTGGTAATCTAGAATAGAAGCATCTTTCAAATATTTTCGAGAGATAGAGAGAGCGTAGACAAAAAAGAGGAACAAGAAGAGTACGAAAACTACTTTTGCTACTTAAGTAGCATTTTGTAGAGTTTACTGTTTTTTCTGCTTTCATATCCAAGTACTCTCAAGACATTTACACGCGACACTGAAGTATTTTATTAATAAAGAGAGTGTACAAGACATAACGTATCTTGAAGTGAAATGTCTTAAAACTCCAACAACAATTTAAAGGAATTGGATAAAGTACAAAGATTGGCTCTTTTAAGAATGGACTACTCCAATATGAAAGGTTACACATTCTTTGCAAAAAGCATAAAAACGCAATTTCTCACGCTTGAACAATGAAAGAGCAAAAAAGTCCTTAATGATTCCACTTGAGAAGGATGGTTCTAAAATGGATATCCGAATAGAGTGCAAAACTTTCTGGAGCGCAATTACTCTGTCAGAGTCTGTAAGACTATCAGATAAGTGTTTGGTATTTCAAGCGGAAATATTTGCTATAAGAGAAGCGAAAAGGTTGATGGCGATAAGGTAAAGGGTAATCCAATACAAGGTTCCTTTTCCAACTGGGTTGTTTTGACAGCTGTTATGTGTGAAATGGCTTGTTCATATGACGTTTGTTTTCAGTATACAATGCGACTCAATCATGAATAAACTTACTCCTGAACAACGTTTATTAATTGTGGAAACTTACTACCAAAATCAGAGATCAGTTAGAGAATTATTTTATCGAAAAATTGTGTTTAGCGACGAAGCTCATTTCTGGTTGAACGGCTACATTAACAAGCAAAATTGCCGTATTTGGGCCGATGAACAACCAGAAACAATCCAATGTATCCCGATAAATGTACTGTTTGGTGCGGTTTATGGGCAGGAGGCATAATCATTTCTTCAAAAATGTGCATGGAGCCCGCGTTATGGTTACTTGCGCTCGCTACAGAGCAATCATCAATGAATTTTTGTTGCCAAAAATTCAAGATATTAGTGTAGCCGACCTGTGGTTTCAATAGGATGACGGAATATGCCATACTGCTGGAGAAACAATTGCTTTATTGAGGGAAACCTTCGATGAAAACATTATCTCAAGTAATTAACAGGAGAATTGGACACCAAGATCATGTGATTTGACGCCATTGGATTACTTTCTTTGGAGATATGTTAAATCACTTGTTTATATCGACAAACCCGAAACTATTGACGCTTTGGAAACCAACATAACTCGTCTTATTCAAGGAATACCGGCCGATATGGTCGATAGAGTTGTCGAAAATTTAACCCACAGAATGAACCATTTAAGAGCTAGTCGTGGGCAACATTTGAATTAATTTTCAAACATTGAGTTGTAGGAACCGAACTACCATTTCAATTAAAGATTTGCATCAATACATTGATTTTTATGCATTTTATTTAGAAAACGAAGTAGGAAGCTCTTATTGATATATCCATTTATGTACATTAGAGGTGTTTTAAGAATGTATGGAGATCCTTAGTAACAACATTTTGATACTTGACACCCCTCAATTTTGTGAGGTTGAAAAAAAAAATGAGTTTGCAAATAAAATTTTGAGGGTGGAGTGAGGGTAAAGGTTGGCGCATCGAGGTCAAAGGTGAGAGAAAAAGAGGAAAAATGTACATACAGCCCTACAAATGCTTAGGGGTCACCTCTAGAGGGGTCAAATGTATGACCAACCTACATTATTTTTCCACCTTCAACAATTTTACCAAGCGTACCTACCCCGTATCTCTAACACCTAAGGGGGTTCCCATACAAAATTCACATTTTTAGGAAATCGACCCCCACCACTCCCTGGGTGCCCCTAGAAGGATCAAATGTATCACCGGTCCCTAATATTTTTTCCTCCCCAATATTTTTTCCCGACATACTTACCCTCTATTTCTGACTCTTTAGGGGACTCCCATACAAAATAGATGTCATAGATATGAAAAATATGGAAAGGAAATCGTCAAATAGGCCCATAACTGCCCAGAAGTCACTCCTAGAGGAGTCAAATATATGACCGACCCCTATTATCCCCCCTTTGAAGTTTTTTCTCAGCATACCTACCCCCAATTTCCACTGCTTGAGGGGCAAAGTTACTGTTTTTATATAAAATGCCCCCACTGCCCTAACTGGCCCACGGGTACACCTAGAAGGGTCAATTGTCTGATCGACCCCCTTTAATTATTTTTTTTTTTGACCTATATTTTGCCCCCACATACTTACCCCCTATTTTCTACCCAGAAAGGGGATGCTATACATTTTTTTTTTTTAATAAATTTTCCTAGAAATAATGGCGGTCGGTCATACATGTGACCCTTCTAGGGGTACCCATGGTCCAGTTAGGGCAATGGGGGCAGTTTTTTAAAAAAAACGTAACTTTGTATGGGAGCCCCCTTAAGGATTGGAAATAGGGAGTAGGCAAGCTGTGTAACTTTGAAGGGGAGATAATGGGGGTCGGGCATATATTTTACTCCTCTAGGAGAGACTCCTGGGCAGTTATGGGCCTATTTTTCTTTCCATATTTTTTATGTCTATGACGTCAGTTTTGTATGGGAGCCCCCTAAAGAACTAGAGATAGAGGGTAAGTACAGTGGGAAAAAATGTTGGAAAGAAAAAAATATTAGGGGCCGGTCATACATTTTACCCTTCTAGGGGCACCCTGAAAGTGGTGTCAATTTTGTATGGAAGCCCCCTTAGGGGTTAGAGATAAGAGGAAGGTATGCTTGGACTAAATTTTGGGGGAGAAAAAATAATGTGGGTCGGTCATACATTTGAACCCTCTAGAGGTGGCCCCTCTTGTCGGGCTGTAAGTAAATTGTTTCTCCTTTTCTTTCATCTTTGACCTCGATGCGCCAACCCTTACCCTCATCCCACTCCCAACATTTTTTTTGCAAACTCATTTTTTTTTCCAACTTCACAAAATTTATTGGTGTCAAGTATCAAAATCCAGGGTTTGATCTGCTGACTATAAAATAGCTAAAGCAACGAAAATTTGCTGAACTGTGCTGCGTCAGTTATTGCGTTTTACATTTTGGGCTTACTGCTTGCTGTGCTTTTTTTCAACGAACGAAGTCAAAGCAATTCAAGCAAGCACATTTTTGTTTTTGTGCTCTGCTGTTGCTTTTGTTATTGAAAAAAGCAAAGTTTTAACCAAGCAAGCACAAACACGAAGCGAAGCGTAACTCCGTTTGTGCTTTTGCTTTTTATTTAACTCGGCTGTTTGAACTTCTGCTTTTCGCTGTACACAGCAGAAACAACTTTCTGGATTGCCACATGTTTTTTTTTTTAAAATTTGCTTAAACCATACATCTCAAAAAAAAAATTTAGTTTTAGCCTTAAGCCGCTTAGATAAACTTATAAAAAATCCAACATATTTTTTTAGGGTTGCCACCTGGTTTTTTTAATAAAATCAAAATTTTTTTCAATAAAATGCTTAAAATCATAATTTTCTCTATAAATTGACATCTTGGGTCCAAAAATGACGAAACAAAAATTTAGGGTGGCCATATTAGGGTTGCCAGACGTTTTTTGGCAAAATTGCATTTCTTTGTTAACTTTCTTTATTGAAAAGTTATAGGATCGACCCAAAAACTAATAGTAAATTTTTAGGGTTGCCACCTGGTTTTTTCTAATAAATAAAAATTTTCTTCCAATAAATTCCTTAAATCAACATTTTCACTCTATAAACTAACATCTTGAGTAAAAAACAACGAAAAAAAAATGTAGGGTTGCCGTATTTTGTTCTGTTATTTTTGTCAATTTATAGAGTGAAAATGTTGATTTAAGGAATTTATTGGAAGAAAATTTTGATTTTATTAAAAAAACCAGGTGGCAACCCTAAAAAAATTACAATGAGTTTTCGGGTCGATCCTATAACTTTTCAATAAAGAAAGTTAACAAAGAAAGGCAAATTTGCAAAAAAAACGTCTGGCAACCCTAAAATGGCAACCCTAAATTTTTGTTTCGTTATTTTTGAACTCAAGATGTTAATTTATAGGGAGATAATGATGATTTTAAGCATTTTATTGAAAAAAAGTTTGATTTTATATAAAAAAACCAGGTGGCAACCCCAAAAAATTTATTATGGGTTTTTGGGTCGATTCTATAACATTCAATAAAGAAAATTAATAAAGAAATGCAATTTTGCGAAAAAACGTCTGGCAACCCTAAATTTTTGTTTCGTCGTTTTTGGACCCAAGATGTCAATTTTTAGAGAGAAAATTATGATTTTAAGCATTTTATTGAAAAAATTTTGATTTTATCAAAAAAACCAGGTGGCAACCCCAAAAAATTTACTATGAGTTTTTGGGTCGATTCTATAACATTCAATAAAGAAAGTTAACAAAGAAACGCAATTTTGCGAAAAAACGTCTGGCAACCCTAATATGGCAACCCTAAATTTTTGTTTCGTCGTTTTTGGACCCAAGATGTCAATTTATAAAGAGAAAATGATGATTTTTAGCAATTTATTGAAAAAGTTTTGATTTTATTAAAAAAATCAGGTGGCAACCCTAAAAAAATATGTTAGATTTTTTATAAGTTTATCTAAGCGGTTTAAGGCTAAAATTATTATTTTTTTTTTTTAAATGTATGGTTTAAGCTAATTTTACAAAATAAAACCAGGTGGCAACCTGAATGTTTTTGTATCCTTTTGCTATTGCTTCGTTCTCTTTCGAAAAGCATAGCGGCAGCGAAGCAAACATTTTGAAATTATCGACTTCAACTGTAGCAGCAAGCGATCGGATTTCGTAAAAGAGCTTCGGCTCTGCTACTGCTTATGAATTGAAAAAACAGCACAGCACAGCAGACAGTTCAATTTCAAATTTGTGCTTCGACTGTAGTGCTGTGCTGCGTAATTTTTCTATAGTCGCAGCACAGCAAATCAATAGGCTAAAAAATAGCTCAGCAAAATCAAACCCTGTCAAAATCCAAAATTCGTGCACTACAACACCCCTAATGTACATTGACAGTCATGCTGCCATCAAAGTTTTGCAAAATATTAACATAAGATCTGAGGTAGTTAGCCGTTGTCGTAGAGAGCTTCAGAGCCCGGTCATAAAAATATTCCAGGCAATAAAAAGGTAGATGAGCTATTTGATGCTTACAGAGCATATTGACCACAGCGTTAATTGACCAATATCATAAAATTTCAGAGGATGTGGTACTGACGATGATGAGCAGATGGGGAGGATAGACTAATTACACAGCCACAATGAGAGAAAAATGGAATGAATCTTTTATTTCTCATAAGCAGTCTTATGCACTTCTCAACGCTGAGTCTGACTACATTTTCAGAATTGTTGATATACCCATAAGATTTCAAGATGTCCTTGCCTGAAGTTGGAAAAAACGACTTTCAGTCTTATAGCGTAGCCACAGGAAACGAAAAAATATTTTTTTGATATTTCATCAAACAACCTCACTCTTCTTTATCAAAACATACCTTCAAACTTTCCAATAGGACTCTTACTTTCCGAGTTATGATACTTGGAATGGAAGGTATTTCAGCATCAGATCCATACAGCCACTAAAAACAGAGATCACAATGGACCAATTGAATGGTTTAAATGGAAGTCGATGTCCTCATAACCTAACCCAATACAACATGCCTTATAGGCTGAAATAACTTGGGGACTATTTAAAGTACGCTGTCAATCCAATCTAATAAATGATCCTTAGTAACTTGATGATAAGCTTGTTTAGGCTTTCTCAACCTTATGCAAGTAAAGGTGATTTAATCCAATAAAATACATATTTGTTTCATAATATGTAATATACGTATAATTTCTTTATCTTAAAATTTTGTGGCACCTTTTTTATTTTGCTCTGTTTCCGGTTTCAAAACAAGGTGTTAACTAGGTATTTCTTTATTACTATCGAATTACATCACAATATATATGAAAAATTTAGTTATACCATTTAAGGTATTCTTACACACTATTTTCGACCTTTTATTTATTGTTATTACGTTATTGTTTGTAAATTTTTATTTTATTTTATTGTTAAAAGTAAAAAGCAATTTCGCATGGTGTGTTATTTTCAACGGTCAGTTGGTTAATATGGAGATCATTAAGTATTTAAATAAAAAACCGCCAACACTTTTACGGATAAAATTTTTTTTTTCCAACAGCTGTCATCGTAGTCACATTGGAGTTGCGCAAATAGTGGAGCTAAGAAAAAAAGAAAATAAATGTATTTTAATTTATTAAATAAAATTATGAAACTTAAAAAAATAAATCATCTTGTATAATGTAAGGGAATGTATGCGGTTATGAGCCGGGTTTTGTTTTTGAGCCATAACTTTTTACTGGTCCAACCAATTCAGGTGTTTTATATATCGTTCGAAAGGTAAGAAATGCAAATGAAGGACGTAGGAAGTTATTTCATCACATTCAAAAGTTATGGCTAATTTTCAAAGTATTTTTTTTAGCAATATAAATTTTGTATGCGGGTATGAGACACCTAGAAAAATGCAATGAAAATCAGAATATATGAAATAAAAACCATATAACTATGCGTTAACACAAACTTTTATTTATTCAGAAACATCCCAACAGAAAATTTCGATGCGCATCCCCAAGATGCAATAGCGATGCGCGTCCTTCTCGCATCCAAAGAGCTGATTTGTTTGCGCATATTTTCTGCACTATAGGTAGCGAGAGCGAAGCGCATCCAAAGAGCATTTTTGAATGCGAGAGCGATGCGCATCCAAAGAGCATTTCTGGCAGTGAGAGCGATGCGCATTCAAAGAGCATTTCTGGATGCGAGAGCGATGCGCATCCAAAGAGCATTTCTGGTAGCGAGAACGATGCGCTTTCGGTCACGTATTAACGTACAAAACAAAATAAATCAATAAGTCGTCTTCGTAAGAGCGCGATGATAGATCAGTGGTCTAGCGACTGGCACTGCGATTGAGAGTTGTAGCAACCGTGAGGTCCTCGGTTCAACTCCGGCCCAGACCTAACACAAAAGTTTTCAACTTGCAATTGTTCAATTAGAATTGATTTAGTAAAATAAAAATAATTATAATTACATCAAAAAAAAAAAATAATAGTCTGATGTCTTTGTGACGAAAGACGTAAAATTTTAATTAAAAATTATTTTTTTAAATATTTTTATTGTCATCCAAAAAGCATCCAAAGAGCATTTCTGAATGCGAGAGCGATGCACTTCCAAAGAGCATTTCTGGTAGCGAGAGCGATGCGCATCCAAACAGTATTTCTGGATGCGAGAGCGATGCGCATCCAAAGAGCATTTCTGGTAGCGAGAGCGAAGCGCTTCGTTCCAATGACATGCCAATATTAATTTCAGCACTTTTGGCAACGAGAGAGATGCGTTTCACTGCTGCTTTAGAGCGCTTCAGAAGCGCTATTGATGCGCTCCATTCCCCATTGGGATCATAATCGCTGTCGCAATGTTTGCAAGTGTAGAAGCTTGCCTTTATGTCTGCACACTCTGCATGGACAGGTCGTTTGCATGTATTACATACGATGGTATTGGCAGCGGTCAACTTGTTCGGCAAAAACCTTAAGCAAATGACACAAAAGTCTCTATCGTCATCGGATGGTGTGGATCGTTTTAAACGTTTTTTGCTTTCTTTTGTATCCTTTTTTTATCTTCCAATTTTTCCGCCGCTGTTTTCTTTGTTGCTGCTTTTTCCTTTTAAAGAGCAAGGTTTTCAGGAGAAGTTAGCTCTGTACATTTCAGTGGCTTTCGTCCACGATTCGAATGTTTTTTTTGGGGTTGCTTCCTGTAATAGGCCAATGCCATCTATAATTGATGAATAACTAGATGGCTGATCGAGCTCAGATTTCAGTGCCTCTTGCTCAATACGCCGCTGCTCATTGAGATCAGTGGTAACAGCAATTCTTGCAACACTTTGTGAAACGGGTTGAACGAAATCATCATCTGTAAAAATGTTAGGATTGTATGGAGCAATACCCGTTGCGGCGAAGCCCGATTTGATAGTTTTTGGTATTAACGCTAAATCCAATGCCGCACATACAATCCATATTATAAAAGTATCGAATTATAGGAAGATTGAGCTTTTACCTTGTTGGCATTATTTTTTTCCCACGCGGAACTTAGCGCCTTGAAATAAGTCTTGACTGGACCGAAGACTGTAACAGCTAATGGCTGCAACCAATGGCTGCAGTATGGAGGAAACGAGAGGATGTGAACTCCATTCGCAACCGCAATATCAAGTGCCTCGACTAATATATGCGACGTATGGTTGTCCATCAATAGCAAAACAGGCGAATCGGTCGATGGTTTGACGAAATTGATAAAATGACGAATGTAACGAACAAAGTCTGGCTGACACATCCAACCAGAGTTATTAGCATAGCCAATGGTTCCAGGCGATGCATTGTCTAGAAAGCAAGACTGCATGTTTTTAAATGGGAAGAAGAAGAATGGTGGAACGGAGTTTCCGCTTGCACTTATAGTCAGAGCCATTGTGATCATTGTTCCACGCTCAGCAGTTTCCAATTTCCCAACCCGTGTTGCTCCTTTTAAGGCGAGAACTTTGCCGATTTTCGTTGGAACGTTTGAAAAATCACTTTCGTCCATGTTGTAAATGGCCGTTCCATCAAAGTGGTATTGATCCAGTAACTGGCTCAAATTTGCAAAAAAATGGTCTAAATTTTGTTTGCAGAAACTTTTTGTACGGTTAATGCATGTCTGCTCTGGTGTCCTCAGCGTTAGTTCTGGGTGGCGTTTCATAAAGTTATAATACCAAAAACGGCTAGCTTTTGAATCATCATCCCAAGTAGACGGATATTGAAGATTCCATTTAATGGCAGCGTGGTATGCCAGCTCCCGCAACTCTTTAATACTTAGACCATAATAATGGTTCACGCATTTGAGGATGTATTCCACAAGGACTTTTCTTGCTTGGCAGAGAAAACCTATCATGAAATAAACCATTTTTTATTTGAAAAACTAAGTATGAAAAAAGCGCACCATGTTTTTAGGAATTTTCATATGCGATGTACGGATGAAATCCATCAATGCGTCATCACTGACTGAAGAAATATTTTCAAACTTGGCCTTCACTTTCTGCACATGTCGCTGTAAAGTGCACCTATTAATACCATGTTCTCGTGTAGTCACTCGTATGCCCATATTTTGCAATAAACAAATTTTAACGGCTTGAAGCAACGCATCAAAATTAATTTTTTCAGTATCGGTTTCCTTTGGTGGAGTCTTCGATGAAGTAGTCATGGTCAAATGAGAAAAAAAAAAAAAAATATATCCAAACGCTAGTAATATTCCGAATGAACTGCGACCAATTATTGTAATGAAATATTTAAGATGACATTATTTTTTCGTATGAAATACAAATGCCACCTTCTTTTCTCTTTAAATTATTTATGTAATTGTTCAAAACGTAACATTAATGCCGATGTTTGACAGTAGCACACGATATAGTCTAAGATACGAATAAGGAGAGATTTTCACTCATCTGTTTTATGGATGAAACCTATTTTTTATGAAAGTAAATACGTTTAGAAACATATTGTGAGTGGGTTGCCTAAAAAAATCCTGGCAAGGCTATGGTTCATTCCATATTGAAAAGTGCATTTTTTTCAAAAAATCCACTCATCTGTTTAATGAAAAAATCATATACCATTAGAAAGTTTAGAGCCTCTACAGTATGTAAAAGTAGGGTTGCCTATTTTTTTCCTGGCAAGGCATAGGGTTGCCAGGCTTTAAAAGGTCGGCCGAAACCACAAATTTCCACTCATCTGTTTAATGAAAAATTTATATACCATTCGAAAGCTTAGAGCCTCTACAATATGTTAAAGTAGGGTTGCCTATTTTTTTCCTGGCAAGGCATAGGGTTGCCAGGCTTTAAAAGGTCAGTCAATACCACAAATTTGCACTATGCGTTTAAAAAAAAAATGTGTTTAATGGAAAAATTATATACCAATCGAAAGTTTAAAGCCTCTACAATATGTTAACTTAAAGTTTCCTATTTTTTCTGGCAAGGCATAGGGTTGCCAGGCTTTAAAAAGTCGGCCAAAACCACAAATTTGCACTCATCTGTTTAATGAAAAAATTAGATGCCATTCGAAAGCTTAGAGCCTCTACAATATGTTAAAGTAGGGTTGCCTATTTTTTTCCTGGCAAGGCATAGGGTTGCCAGGCTTTAAAAGGTCAGTCAATACCACAAATTTGCACTCATCTGTTTAATAAATAAATTTTGTGTTAAAATAAAGATAATTTCATTGCGAACACGGTGATACAGGGTTGCTTGAGAAAAACCTGTTTTAAGCCAGGGTTGCCGAGCTTTAAGAAATGAAATATTGGTACAAATGAAAATGTGCGACAGAAAGATCCAAACGAACTATTTGGTTAGGATGTATACGAGACCTATCGTTAAAATTGAAAATGAAAAAAACCTTGCTCCCAGGAGCTAAAAAGTTTCCTATTGGTGTAAATATCAAGCATAAAAATTTTGGTTCCGATCGGAAAATATTTTACAGTGCCGCAAGGCCGTTGAAAGTCGGAAAAACGCTATTTATATGGAAAAATGGTGCCTTAATCGCAAGAATCAGTCCTATCTCTGAAACTATTTGAGATAAGTGAATGAAATTTAGTTTGTGTACGAACAATGCTTAAGTTCTTTGCATCCAATAAAAAAATGGACGATGCCACGCCCCCTCGATCCGAAATTCTTGTATCTCTGGAAATATCGGACTCAGGAGAATGAGACTCGATACATATGTAATTGGCACTGGTAAAAAAATGTTTCGTAAAAATGGGCGGGGTCACGCTCATTCCTTCTAAAAAAATCAAATTTGTCATATCTCCGACACTATTTGGCACATATGAATAAGATTTGATTTCAGGTAATGGAATGTGAACAGGATATGGCACTGTAAAAATGTTAAAGCAATTTAAGGTACTTAGTTGATATAGAAGCACTAATTTTTTCTGTTCTTATTATGGTCTTCTAAATATAGACACCATGCAAAAAAAATTTGGTCCCGGTCGGAACATATTTGACCGTGCCACCAGGCCGTTAAATGTCGGAAAAACGCTATTTATATGAATATAAGGAAACAATCAATCCTATCTTTGAAATTATTTGACATAGGAGGATGAGATATAACAAATTTGTTATTTTTTTCAATGAGGGGGCGTGGCCCCGCCCGTTTTTTTGAAAATTTTTTTCCCAATGCCAATTAGAAAAATACCAAACCTCATTTACCTGAGCCAAACATTTTCAGAGATACGACAAATTTCGGTTGGAGGGGGCGTGGCACGGCCCATTTTTTTATTGGATACTATTAACTTAAGTATTCTTCAAATAAATACTAAATCTTATCTTCCTATGTTAAATATTGTAGTTCCAAAGATGGGATTGATTGTTTTTTTATTTTCATATAAATAGCGTTTTTTCGACCTTTAACGGCCTGGTGGCACGGTCAAATTTGTTCCGATTGGGACCAAATTTTTTTTGCATGGTGTCTATACTTAGGAGACCAAAGTAAGAACAGAGAAAATTACTGCTTCTATATCAACTAAGGAGCTTAAATTGCTTTAACATTTTTACAGTGCCATATCCTGTTCTCTTCGCATTGCCTGAAATCAAATCTTATTCATATGTATCAAATAGTTTCAGAGATATGACAAATTTGATTTTTTTAGAAGGAATGAACGTGACCCCGCCCATTTTTACGAAACATTTTTTTACCAGTGCCAATTACATATGTATCGAGTCTCATTCCCCTGAGTCCAATATTTCCAGAGATACAAGAATTTCGGATCGAGGGGGCGTGGCATCGTCCATTTTTTTATTGGATGCAAAGAACTTAAGCATTGTTCGTACACAAACTAAATTTCATTCACTTATCTCAAATAGGTTCAGAGATAGGACTGATTCCTACGATTAAGGCACCATTTTTCCATATAAATAGCGTTTTTCCGACCTTCAACGGCCTTGCGGCACTGTAAAATATTTTTCGATCGGAACCAAAATTTTTATGCTTGATATTTACACCAATAGGAAACTTGGCCGACCTTTTAAAGCCTGGCAACCCTATGCCTTGCCAGGAAAAAAATAGGCAACCCTACTTTTACATACTGTAGAGGCTCTAAACTTTCTAATGGTATATGATTTTTTCATTAAACAGATGAGTGGATTTTTTGAAAAAAATGCACTTTTCAATATGGAATGAACCATAGCCTTGCCAGGATTTTTTTAGGCAACCCACTCACAATATGTTTCTAAACGTATTTACTTTCATAAAAAATAGGTTTCATCCATTAAACAGATGAGTGAAAATCTCTCCTTATTCGTATCTTAGACTAAAAGTTGATAAAAAACACTAAACGCTAACACATGACACTTCCCATTTCCAGTTGACTAAATTCAAAATATAACAATTTGAAACAGATCATAAAAAAACTTTTTACAGTCGAGTTGCGACCTAAGGTGTACAACTTAGAAAAGCAATAGATCTTTTCACTTCGGTGTTGGCTTAAAAACTTGGTCATAGTAAGAAGATAGTTCGACAGTAGTCAGATTGGCAATATTAGTTTTGCACCATTGAAAAAATCGACTGTCTCATACCCGCAGGTGTCTCATAATCGCATACATTCCCCTACATATAAAATACATAATAATAAAAATATGCTTATTCAGTTGGTATAATACAATCGCTTCTTTTCTTTGGGTAACTTTTTTCCGAATGATCCAGATCATTAAATAAGAATAGAGTTACCGTTTCCCAAAGAACGTCTCCTGCATATTGTATATACATACAAAGTATATGCATTAATATCAACATTTTTGCTTGAATGAATTTAAAATGCATAAGATTCTGCTGTTGTTGTTATTGTATTTTTTATCATATCATCTCCTTTCGATCTGTTATGTTTCTGCACGAAAATAAAAACACCAAAGCAAATCTTAGATAGGTACCATAAATTAACTGTTGATTAGGTTGTGTTTTTCACTTATTATTTTTGATTTGAATATTTTTAGGTTTTAAAATTTTTAATCGCATTAAATTATAACGATCAATTTTAATTTATTTTTATATTTTTACATTTCGCAAAGATTTAGTATCCATTTGCTGCTATATTATGTGAAATGTTATCGTTTGAATTATTAATAACTTGATGGTTATCCAGTGAGATTTCGACATTTTGTATGGGTGACAAAATTGATTTTTAAAAAGATTTTTGTCTACATATATTTCAAGCTATTGCAACATAATGGCTCATAAAAAAAAAAAAATATTTGAGTTGGTAAAATGCATATTATATCAAATATGCATCTAATTGACTTTTGATGTATTCATGCATTTTTATCTAATAATGTTTTTTTTTATAAAAAACTTGTAAAATTTAGTTTTTCATTAAATTTTGTATGTTTTTTTGTCAATCTTTGTAACTTCTGTCATAAAACATCATTACTTTAATTAAAACTGGTATTTTTGACTAATTTTGAATGTCAAGTTCGTTGCTTAAGTCTTTTGTTTACTAGTTGTACATATTTGTTTACTCAATAGTTTAAATATTTTAGGGATGAAAATCTGTAAAATCAAATACCACAAAATTCCGAAGAAAAGCTTTTGAAAGTTTAACACAAACATGAAAAGAGCATTGACAAAGTTATGCTCGTAGGCCACAGCATGCGACCGTGGAGTTAATCTAGCAAAATTAGAGCTCATTCTTTTTACCATAAAAACCAAAATTCCAAACTTTAACCTTTTACAACTTAATAGGAATGTTCTGTCTCTTGCCAAGATAACCAAGTATCTAAGAGTCATACTGGATCTAAAGCTAAACTAAGAAGACAATATCGAACTGAGCTTCATGAAGGCTTGTATGCCTGCAAGAATAAAATATGGGCACTTCAACCAACAATGATACTTGGCTGTACAAAGCCGTATTACGTTGAATACTCACTTATGGCTATCTAGAGAAAACTACAGAGAATGCGAAAGACTGCCTGTATCAGTGTACCGGGAGCACTGAGATCATATCCTACCTGAGCTCTTAGTGCAGTTTTAACTCTAACTCTTTCTTAAAGCTGCTGCTTCATGTAGTGCAGTCAGACTCAGAGAAGCTAGCTATTGGATGCTCAAGCAGAATGGTCACTGTTCCATGTTTGACAATCTACGAAATGAACTTCACAATAGATTACATCTGTTCCATCCTCAGTGTCAATAATAAGTTTCGTGCATAGCTACACCGATGGCTACAAGAAAGAGTTTGGTGTTGGTGCTGGAGTCTTTCCAGAATTCCTAAAATTATCTTCATCCTTTCGCTTGACAGATTTACCCAGCGATTTTCATGCTTACGATTTTGACATCCTCGAAGTCCACAACTCATTAGGGAATACTTAGACTAGTTCCGGAAAGGTTGTAATTCTCTCCGACAGTTAGGCTATCAAAGCACTGACTTCAGTTATAATAAAGTACAAATTAGGCGTTAAGAAATAACGTCCAACGAAAAAACGCCCAAAAACCAAAAAGAAATTACCCCCAAATTGTTAACATATAAATTTGGGCGATAATCATTTTAGAAATAACGCCCAAAACTTATTTTTGTTTTCTTTTTTTTAGCGTTATTTCATTTAACGTAATTTTCCAAAGCCTAAATGCCATCAACGAGTTCATACCTCGCTAGGTCTAGTAAATAAGCGAATCTTCTCATATTACTTAACCGAGGCAAACACTAATTGGAAAGCATATCAAAGGCCATCATATAACAGTTTAAAAATCTCTTATTTACTAGCTAAATAAAAGCCGAATTAACACAAAAGCAAGAAGCCGTCATCCCCTTCTGATGGAATTGCTTAGATGCAAACTAGCTAGAAATTTTTGAACACTTTCTTTGTAACAGCCCGGCTCTATCCAGAGCTAGACTTAAATCACTTGGAATTCCTTTGTCAATGCACTCAGAGAAATTGCCAACATTGAAGTCGGCCCGCTGCTCACTTATCTTATTGGGACTAACTGGATGTAGATATCGTTAGTTAGTGCTACTTAGCTTGCATTGCTAACCGCAACACAACAGGATCCAAGAGAAAGCCTTTTTTTTTCAGGATGAACGCATAAACGTAGATAGTAGATTTTTTTTTTCTACAAGGAAAAAAAAGGAAGTCATTGTCGTTATGGCCAAAACAAAACTTTGTCATAAGCACAAAAAATTCCGCAATTATAAACGGTGTAATTGCCAAAATAAACTGCTGTGTGAAATAACACAATAAAATGCGTGCCACTTTAACCCTATTGTTTTTTTTTTTTGAATTTTTGATTTTCAAAACCCACGCGCTGAAAGCAAAAAGATTTTTATCAAAAAAATGTGTTGCGATTGTTACTCGAATGGAAAAGAAATACAACACAAATAACACTAAATTGACCAAAAAGTTTCAGACTGCAAGAGAAAAACAAAAAAAAAAAAAAAAAAAAATTAAACTGAAACGCTTAAAAGCCAACAACCGAAGAAACATTAAACCAGTTCAGTTGACGAGATGGCAATCGAAATAGATGCGGTAGCGCGCATTATATAACCTTTTTTTGACCCAATTAGTGCCGGCTGGTGTTAGGACGATTGCATTTGGACTGTAGAAAAATTTTTTTTATATTTTAATTTTTGTTTTTGTTAACTAAAAACATTTAAAAAACAAATTTGAGTTTAAATCTGCAAATTAATTTCAATTCATTTGCGAATTTTTCATTTGTTTTAACTAATTAGTTAGCAAAGTCAATAACATTGTTATTAGAAGGAGAGTACTCGTATTATCATCACTCATCGTTCTGATTCACTGCGTGGTTGACTTTCAATGACCCAGCGGGTATGTTAGCCTGCGCCTATAATCACACTCCTTCACTGATGCACTACGTCGTGCTTTTAGAGGACGCATGCCAATTATTTTTAACAAATTTACAATTAATGTTAATGTGAATTTTTTATAAAAAAATCGAAAAAAAAAAAATTTATTTTGCTTCTTCTTTTTAATGACAACGTGTGACAATTTTTTATTTTATTCTGTTTTAATTGTTGAGATTAAGTAAATTAACATTTTCAACCATTCAACGATTATTGAATTGAACTCAGATTTTTCGTTCATTTTTGATTGGTATTTACTGCTAAATTGTATTGTTTTTTTCTTCGTAGAATTTCTGTAGCGGATTCATTGAACTTTTTCTTTTTATTTTGTAGTACAACAGCTACAAGTGATTCATTTCCTGTGGGAAATATTTTTAGGCAATTAATTACAAGAAGTAAGATAAACAAGTTTCTCATAAGGATTTGACATATTTATTTAAAATGAAAAAATGGGTTCATCAACAGGGGGTCAATGGCTGGGATATATGTTTTTAAATATCTGTAAAAGGTCAAACACAAGGCAATTGTCTTTACTATTTTCCGCCGATATCATTCACAACTATTAGGGTGCAATTTAACTTATGAAGATCAAATTGTTCACGGCAAAGAACAATTTTCGAATATCATCAATTGTCCAGCTCTAACTCCATCCGTTTGTATTTTCTATACGGAGTTTCCTCAGTCCTCCATCAACGTTTGACCTCATGATCGCAGTGATTAGGCTATAAATGTTAAAAACATTTTCAAATGCAGTGAAGGTCATCGCTTTTGCAGTTGATGTGTTCATTAGACCGGTGCGTTTTGGACGAATGTTTAAAATTCGTCGCGCAACCGCGAATATTAGAATACTTTTGGAGAATTTTTTAACTAATTATAAACAAGTTTTTGGAAGAGGAGGTCAGAAAGACCTTTAAAATCGCGACATAATGGGTTAAGCTGTTCTAAAATATTGTTCCATGCTTGATTTTACATTTTAAGGGTCTTTTTGACCCCTTTTTCCAAAAACTTGTTGATTATGGGCTAAAAAATTCTCCAAAAATATTCTAAAAAAATTTTAATAGGGGCCACCGAATGAAAATAATGTCGTAGTGGCAAAAAAATATGGTACCATTAGATTCGTCAGGAAAAATCTTAACAAAATATACTTTTAAAATCTTTCTAAGACTTATTCTGTTCAATTGTGGAGTGCTCAAACAAGGGGTTTTCGAAAAATTTCGACTTTTTTGATCTGAAAAGTTCACTTAATGCCAAAAATGGACATCTAATCAGAAAACTAATGGTACCATTTGATTCTACGGGAAAAAATACATAAGAATCCATGTCTTGGATTTCAATTTTCGACCTACTACGAAGCTGAGGATTGATTCATTTCGGACCGATGAGCATACATTTTTGAATCACGTTTTTTCAACCTTCAAAAATATATCGACACCTCTTCCCGTCATCCCTCAGAGCTAGGGTGTTGGCAATCTTCATGTCGATAGTTTAACTTTACAATTCTGCCGGTTGCGCGACGAATTTTAAACATTCGTCCAAAACGCACCGGTCTAGTGTTCATGTTGATATAAGGGCTGTTTACTGATGAAATTGGTAAATAATCAGAGGTGCTTACAGCTATCAAAAACCAAATTACCTTCTTTTAAGCTTTTCCAGCTGAAAGAGCAGACTCTCTCACTTGCTAAGTCGTCTAAACTATAAGGAGTCATATTAGATCGATGGCTTAGTTGAGAAAATATTATCGCAGAGAGATACAAGAAAGCCGTTACTGTTATGGGACTACCTTTAATCGTACTTGACACGAAATACACCGGCTAGCAATCGGTTTCCAGGGAGGTATTATCAACCTTTAGTGTCGAGTCGAAGCCTCCAACAATAAATTTCATATCCGGTTTTACTCGGAAGTAATATTTTAAAATCAACACAAAAAAAAAAAACATTCTATTTATCACCAAACATCTGCAAACATATCTGCCAGAACTTTCCATTTACCCTCTACACTTTCCCACAAATCTCACTTATCAAAAATTCATCAAATCTAATAACCAAATCCCCGGAAACACGCAAAAGAGGAGAAAGATGTCGTACTCCTAAGCACCCACCCATCGTGTGTGGTACTATCCATATTTTTACGCACACCCATACGCGACCACCGCTACAAAAATCAATTTATACCAGCCATCAATTCCACCCTCTCTCTTTCCTAACCTTTAGCACAAAAACATGATCATTTCAATTTTACAATTTCTTAACTTTCTTTATCTTAGCCTACACCCTATAAAACTAAAGTCCCAACATGGACCAAACATACGAGATTATCAATATAAACTAAACTGAGCTAAACTAAACTAAACCAAGCTAAACTAAACTAAGCTAAACTAAACTTAACTAAACTAAAATAAATTAAATTTAACTAATCTAAACTAAACTTAATTAAACTAAACTAAACCAAACTAATCTAAACTAAATCAACTAAACTAAACTAAACTTAACTAAACTAAACTAACTCAACTAAACTAAATTAAACTAATCTAAACTAAACTAAATTAAACTAAGCTAAACTAAACTAAACTAAACTAAACTAACTCAACTAAACTAAACTAAACTAAACTTAACTAAATTAATCTAATCTAATCTAATCTAAACTAAATTAAACTAAACTAAACTAAACTAAACTAAGCTAAACTAAACTATACTAAACTAATCTAATCTAAACTAAACTAAACTAAGCTAAACTAAACCAAACTAAGCTAAACTAAACTAAACTAAACTAAACTAAACTAAAATAAATTAAACTAACTTCTCTCTTAGTAACTACATATCATTGCGCGACGTTTCAAGGAAATCGCTACGGCTTAGTCCCTATTTATAAGATGAAACATTTTGACGAAAAACATTTCGTTTGAGAGAGAGGGATGCACGGAGAAGATAGAGGGAATTTTGTTTCACGTACATGAGACACGCTTTGTGCTTGTCATTCGTATTGAGAAATTTGTAATTCGTCATAAGAAAACATTCAAACGAATTGCCATGTTGCCAAGTAACATTTTTTCGTGAAAACGAAACATCAAAAGAGAATTGAAAATGTTCTTCAAAGAAATGTTTCATAATCTAAATAGGGACTTTGTGATAACCTCTCTAACTTGTTCTTAATTTTGCTCCACTTAAGGAGTAGAACAAATCTCTTCATCAAAATTTTTTAACGTTCTCTACTATGGTGTCTTTGCAGGTTCCAATCTAGAGTTTACAGACTTAACTCATCTGGAGACTTTCGTAATGTATGATCTATCCAGTTCGATCTGATTTGCTAACAAATATATTTTGCCAATGGTTCCTATAATAGCCGTTTATACTGATAAGATGGCCGAAAAGCTGCACCGATTTGAAAATCTAAAACCCTTTGGAGCCCCAAAACTAACGTAGTTGGGAACACTGCTTTGAGAATTCTGTAATGAATAGCTTGTTTTTGTGTTGTCTCCGCCGGAGATTATGCAACCTAGATAGGTGAAGTTTTCAACAAAATCAATAGGCTTGTTCATTTAGGCCGAAAGCGGTCTAGTAATTCGTGTTGATTTCCATTGATTAATTATAACTATCGAATTTCAACATTGGGTTTTATCATGAATGGAGACTGTCTGAGAAAAAATTCTTGATAACGCGCAATAAGACGGAAAGTGGCTTCGCAATGTTATGGTTTAACAATTAATTTCAACTTTCATGCTTATTTTGACTTGACCAAATATAGGGTGTAACATTTGAGCTGTGTGTAGTGCACTCCAATAACAAAGCAATTTGTACTCAGTTTTCAGAAGAGAGGCTCAAAAACAAACTCATGCCAATGTGCTCAGCAACACCAAAATATTTTTCCTTTCATTTAAGCTTTGTTTACAAAGGTACATAAATTTGAGCTTCTCATTGGCACTTGGCAAGAGAGTGAGATCAAAAGTGCAAATGAGAGAGAGAGTGTAAATCAGCAAAGAGACAAACGCAAGCTACGCGCTATGAGTAAACAAACAACAACTTAAACGCAAGCTTTGTTTTAAGCTTTTGTGCAAGACGTGATTTCGGGTCTTTTGTTGTTGTTTCTTTAGAGTATTTTGACTTAAACTTTGCGGTTTCTTTAACTCGTTTTGTTTTTTTTCTTTTAATTTTTATTTGCCAGAGAGTGTTTTGAACGCAACGCGACAATCACGAGACGGACAACGACTTCAGTGTGTGCCGACCAGTTTAAGTAGACGGCCACAAATCGGTTTTGTTTTTTGGTGGCTCGTGTTGTTAACTGAAAACAAAATAAAACAAAGGAAGAGCAATTGATTTTTAATTTCAATTCACTCAAAGCGCTCTGAAATTTAAATATTTGAGGTGGTTTCAAAAAAAAAAAAAGAAAAAAAGAAATTTCATTACAAAAATAAAAAAAGTGACAAAAAAATTGATTTTTTTTTCTGCTTTTCAATTAAATAATATAAAAAAATATGTGTGAGAATATGAGCGAAAAGTGAGAGCGCCAATTCGAAAGGCAAGAATATTGAAGAAGTAGAAAAAAAGCAAGCAAGGAAGAGTGCAAAATTCAGTAAAAAAGGAGTGGAAATAATTACAATTAAAAATTCTTTATTGTTGTTGTGTCGTGTAACATCAGCAGCAGCAGCCGCGGCAGCAGTAGCATCTTCTTTTTTCTATAAACTGCGCATGCGCAACGCGTTTTAAATAATTGAGTTCTGAGCGCGTCGAGCTTCAATCGTTCAAGTGTTCTGAAGACTGCAAGTTATCGACAGGAAAAACTGACAAGTTGTCTGCCGTCGAGTTACTACAGTACCAAACCGCGAAAAGATTTTATTTAATTTCGTTCGAAAACGGTGTACGCTAAGAAATTTTTGCATAAATATTTTATAGAAAAATTTCAAAAAAAAAAAAAAAAAATTTTTTTTTTGATTAAAATCAAAGTGCACAAAAAATATACATCGTGTTGCGGTTAAAGTAGCAGCTAATTAACTTGTGGATAAACTACAAAATACTAGTAAATATTACAATTTTTAGTAGTGAATATACTTAAGTAGTATGTGTTTTAGGAAATTCTTAAGAAATCATGCTAAAAGATTTTAAGCAATTTATTGAAAACAAAATTAAAAATATTTTTTTTTTAAATGTAAGAAAATTTTACACAAAAATTTTTGAAGAAAATGTTTAGAATATTTCCAAATTTTTTTTTTAAATTTCATAAAAATTAAAAGTTTTGCAAACAAAATTTTAAATTAAAACAAATTAAACAAAGCAACAACAGTAACTACAACTAAAAACAAAGAGTTAAATATAGCTGGGCAACAAAAAAAATAAAAAGTGGTTTTAATGTTTTATTAAAAAATTTATAATGTTTAATGCGAAAAAGCACAAAAAAAAAAAACATTTCCATATATATTACCAACAACAATAAAAAAATAAATGTCTGTTAGCAGCTCAAGTCGCCGTCGTCGTTATTTCCATTGACTTTATTCGTTACCAGTCTTGTTGGTATCACATTAATTCATTGCTGCTCGACGACGACGACTATGACTATGGCTAGCGCTAAGACCCCAGCTATTTTAGCTAAACATGCACACGGAGAAAAGAAAGAAAATAGTTCGTACTATTTTATTTCTAGTAAATTTTACTAGAATTTCAATTCAATATAGTGTTAGCTCCCCAATACCTTACTGTTTTAGAAGATTCAGAATTTACCGTATATACGTAGTAATTATTTTGCAAAAGTCAATGTGATATGTACCTTACTGTTAAGTTCAAACAAAAAAAAAAAAAAAAGAAACGAACTGACCACACTAGGATGCGAAACGGGGCCCGTCCGTGTGATAAATAGAAAAATATTATAAGAATTTTTAAGTGTGTAACTTAATGACATTTTATATATAGAAAATTGATTTTTTAATTGAACTTTTAGTCATATATCAATAAATAACACAAACAACAATTATGATATATCAATACGTATTAACACACAAGCAAAACTGGCAAAAGTCGGCTTCGCAGTCGGGCAAGGCTGGTGCAGTGGTAGCGACTTCTGCTACCAACCGCGAGTTCCTTGGTTCAACTCACGCCCAGGCCAAAAACACAAAAAGTTTTCAAACTTGCAATTTTTCAATTATAATTAATTTAGTAAAATAAATATAATTATAATTACAACAAAAATAGTCTGATGAGTCTTTGTGACGAAAGACGAAACATATGTCACTATAGCCGTGTTTTTAATCCGTTCCTTGATTTGTCATAATTATGTGCTAGAAAATGCATTGATAGATTTATATGTAAGTCGATCTTTGCAAATATATGACTAAAAGTTTAATTAAAAAAAAATCAATTTTCGAAAAATATTATATTTACTTACAATTACAAACTCGTTAGAACTCTACACCATCATGAAGAGGTATAAAATTTGTTTATTTAGCAAATGTCTGTCCACACATAAATATTTCGACTAGAATTCAGTATAATGTAAAAATGGTTACATATTTTTCTGATATTTACATTACTGTAAAGTTCAAACTAAAACACAAAAAACTAAAAAAATAGAAAAGCAAAGTACTGACAGCATTAGGAATCGAACCGTGGTCCCTCCGTGTGGTAGATAGAAAAATATTATTTTACTTACAAACTCGTTAGAAATCTACACCACTGATCTATATGATGAAGAGGTATAAATTTATATATTAAGCAAATGTCTGTCCAAAAATAAACATTTTTACTAGAATTAAAAAGTAAAAATCGTTATATATTTTTCTGATATTTACCTTACTGTAAAATTCAAACAAAAAAAGAAAAAAAAAAAAAAAAAATAAATAAATAAACTGACCGCACCAGGATTTGTACCGGGGTACTGTTCGTGTGATATGTATGTATGTATGTATTCTCCTTTAACTCCTAGGAGGAGCATAGGGCCAATATGAAATCTCTCCATTTGTCACGTTCCTTTGCGATGACTTTGCCACGATTTTCCCGATTCTTGAATTTCCTTTTCCAACGACCTTTTCCAGTTGGTGAACGTGTGATAGCTAGAAACATATTACTTATTTTTACATACAAGTACAAACGCGTTAGAACTCTATACCACTCGCCTATATGAAGAAGTATAAAATTTATATAAAAAGCAAATGGCTGTCCAAACATAAATGTTTTTGCTACAATTTTAAAGTAAAAATGGTTATAATTTATAGTAAATATTACTTTATTATTTCACTATATTTTATTTGTAAATTGTACTACTTTACGGAACTATCAAATAGTTCATTAAAATTTTGTGTTAATAAATTAAATTCTTTTACTGCTCGAGTGAAGTAAAAATTATGGCACTCATTTTCCTCCGTGTAAGTTGTAACTACTTTAGTCAGTGTTGTAGTCATTCGTCGCTCTATGTGTGTGTGTGTGTGTCGATGTGTTTATGCTTATATGTTTTTGTGGTGCACCCGATTTTGTAATCATTTTTACGTATTACGAGCTTTCAACCATGCAGAAATGTTTTTTTTTTTTTTTGCTTTTGTTTTAATGCAAAAAGTTACTTCAACATTCATTTTACTACTACAAATTACATTAGTAGTAGACTTACTACTTTTTTTCTTTGGTTTTTTTGCACTTAATGTTTTTATTGCTCCTTTTTAGTGCCGCTTTGAGCTTATACAGATCTTTTCTTACAGTTTGCTTTTTAAGAGATAAGTCTTAGATATTGGCCAATCTAAAATTTTCACTCTGCTAAAATTAATAAGGCCCACATTTCTTTTTCACTTTCTTTGAACCTAGTACAACCATAGATGGGCACACTGCAGTATTTATTGACTGCATTAACAATTTCAATTATCAATAAAATTTTATTGATTACTGATATTTAGTTTGCATTACCAGTAAAATTTTAGTGATTACTGGAAAAATATCAGTAATAATAAATATTTACTGTTTACTGAAAAAAAAAAAATAGTAACCAGTAAGTTTTTATTGATAATGCAAATTAAATTTGCATTACCAGTAAATTTTGCTGATTACTGAAAGAAATTGCAGTAAAAATAATTTCTTACTGGTTACTGACAAAAAATTGCAGTAAAAATATATTTTTACTGATTACTGAAAGAAAAAAAACAATAACCAGTAAGTTTTTATTGATAATGCAAATGAAATTTGCATTACCAGTAAATTTTGCTGATTACTGAAAAAAATTGCAGTAAAAATAATTTTTTACTGGTTACTGGGAAAAAATTGCAGTAAAAATAATTTTTACTGATAATGAAAAAAATTGCAGTAAAAATAATTTTTACTGATTACTGAAAAAAATTGCAGTAAAAATAATTTTTACTGATAGTGAAAAAATTGCAGTAAAAATTACTTTTTACTGATAATGAAAATAGTTACTGGTAGTTAAAAATCAATGCAAAGTAAATATGAAGCAAAAACCATCCAAAGTAAATAAAACACAATATTTAAGTTGGAAAATTATACAAAAACCAACTTTTATTCTATTTTCCTAGAATACTCAATTGCTACTGAACTTTGTATCAAGCGTAGAGCTTTTTATACACCGTTATCTTTCCTCAGAACAAGCAATTCGAAATTTTCATCGTTGAGGTTTTGCCTTCTGGAGCGATTCACAATCCCAGGAAAACAACCGTTCTACAGGTGCAGATGACGGTAATGGGGTATTGTATTTTAAAAACACGTTTTTAATTGCTGGATGGTTTTTCAGACAATTTGCAGTAATGTCTTGATCGACTAGGTACAAAATGGTTTCCTGGAGATAATTTCCAGAGTCAGTGGAAACACATTGTTCGCTAACATCTGTTAAAGTAGATATACAAGTAAATGTATTAGTACAAATATTTAATGGAAAATTAAGTGTAAAATTAATTTCTTTCCCGAAATCGAGGAATACGTTTTTCGGTATGTCCGGCAGAACCCGAGTTTTTACGGCTATTTTGCCATGTTTCGCCACATAAGTGTTGAACATTCTCCTTACATCTTCTTCTGTTTGCGTTGTTGCTGTTTCTAACAGAGCCTTTACAAAGCGTAATTTTATATCCGGAATAGATATAGCCGCAATAACAGCATCCCAAGCGTCAGGCTGCAGTTTAAAATATTTTTCAAATCTTTTAAGCAAAGCTTTAAGCATTTCTTCGCTTACTTTGGCTAAATACTTAAGGCTTGTGGGGTCTAAACAACGCATTTTTATCCTTAAGGATACTATTGCAGGGACAAGGTAACCAAAATACATAGTTTTTTCGCCCTGAAGAAAATCAATCGCCTCTGCTATAGGCCCCATAAGCTTTATGTATTCCTCCAAGTACTCAAGCTCGTCATTGAGAATGGTAGGAATTTTGAGCAGAAAACACCATTCCGCTGATTTTACATTATGTTGCAGTAGCCTCTTTACGGAATCATAAAGTGAGTTCCACCTTGTTATGGTTGGAGTTAATAAACTGTCATTTATAACCGACTTGACTACTTCTGCAGTTTTTTTTTAATAATCGTAAAATTTTACTGATAATGCAAATTAATATCAATAAAAGTTACTGATTACTTCTATTTTTCCAGTAAATAGTAAAATTTACTGATTACTGATATTTCTTACTGATTACTGATATTTTTTCAGTAACCAGTCAAATTTTACTGGTAATTAAATGTGAAATTGCAGTATCAGTAAAATTTACTGCTTACTGATATATTTTCCAGTAATCAGTAAAATTTACTGGTAATGCAAATTTGATTTGCATTATCAATAAAAATTTATTGGTTACTGCTTTTTTTTTTAAATTATCAATAATACTTTATTGGTAATTGCAAATTTAATTGCAATATCAGTAACAAATTTATTTTACTGGAATTGTACTGGTACTGAAAAGTGCCCAACTATGAGTACAACCTTATTTGTCTGGTTCATATCACCCCAAATGTTATTTTTTTTTTTATGAAATTAAAGTTCTTAAAAATATATTTATATTTTACCCAAAAGAAAATGTATTAAAGCCCAACTAAGCCCTTTAAAGCGATATTTAATTTTGAAAAACCGGGCATCACATGCCAAAGTTATGGAAAATATGTGGTTTTGGCTATTTTCAGAGAAGTAAAAATAAAGAAAGGGTTGGGCCACCACCAAATATCGATGAAATATGTACTAAAATAGTGTGTAATGAATATGTATGAAACTTTTTATTGTTTTTCATTCGATTATACAAAATTTCGATGAAAAATCTACATAATAACATTAATCTGAATCACAATTTGAGATTAACGCACTTCAAGTGCACGTCTCGCTTGCATTCAATGCAAGCGATGGAATTGTTTCGATTTAGTTTCGCGGGCATCGGTTCCAAGCTTATAATGCAGAGGTCTTGATCTACATCTTCGTCGGAAGAGGATTTTGTGTGCTTTTTTCGGTGGGCGACCTCGTTTAGCAGGTGTTGCTTTTGCGTTAGATTTCTTCGCGTCTGATTTTGGACGTATTTTAGGCGTTTTCGAAGCATCGCGCATCTCTTGCTTTTTACATAACTCTTCGCGGTTCTCTAGGAAGGTTAAAATCGTGCTTTGCATCGGGCTGCGCCCCCGATTAGATTTCACTGTTAGAGTGACCGGTTGCAGAGGCTCGACCAATGACAAAATCGTAGAAAGGGTGGACTTATGTTCTATGTTCCGAAAAACTGATTGGGTAATGTTATTTCACTGACTCGAAATAAAAATTGATGTGGCCCAACCCTGACTACACGAGTGGCCCAACCCTGACGACAAGCGTGTTTTTCGATCGCCCAATACTACATGCAAACAGGTAAGGAAATCGAACTTTCCCTTTGGGAAGTTGTTAATGGTTCACCCCTTAATGGAAATATGTACTTTCTTTTGCGGTAACATTGGTTTTTTCCAAGTTTTGAGTCGTTTTTTACTGCTATTACAAAATTTTTTGAACTACCGAAAACAACACGAAGGCATAAAAATTTTTACTGACAATCCCGGTGACAAGCAATGCTTAAAAAAGTTTTCTGGTATCGAGAACAATAATTCGACGCTATAACACAGATGGCGGCTCGTGTCATATACGAGAAATAGCAGTGGCCCAACCCTGACGACATTCCCCTACTAAAAGTTAACAAAAAAACAAACGAATTGACCACACTAGAATTCGAACTGGGGTCTTGTACGTGTGATAGATGGAAACATATTATTTTTACTTACAATTACAATATATTTAGACCTCTAGACCACTGACCTATATGATGAAGTGGTATAAAATTTGTATATTAAGTCTGTTCAAACAAAAATATTTTACAAGAACTATAAAGGAAAAATTGTAATACATTTCTCTGTCGGAAAGCATAATTTACTCTATGTATAGGAAAATGTAGACAATTTAGAGTTAATATTACTTTATTTTTCACTTTATTTTGTTTGTAAATATTATTTTACGGAACATCAAACAGTTTATGTTTATTTCTGTTTGAAATTTAGTGTTAATTTTTTTGATTCTAGTAAGTAGTATGGTAACTTCCTTCTGGTTGTTAGATCATGGGTTTAATTTCGAGGCGACTAAAAAATTTATTTTATTTTTTTTTTTATAATCTAAAATACAGCTCTGATCATATATTAATGCATTTTTCTACTATCCGTATACGATTTACCTATACAAAAAAAGTTTTAAGAGTTAGTTGAGTATTCTCTTCCTCACACTCAGCATGACTTCCACAATATTTCTTCAGGTTGGCTAACGATTAGACTTTAACTTAGATAAAGATTTAGTGACGATAGATTTGCCTTTGATCAATGCCTCACAGAGCCTCACAGTTGTTTCCTAAATATTGGTACAGAAGTTTTCATAGCTTAGTCTCTAATTTCATTATTACAGTGGGATGAAGTTGACAATTACAATTTTTTTTCTCCATTTATTACGATACTTCCTTCCTGTTAATGAGTTTTTCGTCTATATTTGGTATGGTTGCACAATATGAACTAATTTTATTAATAGCAGCAATATTGTTGTGCATTTTTTAATTGCTTGGATGTATATATGTACATTAAGGTGGGTCAATCAATATACAAAATAAAATTTATTTTCAGATAACCATTGAAATGTGTTGCTTGGCTTATTGTTGAACTCTGGTGAAAATTTTAACAATGCTAGAATTTTGTATAGACCAAAAACACAAAATACAGAATAACTTTTTGTTTGGCTACATAACGCAAAAAAAATATCATAAAAAAGTACACGAATATTTTTTAAGTTTTGCATCGAAAGCTTTTCAAAAGTTGCTCTTTGTGTCAGGACATTGATTTTAGAAACAGTGATAAATCAAAAGTTTTAATCGTGTCATCAGTTGCACATCTTGCCTGAAAATATGCTACGATATGATTTGTAAGAGAAATGTAACAAAATCATAGACAAAAACGTAACGTTCTTCCAGGTTCAATTTTAAACAGGTGACACGTTTAAAATTTGAGATTAATCACTGTTTCTAAAATATCCGTGTCTTGACGCAGAGAGCAACTTTTCAAAAACTTTTGATGCAAAATTTAAAAGTTTTTTGTGTACTTTTTTTGAGTTACGTAGCCAAACAAAAAAGATTGCCATAAAAATTTTGTGTTTTTGGTCCGAAAAAAAAAAAATCCTAGCATTATTGAAGTTTTCACCAGAGTCAAAATATTTTGTGAGAAGTCTAACAATAAGGGGTACAAAAACAATTTTTTTTTGGCAACCCAACTTAATATACATATGTACTATATATAATATTTTAAATACACTTAGCTGTAGTTTTAGTTGTTTATTTCTGTCGCAAGCAACTTCTTGGAGCTACATATATGTGTATATATTTTTTAGTAATTTTTCTTGCTTGTTTTTGCATGTTAAATCATACAATCGTACATTGCATAAAACATGCAATTTTCGTGTAGCTTTTTTTTAAAAAAAAAAAATTTATTACTTCACACCTTTTTATTGAGCAAGCAAAAAATTTCTGCAATAACTCTGCCAAGAAAATCATTAAAAGATTTTTATTAAACATAAAAATTTATTATTCTCAAGAAAAACATATAAGTTCTTAAGATTTGATGTGCTATTTAAAAAATTTTTTATTTTTTTTGAAACATTCATATGTTTAATTATTAAGTACAACTTCAGTTCGCTAGCTCTTCCTATTTTTAGCAAAGATTTATTTTCGTTTAAAGTTTACGTATTGTATTTTTAATTAAAACTATATGTCTAGATTTTTTGTTGCTTTTTTTTTTTCTTTTTACTATAAAATAAACATAAAACACAACAGTTGTTTTTTATTTACATATCTTAGTAATTAATTAAAAACTTTAGTTCTGTGTGTAGAGAATAAAAACATTTAAAAATCCGTTGGTACGTGTTTTTTCCAACAAGTTTTGTTCTCTTTTTTTTTTCTTTTGTGAAAATTAAAACAACAATGAAACACAGGTTTTGCTGCTTAATTGTAAATGCGGATTTATCAAATTTCATACTAAATATAATTTTGCATAAAAACAAACAATTGAAAATTAATTAAGGTGGGTCTTGTCTTGTCGTTTTCAATTAATACCTTTTATCTGAGGTAGCACAACCAACTATTGGCTTGTTATTTGCGTGGAAAAGTTAAAATATAAAAGTACGATATTAATTGTTTATGTATCCGGAACAAAAGAAAAAATACAATTTTTATTTTTGAAAATTAGTACTAATTTAAAGTAATCTTCATGGTTTAAAGTGAAAAACTTTTTTCTGGCGTCCAACATTGTTTGTTACGTACTGGCACAATATAAGTTGGGTGACAAATCAAGAATTATTGGATCAGAAAGGGTTCTTAAGCAGAAAAATTTTTACACTTGTGAAATTAAAAAACTTCAATGAGAAGAGCGCAAAAAAAAACTAGTAAGAGTGTTATTTTTGTCCTAGTCCAAAATCGATTGTATTCTAAAACGTCAAAAGAAAGTTTTTAAATCCAAATAACTCTATTCATATATCATTTTCAAGTGTATACATAGGTGCAAAGTGTATTTAAGAATTTAATAGAATTTTTTAGCTCTGAAGATTGTGGAGCGTCTGGATCTGAAACGAGATTTTGTGTATTATCCTACTGTTTTTCGAAGAAAATATTTTAAAAGATTCAGAGATTTCGAATAACCTTACAATATGTAAAGTATTTTTTTTCGGAGAAATTTAAGTGATATTTACCTTACTGTAAAGTTTAAAGAAAAAAAAAAAAAGAAAAAAAAAAAAAAACAAACTGACCGCACTAGGATTCGAACTGGGGTCCGTCTGTTTGATGGATAGAAATATATTATTTTTACTTATGTACTTAGTTCATCATATACCGCAATTTTTTGTCAAACTCCACAGAGCTTGAACGCTTTTTAAAGCTATACGAATGACAAATACTGTCGTGAGCCCGATCACCTTTTAAAGCTTTTTGCAGGCAACCTTTAGTTATAGATCCATTCTTTATTTAAAATTTTCTTTTAATAATTTCAATATAATCAAATATTGATATCTTTTGCTCGATGTCACTTAGAGATCAGCTGTCATTGAAGTTTAATTGTCTGGTGAGTGGAGTAAAAGAATTGTAAAATTCCATTGTGGCTGCTAAAAACAACTCTAATTTCTAGATATTTCAATCAACGTGACGTATGAGTGACATCAAATTGTTAAAAATTTTTTTTCTACTTCAAACTTTAATATTATTTTTAGCTCAGAGTTTTTATGTTTATTTTAGCTTTCGAATTCCATAACTTCCCTCCGATGCAACTTAGCACCCAAGTGCCTTTAGCATTTTTCTTTACTGATAAGTGCTTAATAGGAAAATTCAAATTTCAACCTTGGCCGCTTAGGTGCTTACATACCATGCCTATAGACAGCAGCTTAAATTTTCCAAATGATGAAATAACAGTGAAATAAGAGTGATTTATAAAAATTTCCAAACAAAAGTGCTCATTTCCAAATGCTTTAGAACAAAAGGTCTTGTGTCCAAATGTTTTTTAAATTTTGCAATTTCTACAAATATGTTAGAATAAAAATGTTAAGGAGATTAGAATCTACAACCCTGGGAACATTAAAAAAAAATAAGTTATTGTAAGCAGCCCCTAAAAGTTTATTCTCATTACTGAAAATTTGTTTAACATGCTTTCACGCCGTTTTGAAAAATCACTGCTCAAATGTAATAGGAATGGTATTAATATTGGCTTTATTTAAATGATTAATCATCCAATGGTCAAAATTTGGCCACAAATGTATCAACTAATTTTGGTACTTTTTGAATAGTTTTAGTACTTTTTTTTTGCTATTTGGTACAAAATAGTAAAGCTTATTTATCATCCCTGGTACAATGCCAAATGTGAAACGAAAAGAAAGCAACAAACACGAAGTCAGTATCAATCAGCTTTTTGTCTTTCTCTTTGTGCGGTCAGAGCTGATATCTTTTCACACAGAGCTGGTACCTTTTCAGCTCTGTGTGACCGCATATTTTGTCGTTGTTAATATTGAAAAATTTGCATTTAATTTTACCTGGCTTAATGGCAACATATTAAAGTAATTTTAAGTTTGTGCACATCTACATGCAAATACCATTCTAATGGTGTATAATTCGAAGTAGTGCTCCATTTTTAACATAGTAAAAAAGGTAAGACAAATTTTTGTCTTGTCCAATTTTCGACTACTTGTTTGAGCATACAGGCAGTAAAGCGATTCCAAAGTTATCTAGATTTTGATTTTCAAATCAAAATAAATCATTTTGGAATCAATTTAAACTTTTTCAAAACCAAATCAAATCAACATTTTTCGAATCAATTTAACATTAAGGTATACAAGCCAAATTGAACATTGTACAAGGGTATTATGTCTTTACTTTGTATGCTTGGGTATTTATATTTATTCGAACTACCCAACAAACAAAAGTTAATTAAAAATAGTGATTAATATATACCTTGTGCAAGGTTTCATTTGGTTTATATAAAGGAGTTATTGATTTGGAAAAAGTTTGATTTGTTTCGGAAAAAGTTTTATTTTGATTTACAAAAGGTTTAATTTGAATGTAAATAAATTAGTTTGATTTGGAAAAGGTTTAACTTGGAGTGGAAAACCTGTAACACTCTTATAATTATATATGGTCATTGCCACTCTATCGGTCTGTCAAATATCAAATTGACTGTCACTAAGACAACAAATCAAGCATTTTAAAAACACCCTTTATTTGCTTATAACTCTCGCTTTCTTCAAATGTTTTTATTAATTAATTATTAATTTTGTTGTCTTGTTGTTTTTTTTTCATAAAAAAACAATATTATTCAATATTAAAAAAAATGTTGTATTATTTGCAATAAATAATAAGTGAGTGGCGTCATAAATTTCAAGAGCAACCACAAGAGAGAGCAATAAATAGAGAAAGATCTTACACCTGCAATCGAATTATTTATCACTTTGAGTGTTGTACCAATCAACAAAGAGAGCTTTTGATCACTCACCTGAATACGATTGCTTTGGACAGAGCAATGATTGAGCAAAAAAGCGGGAAAGTGATCGGTTTCGATAGATTGTAGATAGATAGATAGATGGATACACTATAATTTCAACTATTGCTGATTTTTTATTTATTTTTTTATTGATATCATTATTTTTTATATTGAGCGCTTTTTTCATTTTTTTTTCTTTTCATTCCATAATTCCAATCGGCTTAATAAAAACGTAATCGTTTTTAATTGCTGCTTATTACAAAATACTGTGGTTGGCTTTTATTTTAAGATAAAAGAAAAAAAAAAAAAAAAATAGTAATTTTTTAAAAAATGTGGAAAATGATGAAGAAATTTGCATAGTTTTGTATAGACAAAGTCGAGTGGTATTGTAGTAGTGATAAACACGTTTCTTTTTATATTTATAGTTTATATGTATGCATGCGGTATAAAAAATCTGTTTATTATTTAAATTTAGTTATTGATATGCATAGGGTGTTTCATAAGCAATTATTATTTTAATTGTTTTCATTAAAGCAGCTGGATTTATTAAGTTGAATTGATCATCATGATATTGGAATTAGATATGTCCACGAGTGTTGATGTCACGCTGTAAATATACACGTTGTTTGCTTTTACTAATCGTCAACTAAAGGAAGGGGGTTTTCCTTAAAGTTTTTAAATATATAGTTTGAAAAAACTTGTAGAAATCGATGAAAATATTAGATAATACTAATCGAAATTTGTAAAAGAAAATTTAAGCGAATTTTATACATATGAATATGGTTTGAGTCTCGATATCGTACCAGTGATATTTTGATTGCAATTTATATAAATTATTTGCTTATATTGAGGAAAAAGCACCTAAAATTTTATGAAACTTATGGGGAATACCTTCTCATTTCATTATTTATTTATGCATATTTTTAGTAGCAAACAGAGGATTGGTGTTCCAAAAAATTCTGAAACTTATAGAATTTGTCACACCTTCTTCACTACTGCCAGAATTTTTTAGTATTTATTATACATGTATACCTATTTCTCTCATAAGTCAATATAAAAGGCTAAAAAAAAAAAAAATTAAGTTAGCACCAGGAATCCAAATGGAAATTTAATTCAAAGTTCTAAGGAATACAAACATTTAATTTCTGAAAATAATATTCTAAGAATATACAAACTATTATGCAGAACACAATTTTTATAAATGACGTCAAAAAGTTGAAAAAAAGAGAGAAAATTAAAGAACTGTGAAAATAAGTTCATAATGTAGACTGTTTTTGAGAAAATCCACGCCTAAAGTTATAAGAAATCAATTTTGGACTTGATTCCATTCACCATATAAAATATCAGCTATTACAAATACATGGCACTTAGAAGCACTAGTGTTGTCAATTTCGGATATATAAGTAACAATCTACTTATAAATTAAGTGTCTGCTTTAGACGTCTTGTTGACGTTTTAAAACATTTCGTTTCAAGATACTTTATGTCTTGTACCCGTTTTTTATATATCAAATACTTCAGTTCAGTGTCGCGAACAAATACCTTGACATTGGATATGAAAGAAGAAAAAAAAAAAAAAAATGCTGCACTGACCTGTCTTCTTTGAATTGTTTCATTTCAGTGCATATATTGCAGTTGTGGTGTACACTACAAAATGCTACTTTAGTAACAAAAGCAATTTTTCGCTCTCTTTTTGTGCCTCTTGTTTGCATACGCTCTCTCTCTCTCCCTCTCTCTTGCAAAAAAGTATAAAAGCTAATACAATGCTGGGTTTCCAATGCCTTGTAACTTGCAAGTATTACCATATCAAAAATTTTAATGTTGTTTTCTACTCGCATGTTTTACACTGACCTGAAGTATTTATTTGTATAATATACAGCACACTGACGTATTCCTTAGAATCAAGTTTTTATTTTGACACTGATAAAACAAGTCAGTGTACTTCATTGTCAAAATGAAATCAGTGTACAGTAAATATTTGAATCTGGAATTTTTTAAATCAAATACTTCAGTTCAGTGTTTAAGTGCGAGTAAAAACAAGAACACTATATTTCAAGATGTGTTGTGCAGGTCCCTTATATAAAGACATTATTTTTAGGCGTGCCCACAACTTCGAACATTGAGCTAAGTGTGCAGTACTTAAAAATATCTTTCATATGATATGTATGTCAATAGAATTTTCTTCTTATAATAAGCGGAAGCATATGACCGAAGTGTCTTTTCTATATCGAAAGTGATCGTTTGTGATGAATTTTTCTCTCTGCAAGACTTTTCCGACTCTTGTGATCTTCTGGTGACCATGCTACACCTTGTGGATTCCACTAAAAAGCTTGGTAAGCAATTTGAAAGAGCATGTTATTTGTTCCCATTTGCATAGCTGGATTCTCTGATTGCATTTTGAGCATAACTCTTACAATTAATTTAGGCATTTGCATGGAGTTGTATAAGATGTACATGTTTAATAGGGCACACTACCTATGCATTGGATCCAATCATTTGGCTTAGTGGTTTGTGCATAGTCTTCATCCAACGCACCTATCAGATTCAACTCGGAATAAAATATTTTCTTCACTTTCATCGAAAGAAGCATAACCAGTAACCAGCTTACGTTTAAAACACCTCTTCTTTGGAACCATCATAGTTATGTTGCATTGGTTTAGTTTTCCGCTTCAAGTTTTTCTTTTCCTGCTGGACCAAATAATTAGAATTTTCATTGGAACAGGCAAGATTTCACTTAACACCATTTCTGCGGTGTCACTTGTATTTAAAGTTTTCACAAGTTTCTCTAAAATGTAAGGGATAACCTCAAATAAATCAGTTCAAAATTAACTGACACTCCTACTTGACTTAAATTCTGTGATTCTGAAGTGATTGTACGTTCAAGCGCTTCATATTTGTAATCCCAAATATCTTATAGCATGCAAAAAGAGAAATTCCACCAGAACCATATCACCCGCAGTAATGGGGTGCCATATCTCCCTTTCGGTATATACCGAGTAAAAATGCAACGAAACGAATAAACATGTTCACTCGCGCTCGTTGTCGTCCGAAAACGAAATCAGATTCAATTCTGTTAGTTTTGATATATGCACCATAAAGCTGTATCAAACACTCACCACTTTGCTGCCTCTCGAAATATATGCAAAACAAAAGTCAATCCTTTAAATTCTCAAAATTTTTTTAAAAATCCCACAAACAAGTAATTATTGCAACTGTAGCTAAACGAGCTACTCACCACGAAGTCTCTTGCGCAGCTGAATTAAACTGTGTCCATATTTGAATGCTATGAAAGCTGCAGGTATTGAAATTGAAAGGGGTGCCATATTACCTGGGGGTGCCATATCTACCGGGCATACTCTACCCTATACTGTTGAGTGGTTTTCAAGTCCATAACAAACGAACAAAAATAGACAAAATTTAATTTTTAAATATTAGATTAAGGCTTTATAAAATCTATTAATTTTTTTATTCAAATTTCCTAAAATTCATTTTGTTTTTTTTTCAGAATAAACTCTGTGTGTGTAGTTTGGGAACAGCTGAACGATCAGATCAAAGAAATAAAAGATTAAAAATAAAAAATTTTAAAAAATATTAGCAAACAAAAAAATTCTAGTGAAAAATAAATAACCTTAAAAAAAGCAACTCAAGAAAACGCAACAAATTTTCACTTTCGTTTGAATTGAATTTCCCCCGCCCCCTCCACACACTACAACAGCAAGTCAACAGCACTGCACGCAAGTTTCAATTTTCAAGTTATGCTGTAATAGCAACAACAACAACATCAATAATAAAAATAATAATAGTAAAAAAAAACAACAACAGCAAAAACTAACGAGTGCATCCGTTGCAGTCGCGCAACAACAAACCATACGTTGCAGTTAACGTCAGCGTCGCAGTTAACGCAGAAAAACAAAAACACAATAAAAAAGTGAAGTTGCCACTGCGGCTTCTTCTTTAACACTTTTCAAACACTTTTCTTGTTGTTGGTTGTTTCGTTCGTTCGTTGCATCTTTGTATTGTTGATTTTGTGTTTGTGTTTGTATGCGTGCCCGCGTGCGCGCAACTTAAAAGTGTGTGTGTGTGCGTGCTTTTTTTTAGGCAACATACCAACCATATTTAACGTGTGAATTGTAATCGCGTTATAACTTTGTCCAAATCATTTTTCGTTGTTTTTTGTCATTTTCGTACTTTTTTTCGTACTTTTTTTTTTGCAATTTTCAACACGCAGACAACGACGTCTTTTGTCTGCAACAGCGACCAGCGCATAACAAAAACTGGTAAATATTTATTTTTTTACTTTTTTAAAAAATTAAATTTTTAGCTTTTCCATGAATTTGTATGTGATATTCATAATTTTACTTAAAAAAATACTACTTTTTTTAGTACTGTGCTTTAGTTTTAATTAGCCACCATATTATAAAGTTATGCACTATGGGGTTTCTTTACTGTCCCAACATTCAGCACCTTGAATAAATATATTTGCGTTAACTTAATTATAGCTTATGTGTTACGTATACGCTATCAATTTATGTTTGGGTTTTGCAAATTTTTTTTGAATTTTTTTTGATGAAATCCATTAAAAATCATATATCGGTCAGTTCATTTGAAAGGTTATTTTGTTGTTCCTGGCCAAAAAAAAAATATGTTTCCAATTTAATTTTTTGTATTTTTCGAACTTATTGCAACTCCATCGAACTATATTTAGCATATTTTCAATAAGAAATTAGGAAGGATGTTACTTTTGGCCTGGCCAAACATTAAATACCCTACGCTGCAGTGTTTTGAAAATTTTCCTTATAAGGGAGGTACCACGCTCTCTTGTCCGAGTCACCCAGTTTTTGCTCAGAGCTTGCACTTATAGTTTTTAGTGTCTGAGTGAAATTTGGTTGGATTATCTCAAACAACGTTTTCAGTACAGCGTTTTGAAGCTTTTGCTTATGTGGGTGGTGCCACGCCCTCTTGTCCAATTTCACCAAGTTTTTTTTCAGAGCTTGTATATATAGTTCTTAGTTTCCGAGTTAAATTTAATTTGATTATCTCAAAAAACGCTTTCAGTATAGCGTTTTGAAGCTTTTGCTTATATGGGAGGTGCCACGCCCTCTTGTCCAAATTTTCCCATTTTTTTTCAGAACTTTTGCTTATAATTCGTGGTATTTAATTGTATTTCTGTTGCATTGTCGTGAAAAATATTCCTAAAGTTGGATTTTGAATATATTCTTTGTATGGGCGGTAGGCGTGTCCGTTGACCGATTTTGCTCATTTTCAATCCCACGAGTTAGCTTTGACAACGGAGGTAGTGTACCAAATTTCATTGAATTATCACTCTCAGTTTTTCCAAAAAATCTATTTCCACGCACAATTAGCCAGCCCGCCAAACAGACGGACATGGCTACATCGAGTCAGGAGGTGATGTTGATCAATCCTATATATACTTTTCTATATCTGCCACGCCTCCTTCTCTGCATTACAAACGTAAGGACAAAGTGAACTTACCCTCGGTGTAGGGTACACAAAGCTAGAAAATACATGAAAGAGCGAATACTGGCAGAAATGTCATTACTTTCCCTTGTACTCGAATCATTTTTGCGATCTTCCTAATGACAGAGGCTTTGTATTATTTGGCGCAACTTGTTCGAAAGAGTTTGTTGGAACTTAAGATGTATTCTGATTGAAATTCAGCAATAACTCATAGTTCTTTTGAAATGATGTATAAAACCTTGTCCATAAAAAACAACCTATGTATAACCCTAGTGCTAATATCGATCTCATGTAAGCTTTTTAACTTCATCCGAACTTTTGAACAAAGTCAATTCTTTGTATAACATTGTCTGTTAAAATTACTATTGTTTATTTTACCATTAAATCTTAAAAAAATAAAAGTCAAAGATAAAAGTTTTTTTCAAGTGAAAGATTTTATGTACTGACTGATAGAATATCAAAAAACAGATTTTGTACATTTACAAAAACAGTCCCCAGAGCCTCAAATATCTACGTTTTGTTGAATTTTTTAGATAAATTATACATATACTTACTTAGTCATGAGTAGAATTAGAATGAAAAAAAGGTTGTGAATATGTTCTACCGTTTCCTCTTATTCATAACAGAATCTACAAACTTCATACTTGACTAATCCCATCTTGGAGGAATGCTTCCTAGCTGGGTAGTTTCCAGTGAGAAATCCTGCAACAGTCCATACACCTTTCCTGTCCAGCATAAGTAACTGTTTTGTTCTATGTTTCGATACTCTTGGCATGAATTATTTTGCTTATCTGTGGCTCAATGTGTCATTACAGCCTTCTTGAAATTTTCTGTCTTGCCAATTGTAGTGATGAGCAAACCAAGACCAAGATCATTGCAGACTTGGTGTTGGTTTTGAAATTGAGTCTTGGTCTTGGGCATTAAGTCTTGTTTTCGAAAAATTATCAAGACCAAAATCAAGACTTATCACTTATGACTAGGTAGCCGAATGAGGTAAACCTTTTTTCGGGAATCGAGTCTGATTAGTTCACACTAAAAAATAATAGTTTACTTTTCTTACTTTTGATTCCCTTTAGTATTGATTTTAAACTTTTTTGGTATTTAATTCCGAATTTTTTCCAAAAAAGTTTGAAATTTATACCAAAAAAGTATGAAATTTATTCCAAAATAGTTTAAAATTAATGCTTTTTTTTGGCATTGTTTTTTATAAATACTTTTTAGTTTTTAAAATTAAACCAAAATTTTTACTGTGTAGTTTAAGGCACTCTCGAAATAACTTCGATGTTATTTTGAAGAAAGTCTAAGGTTAAAAGTGCCTCTTTGCTGTCTGGTAGAATATAAATGTTTATTCCACTGGAAAGCCTTCTTTCATATCGTCGGGTTAAAACCACAACTACATTTTTCATATTTTGAGAAAAAAGCTTTTAAGTTTTTTGAAATTTGTGTTTCGTATGGGAATTTAAAGTTTTCTGCTTTTTATTCTTTATATAAAATTGGATGGTAACTACATTTTAAAAAACCAACTAGACTGGGGCATAGAACCGTTTTTTCTTCATGTATCTGTTTACTTAACTCAAAACATCAATATATGTAGCAGCGCCAGCTTTTTATGCCTTTTTAGAGTCAACTTATCATAGATTGTAATCATCAGCATATTGAGGTCATGCCTTTTTCCATACACTTCTGCTGTGGAATGAAACTTGGAAGTTGTGCAGAAAGTTGTATTTGGGTATGCAATAATCTCTGACAGTGATGGTTAGTGTTTAGCGTCTTGTCTAGGACAAACTGTTTGACGAACTGTTTGGTTCCCCCTACAAAGTTCAGCGTCTTTTTCCTTATCTCCAGATGTAAAGCTGATATATCAAGCGCTATTTTGTCAAGGCAGTAGTTTTTGCGGTTTTCATAGCTCTTGTTACTGACATGTAAGCCATTTTCTGTAGTTGTAGTGTTTGACTTGTGCCGATTTTTTGATGCAACTTTTTATACCATACGAGTGCTCCATGTTTAAAAATTGATATGACGATTGCTGGCTAAGTTTTCAGCTGAGTCCACAGTTTTTGCCTAGAAGGCTCCTAATGATCTATAGCGCTGCTTTTGCTTTCCGAATTGTGTTTTCTAGATGAGGGTTTTAGGTGAACTTTTCATCTAGAACTACACCAAGATATGTGATCTGACTAAAAAATGGTATTACTTTTGCATTGAGAATGAATTCCCGGATAGTTCCCTTTTTTTTTTGGTGAATATGGTAAAAGATACTTATGACCTTTTGTAATCGACCTAGTCGACTGGCGGTTGGAACACGGACCATTTACTGCAGCGGCCGCACGTGATTTGTGCCGATGCTAGCAGTTCGGTGAGGATGTTGGCTGGGTTCGCTGCTGCAGGAAGGGTACCTCCGCCTACAAATTTAATTCACGTGCGTAACAAGCATCAGTGAAATCGGAACTATAGGTATATCCTGGTTTTTTAATTTAACGTAGCAAAAACAAAAAAAATTTGACCGCTAGTGCACTACACCTCACAGGGACAAGATGGAGATGCCCTGTGCTCCGACTTAACCCACCCTACCGTGTGGACATGGGGCTGATTTTTCGGTTCACCCTAAATTGAAATGCCTACACCCTACATCTGACCAAAGTTTAATGATTTACTCTTCCATTTGTGGTTTTATAATTTACTTTTTATTTATAAAAATTCATTTTTTTGTTTTTCTTAAGATTAAGTTTGAACTATGGTAAATCTTATGGGCGCCCTTACAAATAGAATGTAAGTAAAAAAAATAAATTTTAAAGAATTGATCATAAAATTAAAAGAGAATAAAAAAAAGGTTTCAAATAAAACATTTTTATGAAACAAATCCAGATCTAATTTTGGTTTTTTTTTTTTTTTTTTTTTACATTTTTTTGTCTTAACTTTTTCTTTTATTATTTTCTTATATTTCTGCAGTTTTTGTAGCATGTAAACATTTTTTTACCTATTGAAAATGTTAAATTTCAATATTTATGTTAATTTAAACTCATTTATCCCTTTTTTTATAATTAGATTAACTAGTATTTGCGCTTACACAAAAAGTTCTAAGAATATTTACTTTTAGTTTTGTTTCATTTAGTTAATATTCTTTTTTTACTTGTAAATTTTTATTATAAATTTTCTTATTTTTTTTTTAAGTGTATATTTAAAAAAAAATTGTACCTTTTAAAATCGTACCCTTTTGCTGTATTTCGTACCTAACCGTCTCTGTCGGTGTCTCACTGACGTTGCTGCACGACTGACGTTCGGCCGGTGTTGTCGAAATTCCCGGGGCGTTGGAGCACCAAATTCAAATGCGTTGTCTTAGCTCTGTCAATTTGATGACGTCGCACGAAATGGCAGTGAGTTCTGCTACGGGGCAACTATAGAAAGGTTACCTGTGCAACGAGATCGCACTAAACGCTTCAGATGACTTTTGCGTTTTTATCACGTTTTATGTTTCGGTTCTTTTTATTTAATTCCCCGTTTACTTTAATTTCTTTTAATAATCTTTTCTTTTCCGCAACTGTCTATTTTATATTACCGCGTAGCTTACACGAAAAAATCGGTTTTTCCTTTTTCGACGCCACACCAAAAAAAAACAACTTTCCTCGTCGACCACGCTAACCAGAACAGCCAAAATGGCTCCCACTTCCAAAACCACAAAAAACACGATTTTGTCTCCACCACGCTAAAACCAAAAAGAAGCATGGCTGCCGGACCAAGTGCCAACCTCACCAATACAAAAAACAAAAAAAAATCATTCAACCGCTACACCTTCTGAACCACAAAAACACAAAAGCATACAACTAATGCTTTTTTGTGCTTCTGTGGGTTCAGAAGGTGCAATAGTTGCATGACTTTTTTGTTTGATGAAACAAGTGAAGCGAAACTAAAAATGTAGTAAATTAAATTGGTGCCATTACACTTTTTTTAAAAAGAACATTTAATACACCGATAGATAGAACGACGAGATCGAAGTCGATGTGGGAAATTCAGAAAAGGTTTCTTAGTCATGTGAAGCCTTACGAAATCGAAGAGCCTGAACACAAACAGCAAACAAAAAAGTTGGGCAACTATCTGAATCTCCATTGGGGCATATGAGAGCAAACTCACGACCTATTAACTATGTGTTTGCTATACAAACCCGATTCAGACAAGACTGTTGCCCGTCTATTTTGTCTGACTCTGTGTCCAGGCTCTAAATGTCTTTCATTAATATTAAAAGATAATTAGCAACTACTAAATTTCGGTTGTTCCATAGAAAACCACCATTCCCTAGTCACCTTTCCTGAGTTCTATCGTTTTGATTCGAAAACAAGCAAAATTCCGGTAAAACCAAAAAAATTTTCCATTTCAAACAAATTCAAAAAGAACATGAAAAATTAAGGTCACAATAAAGCAAACGTCAACAGTAGCTAAGCAGCGGGTTATAAACTATAGAATATCGTATATCTAATTATGTACCCAAGCAATATGGATTAGTATGCCGAATTAATTTAAAATCTAAGCAACAACAATTCCGATTTGAAGAAAAACCTTGGTATCAACACACAACGCTTTTGACAAAAGCGCCTTTTTCATTTTAATTAAATAACGAATATTTCGTTTCTTACCGTAGAGATACTATGGAGTACTCCGTAAATAACGAAAAAAATCACGTTTTGGTCCATGATCTTGTTAGTTGTATGATTGCAACAAAAATTTACAAAAAAAAAAATAAAAAAAATTAATAAATTATAAATAATAATAAAGAAAAAGAAAAACACGTTTTATTAAAGTTGTATCATCTGCTTTTTAGTGTCATTTTCGTTAAGTTTGAATTTTGCCATTTTCTGTCACTTTATCAGGCATTATGACGTTATAGCAGCTGCCGCATTTTGCATTTTTTTCTTAATACTTTTTTTCAATTTAAATTATTATTTTTTTTTTAAACTTTTGTTGCTGTCAATGAGATTTTACTACTTTGGCCGGGGTTTTGTTTGCCGTTTAATGTTGTTGGTTTTTCTGTTGGCTGGGTGAAAGTGTTGTTGACATGAAGTTTTGTTTTTTTTTATTTCCATAATTTATATATGCATTTTTTTAAAATTTTCAATATCATAGTTTATACAAGTTTTGCTTGCCAAATTTATTAAAATTTTAGCGGAATTTGCTAAGAAAACTTTGCTTTAATCAGGTGTGAAGTTGTGTTTTTTTGGTGTCTTATGCATATTTAGTGATATAACTCGCTTTTGAACGGAAATATGTTTGCATAGTTGTCTTTTTAGCGCAGACTTTTTACATTTTTATAGTGTGTATGACGTATATTCGGGTTAAATACTTTTATTGGTCAACATTGCGTATGTGTAACATTTTTTGTAGGATAACACAAATGATCGTAAATACGCGTGATTTTTCGAAAAATGTACCATTCAATGTCCCGGACCTCAAAAACATGTTTAAATTTAAAATATTTGGACTATTTAATACAAAAAATTAGCGACAACTTCTGTATGAATAGTTAAAAAAATAAAAAAATATTTTACTATGAAATTATAACATAAAGCGTTTAAAACTCATTCTCCTAGCTCTCTTAAACCATCCGCTAGTGGTCTAATTTTGCTCGTTTTGCATAAAACAATTTCCTTTAATCAGTATTTATCATTTTTCTACTGTCTTTGAAAAAAATGTGTTAAAGTGTTAAAAACTCATTCTCCTGGCTGTCTTAAGCCAACCGCTAGTGGTGTAAACTTGCTCGTTATACATATTACGTTTTTATTTACAATATTGTTAGTATATGAATATCATTCAGTTACTATTTTTCTGTGTTAACTCTTCGAAAAAAGTTTATTTGCATTGAATTGACGTACACAGAAGTTGGTTTCTCATTCTAGACTATCTCCGCACAGTTTTTCTTATTTTTACTAAAAATTTTTTGAATGTTGAGTAAAAAAATGAAGGTAGAAAGGAAACTCAGTTCTTTTACTGCTCGGCCAGTTTTTATTTTTCGTTTGTGAGTGTTAGTACACTTTTTAATAAATAAAGTTTAGAAATTTTATATAGAACGTGAGTGTGTGACATTCTCCAGGAAGGTTTTTTAACATAATCGAACTAGAATCGCCCAATGGTCAAAATTCGACCACACATGTATTAAATATTGTAATTTTGGTACTTTTTTAGCTATTTGGTACAAAATAAAAAAGCTCATTTACCATCCCTGGTACAATGACAAATGTGAAACGTAAACAAATTAAAAAAAAAACACGAACAGTGCTATGCTTTTTGTTTTTCTCCTTGTGCTTTATCCTCTTTTCAGCTCTGTGTCCGCGTTTTTGTTGTTCTTAATATTGAAAAATTTTGAATTTGAAATAATTTTAGCAGGCTTCAGGGCAATATGTCAAAATAATTTTAACTCTGTGCAAAGCTACACACAAATACCTTTCTAATGGTGTATAATTTAAAGCTGTACTCCATTTGTAGCATGGTAAAAAAAGGAGGACAAATTTTTGTCTTACGTACTATTATAAAGATTCTATTACCTTTAGATAACTAAATCAAGTTTCATGTTTTTTAACATGTTTGTTAATTTCTTTGTTAGTTACCAAACAAGCTTGTATCAGTTGACATTGTTGGTTTGAGCTTACTATTCCATGTGTTTTTAGTAAAAAACACCAACATAATTACAAAAACAAAGCAAAATGCATAAAGGAAAAACAAAAAAATATGTTGGCTATTTTTGTTGTGATATTATTGTCAAGTCATCAAGTTTGCTACGGGAGAATGCTTTTCTTACGGGAGAATGTTGTTTATTGGTTAAGGGAGTGTTCTATAAGAAATGGTGCAGATGCCGACTTTGAATTCATTCAAAATTTTGTCTTAAAACGCTCAAATAAACTTTTTCTGAAAATTTAACATACGGGTTGCCAACTGGCTATTTGCGAAAATTTTGTTTAAGTCTTACTTTTTTCGATTAAAATGAAATTTTTAGTTTCAGCAATGCTCAGATAAACTTTTTTAAAACTGTACAAAAACTTTTGGGGTGGCACCTGGTTTTTTTTGTTAGTTTTGCTTACATAATATATTTAAAAAATAAAAATGAAAGTAAGTCTTGAAACGCTTAAAGAAACTTTTTAAAAATCCAACAGAAATTTTTAGGGTTGCCATCTGTTTGTTTTTGAAAACTTTGTTTAAACCTTACTTTTTTGATTTAATTGAATTTTTTGGCTTCAAAAAACGCTCAGATGACTGTACAAAAGCTTTCAGGGTTGCCACCTGGTTTTATTTTGTTAGTTTTGATTAAATCGTATTTTTAAAAAATTAAATTGAGATTTAGTCTTAAAACACTTAAATGAAATTTTTAAAAATTCATCACAAATTTTTAGTGTTGCCACCTAGTTATTTTCGAAAACTTTGTCTAAATCTTACTTTTTTCAATAAGTTTAAATTTCTGGTTTCAGAAACGCTTAGATAAACTTTTTTAAAATTTAAAAAGTTGCTTTAAATGTTGTAATTTTCAAAAAATTATTCAAGCGTTTTAATGATTAAATTGCATTTAAATTCGTTAACGGATGGTTTAAGCAAAACTGCCAAAAAACCAGGTCGCAACCCCGAAAAATTTTTATAAAAAAAGTTTATCCGAGTATTTTTGAAACCAAAAACTTCAATTTAGTCAAAAACAGTAAGATTTAAACAAGCTCTACGAAAATAAGCAGGTGACAACCCTAAAAAAATGTTGGATTTTAAGGAAGTTTATTTAAGCGTCTTAAGACTAAAATTTAATTTTAAATTTTTTTAAAACATATGTACATGGTTTAAGCAAAACTTACCAGAAAAAAAACCCTATGGCAACCCTCAAAGTTTTTGTAAAATTTTCAAAAAGGTACCAGAAATTAAGGACATCATACTCTATATCTTCAATTAATAAAAAAAAGTAAATAAATAAGTGAGAACAAAAAAAGGCATTTTTCGGAGATTAACAGATGTAGTTCTCTTTCATCAGAGTTACAAGGTTTCTGTAAATAAGCCTTTGCAAAAGACTTTTCAACTTAAGTTTAAAATTTAAAAAAAAATAGCTTTTGTGGTTCGCAAGTTATCTGTGTATAAGCAACAAAGCAACATTTTTTTAAGTCATTGATATTTTGCAAATATTCATCTAAGACAAAATTTAATTTAATGTATTTTTTACGATCTAGCAGCCGTAATTTGAAACCAACTTGCTTTAAGGCAACGCTTCCGCTACTCTGCACACAAAGAGATGTCAGTGTTGCCAATGGCATATAACAAAAAACAGAGAAAACAAAAAAAAAAAAAACAATTGAAATACTAGCAAACCAACAAAAATTTGTTGCGGCACAGCAACTTCAAGGTACAAGTTCCCTGCCATTGTCTATAAAGAGATAAATTACCACATGCTCAAAAATAATGCAAGAAAAAACAAAAACAGCGCAACTTTTGTTCATTAGCTGGAATGTTTTTTTGAATTTTTCATCAACACCATATACCTGAATTCCGCCGCACTTCGACTGCGACTTTTGTGAGTTCATATTTCGTATGCTAAACAATGCAATGAGTTCAAACTGCAAAAATACATTTTCGTAATGATTACTTTTCCGCCCCCTAAATAGCAACTGTGTGCCACGAGTTGGCAACACTTACTCAAGATTTGTGTTGGAAAAAACGATCGCGAAACAAATTTGAGGTGTTAAAATATTTTTATTTTTGTGTTGTTGTTACCAAAATGACCAAACTCTGGCCAAGTGTCTCCCTCAAACATTTGTTTCATTGTCTTTTAAATGGTTTTTCCAGCAGCGAAAAAATTTGCCTTCAAAATGTATACGCGAGTGTGTAAGGCAACCAAGTAAAGCATTTGTCCCCGAAATGTTAATTTTGCTTTTTCGTTGGCATGTGGGGAAAATTACAAAATCGTTGGGATTTTTAGTGCTCAAAAAAAATTAGTAAAGGTTCGTTACATTAGTGTACGACCATAATTAGCGAAGGCCATCGTTTTTCCTTTAGGTTGCTATAATTATTATGGTAATTAGTATAAATTTGGCTTATTGACAAGTTACCATAAATATTTCTTTGTTTAAATTTGTTTAGTTTTTTTTTTGCTGAAAGATTGAAAAATTTTTATATTAGTTTTGAAAATGGACATTGGTAAATCTACCAATGGATTAAAAATATATTTAAAAAATTTAAATAAAATTTTAGTCTAAAAACGCTTAAATAAACTTTAGAAAAATCCAATACAAATTTTGAGGTTTGCTTTCGAGAAAATTTATTTTTAATCTTCCTTTTTTTTCGTTCTCCATTATAATTACACGCTAAAAAATAATAGTTTAAATCGTTAAAAACACACCGAACTGAAATTTGGTTCAAACAAAACTAAAAAAAAAACCGGGTGGCAACCTTGAAAACTTTTTCACAATCTCAGAAAAGTTTATCTATTCTCAGTCAAAAAAAGTAAGAATTATATAAGATTTTCTAAAATAATCAGGCGGCAACCCTAAAAATTTATGTTGGATTTTTAAAAAGTTTAATTAAGTGTTTTGATACTGAATTTTGATTTTTTTTTTTTTAAATAAATGGTTTAGCAAAACTAACAACAAAAAAACCGGGTGGCAACACCGAAAGTTTTGTAAAAAACAGTTGGCAGACTTGAAAGTTTTTTGTATAAATTTCGCAAAGCTTATCTGAAAGTTTCTGAAACCAAAAATTTCAATTTAGTCAAAAGAAGTTAGAATTATATAAGATTTTCGAAAATAACCATGTGGCAACTCTAAAAATTCATGTTGGATATTTAAAAAGTTTTTTTAAAATAAATTTTTTTTCTTTAAATAAATAGTTTAAGCAAAACTAACAAAAAAAAAAAAATCCATGTGGAGGATTACTAAACGGAAAATGATGAAAAGTTGTAAAAAAATTACGGAGAATGATGAAACGGAGAATCATGAAATGTTGTGTTGCAAAAAAAGTAATATTACAATGAAATTATCAATTTAGTATGTATTTTAAAGTTGAAACGGATAGCCCGTGTAATTGGTTATAGATTTCTTTATACATATAAAGATAAAATAATATGTTTAGTAACATAAAAAAAAATTTACGCGGAGAATGATGCACACTTGCGTTCTTTACAAAATTTTTAAACTTTTTCAAAAAAAAAAAAAAGAAAAAGAAACGCTCGAAAAAGCAAAACTGACTGAGCTGAATCTCCGCTTTCTCTTCACTTTCAGTTTTCTATTTACTCAATAATTAAAAAAAATTACAAATGGAATATGAAAAACATGGTTTTAAGGAGAATCACCCATTTGTGCATAAAATCAATACAAAAAAGTTTGCGTGATATAGAACAAAAGTTACTATAATTTGATTGAAGTCAACATCTCTACCTTTCTTTTCGATTGATGCAATAAAATTATTTTACAAAAAGATGGCCTAAACGGTCAGTTAGAGAGCCCGGAGACACCTCGGTTCATGCCCAAAATATATATTTCCCCATCGATTGGCGAAATAAAATTTTTGTAAAAAAATGGACCCGAAATGATCACTTCCAGGGCTCAAAAACAAAAAGCTCAAAAATATATTTTCGACCTTTCCTCGTCGATTGGGGCAATTTTTTTTTTCTAAAAAAATGGTCCAAGACGTTTAGTTAGAGAGCCCAGAGACATGTCCAAAATATATTTTCGACCTTTCCTTATCGATCAAAGTCATAAAATTTTTTCTAAAAAATGTGCGAAAAACGGTCACTTAGAATGCTCAGAGATACTTTAAATCATTTCCTAAATATATAGAACTGTGCAATCATTTTTTTTTACAAAAATGGACCAAAAAGATCAGTCATGTCCAAGATATATTTTCGATCTTTCCCCTATTGTTCATACATAACACTACTGCACTCAAAAGTATTCATTTTACTCACTTCATTCGATGACACTGCTGCACTCGCGCAGAGTTCAAATTATTTTTGGATGCGGCATTCATTCATATCAATGTACTTGATTATGAGCTCTGCTGAAGTAGTGTGCAATAGTGTCACAAAAATTGAATGCATTCAGGCAGATGACTATTATTTACACCAAAACAAAACTTTTGATGCCGAGGGTTTGGATTCCGAACAACTTTATTTTTTAACCAGTCTATAGTTAAATCATCGCCTTTTTATATGTGGAACAAAAGTAAGTTCATAATGTGAATGTGCCGTAGTTCATATAAATGACATCAAATTTCATTCAATTTTGACATTTATATTGTAGACAGATAGAGAACTAGTTGATAAAAAGCCAATCAAATGCAGTCAGATTCGAAATTAACACTTTAGGCAATTTTGCATAAAACCTTGATTTTATTGTCTTACAGTGTACTTTTTGAAGTACACTTTCATTTCCAGGTGTTAATTTTTTTTTTTTTTGTTGAAGATGCGCATCAGCAAAATTTTAACATTCAATGTCAATTGAAAACATTTAATTTCAAAAGTAAATAAACAAAAAAATCAACATTTTTCCGTCAAAAGTGCTGTATCAGCACTTTGCGCATTTTGAATGCTGACGCACTTTATGTGGCGCGCGCTATGAATAAAAATGTTCGTTTCAAAAGCGTAGCAACAACAATGAGAAGTGCATAAAAAAATATGCTACTATGCACTTTGCATTTGCTTTTCTTTATTTTGTTTTTGAATTTTTTTTCTTTTTGTAATTTTGCAACAAATTTCAATGTTGCTTGCAATTTTCACCCATTTCCAAGACACTTTGGGTTTGTGGTAGCGCAAAATAACTTTATAGCTATAATAACAAAATCGACAACAAAGACAACAACAAAAGCGACAATTACAACAACACAATGTCAAAAAGAGCATTAACGGTAGATAAAATAAAATGATTTTTTTTATTACTTTTCTTTTTTTTTTGTTTCTTTTTCACAATAAAGCTGCAAGCATCTGCATAATTACGTATGCGGAAGTTTTTTCTTGCAGTGCAGTTTTTTTTCAACTTTATTTTAATTTCGTTTTATTTTTTATTGTGGTTTTTTCCTCGATTTTTCAGTTTATGAGTTATTGTTATTTTGGAGTGTGTCATTGGCGTAGTTGGAAATAAAATAATAATAACTGATAATTATAAATTGATGGGATATGTCATTAGTAAAGCGATATTTGTATAAAAAAAGTTTATATTTCAATGACTTCTAAGAAAGATCGATATTAAAAAAAAAAAAATTAATTAAAATGTAAATAATAAAGGGTTATTTAATGAATAATATTCATTTTGTGTTTCCGAAGGTAAACGTAAATAAAACACACTATTTACAGTGATTTCAATCAAAATTTTTATACAATACACTGTCTTGCACCTTGACATTATGCAAATGTCACGGGACATCTTACAGAACTTGAGCCTTTTGAGATAAGTTTCGATGACTCAACGGCACATATTGGCAGCAAAAGCACGGTCATAGCTTGACGTTTATTTGTTTTCAAAGCGACTAGAGCTTAAGGATTCTTTGTTTAAATATGATCCTTTGCATAACCTCACAAGAAATAAGTCCAGCTGCAATAAGTCACAAGAGCTTGGTAATCAATTTGCCCCACAAAAACTTGAAAATTTACATACGGGAAGTTGTTTCAGATTTCAGACCTGTAATCCGGTAAATCGTACCTACTGTGTTTGATACTTGAATCAACACCTTGAACTTAAAACTATACTATTTGTATGAAATTGTTTATATAAAGCCCAATGTAACGCTTTGGCCCAAAATATACTGAACCGATTTTTATATATTTTTTTTTTAAAACATTCTATGCATGCCAAGGAACAAACGTGCACACTTATTTTTTGATATTTAAAAGATAAACCTTTTTTTTTAGTATAAAGTTACTTAAAAAAAAATTATATGCTTCATTTGTTTCTTGAGTCCCTTTTATTTATTTTTTTTTTTTTTTTTAATGCTGGAAGAAAAATATATAGAATTTGATTTTATGAGAGTGATTTTGCCAGTGGTCCAACTTGCTGCTTTTCCTACAAAATTTTGTGCTTTGACATTTTTACCGATATTTTTGGATGTTTTTCGATACTTTTGGACTTTTACCGATTTCTTCGATGTCTTCCAATACTTTTGTAATTTTACCGTTGTATTTCGATACTTTTGGACTTTTACCCGTATTTTAGTTGCTTTTCGATACACTTGGACTTTTGCCGATTTCTTTGATGTATTTGAATATTTTCGATGCTTTTAGACTTTTACCGATCTTTTGTTTATTTGAGATGTTTTTGATACTTTGTTCTTTTAGCGATATTTTTGATTTTTTCGATATTTTTTGACTTTTGCCTATATTTTAAATGGGTTTTTTATATCTTTGGACTTTAAGCGATATTTTAGTTTTATTTCGATACTTCTAGGCTTTTACCGATATTTTAGATATTTTTCGCCACTTTTGGACTTTTACCGATTTCTTCGATGTCTTCCAATACTTTTGTACTTCTACCAATATTTTAGTTGTATTTCGATACTTTTGGACTTTTACCGATATTTTATATGTTATTCGATACTTTTGGACTTTTAGCAATTTCTTCGATGTCTTCCAGTACTTTTTCTATATTTGAGATTTATTTCGATACTTTTGAACTTTTACCGATATTTTAAATCTTTTTCGATACTTTTGGACTTTTACCCGTATTTTAGTTGTTTTTCGATACACTTAAACTCTTGCCGATATCTTCGATTTATTTAAATACTTTTCGGTGCTTTTGGACTTGTATTGATATCTTTTATATTTTAGTTGATTTTCGATACTTTGGACTTTTACCGATATTTTAGATATTTTTCGATACTTTTGAACTTTTACCGATTTCTTCGATGTATTTAAAAATTTTTCAATGCTTGTAGACTTTTACCAATATCCTATGTATATTTTAGATGTTTTGGTACTTTCGGGCCTTTACCGATATTTTAGATGTTTTTCGATATTTTTTGACTTTTACCTTTATTTTAAATGTTTTTCTATATTTTTGGATACCAATATTTTAGATGTTTTTCAATAAACCTGAACTTTTGCCGATCAATATTTTTCGATATTTTTAGACTTTTACCGATACATTGTATATTTCAGAAATTTCTGATACTTTTGGACTTTTACTGATATTTTGTATGTCATGATTTTATGGAGTTAAATAAAATAAATATATTGCAGCATCAGTTTGTGGTACATTGTTTTAGAAAAATTGTTTTCCTGATTAGCTTTTTTAGTGCTTTTTACTTAAAAAATGCATTTTTGCTATTGATTTTAGTGGCAGTGATATAAACTAATATGTTCTTTTTATTTTTTTTTTGCAAATAACCCACAATATATACGAGGGGCACTATTTATATTTTGGAAACTGGCAACACTAATGTCAATAGCTAAAGTCTGGCAATAAATAATAATAAATAATAATAAAGTTTGACATTTTTTAGCATAAACATACTCACAACGTTTTGATGTACAAGTGCTATTTGTTTTGCCTACAGTGAGTTAAGAAAATCAATTTTTCCATTGATAATTTAAGCGATTGATAAATTATGGGGTATCCAACGAGAACAAACCTTTTTTACGGCCAGGTGTTCATGCAATATTGAATGTATGCTGGTCCCACTAATGCCTAAGGTTGTCACAATCTCACGATAGGTCACATGACGATCTTGCAATATCAGTTGGCGCACAGCATCAATGGTTTCCGGAACAACTACTGTTTTTGGACGACCTTCACAAAATTCGTCTTGGAGTGAACTACGACCTCGGTTGAATTCACCATACCATCGATAAACACTGGTCCTTGATGGAGCTTCATCGCCAAAAATTGAATTAAGTTCATCGATGCACTGTTGTTGAGTTAATCCACGTCGAAAGTTGTAAAAAATAATCGCACGAAAATTTTCACGATTTAATTCCAAACAAACACAAACAGCGCTTGTATGTCAAAATGTTCTGAGTACGTATAATCTCAAAAATGGCAAACTTTACGATAGAGCTGGCAGTTGCCAGATTGCAACACTAGGGTTGCCCAATCCTGATATATAAAAGGCAACCTTCGTAACTAAACGGCGGAAAAAACCGCTAGTAATATATAACTTTAGTCAAGATTTTATTATTTAATATAAAATATAACAATGTTTTTTAACGCATACATCATAGTGAATTAGAACAAATATTTAAATATGTTTGCTTAAAAGTAAACAAAATCTTTGTACAAAATTGAAGACTTTTAAAAGCAATAAATAGCGCCAGTATACTGCAGACATTATGCTTAATTCATGGCAATGCGACAATAATGTTGAGGGTGCCATAATGGCGCTGCAAACATATTGCACAATAAATCAGCTTCGATATTGCTTAGAGCGCAGATACTCCAAGCTCTTATAATAGCTTATGTAAACACTTTAATAATTTGCAATTTTAATTAGTAGCCATAAAACCTTCAAAGAATTTGAAAAAAGAAAAAAACATAAACAAATCATTTAAACAAAAATTACTACTGTCATGTTGCACACAGTTAATTTAAAAAAATGAGCTTATGAAATCACAAAATTTTCACATTACACAGTTTAGGTTTACAGCAGTACCATCTCAGTTGGTAATATAAACGCATGTCATCTATGTTGGTCAATTTATGACAGATTTTTTTTGTCTTTTTAACAGAAATATTTCATTGCTGTTGTTTTTTTAATTATAACCATTTGCTGATGTTGTGCAAATACTACCATTGCATACAATTTTTCATCTAGTGGAAAAAAATGTAATGTCTTACTAATGAAGAAGCCTCTAAACTGATGTTGGTGTTGTTGCCGCTTTATGCGCTAAAAATGATATTGCGTTATGGGCGGTAACAGCTAGTTTAATTGTTACATAGTGGCAGCTAATAACAGCCTTCATTTAAAACACTAAAGCAAAAACAAAAAGGGTAACCAAGACTCTGTAATACAAATTGCAAAAAGATTGCATAGATTCCGTATTTATGTGTATTTAAGTTGGTTACTATGTACTTTAACGATGTCATGCCTTTTTGTAATGTCAGTGATGAGTTAATAGTGCAAAAGACTGCAATTATTGCAAGTGTGACACAATTAGTAAGTTTTTTGCGAAAAGTAATTATTTTTAAATGTTTAAATGATGTGGATATTGAGACTAAGTTCGAGTTCGTTGCTTAAATCTATTGATCAAATTATGCATTTTTGCTAAGCATTGGCAGTCAATTGGATTCATAAAGTTATGGATTTTCGAAATTATATCGAAGCTATTGCATCGTCCAATTTCTGCTTTAACTAAGTAACTACAAGGCTTTTATTTTTTATCGAAAATAATTCATAGGTCTTTACTAAAAGTATTTTTTCGAACATCTAAAACAAATGTAATTACGTGATTTAGACAAAAAACGTTAATCGAGTTCGTTGCTTAAGTCTTTTGTTTCTATGCTTTCTTAAGCGCAGCCATTAACAAGTTTATATATTTTTAAAAGCGTTGAAAACTAAGAATAGTAATAAGCTTATAAAAATAATAAGTGGCATCCAAGCTTCTATATAAAATTTTAAGTTTTCCAATACGCATGACTTACGTCTTTTTGAGGAATAATCTAATGTTTGGAGTTCTCACAATGAAAATAATTAAATTTTTTCTTCGACCTTTAGATTAGTTAAAGTGTCGAAAAAGTGGTGCAAATACTGTCGCGAGTTTGAAAAAAAAGGCTAAAACAGAGCTGAACTGTTGCTGAAATTACAGAAATACTGAGGTTTTTATTAAAGAGTACTTGGAATCACTGTAGGCCCTTAAGGACTATGTGTGACGTTAACGGCACCTTTCCAATATTACGTAGCAGTAGGAGAGATTTTACTGAATGTTGATTGAAGTTACATATTTTCTCAGTAATCAGCTACTGTGTCGTATGAGTAACATTAATTCAAAATTATTTTCAAGTTTGTTGCGCAAGTCTTTTGTTTTTTAATTTTCATGCGTAGCGCTTTCCAAGCTAAATATGAATATTTCATATCTTACAGCAGACTTGAGTTTTTCTCTTACAGTATGCCTTTTAGTGGCTGTCGATTTTGCCATTATTTCATACAATTTAACGCATTAATAAATCTTATTGAAAATTCTAAACAAGTTCGTTACTTAAGTCTTTTGTTTTTTCATAACAAAAGCGTTAATGCTGCTAAGTTAATGTGTTATTTTGCAACAAGCAGAGATTCTTTTCAGTAGTTAATGCGATTTATGCCTTTTTTGTTAACAACACAACCCTGTTCTATGTGTTGTCTTTGCTTTTTTCATATTAAAATCCAAACAACTAACTAAAACATAAATCAAACAATAGACATAATTTAAAAATTTTTGCAAATCAAATAAACTTTAAGTAGGTGTGCTTGTGTGTGATTTTTTTCCAGCCTTTTAAGGCTTAACCTATTTTTGCGCAGACACCAACTTCCCGCTATCACCCCCAACCAAAGAATTTAAGTAGTAACACGCCTTAAAAGCTCTAATTCCACTGAAATTGTGTTACACTTTTGACTTTAAATGTTGCACTACACTTTGGTGCTGCTAATTTGCAATAAGAAACAAAAACAACAACAACAAATACAACAAAATAAAAGCAAAAAACAACAACATGTGCAACGCTGCATAAAAATTTGAAATTTTCACTTTCAATTGCAATTGAAATAAAGTTGAAAAGCGAAAAAAATAAAAAAAAATTCGTTAAGAAAAAAAGAAAAAAAACCAAAATACGGAATCGGAAGAGTGAATGGCTGTTGAACACATAAGTAAACATACATATAGATATGTGTTTGCACATATGCAAGTTGCACCTTAAACTGTTGCATGCATATTCATTTGCACGTCTCCACTATGTTTGCGGCGCCTGTGTGTGTCTTTCTGCACTATGGCACTATGAGTATACGAGTGTTTTAACTTGCGGTTTCGTTTGTCAGTTACTGTAACGTACACTTACAAATAAAAACCGCTGCGCTTTTGAAGTTTCCATAGTTTTATGGTTTTAATTTTTTCGTAATGTTTTGATTTAATGTAAAATTGACATGCAATTGTTAAATTTAAAGTATTGCAACAAGTGTAAGATTTCATTACACTCAGATTCATAATGTTGATAGCTTACTTTTATTGTATTTGTAACTTTATTTAAAATTTTTTATGAATTTTCGTTTACATTTTTACATTGAAAATGTTTATGTGGTTTTAAATGAATTCCCATATTAAACTAAAATGTTGATTTGTTATTATTAGCATGAAGAGCAAGTGTTTTGTAACAATTATCACAGAGAAAAATTGTAATTGCTTTTATTGAGTGAAAAACCATATACGTATACAGAGCATAGTATGGGAGCTGAATGGAACACAGTTTAAAAAAGTTTCGAGTCAGAAACGAAAAAATCAATAACATCTTTAAAATGTTACTCATACGTCATGTTTTACAGACTTTTCGTAATATTTTATTTCTAATAAATTTTACTATAATTTCAAGTCAATCTAGTGACAACTCCACAATAAAAGTAAATTTTACCTTACTATTTCAGTTAATTAAAAATTTTCATAAAACCTTACAGTAGGGGAAGACGGGGTAGATTCGTGCGCATGGCACCTTCGTTCAATGGCTTTATTTCGAAAACTATAGACGTTGGCATGTCCGCTGCTTCATATACAATATTGGTGCTCTTGCAACCATTTAGGTTGTGAAATGTGGCGGTGGTGCGATTGTAAACTTAGCTGAAATAAGTCTTTATGTGTTTTTCCAGTGCAAAAGTAATTTTTCTTAAATAACTTCAACTTCGTTAAATGGTAGTGATTTTTTGCTAAAATTTCATAATACTTCTGCTATGTTTATAAAGAAATATGCTATTTTACTATGTGTTTACTATTTTTGCGATTTTGCGAATAGTTTTTAATTAAAATATTAAAAACCTATGTTAATCAATTCGGGGTACATTCGTACACAAGTTACGGGATACATTCGTACACACGAATTTACCATTATGAAGAGTAATTTTAATTTATTTAGTATAACAAAAGGAAGGGTAGCTATATAATTACCAATTAATTCAAGGAATTGCTGAAACACGTCCGAAAAGAAATGCAATACTCAAAAGATAACCTTAATATACCGCATCTCAATAGATGCAGGTAATTATACTTGGGGCAACGGGATAGTTTATCTCACACTTATCACACTTTGCACACCGTCTTCAACTAAAAGAGGCTTGATTGGGCCTTTTTATTGAAAACTGAGAACTGCATTCAGCGATAACCATAGAAAAATTCCTACTATGTACAATATTCCAAATCTGACTAAAGTTTTCAATCATGTCATGGTAAAAATGTTGCAAGTGCATTTAAAATAACAAGAATATGGCCATTTAAAAAACTTTTGTGCAGCAAAGAAGATTTTGCATCTGTTGGGATTTACTAGACAAGTTCTATGGCAGATCTGCAAGCGAAAGATGTTCTATACGTTCAAGTGGATACTCTTTCATTCGACTCACACACGATTTCATCGCCTTAATTGCTGCATCCACCGTTGCACCTATACCCCACGTTATGTACGATTCTACCCCGCATATGGGGCACATTCGTACGTTTTAAGTATCTTCTAAAAATCTGTCATTACTCTTAATTGATAAATTGGACCGTCTTTAAATTACACTACATTAAAAGCTTAATATTGTACTTATTTAATTGCATACAAGTATTTTTGAAAAAGCTGGTAGCTTGCTTTATTTTTAGCTATAAAGTCAAAACTGTACGAATCTCCCCATCTTCCTCTACAGTTATTTTAAAAAAAAAAAAAAAAAAAACGAAACAAACTGACCGCACTAGGATTCGAACCCGTATCCGTCCTTGTGATATATTATTTTTGCTTACAAGTACAAACTTTTTAGATCCCTAACAAAATATCTATATAAAATTTGTATATTAAGCAAATGTCTGTCCATACAAAAATATTTTTACTAGAATTATAAAGCGAAAATTATAATATATCTTTCTTGCAGAAAGCATACATTACTCTGCGTATAGGAAAATGTAGGCATTTTAGAGTAAATATTACTGTATTTTATTTGTAAATATTACTTTACTTTATCACATAGTTTATACTTATGTTTATTTATGTTTGAAATTTAGTGTTAATTACTTTACTCATAATTTTGTTATAGTTTAATACAAATTTGATAGGTTCATAGCAATTTATTTCATTTTTTTTTTTGACAGCAAATATTTTATAAATATTAATTTAAGATTTCATCTTTTCGTTTCAGCTATTTTGAGATTAACTTCATTTATTAAAAAGGAAAGAAAAACAGCGTAAATCATGTCACATTTACTAGGATTAATTTTGACATTACTGTCAGTATGCACAATCAGCAGAGCATTGCCAGATGTAAGTAGACATTAATAATTTTTAATTGAAAAAAACGCATTTTATTGCACTAAGTAGATGCATGTAGTAGTATGTAGAAAAATTGAAAATATGTGTATGAAAATAATTGATACTTTTAAATCCAAAATGAAATTTTTCCCTGGTCCTTACAAATAAAGGGTGGTCCTTAAAAAAAATTCACATAAACATAAAAAAAAACTTCCATAAAATAACATATTTTGTCGATCTCTAAGCGATCCGACTGGACCGACGACTTAGGGGCGAGTTACAGCGTTAAAACTGAGTTTCTGACTATTTTTACTAAAAAAAAAAAAAATAAAAAATTTTTCTGGTCACCCTAGCGTTTTAAAGAAAACTTTTTTATAGAAAACTTATAGTTAATTATGTGAGCTTTTAAAAAAAGTGGTTTTTAGAATTTGAAAGAATTTTGCAATATTCTGGAACTTTTAAGTTCATAGTTTTAATAAATTTACCTATGTTTTAACTTTGGCGTCCATTTTAGTATGAAAAAGAGCCTACTAACATTCTTTTTATAATTCTTTTTGGAATTCTCTTTAAATTTTCATTAATTTGGTAACGCATTTGTCTTACCACTTTCTTAATTTGAGCTCAAAAAAAATACTTTTCAAGAACATTCCGTTTTAAAGCTACGCTACTGGAGTTGTTACATAAAAGTATTTTTTTCTAACCTCAAATCAAAAAATTGATGTAACAAATGCATTACCAAATTGAAGTAAATTTAATGAAATTTTCATAAAAAAAAAATTTAAAAGAGTATGTTAATAGAAATTTTTTCATACTAAAATGGAAAATAAAGCTAAAAAATGGGAAAAAAAATTTAAAATTTGAACTTTAAAGGCTCAGAATTTTGCAAAATCCTTTTAAACCCTAAAATCCGAATACACTGTTAGAAAGCTCATACAAAGTTTTAAATAAAAAAGTTTTCTCTCAACACTAGGGTGACTTGAGAAATTTTTTTACGTAAAATAAGTCGGAAAATCAATTTTAACCTTATAGCTCCACAGTTGTGCATTTCGGACCCCCAAATGCAATTTTTCGTTAGTTAAGGTCTCTTCTGTTATCCGCCTGAAGCTCTTCAACAAAAAAAAAAAAAAAAATAATGAGTCAAATGTAAATATGTTCGGTGGCATAAGTATTTTAACAATCACTGTTTTGCAGCAAAAATTGTCATTCAAATGATTCAAATTTATTTCGATTACTTGGAGTGTGCTGTGCCGTATTCGTTTAAAAACTGTTTATCTAGGTTTGAATTTACTTCAACTGATTTGTAGACAGAACGGTCTTGTTCGATTTTAACTAGAAATATAAAAATAAGTATATTAAAATATTAAACCGTTCAAAAGGTTTAGTATATGTTGGAATCGATTAAAAAAAAATAGTTGAGTTATAGTGGTCGAAAATTAAAATTTTGGTGACATAACATCCCTCCCACTAAGTTTTACTGAACTAATCATTTGCAAAAGTTCAAGTTTTATAACTGTATCGATAGTGGAATTTTGAGCCTGGATGAGACTTGATAGATTTTTGGGCTTGAATGGGTTTTTTGTTTTTTGTTGAAGTGTAGAATAAGTCCATTCAAGGTGCAAAAGTAAAAGTAAAGTATTTTGTCAAAATAATTATGCCGACTAGTGTATTCCGATTCTTAACGACTTTTTCAATATTTTTGTTGCTATTCGATACTGCTCCGATTTCAATCTTTGATGTTCATCAATAATACTCGATATCCTAGCATTTTGTTAGTTTTCTTCTAATTTTTTCATTTAAAGTCACAAGTTGCATTTTGCCCTTCAACAAATGACTTTGTTTTTGGATTTTGAATTAAAAGAGTTATTGTTTTTGACATACAAACACAGGCAATTGTTTTTTCATTTATTTTGTTGCTTATGCTAAAGATGAACAGCAAGTGCTGCGCTATGCTGCTCGTGCTGTGACCACCATCTTAAGTGGCCACTCTTCCTCAAGTATGAACAGCCAATGTTTGATTACAAAAACAATGAAAATGTTTATATGAAAACAATGCACACGTTAAGGTTTTTTTGCTGTTGTTATTGTTTACTTGTGCTTTTTGTTATTTTAATAAAAAAATAAATCTTTTTTTTTTTCATTTGAAAAAATCTTGCTGTGCCGCGCATAAATAACAGCAACAACTTTTTTTTTTTTTTCAAAAACATCTGCTAAACAATTACAATAACAATTTTTAAATGAACTTTTATACTTAAGTGTATGTATATAATAATATAATGAATATTTTCCACTTAAAATACGCACGCATACACTCATCTGCCTTGAGAGTGCATTGTATTGTATTTTATGATATTTGTGTACTTTTCATATGTATGTGTAGCTCATTTGTAACATAAACGCGGTTTGCTTTTGAAATAACAATGAAAATACGTAGAAATGTAAAGAAAAATAAAGAAGAAGAAGAAGAAAAAATAATGGTCAAGGTCAAAAAGTGACAGACATCAACAGTACCAGCTACCAATAATAAAAATACAAACACACACTGTTGATTTAAAGTTGAGTTCTTCTTCTTGAGTTCTTGCAGTCTTCTGGAGGTTATTGAAACTTTTCTAAACTTTGCATTGAAAGTGGAAGTTTCAACTTCCGATAGGGCAGCAAAAAAACCCAGCGCCCTTGAGAGAACATTCCGTTTCATACAATAAATGATGTATCAGACAAATTCAGTAATAATTTTGACAGTTTTAAAAATTTATAATTTTCCAGTGATTTGCAAGTTTTGTAGAATGGCAATAATGTTCCATACTTTCAAACTTTTACGAGTCTTATTTTTCGAGTTATCTACCTTTAAAGTAATAAAGGTATACCGTTTTAGGTGTTTTTTGGTCTTAAATCTGTTTTCCGCTACATATATTGGTATATAATGTATGTAGTGTATGGTGTTTGAGATGCGTTTGCTTTAAAGGTAGATAACTAAGAAATCTGAAAAGTTTGAAGGCATAGTTTGATATGAAATATTTATTTAATTTAATTATATATTTTATTGAACTGTATCATACTTAAGCCTAAAAACTGTACATTTAGCAACTTCAAGTAAGGATATCTGATAATCCTGCAGGTATATGATCAATTCTAGCCTCGCATTCGGATTCGAAAAGTAAGTAAGCGTACCATACGTCTGATTTGCATGATTATTTCTTTTCGGTTCATAAACACTTTGCCTGCCAAGCCTTCGGAATATATTTTATTTCGAAAAACACTCGGTCTCATCTGGGTTATTAAAAAATCCCATAACTCGAAAAGCAGTCATTTAATTTGCATGCTTTTTTTTTCCAAAGTCATGACATCCATTGAGGTTCCACGACAAATTTTAGTTAAAAATTCTTTTGGCTTCGTCCAATTCATTAAAAAAGTCCATAACTCGTGAACCATGCAACCAATTTGTGTGATTTTTTTCCAGTCATGGATATTATATCAAATAAAGCTTCAAAGCTTTATTTTAAAATTCATTCGGTCTCGCCCGGGATATCATTAAATATATTATCTGTCAGTATTTTCCTGCATTGGTATGTATACTTTGGTACATGGAAAAAATGTCTATTGTGAAAAGGCAACTCGACATACTAGTATGTCGTTTGCAAACACAAAATTCTTCATACCTTTGTTTGACGCCTGATGAATGTGATTTGTTGCATATGTAAAGGGCATCGGAAAGGGCGAAAGAATTCGTTCCTGGGTTAACTAGTTGGAAATAATTTAACGTCAAATATTAAAATTTTAACATTTAGTATTGAGCACTTAACATTGAACACTTAACATTGAAAATTGAACTTTGAACATTGAACTTTGAACATTGAACATTGAAAACTAAACATTGAACATTGATCATTGAATATTGAACATTGAACATTGCACATTGGACATTGAACATTGAGCATTGAACATTGAACATTGAACATTAAACATTGAACATTGAACAATAAACGTTGAACGTTGAACATTGAACATTAAATATTGAACATTGAACACTGTACATTGAACTTTGATCATTGAACATTGAACTTTGGACAATGAATATTGAACATTAAACATTGAACATTGAATTTTGGACAATGAATATTAAACATTAAACATTGAACATTCAACATTGAACAATAAACGTTGAACGTTGAACACTGAACATTCAACATTAAATATTGAACATTCAACATTGAACAATAAACGTTGAACATTGAACACTAAACAGTGAACTCTGAACATTGAACATTAAATATTGAACATTGAAAATTGTATACTGATAATTGAATATGGAACATTGAACACTGAACATTAAATGTTATATATTTAACATTTACCATTTTTCATGTTACATTAAATTTTGAATGTTGAACGTTAAATATTGAACATTCAACATTGAACATTAACTGAACACTCAACATTGACATTAAAAATTGACCATTGAAAATTGAATATGGAACATTGAACATTGATCATTGAATATTGAATATTGAACATTGAACATTGAACATTGAACATTGAACATTGAACATTGAACATTGAACATTGAATATTAAATATTTAACGTTTACCATTTATCATGTAACATTGATCATTAAATTTTGAAAGTTAAACGTTGAACATTGAACACTAATTATTGAACATTGAACATTTAAAATTAAATATTGAACATTGAACGTTGAACATTGAACACTGAACATTGAATATTAAATATTTAACGTTTACCATTTATCATGTAACATTGATCATTAAATTTTGAAAGTTGAACGTTGAACATTGAACACTGAACATTGAACACTAAACATTGAATATCAAACGTTAAGCATTGAATATTGAACTTCGCACATTGAATTTTTGACACTGAACATGGAATATTAAACATTGAACATTTACCATCAAACACTTAACATTAAACACGCGTCTTGACAAAAGGGACCTTATCTTGCCAGATTACAAGCCAAACATGACTTTAGGTCAAATTTTCAAAATCTATTCTTCCAAACCTTTATCCAAGCAAATCAAAATATTGCCAAACTTTAACCTCAATTATCTCAAAACTATCATTTTGGATTTATAAAATTCAAAACGAAACAACTTCGCCAATTTAAGACATTTTTGAGCGATTTTTACTGCGTTCTCTTCAAAATTTAATCTTTTGTTCCTTGCAAAGATAAAGTTTATTTTGTGCTGACGCGTCACATATGTACTGATGAAGTCAAAAAGTATTATGAGAATCGAAAATTTTGATGAAATTCAGACATTATTTCGCAGCATCAAAAGATATTAAAAGTATCAAATAGTTTTGAAAAATAGAGAAAAAGTCGATAGAAGATGGATAGTATCGAAGACATGTAATAACATTTGGGGTACCTTATGAGCAAAACTATCAAAAAGCAAATTTTTGACCACATTTGTTTATGAAATTCGGAATAGAAGCTGTTGATCTTCCGGTAATTTCTTTAATTGCTTGCTTTTCTTCTATGGTGATTGTCTTTTTATTAAAGAAAACATAATCCAAATCGGAGTTTATTTGTTTATTTCTCTCTTATAACAACATAAATTAGTAAAAAAAAGAGTCAATTTATATCGCAAATGACAAACATTATTCAAGCAACATTGAATGAGTTCATGGTTTTATTGTGTAGAAAAAAACTTCGCATTTTGCGTTACGTTTGTTCTACGCAATTACTTACAGCCAGCAAAAAATGCTTGATTTTGCTTAAGCTGATCCCTGAACTTTGGGTTTATTACGCTGAAGTACAATTTTGATGTCTAAAATGTTCAGAAAAAAGTATAAACGAGCAATTTGCTGCGTGTAGAGCATAATTACAATGGGGTTTTTTTTCTATGTGGTTTCGTTTGATCGTTTCTTCTACAGCAACACTTAACTAATGGCTGCCCAAATGGAACGCATGTTGGAGTCAAAGTTGTACAAAGCAAGGTCGTTTTGCTTAATGCGACAATTGAATGATTATTTGCTACTTGGGTAGATTTTTCAAATATATACTTGCAAATATATGTATATTCAAATAAAATTGGCTGACAATTTGGTTTATAATAGTTTGATGCGTATGCTTAGCAAATGTTCTAATGGATGCATATCAAAAAATTTGCGTTGTGGTGAATGTGCATCAACTCTGGAGATGGTCATTTGATCATTTAAATTTTTTCAACTCAATGTCAACCATCTCTTGTGAAAACATAGTTTAATTTTTTCATTTCTAGCAAAATGGCAGCAAATTAACATTGTGACATTACTTTTGCTACATTATATGATATTTCAAGAATGATTAATTTCATTAAATAATTGCAATTTTGTACCTATTTTTTAACAATTTTTCATTGTTTTTTTGTAAAATCATTTTTGATTTCTCAACAAACAGCATTTTTTCTAAAAAAAAACTTGAGAAAACGACTAAGTCGTATGAGTAAGCAGAAAACTTCATGAAATTCGCAAAAAAAAAAATCGACGCAGAATTTCAAATCAAACACAAATTACCCACAACAACAACAACTCTATCGACAACAACAACAACGATTTCACAACATCCGTCATTGAACAACAGCGACAAATGGACAAATGACAGCAACATTAGCAATACTTTGGCCAACACAGCTCGCCACGACTGATCGAACAACTTAATGTCGCTGGCTGGTCTTTGGCCGTTGATCGGTTGCATTTGTCTAAAAGTTTTTTTTTAATTTTTTTTTATTTTTTTTTTCCTCTCAATTTCAAATTGCGTTTCTTTATTGAAATCACAACCATTCAATGAATTGGTAACCAGTAAACAACTTAAAGTTTAGAATGTCGCTTGCACAGGAAATGAAAAAAAAAACAGAAAAAAATTAAGAACGGTAATTTCAGGAAAACTAAGTATTGCACATACAAAATGCATTTAAGTTAATAAAACTACTTAACTACTTAACCGATTTATTTCTTAATCCAATACACATTTATGCATAAGATTTGAAAAGTAGCTTAGACGCCAGTCTTAAAGGGTTAACTCAATAAGCCCCTTCATTTGATTTCTTATTCATAAAACACTCACTAAACATGAAGGTTATGATGTATGTATGTATGTATGTATTCTCCTTTAACTCCTAGGAGGAGCATAGGGCCAATATGAAATCTCTCCATTTGTCACGATCCCTTGCGATGACAACCTACTTAAAAATGATAACCTACTTAAAAATGTTTAAGCTCTGAATGTTATGCTTTCCAGTACAGAGTTTCTTGATAATACATTGTTATTGCTCCTTAAATGACTTTCCACAAAGCAATCTGCATCCTTTTTCTGTTGAACCGGAAACATATTGAATATTCAATGTTTTTGCAAAATAAACACACTCAAGTTTGTAGCTTAAGTCTTTTTGAAAATTTTTTCTCTCATCTTTTGACAGTTGAAATGTGTTGATAAACGGAATTCTGCTAAAAGGAGTGAAAGTTGTCAAAATGAAGATAGTTATATGACGTCAGGGTTAGAAAGAATTGCAATACTTTTGCAGAGTAAACAACATCAAGTTTGTTGCTTAAGTCTTTTTGAAAATATTTCAATCAACTTATTACAATATAATTCGTATTACCAAGTTCCAGTAGTGTTAAAAGGAGAAAAAGCTACTAAATAAATAAAGATTTGTATTAAACAGTGTTGTAGAAGAAATCCAATGAGTTCTAGAACTTGACTAATTATTTCGAATACCATAAGGCAAAAAGGATCTATACCCAAAATATTAATAGAATAACCTAAAAACTATGTTAGTGTTCAAGGTTAGGCTAGGTTAGGTTAGAGTGGTGGCTTCGCAAACTGTGCTAAGCCTAAGTAGCACTGTTGGTGCCATTTTAATACCACATAAGTGATCGGACTGACTGGTAGAAGAGGTTGTCAATGATTAGATTAGATATCTTTTAAAGGAAGCTGTAAAGGGCATTTATATACAGTTTGTTCTATTGATGAAGTTGAGCAGTGAGCCAATGTCAATATCGGCGAATTCACTCAGATCATTGAAGAAGGGTTTTCCTATAGCCATTTGCAGAGAAAGTGCTCGAGAGTTTTCTTCTCCTTAACATCCATGCACTCCGACAGAAGGAAATAAAGGAGACACCAAGTTTTTCAGCATGCTTGCTGATGGCTTAGTGTCCGGTGCAAACTGCAGCGATTCTAGCAATATCAGTGCGATTTCTGTACAGCAGGTCTGATGTTTTTGAACTTTTGAATGAAAGCTTTCCAGCCCTACTAGCCTACAGGCTTTGAGAATGACGTAGACTTCTGCCAGAAAGACTCTGCTAAATTGGGTAGGCTTAAAGATTGAGATAAATTAAGGTCTTTTGGAAATACACCAGCACCCACGCCAAAGTCCATCTTCGAACCATCAGTGTATATGGAAGTTGCGAAATTTAGGCTGGGCAAATTATCTTTCCATTGAGTTCTTTCGGGAAACCATACACCAAAGTTTTTCTCAAAATTTAGCATGGGACAGATGTAATCTGTGGGACAGCTAGAACAACTGGCAGGGTATTCAACTGGCGGGGTATTAAAGATGGAGCTGTGACCATAGTTCTTTGGTAACCAGCAATCGGCCTCTCTGAGCCTTATCGCACTGTATGTGGCAGTGGCTTTAATAAATCAGGTTGGAGCTAGAAGATGCAAAAGAACGCTGGGAGCTGCGGCTTGGCATGATCTCAATGCTCCCGTTACCCCAACACATGCAGTCCTTTGAACTCTCTCAAGTTTTGTTTGATTGTGGCTCTTACTAGTGGCTGGCCACCACACTAGAGAGCCGTAGGTGAGGATTGGACGTACAATAGCCCTATACATCCCATCCAAAGTACCATTCTTGGTTGAAGTCTCCACTGAAAGTTTTTTTACATGTGTAGAAGACTATACGAGCTTTCTTGCATCTTATGTTGTATTTCCCATTTAGTTTCGGTTCCAGGAAGACTCCAAGATATTTGGGCGATTAGGAAAGTGGTAAAGATTTTCCTTTCAATCAAAGAAGGTTAAAGATACGTATTTTGGTTTTTGTTGTGAAGAGCATCAGGTCAGTGATGTAAGTAGCAAAAATAATTGTTATATGTAATAAACAAATATACGAGATGATTGAGGCATATGATCGAAGGGTTTGAAGTACCAGAAATAATACTCGAGTCAACAGACAAAAACTGTAGCATTTGAAGTAAAGAAACGTCAGAGAAACTCAAGTTAACAAAAACAAAGAGCTAGCGTTATAAAAAATACAGGACTTGAAGTACGAGAAAAAATCTAAGGACTGCGATCGATAAAATTGTCTGATACAAAATTCAAAAAATCTCTGGAACTGGTAGTCCGATTGTAAAAATAAAACTTTTTTTGAACCGCAATTTTATTACAATTTTTGTTATATTACGTACCTACAATTTTAATATATTTTTTTTTTTTACAAATTTTTTGTAACTTTTCTGGCATCCCTTCTATCAAGGCTTTTATGGTATTATTTGATGTCCTTCTAGCTGCTGAACACCACTTTTCTCGAAAATTTTTAGCAACCTTGGCTACTTTTTCTTGTTGCCTTTATCTCCCTTTTGACCAAAGCCCAGTATTTTACAATTGGCCTGAGGTCTGGACAGTTTGGCGAATTTACTACACGAGTTACTAAAATCACTTTATTTTTTGAGTACCACTCCAAGGCCATTTTACTAAATATAATGACAAGATCCTAGGTGGAAACCTCATCTTCTCGTAGGAAAGAATTGCTCCTTTTGCCACAACTACAGATTTACGAGGAAATTTTGACTGATTTTTGGACTTGAAATTTTTGTCCACATTCCTTTGCGAGTCTGCAGTGTAAAATTCTTGGCCTGGAATCTGCGAAAAATCGGCTAAAACTTACGTTTAATCGTCCATGATGCAGCATTTGAATTTTTGAAAAAAAAATATTAATTTTTAATTTTAAGGCGCGCTGTTTTGCCTCCGTGTTCTTCATGGCATTTCTGTTCGGAACTTTTTGAACCTTGACCGTCTTCAAACAAGTCGCTTTTTGGCCTTGCGAGCTTAAATTTTAGAACACCCTACCTTCTGTGCCAGTTTTCTGCATGAAATGTTTGGGTTCTTCTTTAAAATTGCGACGATTTTCTTCTTTTTGTTTTGGTTATGGACGCCTTTGTTTCTTCCAGAGCCTGGCTTTCGAAAGACATACAAGTCTTCCTTAAATTCCTTCAGAGTTTTTGATACCAATTTCACATTTACTTTGCTATTCCGAGCAATTCTCTTGATAGTCCACCGCGGATGGTCTTGAAAAACTTTAAGGTCTCGAGGCCTTAATGGCTTATTGTATACCCGATACTAAGAGCTTTAGCAAAGAAAGTTTAAGAGAACCACTTGGACGTGCATTTATACTTCCATATGGATTTAAGACACACTCCAGATAGTGAGTCAAGCGATTCCAAATGGAAATGACCAAAATTCCTTCTACGTCTAAGCGCAAGCGTTGGACATTCACAAAAGAAATGAAAGACTGTTTCATTCATATCAGGGTCTTCACAACTTCTACAAAGGTGTTTGAGAAAACTAAACGAGATGCATGGATTCACATGGCACAATGTCCAGTAATAGCACCGATTAAGATCCGTACATTGGATTTCTCCATTTCTAATGGCCAAATTGATCTAATATGATTGCAAGCTTGAAGATTTGACCATCTAGAATTAGCAAGCTGAATGCATTTATTTTCGATTTTTTCCTTGATTACGCTAATGGGTTTTCTTATTGAAAGGTCAGCCAAAAGGCTCGTTGACGGACTAGGGAAAAAATTTGAAAGCAATAATTTTGGTAAATTCATTGCAAAGCCTACCGCGAAAAAAAATTTTAAATTGAGTATTTTGGAAAGAAGTTATTGGATGAAATGTATCGGATAATTTTATCAACCGTAGTCCTTATCTGTCCAGCTTTCTGTGGAAATCATTTTAACGAGAAAATATATGGTCCTTTCTAAAGACATGAACATCAATAGAAAGATATGTTTTAGTACTTCACCTTTGCCCAATAAAAATATATCCATAGCTCATGTGTTGCCGAAATATGCAATTTAAAAAAATACTTATCATTAAACAAACAACAATTGCCACTTGATTACGTAATAACCAAATAACAGCAAACAAACACCGACAAAATAACAAAACCGCAATTTCCCTTAAGAATAAATGGTGACACAATATCTTGAAAAATTGTGGCGTCGCTTAAACGATTTTCAATTGTTTGTAAAAATGAAATAAAAATGAAAAAAAAAAAACTAATCAAGTCAACAAAAAAAAAAAAACAACAAAATTGTCCAAAGTAAAGTCGTTGGACGGCGATTGCAGGCAGTCACCAATGCGTGACGTATAACACTGCAAGCGACTATGGCTGTTGTTGCTGTTTGCTGTTATTCAACAGCAACAAACTGCTACAGTTGCCAACAACTTTAATACACTGAGAAAAAAATACAACTAATCAAATGAGTAGACACAAAAGATTCTTGTATTTATATACGCAAGTAAATTGTCTCATTACGCAATTAATGATATTGTCAGTTCCCTGTCGTTTGTAAATTAAAACAACAGAAGTTCAAAATTAACTCAATTTTCATTAAAATGCTTAGTTTAATAATTTTCCTAGCTTCTTAACCATCAAAAATTTTAACCCTTATATAATTTTATACGAAAACGTCAGTCCCTTGGTATTATTTTAATGAATTGTATGCCAGAACTACGCATTAGTCATCAAAAAAGCCTTAAAAGTAAGAACGTTGCTATTACACTGTCTTTTTCCAAGTTTAAAAATTTGAGCACCGATATTTTTGATACAAAATGTCAGTACCCTGGCATTTATTTAGAGACAAGCAGGTTTATAATCATGAAAAAGACTTCATAGCGTTGTAACTTTAACAGTTTTTGTACTAAATCGTCGTTTTTCTGACGATATACGATACAGAATTGTCAATCCTCTGGCAGGCAATATTACCGTATATAGTCTATAAGCAAGAGTACTCTATTACGGCAAATTTTATACAGAATTTTTCATTGAGTTTTTCTTCAAATTCCTCAGCCCTCATCGTCAGTACTCTGTTATTCATAGTTACAAAACATATAGTATAAATTTAAAATTTAAGCTTCACTTTTATAAGAAATAGTCAGTATCCTGGCGTTAATCTACTTACATGCAAAGCAACAAAACAAAATTTTTAGGCAAAGTCGACAATACTGTGCTATGAAATGTAAAAAAATCTACGACGAAAATCAAACATTTAAATTTTGTTGCATCAAAACTTTTTACACAAAGTTAACAGTCCTTTAGGGTTAAAACCATGGTCAATAACTAAGTGGATAGTAATATATTGTAAGAAATAAATAAGTAAGTTAGTTGTCAGTAGATAATTAATAATTTTATGATAATTGTATACAAATTGTTCCTACCGTCAGTCCCCTGCTATTCCTATCATCAAAACATACGATTTGCGTTAATAAGACATACCGCTTTCTGTTTTAGCACAACGTCAGTATCCTGAAGACTATTTTCTATCATACAAAACATATTATAAAACTTCAGGTATAACAGTTTTTATACAACATTGTCAATACTCTGCCATGCAATGTAGTCGCAATATGCAATAGAAATCAATTTAGAACATATAGTGCGGTTTTTGTACAAAGTTGTCAGTCCCTTGGTGATATTCTAGGCTAAACCAAGTTAATTTACAATAAAATTTCTGAACTCTTGGCAAGTTGTATACATTTTGCTTGCTTTTCTACTACAAATCCATTTTGCTGAAAGTTTTTCTCCATGTGTATTTCTTCCAGTTGCATTTGTTGTAAGCTTTTTTTTTGCCTTTGCGACTTGCAGTTTCGTTTTCATTGAAGTCGTCTTGCCTCTTGTGAGCAACTTTGCAACTTCTCACTACACTACGCGCTGTCTTGGATAGTCAGTCAACCAGTCCAACGTTGTCTGTGGTCCATTGTGCTCAAAATGGGTTTTGTTTTTTTCTTGTTGCAAGATACATACTGCTGTTGCTGCTGTCTCGTTCGACTCTCTTCTCTCTCTCTGCAGTTGGCGCATTTATTGGGCAGACGATGACGGGCCGGGCGTGTAAAACGTTGGTATCACGTTTCAAATGAAAGTAAAATTTTTACGTGTGAGTGTCCGCCGCAACAGCATGCCAAATGGAACGAATGCACAGTGGAGCAAAAATTTACTGACTTGCTGCTGGTATTTATTATTGTGTCTACTATAAAGTCGTGCGATTATTAACCTGAAATTGAATTGTTTTCGCTCTTCACTTCGTATTGGTCCTCTACTATGTCTAATTTTTGGCTAACAATTTAAGTGGGGTTTTTTGCTTCGTTTTCTGCTTCAATTTGCAGACGAGTGGACGTCAGTCAGTCTGATAGTTTTTTTTAATTTTTGGTACAGTTTTTTTCTTCTACAGTTGTGCTTTAATTTTTATATAATTGGAAAATTTGGAGCAATTGTTTTTAAGTGCATTAAGTTGGCCACTCTACCACATATATAGCTATTTTATCGAAAAAAAAAAATGTAATTCTTGTTAATTGCGCTTTTGCTGTTACCTTCGTATGCCAATTTTTTCGTTGTGTTTTTCTTAACCCTTTTCGTGATCGAGTTAATGTTTTCTTCGTTGTTGTTTTATTTTTTTCAACTCAAAGTTGGCTTTAATTTCATTACGGGGCTCATGAAGTTTTTATATTTTTTTTTCTGTTGCTAAAAATGCACATTTCCGTTACAGACGTCCGTTTGTAGCTTCATTAGCTATGCAAGTTTTATTGTCTATAATTAAATTGCCTCAATTTGCTTAATTGAAAACTATGAAAGTACTTTTTTGTAGCATCCATAGAGCTGAATTTTAATATGCTATATAATTACTTATTTTCAAGTTGATTTTTTATTGTATCGAACAATTTTGATTTGATTTTGATTTAGAAATACATAACTGCATAAAGACTTTACTAAACATTTTTCGGCAGTTCTTTGGCATACGAATTTTAATGAAATATCTATGTGACGTCAGTCCCCTGGAAGTAGTTTATAGCTTATATATTTAAATAAATGAATTTTTATAGTTTTTAACTTGTTCAAATACATGATTTCATATAGATTTTGCGAGAAGTTGTTAAAACAAACGTTATTTCCATGGCGTCAGTCTTCTGTCACGCAAATTTACATGCAAAGTATTGTTAAGTTAGCCATAAATAAAGTTATGTATGCATCAAATGTTAATAAAATATTTGTGTGACATCAGTCCCCTGTTAGTTGTTCATAGCTTCTTTATTTAATTAAATGAATTTTAATACCTTTTAACTTGATAAATACATGCTTTTGGATAGAATTTGTGAGAAGTAGTTAAAACAAAACATTATGTCCATGGCGTCAGTCATCTGTCATGCAAATTTAAATAAAGTTTTGTGTGCATTTTAGCATCAGTAGCCAAATTTTGTAGTTTTTTCATCAAATTTCAGTGAAATATTGATGTTACGTCAATCCCCTGGAAGTAGTTTAAAGCCTCTTTATTTTATGAAATTTAATTAAATGAGTTCTAATCACTTTTTACTTGATGAAATACATGCCTTTACATAGATTTCGTGAGAAGTAGTTCAAATAAATCGTTATTTCCTTAGCGTCAGTCTTCTGTCATGCATATTTATATGCAAGGTATTATAAAATTAGTAATAAATAAAGTTTGTATTCATTTTGGTGTCATTAGCTATATTTTGTAGTTTTTCAATCGAATGTTAACAAAATATTTATGTGTGTGATATCAGTTCCCTGTTAGTAGTTTAAAGCCTCTTTATTTAATTAAAGTAATATTAATAGCTTTTAACTTGATAAATACATGCTTTCACATAGATTCTGTGAGTAGCAGTTAAAATAAAATGTTATTTCTATAGCGTCAGTCAGTTAAGTCAGTCCCCTGGAAGTAGTTTATTTGATGAAATTTAATTAAATGAGTTCGAATTACTTTAAACTTGATAAAATACATGCCTTTACATAAATTTCGTGAGAAGTAGTTCAAATAAATCGTTATTTCCATGGCGTCAGTCTTCTGACATGAAAATTTATATGCAAAGTATAGTTAAGTTAGCAATAAATAAAGTTATGTATGCAATTTGACCTCAGTTGTTATATTTTATAGTTTTTTGATCGAATATTTACAAAATATTTGTAAGAAATCAGTCCCATGAAAGTTGTTTAGAGCTTATTTAATTATTTAAATGATATCTCATAACTTTGAATTGGAGAAATTACATACTTGTACATAGATTTTGTGAGAAGTAATTGAAATAATTCGCCAGTTCCAAGGCGTCAGTCCTCTGTCATACAAACCAATATGCAATATAACATAAACTTAATTAAGTATTTCAGCAGGAGGAATCTTAAAATGTTTTAGATTGAAAATTGTGCGTATAGAGCTGTTGCGCGGCACATTTGTCAATCCCCTGTATACGGTCAATTTCGTTGCGTCAGTTTTCTATAACGTTAATCTGTCATGTTAATTTAAGTTTTTAAGAACTGCAGTTGCAGAGAGCTTTGGCTTTCCATTTATATTTAGACTAGTTGCCCCCGGTTCCGTCTTCGGACACCAGTTTCCGATAACCTTTATGAATGTATGTATGTACCTAATCTTATCCATTGCTATCAAACAGTTTCAGAGATATGAAGAATTTTATTTTTTTCTATATAAGTGGCTAGATGTTGCCTATTTCTCCAGTGGATGTTATTTTTGTCCCAGCGCCCTTAATATATTTTGCAAATCTCATCTCTCTGCGACAAACGACTTCAAAAATATGAGGAATTTTGTACTTTGGAATGTTATAGGTCCAAGTGCCTTCACAGTATACATTCATGCACCAAAGTACAGATGGAAAGATAATACATTTTATGATATCCCGGGAAAGACCAAAAAATTTTCAAAAATTTCCACGAAAGCTTTATGGGATATAATATCCATGACTGGAAAAAACACTGCCAATCAGTTGAATGGCTCTGGAGGAGCTATGGACTTTTTTTTATATCCCGGCTGAAGCCAAAGGAATACCGGATTACAGTTTATCGTGGAACCTCACCGGATAAAATATCTTTGAAAAAAAAAAAAAAATAATTGTGGAAATCGGATAACTGGTTGTCTAGATTTTCTAAGATCACGGAAAAAGCCGAAGGTATTTCGAATCAAAATGTACCCCAAAACTTTACCATGCAAAATATTCAAGAACGAAAAAAAAGTCATGCAATTCGGACAAACAGTTCTCTAGGTATGAAGACACACACAGCAGACATTGTATTTTATGTAGAAATACTTGCCCGGGAGCGACTTTGTTCGCCCGTTCTCGATACCCTTTAGAATTAGAATTAGAAAAGGGTTGGGATCCAGTCGCCGAATGTCATAGAAGCTTATAAGACCTATTGTACTAACCCTGATAAGGCTTGATTAGAAGTCAGTCGATAGGCGCATTGCATTAATGAATTCCAGTATGTCCTTTGAGGGTAAGGCGCCCACCTTAGAAAATGAGGGGTACGAGATAGAAAAGTAACAAAGTTTGTGTCTTGCTAGATTCTCACAATGGCATAGAATATGTCCCGCTTCCCATTGAAAATGAATGCACCTAATCTCATCCATATCTGTCAAACAGTCTTTTTTTATATCGCTGTAATGGACATTTTTCCAGCGGATATTATTTGTCTCGGTGCCGGAATGTTTTTAATATTTCGGGTGATGCCGATTGTATTTCAAATTAGAGTTTTTCTAGGAATTTTTTGAATTATGGGATTTTCCAAGAATCCGGATGAAACCGAAGGTATTTTGAAAAAAAAATGCATGCTAAAACCTTGTCATGCAAAATATCTGTAAAGAAATGAAAAATCATGCAAATCGGACGAATGGTTCTCGAGTTATGGGGACACAGACAGAGAGACAGACGTTGTATTTTATATACTTAGTAGTATGATTAGCAAACTTTCCGAGTGATTTCATGAAATTTTTACAGTGTGTTGATATCTATCAGAAGAGGTTTTTGTATGGGATAATGGACGAGCCCTTTCAAAAATTAAAATTTGTCATATCTCTGAGATTTAAAGTTGAAGCAACGGTGTTATAACCAAAAATTTATATAAATATACCAAAAATGGCGGGAATCTACAATATATTGCCATTCGAATAAAGCGAGTCTTAAGGCGAATTTAATCATGTGAAAATACTATGGTCAGTCTCTACCTTTTAGAAGAAATAAAAACTTTCTTCAGCCAATTATATTTTCAAAGCCGCATAAAGTTCAACCTAGGCTACCAGTATCGTAGATAACCACCAAACTGAATTAATTGGCAAAAAAAACACAAGCTAAGCAATTCGAAAAAGGTATGATAGCTCGAGGCAAAAAATACTTCAACTTAAATGGTTAATAGCTAAGTAATGTAACAATTTGCATAATTCAAATTCAAATTCGGTTTAATAAATTGCAGCCCTTATCCATTGAGAGAAACCACAAATGGCAATAAATCAAATCAACGAAAAAAAAAAGAAATAAAAAATTAAATGCCAGACTAAAATCAATAAACATTTTTTTCTACAAACATCTACTTATATATAAAATGTTAATGTTAATTAACAGTAACAGCAGCAACAACAACAACAAAAATCACTGCAAACAAAATAAAATACCAACAATCATTTTATTATGATGATAAAAAAGAAAAATAATCAAAAATTGAATAAAATAAAACAGCAACAACAACAACAGTATCAGTGAGCGATTAACTAAGCCGCGCCAAAGAGTTGCTACAAAAACAACAACAACAACAATAATACCAGCAGCAACAACAATAACTATATAGTAAAAAACAAGAACAACAACAATAAAGTAACTTTTTTATATTCAAACCCTGCAGCCTGCAAGGTAAACCACATTTGCAGCTTCGCTTGGACTTTAAAATCACCGCAACGCAGCAGCTCCTCCTTCCTCACTTTACGCCATCGGCGCACCTTCCAGAGTTGTACTCGTACACTCGAGTTTTGTGAATGCAGAAAAAATCATCATCATCACTTTCATTACTGCGTTTTATTCTTGTTTGAGATTTTGGAACATCCACATTAGGGTGGGTCAATTGTTTTTTCAAAAGGCGTAGGGTAAAAATTAAATCTACGAAGAATTCTAAGAAAACTTCCCAAAAAAACTATGGGTCTTAAATCAAAACCTAGCTCCCACCGAGAGATACAAAAATTTACATTTAAAAAATTTTTATACCTCAAACTCAAATCTTTATGTCTCTCGGCAGTAGCTAGGCTAGCTAAGACCCATACTTTGGTATTGTAATTTTCTTAGAGTTATGCGTAGATTTCGTTTTTGCTATTCGGTTTTCGCTTTTTTCTCACCCGAACAATTTGAACCACCCTAATCTACATAGTTTTAATTTTAATAATTGCAAAGTGATAATGCTTTTTTTGCCTACAATTACTTATGTGTATTTATAAGGCTCAATTAGATCAAACTGTTATAACTTTACATAAAATTAACGATAAGATTTCTAAAGTCTTTTTGATTATTTCACCAAAAAACCGTTCAAAAAATATGATAACTAGAGCAAAAGTGCAAACAGTAAGACTTTCACTTCGAATTTACTTACTATTGAAGTATTTTAATTCATCTTTATCAAAATATGTTTATTTCTTAAAGGCATATTATGCCAAAAACACTTTAATCAAGTGTTTTTATTAACTTATCAAAAAAAAAAAAGTGATAAGTTATCACAATTTCTTTTTAAGCTCAATTATGAAGCTGTCAAAGTCCTCATCTTAAGTTGTCATACAATGTCAAGTTTTCTAATAAATTTTCAATAATCAAGAATTTTTTAAAGTGCTGTTTATTAACTTATCAAAAAAAAGTGATAACGTCTTTTTTGCCACTAAGCTTATTTCTAAGCATAATTATAAAAGATATTCACTTCTAATTACTTATTTCAATTCTAAGAAATATGTGTTTCTAGGTTTGTGTGTTATTTTGGCATTGAAAAACATTGAAAAGTTTGATAAGTTATCATTGAAAACTATGGAAAGGGCGTGAGATATCTTTTGGGTTTCACATAAATAATTTTTGACCAAAAATAGCAAAAAGAATGATAATCGAACATTACCTTGAATTTTATAGTCAATTGTGGAATACTAATGAGGTAATATTGCTATAATTATTAAGTAAGAAACTGATTTTTTGATAAGTGCTAGATATGCCAGAATCAATTAATGTTATAGAACTCAAAAAATGAGCTTTTCTTAGTAAAATGTGCGTTCAGTATTTAAGAAAAGGTGTTTGAACTGTATTGTTCACTTTAATACAGTTGTAACTATTCCTAGAGGAAGCTGTTTTCTTTTAAAATGAGTTCTTCATGTAAGTTGCTTCCAAATTGATAAGTTAAATTTTTTCGCAAAAGTGTTAATTCATATAGCTAAGGTTCAATTGCCCATTTGCCTTAGGACATTGCACTTAGCAAACCTTTCGCAGAAGTGCCAAATTACGGTATCTTACATATATTGATAAGTTATTTTAATCATCTTTATTTTATAGTTTGGTAAGGGCGCACTTTTTGTTAACTTATTAACTTTGCTAAGCGATAAGTTTATAAATAATTTTTGTTAAATTATCAACTTTCAAACAGTGCTTAATTGAGTTTTATTCATTAAATTGATAATCAGTTTTTGCTATGTCATAAATTTTTGATAAGTAATGAATTTTCTATAAGTAATCAATTTTCGATAAGTGATCAATCGAATTTTATTTAGTAACTTAAAAAATGGTAAAATTTTGATCAGAAAAAAAAAGAAGTTTGATAAGTACTAATTTTTGATAATAAGTGATTAATAACGTTTTATGCATTACATAGTTTTGTTAAATAATAAATTTTTGAAGAGAGGCAAATTTTTGATAAGTAATTAGTTTAGTTTTATTCATAAATTTTTTTAATTTGTAAATTATTCAAAGCTATTTTCTGAATTTTTAATAAGTAATCAATTTTTCATATTTGATTTTTATACTTTAGTTTGATAAGTAGTAATTTCTGCGAAAAGTCAGTTAGTCAGTTTTATGATAAGTAATAAATTTTCGATAAGTAATCGTTTTTGAATGGTTGAGTTTTGAAAAGTGATAACTCATTGATAAGTAAAAATTTTTTAATGATAAGTGATGAATCAGGTTACTTCATTAGTTTTGTTAAGTGGCAAATTTTTTGAAAAGTGTCAAATCTTTGATAAGTGATCAATTGGGCTTCATTCATTTGTTTGATAAATGGTTAATTATTGAAAGGTAATTTGATAAGAAATAAATTTTTGATAAGTAACCTATTTTGGATGACTGATTCTTTTTTGAATCACAGAGTCACCAATTGATTTTTATATTTTTTAGTTTGATAAGTAGTCATTTTTGTGAAAAGGTTAACGTTTGATGAGTCAATTAGTCAGTTTCATGAAGGCTAACAAATTTTCGATAAGTAATCGTTTTTGAATGACTGATCAATCAATGTTTGTACTTTAAAAAACGATAACTCTTCGATAAGTGATAATTTCTTAATGATATGTGATTGATTAGGTTAATTCATTATTTTTGTTAAGTGGCAAATTTTTGATGAGGGCCAAATCTTTGATAAGATATAAATTGAGTTTCATGCATTTGTTTGATAAATGGTTAATTATTTAAAGGTATGTTTGAAATTTTTGATAAGTAGTCATATTTTCATTAGTTATCATTTAATTTTTATGCATTAATTTGATAAGTAGTCATTTTTGCTTGTTTGTTATACTTTAGATAAGTCAATTTGGCAACTTTTTGATAAGTAATAAATTTTTCATAAGTAATCGTCATTAGATTTTTATGCATAGTTTGCTAAATGGTAAATTTTTGATAAGTCAATTTCTGAATTTTTAGATAAGTAATAAATTTTTGGATAAGTAATCGTTTTTGGATGACTGATCAATCTGGTATTTTTCAATTAATTTATAAATGCTTAATTTATAATAAGCTAACAGTTTTTGATAAGTAATGAAATTGATCAGTTTTTGTTAAGTGGTTAATTTCAAATTTATAATACAACAATTCACTTCACAATCACTTTCCGATAAGTGAGTGTTTCACGATAAATGATCATTTTACGATAAAAAATTCTAATTTAAAGATAAGTTATCGAAAAGTGATCAATTGAGTTTGATTTGTTAATTTCACAGTTAGTTTTGTGATAAGTAATAAATTTTTGATAAGTAATCGTCATTTGATTTTAATGCATTATTTTTTAAAAAAAGGTCAACTTTTGATCAATTAATAATTGAATTTTTTGGTAAGTGATCTTTTTATGCTAAGTTAATAATTTTTGATAAGTAATGTAATTGATCAGTTTTTGTTAAGTGGTAAATTTTTAAATTTATAATCCAACAAATTTATCACTTTACGATAAATGAGCATTTCAGTATAAATGACAATTTTATGATAAGTGATCATATTACGATAAGTTCTCATTTTAAGATAGGTTCTCCGAAAGTGATCAATTTAGTTCGATTTGTTTGTTTAATAGATGATTTATTTTTTTTTAACAAAATAAAAAAAAAAATTAAATTTAAATTTGATTTTTGATAATTTTTTCGCAATACAAAATAAGTGCTTTTTTAAACTTAGTTATCGAAATTTGACTGTATTCTATCATGGTAAGGTGATTTGAAAAACATGATATTAAGCATATTTATGTGAAAATCAACTACAAACTTATGAAAAAAACAAATTGATAATTGGCGTAGTGATAAGTGAGTTGAAGATGAAGAAAAGAAAATGGTAAACAACAGGAGATTTTGTGCAGAACTTGGCACAACACTGCCTTCACTAAGTTTACCTTTTGCAGATTGTTGTTTTCTTCTTTTAAAGAATTGTTTTTGATTTTTTTTTTTTCTCATTTTGGCTTTATTTGCTTTTTGCTTTTGTATTTTAATTTGACTTTAATTTTTTTATTTGTTTGTTTTTTTTTTTTTTTTTGTAAATTTAATTTTTCCCCTGCAACTGCATTTTGCAGTTTTTACCATTTTTGTTGTTAACAACGGCAATAACGGTCATTGCTGTTGTTGTTGTAATCATTGTTGTTATTGCACTTGTTGTTGTTGTTGTTCCTGCTGTATTATAATTGTTGTTGTTGTTATTACCGCTGCTGCCATTATTCATTCAGTTTTTTCAGTCAAACATCTTGATTTCCAACTTTGGTGCTGACACTAATTATGGCCAGTTGCTGTTTTGAATGGGGGGATATTACTCGTATGTACAATGTCCGTTGTGCTTGAAAACCAGTTAAAAAAGCAAAGTTATAAAACAAAGAAAACCCATTTTTTTTTCTTATTTTTTCAAGCAAAAGCAGACATTATATCATATACAGTGTTGAATGGTCAAAATAAAAATATGAGTGTGGCTTAAAGTTTTATTGGAGACAAGCACGGATCGCCCAGACTAGAAAAACTTTAATAAAGAACATAATTCCTATTAAATCGGGGAAAATAAAAATCACAATGCGAAAATAATTTTAAATGTTTTTTTGGATGCATTTTCGAAATTGTTTAGTTTTTAAGATTCAAAATGGATTATGTTACTAAAGAAGTTCTCTACTTCCAGAAAAGCGTTTTTTTGACTTCTTTGTCAGAAAATTATTTTATTGCATTATTCGACGAAGAATAATTGAAATGGTTTAGAGCGCTTTTAGGCTCGGAAAAGTCTTCATTTGAATACTTCATTTGTGCAATCTATGCCAAAAGGCTTTACATTTTTTTAATTTCGAAAATCAAATACCTGTAAATTAATTTTTGGCACATTTTTGAGATTTTTTTATTCAATATGAGTCAATACAAAAAGTTTAAAAATTTTAGTCGGGCATTACTTAGCCTGGCTCTGAATACCGGAATATTCAATTTTTGGACCACATTTGAAAGAAAAACTAAGCACCAATCGATAGTGAAAATTCGAAAACAGATTTCTGACATCACTAGTGTGGCGCTGGACTGCGGAATCACCGCTTTTACATGCATTGTCCCATTTTTACATGAGGAAGATGGAAAAAAGTTTTCTGTTTGATGGTTTAAATAACGAAATTCATTTAAGACATCTTAAAAGTTGGTTCAGGCTTGAGACAGTTACATCACCAAATGTTGAAGACTATGCCCAATTTAGAGGCATAATGTCCAATTAGACAATAACCAATCATAGCTCTAGTCATCAGACTGCACTCACTGCGAGTCGAGGATATTAAACATTTAAAATATTCTGCTTTCTGAACACAAGGCCTAAAGTACTTTGGTTATAGTGCTAGTGGTTGACTGTTCCCAGTATCTACATATTTGCTACTGTGAATAGTTGAGTGTTCTTTAAAGAAAATAAACTGGAACTTTAATGGGTTGAACGCTTCTAAGCGTTCCATTTTTTTGCTGATAGATCTGCATTTCAATTCCTAAGATTTCGCAATGCTATGGCACCCACTGAAGAGATACCTGGTTTTTCCTTTTCGCTAAGGGAAGTTAAAACGATAGATAAACGGTATGACTAACGACTTCTATTGTATTTCATTTTTTCTTTGAAATAATCGGATGTCTTGTCAATCGCGAAAATTTCCGCTTGGAAAATGCTGTATTCATCTGGTAATTTATCAATTTCAGAGGCAAGATAGAAATAGTATATTTTCTACGTAGGCTGCTCGATATATTTCTGGCCTAGGCAACACTAAGTGTTGCCAGGTGCAATCTGACATTTCTATTGGAAAGTTTGATATTTTTTAGCATAAACGTACTCAGAACGTTTTGGCGTACGACCATCATTTGTGTTGTTTACAGTGACTTGAAAAAATAAATTTGGCAAAAAAATGCAATTAACTCGTGAACATTTTCGTGCGATCATTTTTCACAACTTTCGACGTGGATTATCACGAAAAGAGTGCATCGATAAACTTAAATCTTTATATGGCGATGAAGCACTATCCTATAGCACTGTGAAAAACTGGTTTTATGAATTCAATCGTGGCCGACGCTCGCTCAAAGACGAATTCCGTGGAAGTCGTCCAAAAACGTCTGTTGTGCCAGAGAACATTGATGCCGTGCGTGAACTAATAATGCAAGATCGTCATGTGACATACCGTGAGATAGAGGCATCCTTGGGCATTAGTTCCACTTCAATACATTCGATATTTCATGAACACTTGCCCGTAAAAAAGGTTTGTTCTCGTTGAATCTCGCACAATTTGACAATCGCTCAAAAAAAGGCTCGTGTCGATTGGTGCAAAGAAATGTTGAATGAGCCCGAAACAAAACAGCAATCGACCGTGTGGGTCTTCGAAGTCGAGCCAAATCCAACGAAAGTTGTTCGTGGAAGAAGCATTTCGAAGCAAATGGTGGCCTGTTTCTTCGGCAAAACTGTTCATGTGGCGACTGTTTCTCCTGAGCAACTTAGGACGGTCAATTCTGAGTGGTACACCATAATTTGTTTGCCTGAAGTCTTCGGAGAAATTCGAGAAACTAATAAGAGAAGACGAATCATTGTTTACCATGACAATGCGAGCTCTCACACATCGTCCCAAACCTGCGCCTTTTTGACCGGCCAAAACGTCGAATTGATGCGTCATCCGCCGTACAGCGCTGACTTCGTAACCAATGACTTCTTTTTATTCCTGCACATCAAGAAAAAATGCGTGGTCAATGATTTTCGTCGCCAGAAGATGCTGATGAAGCGTTCAAGAATCATGTTTTGGAGGTGTCTCAATCGGAGTGGAAAAAGTGCTTCGACAATTGGTTTGAGCGCATGCAAAAGTGTATAAATCATGCTGGAGAATACTATGAAAAACAATAAAACCATTTTTGATAATAAATATTCGCATTTTCATTATTAGGCCAGAAATATATCGAGCAGCCCACGTACAATGAAAATATTGGTATCAAGTTAGTTTTTGTACAAGAAATTTCATGCCAAAATCCATCTATATAATTTTGCTAAGCCGCAGAGTTCATAAGAGGAAAGACCTTCTGTAGACGGTCTTGCTTATCAAGTGACAACGTTCAAACTGCAACTATTAATTGTGAACCAATACGAAAGAAACATTTGCTGACTTCAGCGGAGACAGTTCTTCATTTATAAAATAATTGAGTTTTAATGAAGACCTTCTGCAGACGGTGTTACTGGTCTAAGGGTGCACTTCGTATGAGCTGCTAAACCCTCCCCAATCTCATTTTCTGATTTAGATCCATTTGTGTAAACGATTATTACTTCTGTTGGATTGTCACATCGTGAGTTCCAAAATTCTCTAGGCGGGAATGTGACTAAGAATCTTGTCTCTATAGAAAGCCTGAGAATCGTATAGTCAGTAGTAATATGGTGGATATTACCTACGTTACTATACCCGTAAAGCCTAAATTTGATATCGGTAGGCCACTCTTCTGACGAAGAATTATAACGTTTAAAGATTCTTAAAAGGTGGAACTCAAGGTTCCAGTGATGCCGATGCATTAAGGATGTTGTAATCTTTAAGTTTCTTTTGTATGAGCGCTATGCTTAGCGCTGTCCACCAAACATATATTGCGTACAATAAGATTGGCCTATGTTCGGAGGGTAATTTTAGGGTCAAAGTCCCAAATGATTTCGTAGAATTTTTTTACCAAGCAAATAAAGCACTGTAATCCTTTTTTATACGGTTTCTACGTCAGATTTGCTGTTTAGTTTGCGGTCTAAAACTGTTCTCAAGAATTTTGCTTCTTCTCGATACTTGATTAATATTATTTGATTCTTTTCCATAGGTACTGATTTAATATAAGATTTAAGCTTTTGTCCAAGTTTGCTTTATTTCAACAAATCACAATTTCAACAAAGTTTAAACAAACATACCCCGAAAACATAGACAACTCAATTCAAACGCATCAGCTCATTATGATGTGTCTTCGCAGTATGTATATCATAATACCGGCTTATTGCAAATATAAATCATCTCTAAACAGAATACTCCCTTTTCTAGTAAGTTGTCAGTGGAGTTATACAAACATGGAGTTTAACAAAACTCTGACCCAATTTCCATGATGAAAACCAGCTTTGAAGTTAAAACGTTTAATGCGCTTAAGCGGTATTTTCGAGGATTTTTATAATATTTATGTAAATTACGTGTTTTGTTTTAAGCACGTAATTCTGAAAACCATAATAAACACAAATTTACATACCGAAAAACAAAGTTCCAATGGACAACCTAAAAATCAAAATCAACATTCAATTAATTAGGGTTTAAACTTAATTTCTTAATCAAACATTAAATGACTTTGACAAGAGTTACAAGCCCGAAAAACAGTCAACAACAACAAAAACAGAATGAAAAAAATGCGTTAAGCTTTAAGCTTTGATTTTAATGTTGTTGTGACTAATCTCTGCAACCAAAATAGAAACAGCTAAAATCAATTAGCCTTGACCTCGTTGATAGGTAACTTGACTGAATTAAAATTAAAGAAAAAAATTGATTTTTCTATGAATTAAGTACAACAATTGAATTTCTAATTGCTAAATGATTGAATTTTAGATTGTACCCAAATACATTTACATATATAAATAAACAAATATATACACATTCACACACATATGTCGCTTTATGCAAATGCGTCTGACTAGCTTGTTCTTTGCATTTAATTTGAAGCCATTTCAGCTTTTGTTTTAATCAAAGAGTTCAAAAAGCCTTGCTGTTAATTATAAATTCACTTATGCAAAACAAAAGACTTAAGACACAAACTTGTCAAAATAAACAAATCTTTATGCTTGCTTTTGATAGACTTTATTTGTTAATTATACCTAATAAATTATTAATTAAATATGATTTTTCAACTCTCCTCTCTTTACAGTTTCACAAACAAATGTCCGCACAGCAGCTGCAAAGCGTCTTTCACGTTGACACTGCTGCCGCTGTACCACACTATGAAGTTGTACAATTGTTGCATCACATTGAACCAACATTTCAGCGTCGTCGTCGTCGTAGCATAAATGTTGCTGACACTATGTTAGCTGCATCCCTTAAGGAAGCACATCATGTTAAAAAGGATCTCAGTAAAAATCCTTACTATAGTGAGTTGAAGGAACATTCGGCGTCGGCGTCAAGCAATAGCGTTGGCGATGCCAGTGCTGCTGCAAAATCAGCCAAAACGCATAAGGTCTCTTTCAGTGCTTTTGGTGAAAATTTAAATTTAACATTACGTCCCACGGAGGGTCTTTTTAAGGGTGGCCCCGAGAAGCTACGCATGTGGACAGTGCGTAGTGAGCCAAATGCAACGCATGGTTTGGATATGCAAGAGGTGTTCGATGAGGTAAGTGCTAGAGAAAAAAAAATTATTTCTTTTTTTGGTTGTAATAAACCTGTGTTTTGGGTTTAAGTTTTATACTTCGAAAAAAACATATGTATATAACTTCTAAGCGTGTGTTTCATGAGTATAACTACTTCAAAAACATCTACATTGAGGAAAATACTATTTTGTACTTAGAAAGTAAGGTAAGCCCAAAGGATATGGCACCTTTTTTTGCTGAACTGCTATAGAACAGGCAGAAAAAAATAATCTATTAGGGAGTTACTTAACACTGTTTCTGGCGTGATGTCACTTATATTCAGCGTTTCCATAGAGTTATCATGAAAATATAATTTTCGGTTTTTTTTATACAGATAAATCCGGCTCGAAGGACCACGAATATTTCCCGACGGATTTATCTGTATGAAAAGAATCGAAAATTATATTTTTGGAAATAACAAAAACACGGGGCTTAAGTTTGTGCGGAATATAACTTTAATTATCGAATAGAGTACGAACACTGACTTTACAAAGTTTTAAGCCCAACCTTAAACAAAAGAGAGGCAGCAAAGAGTACTGCCAAAACAAATCCAGAAGAGAATAGAAGGAAAGGAAACTGGCGTAAGCACCTCAAATTAATGAGGTAAAATTAAAATTACTAAAATTCTGTGGTTCTCGAGTAAATGTTAGTTCAAGCGCTTTGAATTTGTACTCTAAAATATCTTATAAAACGCAAAAAAATAAATGGCACCTGGTGCCATTGAGAAAATTTTATTCTGTACTCGGGAAGTAGGGTAAGCCTAAGAGAGATGGCACCTTTTTTGTTGAACTGCTACAAAAAAGAAAATTTTTAAGAGAGTTACTTAACATTTTTTCTTTGGTGAAGTCACTTGTTTTCAGGAAATCCACAGAGTTTTCTGAAACATTAGCAAACACCTCAAATTAATAAGGTAAAAATTAAAAACGAATTGCTGATGTTCCTACCATACTAAAATTCTGCTGATCTGAACTTAAAGTCATCAAGCGCTTTAAATTTCTACTCAAAAATAACTTAAAACATGCCAAATGGCACCTAAAATATATTACCCTCAATAATTAAGTGCCATTTTAATAACACAAAATGAATAAACATGTTTACTCACGCTCGTATTCCTCCGAAAACGAAATCACATTCAATTCTGTTTATTTTGATATCTGCACCATATAACAGTTTCAAATACTCACTGCTCTGCTGCCTCTTGAAATATATGCAAAAAACAAGTCAGCCGCCTAAATTCCGAACTTTTTTTTTTTTTAATTCGAAACACAAGTATTTATAACAACTGCAGCTTAACAGACTATTTTCCATGAAGTCTTTCGCGCAACTGAATAAAATTTTGTCCTTGCTTGAATGCTACGAAAGTTGCAAGTAATGAAATTAATAGGGGTGCCATATCACTTTATCATCATCATCATTTGGCGCTACAGCTTTTTCGAAGCTTTGGCCTGCAAAAAATAGCATATTCATGTGACCCGATCTTGCGTGACATCACTTCAGTACTTCACTTTCAGTTTTTTCTTTTTTTTTTTGCCATATCATCTCGGGGTGCCATATCTCCCTAAAGAAAAATTGACATTTTATTTCTTCTTAAACTCTTTCTAGAGCTCTTAGTGAGGTTAAAGCAGCATTGACAGCGCTTCTTATTGCAGATTTGATCTTTCTCTAAAATCTTTTCTAGGTCACTTTGCTTGTCGACCAAGTTCCGCAAACATTTCCAATTTTTTTTTTTTTTTTTTTTGAATCTGGCACACAAGTAATTATAGCAACTGCAGCTTAACAGACTATTTACCACGAAGTCTTACACGCAACTAAATTAAATTTTGTCCATATTTGAATGCTACGATAGCTGAAAGTATTGAAACGGAAGGAAATGTCATATCACTTAGGGGTGCCATATCTCTCTATAGAAAAGTGGGCATTTATTTTCTTTTTAAACTTTACGTAGAACCCTCAGAGAGATTAAATAACCATTGAAAGCGATCTTTATTGCAGATTTTTATATTTCTTTAGAACCACAGGTGCCACAATTTAGGTCACTTTTCCTGTCGACCAAGTTTCGCTCACAATCTTGATTTTTTTAAATCTAGCACACAACTGTAGCTAAACAGACTATTTACCACGAAGTCTTTCGTGAACTAAATTAAATTTTGTTCATATTTAAATGCTACAAAAGCTGCAAATATTGAAATTCAAAAAGGGTGCCACATTACCTAGGGATGCCATATCTTCCTAAGGAAAACTAAACATTTTATTTCTTCATAAACTCTTTGTAGAACCCTCGGTGAGGTTAAAGGACCATTTAAAGCGATCTTTACTGCAGATTTTTATATTTCTGAAGAACTTTTTCTAGGTCACTTTTCTTGTTGACCAAGTTTTTTATTACCTTTTGGATTTCAGTGGAAAATTTGCCAGTTTTTGCATTGGCTTATGATACCGCAAATTGATTTCAATTATACACAAAACATATTAATTCCTTTTTTCGCTTCAATTACACACACATAACATACATATATGCCTAAATTGACTGAAAAAATAAAACATATTCGTAGATTTTCATATGACGCGATAACCATAAACACCACTTAATAACACAAGCTCGTTGCTTAAGTCTTTCGTTTTGCACTGCGCTCGTATGTTATAAACATATTATGGACTTTTTTCCGAAAAATTGATTTAATTAGATCAATGTTGAAGCCAATACAATACAAAAAAAAATTGATAATAATGATCTAACTGTTATTAACAAAATTTCTTGTTGCTGGGGGCTTTGCTCAAGAAATTGATTGTTTTTTTTTATTATTACAATTTCAAATAGCTTTAAGTGCTTAAAACCACATAATAATAACTAAATAGCAAACAATAACAATAACAATAGCAGCTTTTACAGCCCAAAATTATATAATGCAGCCTATTTAATTGGAGTTTTGAAAATTTTATTTCCTTGGTAGAAATTTTACATGTATATTTTTGTTTGTCTTTTGATTATTATATATTGCGTTTTTTTTTTAGCAAAACAACAGCAGTTGTTGTGCGTTAACTTTGAAAATTTTGGTAAATGTTTTTTTCCATAAATGTACTAAGTTAAAATTTTTTGTGCTGCATTAAAAAAAATTAAAAGACACTGCATTCGCAAGCTTATTATGTCATATAAATGAGTCATTACAACAACTTAACTAAAATACAGCAAAACAATTAACAACAACAAAAAACAAAACAAAATTAAATTGTGTCACATAGCAGCAATTAGACTGCAACGATTTGCACAATGTCTTAAAAGTAAACAAGAACATTGTGTGCACAAAACAAAAGACTTAAACAACAAACTTGTGTTATTGTTATGTGGGGTTTTTTGTCTTATTTTTCTTTAGCTTCCCTTTTTTCTCTTTAAGTTGCACTAGCAATGCGAGTGACTTAAATTAATAAGACCTTTTTCATCTGAAAATTGTTAACATTTGTTACTGTTGCTTTGGAATTTCTTAAGGTCACTATGGCAACAATAATTGCAATTTTTATGCAATTCATTGCTTAACACATTGATATTTTAACAATTTTTCGTTTTAGTTTTTTTTTTTTGTTTAGTTTGCAATTTCCGCTTATTAAATGGATTTTTTTGTTTCATTTAAATGGGAAATGCTTTAATTTTGGTAAAGTAAATAAAGTGTGAAAAATTCCACATAACAGTTAAGGCTAATACGCACTCACTTTACATATACGAGTATATGGCTTTATACACTACTTAGCATTATGTGCCATATATTTCGCATTTCCGCTCAGTATTTTTTGAATTGCCATCATTAGAGGCATTAAATATTGGCGTGTGAAAATAAGTTAAATGTTTTTAGTTTCAGATCTTAAAATTTAAGCTATTGATAGTCGTGTAACACTAAACAAACACCTAGTTTGTGGCGTTTTCTTTTTATTTGCAGCGGATATTAAAAAAATTTAGTTATTGAAATTTAATAACTTTTTTGTTTTTCTTCATAAGTTTGCTGAATACATTAGGTATATGAGCATATTCTTATTATGAATGACCCATGACCGAAAAATATGACATTTAAGGTTATTCAATGATATAAAGTATGCTTTTTTTTGAAACATTATGATTAGAAAAATTAGTAGAGACAAGAATTTATAGAAAAATGTGGTTCAGTTTTTCTTTTGGTTCTCCTGTCCAGATCGATCCTTAAAACCGCTCTAGTTCTGCACTGTCGATAATATTTCTCAAAAACATCAAACTATCACTAAGTTGACTCAGTGCGATTTTGTGGTCCACTTACTCAAATGAAAATTCTACAGAAACTTGTTTCAATTCTGTCAACAAAAAAACTTTGATACAGTAGCAATAAATGTTTTTCACCTTAGGATAACATACAAAGCGCGGGTTCTTATTGCTCTAGCATCTAAACGTGAACATTTATATCAGAACGTCTGCAAAACTTACTTATTGAAACTCCCCATCAAAACATTTTCAGCTCAAGTGTATGGACTAAAGGTTTCATGATTTTGTATTGGATCAATAACTGATCTATATGTTCAAATTAAAGTCAGTGCACTTATTTAACCTCAGCTCACTGGAAATTTTCCAACGCAATCCTTTGATCCATCTACTTATTCAGAGCAACCAAAGCTCAATTTTGCTGATGACAGTTTTTATATCAAAGCTCGACTATAGATCTTTTTATTGGTGATATTTGTATCCACTGATCATACTTGGTGATATTTGCAAGCGAATTGTAGGCTTTCTTGTGACTCTTTTTTTCAACGATTCTGAATATTTTTGTAATACTATCAAAAGATTTTTAAAAAAAAAGTATGATTATAAACGCAAATTTTCTCAATTTATATGGTTTGAACTTAACCTCATTGGCTTCTGAACGACTCACATATCACTGAAGTCTTTTTTGAGATATCGAAGAAATTCCTCAAACGTAAAGAAATTTTTACTAAAGCAGTCTTTAGAAACTCATATGGTTGTTATATGGCAGAATTACCGATTAAATTAACTACACCAAAACAAAATGATCTAGGTTCCTCAAGGCTTCGTCAGTTCCTTAGAAATGAGAAGTCTCTGATTCAAAAGCAAGACTACAAGACTGACTATGATAAAGTGATAAATGAATATTTAGGACTGAATCACATGAATAGCGTAAATTTTCAAAGTTTTCGTCATTTTTACTTTTTTCACCTTAGAGTGGTGAGATTTGAAAGCACAAGAAAAGTACGAGTGGTTTTTAACGCCTGGAGAAAATCTTCAAATGGCACTTGTCGCAACGATATTCTTTACACAGGTTCTGTATTACGGAGTTATTTCACATTTTTGATCCTTAAATGGAGATTTTATGCCCATGTCTTTAACGGTGACATGCAGGAAATGTATAGGCAAATTCTGGCTAACCCCAAGCGCTGTACTTTTTAAAGGATTGTGATTCGTGACTCTGTTAATGATAAAGTACAGAATTTCGAGCTTAAAACGGTAAATTTTGGCGTGAATTGTGCACTTTTTCTTGCAATAACGAAGTTGCTTCAAATCGCAGAAGATGAAAAGGTACGTTTACCATTTGTTTCAGAAATAATCAAAGGTTCAATGTATGTTGATGTTTCTAGTTGGCACTTTATAGTAACAATCAAATTGTGCATAGTATGTATTATGGCGTAACTCCTTGGGGAACATGATGTTAATCAGTTCCGATTATAGCAGAAATGTTTCTTATTTTGTATGGTTCCAGCACGTCTAAGTCCACTGATGATGTTGCCGAGGCAAGTTGATTTAACATATTTTGGAGGGTTTCGTTTTGAGTGTAACATTTCATTTTCTTTTGATCAATAAAAATAATGTGGTCTGTAAATTTGACCAGACACATCTATTCATATGTATTTTGGTGCGTTGAATCCGCATCCTAGGTCAGAATTGCTCATATATGCTCAAAATTTTGATATATTCTAAAGTTGCAGAAATCGCTGTTTTCGAGCTTGTGGCGCAGTTCCAGAAAAATGCGCAGTTTAATTTTTTCAATCGCATCGAATAGCTATAACCTTTCTTATAAAACTATAGCATAAAACTTTTCCGATTGGACTCTTATTTTCTGAGTAAAGGGATATCATTTTTATGTGCTCATTCGGTTTTACGCTTAAAATATAATGTTGTCCTTTGTATGGGGGTAGAGATGCGTTTACTTGAAACTGTGATACCTCTAAAAGTAAGAATCCAATCGTAAAAGTTTGAAAAATGGAACTACATCTTTTCCTGTTGCTTTCCGCAACTTCAAGTGAGGATACCCCGAAATTTTAAAGTTATATGAATAATTCTGACCTCGGTGTCAGATTCAGCGCATCAAAATGCATATGGAAGATGCCTCTGGTCAAATGTAGAGAACACTTCATTTTTTATGTGCCAGTGTTAACAATTTATCAAGTTCCAACAAACATCTCAAGAAAACAGGGCCCAATCTTTTCGTTACATTACATTACTTTTGCTTCACCTTTAATACAAATTTTTAGATTAAACAGTTTTAATAAAACAAATATTCGAAATGTTAATTAAAATGCACTTTTTCTTTAAATAAGGAGGGAAAAATTGTTTGCTTCTTTTTTTTAAATAAATTGTTGCAATTAAGTAATTGAGCGCAGTGCTGCAAAGCATAAATTATCTGTATTTTAAGAAACATCTAATGCAGCCTTCAGGAAAAAATTCGCTGAATCTTTTTTTTTTTTTAAATAAGCAATTGACAAAAAAGAACTAGACACAAAAAAAAAGAAACTGGGTCAAAATGTTATTAAAATCCAAACAAAGCCCAAAAAAAAACAACGAAAAAATTTAACAATAAAAAATAAGCATTTTTCTAGCTAGATTTTGCTCGGCACGCTTTTTTTTTTTTTTTTTCTTGTGATACTAACAATACAGCAGAAAATAAAATAAACAAATAAAAACTACAATAAGAGATACTCCGTAGATTAAGCCTTAGCATTTGTGCCCTCTGTGCAAAGTTTGCTTTTTTTGTTGTTTCTTTCAGTTTATATATTTAGTAGTCAAAAAATCGTCAGAATAAACCAAATGTTAAACAAAAGGTCTCTTTGTGTTATTGTTGCTTTGAATTTGCTACTTTAAATGATTTTTTTTTTAGATTTAATACAACTAAATTTTGCACTTAAAGATTGTTCTGAAAATTTGTTTTTTTTTTTTGCATATTTTTTCTTTTAACGATATACATAATTGGGAACATTGAAATAATCAAGTGCTGGACAAAACTTTTTGCAAATTACCATTGTTCGCAATTTAACACCTTTATAATTGAGAACACAGTTGTATTCTTTTGTGAGAAAATTAATGTACTTAGGTCTGACTTTATAACAATAATGTTGAAATATACGGTGCAAAAGTCTCTACGTAAGATGGTAGTTTCATTGCAATTTTTTGTTTTATTAATAATTCTCTTAGAACCACAAAATAGCATAAATATGTATATCAGTTTTTTCTACACAATTTGGAAAATAATATACTTTGAATGAGTCCAACTTAAACCACAGGACCTTTTTAGCGCACTTTCCATAACACTTTGTAGAACATCCATGTTCAGCACCTGTATTTTAGCACGATTGTTCCCTTTCAGCTGCGAAATATTGGGAGGGTCACTTATGCATACTTTACTCTTCAAATAATCTCAAAAAAATAGCCTACTATACGAGGGGCCTAACAAAAGTTCGCTTAGTAGAATTGAAAAAACTGGATTAAAGATTTTTTAAATTTATAGCTTTATTCTTCATCTATTTGCATATTTTCAACGTAATCGCCATTTCTTTTGATACATTTTTGAAGTCGATTAATCCATCTTGAAAAACAGTCTTCAAAATCGGCTTTTTGCAGTTTCATCATTAACCGCATTTATTATCTCCTCATTGCTGTTGAAGACTCTCACCTTCAAATTTTTTATTATTTTTGGAAACAACCAGAAGTCACAAGGCGCTAGACCTGGGAAATAAGGTGCTGAACGAATTTCTTCGATGCCTGAAAGCGCAATAAAATCGGTCGTTTTTTCAGCAGCGTGCGCTGGCGCATTATCGTGATGTAGAAAGCAGTGGCGTAGCTCCTTTTTTTTGTCGTTTACCCAATAAATTTTGGAAAACTTCTGGCAAACAGGTTTTATTATACAACTAGCTGGTCCGCTAGCGACTTTGTTAGCCCGTTTCCGATGACATTTACATATGTTCCAAGTCCCATCCATCTCTGTCGTCCTTCTCTTGCAAACCCTCAGGTTTTTCGAGGTGAATAGAATATATATTTATGTACCAACTTTTAGAACGATAGCTACTATAGGCGTACAAATTTTGAGTATTTTTACTGCACGGGGGGTGCAAATCCCTTTCGTTCAATCCCTCTTAAGCTTTGCATGCTGAATAGTAAACGCAATAAACATCCATGTACCAAGTTTCATAATGACAGCTGATGTAGGAACACTGATATAGCATTTTGTGTGTTGTTTTCATATGGAGGGCTCACCGTCCCCTGGTTCAATCCCCTTCAAATTTTGCATGGTTGATGGCAGATACATTATGCATAAGTTCACTAACTTTCATAATCATAGCTTGTATAACTGCAGAGGTATAGCAATTTAAGTATTTTTTTCGTATGGGGAGTGTAACCCCCGTCCCCCGCAGTGACATCTCACCCCCTTAAGAACCTTCTACAGATCATAACAAATAACTTAAAAAAAATTATTTAAATCCGCCGTGTAGTTTCCGCGTCCATAAGCTACATACGGACACCATTTCATTTTTTTATATATAGATTTAGCAGTAACCGTCTGACCTTTATCCAAAGGAATAGCAGCTACAACTATCTCTCTGGTGAAGTAAACTGACATCATTACTTTTGTTGCTGACTTTTTTTTGCTTTACTTTAACAGGTGGACTTGCACCTTCTGGGCTCCATACCATGGATTGTTGTTTGGTTTCAGGGTCGTACTTCTAAAACCATGCTTCATCATTTGTTACTATTTTCTTGAAAGTGTTAGACTCTCCGTTTTTGTATTTTTAAAGAAAATTATTAGCAAAACGCACACGTGCCTCTTTTTGAGCACCATTTAAAATTCTAAGAACCCATCGTGCAGATTTCTTCGTGTGTCCAAGACCATTTTTAAATTTTCGCGATACAGCCATGGCATTCAAGCCCAGTCTGTCAGCAATGATTTTTTGGGTCAATCTTGGATCTTCGTCAATTTTAGACTTCAACAGCGCTACACTTGCATAATCATTCGAAGATTTTGGGCGGCCTTCTCGAGGTTCGTGCTCCACAGAAAAATGACATGTCTGGAATCTTCGGAAGTAGTCACGAGGGATGGCGCATTTACTTCAAATGCTATTTGGCATTCACTAAATGTTTCCACAGGCTTGAATCTCTTGTTGCGTTGGCACTGAAATATCTGCTGACATTGTTTCACGAATTTTACGTTTTCTTCTCTCCATTTTGACCGATCTTTCTGAAAATTAAAATAATATATCATAAGACTATAACAAATATTACGCAATTTTTTGATTTACTAAAAATTTATAACATGACACCTACTAAGCGAACTTTTGTTAGGCCCTTCGTAGTTAAATTTAGCCAAACTGGACAGCAAATAAATCAAGCAAACATTCTTTAGTAGCGTCTACGGAATGCTAGTAGTCAAAAAAATATCAATCATAGAACTCACTATTTTCAGTTGCAGTATTGATGGCATTGTTTTTAAATAAGACATTTCACATTCGTTTCAGTTCGGATATTGCAGGGTCTTCCAGTTCAGGGAAGATTTAAAATTAAGTTCAAAATGTTGGGCTCACTCTTAGGGCATTGTAATTCATCTCAATAAATCTCTAGAGTTTGTTTAATCTAAATAGAAAAGAAACAAATTTCAATTTAATTGTAATAATTTTTTAAACGAGGACCCAACTTTTACCTCAACTTGCATATTAGCGGCAATCTTTCTGGGCTGAACTCTTCATGATTCCAATATTCAATTTGCCCTTTGAAGGATATTAAGTAAATAGCCATGAATAGTACGACTTCTAATGGAAAGTATGCATAGCATTAGATGAACGCGAATACTACGAGCTCCAGTGGAAAATGGGTTTAGGACTAGGATATAAGATGGGCACGAATAGAACGATCACTAGTGAAAAGTAGGGTTAAGACATTAGATTGGCACGAATAGTACGACCTCTAACGGAAGGTACGTTTGGGATAAGAAACGTTAGATGATCATGAATAGTACGATTGATAATGATAAGGTATGCTTAAGATACGATGGCCATGAATAGTACAATATCTAATGGAAGATGTGCTCAGAAGGAGAAGTATTAGATGGGCATGAATAGCAGGACCTCTAATAGAAAGTAGGATTAGGATATTAGATCACTAATAGTACGACCTCTAACGGAAGGTATGTTTGGGTTAAGTAATATAAGATGGCACGAATAGTACGGCCTCTAATTTAACGCTAGCTCAGGATTAGAGGTGTAAGATGGTAACAAATAGTACAACCTCTAAGGGAAGGTACGTTTGGAATAATGAATGTTAGATGGTCACGAATAGTATGACCGCTAAAGAAAGGTATGCTTAGAATAAGATGGCCATAAATAGTACGACTTCTAGGATATTAGATGGCCACGAATAGTACGACTTCTACTGGGCAATATGCTCAGGATAAACAGTATTAGATGGGCGCAAACAGTATGACCACTTATGGAAAGTAGGTGTAGGATTTGAACATAAGATGGCCACGAATAGTACAACCTCTAACAGAAGGCACGTTAAGGATAAGGAATGTTATATGGTTAGCACGATCGCTAATGAAAGGTATGCTTGGAATAAAATGGCCACGAATAGTACGATCCCTAATGGAAGGTGGATGTAGAACTAGGATATTAGATGACTATGAATAGTGCAACTTCTAATGGAAGATATGGTCAGGATAAGGATTTTTAGGTAGGCACGAATAGTACGACCACTAAAGGAAAGTAAATGTAAGATTAAGACATTAAATTGCCACGAATAGTACGAACTCTAATGGTAGGTATGCTTAAGATTAAGTGGGCATAAACCAAACGATTTTTAATAGAAGATAAGCGACCTCTAATGAAATAGCAAAGGTGAAATATTCATGCTTTCGGTGCTGTAAGTGCTCAAACTCGACTACAAAGCGATATAATATTCCTTTGATAAAAAACGTGTGATTTGAACTTATGTTATGTTGAACGTTTCCCTGACCTTTCTTCGAGTTATGGTACTCTTGTTGCAAAAGTAACTTTTTATATGCATCATTAGTAAAATTATCTGGTCTGTTTCGAAATCCATGTAATTTCAATTACTTTTCATTTAGGAGGCTTTTTTATGAAAACGGTGAGTGGAACGATAAAAAGTATTAGAATCTCTGTTGTGAAAAATTGCAGGTTCTATAAAAAATATTGATTTGCATTAACGAAGAAGTAACCGTTCGAGAAATATTCTTAGAAAACCGCAAAGAGTCGAAAAATTCAATTTTATCGAATATTTTCTAAGCGTTTACCTTTTCGTAAAAACAAATCAATATTATTTCTAGAACCTATAATTCTCTACATAATTGATTCTATTTTTTATCTTGTGACTCACCATTTTGATCAAAAAGCTTCCGAAATGAAAAGTAATTGAAACCACACGGACTACGGAACAGGCCTGTAAATAATTTTTGCTGTACAGAATGACGAGTATAATTCACTTGTCATTTTTTAACAATAATGTCACGACTTAAAATATGTCACTGTTATTTTTAATCAACAAAATAAATTTATTGGCGCATAACCATAGTCAAAATAAAGCATGCTTTAAGATCAGTAGAGTATGCTTTTAAATAGAGTACACTTTAAGTCATTCATAGTCGGTTTAAAGCATACTCTAACGCTTAAAGTATACTTCAACTTTAAAATAGAGAAAAGCTGTTGCTAAACCAGTTAGCAATCTGCCAAAATAGAGAAAAATGTCACTTTATGAAAATTTTTAGTGTGTTGAAATTATATTTTTGTGGAAAACAATAGCAAAATGTTTCATTTTAGAAAATTGCAAGAGGTTTTAATATAAAATATTTTTTATTTAATATTTTATAGTTGATAACGATTTAAAAAAATTACAGCGCATTGTTTAATTGCTGTTTAGTAAAATAAAAGAAGTATTTCTGTCCCGGTAGAAGCCCTCTCAACTTTAAGGTTTCTTGGAATCAATATTTTTCTACCGCGCTGCAATTCTGCTCAAATTTTTTTCCTTAATGCAATAAATGAATAAATTAGTAAATAATTGTTAGTTATTGTTGATTATTAATTTACTTACTTTTGTTTTCTCTGTCATCGCCAAGATAAACGCAATTTGTATTTATTCAATTTCAATAAATTTTTGTATTTTTGAAATTTGACATAAAAACATAAATAAACTCGCTCAGTTGATTTTGTTCTCTCTATTTTTGCGAAGAGTTACCATACTGAATTGTTTTCTGCTCTACATAGTCGCTTCTACGTAGAAACATGCTATAAACTGACTATGATAGTAACAGAATTAAAGTATACTCTATCTTTTTAGTAATGTGCTAACAGAAGCTGGCTTTTATGAGGGACTATGATTATGCGCCATTTTTTTTTCTTGTTTTTTGGAAAAAGTTGCTCTGAATATGAAAGATTTTTCAAAAAGCATTTATATATCCTGAAAAAATGGCATATTTGCAATCTTGCTGCACAAAGAAAATACAGTAAAAAACATATATTTATTTGGAAGATGCCTATTTTTGCCAATTTTTAGTGCTTTTTTTTAATGCGAATTTTCTAAAATGAAGAAAAAACCCAACAAACAGGAAGTAGTAGCAAATTTTTTGTTTGTGTTTTGTCTCACCAATACGTTGATTTACTTAAAATGAAATAAAAACAAAAATAGCAAGAAACAATAAAAGATTTTAAATACGTAACTCACTTATCGCATCTTTATATATTTTTATGGCAAAAAAATAAACTCACTCAGAAAATTCCTCAAAAAAGCTCTTTATGTTAAGAGGAAAAAAAGCTCAGAGCAAACGAACTTTGAGTACAGTGAAAAAGTTAACTACAGAGAGCGCGCTATTTGCATGCTAAGGCCAAAAATAGAAAAAATAAATAAAAAAAACTCAAATTCACTTTCATTTGAGTGTTTTTTGAGTTAATTTTTTTTATTTTTTTGTTTTGTCTTTTTATTTCTTTCTTTTTTTTTTTCTTGTGAGTTTTTATTTTTTGTGAATTTTTTCTTTGAAATTTTTATTTTTCTTTGCAATGGCTTATTTAATGCTTACTTTTGCTTGTAAAAAAAAATTATTTTTTTTATGCTCATATTACCGCACTTTTATTGCTATATATGCATGTATGTATGTACATTGCTATTGTAGTAAAATCATTGTAAAATTGTTGCAATTCAAATGTTAATGTTGTGGGTGTTAAATTTTACGTGATTGTAATTGTCTTTCCTTTTTGTTGTTGTTGTTATTGAAAGCAATACATTTATTGTAACACATTTCAATGCAAAGCATAAACAGAAAAAAAACAAAAACAATAAAAAAACAACAAACAATAAAATGAAAGTGAATTGTAACGCAAGTACAAAGAGGAAACGATTCAGTTAAATTTTGCGTTATTTTTTGTTGCATTTTTTATTTATTTGGTTTTTTTTATTCAATTTTTTATAACTTTTACCTTCTTTTTTTCGCGCTTTGGTGAAATATTAGCCATGACGTTTCAGACAAAAAAAAAAGCAAACATTTTTATTTACTTTATTTGTTGTATGCGCATAAATTGTGCGCGAGTTCGTTACTTAAGTCTTTCGTTTTTACTTGTGTTAGCAGTCATTTAGTTGTATGCAGCGCAATTTAAATTAAAAATTTTAATTTATAAATGCAAGATTTGACTTTTTTACACTTTTTCTTATATATTTAAGCACAAAATGCTTGTTTCAAATACCCTTGCTTTGCTATACAAAAGTGAATTAATTTAAGGCAGACATTGTATGTGTGAATCAAAATAATGTAAAGTCATTTAGAAGAAATGGCATGTTTTGTGTTGGTTAAACCACACATTTCTTGTTTTATATGTGTTTATATTTGCATAACAGTTTACTTTAATAGTTACTTACCAGTTTTAGTTAAAAAAAAAAGAAAGCAAACAAGTGTGATATTTACAAGCAAAATTTCCATGCATTAGATAGCACCCATTAAACTGTGCGCTGAAGCGATTTAGACAAACCATCAACGCATTATTAACCTAATGTTTTTTGATAGATGGTAGTGACAACAACAACAATAACAACAACAATAACAACAACAATGGCATTGTAGGAGGGCGTTTTTCACATCTGTGCGCAATTTGAAATAAATTATTTTTGTTTTCTTTTTAACACTTAAACGTTTGACATTTAATGCTTGAAGCAATGCCAAGGTTTTTTTCAATATTAAACTAAAATTTTGCAATTATTATTGTACGTGTGCGTAAATATAAAATGCCAACAATTTGCATGAAAAATATATGTTTTGCTTTTTCTTTGATGACAAATTGAAATTTTTGGTTATTTTCTTTTAATATTGAGCTTGTATTTATCGTCTTCTGTATAATTTTTTTGGGGGACCTATTTTTGATCTTTATTATGTTTACCTTACAATAAATCAAGTCAATGTTGAAAAATGTGAACCAAAAAAAACTATACTTTCTCAAAATTTTTAATTATTCAGTTGAATTTTAGTGAAACCTTGTCACTTGTGTGTATCTCATATGAAATTGCATGGCGTACGAATTTGTAGAAAGCCAGTGTATCAAAATGAGATTAAGGATACAGTGTGACAAATATGTCTTCATACAAAACTTTGAAGCACTGTATCTTTTGGAAACATAGTAGCATTTATATGGAAAAATAAATTCAAATCGTATAGGACGCGAGAGTAGAAAGTAATTCGGCATGGTTGATATACGCTCTTTAATTGTAAATATATTCAAAAGTTGTTTAAGTTGTGGAGCCATCTTCTGCGAGTTATCACATTTAGGAGTTAAGAGGAATTATGTGTATTATACCGTTAAGCGATTTATCGATACTGGCTCCATACAAGATCGTTGGGAGAAAAAGGAACGTCCGTACCGCGAACGCAATCAAAATAGTTCGTGAAAGAATCCGAAGAAATTGTGACCGTTCAGCATGAAAGATGGCCAAAAATATAGGAATGAACCGAGAATCTTTACGGCTCCTTTTGCGTTGCGACCCCAATATGAAAGGCTTTTGAAAAAAGAAAATGAATGGCCTTACTAATGCGACTGTGGAAAAGCGATGGCAAAGATCGAAACTGCTCTTTTCATGGCACGCTGGCGATGTTATAGTTTATTCCGATGAAAACCTTTTTATGCTGGAAGCTCCTCACCACACGCAAAATGACAGACTATTTGCAGTATCATACAAAGACATTCCAAACGATCAGAAGCATGTACCAAGATATCAAAACTCGTCATCTATTATGGTCTGGGGAGCCATATCCAGCAAAGGTAAATTGTCGCTAGTCTTCATTGACACAGGTGTTAAAATAAACGCTCAGTAATACCTGGAAGAAATTTTACAGAAAAATTTGAAGCCTAGTGCTCAGGCCATGTATGGAGAAGACTTTTATTGCTTCCAGCAGGATGGTGCACCTGCTCATACTGCTAAACTGGTTCAAGACTGGTGTAAGCAAAATTTGACAGATTTTATACCTAAGGATGAATGGCCTCCTAGCTCTTCAGACTCCAATCTTTGGATTTCTGCATATGGGGATATATGGTACAGTGACTCAAGGAATACAGATACAGAAGCTTGAAGGACTTTAAAGCTGCTATTATTGATGTATGGGGAAAAACACCGATAACAAAAGTGCATGCTGCGAGTAACAATTTTGATTGCAGACTTTGGCGGGTTGTGGCTAACAAAGGTCAGGCCATCGAGTAATTGCTTCATAAGCAAAATATTTTAACTTCATTTAATGTTTGTTCATTTAAATTTCCTTAATTAAAATAACTTTTAATACAAAAAACCTTCTTTGTTTTTGTATCAACCCATATTTGTCACACTGTATATAGGGGTGAGTCACCGGTTGTGAACCAGGCTCGGTAGTGAAACATAACTTATATTTCTTTCCCTAATTGACATATCACCAATCTTTCAACAGTCAAGATCCGCTTTTAACATGACTCAGTATTTGTGGTTACATAGAAGTGTACAGACGTATTGCAAAAACTTTTTTTGATTTTTTTTTAAAGTGATTGAATTTATTCCAAAAAAAATTAGTGAATGCATATTTATTTAGTGTTTTGATTCTATTCTACGATCCTTTATTAGATTATGTCGACATATGGTTGGAAGTGACTTTTTTTGACGTTTCTAAAATAGCGTCTTGGCTGGGTTTGGAACCACTCTGGAGGCTGGGCTATGAACCATCCGTTTTTCGTACTAGATTTGCACGAAAACTATCAGATATCGCCGGATATATGAAAATAAAGTGTTTTTATGTTATTTTGCTTGGTTTGGTTTTTAAATTTTTAATCATGTCAACCTTCAAAAGTTGCCCATGAAAACTTTTATTTAAAGTTTGTTTTCTGGGAAAACAAATCTACTTTTGCTAACCATTTTTCCACCGCCAATCTTACCTCTTTAGAGCTGTCAAAAGGACACCCGAACACTTAGGGTGGCCCACAAATGGTCAATATCACTTCGGTTTTCTGAGAAAACAGACCTACTTTCGGCAATCATTTTCACACCGCCAATCTTATCTTTTTAGTTCCCTCAATATGACACCTGAAAACTTAGGGTTACCCAAAAAAAACTTTGTGCCATTGCTTTTTTTAGGTTGTTTTTTAGGGAAAATAACTTTCCACGACTTTTTACTAATTTTTGGCTCTATTTTTACTGTTTTCCTCTTCCCCTTATCTACCATTTCATTTTCCAAATTATTTTGGCCATTTGGGTTTTTACTTCCCTTTTTATTTTTGGACATTGATTTTCGCATCATTTGTTTGAGATCTCAGCTTATTATGGGTCTTTTACTTAGTATTTTTCGACTTTTATTGGGATTTGCCAGATGAATCACAATGCAGCCACTTTTTTGGAAGAACCAAAAATTATGTCCTTAGAAAATTGGCTACAGAGAGTTGAACTTTTATCAAAACGCTAATCTGTCTACATAAAAAAATTCCGTTTTATGTTACCTTTTTAACGGTATTTGAAATTTCTTGATTTCTTTATTCTGTGAAAAGTAACAGCCCGAAAACAAGACCCGGTTTACAACCGATGACTCTACCCTATATTAAGATAAATACACAGACAGATAGATAGATAGACAAATGTATGAACTTATGAAAAGTAATACAGTTTCTTAGAAATTGAGATAGCTAAATGAATGTGCTATTTATCTGTCCAAAAGAAACATAGATGTTTCTGTAGACTATGTCACTAACCCATAGATCAGTAAGATCGTCTACAGAAGGTCTTCGTTAAATCCCAATTAATTTTGTAAATTGAAATTTTTTTCCCGCTCAAACAGTTTCTCTTTGAGCGTTGTCACTTGATTTGTTTGTATTTCACAAGACCGTCTGTTTGCGACAAACGTAAACAGTGTGCATCCCGCATATGTGTCTGTTGTGCTAGCAACCCCGTACACCGTCTATAGATGCTCTGTCAGCTTTTGAACCTGTCAGCTTAGCAGACAATATATCGACAAATGGAATTCAAATTCATATTTTTCGGAAAAAAAATAAGCCTGAAAGGGTTAAGCCTTGTGAAAATTTGAAATGGTCTCTTCTTATAAGTTTCTTACCTATTTCTATTGTCTTTGTGGGTTGTGTAGCAACATTAATTGACTTTCTTCAGTATTTAAACACAAATTGCACTAAGCTTTGATTTTGTCAGCTGTGTGGAGCCTCTTATTGGTTAACGCATTCCTTCACTTTCAGGGTTCCCACTTAAAAAATCTTTTTAAATTTTTTTCAAGACCATGTGGACGTTCGGCAAACATTTCTTTCTTAACTAAAATATGCAAGTGCAAATAGATCTTTCAAAATTTAAAAAAAAAAATTGGGATAAAATGAAAAAACTTAATCAACCAAGCCGAAAATTTTCTGCCGGCAGAACATTGTTCATTTCATTGCTTTTTCATTCCATAAAGACAGCAGTATCGTCAGTTTATTTAAGGTTGAATGACGCCTGATCTTCAGCTGCGCTGAAAACCTTAAAACAAGGGGCGTATTTATGGGGATCGTTTACCGCCTACCCTACCCCGAAATTTACAAAACTACCTTGTGCAAAGACATACGCGTAACTTTTATTTTCGTAATTTTGATATGCCCAAAGGAATGTCAGAGCTTGCCCGTTTCGCCATCCAAAAGAAATCATATCTACGCCCGCTTCTGCTAAAGTACCTCCAATAATATTAATGCAGTGAACTCTCCACAAATTCACATCGCATATATTTGCTCAGAGCAATTTGTAACAATAATTTTTTTTAATTAAAATCCAACAACGACCAACATTCAATTTAACTAGCAACAAGCTGGCAACAACTCTAATTATTATGTTGCTGCAACAAAATTTATGTTGCTCATTAAATGGCGCGCACACAAAGTCAACAAATTTTTGGCACACGTTCAAAAAAATGTTGAAAAATCTTGAAATTCAATGCGTGGTATGCAAATAAACGGCAACAAAGACCCCCTACTCCCGCCTCAAAAAAAAAAAAAAAACAACTAACAATTGGCAAAAAAAAAAAATTAATATACAAATTGACCACGTTTAAAAGCCAAGTGCATATGTTGGCCACATAAAACACTAACAACAACAACGCATGTTCTAAACATGGCTAACAACAGATCACTTATGGCCATCGCGTACAAAATGCACTTGTTGATATGTTGTTTGGATAGCTAGCTAGCTGCTCTTGTTGTTATGGTTTTTTGTTGTTGTTGTTGCTGTTGTTGTTGTATTATTGTTGGCTTGAACTTATTTTTGCTGTTTTTGATTTCAAGGTTGTCGATCAGTTGTCGAATTTGTTTTTTTTTTTTTTTTGTGATAAATTAAATTGGTAGCAACAGAAATTGAATTGAAAAGCGAAAAAAAAACAAAATGAAAATTGCAAGAACAACAACTTTGTCTTGCATACAACAACAACAACAAGTGATCGTGTCAACACGTTTCGCGGTCAAATTTTTGCTTTTGATCGCCATACATTTGATATCAGATTTTTGTAAAAATTTATGAATTCTTTGATAAGTTTTGCGCGATATTGGTACTTAGATTTAAAAAATGGATTATTTTCAGTTTTTTGATTTATTGTATACAACGTGCCGTTGAATTAGAATTTCGATTAGAATTTAATTTGGTTAACTAAAATGTAATTCTTAACTCTGATACATATATATTATGATTTATTTGAAAATAAATTGATCTAATTTCATATTTTTGTTATGCATTTTTTTGCAATTTTTTTGTTTTGAGTTTGATTTAGTGCAAAATCTGTTCTTACTGACGACTGTATTTGACTTTGAGGTCTCTCTACACAAAATTTAATTTATAGTTTCGGTTGAAAAATTCAATAATTTCTGATTTTATGAAATAATATTTCAGCATAATGAAGCGTTTGAAATCATTATTGTGTGCCTTTGAGTTCTAGGCTTGTCAATTAAAAATGAGTTCGCCTTGAATGCAAACTTCTTTCAACAGAAAAATCTAGCAAATCATCAGCAGCATGATCTAGCATCAACTATTGTGCTTGAAGATGATGTTGATGTTGATTAAATGTAGCTTTTGGGCATAATTCATGCAGTGTAAGCTGGGAAAATTTTGTGCTCATACAATATAATGAAAATAACTAAGATTTGTTTCTTCAAGTTCGTTGCTTAAGTCTTTTGTTTTGTTAGCGGAAATTCATTTCTTTTTTTTTCGGCTTATTCGTGCGCTTTAATTTTTAACAAGCATGCTAATCCTACAAATTGGCATTTAAGCGCAAAGATATAATGTGTGAAAACCCTAAAGATTACAGATAAGCAGACAAGAAGTAAAATGAGAAAGTAAGCCCAGCAAACTGTGGGTCACCCCCGCAAGCGTGGTTCACGCATTGAATTTTAACTGCTTTGCTTATATTTTTTTTTTTTTTTATTAATTGCTTGCAAAAGGCGTGTTAAACCATAAAACAATAGCAAGCGCTTAACAGCGTCTTCAAGTTTTATTAAAGCAATTATAATGAAAATTAAAAAGTTTAAAAGAAAGAGTTGAAGCGTTGCCGTCAGAGCCATCTTTCACCAATTGGAGTATTTTTTTTATTTATTGCTGCACTTTGTACTTTTTGATTGAATTAACCTTTCTCTGAATTGTTAAATGTTAAATTTTTATAAAAAAAAAATAAATAACATTTTTTTTAGAAGTAAATCGCAAAGGCAATGGCTTCACAATTAAAACAATGGCGATTGTTGTTTGTTTGGGAAGGCGCGTTTTTGTATTTTTTTATTTTTTTATTTAATGTTTTCCTTTATTTTATTTTTTGTTTTCTCTGTCAGCGGGGTCTCGTTATGTCATTTACTCTTTTTTAAGCATTTATTGTTTAATACTTGCGTTTTTCTTTTAACTCTTTTATAAAAATTGTAAAAATATTATCGCTTGAATTTATTTCCTTTAAATTAAGAGAAATTCGAAAGCTGCTTATGTCACTGCAATGTATTTTAGAGGTACTCAAAATTAAACCTTACTTCTTTCTTTAATTATAAGTTGGCGAAACCCCTGATTTCTTTTTTTACACAATAAATTTTTAAAATCGAAAATAGCTGCCCCGCCCTAAAATACACAAGTCGGCATAATTATTTTGACAAAATCAGTTTGTGACTACCGAACGTTACTTTGCTTAGAACTGCCAAATAACGGTGTGAAAACAATGCTCACATGAAAGACCCTATTTACAGCTTTATATAATGTTATGTTCACCAAATATTTTGTCATTTACCTTTTTCATTCTTTAGCTGCTGATCAGCAAGTCAAACGGGGATTTTTGTCGTGACATAAGTATTTTGACACCAACTTACAGCAAAAATTGTAGTTCGAATGATTCAAATTTATTTTGGTTACTTTGAGTGTACTAAGCAAAAAAATTAAAAAAAAAAATTCGCTCCTGTTTTTCTAGATATGACTTTCATAAATTCAACTGATGTGTAGAGTTAACTGCTATCATGCATGGTTTTTGAGATATCATTACCAAAAAGAAATAAAAAAAGGAGATTTTTGAGCGTGTATAGAGGACGCAAGAAATTTTTTTGCTCTTTTCTACTAAATGCATCGAAAAAAATACAACTTCTTCAGACAAATAAATAGCACACTCATCTAAGTATTTAAATTTTTCTAATATGTCTTAGTCCAATGCTTCTTTTATTATTTTTTTCAAAAAATATATTTTCTTTTCTTTGGACAGTTAAATAGCACGCTAATTTTACTTCATAGCTGTATCTAGAGAGATTGAGCATTAAAATTGCATCTGATTCCTTTTTCGGCCCTACTAACGGTTTTATCTAAGAAGTCATCAAGAACGATAAGAAATAGAATTTTTGAGAATTAGCCGAACTACTCTAATCATATTTGTTCTATTTTTTGTTCTCTATCCAAAAAATAAAATTTTTCATAAAAAGCATAAATAGCACAATTATCTATCTGCATTTTTTTCAATGTTTTTTATTATTTTTTGTTGTCTATGCGTGATACAAAATTTTTTCGGACAGATAAATAGCACAATAACTATTTAAATTTTTCTAGTCTGTCTTAGTCGAATGCTTCTTTTATTATTTTTTTCAAAAAATATGCGTTTTTTTTTTTCTTTGGACAGATAAATAGCGCGCTTAATTTACTTCTTAACTGTTCCTAAGAAGATTGTGCATTCAAATTCCATCTGATTCCTTTTCGGCCTAACTAACGGTTTTATCTAAGTTATCATCAATAACGATAAGGACTAGAATTAATGAAAACTCCAATACATATTTGAGGCTATGAGTGCAACAGTGGTCTAAAATTTACTTCGTTGATAAAAGCGAAAGCATATCACCTGAGTCGATACAAGCACAAGTTATATACTTTTGATTTTTTAACGAAGTGAGGGTTAGGCCAGTCTTGCGCTCATAGCTTCATTTGATCTGTTTTTTTTTTTTTTCCTCTAGCCAAAAAATACGATTTCTTGAGGCAAATAAATAGCACACTTATCTATCTCCATTTTTTCTAATATATCTTAGTCCAATGTTTTTTATTATTTTTTGTTCTCTGCTCGTGAAACACAATTTCTTCGGACAGATAAATAGCACTTCATCTAACTATTTAAATTTTTCAAATCTGCCTTAGTTCAATGCTTATTTAATCATAATTATTTTTTTGAAAAATTATGTTTTCTTTTCATCGGACAGATAAATAGCACGCTAATTTTACTTCTTAACTATTCTAAAGAGGTGAAAAGTGTCATCATTGTATTGCAGAAATTTAAATTTAAATATTTTTTTTAGTTTAGCATAGAAATATTCATTTTTATATCAATATTTCTATAAAATAGAAATTCCGATGAATTTTTTTTTTTCTTTGTCTGGCGGTTTTTTCTTTATGCACCCCAGATAGCTACAAGCATTCTTCTGGCCATTTTCGTATCTTGCAGTTTAATTAAAAGCCAACATTTGCCGCTGATAAGCGGACCAATTTGTTGCAAACAGCAAGCGTTTGTTTCTTGGTGGTGGCGGTAGCTTGCAGCGCCATAAATCGAAAATGCTGCCAAAATGTTATTTATTCATTTGACCACAACATTTGAACGCCAGCATGGCAGCTTTGTGCATAATATGCGTGATTTTTTGCATCGCTTTATTGTAGATAGCGTCAGTGGCCGGTGACTGCTGACACTTGACCATGGTTGTTGAAAAGAATGCGCGCGCTTTGAATAATTTTACAAATTTTAGCCGAAAGAAAGAAAAAACAAAAAAAAAAAAAAAATTTGTAACACTCAAAATATTTAAAAAGCCTGCAAGTCAAAAAACGGCATCCTTTGCAAAAACGACATTTCGCATGTCTGTCGGTTTATGTCAAGGTTCTTGGCCGTTTTGTCTTGCTGTGATTTGACGCCATGAATTTGGGGCAGTTTATTGTTAATATTTTTCATTTGCAAAATATTTTTATAAAAAATTTTTAAATGACATAAAAAAGTTAAAATTACTAACAAAAAAGTATGCAAAGGGGTTTCAACCCCTCGACCCGTTTATCAGGCTTTCGAAATTCCATACTCTCTCTTCTCGGCTTAAAGACAATCGCCAATGAATATGCTACACTGCTAATCATTTTTTTTTTAATAAACAAATATGAGCATTCGAAAAAATATCCGCCCCTCCTCATCCCTCTTTTTGTTTAATTTTGTCAGATTTACGATTTCAAGCGGTATTTTTATAGTTTTGCTAAAAAAATTTTTTCCACCAACCAATTAGTAACATAAATATCCTTATCTTCTTTCAGGAACCACAATCCAGCGATCAAATTGGTGAACTCTATCAGGATGAACCCAATATGGCAGCAATATTAATGCGCCGCCATATAGAAACTGGTGATTTGATAATGGTAAGTTGTAATACATAAGTATAAGATATATACAAATAAACATATGCATTATCAATTTGACAATAGAAAATGAATTAATTGCAACGACGTGCTTCAAATTTGCACTCGTTTACCGTTGTTGTTGTTAGTTTTGCTGTGTATGTGTGACCTTCAAAGGCCGTCATGGTTCACTACACTGCAAAAAGTGGTAACAACTAGCTACAGTAGCAGCAGCACATGGGCTTGCACCATGATGTCAATAACTAAAATTAATATCATGTTTCTTTGAAAAGAAAAACGGCAAATGCTACTTACAATCAAAGAACTTGTTTCTTGTCCTGTCCAATTTTGACTTTTGGCCATTTTTTATTGTTATTGTTCTTGTTCTTATTCTTGTTTATATGAGATACTAAATATTTTTTTTTCTATTGGAATCAAATAAAATGTGGTTAATTGTTTAAATGCACATTTACTGCACTTAATAATGAATTGAAATTAAATCTTATCTGGTTGCATTAGCAGCGTTTTTTAACCCATACAAAATGGTTTTTTCTAATTCTTAATGTAACACCAGTAACACGAGAAGTATTGTCATCTATTGTCTTCGTATCTGAAATTTCGTAGGATTATCTCTAAAATCACTTTTTGTATAGCTTTTTAAAACTTATGCTTATAAGAGAGGTACCAAGCTCTTTTGTCCAAATTCACACACATTATGTTCAGAGCTTGCGCTAGCTATCCCTAGTGTTTGTGTCTATTTTGGTTGCGTTATCGAAAGTTATGCTCAAAAATGTCGCTTTAAATGTTTCATTTGTGTGAGTGGTAGGCGTGTCCGTTTATCAATTTCACTCATTTTCAATCCCAAGAGCTAACTTTGACGAAAAATGCAGTGTATAAAATTTTAACGAATTATCTTGTTAAGTTTTCCTATGAAAGATATTTCTACAGACAGATGAACAGACAAACGGACACAACTATATCGACTCAGGAGGTGATATACATATTTTTTCATAGTTGCCACGTCTCCTTCTTTGCGTCACAAACTGGGTGTAGGGAATAAAAATGTCATGTTTATGGCGGCATCGAACTCATGACTATTCCTTTTCTAAGCGAAGATCTCACCCGCTAAGCTACTGTGACATTTATTTATCGATTGTTTATTGTTTCACTTGAAAGATTTCCTAAACTATAAGAAGTATGAAAAAAAAACTCTATGACTTTCTTAGCTACAAAATTGAGGGCCAAAAACTTTCTTTAGATGTAATCTTTAAAGTAGACTTCAATCAAGAATGGTACTGTGTATTTATAAAGCCGTATTGCGTCCAAGCTTCACCTAAGGTTCTTTAGTTTTGTTGCCAGCGATTAGTGAAAGGTATAATCGGATAAAAGTGGAGGAAGCACAATGGACTGTGTTTAACGAGAGCAGCGTCAGCGTCTTTTGGCATATGCTCTCTCCAACCTAATTGATTAAAGCCACTGCCTCATAAAGTGCTATCAAGCTCAGAGAAATCGGTTGCTGTTTACCAAAGAATTATTGCCAAAGCTCCATTCTTAATACCCTACTTGTCTGATTCCCCCACTGATAACATCTGGCAAATACTAAATTTTGAGAAAAACTTTGGTTTTTTGAAGAAACTAAATGGGAAGACAGCATATATACACTGATGGCTCGAAGATGGACTATGGTGCGTCTGTCAGGCAGAGGATTATGCCATCCGCAGAGGATTATGCCATCCTCAAGACCTGCAGGTAAATAGAGACTGCTAGTGTCAGTTAGAGACAAATGGCGACCTTTTCTGATGGTCAAGCTGCTATCAACGCGCTTAACTCAGCAACGACCAAATCGAAGCTATTTGAGGGCTGCAGAAAAAATTTGGTAGAACTAGGACGACTATCAGAACTTTTTCTCGTTTGGGTAACAGGTCATAGCAAAATTGAAGGCTGAAAAGGCTGCTGAGCTTGCAAGACATGACTCCTCTCTAGGTTAGGTTAGAGTGGCGGCAATATTGCAACACATAGAGCGCAAGGGTCCATAGTGATACCACAAACTCTCTTATCAACGTCTATTCATAAACTCTGGTCCTCTCAATATGGTGTTTGTCCAAACTGAAGGATCCTGTCAGCACAAGTGAATTTTAGTGAGTTCCTTTAAGGAATGGCTGACAAAACATTTTAGTCTAGTTCTTGCAAGCGCAGGACAAAGACATAAAAGGTGTTCAATTATTTCCTCTTCCTCAGGCTCGTGACAGTTTCTGCACCAGTTGTTTGCGACTATGCCCAGTCTTAAGGCATAATGACCAATTAGACAATAGCCAATCACAGCTCTAGTCAGCAGGCTGAATTCACTCCGCGTCAAAGACAGTAAATATTTGAAATAATCTACTTTGTGAAAACTATGCCAAAAATACTTTGTTATAGCGCTAGTGTAAGATCTATTCTATTTCGATAGGTCTAGTGAAGAATAAGATTTTTTCGCTTTTCGGGCAGTCATTTCACAACGCGAAAACCTCAGATCTGCTATCTAAAAACCGCCTTGATATTTACTATCGGCAAGCGTGCCGAAAAACTTAGTATATATCCCCTTGAAGTCCTTCGGTCGGAGTTGCATAGATGCTAATGAGAAGGAATCTCTCTAACACTTTCTCTGCAGCTGCCCTGCTCTATCTATATAGAGTTAGACTTAGAGCTTTAGGAAATCCCTTTTTCAATGATCTGAGCGAATTTGCCAATATTGATATTGGATCCATGCTCAACTACTTTAATAGAACAAACTGGATATAAATATTCTTTAAGGTTTCTTTTAAAAGATAGCTACCTGTCACTGATAAACCGTTCTACCAACCAGCCTGATCACTTATGTGACATCAAAACGGCGCTAATCAGCCAAAACAAAAAAATACTTTTCAGGACCTTTGATATTCGGTACCCTTGAGCTTAAATATTTATCTATGCGGAATTGATCTCGCTGAGAACTTTTGTGTTTCCTGTAATTTTGTTTTTCAAGGGTTTTTAAAGAGTTCATTCTAGCCTCGTTCCAGATTTTTTCTAGAAATCTTCTATTGCCACATTGAAACTGCTTGTATCAACCCGTGTTAACACTATTGTGTCCAAAATTTTCCAAATGTTTGTAATAAATGTTTGGAATTGAAACATCTTTTTGTCGAAAAGAATAGATTATATAGAGGAAAATTTCAAATAAGGACTCAACCAACGAAAAGTGTACATTTGGTATCAGTAGAAATGAAAAGTTTTTCAAAAATCGATTTTGAATGAATATTTTGCCAAAACCTGCTAACAATGGGTTAAGTTAAATTCATTCAATAAATTTTTTTATTTTTGTGTGGGCAGCACTAAATTTTTCTTCAATTACAATAATTGTTATTAGAGTTGTTGGTTTTTAAAGTGTTGTACGAACGTACGTAACTTTTTTATTAAATTGTTTTACAATTATTTACTACTTGTTGTTGTACAATATCTTTCAGATAAAAAAATAGTATCTTTGATTTGTTGCTCTGATTATTTCACTAATTTAAATGCGCTCCACTTTATAATCGGGCAAAACCAAACAACCAACCAACCGACCGACCGACAAACGTCCGCCACCTGCAGCACTAATAACGCTGACGATGACAACGACGCAGTAAAAATTGTCGCCTGCCATTGTGGTCGATCGTTTGAAGTGTGGAATCGTTCGGACCACACGGGCACCTTGACCAATTTCGTTTCGTTTTGTGGTTGTTGTTTAGTTTTTTTTTTTTCTTTTTTTGTTGAGTGTGAAAATTACTTTATTGAATTAGAAGGAAAAAAAAAATTCATTTTTAATTCATGCAAATGCTTGTTAGCAAATAAGTAAGTAGTTGTTGTTGTTGTTTTTGTTGCTTTTTTATTATTTATTTTTATTTATAAAACAAAACAATGCCACTTGCGCTAAGAAAATGTTACACTTTTTCAAGGTTGTTTTGTTCTTTGCCACAAATATCTCTGCAGAGCGTCCGTCCAATCCATGGGTTTTCTGTGTGGAATTTTACGTTTTTTTTTTCGCAAGTTCTTTTAAGTTTTAATTTATTTGTTGTTCTAATTTATCTTTATTACTTTTGTTACAACAACAGCACTTTAACAAAACATAAATAATTTTTATTGACTTTTTTAGTGTTGTTTTTACAGCAATAAATGTTGTTAATTTAGTTGTCTTTGATATTGACACTTTATTTTTTATGCCCCCATTAAATGATGTCAATTGGCATGCCATGTTGTTGTTGGCGTAGTAGAGTAATCAAGCTATAAGAAATTTCCTTTTTGCATATGGCACCATTTTCGTTGAGCTGCTATAAAATCAGAATTAAAAAAGATTTTTAAGGGAACTAAAAACGAGCTATAAAGTTCCAAATCATCCTATGTACTATATGATATGGCACCATGCCATGGCTGACTTGGCACACTAGATAGTTTCGAAGTTTTTGTAGTCAGAATTGTTTCATATTTTCGCGTTAATTGTACGTGTTTCATGTAACCACATTCTGCGCATATCGCATTGGATCCAATCATTTGGCTTAGTGGTTTCTATTTAGTCTTCTCCACATTCAAAGCAGCCATCAGATGCTTCTTGGAATAAAACATTTTCTTCACCTTCTTCGGAAAAAGTATAACTAGTGGCCACTTTACGTTTGCTAGACCATATTATTAGAAGACGTAAGAATTCTTACCGTTGGTTTTTTATTGTTTTCTCGGCTAAGAGTTTTTGTAAGCCTTTGGCACAGTCAAGATTTCACTCAAAGAATTTCTGGCGAGATGTCACTTGTATTCAAAGTTTCCAAGGGTTTTCTAAAATATAGGAGAAAACTTCATATTAAACAGGTGAAAATGAAAAAGAATAATTTATGGCCCTACATGACAAAAATTCTACGATTCTGGAACATTTGTACTCCCAAATATTTTATAGCGCGCAAAAAAATAAATGGCACCAGAATTATATCACCCTCAATAATTAGGTGCCATTTCTCTTTTTTGGTATGTACCGAATAAAATTAAGCCTTTTACAATTACATTGTCCCGCTCACAGGTTATTTTCTCAACTGCAGCTAAACGATCTATTCCCCACGAAATCTTTCGCGTAACTGAACTATATTTTCTCCAAATTTGAATGCAACGAAAACTGTAAGTACTGAAATTGAAAGGGATGCCATATTATCTGGGGTTCCACATCTCCCGGGCTTAAATTCTTCTTAGTTTATGCTTAATTCATTTGTCGATTTATTGTGATCCACTATAATTCTGGCCAAAGGCCTATGGGGAGAGCTCGCACTTTCTTTTTAAACCCTACAACCAGGGTATATTCACTTTGTCCTTCCGTTTGTAACGCAGAGAAGGAGGCGTGGCAGATATAGAAAAGTATATATATTCTTGATCAGCGTCACCTCCTGAGTCGATATAGCCATGTCCGTTTGTCTGGCTGGCTGGCCGGCTGGCTGGCTGGCTGTGTGTTGAAATACACTTTTTAGGAAAATTGAGCAAGATAATTCAATGAAATTCGGTACACTGCCTCCGTCGTCAAAGATAGCTCGGGGGATTGAAAATGAGCGAAATCGGTCAACGGACACGCCTACCGCCTATACAAAAAATATATTCAAAATGCAATTTTAGGAGTATTTTTCACGACAATGCAACCAAAATACGCATAAATACTAAGAATTGTAAACGCAAGCTCTGATAAAAAACTGAACGAATTCGGACAAGAGGGCGTGGCACCTCCCATATAAGCAAAAGCTTCAAAACGCTATACTGAAAGCGTTTTTGAGATATTCGAACCAAATTCGTCTCAGACACTACGAATCATAAATGAAAGCTCTCAACAAAAATTGGGTGAAATCGGACAAGGGGGCGTGGCACCTCCCATATAAGAAAAAGTTTAAAAATACTGAAATAGTTTTTTGAGATAATCCAACCAAATTTCACTCAAATACTAAAGACTATAAATGCACGCTCTAAGCTAAAACTAGACGAACTCGGACAAGAGGGCGTGGCACCTCCTATATAAGCAAAAGCTTCAAAACGCTTTGCTGAAAACGTTTTTCACTCAGACACTAAAAACTATAAATTCAAGCTCTGGATAAAAACTGGGTAAACTCGGACAAGAGAGCGTAGCACCTCCCATATGAGCAAAATTTTAAAAATACTGCAGTGTAGGGTATTTGATGTTTGGCCAGGCCAAATTTTACACCCTTACTAGTTAATTATCTTGCAAAAAAACGTATAAATAACGATTACTTCGTGACTTCAATTTGAGCACAAGAACAATTAAGCTTGTTGGTTCAACAGATCCCCAATTGGGCCCCCTCCCGAAAAAAATCTGATCCTGATAGTACCAATTAAAAACTATGAGAAATATTATTTTTTCGAAATTAAATCACTCTTAACCCTTTCGACCCGGCTGGGACAATATATCCCAAAAATTTTTGAATATATACTTTTGAATAATATAAATAGGATATAAACGTCACCTAAATTGAATGAATTAATAAAATTAATGCAATTTTTAGTAACCACTGTTTTTTCTTCTAACCACTCCAAGGACATTGTATCCCGAAAATTCAAATCCAAAACATCTGTTGAGAGTATAGACCGGAAGTGCCTCTGGCGGTGAAAATTTGAATTTAGAGACGGACAAACATTTTACTTTAATTTAGTTTCTAAAATCAACCTACCACAAATATTGTGTACCCCACAGTTTTTTTCCGGGTCGAAAGGGTTAAACAAACTGCTTAGAGAAAATAAAAATTAATTTAAAAGGCTCCATGACCACATTGGGTCATTAGTATAAAAAGTCCTTATTTTCAAAGATAAAATTCTGGTTTTAGAAAAAAAATACTACGTTATACCGATATATTATTTCAAACACAGTTTTACTTCCTCTGAATCCCATTTGGTTTTATTGGAACCCACTCTTGTTTCAGTGGTCCATGGCTATGTGACCAAGTGTCCATTTTGTGTTTTTATTATGAAAAGTCCTTATTTGGAGGATAAAATCCTGGCAAAAGAAACTGCATTAGCTGATACTTCGTTTCAAATATTGTATTATATTTTATAGATCTCATTTAGCTTCATCAGAATCCATTAATTTTCCACTGATGCATGGCCAGGCGATCAAGTGGCCAAAAGGCCAAGTATCCAAGTTGGGTTCTTAGTATAAAAAGTCCTTACTTTCAAGAATAAAACAAGGCCATTAGGAAAAAGAAGCTACACTAAATTGATACATTGTTTCAAACATTGTTTCATGTTTAATGGATCCCATTTAGTTTCCTTGAAATCCACTCATGTTTCAGTGGTTAATGGCCAGGTGACCAAGTGAGAAGTCCTAATTTTCAAGGATTAAATCCAGGCATTAGCAAAAAGAAACAACACTAAACTGATGCATTGTTTCAAAAACTGTTTTATGTTCTACAACTCTCATTTAGTTTTATCGAAACCCATGCATGTTCGTGTAATCTATGACCAGGTGCCCAAATGGCCGTATGGCGCACTTTAAAGCTAAATGCTCAAAGTACAGCTACTTTTCACTTTGATTCAAGAATATCTCAAAATTCTGATGTGATGCAACAAAAATGATTACGGCATCGTTTTAAGCATGACAAAAATCTTCAGAATTCGGAATCAGAGCATATATTGCTCACAAAATATGGCGTCGCTTTCAAAAAAAGTCGAAATTATCTGGAAAGTACAATATATACACATTGGCCCAAGGTATAGAAAACTACCCCAGCAATTTTGACATCGGATATCTCAGACAAGGCAATCCCGATTTGAATTATTTTTTCAAATACTGAAACTGCCATTGTTTGGCAACATGACACTAGTGCTAATGTTATCATTTTAACATATATATTTTTTTTTTTTCAAAAATGATCTTCTTGGAGACTTTCGGTTGGTGTGGGCATGGCGAACTCAAGATCATCGTGAGGGGTGGTTTTCTACTTCTAAACTAAATATGGGTTAGGCATCAACCGTATTTTCCTATTACTGTATTCAGGAAAGAAGCATTTAGGGCAGTCTCGTATGTTTTAGCTCTAATTGAATAACTGAAGAGAGATTTACTAATCCTACAGACAAATTCAGAAGAGAATCAGTAAGCAGCAAGTTCTGAAGAGCGGAAAGATGCGCTTTTAGAGGGCGGTAAGACTTTTATTTTTACTCATCAAAATTGAACTGAAAGCTGTAGTAGTAGGTGTAATGGGAAATTGCAAACTTGGAATATTTCTCAAAAAGTTTTTCAGAACTTTCATCTTTTCCTTAGAGAACGAACTTCAAGATCGTGATTCTTCTGAATATTTTACAGAGAACATTTTTCGTTTTCATTTTTAATGAAATTACATTCCATATCAAAACTAAATAACAACCAAATTTTTAACGAAATTAAGCAAAATTTTGAGCAATATTTCGAAAATGATTATTGGCCAAATTATTATCATATAAATTTTTTTTTATTTTTTTTGTTTTTGGACGTTATTTCATTGTTTGTGTTCCCTTAAAATATAAATTTTATCACTACACCTTGTCAAAATTTATTGTTGCAACAATGTTGCACATTTTATTGATATTTAGATAAGAAACTTAAACATTTTGAACGCCATTCAAAGAACTTTTCGCAACATTCGCTTTAATTAAATACATCTTTATCGTTCAATTCGAATGATGATGGATTCATACAATTCTTAGTTAACCTTTAGTATTATGCAATTATGTAATGTACAACATGTTATAAAGAAATCAACACTTTACCAAACAAAGTCAAAGTGTGATATAACAAGCATAGATCAGATGCATGGCATCCTCTGGCAATAAATCGATATTAAAATAATGCAAATGTTAAAGAAATCAAACAACTAACCAGTTAATTTGAAGCTTTGAAATTTTTACTCACAGACAGACGGCATCTTCATTTACTTAAAATGAAGAGGTTTATTGCTTACATTTTGTGTAAATATCAAGGCTACAAAAGCATACAACGACGGATAGACAGACAACGAAGCAACTCCAGCAGCTGTTGCTGCTTGGACAGACAAATAGCACAGTCAGTTAAATCATAGAAAACAAAAGAGAAAGAAAAGAAGCAGACGAATTAAAACTCGACAAGTTCCACAAAAAAAAAAGTGTTCAAGTAATGCAACGTGAAGGAAATTCATTTTGAATGCAAATTTTTGAATTCAATACAACGTCGCTTCTTAGTCGGCCGTCGGTGAGGAAGCGCAGCCAAAGTGTAATAATGTTGTTTGTCTATGTATGTTTTATAATATGTTGTATATATGTATGTAGTAACAAGCAGCTAAATGTCATCAAACTAAAAGTCATAGACTGACAGACAAATACAGACTCGTCGTACAGAGAGCATAGCTAACTAGACAAGTTACCTGGTAACATTGTTGGCTCGTCGTTGTCGTCGCTGCTGTTTGCCATCTTTGTTACGAAATCAAAACTAAAACGGAAAATGTTGGTAGTTGATTTTGGAAGCAAAAAAAGAAAGAAAAAAAACGTAAATTTATTAAATTGCGGAAAGTTGATTTTCTGCACGATACTCTCGTCGCATGCGCACAGTTTTTTCTCACAACACAAAAAAAGCGAAAACTTTTTAAATATTCGCAGGGAGCTCTTCAATGTCTGGTGACTTTTTTTCTTTTTCTTTTCAAGTTTAATACAATTATGTAAGCCACATTGTTGGGGGAGTAAAACCATGAGAATAGTTAATTTAAAATATTTTAAGTTTTTTCACAACTTCATAAGCTATAGTGTCCTTTAGGCGGCGTCTTGACTATTGTTTTTAAGCGTTTAACAAGTATTTTGTTGCTTAAGCAATATTTTAGCCGCTGCTGCTGGAACAAATTACCGATTAGAATGTTTAACACATAGCAAAATTTGTGTTCACTCAGTTATTCAACAGCTTATTAAGCTGTTTATAAACTTTTTTTTATGATTTGTAGTTTTTTCGACAGCTTTAATAGTTCTGCGCGCAAATGCGCAACTGCGCATGCGTGTAGCACAAATCAGCATTAATCAGTATCACACGCAAAAAAATTAAGTAATAACAAGGTTCTTTTAATGCCCTACTGGCGGCTAAGGTGATAAGCAAGAACACATGCAGATTTTGGATTTGGAGTACATGTACATTAGACTGGGTCGGTCTCCATAGAAAAAAAAAGTTTGGAAAAACTGCTCCAATTTAAGAGCTTAATCCAAAAAAAAAATTTTTTTTTTGACCAATCTAAAAATAGCAGAAAATGGTATTTTTTCCGTTATTCAAGAAGTATCTAAAGAGTTTAATTAGACTTAAATTTTTTCCACACAGCTTTGAACCTCTGAGGTCATGTTCGGTTAGTGAGAATCAGTTTCTCTGGTTTGTATCCCCCTAAAAACAATTTTTTTACTTATAAAATCGAATCGCGAATATATTTACACCAAAGCTCATGAGCAAAGAAATTGGGCCTAATTAAGCTCTTACAACGATATATCATTTTTGAACATCGGACATCACCTGTAGTGATGAGCAAAATTAGTCTTGGTCTTGCGTCTTGTTCTTGGTCTTGCTAATTTTGCGAGACCAAGACCAAGACCAAGAAGCTGATATTTTTGCAAGACCAAGACCAAGACTGCTATGGTCTTGGTCTTGCTCACGATAATTATCAAGACCAAGACTGCTTTTCAGTCTTGCTAATTTATAGTTGAAAGTTGTTTCACGCCCGTTTTGAAGATAAAATCATCTCTCGATTTGAATTTTGGCATCTTAAACACCCAACTGCTTTGGAAAAATATGGTTTTGAAAATTCAATATCTCTGAAAATTTTTTTAAGACTAAGACCAAGACCGAGACCAAGACTTAATGAGCAAGATCAAGACCAAGATTAAGACTCAATATCAAAACCAAGACCAAGACTCAATGTGCAAGAACAAGACCAAGACCAAGACTGCTATAGTCTTAGTCTTGGTATTGGTTTGCTCATCACTAATCACCTGCCGAAGTTATGGAAAAATTCCAGTTTGATTGTCTTTAGAGTGGTCCAATTGTTTTTTTTTTTGTTTCCTAGATGCTTTAAAAGTGCGGTTTTTCCAATATTTTTTTCATCGACCCGTCTTAATGTACATTAAAGTGAGTTGCCAAAAAGAAAAATTTCTGGTTCCAACTGCAATATGATCTTAGGCATGCTGTAAGACCTTGCACAAAATATTTTGACTCTGGTGAAAACTTAACTTTGGCTAGAATTTCTTTTCCAAATTTTTCTTGGCTATATGTACTTAGCTTCGAATAAAAATCATTTAAATAGTACACCAAAACGTTTAAGTTTTGCATTAAAGATTTCGGAAAGTCATGCCCCAAACAGACGGCAGCTCTAATGCACATTACAGACGCAATAATGTGAAACTTTTCATTGCATGATTTTAGGCATTTTTTAAATACATATTTCATACCCATTGTCTAAAAGAAACTTTCCCAATTTAGGGTCCAAAAAATTCTAAAACATCAAAAACAAAATTTATAGTGAGTTTAAGCATCAGAAAAGCTAATCAGAATTTTTGGACACTGAATTGGGAAATTTTCTTTTAGTCAATGTCTATGAAATATGTATTAAAAAAAAGCTTAAAATCATGCAATAAAAAGTTTCACATTAATGCGTTTGTTGTGTGCATTAAAACTGCCGTCTGTCTGGGGTATTAGAGATTTCGTTCGTTTTATTTCAAATCAAAAAAAAAAAATAGCATACTTTTAGGATATGCAATAAAAGGGTTGCGTCCAAAGACTTCTGACAAAAAATCAAAAGTGCAGCCATTTTCGAAAAATCTCGAGGCCAAGGCTTCCTAAAAACAATTCTTTGCAAATACCTCACTAACTTAGTCCGTTGCTTAGACGGAGTTTACGGACATACTTCGACGAAATTTGTCACTATGTGAAATCCTGAAAATATACCAGATGTCTTTGCTACATCTGCGCCCATTTCAACTCCTTGATGAATAGAGGTGGTCTCAAATCATAGTGTTTGTCACTAATTTGCAAGGCAGTAACCCCTTAAACGTACAAACTGACACCTTCGGAGAGCTGGTTATTTACAGAGAAGATACACTTAACTTTTTTCTTTCCCTTACCAATAACAGTTTCTGAAGAGAGCATTCAGATGTATCGCATGCTTTTCAAAGAAATAGCGATCTGTCTCTGTCATATGCTTTCTCAAAGCTTTGAGTCTTTGTGACCTATTATAATCCATTCTTAAAAAGATATGATGCATGACTCCATATACTGCATCGTTGCCCCTTACCTAGAGTTTTTCTTGAAGACTGGAATTATTAAATTTATGGAGACTTCAATGTATCTGTAACACTGTGCTACTTAGTCGAATGTTCTTACATTGTCAAATTCTTGCTAGAAAACCCAATTTAAAAGAGCTGAATTCAGTGATCATAGTCATTTTAACGGTTGAGCTCTAGTTTTCGAAGATATTCAAGTTTGTAAACTTAATGATGTATTCCACAAAAAATTTCTCATGTGTTATATATGTCATGTCATGCAACATTTAAGCAACCTCCCGGCTGTCATTCTCCCGACTATCACTCCCCCGGATGTCAGTCTCCCGGTTGCCATTCTGCCGGCTGTCACTCTCCCGGCTGTCATTCTCCCGTCAACTTTTTTCAAGGAGCATTCTTCTCTTACTGGAGAATGTTGTTTATTGGTTAATTCATTACACTTCTGAACTAATTTTCCTGTTTATGATTAGAGGCTGTCCATAAACCTCGTAGGGAGGAGGAGGTTCAAGGAGAAACGGTGCAGATGACGATTATGAATTCATCTCTCAGAGCTGCAACCTATTTTTATTTTTAATTTATTTAAATTGCTTTTTTTAATTAAAAAAAAAGAAATGTCCTCAAACTTTTGAATAAAATTTTTTAAATTCCAACCTAAATTTTTAGGATTGTTTTCGAAAATTTGGTTTAAATCATACTTTTTTATGACTAAATTTTAATTTTTGTTTACAGAAACGCTAAAATAAATTTTTTTTAAATTGTACAAAAACTTTCGGGGTTGCCACATGGTTTTTTTTAATTTTGTTAAAGCCATAAACTTTAAAAAAATTGAATTTTAATCTTATCTTTTTTAAATCCAACATACAGTTTTAGAGTTTCTACATGGTTATTTTTCAAAAATTTTGTTGAAACCTTATTTTTTTTTCAGAATATTGAAAATTTTGTTTTTAGAAACGATAAAATAAACTTTTTGAAAAATGCACATTAAGTTTCAGGGTTGCCACTGGGTTCTTGTTAGTTAATTTAAACAACATTTTTGGAAAATAACTAGGTGGCAACCCTAAAAATATATTTTGGATTTTTAAAATGTTTATTTTAGCGTCTTAAGACTAAAATTAAATTGTTTTTTTACATATAGTGCTCAAACGAAATTTACGAAAAAACAGTATGGCAACCCTGAAAGTTTTTGCACAGTTTTAAAAAAGTTTAGCTGAGCGTTTCTGAAACCAAGCATTTCAATTTAGTCAAAAAAAGTCAGAATTAAATAAAATTTTCGGAAATAAACAAGTGGCAACCCTAAAAATTTGTATTGGATTCTTAAAAAGTTTATTAAAACGTTTTAAGACTACAATTTCAGACTTTTTTTTTAAAATACTTATATGGTTTACAAAAAAAGAATATGGCAACCCTGCAAATTTTTGTACAATTTTGAAAAAGGTTCCAATAATTATTAAAAAAAAATTTAAAAAATAGTTAAAGACAAAAAAAGCATGTTTCGGTACACTTTATAGCGATTCAGCCTAGTACCGTCGTAATATTCATTTGCAACTCGTGTAGCGCCCTCAAAGCTGTCTGCAATGTCAGTTCTTTTACACAACTCTAAGCATTAGAAGTCAACAGAGTTAAATGGCAAAGTATATTTCATCCAAAAAGCCACACGCTCGTCAGCTTGTCATAATTCTAACCTTCATATTTTGAACGATCGTAATTTACAAAAGAAACCAACTGCACACACACGCGTGCACAACAAAACAAACCTTTTTTGGTGCTACATACAAACAACATGTGTTGCGTTGCGTTGCGCTTGCGCTTGCTGCTGCGCATGCGTGTTGGCCGTAATTAGTAGGGTAAAGCAACAACTTTAATTGCAAAGCTGCTGTCTAATGACCAAAAAAAAAATAAATAAAAAAACACGATATACAATGGAACAAATAAAAATGAAAAAGATGAAAAAACTGCATTTTAACGATTTGCGCCTAATGATGACGCGCGGCGGCGCAGTCTGTGTTGTTGCTTCACAGTTATAAAAGTCATAAAGTAAATAAATAAAAGAGCGCCTGCACTTGCAGTCGGCGGAGTGTGCCATCATATTTTTTCATTTAATTTTTTTCTCTTATATCTATAATGCATTTATGCATAAAGCACTGTTACGTAATTTTTTATAACATGTTTATATGGTGTTTTCTTGCTTGCTTTGTTGAAATTTATAGTGCTAATCTTTTGGTTTTTGTTGAAATTTAAAAAAAAATTTAATTTTTTTTTTTCTTTTTGAAAATTTATTTTTTATAAGGTCACAGTTTATTGGGATGCTTTGTTGCATTGATTAATTGTCTGAAATTAATAAAGATTTTTCCAGAAATCTTTTAATTTAAACAATGAATTTTCCGCTTGAATCGCTCGGCTCGAGATTGATGTTAGCACGCTATAGGTCATATTGTGGCTTTTTATGGATATTATGGATAAATGATACTTACCATCACAGTGTATTTATGCACTAATGATAGCTTTAATATGATTAAACCATACATCAGCCACAAACCAAAGGAATGCTTACTTATAGTTAGAGATTTGTTATAATAAAATTTAGGTTATAGTAGAAACATTTGAACTTCTTAACTACTTTATACGCTTAAATATGACATTAACTCTAAGCGGCCATAATTAAAGTTAAAATTTTTTTTAAATTTTATTTTAACCACAATACATTTTTGAACAAACTTTTAATGTGACAACAACTAGTCAACGACTAACAGTCTAGTTCTATTAGGTTTTTAAACTATAACAAAAACTAGGCGTCTCTTATGAACTCCTGAAGTTGTTTTACATATTTTTTATTCTAATGACAACAAGTTTTAATAATAAACAATTACGAACAAATATAAAGGGTCCGCCAAATAACTTTTTTTTTTTTTGAAAATTCTATAAAAAAAAAAACTACTGGATATTTTCTCAAATTTCTTTTTTTATTTGAAAGTGCAATCCTTCCGGTTAATAATGAAAAATAATTTCATTCAAATGGCTGCCTCGGCTGGCCATGCAGTAGCCTACACGATTGGTCCAATTTTTTAGCACATTATCGATTATGTGCAGCTGTATTTCACCAATGGCTTCACGAATATTGTCCTTCAAAGCGTCAATTGTCTCTGGCTTGTCGGCGTAACACTTATCTTTGAGGGCACCCCACAAATAATAGTCCAACGGTGTCAAATCGCAGCTCCGAGGTGGCCAAACGACATCAGCTCTGCGGCTGATAATGCGATCTTCAAAAACAGGGCGCAAAACATCGAGTGTAGCTTCGGCTGTGTGGCACGTAGCGCCGTCCTGTTGAAACCAAATGTTGCCAATATCCTCCTCTTCCATTTTTGTGAACAAAAATTCGTTCAACATGGCCCGATAACGATCGCCATTGACTGTAACGGCCACTCCTTGCTCATTTTCGAAGAAAAATGGCCCAATTATGCCTCTGGGTCAAAATCTGCACCAAACAGTGACTCGTTTTGGGTGCAGCTTGCTTGTTTACATACCCGCCAAGATCAAAATGAGCTTCATCTGAAAAGATGATTTTTTTGGCAAAATCGGTATCTTCTGTAAGTCGATCGCAGGCCGACTTAGCGAAGCGAAAACGCATTGGATGGTCAGTTGGCTTCAACTACTGAACCAATTGGACTTTGTATGGCGTCATACCAAGGTCTTTATGCAAAATTCGTCTCAATGATGTCTCCGAAATGTTCAATTGTTGAGAACGACGGTGAATTGATGTTGATGGCGCTTCACGCACACTTTCTGCCACAGCAGCAATATTCTCGGGTGTACCCACTGGTTTTGGCTTTTCACGCTTTAGTTTATCGATGAGGATGCCAGTTTCTTTCACTTTTTTCACAAGATAATGAACATACGGTGCTTCTCTTCTTCCAAAATCCGTACGCAATTTTCGCACACATTCTGCAACATTACCATGATTTTCAAAGTAATATCGCAATATTTCCCAGCGTTGTTCAAGCGTTCAGCGGAAGGATAAAACTAATCATCTGTCAAATCAGACATGAGCTAAGTGTTATCATTCACGAAATAAGCACTAGTTGAAAAAAAAAACGTTAGATGGCGGACCCTGTACTATACTTAACAAAAATAATTTTAAAATAAAAAAACTAAGTTATTTAAATTAAAAAATAAAAATAAATTTTGAAAATAAAAAAAAAATCATTTTTTAAATTGATAGAGATTGAGATTCATCTCATAAATAAATAGAAAAACCAAAAAGAAATTTATCAATAAAAAAAAACTACACCCCACGTTGGGCGCCAATTTAATAATTTATAAAATATATTTTTTTATTCACGTCCCACGTTGGCGCCAGCAAAAAATTTATAAAATATATTTGTTTAATCACATCCCACGTTGGGTGCCAGCTAAATAATTTATAAAATATATTTTTTTATTCACGTTTCACGTTGGGCGCTAATTAAATAATATATAAAAAAACTTATAATTTTTTATTCACATCCCACGTTGGATGCCCGTTAAATAATTTATAAAATATATTTTTTTATTCACGTTTCACGTTGGGCGCCAATTAAATAATTTATAAAAAACATATAATTTTTTATTCACGGTCCACGTTGGGCGATAATTTAATAGTTTATAAATATATTTTTTTTGTTGTTTAAATCCCACGTTAAATAATCTATAACATATATTTTTTCATTCACGTCCCACGTTGGGCGCCACTTAAATAATTTTAAAAAAAAATATTTATGATTGTAAAATATTTAAAATTTTTTTTTATGTTAATTTCTATATTGTTTTTGCGGCAAACGGTTTTGCAGTCGACTTCGAGTAATCATGACCTACTGAATACAAAAATAATATCAGATTTGCCGAATTGACTCTAGTTCTCTAAATAACCTTGTTTAAAAGTGAAAAAATAGCTGTTTTGAGGTATATTTGAAGTAGTATAACACTTACAGTAAACAGTGTAATGAGTTTTTGCTAATGAAATCGAATAGAAGTAACCTTCTTCATTGAGCCCTAATTTTAACTTTTCCGTTTAGTACTTTACTCTCCGAGTAATCACCCATTGAAGTAATGGTATTTCAGTGGTATTTTTTTTGCGGCCTTATTTTTTTGAGTGAATCTAAATTAACTGAGGTTACTAAGTAAATACATAGAATATGATTTGTTTGCCTAAATTAACTCAAGTTCTCCAGAAATTCTTGTTCGAAAGAGCAAAAATAGCTGTTTTGTTTGTATGAAATTGAAATGGGTGATAATTCGGAAAGCAAGGATCTAATTGGAAAAGTTAAAGTGTAGGGTTTCAAAAAGAAGGTTATGACTTTTAGATGACGTTAATAAAAATTAATTTCATAGTTTGCTGTAAGTGTTATACTTCTTCAAATTTGCCTCAAAACAGCAATATTTTTTCACTTTTAAGCAAGGATATCTGAAGAACTAGAGTCAATCCTGACAAATAAATTATACCCTTGGTGAATCTGGATTTTACGCACAAAACTTGAACCAAAGAAATAAAAAACTTTTTTGTCGCCCTGCATTATTTTAAACAAACTTTTTTAATTTATAAAGTTAAATTTTTTTATTTTATTTTCAAAGTTTTAATATTTTTAAGCTTATTTTTTAAAAAAGATCGCAACTTTGCTAAAAGCGTGCACTCTGATCGCAACCTTAGACCTTCATATTAAACTTTATCAAAGGCTTATACAACGTCAAGGAGTACTGTCGAACCAAAACTTCTTTCCTCCTAGTGATCGTTCAATATTATCATTGATTCCATGAACATGTTAATTAGTTGAATGCTGACTTCGGAATCCAAATAGATGAGATAATTTTGTTCTCTTTTATTGTAGGATTTAACCCCTTAAGAAAGAGTATCTCAAATAATTTTGTTAAAATTGTTATGTCACTCATACGTCATGTTAAGCGAAATTTACTATTGTACATATGCCGTGTTAGAAAATTAAAATTTTTTCAATAAAACATATATTCATTCAATTTGTTCTTGAATATGATATTGTATGATTTCTTAACTATTTGATGTGCTTTAATACAATGCTAACGCTATGTAGCCATCATTTAAATTAACATTTTCTTAAATTTCATTTTAAGCACAATATAATGACACTACATTGCAGCTTGAAAGTTGCATCAAACTTAATCTACAGGGAAATAAAAAAATCACAACAACTAATAAACATCATCTTATTAATGTCACTCATACGTCATGTTTAACAAATTTCTCTACATATGTCACGTAAGAAAATTATGAGGCTTTTAAAAAAACAAATATTCATTCAATTTGTTTCTTAATACGATATTAACGGTATGAACTCATAACTATTTTATATGCTTTATTACGATGCTAAAGTGATGCAGACATAATTTAAAACAAGATTTTTTATTTATTTATTTTTTATTTATTTATTTGAGCCTTTGCATTATATCAATCTTTACAGACTAGAACAATTGAACAATTTTGTTTCATTTCAACCACAATACATTGACACTACATTGTAGCTTAAAAGTTGCATCAAATTTAATCTTTCAGCAACCGAATATCATAAAACTAATAAATATCATCTTATGGATGTCACTCATACGTCATGTTAGGCGAATTTCACTGGATACGCGACGTAAAAAAAGGAACAATTTTTTAATAAAAGAAATATTCATTCAATTTATTAATTAATATGATACCATCTTTTTAACTATTTTGTTATTAACTTTATGCAGCCATAACTTAAATTTATATTTTCTTGAATTTCATTTTAAACACAATGCATTGGCACTACATTGTAACTCGTAAGTTGCATCAAGCATTAACTATCAGCAATTGAAAATCATAAAAACTAATAAACATCAACTTATTAATGTCATTCATACGTCATGTGAAACAAAAATTTTAAAAATTCAAAGAATTTTTAACGCAAGCAGTATTCATACAATTTCGTGCAATTATGTGACAAAACTATACAAAATTCTTTAAAAAAGCTTCCAGCAGCTGCACTTGTTGACTGCCCTGTTAACACATCAAATAACTGAACACTTAATTTATGCATTTTGTCAACAACTAATTACCCGTAGCAAAAAAATTAAGCAAAAAATCAAAACAAAAAATTTTAATTGAAAACATAAATTTTAGCAAATCACAGATAAGGCAACGCAACAAATAAACTTTATGGCATAGTTAAAGCTTTTTGAATTTTTCGTTTTGTCATGTCAACTTTAGAATTTCAATTGAAAAGAACAACATATAAAAAAAAATAATTTTTTTCAACTTTTAACTTTAGACTTAAATTAAGAAGACTAACACAGCCATAGGGGACTACTAAAAGTAGCCAAATCGAACGTTCATTAACCTGTTTTATTGTGCAACCAAAAAAGATATAAAAACATCCAAAATATTTCAACAATAAGGTCAATAATATAACAAAAATTTTTGTGTTTATAATTTTTTATAGCTTTTTATCTAGCTGTCTGCTTTTTGTGGAAAAAAATTCATATAAAATTTTGCACAAAAAAACTTTAAACAACACATAGATAACATAAAAACAATATGTTTGAAAATTGGCCATAATTATTATCAACAGCTGCTACAAAGGTTAACGTTTTTTTAGAAGAAAAATATATGTTGTTATAAATAGTCAATTTGTTAGTTTTTTCTTAAAGATTTTTGTTTGAATATTTGACAGTCAACTGTCTTAGAAGAGCATTGGCTAACAATGTCTGTCATAGGTGAACAAAAAAAAAAAAAATACTGACGTATAATAAAATAAACAGTTGTCGCAACTTCTGTGTGCTAAAAATACTGTTTTATGTTTGACTATTTAATGCTTTTGCATGTTAAAACACGTTTCCACCTTTGAGCGGCCATAATTTAAATTAAGATTTTTTAAAGCCTATTAAAAGCACATTATGCTACCAACGCTATATAGCTCTTTAGTTGTATCGAACTTCATGTGTCGCAATTGAAATACATAAAGCTTAACAAATACATATAAACAAAATAAACGTTACTCATACGTCATGTAAAGCGAAACGAACTATATAAACCACAACTGAAAAAACCCAAGTACTTGTTTCATTTGACATTTTGAAAATCATCAAAATGTCAAGTTACACTTAAAAAAATGATTCGCAAAAATTAATTTTCAAACAGCACAAAATGATAATAATCCCATCAAAAATTACGGTTTGTTGCAGTAATTCAATTATTTTACTAAATTCTCATGAAAAAGTAATGATACGAAAAGAAATTATACAGTTAAAACTTCAGCTACAATTACAAACTGTGAGCGTAAAATACCCTTCAATTATTACGGTTTTGATATTGTAACATTATTCTTAAGTTTTAAGCCTTTTTCGTCTTTAGCGATGAAATTTTTATGACTTGGGAACAACAAGTTTTATCCACAATGAAGATTCTGAGTTTCAAAAGAACGTTTTTTGTAGGTATTTAAGCTAAAAAAAAACTAGAAAAAAGTGTAACTTTGGCCTGGCCAGAAAAAAAAATACCCTACACTTCAGTATTTCGAAATTTTACTTATATGGGAGGTGCCACGCCCTCTTGTCAAACTCACCCAGTTTTTGCTCAGCGCTTGCATTTATAGTTCTTAGTGTCTGAGTGGCTTAGTGTCTTTCAGTATAGCATTTCGAAACTTTTGCTGATATAGGAGGTGCCACGCCTCCTTGTCCGATTTAACAGAATTTTCGTTTAGAGCTTATATTTCTAATTCTTAGTATCTGAATCAAATTTGGTTTGATTACCTTAAAAAACGATTTCAATATAGCGTTTTGAAGCTTTCGCTTATATGGGAGGTGCCACGCCCTCTTGTCCGAATTTGCTAAGTTTTTTCTCAGAGCTTGCGTTTACAATTCGTAGTATTTATGTGTATTTTGGTTGCATTGTCGTGAAAAATACTCCTAACGTTGCTTTTTGAATATATTTTTTTGTATAGGCCGTAGGCGTGTCCGTTAACCGATTTTCAATAAGTCGAGCTAACTTTGACGACGGAAGCATTGTACCAAATTTCATTGAATTATATTGCTCAGTTTTTCTAAAAACTGTATTTCCACACACAGCCAGACAGACGGACATGGCTATATCGACAGGAGGTGACACTGATCAAGAATATTTATACTTTTCTGTATCTGCCACGCTTCCTTCTCTGCGTTACAATCGGAAGGACAAAGTGAAAATACCCTGGGTGTAGGGCATAAAAACAATATGTGGTCGATTTTAGGTTCCAATTATTATTTTTCTCATACATATATGTACCTTGATCTAAGACCCTAAAACGGCAACAAATGTTCTTTGACAATCGCAACAGAGTTTTGTTTTCGAGATTGGTAAATTTTTGTCCCAGTTGCTTTGGCTAAATCGTTTTGATTAGCTGACTCCAAAAGATGTTGCACTTTTCTGTTTTAAAGTTTAGGGTGACAGTCCTTAAATTTATTTTTAAATTTGACTGCCTTGGGCCTCGATCCATTATTCAATGCCTCCTTATTTTTTTTTTTTTTGGTACATCAAAGTTGTTTTATCGAACTTGTTGGTTTTTTATAAAAAATAAAAAATCTTGCATATGGGCATTTCCCATGATGAACGTGACCGTCGTACACATTTAAAGTTAAAAAAAAAAAAATAGAAGTAAACATATTTTTATTTTAGCTTTTACTTTACACTATAACTCTAAGGTAGCACTGTAATTAGTGCCAATGTTAATAGCAGTCGAAGATCTGGTTCTAAGATACACGCAAAAAAAGACACAATACGAACGTGACAAAAGTAGAAATAGTTTTCGTGTCTATTCGAAGAAAGTCAGAATTCATCGGAACAACTCAGAATTTTTTAGTGCGACTAATTTTAGAATCTTATGCAATAATGTTACTTTATAATGTATTTTGTTTGATTCAAATATCTTCTGTACTTTTCATTGTTTTGATCATAATCTGAATCGATACGTGAAAATATGAACGCGACATTTTTTGTCACCATGCAAATATTAAGTTGAAAATCTTTCAAAAAACCAGGACTTCCCAGTGAATGTTTGGTTCACCTTATTTTGTTAAGTTAACGTGGCATCACCAATTTTTCCAAAGACTTGTATGTACCAAATCTATTAAATTATGAGTCTTTTTTAGGGGCTTGGCATCGCCTATTTATCCAGTGAACATTATTTGTCTTTGCGCTCTGTACACATGTATCAAATCTCATTCATGTGCTTTAAATATTTTCAGAATTATGATGAAGTGCTTTTTGTGGGGGCGTGATAACCCCATTTTTTCTAGTGCACATTATTTGTCTTGGTGCTTTTTACATATGTACCAAATATGATGATTTAAGTTTTTAGCTTTCTGTGAAAATGCCGATATGCAACATTGTTCATATAAAATAACACAGGCCCACAAAAAAAAAGTACCATGCGCGAAAGATCAGACCACCTGAACTTTATGTTTGAGGGGTCGCTGAATCCGAATATGGTGACGGGTTTTTTCAGAAATCAGCAATTATGCTTTGAGATTTTTTTCAGCATTATTTCTGATTTCTGAAAAAACTCGAGCCAACTCCGCTATTCTGACACCATATTCGGACTCAGCGATCCCGAAAACATAAAGTTCAGGTGGTCTGATCCTTCGCGCAGGGAATATTTTTTTTGTAGTCCTGTGCACAGGCCAAAAAAAAAAAAAAAAAAAAGTACCATGCGCGAGAGATCAGACTACCTGAACTTTATGTTTGAGGGGTCGCTGAATCCGAATATGGTGCCAGATTAGCGAAATTGCTTCGCGTTTTTTCAGAAACCAGCAAAAATCAGTAATTTTCAGCCTTAGTGTTGATTTCTGAAAAAACGCGAACCAATTTCGCTATTCTGGCACCATATTCGGATTCAGCAACCCCGAAAACATAAAGTTCAGGTGGTCTGATCTTTCGCGCATGGTACTTTTTTTTTTTGTGGGCCTGTGTAATCAATATATTATCAATTAAAGTCATGCAATTTCCGTAGGATAACAAATTTTAATTAAACTGTCTATTGCGTTCTTTTACAAGTACATAATAATCCATTTTAATTAAATATGTTAATAAATAAAATTTCTAAATGCAAGTGATAATTACAGCTATGTCAATGTAATAAAATCAAATTTAAAAGTCATTTGATAAATGAAACAAGATCACGATATCTTTAGCTACCGCTGTCTTAGCAGTCAAAGTCTATGACACAAAAAGTTGCATGAAACAGCATTTTAACAGTTTATTACAAGTGTTAAAGCGGAAAAACAGTTTTAAAAAAATCAAGCAGTTGAAATCATGCATCATTTTCAACATATGCTAATAAATGATATGATTGAAAGCACCACTCAGCCTTTGTAAGGTCACATACATATATGTGACTCAAAAAATGTTGCTTATTATGCACATGCATATTCACATTTTTACTTGAAATGACCTACTTCCTGACATAGTTATGCGAAAATTGCAAATTTTCTTTTGATAGATAACATTACACAACGAAAGACTTAAGCAAAGAACTTCACAATAAATAGGCTCAAGCGCAGCAAAGCGTACATTATTATTATTGTTTTTTTTTTTTTTTTCATTACTTTTTGGTTACCCACATTAAAAGCAATTAATTAATGCTAAAATTGTACCTCAAATTATATAGGAAGTGTTGCTGTTTTGCTTGCAGCAGTAAAATAAAAACAAAAGACTTAAGCGACAAACTACACACACAGACACATAGCGTTGTATTGCTATCGCGTTTTAATTACCCCACTAAAAGCGACAGCTAAATTTTTCGAGCCACATTTTTTTCACGAAAACTACTACGAAAACGTTTAAGCACGCTAAACTAATAATAAATAAAAAAAAATCGAACGATTTGGCTCTTTTTTTGTGCATTTTTCAAAATTTTTCTCGTATTTTTTCTTTTATTTTTATATCTACCATACCACGTAAGAGTAATAAAATACAAATATACATAAATTTCACTTGCTTAGCATGTAGTTGTTGTTTGTGTTGGTTGTTGTTTTGGCGTTTTTGTGTTGCTTATCATTTATTGCTAATAGCTACTGTAGCTAAGTAACCGCAATAAAAAACTATAAAATCAAGCGTAGAAAATGTGCTGAAATTTCATTATTTATGTGTAGCAGTTAAATTGAGGCATGCAATTACTGTAGGCGTGGCGTTGTTGGTTGAAATAGTTTTAAATTTGTTGCGTTTTTTTACGAAGAAAAATACAATTTTTTTTTTCACATTATTTTCAGCGGCCAGGGTTGAAATTTGAATTTTCCTACAAAGCTCTTATTAGTTAGCAGAAGTGTCGAAACCTCTTAGTTGCTAAGTTGCATCGGAGTTGAGTTATGCAAATTGGAAGCTAAAAAATTTATTTAAAAGCTCCGAGTTGTAGCTGCAAAAAGATACATGTTGAAAATTTTAATTGGAATCAATTTTCTATAATTTGTCTGTATCATAATTAGATGTCACTCATACGTCACGTTGTTTGAAATGCCTAAAATCTAGAGTTATTTTCGGCAGCCACTTCTACAGGTAACATTTTCGCCACAACACACAAGCAAGAGCAATACTTCATTGACAGATGATCTTTAAGTGGCATCGAGCACAAGATAAGAACATTTGATTATATTGAAACTATTAAAAGAAAATTTTAAATAATAAGGATCAATAAATAAAGATTACATGCAAAAGCCTTTAATAGGAGATTGGGCTTGATTGCATCACATAATAGCAACAGTTGTATAAAGTTAAAAAAACGGTAACATTTGTCATTCATATTCAAAAGTAAAAAAACAAGTTCATTACGAGATAATTTTGTTGTTAACCATCAAAAAATCTGTCAATTTATATTGAGGCCATAAGTAAAATTGGGTTTTCTTAAAGCATTCCAAGTAATAACAATTAATACAAAAATATACAAACTCTGAGTTGTATCGGCAAAATCTTTCCAACTTCATTAACACTGGATTTCCCCATTGTTCCTTAATATTTCCGTCCCTTTCTCTTATTTTAATCGATGAGCTTCTCTCATCATTAATCCAATCCACTACTTTGCAGACAACAGCAGGATTTGGCATTCGGATTGGTTCAAAGACACACTCCATAATGAACTCAAAACAATCTCAGAGTGGGGTTGTGCGAATTCAACACTAGCAAAAACCCAATGGTTGTCTCACTGACGAATGGATTGTCTCTCCCCACCTTTTGATATGGTCTGCGTAGACATAATGAAATGTATTCGGTGTGTCAATACTTCAGTAAGAAATAAGTACTTCACTCCTGTTGATTTTTGGACTGTCTATTTCGCCTACATTAGACCTTAGCTAGAGTAAAATGCGCACATCTGGGCTGTGGCTCCAAAAACTACCAAGATGCTGCTAAACAGAGTTCAACGTCGAGCTATGAAGTTGATAGGGGGAAGCGAATGTTGTATCCTCTATTGACTCTTTCGAACACCTTCGTTACGTTGAGTGTGTTACCCTTTTTTAAAGATATTATAATGGGATGTGCTCCAGAGGAATTTATGAGCTGGTTCCATCGGTTCGTATATTCTCTCGCAGAACTTGGGCGCCGCATCTAGACCATGCCTTTAGTTTTGCAACGGAATAGTTCGTTCTTTGTTCGCATGATTAAATTGTGGAATAATCTCACTCCCGACAGCTGTGACTTCAATGAAATCAAGAGGCACTACTCTTCTTTTTCCCTATCCCCCCAAACTATCACCTTTTCAGCAAATCAACGCGGTGCATTGCATTTATAGATGGAGCGTTTGCCAAAGGTAAAAAAAAAATGTCACTCATACGTCAAGTTGACTAAAACGAAAAATAGTGCTTAATTACTTGTGGATTCTAAGCCACGAAGGCGCTTGGAGACACATCAAATCAATGAATCATCGATCAAGTATTAAAACGTTGAACTTTCAAGACTCATGAAGAAATTAAAATAAAAATTAAAGCATAATGAAATGCAAAATACCATATGTCCCCCCACTATATTTGTTAAGATAAAAACGAGAATGCTGGCTATTTTTACTATCTAAGGACTTGAGGTGAGTTACATTTAAGTTTCTCAAACTAAGAATGAAATCACTGAAAAAATAATGAAATTGTTCACTTTCCAAGCTGAATAATGTATTAAAATATCACTCATACGCCATGTTAACAATTGAAACATCGTTGTAAACTAACATTATTTTCAGCAGCCATATCTCAAACTTGAATTTTTTTAGAACACAGTATTAGCAATAAAGTCTCAAAGACACTTGACAGTTAAGTGGCATCAAACATGAAATATTAAACAATAAAAAACTTTGTATAAAAAAAAAATGGATATTGAAATGCGCTAATTTGTCCAATTAAGTAATATATAAACCTTTTGTTTCAGAACTGAAAAATGTAATAGAATTCTGAGCTATAACTTCAGCTCTCCAACTAACTGAAGTAGGCTTATGTCATATATGTATTTAATGTCACTTTCTGTAAGATATGTTGGCCATCATTTTAAAAGCAATTTCTTTAATTTTATGCAATTTCTCTAATTCTAAACTCTGTAAAATTCAGAAATTTCGTTTCTTGAGCATTTTCGATTCATTTTGTGATTGAGTATTAATTGACCCAATCAATTTTTCATATATTTACTTTACTAAATAAAAGTGAATACTTATATCCAGCATAAGCCCTCTATTTGCTTAACGAGAATTTTTAAGCGTAAAAATAGCAATTTTACCATAAAAAGCGCGTGTTAAGAATTTAAATTTTATTTTTTTTATACATATTAATGTACCTCTAAATTTCGTACCATTCACAACAAAATTTTAGCCATGCAGTCTACATTTTTAATTTTTTCATTTCTATTGCCATGCTGTGTTTTAGTTGGTTTTTTTCGCATCTCATAAATTAAATTAAAGCAAAAAGACGAGCAACAACGTGACAACTTTTCCTTATTGCTGCCGCTGATGATGATGATGGCTTGTGTCGGCAAGCGTTACTGTCAAAATAAACGTAACAAGTTTTTTATCTTTCACATACTCACCGAATTTCAAATAGATACACGTTAACTTCTTTCACTTGAGCGAAAAAAAAATTAAAAAAAAAAAGATTTATTTTAAACTTCAAAAGAAAACTACGCGTCATGCAAGAGCAAGCACAAATAATGGCAAAAAAAAAAAAAAATTATTTTAAAGCTCAATAAAATTTCATTTAATAAATAAACTAAAGCACATCGTTAATTCACAAAATCAAGAAATAAATAAATTTCAATTGTCGAAAAAAAAAACGCAAAATTTTGCAAAAGTTTACATTAAAAAAAAAAAATGCCAGCCAGCCAGCAACTTTGAATGTCAGCCACTTGTTGTTGCTGCCGTTAAAATTATCTAACAATCTATTGCTGCCGTTGTTGTTGTTTTTGTTAGCAGCAAATGTCATTTGTTTTTCAGCTAATTTTTTTCACATTTAGTTACTTACAATGTAGCTAAATCAAGTTGTTTGCTGCCACCACTACTATCATCATGTGTGGCTTTTGTGGGACATTGAACTTCTGCTGCTGCCGCTGCTGCTTCTTTTTTATCTTCTTCTCTTTTTATGTTTGCATTAATTTTATTGCTGATTATGTAATGTGTTTTAATTTGATTCCCACATTGATTTTGATTTAATTCCATTTGATTTGCTTAATGTGCCTTGATGATGATGTGACTTTTACAACAAGTTTGTTACTTAAGTCTTTTGTTTTTATGCAGCTTTGTAAGAACAGCGCAAGCACATGTTTTTAATATTTTTAGTATGATTTTTTATACACACATAAAATATAGCTACAACAGAGCATGATGGCGTGATATTCACTTAATTAGCACAATCCCTCTCGCTTGCTTATCCAGAAAAATCTAAAAAAGTTTTTTTTGTGTTAAAATTTTGTAAAATTTGTCTAGAATTCGCCGAATTTATGCCTTTTAGCTATTTCAAAATGTATTTATATTTATAAATATTCATTTAGAGAATTAGCTTAAGATTTCTAAATGAGTTTTATCGCTTTCTAGCCGCTTTTAATTGCTAATTTGCTGAGTTTGTTCTATGTGAAGTAAATCATTGCTTTTGTTTGTTAGATTTATGTTAACTTAGATCATCGTGGCAGGTTTTATATTTACAATTCATAGACATCTAGGCACCAAAGCCAAAATTGTCTAATTGACTTAGTTATAGGGTAAACGCGGGGGATATGGCACCTTTTCCGTTGAATTGCTTTAAAACCAGAATAAAAAGAAATTTAAAAAAAAAACTAAACACAAATTTATTCTTTTATTAATTTAAAACAAAAAAAAAGTACTTCAACTACTTAGAATAAAAATTATTGCAAACATGTTTTTTACACTTTAAAAAAATGCTATAAAGTGCCAAATCACCCGAGAATATAGGTGTTATGGCACCATATCATGGGTAATTTGGCACCCTAGGTGGCTTTTAAGTTTTTGTTTCCAGAGATGTTGCATCTTTTCGTTCAAGATGTACATGTTTCATGTGACCACATACGGCACATTAATAGTAACCACTTTATGTTGATAACACTTCTTCTTTGGAGCCACAATAGTAACATTGCATTGGTTGTGTTTACCGCTTCAAGTTTTTCTTTTTCTGCTGAACTAAATAATTGGAATTCTTGCAGTTTATTTTCTTTCGAAGTCATTAGTAAAGGCGAGATGTCACTGAACATCATTTCTGCGGTGTGTCACTTGTGTTTAAGGTTTTCTCAAGTTTTTCTAAAATATTCGAAAACTTCAAATTATCAGTTCAAAATGAACCGAAGGTACTACCTGACTCAAATTCTGCAATTCTGGAGTGACTGTAAATTCAAGCACTTCATATTTGTAATCCCAAATATCTTATAACATGCAAAGGAAGAAATGCCAGCAGAACTATACCACCCGTAGTAATGGGGTGCCATATCTCCCTTTCGGTATATACGGAGTAAAAATGCCACGAAACAAAGAAACATGTTTACTCGCGCTCGTATTCATCTGAACGAAATCACATTCAACTCTGTTTGCTTTGATATATGTATGCACCATAAAGCTGTATTAAATACTCATAAATACTGTGCTGCTTCTCGAAATATATGCAAAACAGAAGTCAGTCGTTTACATTCCCAAAATTATTTTAAAAATCCCACACTTTAGTGATAATTGCAACTAAAGCTAGATGAACTACTCACCGTGCAGCTGAATTAAACTGTGTCCAAATTTAAATGCTATGAAAGCTGCTAGTACTGAAAGTGATAGGGGCGCCATATCACCCAGGAGTACCACATCTCCCGCGCTTACCCCAGTTGAAATTAAATGAAACTGACACATTTTTAAAGAAGCGGTCGGCCACAAAGAAGTCCGTAAATCGGTTGAAAAGTAAACAAGAAGTAGAGAATTAAGGTCTTCTCGGATGTTCTTAACATAAATTAAAAAAAAGTTGAAAAGAAGGTTGGCATATTCCTTGCCTAAAAATTGTATCCGTTCTACTTATATACAGTTGTCAACATTAAGTTTACGAAGCTTTTGGGAGACGATAAAGGTGGCTTACACTAATAAAAAATTGTATGTGGTGCGATGGTCTAAAATGAGACCATGAGGAGTTATAGGGAAAAACCTAATTTTCTGACATATTTTAAAAAAAAAAAATTTCTTGCACCACCCTAACGTTTTAGAGAAAAATTTTCCATGCAAAACTTTTAGCCAATTGTATGAGCTCTCTAATGATGGAATTGATTTATATTGTCAAAGAAGATTTTAGAAAGTTCTGCGCTTTTAAAGTTTAAATTTCCTTTTCTTCCTTTTATTTTTTTGATTTTGACGGCCATTTTAATATCAAAAGGTTCTTATTAACATAACCTTTTATAATTTTTTTTTTAAATTCTTGTTAAAATTTTTCTAGTTTGGTTGTACATTTCCCATACCAATCTTTTGATTTGAGGTCTGGAAAAAAATACTTTAAGTCAAAAGAGCAAATATATTTCGGAAGAATTTTGACTAACTTTTTTTACTTATAAAAAGTTAATTTGCAAAGCATTAAGATTCCTTTAGTAAAGTATTTTTTCCATCAAAAATTTGGTAAGACAAATGTGCTACCGAAGTAAAGGAAATTTAACGAGAATTTAAAAAAAAAATTATAAAAAGGTATGTTAAAGCGACATTTTTCATACCAAAAAGGGCGCCAAAGTCAAAAAATGAACAAAAAAAATAAAATTTCAACTTTAAAGGTCCCGAATCAAACAAAATCCTTTTTATCCTTCTAAACTTTTTTTTTTGTAATACATATCAGAAATTGAGGTTTTTACCTATATTAACCTATCTGAACAATTTTGACTACCCCCCTTAACAGAAAATTTTTTGTATGTCTAAGACTCCTCTATCACCTCCGAGAAGAGAAAGATGATGCTTTCAGCGCATAAATTTCGTCAACACTATTCCCATTATCAACCAATATGTCTGCATTTATTTCTGTAGCTTCAACTTCAAGCAAAAGAAACCCAGAAAACTGCTTTCCTGCTGTTAATTTCCCTATTTGAAACCATAAATACAGCAAACTGAAAATTTTTACAGAAATTTCATTCATTTTAATTTTAAAAATGACAAAACTGAATTATTTGAAACTTAGCACTCTTTCTAAGCCCTATACCAATAAGACCGTCTACAGAAGGTCCTTATTAAAACCCAAATATTTTGTAAGCTAAGTATTGTCTCCGCTCAAATCAACAAATGTTTCTTTCGTATTCATAGTTCGCATCAAATAGCTGGAGTTTAAACATTGTCACTGGTTTAGTTTGTCTTTGGCAAGACCGCCTGCAGAAGGTCTTTCATCTTATGAACTCTGCGGCCTAGCAAAAGCATATAGAAAGATTCTGGCCTTAAATTTCTCGTATAAAAGCTAAACTGAAACCATTGTTCTATTTCTATCTTGCCTGTAAAAGAATTAATAATAACAATAACAAGTAGTGTTTTAACATATGTAAAATTCAATAATTTTTAAACGGTTGATCTTAGAGCTTTGATTTTTTTTTTATTTAATTGATAATATTTTACAAATTACAGAAAAATATAACCTTTATAGTTCTAACCACTATTTATGAACTCGTGGACCTTTTTTGGTAAGCCTTCCATTATAGATTTGATAGTTGTTTCAGACACCTTTTTGGAGCAGTTTGCTCATCTCATTTTAAAATCTTCGATATTTTGGGACACCTTTTTTGTGCTCTTTAAGTTTCTTTCCACAAGAGTCCAATATCTCTCCACTGGTCTTAGCTACGGACAATTTGGAGGATTGGCCTCTCTTGGTACAAAAACTATGTTATTACTTTGGTACCACTCCAGAGCTTTCTTGCCGTAGTGAAATGATGCCAAATCGGGCCAAAAATATGTGGACACATTGTGCTCTCTTATAAAAGGAAGAAGTCTTTTTTTCAAACATTCTTTGATGTATATTTCGGTATTTATAAAGCCCACTGTAACAAATGATTTGCTTCTTTTGCCGTAACTGCATATAGCTTGCCATACCAGGAATTTTTTAGGAAATTTTGTCTGCTTTTGGATTCTAAATTGTTCTTCGACATTTTCTCGAGCATCAGCAACATAAAAATTTTGAGCTGCGTAAAATCTGCCAGTACATACGTTTCGTCGTCCATTAAACAACATGAATATTTTTGTATAAAATTCGATTTTAATTTCTGAGCCCTACTTTTGGCGTCTAAATTTTTTGCAGCATTCCTGTCTGGAACTTTTTGGACTTTGTATGTTTTCAAACCTGCATTGGCTTTAACTTTTCGCACCAAATAGTCAGAGCACTGCGCTAACCGGGCAGCTTTTCTAGCAGATGTGTTTGGAGATCTTTTCAATATGCTTTCAATTTTCTTTGCTTTCCCAATATCATGTGGTCCTTGTTTTCTTCCTGAACCAGGTTTCCTTTCGATGTTCAAATTCTCTTGAAACTGTTTAATAACATTAGAAACAGTTTGACGACAGACCTTCAATTCTTTGGCCAATTTTTTGTAGGACCAAATTGGATTTTTTTGAAAATTTTTAATAATTTTAAGACGTACTTCTTTTTCTTCACTCATTTTGATCAAACTCACAACAAATCAACATGTTTGTCGTTAAAAATAATAGCTGACATATTTTTCAAAGATAACTAGATCAAAGAAATTTTTAAATCTTACACCCAAAAAAAAATTATTAGGTAAAACGTGTGCTAAGATTTTTTCGATCTCACTCCTTAATAACAATAAACTGTCTTAGTACTCGCTGCGTATGACTGCGGGTCCGATAGACTCAAGCGAGTTGAGTTCCACCGATTTCAAGAATAGTCATGTATGATTTCTGGACAACGAGATTTATGCTTCAGATTTTTTTTTTTAACACTCTAAGAGGTGTATATTTTAGTTTTCCGAATTTTGGCTGCTAAACGAAAGACTCAAGCGCCAAACTTGCAGGAAAATATAAACAATGCTATTGTGTTATGAAAATAAAGCTAGTATGCTAGATTTGAAGAAAAATATGTTGAAATTGTTAAACAAAAGTACTAACGAGCGTATAGTGCTTAATATAACTTTAAGAATCAACAGAACGTAAAGTCGTATGCCAAATTTTTAATTAAAATAATTTATTTTATGTAAGTTATTGCAAACTACAAGCACCAATTGCTATATTGAGCTATAAAAAATGCTTTAATATTTATTTTCAATTTTTTTGTTAAAAACTTAAAGTTTTTTACTATCAATTTAAGCACTGCATAACCACATGATTTAGACACAGCTGATAACCCATAAAAAAATATTGCTTTGCTTTCATTTAAATTTTGCTCAAAAAAATCATTATTTTGCATTCACTTTTTTTTATCTCTTGCTTTGACTAATACCAATTGTTGATATTTCAATTATATTCATTTGAATTTATGCAATCATTCATTCATTATCCCCAGTACTGTTTTTTTTTTTAAACCAATTTTTATAAACGAAAACACTTAACCAAAATTAATCAAAATATTTTGCCAAAGCGCGTACTTATTTTTCTTTCAAATTATATCTTTGATAACTGATCAAGTACCTTAAGCTGAAATTAAAATTTAATAGTAAAAACAACAACAATAAATAAATAAATAACGCTTAAACCAATTATCACCAAAAATGTAGACGTAACCTAATTTTTGTTTCAATCCGCAGGCGCAAACACGCGACTTGTGCCAAAAATGGGCACAGAAACTAGTTCACTTCAAAGTCTCATTTACTGATGTAGGTTGTCAGTTAACGCCCTCATTTCTATGGCCTTTTGATAAGGCGTCTATGGAATCAAATCAAAATATGCGTGTGTTTGCCCTTTGGGTGTTGCATTGTTACTACAAATATGAAAAAATTAACATATAAAAATAATTATTTTTAAATGGCCACTATGTGAAAAAAATTAATCTTTACAATTTGTGTTTCCTTTTTTCTTAAAGATGAACTTTTGTTGCTGGATAGCGGCATTATACGAGTAGTTTGTTGTTATTTTTTCTTGTCAATAACTTTTGTTCAAGCGGTGTTGCCTAGCTATTTCATTGATTTCATTGTTCAGCGTAATGCAGGCAGCAACGTTTGTTAATTGGCAGTTCAATGCTATGCCGTACGAGTGTGTTACTACATCGGGCTAATATAAACAACACAAAAAGCAATAGTAATGCATGATGCTGCATATTATAAAAGTTTAATTCATTTGTGTGAGATAACAGTAAATTTTGGGTTTTTTTTTCAAATTTAATTTGACTAATCAATGTTTTCGGTTGTACATGACGTATGAGCAACATTTAATTAATGCACAAAAGAATTTTGGTTGTGTTTTATTTGCTTCAGGCTACTAAGTATAAGTTTTGTTCGATGTTACTTTAAGCACATTTGACTTAGTTATTTTATACATTTTGAAGCACACTACAAAAACAAATAACTTTGGTGCATGGCTGCTGATGCTTTATATTTAAAAAAAAACTGAAAATTCCTTTTAAGAACTGTTTTCAATTTGAAACATCTTTAAGTAAGGTTTGTTCTCTTGAAAAAAAACTAAAGCAAATAGACATACTAAACATCTAACATGCATGAAATATCAAAAAGATCATTGAAAAATACAATTTGATGAATTTTCTTTACTTTACTGTTTTAGTATAACATGACGTATGCGTAACATTTAACTTTAACTTTTAATTTTCAACTAATTTTTAACTAATTTTATTTCATGTAAATATTTTGAAATACGCTATATAAGAATGATTCCATTCATGAATGAAGGGAAATACATTATTTTCGGCACAATATTTGTTTTTTGTATCTAAGTTCAGACAAGTACATAGTTTAAGTTAAGCTCAGTTTTCTTTGTACTTTTCTAAAACTAGCCAGTCAAAAAAATAAGATGCACGAATTTTAAGGCCGTTAGTCATAACTAGGGATATGATGATCTGACTGACCTTGACACAATTTCATATTTTTAAGACAAATGAAAGCGATTCTAAGATAACTTAAATTCGTTCATTCACATCAAAAGATAGCAACGCGCTAGCTAATTCATCGAAATTTTAAGATATTTTGAGCTGCCAGGAGGCTGAGAAAATGGTTGAGTGACAAAGTCAAATAACGTATTTTCTAATAAAATTAAATATTGATTGCAAAATTTGCCAATTACAATGGAATATATCGTGTGTTCAGTGTGAAACATACGTATGTACACTCGAAATTGAGTTTAGTTTATCAATATAACTTGAAATTCGGTAGAGAGATATGCCCGGAGACTAAGAATTGTAAATTTTAAAGTTAAATTATCAAAGGGATCGAGATAAATTTCAGTGTCATGCTAGAAACAATTTAGATATTTAGTTTTTTTAATCAATCAATGCAATAAATTTACAAAAAAAATATACAAAATCATGGAGCCGCCATCCATAAACGAATAACTTCAGTACATGATCACTTAAAGCAAATTACTTTAAGAACCTTTCAAAACAAGATACTTTTGAAAATATTGAAAAATAATTGGAAAATAAGTGCAATAAGTCACGGAAAATCTCTTGTTCAGGCTGTTCAGTAAACTTAATTTACACACGCATTTAGACCAAAGTTGTTTCTTTGAAAATCTTCAATGCTTCCATACTCAAATCTTTAATTTATGGGAGCATCTTGCATATCCTAGTATTGATTAAGTTGCTAAAAGTATTTAAAAAAACAAAAAAATTTCTAAAGAAAATTACAAAGGCATCCTCTACACTTTTTCATCTCTTTTCTCCGGTAATAATTTGGTTGTTTAGCAAAAAAGACAGTATGCAATGAGGATACCACTGACGACTCCTTAGACTTTCCTTAGGGTTATATACTCGTATTCTTTGATTTTCTATCATCCAATGTTGGCTCTATTTGACGCATAATTTCGCTTATCGAATTGTTCGCCCATCTAAAGTTCGTTAACTCCTGGCTTTTTGGGCAATTATGTGTGTAGTTGATTCAGGTTTTTTTCCATTGAAATGGACTTATCAACTGGACATCAAAAGATAAGCTCACATTTGCATAAAATATTTTGTTTCATCCATTCAGATTTATAAAATGTGTTTTTGCACACATCAGTTCTTGGCAGTCATCCAAACATATTTTTTTAGCTATCAACGGCTTGAACAAACAAATACTTTTTGATTAACATGACGTATGAGTAACATTTATATATAAAACAAAATAATTTTTTGTTTACTTTTATGAACTTTAGACTATTGTGACTCTTTTCCGATATAATTTTTAGCACACATTCTTTATTTGAAGTATGCATTTTGGATTGCGCTATACAAATAAGAAACTTTAATGGATGGCCACTTGAGCAAAATACAATGAAATTGAATTTTATATGGCTATCGTAGCAGGTTTCTTAAATAAGTTTTTAGTAGTAAGAGCAATAATAAATTGAGATATTTTGCATTGCAAATAAGAAAAATTCCTATTTTTAAACAAAGTTTTGTAAACTTAACTTTTCTCTTTTGCTTTCATCCAAACAGTTTCAAAATTTTCGGCACTTAGTTCTTTTTTTTTTTTTTTTGATTGAAAATAAAAAGAAAAAAAAAATATCAAAATATGCTTAAAAGCTCCAATAAAAAAAATCAAATTTAAAAAAATCACGCATTTGTTAAATGTTGATGCTATCTCTGCGTTTATGTTCAATTTTCTGATGCATTGTTAATGATTTATTTGGCTTATTATTTATGTAATGCTGAAAGCAGCTATTTTCCCATCTATCAAAACAATCTCGAAGCAATAAACTCTAATAATTTTAATGTAAATATTGTAAATTTTTTTTTTTAAAAAAAGTGTTGTTTGTTGATTATAAAGCAGCATCAGCAGCAATGACGACGGACGGACGCATTGGCCATGAATATGCCGTTAATTACAAAGTTAATAATTTTCACGCTGTTTTGCTGTTGATAATGCTGGTGTTGATAGCACTACACTTTTGTGTGTTTGTCTAAGCACCTAACTGTCAGCTGTTGATGATGATTGTTGCTATTGACCTTTGTTGTAGTTTTGCTAATATTGTGCAACTACACATATTATAAAATATATAAATATAAAAAGAATATATGTACAATATAGTCACTTCCTTTGCAAGTATCAAGTATGAGTTCGTTGCTTAAGTCTTTTGTTTAATTCGTAAGTAGTTCAATTTGTTGGCTTATTAAGTTGATTTTAAGTTTTTTGCTTTGCTTTGCTTTGTTGTTCGTGCTAAGGCAAAAGTATTTTAAGCAAGTTAACCTTTTGTATAACAAAAAAGAAGTTCTTTGCTTAAGTCTTTTATTTTATTTGCAAGTATTTCAGTTTTTTGGCTTATTAAGTTCCTTTTCAATTAGATTTTAGCTTTTTTTTATTACTAGTAGTGGAAAAAACGTACAATATTAGATAAACTTATTGTTTTTGCATTAAAAAAGTTTGTTGCTTAGATCTTTTGTTTCATTTTATGAAACTTAGGGGGAGCATAGAGGCAGTTTAGAAGTAGTTTAGTTATATGGCTTTTGTACTTGGCATTGAATTTGGTTTTTTGTTCGATTTTTTTACAGAACTTATAAGGAAATATGTTAAACAATAGGGAAGTTCGTTGCTTAAGTCTTTTGTTTTATTTGTAAGAAGTTAAAGCAGCTCTTTATTTTTAAGTTGATTTTAATTTAATTTGTAGCTTTGGTGATTGCTAATGTAGACAAAATGCCAAACTTATTACTTTTGCTTCATAGTCCTTTGCTTCCCAAGCCGTTACAGGGCATTGCTTGAGAAAAAAATTAATTTTGTGAGCCTTTTGTTTTGGGTCTTGTTCAATCTATTTTTTTTTTATCAAACCAATCTCAGGCTCAGTATTAGCAATGTTTTTTTGAGGTGAAAATTTGTCAAATTGTTATTTTTTTTTTTTTTGCATTTAAAATGAATACAAGCATTCATATCTTCGCATACGACTGCAGTAATTTTTTTAACATAACAAAAACATTAATTTAATTTTCAACCATAATTTTTTTTGCATATCGCTTGACTTGTCTCAACTTGGTTCAAATATGACAAATGATATTAATCACAACAACAACAAATATTACAATTTTATCCAGCGTTAACAGCAGTTTCTTTGAAATAACAAAAAAAAAGCATACAGTAAACTAACAAGCAAAATACAACATTAAACAACGCCAAATGCAAGCTATAGCAGCATGTTAGACAAAATTTTTGAAAATGCCACTTAGGGTGTACGTACACATAAAATTTAAAGAAACATTTGTTTCCATGAAACTCGCAAAAAAAAATTTAAAGCTTGGCTAGGAAAGACTACATTTTTAAGGTAAAAAAATAGATAGATTGAAAGTTTGTTTCACCCAAATCCTTGTTTGATAGAAACTGTAGACTAAAGTAGAGTAAACCCAGGAGATATGGCACCATTTTTGTTGAACTGCAATAAAATCGGAATTAAAAAAGATTTTTAAGTAAGCTAGCAACGAATTTCATCTTTTATTAATTAATAACCAGTTATATTTTCTTCATCTTTTTTGGAACCAACATCCCTTCCATTAGTTGCGTTTTCATCCAAAAACAAAATCACATTCAATTCTGTTTATTTTGATATTCGCACCATAAACCTGCATCAAATACTCACCACTCTGCTGCCTCTCGAAATATTAAAAAAAAAAGAAGTCAGCCGCTTGGATTCCGAATTTTTCTAAAAATCCTTCAGACAAATTATGATAGCAACTGCAGCTAAACGAGCTATTTACCATGAAGTTTTTCATGCAACTGAATTAAATATTGACCATATTTGAGCGCCACGAAAGATGCAAGTATTGAAATGGGTGCCATATCACCTAAGGGTGCTATCACCTAATGGTGCCATATCTCACTGCTACACCCTACCAAATGTATCAAAAAAGATGGGTTTGATAGAATACGAATTGAAAAGATTCTGTTTAGAGAATCTGTATTATGACGCTGATTTTAGTACCTATCACGATTGCAAAGTCCGCAAAATTCAACATATTTAATTCCATGGCACCTTAGAGATTCTCAAATGGTCTAGAACTAATTTTGTAGAGAAAGAGGCTGCACAAACGATCTTTAAATTCGTGGTGTAACTTATAAACTTTTTAAATAATAAAACATTCAACTACGTGTATTTTCATGAAACTTAAAACAAGTGCCACCCTAATTTTTCACCATAGCGACATACATGATTTTCATCACGTGATAATTTCTTAAGCAATGCAGAAAAAAAAACAAAAGATAACACCACAACAAGCAAAAATAGTGTACCAAAAAAAATATGAAAAAATTAAGAAAAAAATATCATGTAAGCAGGCGCCAAAACAAAGTATAGATGTTAATGTTAGATCGCTACAAACTCAACAACAACAGCAACAACAACTAAAAGTAGGTGTGATTGCTATTAAGTAATGAGTGTGCTAACTATAACAACAACAACAACAACAGCGACGAACACTACCCAACTTAATTTTTTGCATATCAAAAATAGCGCGCACAGAGAGCAATAAACGAAAGACTTAGGCGACAAACTTGTGCATTTCATTTTTCATATACTTTGGCTACTGTTGCTATGTGTTGTGTTCTGTTTTTTTTTTTTCACTTATTGCTAATATGTACGCTAGTCTTTATTGCCATATGCGCCAATGCAATTTATGCACATCATTTAAAAATCGATATTACATAAGCATTTGGAGCGCATGTTATACGTTCGTACATACATATGTCTGTTATTATTTGGCCTGATTCAGGAGGCTGTGAAAAAATGCGTCAAACATGATAAGCAAACGTGGTGTAGCAGCAGCAGCAGTAACACAACAACATGTTTGCATATTAACTGGCAGCTGATTTAATTTATGTGAATTTTATTAATGTAGTTATGAAATTTATACTTTTAATTGAATTACTGAATTGAGGTAGAAAATCATTTAAAACATTTTGAGAAAAAAAAAACACACACAGAAAGAGCAAAAAATGCGTTTTATGAAATTTTTTGAATTTTTTTATAAATTTTCTTGCAACATAATTTTATACCATTTTGATACTCGTAATTATGAAGAAACATTGCATGTAAATCAAATGAAAATTTAGTGTCGCAAACAAATATTGTTTGCCAGAAGATAAGCTACATGGTATGCTATTTAAGTACCAAAATTAAAAAACCCAACATTGCTGACAGTACCATCAAAAGAATTAACAAAAGAAATAAAGAAATGAAACAAAAGACTTAAGCAACAAACTTAATTGAACCAAGTGATGTATACTGTTTGTCCATTATCTGCTTCCACACGCAACAGTTGTATATAGGTTGTATCGCATAAGGTTACGAAGCTTCTGCGAGATAATAAAGGAAGCCTAGACTAACAAAAAAACTGCATTGCAATTGGGAGGGTCTAAAATGTACCCCTGAGTAGTTATAGGGTTAAAACTGATTTCCTCACTTGTTTCAAAAAACAAAAAAATTTGTTTGATCACTCTAACGTTTAAGAGAAAATATTTCTATAGCTAAGTTTCAGTTAATTGTATGAGCTTTCAAATAGTGTATATGTTATATAGGATTTAAAAGGATTTCTCAAAATTCTGGAAAAAGTCCTATTAACATATGGGTGATTCTCAGATAACTGTACTTTTTGTGTCCTCTGGAGATTTCACCTATACAGTAGGCTTTTTTTTCACAAAAAATTACGCTATAAGTTAGAAACTATGTTTCTCTAATAGAGCGGATCAATTTTACCACCAAATAATTATTGGTCTTTTGTGAAAGTTTGCAAATATACCCCAAATGTCACAAACGTGGCATGTCCTACCCCTACTTTTTATACACAAAACGAAGAAAAACGACCAAAAAACGGAAATAGAACAGAAAACAAGTTACTACACATATTAAGTAAATACTTAAGGCTACAATATTCTGAGCTCATCTACAGTTTTAAACAATTTTTAGAGGGCACAATTTCGAATTGAAAACTGTCCCCTAGTTTTGGAAAAAAAAATTTCTTAAAAGTATTATGCTACTACTGCATGGTACTACTGTTTCAGTCAATAGATTGCAATACACATGCATTAATTCTGATCACTATCCATCACCCAAACGTCATCATGTCCGAACGCGTCCAAAAAGAAATCTGTTTGCGTTTTTTAGGGCATTTTATAAACAAAAACCGTTTTTTCTAAAAATTATGGTCACAAACGTGGCACTCGGCACTCCCAGGTAATACACTTTATTTAATGCATGAAACAATTTTTTTGTAGGATTTGCAGACATGACCCCAAATTCTTTCGGAAAAATCTTGAACTCAAAAGCGTGCTTTACAATGAGCGATAAACTGCAAAAATGTCACAAACGTGGCGCATCAAAAATGTCACAAACGTGGCACTTTTTTTCAGTCAGCAAAAAAACATATTTCATATAAAGTTTGAGTATACAGATGTTTACTTGAAGGCTATTAATTATGTTTTTAATACAAAAATTTTTCTACACCATCAGAATCCTGAGTTATCCTTGCTCAAAAGTGAAAAAATCACTGTTTTGACATCTACTTAAAGCTATAGAACAAAAACAACAACAAGTAAAATAAATTTTTGGCAATGGATTCAGACAGCCAAATTTATTGTCAACAAGACATAATTTACCGTTTTTCAATTGGATTCTTAGCTTCCGAGTTATAAGCGTTTAAATTAAGGACATCTTTCGATAACATACAAAGGATTTTTCGATTCCGAAAAGTTACAAAAAATCAAGTTTTATTATTTTTATCAATAACATATTTAATTACAAAAATTTCGCGACTTTGCAGACCATAATCGCATGAAAAATGACAGCTCTATTCTAGATTTAGTGACTAAGCCTACTAAACTACTACTTTGCAAATTCACAGAATCAAAATTTCATCTGTTCATTCACTAAATCTACAATAGAGCCTTATTTTTTCATCCGATTTTAGTCTGCAAGGGCTTAAAATTTTCGTGATAAAATATATTTCTGGTAAAAATAATAAAACTTACAATTTTTGTTAATTTTTCGGTCCTTTGTGTGTTATTGAGAGGTATCCTTTTTTTAAAGGCTTATAACTCGGAAACTGGGAATCCAATTGAAAAACGGTAAATTTTGTCTTGTTGATAATAAATTCGGCTGTCTGAATCCATTGACAAAAATTAATTTTACTTATTGCTGTTATAGTTAAGTAGATGTCAAAACTGTGATTTTTTCACTTTTGAGCAAGGATAACTAAGGATACTGATGTAATAGAAAAAAATCAAGATCAGATTCGTAATTAGGAGATCCTAATCCATCATAAACGGCTATTAAAACAGAGGACAGGGAACCATAGTTGATCTTTAGGGCCGTAGGGTATAAAAAAATGGACCACCGGAGACATGACACTGTTGCACAATTAGTCTTGAAGTGTAAATTTGTCATTATATGCAATATATCTCTCATCAAAACGCTTCAAAACCATAATTTTTCCATACTGTGGCTAAAATGTCACAAACGTGGCAATTTGGTCACAAACGTGGCAGCAAAATTTCTTAATTTCGACCTCAAAGCCGTAAATTCACACTTGTTGTTGATCTACTTAAAAGGTGAGTTTTAAGAGTGTGTTTACATAAGATAGCATGAAGAAATTTGCAAAAATCCAAAAAAAATATCTGCCAATATTACAACTCGAAAAAGCACAGTTATCTAAGAATCACCCATATCCTTTTCTAATTTTTTTTTGAAATCCACAATCAGTTTTCTTTAATTTGGTAGTACACTTGTCTTACCAATTTGTTAGTTTGAGTTCAGAAAAAAATACTTTTTTATGCAACGCACGGGTTACTCTCATGCGTCGCGCTGCATATGATGTGCACGCTACACGCGCTGCTCTTTATTTACTGAAGCCATCACAAAAATTATTCTTGAGATGTATAGAGTGCGGTCTTTTTACATATACTAGAATCGCTTTTAAAGTATACTAGAATCGCCCAATGGTCAAAATATGAACACAAATGTATTAAACAATTTTAGTACTTTTTGGACAGTTTTAGTACATTTTTTGCGATTTGGTACAAAATAGAAAAGTTTATTTATCATGACATATGTGAAACGAAAAGAAAGCAAAAAACATAAAGTCAGTGTCAGGTAGCTTTTTTTCTTTCTCTTTGTGCTGTATTCACTTTTCAGCTCTTTGTGGCCCTGTATTTTGTCGTTGTTAATATTGGAAAATTTTCATTAAATTTTACTTGGCACAATGGCAAAATATTAAAATAATTTTGACTTTGTGCACATTTACATACAAATACCTTTCTAATAGTGTATAGTTTAAAGTTGTACTCCATTTCTAGCATAGCGAAAAAGGTAGGACAAATTTTTATCTTGCTTATTATACGTAATATATAGATTATATCAATCCCAAACCTAAAGTCCAAACAAGCATACTTTTGCTTAGCTGTGCAAAAAGAAAACTTTGTTTTAACAGAATGGTTCACAACGCAACAAAAGACCATTGAATTTGTCTAATTTCATTTAGACAGACTGCGTGGCTTTAGTCGATAACAACTTTTTTCTATTTAAATTATTGTTTCATAGATCTTTTCTTTAGCTGGCGGCACTCTTTTTTGTCTAAATTATGCTAATTTTCAATAAACAAACAAATCTTAATTTTAGGAAAAAAATTAAAACAACTTTAATTAAAGTGTTAATTTTTTGTTCTCGGTTTGGTCATTGAACTGCTGTGAAAAATATAAACGCGATATTGACAAAAAAAATCATAAAGTTTAGCTGTCAATAGCAATTAAAGCATACAATGCTATTATTTTATTTATATTAAATATAATAAATACAATCCCAGTCTTATACAATTTGTCTGTTTGCATGACTGTAGCTAATTATTGAAGAAATTACTTATTAAAGTATAACAAAGACACAATAACCGTGCAGATTTTATGTAGAGCTTAAGTGTGGCCAAATGCTATTAAGGAAAATGTATACGACATTGTTTTCTTTCTACAAATTAAGTTTATGTTTTACTTCTTTTCAAGTAACAACTGATATTAAACAAAAGACTTAAGTAGCGAACCCGTGCAAAATTTTGCTTTATCAAATTTTTCACACAACCCACATTTTTATTAAATTGTTTTTGATACAAAAAATATCAACAAAATAATGCACTTCATTAAAAACGTACCAATTTGGTTCAACCATCACTTTAAGTACTTGCTTTCAAGGTTAAAAGTATAAATAACAAAAATATTTAGTGTGCATCACCACAAGAGCAGCGAAATTATTCAAAGAACAAGCGTAACGCATGTGCGCATGCGCCGCAAACATACAAGTGAGCGAGCATGAATATTCAAGAGCACATGCAATTGGCTTTTAGAATGAATTGTAGGCGCAGCCAAATGTTTTGACTTTGAACGTGCGTTTTGATTGATGCCAACAACCAGAGCTTATCTACTAAGCGTTTTTTAAAAGATCAAAGCCGCAAAAAGATACATTTTTATACACATATTATTGATGGTGGTGGTATAGTTGTGTTTTAGTTTGTCACTTGTGTATTTAAAAAAAAACTCTTTTTTTTTTCTTGAGTTCTGCAGTATTAATTTGGCCAAGAACTAGTTAAATGATTCTTAATGCAGAGGCTGCTGCGTTGAACTTAACTTGTTGACTTTGAATTTAATTATTGAAATGGATTATTTGCGTTTTTTTCATTTTTTTAAATTATTTGTGGTCATTTTTTATATCAAATAACGCAAATTACAACATTCGAAATTCAACAACGAACAAGTTCAATGTGAATGTAGAGATTTTTATTTTTGTTTTGAATTTTTAGTTCTTTTATAGCGGCGCGCGGCGGCGTTTTTAGGTTCTTTGTAGATTTGCGCAAAAAAATTTATTTAATTATTAAAGAGACCTTGATAATTATCACGTCAACATCGTTATCGTAGGCTTGGCTTAACACTACGTGGTATCCTTGCACTTTGCCTTCTCTCTTGAATGCTGCTGTGAGGTTGCATGGTGGTTGTGTAGAGTGATTTAAGCATTAATTAAAGTGATTGGTACAGCAAATGGTATTTAATTTCTGCAATTGTTGGTCACTTGTGGTTACTTTTTGTAACCATGTATGGTCAATGTTTTGAGACAACATTAGCTAAACATTTTTTTTTTTTATTTAAATCATTTAGCACAAAGCATACAAAAGACCTCAAAAATGCCAATACAAAAGTCTTTTCAAAGTTTAATTTTTTTTTTTTTTAATTTTTATAAGTCTATTTTATATAATATTTCCTATACCACGTGCTACCACTTTAGAGCATTTATTTTACAAAAATAAATTTTATAATACTCACTTTATCTTAAGCTGTTGCCTGCTGCCCCATCTGCATGCAAATTACTCATTATTATTCTATAAATCTCGGATTTAGGCTTAGTAGTTTAGCAAAGCATTTGATCTTTAAGTTTTATTATCTTTCTTAAAATATTCTGAAAAAAAACCAACTGAAAAAGAAAGGGCTTGCCATCTGCTTCCTTTAGTTCTTGCTTTCATTATGTAAACACGCGTTCTCATAAATTAAGTCGCGTCTTCTTGTGATTCTATGTCAATGAACTAAAGCACTGCCAGTGGTTATGCTGTTTTGCGTGTCTTTAATTCTTTAGTTTTTTTGCATGGTGAATGAAGATTTAGCCATTTTGCTGCAATGGTGTTAATGGCATAATGATTTGTTTATAATTATTATGATAATGAATAAACTTTGCTTTATAATTGTGCAAAATTTTGATTAAATTTTTTCTGGTTATCAATTTCATCAAAAAATTTCGATTAAAAAATATAATTTTGTGCAAAAAATTGTGCAAAAATTTTGTAACTATATATCTTAGGGTGGCCAAGGAGTTGTGTGATAAATTTTGAATAGGTATATAAATCCATATAAACATGCAAAACCTATGACTTTAATCAAATATGTAACACTTACATCGAATAAAGCAGTGGCTCAGGTTCGTTGCCTAAGTCTTTTGTTTATTGAACTCAAGTCAAGTGGGCGACAAAGAATCAAATCAACAGCAAAAAAATTGTTACTGTTTTTGTTGTTGTATTCGCATGTTTTCTTCGTCTTTTTTTTAGATGCAAAAATAATAAATTTGATGCACTTGAGACTGACACAGTAACACACTTATGGCTGGCTGATTGACATGCTGAAGCAGCAATTTATGCCATAAATAACAAATGATGCTGTTCTTTTGGCTTACAAATTCTGTACAATCAATTCTGCATAAAGGGTAAATAAATAATTGTGGGTTTTCTTTAAAGAGAATATGTGTTTCAACCAGGGCCGGAGTTTAGTTTCTAGATTTGCTAAACAACTTTATATATGTCACTTTATCTTGAACTAAAACTAAGCTCTACTTACGATGCCTGTTCTAGTTTGCCTACTTACTTTAATACTAGCTTGAACCCATTTTTCTCTCAATTGAGCTATGAAAATGTTTGCATTTTTTGGAATGCTTTTAAGAAGATTTATTTTTCGAATTCTCAAGACAACGACAGCCGCATATCCGCAAGCATTTTTTTTGAATTGAATTGAATAATAACATAAAAAACACCCTTTATAAACTTGTAATAAATCATTTTAGGATTTTTGTTTGCACAGAAGCTACCATACCTTAATTTCCGGATAACCTACATCATTCCCAAGCAGATAATTAACCATTCACATAATGCAATTCAATAAAGTTTGTTGCTTAAGTCTTTCGTTTTATCCATACTAAATGCGAAAGTAACTCTGTCTGTCTGTTTACTTTTCACGCCAAAACCGCTAAACGGATTTAGATGACATTTGGTATGGAGATAGTTTCAGAGCCTAGGAATAACATAGGATAGCCTTTATTTCTAAAATCTTCCCTTAAGGGGGCGAAAAGGGAAGTTTGTATGGAAAATGATTGTGTGTGTGTGTGCTTGAAGCATTATCACTAAGAAACTATTAGGCAACTTGAGCTGAAAACTGAACACTGAGTGTATCTCAAGTGTGGGAAGGTTTTTTGTGCTATACACGTAGGTTTTCGAAGGTAACGCGAAGGCTTCGTAGTCAAAACGAAGAATACCTAGGTATACAAGAGAAATTAATCTATAGTAAACAATTAACTAGCCTTTATTGATAGTTTTCTGGTAAGCCCAAATGTTTGCGAAGGTCAGCCGAAGGCTTCGTACTCAAAACGAAAAATATCTAGATATAATTGAAGGAAAGCATATATGACAAACCATCAACTAGCCTTAACTGATAGTTTTCTGTGAAACCCGAAAGTTCGCGAAGGTCAGCCGAAGGCTTCGTAGTCAAGACGAAGAATATCTAGGTACTCGAGAGGAAATAAATCTGTGGTGAACTATCAACTAGCGTTTACTGTTAGTTTTCTGGTAAGCCCTAAGGTTCGCGAAGTTCAGCCGAAAGCTTCATAGTGAAAACGAAGAATATCTAGGTACTCGAGAGGAAATAAATCTGTGGTGAACTATCAACCAGCGTTTACTGTTAGTTTTCTGGTAAGCCCTAAGGTTCGCGAAGTTCAGCCGAAAGCTTCATAGTCAAAACGAAGAATATCTAGATATAATAGAGGAAAAACATCTTTGGCGGACTATCAACATGTCTTAACTGATAGTTTTCTGGGAAACCCATAGGTTCCTGAAGATAACCGGAAGGCTTCATAGTTAAAACGAAGTTTATCGAGGTATACTAGAGGCAGAATACCAACAAAGCATTATTGATAATTTTCTGGGACCCCTGAAGCTTTCATAGTTGAAACGAAGAATATCTAGAGGAAAAAAAAACCTCTTTAATTGATAGTTTCTTGGGACACCTGAAATGCATTGCAATGTTTTTCGACACTTTTGGAATTTTATCGATATTTTGGATATTTTTCGATACTTTTGGAATTTTACGAAACTTTTGGACTTTTATCAATATTTAAGATGTTTTTGATACTTTAGGCATTTTATTGATTTCCTCGATGTAGTTTTAATATTTTTCAATCCTTTTGGACTTTTGTCGATATTTTCGATGTCTTACGATACTTTCGAACTTAAACCGATATTTCAGATGTTTTTCGATACTTTTGGACTTTTACCGATATTTTAGAAGTTTTTCGATATAAATCAACTTTCATCGACTTCTTCGGTGTATTTCAATATTTTTCGATAGTTTTGGAATTTTACCGATATATTAGATATTTTTCGATACTTTTGGATTTTTGCCGATTGCTTCAATGTATTTCAATATTTTTCGATACATTTGGACTTTTAGATGTTTTTTGATACTTTTGGATTATACTTGACATTTAAGATGATTTCCGATATTTTTGGACTCTTACCGATATTTGAGAGTTAAAAATTTTATAGAATTAAATAAAATAAATATATAGAAGCATCCGTTTTTGGAACATTCTTTTATAAAAATAGTTTTCCGTATTAACTTACTTTAGTGCTATTTTACTTGAAAACATATTTTTAATAATAATATTTGCAAAATCCTTTCAAATCCTATAAACCATATAAGTTATCTGAAAGCTCATACAATTAGCAAAAACTTGGCCATAGAAATGTTTTCTCTAAAACGTTAGAGTGATCCAAGAACATTTTTTTTTTTGTAAAACAAGTCAGAAAATCAAAAAACCCTTAACTTCTCAGGGGTGCATTTAAGACCCCCACAGGTAAAATTTTTTGTCAGTCTAGGCCTCCTCTGTCACCTCTCAGGAGCTTCGTAACTTTATGCGATACACCCTGTATACAACTTCGTTCAGAAGCAGAAAATTGACAATAATAAAATTCAATAAAGTTTGTTGCTTAAGTCTTTCGTTTCATTTCTTCATTTTTGCGTATGTAAAAGAAAAGACTAAAGAACGATACTTTGAAGTACTTTTATCAAATTCAATTTGACTCTGGTTTTCACAAAAAACATTTTTTCTCTTCACATCCCACTACCCCCCGTAAAACTACCCTAAAAAGTTGACACACCTTCTTTTCAAAAAAAAAAACAGCAACATAGCGCAGCACAGCTGGAAATCAATTGCTACGAGTATTCGTAATTCGTGTTAAAATTTTACATTTTTCTTGTTTTTTTTCGCTAAAACAGCGAGTGTGCATGCAAATGAAGTTGGCCCACACATATTGACAAATTTCATTAGTTAGACAAATAAACGCTTAGTAAAATGTTGCATTTCAATGCAATGCAATTGGAGTAAACGCTTAAAAATTGCATAAAATTAAAACCAAAAAATCAGAGTTTTAAAGTTTGTCTAATGACACTTTTTTCGATTTTTTTGCAAGTTTTTTTATTGCTAATTAATGCATGCCAGCCCAAGTTTTTCTTTTTTGTTTTTTTCTATAATTTTTTTAAAACCTATTAAAGTTGCGGCAGCTGGTTCGTTGCTTAAGTCTTTTGTTTTTTTGTTCATATTTTTATTTATTTGCACGCGTATTATCTTACAATTAAGTTATAAAAGTTTTTATTGTAAAAATTTTTTAATTAAATTTTTGACTAAAGCAAAAAAACAGTTAAGGTAGTTCAAGAAACTTATAATTTCACTTGACTTTTTGCTGCAAGTAGACTATGTTGTTGCCGGCTTACCAGCAGTGAAAAAAAAATTTATAAATATTAATAAACACAGTGCTTCCCAGTTCAAAAACTTCTGTCAAGTTCAAGTTTAAATAATTAAATTTTATAAATTGCAAAAAATACAAAAATTTAATAAATAATTCAACCCGCACTATGTGACTGGCTGGCTGGCTGGCTGGCTGTCTGCCTTTAATGGCTGATTAGCAACATTGTTGTCAACAATAACAGCGAAATATTAAAGTAATTAAATTGAAATCACCAGTTAATTGCAAGTTAAATTACACAAAATTTAACAATAAAATATGAAAAGATTTTCGAAAAAATATTAACGCTGAATCATGCGTTAAATATTTTAATAAAAACTGTCAAAGGATTGCGGATTCAGCTAGTTTATAGAGCTTTTTTGAAGTAACTGCTTGAATTGATATCTATAAAATGCAGAAAAATAGCCGCAAAGCAAAACTCAAGTGGCGTCACCAATTTATGAATATTGTGCATGTTATTAACATTAATTTGCGCAAAATTATTCACAATGAATGGCATTTAGTGGCAGAAAAACATGATTGAAATCAATAAAATAATTATTTGATATAAGTGTTTTTGAGTCATGCTATGCCATGCAGACGTCATTTCGTGGCGCATTTAATTAAGCATTGAAGTCAACAGCGCGTATGAGTAACATTTAATTGTAGAATTTGAAAGCATCATGCATGAGTAACATAAAATCGCTTATATTTAACTCAACACATTTCAAATTGTTCAAAATTACATATTTATTTCGAAGAGCAATGTTCAAAAACTAAGTTGCTGCAGATTTTACTAAATTCGATTCAGTGTATTTCAATTTTGTTAAAAAAATAAAAAGCATTTTTACTTATAATACAACAGGTCGTATGAGTGACCTTATTTAAGAAAACATATTTAAAATCATCCTAAAACCAAACAGAAACTGCATGTTCGCTTTAAGTCTAAAGAATACAATACTTAAGCTTTCAATAAAGTACAATAGGTTCAGGGATTGCATAGCCAACCTTCTGCAAGCAAATAAAGTTATTTTGTAACAATTTCAAAAATTTCCTACATAATTTTATATGGCATTCAACATATTGACCCAGAATAACTTCGATAATGTCTAACGGAAACAAATTCAAATTCCCTTTTCCGTTTTTATTGTTTTCTCAATGTGCATACACATCTGCAACGACCAACATTTCAGGGTTAAACTGTTAGCGGTTTATACAAAATTTTTGTTTCCATTTGATGATTGATAATGAATAGAGTAGGCATGTATAATAAAATAATGATTTAAGTCACGAAAATTTTTCTCACGTTTATACGCATTTAAAGGTCAAAAATTGCTACCGTTTTTTCCATCATTAATTTGAGAGCATTGCGTGCCACAACCACCACCATTAAGGCCAATAGTTAAGAGTTCAAATGAAATTTTCGTTCATTAAATTAGCTTGGATATTTTTTTATTAATTATTTTTTATAACATGCACTTTCGCATATTCATTAACTTTCATTTTTTATCTTACTCTTCATTGCAGGAAGGAAGCATTGGTCATCAAATGGTCATCAAGCCGTTGCCTCAAGAATTGAGCCCAGCAAAAGATCAAACACATCATGTTATATATAAACGTGATACAACGTCATCGGATCATTTAAGTGATTTTGGTAAGTTCATAAAAATTAGTGTAAGCTGATAAGTACATGTAAAATAAAACGATTTTGCTTTTAAAGTACATTAAAACGAAAAAAGTTGAGAAGTTTAGATCGCTAAAATACTAAAAGACTTAAAGATTAAAAGACTAAATGACTAAATGACTAAAGGCTAAGAGAGTAAAAGACTTAAAGACTTAAAGTCTAAAAGACTGAAAGACTAAAAGACTAAAAGACTAAAAGACTAAAAGACTAAAAGACTAAAAGACTAAAAGACTAAAAGACTAAAAGACTAAAAGACTAAAAAACTAAAAAACTAAATGACTAAAAGACTAAAAGACTAAAAGACTAACAGATTAAAAGACTAAAAGACTAAAAGACTAAAAGACTAAAAGACTAAAAGACTAAAAGATTAAAAGATTAAAAGATTAAGAGATCAAAATATCAAAAGATTAAAAGACTAAAAGACTAAAAAACTATAAGACTAAAAAACTAAAAGAATAAAATACTAAAAGAACAAAAGACTAAAAGATTAAAAGACTAAAAGACTAAAAGATTAAAAGACTAAAAGACTAAAAGACTAAAAAACTAAAAGACTAAAAGACTAAAAGACTAAAAGAATAAAAGACTAAAAGATTAAAAGACTTAAAGAATAAACGACTAAATGACTAAAAGACTAAAAGACCAAAAGACTAAAAGACTAAAAAGACTAAAAGATTAAAAGACTAAAAGACTAAAAAACTAAAAGACTAAAATAATTAAATACTAAAATACTAAAAGAATAAAAGAATAAAAGATTAAAAGACTAAAAGAATAAACGACTAAATGACTAAATGACTAAATGACTAAATGACTAAAAGACTAAAAGACTAAAAGACAAAAAGAGTAAAAGACTAGAAGACTAAACTAATAGACTAAAAAAATGGAAAAACTGAAAGATTACAACCAGAAGACTACTCGTATATCTATCTATATATATAAAAATGAAATGGTGTTCGTATGTAGCTTATGGACACGGAAACTACACTGCCGATTTACATAATTTTTTTTATTTTTGAATTGTTTGTTATGGTCTGTAGAAAGTTCGTTAGGGGGTGAGAAGCCACTGAGAGACGGGGGTTGCACCCCCCATACGAAAAAAATACAATGAATGATATATCTCTGCAGTTATACAAGCTATGATTATGAAAGTTAGTGAACTTAAACCATACACAACTTGAGGGGGATTGAACGAGGGGACGTTGCACGTCCCATATGAAAAAACACAAGAAATTCTATATCAGCTATCATTATGAAACTTGGTACATGGATGTTTATTGCGTCTACTATTCAGCATATAAAGCTTAAGAGGAATGGATCGAAAGGGATTTGCACCCCCCGTACAGTAAAAATACTTAAAATGCTATATATCTACGCCTATAGTAGCTATCATTATAAAAGTTGGTACATAAATATATATTCTTTTCACCTTGAAATACCTGAGAGGTTGCCAGAGAAAGACGATGGAGATGGATGGGATTTGGAACATATGTAAAGGGCATCGGGAACGGGCAAACAAAGTCGCTACCGGCCAGCTAGTGTGTACCTAAAAGCGATTGTTTGTATGTATGTATATTCCTTATAGACTCCCGAACGGCTGGACCGATCACCGTGAAAATTTATATTTATAAGACATCAGTTACGGCGCGTGTTTCTGCGTCATTAATTTTTTCGAGTACGACGCTTTTTTTCCACTCAAGGGTCCCTCCTTGAATGTCGGAACTAGAAATTAAAAAAAAAGTTTTCGTTTTTTTCGTGTTTAATGACTTTTTACGCCATTTAAATGGAAAAACATTTTTTTTTTAACTTTCTCAACATTTTGGGATTGTTTGAATTTCTCGACATTTTTCGAATTTTTCGATTATTATTGACCTTTGTCAATACTTTTTAAGTTATTCAACATTTTTGACTTTTCGAAAATTTTTTTAAATTTCGAAAATATTTACTCGTACAATCTTAACACTTTCATTCTATTCAATACTAATGAAACCTTGAAAATGCTTGCACTTATCTGTTACTAGCTACTCTACACTGCTTTCAAAAAAAGTCTTAAATAAATTCAGTAGCTGCAACTTAAAGTGCACGCATAACTACAACAATTACCAGCATATCAACAAAAAGGGGTCCGACAAAAAAATCAATAAAAGACCAATTTTGTTGATTACATAACAAGCATAATTACGTTTAAATAAAAAAAGCAATTTTATTGCATTTAACGGAGTGTAATTTACAAACTTTTTTCCATATTTAACAATTTAAGTAAAGAAAAAAAAAACCACAGCTGCACTCTGTCTGTTACAGCCTACCACTTCAACAGTTACTTGAAATTAAAATTGCATAATAAATAAATCTTTAATGCACCAAAAAGACAGTGAAAACAAAAAGTTTAAAAATTCCGGTAAAAATTCTAAAATTTCTGCAAATGCAGTGGAACGACACCAGCCAAGGTTGCATCATAACAACCAAAGGAGAAAAAATATAAAAATCGCTTAACACAATACATGAAGAGGTGGCAACAGAAAAAACCCGCTAGTAAATTTCATATTTAGCAGTACTTTGAGCTGAATGACCTCTATGGTGGTTATTTTTGCACATCTTTGTTCATCTCTGCCCATGGGTGCGTCTTTTACGCATACAACTCAGATTAGACAAAAAATTCAAGCGTTAAAACATTACGTTGTAATTTGTAGTATATTTACAGTTGTATGTAAACATTTTACTTCATATACAAAGTGGAGCAAAAGTAATGTGAATTGACTGTCATTTCGTTAGAAATGAAAAAATTTGTGCAAATAATGTTTTATTTAAAAATCAAATGCGGCTGCAATTAGAATAAAAATGGTTTGAGAATCGAATCAAAGAAATTGTCAAAAATCGTTATTGTGAAATTTATTCTTATATCACAAATGTCATGTTTTACTCAATTCCGATATGAGTTAGCACCAAAGTTTCTTCGAGGTTTTTGCTTATCTTTATTGGTTTTAGAAAAGTTTCAAAACTTATCAATGGCTGCTGAGGTATATATAAATTATATCACTTTAAAAAAAGTTTTTCATATTTTTAACAAAATTTCCCCATATCTAACATTGCAACTAGTTATTATCATGTAAACGTGCTAATATATAAGCCCTTTTGCAGTTAGCAGCTTAAGTTATCATTATTACAACATACTTCAAACAGCTGTCAAAACTTATCAACTTAGGGATATATACTATGACTGATGCATCAACACCGATACAGCTTAGGGTCTAAATTTCACCGACATTTTTCTTTAACTTAACATGCTTTTAAACAGTACAAATTGAACCAAGGGCTATTTTATAATATACAAGTTAACTTTCCTTTAGTACACTGATGGAAAAAAATACTAATCAAGAAGCCTCAACGTCGGCTCCTTGATTTCACTAATAAATAACACTGATAATATTTAAAATTACTCGATAGATTTATTTTCACAAGTCACTTCTTGAATTATTTATAGCACTAAAATGAACTGATCGATACAAAAGCAAAACTAAAACTAAACTCTTACAAAACCCTAAATTAGTCAATAACTCTAACGGCCTAATTATAACTTACAAATAATGCTGCGTCGGCTATATCCCACGGTGGACTCACGTTGACAAACTGTGCCGGACGCGCGTGCATTGTGCAGACCAGACGTCAGCATTTTTATGCGATGGCATGGGAATGCAATGTTATAACTCCTCCCTCCTCAAATATCTGCGTCACGCAGATGAGTCACGTACTGGGGAACGAAGATAGGGCTTCGGTTTGGTTTTGGTACTGGGTTGATAACTGTTGTCTGAATTTCCGGGATGTGTACCGGAGGGATGTCGATTTTACCGGTAATTTTCTTCCACAGGTTGTATACTACGAAGACCATGAACAGTATGATGATGGCATTAGAGACCAGGGAAAAATTTAGCCTGTATTTCAGCATATCGACGTGACCAATGTTCTTTAGGCTGAGATCATGAACATATTCTAGATTCACCTTAACTCCTCGGCTTGAAACGTTTGTAATTGCTGATGGAAGAGCTTGAAGACTTGTGATTACACTGCTGGTATAAGTGCGATTTTGAAGCTGAATCGTCTTATTGTGGAACTGCAAGACGTAGGACCCGTTCAAGAAGATAGTTGCGTTGTTTGCGTTGACCTCTCCACAGAAATTTGTAAGAAATATAGTGTTTTCATTAATCAGTTCGGAAATTACCTCATTGTTCGTGTTGTATGGACAGGCAGCGTGGCCTCCTTTTATTAACCTAGGAATACAACTGTCCTCATCTAGTTTTTCTAAATCGGCTTCACCGCAAACTGTAGAATTGTTGATTGAAGTGCACTGTCCTATTATGCCATAAGTTTCCCTCTGGTTGACTAGCACTTTTTGGAACCTCAGATCGATCTGTCTCCCACTATTGATAGCAGCTCGTGTTATAAGCAGATGATATTTTTCACTTTTCAGTTTTGGCATTGATAGGACGTGTAGTAAAAGAGATCCATTCGTGATAATTGACGGCTTACCAAACTCAATTGCTTCGATGGCGTTTTGGTACGGAAGAGTCTCCATCTCAGCAAGTACTTGATTAATTTCTTCTACATCTAAAAGATTGCTGTTAACAATCCCTTTTTTTGCCATCTGACACGCTCGCACGATTTCACCAATCTCTTCCTTTAGTATCAATACTCGGTTTACTGCATCTTGTTCGACTTGGCCCGCGTCGATTTCCTTGGATATACCATTTATGCTGCTGACAATTTGCTTGATTTTTGACATAACTTCTCGTGTTGCCCCAAAGAGGTTTTCGTTTATTTTGAATTGCTGATTGTTGCTTTCAATTACATCATTCTGGCTTCGAAGTATTTGGTCCCAGTCGGTTGCATCTGGATTACCAGCAACCCATTTCCAAGCAGATCCTATCCAATTTATCGATCTCTGCTTCCTTGTTTTGACACCCCGTAATTCATTGATGCGATCAGACGTCTGATTAACATAAAATTCGAGGATCAATCCCTTCTCCCTGTCCTTTAAATTTATTGCAGCCAAATTTTTCATTTCTGTCAGAATATCGTCGTACCGTTGAAGGTCTATCACATGCACTAGCTTGAAGTCACCACTCAAAATCCAGCCATCGCCTTCTCTTATAGATATGATGGGAGCCTTGTATTTAAAAATATGGAAGCCATGCACAGCAGCTATTAATAACCTGTAATGTGATTATGACGTGGAACGTTAGCTTAGCAAGAGTTAATAAAAATATTCTAATAAAATTCGAATTTCTTACATTTCACATAAGATAGATTTAAGATGGAAAATACAATTTTTCTAGTTTCTATTATAAATGAACGAATTTCATGTTACATTTCAATTTTCATATTATACTAATTACTCTTACATATAAAAAAAGGGGGAAAAAAATTTTTTCACAAAATTTTTACCATTAAAGTTCCAAATTCAAATAAAAATTTTATCTTAAATTGTTCGTAATACTAGTGTTAGAGTTTTTATATATTTAACCATAGCAATAATTAGAGTCTAAAAAATAAACCTAAAGGCATGATTTCTAAAACCTTACAAGAGAAAATTACACATTACCTAATTCTTGTATGTTCTTTATATGGGATTTATGGAATTTCTTTCCTGTTGTTGTAGTTATTGTAACATTATTGTCTAATCCCACAATTTCCTTCCTATAAAGTGGTTTCTGCTTTCCCTTGATTTGTTTGTTCAGAACATAAATTTCATCCCCAGGGTTATACCGTTTGGGTTCCTCCTTCCTTTTATTAACCCTTAAATTCCTAATTTCTTGGTTTCGCTCTATTTGTGCTCTAACATCTTCATGCACCTTTTCACGAAAGTCTAACAAATTTTGGTAGTTAATTCTCTGTGTCCTATTAAAAAAAATGTAACTCGGTTTTTTATTAGTTATGGAGTGGACAGTGTTATTGTATCTGTCTACCGATACATAAAGTATTTCTTTTGGGCTGGTTGTCCTTAACTCTTTTTCAAGGCAGCGATAAATTTCCAATAAAGTCGAATGGAGCCTTTCGACTTGTCCATTCACTTCGCTTTTTTGAGTTGGAGTTAAATATAGTTCAATCCCTAGACTTCTAATGTAGTTTGAAATTATGGGGCTGACAAAACTTCGCTCGTTGTCAACAACGATGACACGTGGTGCTGTAAAATAGTGCAAAATTTTAGCAAACTTTTCGCGTATGTGGAGCGCAGACTTATTTCTGAGATGGAAAAGCTTTGCAAATTTTGAGAACTTATCTATGCAACTAAGAAACTTCTGCCACTTGATTTCAAAAATATCTACATGAAGGATTTCGCATGGGTATTGTGGTGTAGGAGTAACTTGTAACTTGGGTTTTGGGGGATGCCTATCATATTTATTAAGGCGACAAATCTCGCAGTCATTTGCGAATTCTCTAAGTAAGGAGTTCATTTTTGGGAAATAAAATTTTTCAAGGATTTGTTCTTTATTCTCTCTAGGGTTTCTATGTGCCCTCCTATGTTCTTCTTCAATAATCGCCCAAACCCGTTCTTGGTTAGCTACATCCTCTACCAATCTCTGTGTTATGCGCAATTTGTATCTCGTAAAATTTGCCAGGTAAACATCTTGAAGCATCTGAAGGTGTTGCTCGGGTATTTTAATGCCATTAATAACACCCGGATTAAGTAGGTTCTTTAGAAGAGTAGTAAGTGTAACCGTGTCCAGCACTTCCACATCTACATGGTGGCGAGTAAAACCAGGATGCGGTTGCACCATGCTACGTAAGTCCTTTCCTACCCTTATTACAATTTGATTCCTAAAAACATTTAGTGGTGCCTCTACGTGCGTTATGAGATCACTACTATCTTGTTCCGCACTATGGACACTACCCCCACTTCCAGTATCATCCGCTTCCCCAGTCAATTGATTAACTTCTGTTTTTAAGCGGGACAGAGCATCGGCCACAAAGTTTGATTTACCGGGAGTGTAAATCAACTCGTAGTTATACTCCTCAATACGTGCTTTCCAACGCTTGAGTTTCGCATTATAGTTTCTATTTCCCAATGCGAAAGTCAAGGGTTGGTGGTCGGTGAAAATTTTTATCTTTTTTGCACCATACAAATAGTTCCTCAAATTGTCCAACGCCCAAACGATTGCCAACATCTCCTTCTCGTTGGTGGCGTAATTTTCTTCCGTTCGATTTAAAGAACGAGAGATGTAAGCAATCGGTTTCTCTTTCCCATGTTCTCCTTGAGAAAGGACTGCTCCAATAGCGTAATTGGAAGCATCAGTTGTTAAATTAAATGGTTTATCAAACTCGGGAAAGGAAGTACCTCCGATGAGGTGAGGAGTTTCTTTAAGCTATTAAATGCCAGGAGCGCTTCAGCATCGAGGTAAATTTTTACATTTCTTGACTGGCTGGCTTTTACTTGAGCATGCTCACCACGGGTTAAATTTGTTAGTGGCTTGGCTATTTTAGCATACTCTCGAATGAACTTCCTATAGTAAGAAGTTAAACCTAAGAATCTTTTTAATTCCTTTAAAGTTTCTGGAGGAAGAATATCTTCAATTGCTTTAACTTTTTTCGGATCAGGACGAATCCCTTGAGTTGTAACTAAATACCCGAGAAACTCTACGGATTTCTCCATAAAATGTGTTTTTTCCAAATTTACCTTAAGACCTGATTCCTTGAGCCTTTGGAACACCGTTTCTATATCCCTAATATGTTCGTCCTCATTTTTACTGAAAATTATAATGTCGTTTATATAGACGTAACATATTTTCCCGATAAATTCTTTAAGGACGTCATCAATCATTCTTTGAAAAATGGCGGGGGCATTTTTCAGCCCAAACGGCATCCTTAAGAACTCATACTTTCCATTCATTGTGGAGAAGGCCGTTTTTCTAATGTCTCTCTCTTTCATCAGTATTTGATGGAAGCCAGACGTGAGATCTATTGTTGTGAAAAATTTTGCATTGCCCAAGCTTGCAAGGGTACTGTTTATATCAGGAATTGGATAGGTATCCGCTATTGTAACCGCATTAAGTCTTTCAAAATCGATTACCATACGATATTGTTTTTCTCCATTGGGTTTTGGTTTTTTTGGAACGACCCATATGGGTGAATTGTAAGGGCTTTTGGACGGCCGGATAACACCCTCCGATAGAAGTTCCTGTACTTGCTTGTCTACCTCTACCTTCATATTAACCGGATATGGGTAACTTTTCATGTAAATGGGCTCATCCGTGTTAGTCCGGATTTCCGCCCTTACGGCTGTTCTTACTATTTCACTACCACTAATAGGACCAAAAAGCGTATCAAATTTTGTAATTAACTGCTTTAGGTAGAACTTACTTTTGTCGCAAAGGCCTTCTTCAATCAAAAAGTTTATATCTTTTGAAATTTTGGCCTTTAAAGGGATTTTAATGTTAGGTTTTAATGTCAAAATGTTTAATTTCCGGTCAATTACCGCTTCAAGTTCCTTGAGTGTATCGTCGCCAATGATTCCATGAAATGAGGTGAGGCCTGGTAAAACATAGAAGGTAATAAGACTGTCATTGCCGACCTTCTCGAAAAATTTACCGGATATTTTTTCCATGATTTTAATGTCGCCAGCGGCGGAATGAACCGTGAATGGTTTACCCAATGGAGTCGGACTACCATATACGGACGGACTGATGAAATTCTTGTTCGCTCCGGTGTCGACCAAGAAGTTCAATACTTTCCCATTTTTCATTACATATTCTATATAAGGAACGCTGGAGAGGCGTCCGTCATAAAATTTACCTCCCCTTGTTCCTCGCGAGTTTCATCGTTTCGTTCTTCTGACATGTATTGATCATACACACACCCTTCCGGATATTCTTCGTCTGTTCTTATATTGAACAACCTCTGTTGTTTTTGAGGATAATTAGCAAATGATGCATTTCGCTTCTGTGGGTTGGGCCCCTTTGGCCGATTCATCTTCCATGATTGAAAGGAGCCATCTGGTTCTCTTTTTGGCTGGAAACCGGAACCCGTGAAACGATTTGAGTTTGAAGGTCCAGTATAGGGCGGGTACCTAGGAGTGAAATGATTATTCGGGGGTGAATCAAGTCGCCTTGGTGGTAATGGTGGCCTTGATTCGTTAGGAAAGTTCCTGTTCATAGGAACAGTTACGCGATTTTGGACATTGGGATGAATAATATTGTTGCGTAAGGTAAGATTCTGAAGCTCCAGACATGCTGAATAAGCTTCAGGAAGCGTCTTGGGTTTTTGGATAACTAACATTCGAGAAATTTCATTATTTAGACCGCGGACAAACACATCTAGTGCACGGTTACGGTAGGATTCCAACAGAACCTCTACTGTTTCCTGTGAATACGTTTCGGACTTTATTTTGTTAACAATAAGGGAAAACTGATGGTTTACGGTTGCGTAAAACTCATCAATTTTCGAACCTTTCTGACATAGTTGTGCAAGCTGGTGTTCTAGAGTTTGCAATTCCCGTTTATCTGCATAATGCAGTGAAAGAACACGTTTGATTTCGCCCCACTCTTCACTGAAAACATTATACGATACCAGTGCAGTATCTGCATTGCCCCTTATCTTTTGTCTGATGTGCTGCAGGATGGCCCTGTAGATGGGCTTCTGCCGCACAATTTCAAAGTCCTTTAAAATTGTCTCGACGCTGTGAATCCAGGAAATGTATTGAACCGGATTGCCATCAAAAACTTGGAGCTCTTTGACGCAATCCGGGAGCTTACCAATGTCCCGAAGATCCTCCTCAGTTCTTGGTGAACATAAGGGTATCGAATTTGAAGCAGTTCCTGTGGAGTTGCCTTCGGACTGCCTTTCCCCATTGACGACACGATCTTCTGTGCGAGCCACACGATCCTTTAATTGTCTTAATTGCTCGAGGATCGGATTATTTGCGGATTGTCGCTCCATTTCTACGACACGTTCCTCTGTGCGGCTAATGCGATTTTCTAGCCCCCTTAACTGTTCGAGCACAGCATTTACGGCTCCGGTTAGTTCCCTTAAGGATGTTTTCATTTCTTCCATAGTGTCGGCTTCAGTGGGGCACCTGCTACGGAGATTGTACATACGACCCTAAGCTTCAGAAAAATACAAAAATAATAAAGAGCCTTGTGGCGAAATGATTAAGTAAATAAAGTGGTTTACTAAATTTCTGTTCTTGAAACAGATCTTTGGTTTTTAAGGATGATACCTTTTTTTTGTTACCGAGCTGTGTTAATAGCCGGTCAAGTATATAAAAAATTTTTTCGGATATTACCTCCTTTTTTGTTACCGTACTGGATTTTCAGTCGGTCAAGTATTTCAACAAAATAGTTTTTAGGATATTACCTCCTTTTTTGTTACCGTACTGGATTTTCAGTCGGTCAAGTATATATAAAAAAAAATAATTTTAAGGATATTACCTCCTTTTTGTTACCGTACTGGATTTTCAGTCGGTCAAGTATTTCAATAAAAAAAAATTTATATTATTATATTTTTTATTTTTTTTTGAGGATGTTTAAGCGCTCCTTTAAACTATAATAATCTGTAGACTGGAGGGTCCCGCCTGGTTTATCCAGGCTGGTGAATCGCAGCCTCAGTTAAAGGTTATCTTTTAAATAATTTATAGACTGGAGGGTCCCGTTGGTGAATCGCAGTCTCAGTTAAAATTCATTTATTTTTTTGTTTTATTATTTCACTTAATTATTGTGAGCTGTATCCTTAATTTTTATCTTAGTAAAATTTATAGACTGGAGGGTCCCATTGGTGAATCGCAGTCTCAGTTAAAATTTATCAATTTTTTTGTTTTATTATTTCGTTTAATTATTATGAGCTGTATCCTCAATTATATCTAATCACACTGCACTAACAGAGAGGGAAAGAAATAAACTTGCATGGGAATATATAAACTGAATTTGTTTTTCACTTTTAACTGGAAAGAATTTAATAAACTATACACTTTTCACTTTTAATACACATTTAAAACTCAAAAGTCACATAAAAAAATGTTAAAAATGAGATGAGAACACAAAAAAAGAAAAAAATTTTACCCAAAAATTAAAATTGTCCTTATTCCCATCATCTGATGAACCGGCATTGGAAGGCCTGTGGAGTCCCTTTTAGTCCTCGGCGTTTATGCTTGCTGTAGGCCTACTCAGGCACAGGTGATCTTCACCACCAAGACTTTTAGCTTCTAGTAATCTCCTTCAGGATTTCTTAAAGGGCTAGCCCTGGTTCTTACGTTTACAGGCACTAGTCCTCAGAATATTACACAGCAAAAAAGTCCTTGGTGTTTAGCCGGTCCCTGCTCGGGCGCCAGTTAACTTTCCTTTAGTACACTGATGGAAAAAAATACTAATCAAGAAGCCTCAACGTCGGCTCCTTGATTTCACTAATAAATAACACTGATAATATTTAAAATTACTCGATAGATTTATTTTCACAAGTCACTTCTTGAATTATTTATAGCACTAAAATGAACTGATCGATACAAAAGCAAAACTAAAACTAAACTCTTACAAAACCCTAAATTAGTCAATAACTCTAATGCTGCGTCGGCTATATCCCACGGTGGACTTACGTTGACAAACTGTGCCGGACGCGCGTGCATTGTGCAGACCAGACGTCAGCATTTTTATGCGATGGCATGGGAATGCAATGTTATAACTTACATTATTATTTTATACAGATGGCGCAAAAGTAATTGTCCACAATATATGGTCTATGGTCTGTCCTTTATGGTCTTTGGTCCATAATCTATGGTTCATGATCCATCCTTTATGATCTTTGGTCAATAATACAGGGTTTATAACATTAGGCTACAAAGCTTATGGGAGGTTATAGAGGAGGCCTACTCAAACAAAAAATTGCACTTGGGGGGGTCTTAAATGTACCTCTGAGGAGTGATAGGGTTAACTGATTTTCTGATTTGTTAAATATGCATTTGTTTCTATAAATTAATTAATACATTATTCAAAGTATTGTCCATCGGAAGATCGAGTAATGTTTCCAATTCTTTGTCTTCAAACTTTTTCGGCTGCCCTGGACATTCTTAGTCTTCGATTTCAAAATCACCACTTTTAAGTCCTGTAAACCACACTCTTACCTCTGGAGCATATTCAGCATAAGCTTTCATGAGCAAATGATGAAATTAAAAACTTTCCCGCAAATGCTGTTTTATTGGCAAAACAAACATTTTAAGTTGTAGACCCAATACAAATAAAAAATTTTCTTGGGTAACCCTAACGTTTAAGAAAAAAACTTTTTTTGGGAAACTTTTAGCTAATTGTATGAGCTTTCTAAAAGAATATTTGGTTTATAGGATTTCGCAAGGTTTTGGACCTTTAAAATTGATGTTTTCAATTTTTTGTTCTCATTTTTGACTTCGGCGCCCATTTTAGTATGAAAAAGATCCTATAACTCACACTTTTATAATTTTTTTTGGTATCCTCGTTAAATTTCGTTTAATTTGGTAGTGCATTTATTATACCAATTTTTTAATATGAGATCAGAAAAAATACTTTTCAAGAACAATCCGTTTGAAGGCTCCGGTAGGTAGCTCGTGCCGGGCAACGCATGCGAGTAAGATGAGAGTATTTAAGTATTTTTGCTGACCTCGAATCAAAAAATTGGTATGACAAATGTGCTACCAATTTAAAGAAAATTCAACGAGAATTCCAAAAAAAAATATAAAAGTGTGTGCTAATAGGACATTTTTCATGCTAAATTGGCTGTCAAAATCAAAAATATGAAAAAACATAAAAAATATCATTTTCAAAAATCCAGAACTTTTGAAACCCTTTTAACCCCTGTAAATCAAAACACTTTTAGAAAGCTCATACGATCAGGCAAAATCTTAGAACCTCAAAAGCTTGGTTATTACCTTTTCATCTGTTTTTGCAATATTGCCACTCTTTAGCTTCTAACGCTGTCAACAAACTATGAATATATCAACACCGATATAGTCTAAAACTTTAGTTTCTTTGACATTTTTGTTTGTCTTTATATGCTTTAAGAACATCTCAATTTTAAACAATGGCTGCTTACGCATATGAAAATTGCATTGTTTTAAAGACAAATAAAAATTAAAGTTTTAATAAAAACAAAATCGTATTCTCCTAAACTTAAGCTGTCTTCAGAAGAATATGACATTTACATATATGTCAAAATAAAATGTTTTCTGCATTAATTATGAACATAAAGAATTAATTAAGCTTTTTATACTTTCAGCTTTCATGGAACCTGATGATTTGAGTATTAGTGAAAAACTTGAGCGACAACAAAAGCAACGTAAAAGACGCTCCACCGGAGCCGCAACGCTGCTCGATGAGCTGACAGATGAATTGGCTGTCGATTTTGAAGAGGGCGATGCACTGACAAATAAACGCTCAAAGCGACAAGCACCTTACATCATCTATCCAGAAGTTTTAGTTATAGTTGACTATGATGGTTATCGGCTGCATGGCGGTGATAATTTGCAGGTAAGAAAAAATAGCAAATTTTCTACAACTTTAATTTAAAAAAAAAAAGAAAGAAAAAATCTAATGAATTTAAAGATAATGCATACACCTGTCACAGATAAATCTAACACACCTCTGTGTGTATTGTACGTTGTGTGTTTGAGCAGCGCATAAAGTTGGTTGCCATTAGCTATGCTTTGAGTCGTAACTATCAAGCCGACAAAGCAACATATTTTTTCATGGTACTGCCCAGCCCAATGATTTTTTTGGTTTTTTTCTTTTGCTAAAATCTTACATTTCTACAAAAATTATTTGCTGCGGCATAAATTATGCTAATGACTAATAAAACTTTTTATTTATATTGCAATAAAAATGTTATTTCCACAAAATCTAAAAATTTTCTTATCTTCAATCTTTTCACAGGTTAAGCGTTATTTCATTTCCTTTTGGAATGGCGTTGATTTACGTTATCGTCTGCTGAAGGGTCCTAGAATACGTATCAGTATTGCTGGCATTATTATCTCAAGGGTGAGTGAACTTTAAATACATTTGTCTACTCAACTAATTGCGTGATTTTTTGTTGAAAATAAAATAAAACGAAATAAGGGTATAATAAGCTTTGCACACATGGGTTAAATTTTAAAAGTCATAAAGTTTGTAAATTTCTTTAATTTTTAATATTTTATTGAACTTTTAAATCAGACTTGTTAAACGACGTGCATACTAACATTTTACCTAGCAAACTCTACTGTAAAACAAAAGACTTAAGCAACGAACTTGCAGTAGCATTAAGCCTTACAATGTGATAATTTGCAAAATTTAACAAATAAATCAAGCGTTTTAAAACAAATGTCCTCAAGCATTAAATATACAAATTTTCAAAAGCTGTTTATTTATTTCAAAATTAACTTTTAATACCAAAAAGAAATAATAATAAATATCTCCGCAAGGAAAACGTGCCAGCAACAAAAGCAGAAGACAAATTTTAACAACTTTTTACGCAAAAAAAAAAACACGAAAAAAAAGTTTGAAACCTTGTTTGTCACGACTTTGTGGCAAATTGTAATTGAACCATTACTCATTATGACCATAATTTGAAAAATCATAAGCTATAAGTATACAATAATAGCAACAACAGCAAAATTATAAAATGAATATTTGCGGAAAAACTAATGAGATTTTTTAAAAGTTACTAACATTTTTTTAACAAAACTAAAATTTAGCGAGCGCATTTTAAATACAAGTGTTTTAAGCGGCTTATTTGAAAAAAATAAAACCACCGAACAAGAAATGACTCTACGTTTTTATTACTAAAGTCAACATTATTTAAAGCAAATAATTTTATATGACACAAGCTCCAAACATTAACCCAAAGTTTACAAGTTTTTGTAAATTTTTTAACTTTCATTTATGCTAGAGTAGAGTCTACTGATATTTCAAGTCTTCTCTCATACATATTTACACAATTCTTTCATTGTTAGAAATATCATTTAAATTGCTTTGAAATGTGAAATTCATATGATCATGTTATAATCAAGTGTTACTCATACGTCATGTTAACAAAATTAATATTTGCTTATATCGCTTTGCGGATATGAAAAAAATATTATATGTTCAGTTAAATTTGCTTTACTTTAAAAGCTTTACTAAAATTTATTGATTTTTTAATGGCCGAGCAAGATTGAACCAGAAATGTTCACCCAAATATTATTTACTTCTATATATTAATACGCAAGACAAAAATTTGTCCTACCTTTTTTACTATGTTAGAAATGCAGCACGACTTTGAATTATATACCATTAGAAAGGAATTTATGTGTAAATGTGCACAAAGCTAAAATTATTTTAATGTTTTGCTACTAAGCCAGATAAAATTAAATGCAAATTTTTCAATACTAACAACGACAAAATACGCGGTCAGAGAAAAGAGAATGCAGCACAAAGAAATAGACAAAAAGCTGACTGACACTGACTTCATGTTTTTTGTTTTCTTTTCGTTTAACATTTGTCATTGTACCAGCAATGATAAATGAGGTTTTTATTTTGTACTAAAAAGGGAAAAAAATGCACTAAAACTGTCCAAAAAGTACCAACATTTTTTAATAAATTTGTGGTCAAATTTTTACCATTGGACGATTCTAGTTTACATAATTCTTTCATTGTTAGAAATATTATTTGAATTACTTGGAATTGTGAAATTCATGATAATGTTATAATCAAGTGTTACTCATACGTCATGTTAGCTTAACTAATAGTTGCTTATATCGCTATTCCGATATCAAAAATATATTATATGTTTAGTTAAATTTGCTTTACTTTAAAAGCTTTACTATAATTTATTGACTTTTTAATGGCCGAGCAAGATTGAACCAGAAATATTCACTCAAATATTTTTATAAATATTAATCAAGAAAACTCAAACAAAATTTTTATTTTTTTTTCTATTAAATGTTTAAAGATGAATCGAAAATTAACAGAAATTACCACTTTACTAAAAAATGTAAGCAATTTCACACAAAAATTTTGCAAAATATTTTAAAAAGTGATAGAAATCATGTTATAAAAAGAATTGTACAGTTTGTTAAAATAATCAAAAATCTATGTTTATTCTATCTCTTCGGATAGACGATAAAATCGCTGACCCTGCTACCAAGGCTAAACTTTTGTCTGCTAAGAACTTATATCTCCCCGAAGATAACACGGTCTGATCAAAAAAAAAACACATGAGAAAATCCAAAAAATTCTTAAAATAGGCGTTAAAAAAATACCCGTGTCTCGCGGTTTTTTTCCAGCACGTCATATTTTTTTAAAAACGATTTTTGAAGTTTTACACTCCACTGTACATAAAAAAAAAAACAAAAATAACGCATTCTTGTGTTAAATCGATGTATTTAACTATATGATCCTTACATCTGAGGTGCATCATATGTTCAGCAAACTTATCCAGGATATTAAAAGGAATATTTTTGTAGAAACTTTAACCCTCTACATACCCCACATATGGGTCATTTATACCTATACAAATCGTTCAAATCAATAAGTACTTCTTCCATCGCAAATTTATTACATCTCTGATGCGCTCTCCTGAAGTTTTAAGCATTTTTATCTTAAGTGATCCTAGTGAAATTTTTTGTAGAATACTTAAACCCATTGTAGCTCAGTTTTTTTTTTCCACCCCACTGTAAAACTCTAAAACTATATTATTCTTAAAATCGTTGTTCTAAGATCAATGACGAAAGCACACAATGAACATTTTCCTAGAACTTATTAACCCATTGTACTCTGTGTTTATGGGTCTCTTCAACCCCTTTTTCCCAAAAAAAGGGCCGCAATGGGTTAAATTATTCTACAAAAACAATAGTTGAGTTTTATTTTAAAATCACACTGTTATTGTTAGTATTTTTTAATTTAAAAAACCTTCCCTTTGGGTCCCTACTTTCCGAGTTATCATCTATTAAAGTCAACTACATACAAAGAACCAAATTAGGTGCCGTGACATAATCCCCACGGACATAATCCCCATTCACGATATGGGGATTATGTCCGCAAGTTATTCGGACATATGTCCGCAAGTTATTCGGACATATGTCCGCAAGTTATTCGGACATAATCCCCATTTTTTCAATGGGGATTATGTCCGCAAGTGTTTCGGACATAATCCCAAGGAAAAAACGGACATAGTCCCCATAACAATATTTTGTTATTGACAACAGAAGCAGATCAGGATTTACAACTCCCAAAAATTCCACAGTAATTTTACATAAGGGTAGGGGTAAGTGGACGGCCTGCGGCCGCAGCTCAGGATTTAAAACTCCCAAAAATCCAACACCGGCTTCGCGGCGGCCTTCGGCCGCGCATCAGTCTATAACATCCAACACTATATAAATTTTTTAAATGGATTATTGCAAAAATTTTGTTCAATCTTAATTAAACATAACCCCCATGGCCAAAATGGGGAATATGACCGAAAAATTTTCGGACATAATCCCCATTTCGTAAATGGATTATGTCCGGTAACCACCAAATTATATAGCTGTGCAATAAAATAAGGTTATATAATGTACGATATCTCGGAAAGGAAATATAAAGTATTTCAATGAAAAAGTCAAAAGGCAAAGTACGATGTTGAAGGTGACTGTTATCTTATTTCTCAAGGAGTAACGAATTAAGCAAAATCTAAGAAGTATACCATTTGTCTATAAAATAGCATTTTCTGCACTTTGAAGCAAGAATATCTCTGAAACCTGAAGTACAGATTTGTGGCTATGAGGTGCCAAACCCAAAGTCGAAAAATGTTTATCAACATTAGTAATACCATATATAGGGCATGTAAGGGTTAAAGTTTCTTGAACGAAGCCATACAAAATTCGCTCATAATTTCGATACAATTCATTTTCTGCAGCGCGCTAATTTAAAGTCAAATTATTGTGCGATAACAAGCAGACAGTAGCTGCAACAGCAACTGTAACAGCAACAGCATTTGGCCAGCAACAATTTTAAACACTCAATTTAAGGCATTATATAATAAAATGAAATTTTTCAGACCTTTTCTAAAAATTGCTATAATTTTCTAATACAATAAATATCTGTATTTTGCAAAGCGCGGCACACAAAGCAGGAAGTTAACTCTACGTGCAACAAATTTTGTTGAGCTTTGCTTTTGCTCTAAAAATTATAGGCAATTTATATTGTAGCAACAAAGTTCAGAGCATGTTGCACCTGTTGCGCATGCGCGCGATCAACAGTGGCAGCTAAGAAAATCATCATCATCATCAGCATCAGCAGCAACATCATCAACGTCAGTAAACAGCATAATGCAGTAATAGCAGAGTTCAAACAGCGACAGCTGTTGCTGTTGCCATTACTACGCGTCGCGTTCAACGTGACTGACTTGCGGTTGTGGAAGAAAGTGACTGCTGACTTTGTTGCTTTACTTTTGATGTTGCTGCTGTTGCTGTTGCTTTTTTTCACACAAATTGATGAGTGCGCGCTTTACTGGCATGTTGTGGTCCAATTTTTGTTGTTAATACGTCATGTTGTTACTTACTGACTGTTGCTTTGTTGTCTCGCTCATATCTCTGCCAATGATTGCATAATTTTTATTTATTTAACTAAAGTTTTTTTTTCGTTGTTTTGTTGTTTCTTTTTGCGTGATTTATTTAGTGCTGATTTATTTAGGTTGCTCTGCTGCAGTTGCTGTTGCTGGCTGTGTAAGTTTGTCATGAAAATTTTGCTGTTTCGTGTCAGTTGTACAGCTGTTACTTTTTTTTCGCATTTTCTGTTTATTGTGGTTTTATAGTTTGATGGATATGTTGCAGTTGTACAATTTATAGTTTGTTTAGTTTTCTACTAAAGTTATTGTTGTTGCCGCACAGACATTTTAATTGTTGCTTCCTTGTAGTATTATAACCCACATAATATTGTTGTTGTTGTTGGTGGTGGTGGTGCGGTTCAGGAAATGTCAAAAAAAATAATTTGATTATAAATAGATTTTTCTTTTCGATTGAAAGTCAAAAATGAAAGTCGTTCACTTTAATTGTATACATTAAGGGGATTTCCTGATGTTGATGAAAATTATGCAAAAAAATATTTTTGATTTCTTTGTTTGTTACGCAAATGAAAGCATTCAGTTGGGACATATTGCAAAAAATTGAGAAAGTTGGCTTCATACATGTTTTGGAAAAAAAAATAGCAGTGCTATTACAATGAAATTTCGCATGCTTAAAAAGTTTTAGCTACACGGAGAGAAAAAAATGTTCTAAAATCTAGCTCAAATCGTTCTTAAATGAAATATTCAGAATCAAGCCCAATATAGCATAAAATCATCCTAAAATACGCTAAACTTGTTCGCAATTCAAACTCAAATTTGGGTATAATATAAATTTTGATAACTAAGGTCAATTGTACTCAATGCATGCCATTTTGATCTTGTTTATCAAACAAACAAAAAAATAAGCCCATTTTTTGATTGATTCAAGCTCTTTTGTGATTGTTTATCCAAAAACATTTGTGTTTATTCTGAGTGTTTATGATTCTCAATATGACTATTTCACCTACTGCTTTAATAATTTCTGCTCGACAACTGAATTTGGTATTTATAATAGAGTGAATACTACTGACATCCCATAATGGGATGTTACGATGTACTGAAGTGTCTTTGGTCATTTTGATACATTTATTTTTGAAAATGATATAACATTTCTTGCATTGGGCAAAAATGGGCATATTCATATTTTGATAAATAAGAAATTACTAAAAACAAAAGAGCATATTTATTTTTTTTATAAACAAGTACAGAAGTGGTGAGTTAAGCACAAATGAGTTTAATAAATTTTTGATGAACAATCCCAAATTGAATTGAATTGAGCTCAAATGGGCATATTCACTTTTTTGATAAACAATCACATTATTATTTGATATCAAGAAAATTATGGCTAAGCTGAAAATCACACCTAAAATTGATTGGTTTGGGATTGTTTTTAGCTTAAAGTTCTCTCCGTGTAATCAGAAAATTCCAAAAATAGGCGTAATACGTCAACGGGCACGACTACCTTCCATATAAAATGTACTAAAATTCTTTTACCCTAAAGGTATGCAACACATTACATATTTTCATACACAATTGCATCGCAAACTCACATCGCAAATCACATGACCTTTTTCAGAAAACTTACGAGCTTTTCAATTGACTTCAGTATGTCGAACAGTTTTTGACTTAAATTGAAAGAGTAGATTCTTACCTTTCATTTTTTTAAAGTCAGAAGACATAGCTAAATTTGCAATTATCCAAGAAAAATTTCAAATGCTGCATTTTATAGAGCCATTATGCACATATCTTTTAAGCTATTCATTTAACCCAAATAATTTTTTCTTATAATTAATTACGAAATATACGAGGGGCCTAACAAAGGTTCGCTTAGTAGAGTTGAAAAAAAACAATATAAAAAATTTTTTGAAATTTATAACTTTATCCTTCATCTGTTTGTGTTTTTTCAACGTTATCGCCATTTATTTTGATACATTTTTGAAGTCGATAAATCCATCTTGAAAAACAGTCTTCAAAATCGGCTTTTTGCAGTTTTACAATTTCTTATTTCTTATTATCTCCTCATTGCTGTTAGAGACTCTCCCTCTCAAATTTTTTTATTTTTGGAAACAACCAGATGTCAGTCACAAGGCGCTAGATCTGGGGAATAAAGTGCTGGACGAATTTTTTCGACGCCTGAAAGCGCAATAAAATCGGTCGTTTTTTCAGCAGTGTGCACTGGCGCATTATCGTGATGTAGAAAGTAGCGGCGTAGCTCCTTTTTTTGGCGTTTTCCCAATAAACTTTGGAAAACTTTTGGTAAGCAGGTTTCAGTATACCACTTAGCAGTAACCGTCTGACCTTTTTTCAAATGAATAGCAGCTACAACTTTTTCTCTGGTGAAGTAAACTGACGTCATTACTTTTGTTGCTGACTTTTGTTGCTTTGCTTTTACAGGTGGATTTGCATTTTCTGGGCTCCATACCATGGATTGTTGTTTGGTTTCAGGGTTGTACTTGTAAAACCATGCTTCATCACCTGTTACAATTTTCTTTAAAGTGCCTCTTTTTGAGCATCACTTAAAATTCTAGGAATCCATCGTGCAGATTTTTTCGCGTATCCAAGATCATTTTTTAATATTCGCAATACAGCCATGGCATTCAAGCCTAGTTCCTCAGCAATGATTTCCTGGGTCAACCTTGGATCTTCGTCAATTTTAGACTTTTGACCGATCTTTCTGAAAATTTAAACGATATATCGTAAGACTATAACAAATAGTACGCAATTTTTTGACTTACTAAAAATTTATGACATGGCACCTACTAAGCGAACTTTTGTTAGGCCCTCCCTAATAATGAATAATAAATATTTCAATGAAAAATGCTATAACAATGTCTGTTACGAAAATAATTTTATTAAATACACTACTGAGTTGCATGAAAAAGTTAAACAGTTTCACACGCACAACCTTTAAGTGACTTTGGATCATTTTTTCGAAGAAAAAATAGGACTTTTTTGAAAAAGTATAAACGGCATCTTCTTATTGAAACATTTCTCTATAAAACTGCATTATTAGATTTTTGAAACTTGGTGGCCGAAAAATTGCTTTTTTTTTCGCCAAAAAACAACTGTGCTATGTCGAGGATGGTGAAAAATGTTGCCTATATTGAAAAATGTTGAGAAACTTGAAAGTAGTCTTTGAAAAAATTTTAACAAAAAAAAGATTTCAACAACTCGGGAAATGTAATGTCAAATAAAGTTCTGATTCTAACGAATACTTCGGTGTATTATATTTTATAAAAACAAATACTTCAGGTCAGTGTAAAATGTGCGAGGTGAAAAACTACAGTAAAATTTATGATATGGTAACACTTGCAAGTTGCAACGCATAGGTAAACCAGCATTGTAGTTGCTTTCACACCTTTTTCGCGAGAATGAAAGAGAGCGTAAACAAAAACTAGTAAGGGTGTTACCTTTGGCCTGGCCAAACACTAAATATCCTACACAGCAGTATTTCGAAAATTTTTCTTATATGGGAGGTGCCACGCCCTCTTGTCCGATTTTATCCAGTTTTTGCTACGATCTTGCGCTTACAATTTGTGTCTACTGACAGTTGTTGCATTGTTGTGAAAAATACTCCAAAATTTGCATTTTGAAGATATTTTTTGTATGGGCGGGTCCATTGACCGATTTCGCTCATTTTCAATCACCCGAGCTAACTTTGACGATGAGGGCTGTGTACTAAATTTCATTGAATTATCTTGATTAGTTTTCCCAAAAAAATCAGTTTGGCAATTGGCTTGAGCAAAAAGGCTCCGGAAGCCATTACGAAGACTTTGAGTGATTTAAGATTGACTTCTGTTGTCCGCCAAGAAGCCCATTCTGTGAGCATGATATCCGATAAGGCAGTGGTAGCTCCTACAATGGTTGTTCTGCTCGTTGTCCTGCACCCACAGGAACCACGAACCAGAACTCTTTTCTTTGAGGGGCAAATATGTATGTCAAAGGTTTACCTTTTTCACTCCTAGCTTGGAGGCAGCGAGCTGGAGCACTTCTTTAATTGATGCTTGATGGCGCTCCGCCGATGAACTCCTTTGACACCTTTTAGAATTCTCCTCTGAGAAACATCAAAAGCGTTGAAAAACCTCCGCCACTGAGAACTTCGATAAAAGAAAAATATAACACGGACAAAAGAAAACTCTTCTTGCGTTGAGGTTTAAACAAACTCTTTACTGAGTATTAAAAATAGATATTTCACAATTTGCACTTATTTTAAGTTATATATATATATATATAATACTACAGCTGCAGTTGCTCGTGTTGCTTCTTAGGTTAATTTATAAAAACGAATGAAGGAAGAAAGCAAAATAAGAAAGAACTTTGACAGATATGGACTGTGGGGCATTGTTTGTTAAGCAATAGAATTGCGTTGCCAACTACGGGGAATTTATCCCTCCTTTTGGGGATTATGCGTGTTCGCATAAACAATGGTTCTGCATGTTTAACGAGTTAGAGAGAGAATGTAGTCTATTTTATCTTTGGAAAAGTTGGCCAAAAATTATTGGATTTTTGCTAGTATTTGAGTTAGACCTTCCCCAGTTAGCCTCACTGTAAAGCTCTTTTTTAAATATGTATGTTATTATAGTGTTGTAGATGAAGTAGTACGTTTAATGGTTTCTCTTCTATGAGAACCTGCTTGTTCATCAGCTATTTCATTTCCATCTATTCAGCTGTGACTGGTTACCCACATGAGGTATGTAACAAATTTACTGCCGAGGGCTTGAAGTAGGTTGTAGCATCATAGGACTGACTTGAATTTAATTGTGCAGTTCATATAAGACTTAAGATCAGCTTAGCTGTACACATAGAAATTTATGCGTTCTGTAATATAAAGGAACCAGTTGAAAATAGTGGGTAGAGCAAAAGTCTAGTTTGAAAAAAGTCATTAATTTTAGAGTGAGAAGTTTAGATATTGCAAAGGATCGCATTTTTTTGTGGATAATTTATTATGGTCCTTTGCACTCTCTCTAATTCGCTCACAATTTTCTCACATTTCAAGCTCTATAGAAATCTCTTGAGAAAACCATAATTTAATGAAATTTCTCAAAATCTCAACAGATATCAACACTTTTCATGATTAAAACATCGATCATATAAAACGCCGCAGAAAATGCCAAGTGATTTTTTGTTAAAAAAGACTCATAAATTTTATCTTATCATATCGGTGAGCAAAAAAATAAAAAATATTGCGGAAATTTAAGTGCAAGCTTAAAGTGGCTAAAAGCCATTTGAGCAACCATTGAAAAACCATTAATTAAATCACAAATAGTATATACAAAAAAAATCGCCTAGTGGGCTAAGATTTCAGATTAAAAAACAAAAAATGGCAACACTGCCAAATCAAACACTCGAATAGCCGGAATGTTACAAATTTTGAACAACTAAAATTTGTATTTTAAGTCAGTTGTTTTTGTTTTTTCTACCACTCGTCATTATGTATTTTAGATTTTAGCGTAACTTTAACCTGCTTTAAAACCCATAATTATTTTCGCGTATGATCGGTTTTCAAATACTTTAAGAAATCGAAAAAAAAAAAAAAATTGTGTTAATTTTTTTTTTTTCGGCATCTATTGCTGTAACTCGAGTACGAAATTTTGTATTTTTTTTTTTTATTTTTTGTTTATGAAAACATTTCAACATTAATTAGCAATGATTGAACCAATAGTCTTTGAAGGCAGGCCAACTAGTCACTCATTGCGCGCGCGTTAACCGGGCTGACTAAACTTTTACTGCTGTGGCCTGCGTTTTTTTGGTCAAGTTTTTAACGCAGTTGCTTGCTAATTAAATTGGATTGTTTTTTTCTTTATAAAGTTATCGTGTGAACAATTTATCATAAAAAAAAACTGGAGTAGATATGTATATGCCACATGTATCTGATACCTATAGATTAATTGATATTTAGGTGCGAATTGCAAATCAACCGCCATTGTGTGGTGTTGCATTGATTTTTGCTGTTCATTTGTTGCGCTTGAATGATGTTTTACTTTGAATCTTGATAGCCAAATTGCTATGGTGTTTTCAAAGTTGATACATCATGAGGGTATTTAATATAGATTTATTAAGCATTAATTTACATGTTTTTTTTTTCTGCAGAATTTTGCTTGTTTTTGTGCTATTTAGTTTGTAATTGTTACCTTGTTCGACATGTCAAGATAAAATTAAGCGCAATATCGGATGTCGGAAAATCGATGAAATGGCGTAAATTCAAATCTTTCTTACGTCATTTTTCTATTTGTGGAGATTTTTATTAAGTAGAAACGAGTTTCAAATATAGAATATTAAGTATAAAGAAAATATGTATTTGTTAAAACAAGCTGATGCCAAAAATAATGTCATAATATGAATGTACCATCATTTTTGCAACTGAGGTAAGTTGTCATTATGTTTTGACTTTTATGTTTCAGTCTGATAGAGAATAAGTAGACAATAAGCCAACCAATTGGAACCGTACATATCGATACGTCCAACGTAAAAGTTGGTAACTCGAAAATCGTAGTTTTTAGTTATGATAATTTTTGTATTGTTTTCGTTAAAACAAGAAAACCAAAAGCAAAAATTGAATAAATACTTTGGAAATCTGTAGCCCAAATAAGGGTTTTTCGACTATTAAATCGTTGTCACTATTCCAAATTGATTTACAAAGATATTAACTATTTCAATTTATTATTTGGATAAAATGAATACATATGAGTTGTAACTCTAGTTACCACCTAATGTTCTCTTTCAGTTCCATGAAAAAGTTGGTAACTTAACTTGCCAACTAGCATTAAAAAATATTCTACGGACATTACGTTGGTATGTAGGACTTACAACCACTGATTTTTAAAGAAAAATTAACTTATAACTTTGTAAGTTAAATTACCAACGTAATTTGTCATTTTTGTCCCGTGCGTAAGTTATCAACTTCAGTTGCCAAGTTTTTGTATGGAGACCTCAGTAAGATATAATTAGGTTGTAACTTCAAAAATTGCTCCCAGCCCTTCAAACTTCAAGCTAGAGGTACCAAAATTTGACATTTGAACCCAGTGTGCCAGACGGTTCAAATCTTCGCTTTTTTACCCGTTACGGATCCGTTACTGATCCAAATTCCAAAAAAAAAAAACGATTCGCATTTTTTTTTGGGAATCTCTTCCGCAAACGGATCAGTAACGGGTAAAAAAGCGAAGATTTGAACCGTCTGGCACACTGGGAAATCATTGTCCCGTATAAAGTTGGTAACTAGAGTTACAAACTTTTACGTTGGATGTATCGATATGTTTTGCGAGCAACAATTCAAAATGATTTAAAATGATCACAATTGCGCATCAAACCAGGAGGCAGCCATTTGATCGATATTATTTTTTTTTAATTAAATGTCATCAATTCTACACATTTAAATTAAACTTTCCGTGAAAACAGAGCCCAATTATTTTCATATTTAGCAAAATGACAGCCAATTCACATTTGTCTTAACTTGTACATTGCAAGCTTGCATTGCAGTTTTTGTGATCTTTGTCAGAAAATTAATAAAGTTCTTTTCAGCGGGCGTAGAGGAATGCAAAATTTTTTTAGCTAAATTGTGAGGACACATAGTCATCTTGAATTTTTTTACTTACATATGATAAAGCCAGACTGAACTCGCATGGTATTTTGCAATTAAAATTACAAAAACTGAATTTTAAAGAGTCATTTTGACTTTAACTTTTTGACTTTGGCACAATTTGTGAGACATTGGCACAGTTCACTTAACGTTTTAACCCATTTTGCACGGCAGAAAGACAGACTATTCATCAGACTATTTTCGATCAAATTGCGGAGCTATGAAAATAAAAATAAACACTTTTTTCTATTTCTGTCAGATTTAATTACACCAGCACATAACAATTAAATTTAACCCTTGCGTATCGAAAATGACATTTTTGTCAGTTAGCAATAAATTTCAAAACTTTATAATTCGAATAGAAAATTGTCATTTCCTTTAGATTTTTTCATAAAACTTAACCCTTCAATGTCGAACATAGCACATTTGTCCACAAACTATAAATTTCTAGACTTACTTAGTACTTAATTCGAACAAAAAAATCATTTAGTTTTTTTAATGAAACTTAACCCTTAAAGGTGAAAATAAAATTGTTGTCTATGAGTAAGGAATTTCAAAACTTTCGAATCAAAAATAGTTTTATACTTTAGATTTTACCATGAAAATTAACCCTTCAACATCAAACATTACATTTTTGTCCATAAGCAATGAATTTCAAGACTTTTGATAATTCGAATAAGAAACGGTCATTTCCTTTAGATTTTTTCATGAAACTTAACCCCTCAAATCGAGCATAGCATTTATATCCATAAGCAATGAATTTCTATAATTCGTACTTAACTCGAACAAAAAAATTGTCAAATCATTTAGTACTTTTAATGAAACTTAACCCTTAAAGGTTGAAAATAAAATTTTTGTCTATAAGCAATGAATTTCAAAACTTTCGATTATTCGAATCAAAAATTTTTATATACTTCAGATTTTTCCATGAAACTTAACCCTTCAACATAGAACGTAACATTTTTGCCCATAAGCAATGAATTTCAAGGCTTGATAATTTGAATAGAAAATTCATTCAATAAATACTAAGACATTGATTTTGTCAACACAAGTTATGTGCTTTTGCTTTTTTAACGAAGTGGCGTTTATGGCAAATAAGAATTCAAGCGACTATTTGATTATTCGAATAAAAAATTTAAATTTCCTTCAGATTTTTCAATGCAACTTAACCCTTAAATATCGAAAATGTAATTTTGGCTTACAAGCAATTCAGAAATTCGTATAAGTCATATCTTTCAGAATTTTTAATTAAACTTAACACTTAAATATCGAAAGCTACATTTTATCCATAAGCTATGAATTTCAAGAGGTTTTTTATTCGAATTATAATTTGTCATTGCCTTTACATTTTTTAATGAAACTTAGGTTAATTAACCTTTAAATGTCAAATATTTAATTTTTTTCCGTAAGCAATAAACTCCAAGACATTTGTTTATTCGAATAAAAAATAGTAATTTCCTTTAGACTTTTCAATGCAACTTAACCCTTAAATGTCGAAAATCAAATTTTTCTCCAATAGCAATAAGCTCCAAGAATTTTGTTAATTTGAATAAAAAGTTGTCATTCCATTTATTTTTTTCGCTGAAGCTTAACCCTTAAATGTCAAAAATGAAACTTCTGTCCATAAGCAATAAATTTAAAAATTTTTGACAGTTCGATTGTAAAGTTGTCATTTCTCTTAGGATAAAACTTAAACCTTATGGAAGTTATCGTGAATCAATATTCCCGAGGAATTTTGATGAAACTGCAAGGGAGAATGCTCGGCAGTCTGAGAAAAATTCCCCGGGAATATTGATTCACGATAACACCCTATGCGTCGAAAATAACATTTTTGTTCATAAACAATGAATTTCATGAATTTGAAGAAAAATTTATAATTTTTCAATAAAACTTGGCAATTAAATAACAAAAAATACATTTTTGTCCATAAGCAATAAATGAAAATTAACTCTTAAATGTTGAAAATTAAATTATTCCCAATCAAATTGGGTTGTTTATGAAATTTGAAAAACTCCTACAGAAAATATTTTCTTTCTCTCATAATGAAGTCATTAAAACACACTGTTGACAAGCGCCAATTTCACACTTTGTGAGCACACCATTGTTGGTAAAACAAGAAATATGGGGCCTGCTGATTGTTGAAATCAATTTTTCAATGCAATTATTGCAAAATTTGTTGCTAACACGGCTTATAAAAGTAAATTTAGTGCAAAAACAATACAAAAACAAAATATAAAACAAAGCCAACCAACATACAAAAAGAGGCTAGTGCTGCTGCAAAAGGTGTGCACGCATGCGCAGCAGCAACTTTTAAGCAAATTAACGTTGTATGTTGTGAGCGCAACGCGTTGTCCAAAGTTGCAATTTGTGGTATAAAAATAATTTTTTAACCGGCATATAGTCGTTTTTTTTTTTTTTTTAAGTTAAACAAAGCAGCGGGGCAAATGCACAAAACGCACGCAATTGGCGGCTACCACAACAAATTCAAAATTCACGCAAAGTCAGTCACTCAAAATCTACGTACTGAAGCACTTTAAGTTTAATGGCTCTGTGCGCGTTGCCAATACCCAATCAATGAGTTGCCAACAATTGTTGCCCACAGCCGACAGCGCAGCGACATGGGAGGAGCCCCGGCATTGCGTAAAATGTTGGTTGCAACATTTTTTTAATGTTAATTTTATTAATTTATTTAATTAACTTTTATTGCTTGTTTTCATGTAATTTTTATTATTTTTATTTTAAATTTTTTTCACATTAAAAACGCTATTTCTAGCATTGATTTGCAAATTGCATTTGACAACGCGGGTGGGGGGGGGGTTTAGAAAAACTGGCCTGCATTTTGCTTGTTGTCAGTTCTGTATTGAAAATCACCACCACCATGTGCGCATGTGGGTTTTCTTGCAATTAATTCTTTACGTCTGAAAACTTTTTATAATTCATTAAATCCATTAAATTAACATGCGTCGTAACGCAATGCTTATTAAATGATTTTAATTGCTTTTAGAATAATTTCAATGATTTTAATTTTAATTTGTCAAGTAGCTACATAAATTTCCTTTTAATTTTATTTTAATGCGCGTGAAGTTGTATTTTATGTTGGGTAATTAAGTAATATGTTAAATAAAATGTTTAACTCCTTGAAAATTCTTTGAGTTTTTTATGTTTTGCAAGAAAATTCCTGTCAATGTTATTTTAATGATGTCGTAGAACACACCTATCTTCAATCAAAAATATGTTTCATCAAAATGCCTAATGAAATCGTACGCGGCATCTTATTCTAGCTGTGTCATAGCTTCGAAATCTGATTCGAATGTAATCCTGGCTGAACGTTTTTTAAAATGAGGTCTCGAAAACGATACATTTGAAAAAAACACAACAACCAAAACCAAAATAGTCATTTTCGATGTATTTGTCGGTGCTGAATCTGAATCTGAATCTGTACCTTTTTCTGAATCATTTACATACTATGGCAAAACTCTCAAAAAGGGAACTTCCAAAACACCCCAAAGGGTAATAAGGGGGTCAGGGGACATTGTTATTTGAGTAAAAAAAAAATGTTTGGTTTATTGCGCCCAACTTTTTCTTTATCATCAAGAATGAAGAAATTGATTCAAACAGACTTCTAGGCATATCAATATCACTCCAAAAAAAGGGGTAAGACACCCCATTTGCGGCGTTCTCCGAGCTGGTAAAAATATGGTTTCCAAATTCGGATTCAGCGAATCCAAATTATCATAAAAAGTTGTCAGGATCTCATTCAAATAGAATAATTTTTATTGATTGAAAATATTATGGTGAGCTACTTTTTTTTGCCAAAAGTCAATTTTGATTTTGGAACCCTATACCTTAAAATTGGTACACCCTATATGATTGACGTCTTCAGTGACCCTTACTATTTTTTTATGGGGGATATTTTTCTCGAACATCTCTTGATAGTTTTCTGGACCTTTAATATGTTTTGGACAATTTTTCAAAAAAGGGTTTCTAAAAACTCTTAAAGGGTAATAAAGGGGGGTCCAGGGAAATTCCCATTTGAGTAAAAAGAATTTTTTGGTTTTTTGCGCCCAACTTTCACTTAATCATCAATAATATACACTGAGAAAACAATATGATTATATACATCAAAATTTGGTTATAATTAACAAATAATATATTTGATATAGGCGAATCGAATATTTGATATCATTTAATGAGTGGCATATTTGAGCAATTTTATTGGTTCAATCGTATATTTGTTAATAATTACCAAATATATGTTTGCATATAAAGATATTTATTGTTTTGAATATAGACCTTTATTATTATTAATCTTTTTATCAATTAGAAACTAATATGACAATATTTGCTAGGATCACGGCGACATCATAATATATAATATTTGTTATAAATTAAAAATAAAACTCTTCTCTGAAATTTGAATGCACTCTCAAATGCACTTGCAAAAAAAAACAAAAAAAAAACAAAAAAAAAAAAAACAAAAAAAAAATCGTATCTGGGTGGGGATTGAACTCATACCCCCGGGGCATTTTTTGTTCTTTGTTAGATGCTACCATATATTTACCAGCTACATTTGTAACCTTGGTTCATTGCAATCGTAAGAGGGAATCCATGTATAGCGAATTGGAACTATGCCGCGCGTATTGAATTCTTTAAACCTCAGGACGCAATGACCGAATGTAAATTACTGAATCTTACAGCTTAACAATCAGAACTATATTATAACTATAGATGTTCTACATATACAAATTGAAATACGAAAAAGTTATATGAAATACGAAAAAGTTATATCAAATCAAAAAGTCAATCAAAGTGAAGTAAAAAAATAAAATAATTAATTTAAAAAAAAAAACTTTCTTGTCTGGGATTCGAACATAGGACCCACAGGATATGAGTCAAACGTCTTATACATTGAGCTAACTCTATCTACGTTTGTAGTGATTGTTATTTTGAATTTATTTTAAACAAAAAGTCAAACACAAAATTTAACAAGTATTGATTGTTTTTTGTAACTTTTGAAAATAATGTTTTGAAAATAATGTCAGTATGTTTTTGAAATTTTTCAATACTTGTTGAATTTTTTGTATGACTTTTTGTTTAGAATTAAAGTAGATAGAGTTGGCTCAATGTATAAGATGTTTGAGTTATAACCTGGGGGCGTAGGTTCAAATCCCAGACAAGAAAGATTTTTTTTTAATTATTTTTTTTTTAAGAGTGCGTTCGAATCCCAGACAAAGTTTTTTTTAAGTTAAAGCAAATAATTGACATTCCATCAAACAGATATCAGTTTTGGCCCAATCGACAATATTTCAAGGTCCAATTAAAGGCATATTAATATTTACCGAAATTTGTTAATTATTAACAAATATTTTCTAAAATCTTCAATCAAATATAATTCTTTGATCGAAACATACTCTTTTCTCAGTGTAGGAATTGATTTTAACAAACTTTTAGGCATATCAATTTTACTCCAAAAAATGGGGTAAGACAGCCCATTTTCGGAGATCTTACTACTGCACATTAGGTCAAATGACTTGATTTTATGCGAAATTAACAAAAGCGAAAGTTTGATATTACGTAGGTTGCCTTTTATGTTTCGGGATTGGGCAACACTAATGTCAATAGCTGAAATCTGGCAACACCATAATAAAGTTTGACATTTTTTAGCATAAACGTACTCAGAACGTTCTGACGTACGACCATCATTTGTGTTGCTTACAGTGACTTGAAAAAATCAATTTGGCAAAAAAATGGAATTAACTCGTGAACGTTTTCGTGCGATCATTTTTCACAACTTTCGACGTGGATTATCACGATAAGAGTGCAACGATGAACTTAAACCTTTGTATGGCGATGAAGCACCATCCTATAGCACTGTGAAAAACTGGTTAATGAATTCAATCGTGGCCGTCGCTCACTTCAAGACGAATTTCGTGAAGGTCGTCCAAAATCAGTTGTTGTTCCGGAAACCATTGATGCTGTGCGCCAACTGATATTGCAAGATCGTCATGTGACCAATCGTGAGATTGAGACAACCTTAGGCATTAGTGAGACCAGCATACATTCAATATTGCATGAACACCTGGCCGTAAAAAAGGTTTGTTCTCGTTGGAAACCCCATACATCAAAACGTTGTGAGTACGTTTATGCTAAAAAATGTCAAACTTTATTATGGTGTTGCCAGATTTTAGCTATTGACATTAGTGTTGCCCAATCCCGAAATATAAAAGGCAACCCTCGTATTTGAACCAATAACTATAGCAAAGGGATAAGTAAGAATAATTCAAAGCACATTTTTTTAAAAACTAACCCTTTCGTGAACATTAACCCTTTCGAGTACAAAAATAAAATGGAAACGGTGATCCATTTTTTTTTTTTTCTTCTTCAGTAAATATTATGTCCTGGTGTCCGTTATATGGATACCAAATTTCATACATCTGCGTCGAATAGATTCAGAGATACGACTAGTTTAGTTTTTAAGAGGCGTAACTTCGCCCATTTTTTTCAATGTATGTGAATTGCCTTTGTGCCCTTCACATTTGTACTAAATCTCAATAAACTGGCTCAAACAGTTTCAGAGGTGTGACGAATTATATTAAGTGGGGGCGTGGCACCGCCCATTTTTCTTAGAAAAAACTCCTCAAATTACCCAGAAAAAGTTATCAAGATCTCATTAAAAATTGTTTATTCCCCATTTGTTGCACTGGGGGCTGTTGAAGCACTAAAAAGCATGTCATTGGGAAGAGCTTTAAGATTTGCTTATTTTTGCTTATACAAGGGGAGGAAGGGGTCTATAAGAACCTTACGTAAGACAAAATCAGAAAATCTTTTAAATTTAAATCTACATGTAGCCTTTAAAATTGATTGGAAGTGTAAAGGATTTTCTCAATTTCCTTATGATAGGGGAGCGATTTGCTTATGTTTGCTTAAATGGGGGGAGAGAGTTTCAAATCATTGAAAATCTGCATACGTAATACGTGAATGGCCCCCATTGTCTGTAAGCATTCAAGAAAATTTATCGGAAGAATGCTTATTTGGAGAAAATGTTTGTAGTCGCAACGAAAAAACAAGTTATTACTTAAACAAGCCTGATGTCACTGTGGCGAAAAGACTTGAGGAAACTTTATAAATATTATAACCCCTAACAATATGGAAAAGATCACTGGAGAAAGGAAATTCAAAAATCGAGAAAATCATAGGAAAAAGATAAGTCAGTCGCGCATTAAATAAAGCTCCTAAAGACTGTCCAGCAAATGCTTTCAAACATAATACATACGACAATAATATAATTAATGATACCTTAGGAATTAATTTACTAAATACGACCATACAAATCTTTCTTTATGGTGTGTGGTGACCAAAGTGACCAAATTAGAGAAAAAGCTAACGAGCTGCCGGCTAATGCCAAACAACATAAATGAAACCATAATCTTAGAAAGGAAAACTGGTCGAGAAATACAACATGTAAGATGACGACGACGACGGCGACGATGAAAGATATATGTGCGAGACGTCGTTGTAGCTCACATGGCGCCCCATTAAAACATGCAAAACCATTAATAAAATTTGTAGTGTCGCGCTGGCGCAAAAAGGGGGGACTTTTTTGCAGATTTCACTATACAAATCACCAAAAGAAAAAACTCGATGAAAAAAAAAATTTAAATTTGTTTATTTATGCCACACAGCACGGAAATTACACTTAAAAAACAGACACGCGCACGACACATGTTGCACCGCAAATTGACTTTGATTTGTGGGAGGGTAACTCCTCCTAACTATGGTTAGGTATCTAATTTTTTCTTTTTTTTTTTTTCCTTCGCGCTTGTGAAACAACCAAAGTTGCTCTAATGACAGCTAACATATTGGTTGGCTGCATAAATTAACTGCATTTGTTTTTTTCTTCTTCTCTGTTTTAGAGAAAGTTAATTTTGATTGAAAAAAAAAAACCGATTATTTCTTAAATACCTTTTTTTAGTTACTTCAAATATGTAGGTATATATCACAAGCTACTTTAGGAAGCATTTTTAACCAATATCTACTACAGTGTAGTTACATTTTTAAGGCGTTGTATCTTGTATCTTGATTAAGCAATCGCTATTTGCAACACAATCACTTTAATTAATGGCGCTAAAATTGTAACATGAAAATATTTATAGCACTGCGCACACTCGAAAGAATCGATAAGAGTCGTCGTCGTCGGCTCGGCAGCCAAGTGGTAGGTAACATATTGTATCTACTGTAAGTTGATTAAAATCTTTTTGATTTCCTAATGATTTTTTTAGCGAAAAGATATGAGTTGCTGAAAAAATACTGACGGGCGATTCACATAAGTGTTAAGGCGCTTCAGATATGCGTTAGGAGTGGTCGAAAACATTATTAAGCCCTACAGAGAGTAGGTTTGCGGTACATAGCTCCGGGTATACCATCTGTGCTCGTCTTACCAGAGTATAGTCTCCTAGGGTTAGGAGATTCTATCACCTAATAGTCTAGCTGTCGAATTTGATCGAAAAAATATTCGAAGTTTTCTGAACTCCTGTAGAGTCCTTCAACTGAATTCGCAAATGTTAAATGGGCGGAAGTCAATAAAGGCCAAAAGTAATGTCATACACATTATGTGTCAGAACAATAGGTTATTTGACCGATATTATTTTTTAAGCTTAATGATATCAATTCTTCACCATCAAGTAAACTTTCTGTGAAAACAGAGATTAAGTTTATTAATTTCTAACAAAATGAAAGCTGACTTCCGCCCTTATAACATTTGCCGATTCAACTATTTATTCTATGTAGAACTTCATAACTTCACTTCATTGGAATGAACTGAAATGAATTGAAATGAATTTAAATGAAATGAAATGAATTGAAATGAATTGAAATGAATTGAAATGAATTGAAATGAATTGAAATGAATTGAAATGAATTGAAATGAATTGAAATGAATTGAAATGAATTGAAATGAATTGAAATGAATTGAAATGAATTGAAATGAATTGAAATGAATTGAAATGAATTGAAATGAATTGAAATGAATTGAAATGAATTGAAATGAATTGAAATGAATTGAAATGAATTGAAATGAATTGAAATGAATTGAAATGAATTGAAATGAATCGAAATGAATTGAAATGAATTGAAATGAATTGAAATGAATTGAAATGAATTGAAATGAATTGAAATGAATTGAAATGAATTGAAATGAATTGAAATGAATTGAAATGAATTGAAATGAATTGAAATGAATTAAAATGAATTGAAATGAATTGAAATGAATTGAAATGAATTGAAATGAATTGAAATGAATTGAAATGAATTGAAATGAATTGAAATGAATTGAAATGAATTGAAATGAATTGAAATGAATTGAAATGAATTGAAATGAATTGAAATGAATTGAAATGAATTGAAATGAATTGAAATGAATTGAAATGAATTGAAATGAATTGAAATGAATTGAAATGAATTGAAATGAATTGAAATGAATTGAAATGAATTGAAATGAATTGAAATGAATTGAAATGAACTGAAATGAATTGAAATGAATTGAAATGAATTGAAATGAATTGAATTGAAATGAATTGAAATGAATTGAAATGAATTGAAATGAATTTAAATGAAATGAAATGAATTGAAATGAATTGAAATGAATTGAAATGAATCGAAATGAATTGAAATGAATTGAAATGAAATGAAATGAATTGAAATGAATTGAAATGAATTGAAATGAATTGAAATGAATTGAAATGAATTGAAATGAATTGAAATGAATTGAAATGAATTGAAATGAATTGAAATGAATTGAAATGAATTGAAATGAATTGAAATGAATTGAAATCAATTGAAATGAATTGAAATGAATTGAAATGAATTGAAATGAATTGAAATGAATTGAAATGAATTGAAATGAATTGAAATGAATTGAAATGAATTAAAATGAATTGAAATGAATTTAAATGAATTGAAATGAATTGAAATGAATTGAAATGAATTGAAATGAATTGAAATGAATTGAAATGAATTGAAATGAATTGAAATGAATTGAAATGAATTGAAATGAATTGAAATGAATTGAAATGAATTGAAATGAATTGAAATGAATTGAAATGAATTGAAATGAATTGAAATGAATTGAAATGAATTGAAATGAATTGAAATGAATTGAAATGAATTGAAATGAATTGAAATGAATTGAAATGAATTGAAATGAATTGAAATGAATTGAAATGAATTGAAATGAATTGAAATGAATTGAAATGAATTGAAATGAATTGAAATGAATTGAAATGAATTGAAATGAATTGAAATGAATTGAAATGAATTGAAATGAATTGAAATGAATTGAAATGAATTGAAATGAATTGAAATGAATTGAAATGAATTGAAATGAATTGAAATGAATTGAAATGAATTGAAATGAATTGAAATGAATTGAAATGAATTGAAATGAATTGAAATGAATTGAAATGAATTGAAGTGAATTGAAATGAATTGAAATGAATTGAAATGAATTGAAATGAATTGAAATGAGTTGAAATGAATTGAAATGATTTGAAATGAACTGAAATGAATTTCAGAAAGATTGAAATAAGTGGAAATAAATTAAAATTAACCAAAACGAATAGAAATGAGGTAGATGAATCAAAATGAATGGAAAAGCATTAAATTGATATAAGCTCCGTTCCAGAAGTTTTTTAGTTAAATTTTGAGTTAAAACTTTAGTTAAATAATTTTGGAGAGTAACAGCAAAATTGCTCTCAACAAGAGATTTAACTACAAAATTTACGGGAACAAGATTTAGTCAAAAACTTGGCTAAAGTTTTTACTGTCACAAATTAAAAACATAAACAATTAAATAAATGAAATAATTTTGTGTTTATAAATATGTATTTTGAATCCTATTGAAATCCCATAGCAAAATTAGAAGAAAAAAAAATTTTATGATAAAACCATTTTATTTTCATGTTCACTGCATTCCAAACAATATTCTACGCTAAGAACATAGAAAAAACGCCTGTCTCTTGACCAACTCCCAGAAACGTCGTCACATGTTGACACATTCCATTCCTCTACATCAACTTCTTCTATGGACGCAAGTAGTTGGTATGTCCGCGCTTTTTGCGGCATTTGGAAGTTCTTGAATGCAAACAGGAGTAGCATTTACGGTAGACCATTTTGTCGCATTAGTTACTTGTGCTAAAATACCACGCAGACGAAGCACCAAGTGCAATGTCAATTTCTTTGAATGTTGTAATCGGAAAGAGTGCGTCCATCTTCCAATTGTTTACCAGCGAAAATTAAACGAAATTGATCTGGGGGATACCTTCTTTATCTTGGATTTTCGCCTTGATATTTTCAATTATATCGGAAGGCTCCACCTTCAAGGAGATGGTCTTGCTGGTGATGGTATTAACCAAAATTTATTTTGGATAGATGCCTCTTAAATTGCGTTTCTTTTGTTTGCTTTCTTGTTTCTTTATTTATTTTTTGACGTTTAATTTATTCGTTTAGTTTTGTTGCCACACCGCGTACTGTGAAATTTTTGTCAATTGTGACTTTATTAAAACTTAACTAAAGAAATTCTTTAGGTAAAAATTGGTTATTTTTGTTTGTAGGGGAAATGATCAGCCATGTTTTTTTTTCGCTCTCATTTGACTGAACTGAACTGAAACGAAATAGATCAAAACGAATTAAAGTGGATTAAAATTAATTGAAATGAATTAAAGTGGATTGAATTGAGTTGAAATGAATTGAGGTGGATTGTAATAAATTGAAATGAATTGAAGTTAAAAAAAGTGGACTGAAATGAATTGAAATGAATCGACATGAATTGAATTTGAATTGAATTGACAAGTATTATAATGAAATGAGGTAAAATGAATTGAATTGAAATTAACTCGAATGAACTGAAACGAAATGAATCAAAATGAATTGAAGTAGATTGAAATGAACAGAACTGAATTGAAGTGGATTAAATGAATTCAAATGAAATGGATTAAAATGAACTGGAATAAATTGAGATAAATAGAAATTAATTCAAATGAATGAAATTGAATTAAAAATAATTGAAATGAATTGAAATGAATTGAAATGAATTAAAATTAAATGAAAAGAAAATTTGAAAAACCTAAAAAATCTATCAGCAGCCTGGAACGTTGAAAATTTTACCAATCACATCAAAATATACAGGGTGGGTAGAAATCGGTATAACAACGAAAAATGTAAGGTTTCTGCGACTATACTGAGCAACTGCCATTTTTCGAAATTCGCAAAATCAACGGAGTTATTTGAGCCGTTAATTTTGAAAGAAGGGTTACGAGGCAAAAGAAATGATATGATTTGGCTGACATTTTGTTAGAAATGAATAAAATTGGGCTCTGTTTTCACGAAAAGTTAACTTGATGCTGTGAAATTGAGAGCATTAAGTTGAAGAAAAGATATCGGTCAAATAACCGATTTTTATGGCACAGAATATGTATGACATTTTTTTTGACAACGGCGTATTTTAGTTTAAGCCATTTGGCTATATAATTGACAATACCATTAAAAATTGCCTTAATGCATGGTTTTGGACAATAGCAATTAAAACAGAAACGCCAAATAAGTAGGCACTTCCGCGCAGACGCATTAAACGCATTTAAAATAATAGCTACGAGTATAATTAATTGAAGTTATTTTTTGGAAATTACATTTAATACCAAAATTGTCGCTGTTAAGCGTGTTTTAATTGCAACTCAATTACATGGTTGGTATGTTGTATGTGTTGCAAAATCAAAAAACTTCCAAAATAAATTCAAACCATAAACTCTATAAATCTTGAGCAGACCAAACTGAAACTTCAAAATGAATTATTGCCGACGCAAGTGAGTCGCAAAGCAACCAACCAACCGACCGACATACCAACCCACACTGTAAGTTTGCAATTTCAAACACGCGCCAAAATGAGTCAAAAACTGAATTCAATTAATGAAAAAGAAATATTTTATATATAAATATAAAGCAACTGTTTTACGGCCTAGTGTGCAATATTGCAATAAACAGCATATCAATAATACTTTTAAGAAAAAAAAAAAAAATAAAAATAAAATTATAAGCTGCTCAAAAAAATGATAAAATTTCAAATAACAACGCTGATTTGCAGAAAGCAAAAAAAAACACAAAAATTTTCACAAATGCAAGTATGCGGAACCCATATTTTCACTATCGATATCGTGTTGCATGTCTGTAAAGTCAACTAGACACACAAACACACGTATATACATAAACCCCTGCGACTGCCTGCTAAACAAACAGTCCGATATCTAGACAGACCAAGAAAAAAAAACAAAAAAATATCGCACAGAAAATAAACAAACGAATGAAAAAAGATCTATCAGACAACCATTCAGACCTACCAACCACCAAGCAATTTAGTTTGAGAGAAACATGGTACAATCACATGTGTGCCGCTGCTACTCCACCCACTCCACAGTACATTTTGCTTTTACTTTATAACTTTAATTTCAACTACTTACCTTTTCAAAGGTAACAAATCGCCCACACTCACCTGATATCTGAACCAACGTCGTCAGCTCACCCCACCCCACTTTATCATGATCCTGTATATTGGATTTTTTTACCCTTTCTCAATTGTATTAGCCATTTTTTCAAGTGAGCGCTAGCTTTTTGTCTAGGGCCAAAGATCGTTTGTATTTATTATGGTAATTGTTTGAGTTTTGAACTGCCAAATAAATTGGTTCAGACAATATGTATAGTTTTTTTTGGAGTAGATAAACCATGGCTTAAATAAGCAAAATATTAAAGAAAAATCTAGATTAATTGATTCTCCGTATTTTTCAATATTTCATCAAAATTATCCGACTTTGTTAAAATTTGTGTGTCTTTATCAACATTTTTGGACGCTTCGAATATTCTTTGACTTCTACGCCTTTTTTTGGTTTTTAGAAGTTTTTCCACTTAATCAACATTTTTCAGCTTTTCCAATATTTTCGACTGAATCAACATTTTGCGTCGGTATTCGATATTTTTAAAATTTGATCAAATTTTTTCGACTTTACCATTATATTTATCTTCGGATTTTTTTTTTTTTTTCTTTTTCAATATTTTCGACGGTATCAACATATACCAACATTTTCATAATTTTATCAAAAAATTTCGACTCTTCCAACATCTTTTGAATTTATGCATTTTTTTAGAATTTTTCAATATTTATTTTCTTTGGCATTTCTTTGGATGATTTCAATATTTTTTGGCTTTTTAACACTTTTACAAATTTATTAACTTTGTCAACACGAATTTTGAAAGAGATCTCAATACAATTTTTTTTCAATCTGAGTAATTCTTGCTTTAAAGTGCAGAAAATGCTATTTTCAGGCATATGTAGAACATCCAAGATGTATTGAAGATCACATTTGCCACCGGCATCGAATAGTCCAAATCTTTTTCATTATATCATACCTTTTGATTTTTCCAGTTGGATCATTACTTTTCGAGATATCATCCATTAAAGTACATAAGATTATCGTAAATCCATATAAAGGACTATATATTCGTATGAAGTTGTGCTACATTTGTTTCATTGGATGATATAAGTAATTGAAAAACTTAAAATAATGTTTTAAATAGCAAGATTTGGGCTATGCGATACTGTTCAAAAAAGTGAACTACAGTACATATTTCCTAGATGTACGCCATATGTCTGAAAACAGCGTTTTTTTCCCTTAAAATCAAGTATAACTCAAATCACAGACCTGATAGAAAAAATGGTTCCCAGATTTGGAATCAACGACCGATTAACCTAATCGAGATATTACTCAAAATTTTTTTCAAAATTTCATTTTCGACATTATCAAAAATTTCTTTCGTTCAACTTTTATAGACTTTATAAACATTTTTTTAAAATTCTAATCAAGTTTTCCGAAATCCATGTGATTTCAATTACTTTTCATTTAGGATGCTTTTTGACGAAAACGGCGAGTCGTACGATAAAAAGTATTAGAATTTTTTTTGTGTAGAATTACAGGATCTACAACAAATATTGATTTTTATTAACGAAAAAGTAACCGCAAAAAGTCGAAAAATTCGATTTTATCGAATATTTCCTTAACGGCTTCTTTTTCGAAAATACAAATCAAACCTGTAACTCTCCACAAAAAAGATTCTAATACATTTTATCGTGTGACTGACCATTTTTATCAAAAAACCCTCTTAAATAGAAAGTAATTGAAACCACACGCATTGCGAAACATGCCTGATTGTTTATAAATCGTCGGGTTAAGACTACATTTAGGGCCGTTTTCACAATGTTCAGTTAAAATTTAACTTTCAGATAAATAAAAATTTTGTATGTAAATAATTTTATATCAAAGTGCCAGTTAAAGTTCGAGTTAAATCTTAACTGAACATTGTGAAATTGGCCCTTAGACATCTAAATTTTTCATGTTTTGAGAAAAAAGCTTTTAAGTTTTTTGAAATTCGTTCTTATATGTAATATTGCAGTTTTCTGCTTCTTATTCTTTACATGAAATTGGATAGGGACTATATTTCAAAAAACCGACTAGACTATAGCCGTTTTTTCCTCATGTTTCTGTACACGTAGATGTCTAGTTGTAGTTTTAACCCGACGATATATCAACATTTTAAGACTTTTGAGGTGGTGAAGAGGGATAGAGAATTGGGAGGTGCATAGCCCCTAAGGAAAAATAACTTGTCGAGGTTAAACTGCTACATCGATTTTTATGAAATTCGGTTTCGAGATAGACTAAGCTCTGAGGAACTTTCTGTATTTTAGAGGGCGGTGTCACGCACCTAAAGAGAAAAACACTAGCATGGCTACTATTGAGAGTTTGTCTTTAAACTCAAACAAAAATTGTTGTATTTCGGTGACAAGGCAAACTCTAGTATTCCTATTGAGAGTGAAATTATAATAATATTGTAACTTACCACTTTTATTAATATGTCGACTTTATCAAAACTTTTCGACTATTTCATCATTTTTGACTGAGCCCACGTTCTGCGACGGTTTTCCAACGATATCAACATTTTACGAATTTTTCAACATATACGTATTTTCTATCGAAATTTTTAGACTGAATTAATATTGATCAAACTTTTCAACATTTTTTGAACTTTTCAAAAAAATTTTGTCTCATTCATCTTTATCAATATATTTTTTAACTTTGTCGACATCTTTCGATTTTTCAACATTTATTAACTTAACCAAAATTTTTCAAATTTATCAATATTTGACGACTTTTTCAACATTACAAAAAATTTCTTAGCTTTACCAATAATTTTTGACTTGACCTAGTTCCTTCAACTTTTATCGCCTTTATAAACGTTAGTTGACTTTTCAACATCTGTAGATTTTACAAAATTGTCGCTATCCTAAATATTTTTCGACTTTTTAGGAGTTCAACGGTTTATCAAATTTTTTCGAAATTTTTTAATATTTTGTTCAAAGTTTCTTCATAAGCTTGCCACAGTACAATTAGATAAAGAAAATGCTCTGTATGTGTCATATTCGCCAGCTACCGGCTACACTAGACCAACATGTTGATAACTTATGATAGCAAAAATGTCAAAAATTCTTTCGAATATTAATGGGGGGCTAGCTAAGACGCAGAGTAAAATGAACCATGACTGACCAGCATAAAATATTTTGACATTTTTACGCATACAGCTGGTTGAATTAACATGGCTACATAACTACTGGAATTTGAAAATTTGATATACATAAATAATTCTTATCGTATTATGTGTGGTTTATAGAGGCATGACAAATATTTTAAGGAAAATATGTATATTTTACCTATACAAAAAAAGAACAAAAAATACACATATTCAACAAAATAATGCAAAAAGTAGGCAAACAATTCAAAAAAAAAGCAAAAACTAAATGTTCCATTATGTGTCAAAAACAAAAACTACCTTAAGATTTCACATTAAAATCAAATCCAACTGACTCATCAGTTTCCACGCCTATTTCAACAATAAGTTGTCGCTTAGGCTTTTGATAGCCCTCCATTATAGCATCCAACATATTGTCGCAGATGCGCTTACGTTTACGATATGAGCCGATGATATGCTCATATTTTGTTTCTATCTTTTTAGCTATTGCAGGTGTTATCTGGAAAAAATAAATTCTTAACTTCAAGTTCAATAATATTCAGTTATTTAGTTAATACCTTTGATTTCGTTGCTGAATCTTCACATCGACGTAATTTCTCATTCTTTTGCCGTATATCTTCTAATAGTTGATCACGTTCTTCTTCCAAACTCTCTAGACTACGTATTTTCGAAATAGCTTTTAATTTTATTTCCAAGTCACGATATTCCGTTTGTTTTTCCTTCAAAATGGTTTGCGACTGTGCTAACTTTTGCTTTGAAGACTGTACTTCTTTCTTAAGCTGTGATTTTGAAAACAAAAAAAGTTAGGACAATTTTAAGTAAGTATTAGGGGGCTGCACATCTTGAAATATAGTGTTCTTTTTCTTTTTACTAGCACATTTTACATTGAACTGAAGTATTTGATCCAAAAAAATCAAGATTCAAATCATCACTACACACTGATTTCATTTTGATACTGAAGTACACTGTTTTGTTTTATCAGTGTCATAGAAAATTTTGATTCTAACAAATACTTTAGTGTACTGTATTTTATACAAACAAATACTTCAGGTCAGTGTCAAGCGTGCGGATTTGTAGAATTACAGTAAAATGTATGATATGGAAACACTTGCAAGTTGCAACACATAGGTAACACAGGATTGTAGTAGCTTTCATACACTTTCGCGAGATAGAGAGAGCGTGAACAAAAAAAGAGGCACAAGAAGAGAGCGCAAAACTACTTTTGTCACTAAAGTAACAACTACAGTACATGCACTGAACTGAACTGAAGCAAATCAAAACAGACAGACAGGTCTGCGCAGTATTTGTATTTTTTTTCCTATCCAAGTACTGTCAAGACATTTGCACGCTACACTGAACTGAAGTATTTTATAAATAAAAAAACAGGTACAAGACATAACGTATCTTGACACGTTATGTCTTTAAACTCCAATAAGACGTCTTGTACAGACCACAAATCAGAATAGAAATTTAGATATGTACCTCAATTATGTTTTTCGTTTGTTTGACAAAGTAAATATTTTGCTTTCCAAATGTTTTCTCCACGATCACTCCTTTAGTCACCAAAGTATCCAATGTTCTGAAAATATGTACGAAAATGGAACAACTGGTTATTCATTCAATTTAATTTATAACTTACTTTTGTACCACAAATTTAGCAAATTGTTTGCCGCATTTTTCAACAATTTCGTTCACAGAAAACGGACGATTTTCACGTATCAGAAGTTCCTGTATAGCTTTTAAAGCATCTGCTTTCGACATCTGAAAAAAAGAACTCATGAGTGGTCTTGTGTAAAATGTAAAACCAAATTTGAAAAGTAATAAACCTACTTTTATATATCTAAATATATATATGGACACTGTCCATGGTGTCGAACGTGACCGTCGAACACATTTAAAGTAAAACTAGTAAGGGTGTAAATTTTGGCCTGGCCAAAAAATAAATACCCTACACTGCAGTATTTTGAAAAGTTTGCTTATATGGGAGGTGCCACGCCCTCTTGTCCGAGTACACCCAGTTTTTGTTCAGAGCTTGCATTTATAGTTTTTAGTGTCAGAGTGAAATTTAGTTGGATTATCTCAAAAAACTCTTCCAGTATAGCATTTTGAATCTTTTGCTTATATGGGAGGTGCCACGCCCCCTTGTCTGATTTCACCCAATTTTTGCTGAGAGCTTTCATTTATAATTCTTAGTGTCTGAGTCAAATTTGGTTCGAATATCTCAAAAAACGCTTTCAGTATAGCGTTTTGAAGCTTTTGCTTATATGGGAGGTGCCACGCCCTCTTGCCCGAATTCGCTCAAATTTTTATCAGAGCTTGCGCTTACAATTCGTAGTTTTTATATGTATTGTGGTTGCATTGTCGTGAAAAATACTCCTAAAATTGCATTTTGAATATAATTTTTGTATGGGCGGTAGGCGTGTCCGTTGACCGATTTTGCTCATTTTCAATCCCCCGAGCTAACTTTGACGACGGAGGCAGCGTACCAAATTTCATTGAATTATCTTGCTCAGTTTTCCCAAAAAGTGTATTTCAACACACAGCCAGCCACCCAGCCAGCCAGCCAGCCAGCCAGCCACCCAGCCAGCCAGCCAGCCAGACAGACGGACATGGCTATATCGACTCAGGAGGTGACGCTGATCAAGAATATATATACTTTTCTATACCTGCCACGCCTCCTTATCTGCGTTACAAACGGAAGGACAAAGTGAATATACCCTGGGTGTAGGGTATAAAAAAGTCAAAATAAACGCATTCTTATTTTGACAATAGCCTAAACTTATATATAGTTCTTAATTAGCCCTATAATTAGTGCTAAGGTTGATTTTGGGAAATTTTTCGTTTTCAAGATAGTTGTAAAAAACCAAGGCGTTGTTCGCACGGGACAAAAACAAAAGCGGTTTTCGCGGCCAACATTTTAAACAACGAATCCAAGGAAACCTGTTAAAAATTGGTTTGATTTTACCCAAAAACGATTTATACTTTTTCTAAATTTAATTTTAATCAGGGTCACACGGGACGTGTCGCACGGGACATTTTTTGAAAAAACCAGGATTTCCCAGTCAACGTTGCTTCACCTTATACTTTGAAGTTGACGTGGCAATTTTTCCAAAAGATGTTATTTGTACAGATCCATTTTACATCCATCTTGTTGCTTTTTGCATATGTGCCAAATCACATCCATGTTAGTTAAATAGTTTCAGTGATATGATGATTTAATTTTTTGGCTCACGGTTTTCTTTTCTGTGGAATTACCCATATGTATTTATAAGCACATACATACATGCAAACATGATGATTAAAAGAAATTAAAAACTATTGATATTTCAAACACACATATTTATACTTGGAATCACCCACACGTGCCTTACCATCATTAACTATAATGAACTCATTTTTGATTAAGCAAAACTTTGAGACAAAATTGCTCCATATTCGAAGGTCATTTGTTTGTCTCTTCAACTAACTAACATACAGTAAATTAACAGAAAATGTTAATAACATTGAATTTACGTAATATCCAAAAAATTGAATACCAAAAACGTGACTGCAATTTCAAATTGAGCAATTAAGCAACACAATAAACCTCAAAAAGACAGAACTAGTCGAAAAAATCAAATCAAATTATAATTCTTCAATGGTGATGTTGATGCTCTACATTTAGACAGAAAATTTTCAAAATTTGACAAGCGCATTTGTAAGAATCTTAAGCGAAAATTATTCGAGCGCGCAATTCAATTAAAACAAATTTGTTAAAATTGACATGTCGACAGACATGTTTGTACAATTTAGAATGCACGTTCTTTTTAAATTAAATTAAAAATTAAATTCAAGCTGCTAACGTCTAACGTGAACTTAAATAAATGTTATTAAAATTTTGGTATTAACAGTAATCATGATTTGCATGCAATTTTTTGGTAGAATTACAAACAAATTTGAATTGACATTTGGTAATTGAATTGCTAAATAACAAGTTATGACAACTTAAATGATTTTGACTTGTTAGAACCAATGGCATAATGATAAATTAAGTCATTCAAGTAGATGGATGTTTAAAGTTTTATCTTCTACATTCTTTTTTTTTTTTTTTTTTTTTGAAGTATTGAATAGAAACAAAAAACAAAGGACACAGAAAAAGACAATCGAAATCGAAAAAGATTGAATTCCAATTTTTCTGAAAATTACCTTTCTCCTTGAGATAAGGAGAATATGCCTTTTTTTATTAATTTTTTTGGTGAATCATAACACCAACTAAAAGTAATAATCTTTTTAGTACATATTTAAAATCGTTGGTGCGAGGACAACCCTAGGGGAAAAATATCACGCGCTTCTTAAGAAAGCACTTCTAAAGCACTTGTTCCCATAGAAATTTAAAAGCGCTTACACAATAATTTATCGTTCTGCTTGGAGAGACAGTTTGTATTCGTAATATGAAATATTAGCTGTGTTCATTAAAAAAAAACTTTATAAATACTTGTAAATATTCATAAAATTTTTAACAAAAAGCGTTCGTTGAAACAAAAATTTGATACTCGCGTCTCAAAAACTTAATAAATATTTACAAATATTTATAAAGTTTTTTTCAACGAACACGGCTATTATTTGAGTAGTATTTTTAAAAAGAGAAAGAGAACAAAATATAAAAAAAACAAAAATTTATTTAATACACAAAATTTATAGACACATTTCACAAGTTTTTTAAATTATGTGTCTGTATGCTCGGGTTCGATTCCCACTTCAGATAAGTTTTTTTTTTTTTTTTTTTTTCTTTTTTTAGTTTTTTTTTTTTTGTTTTTGATTTTTACTTTTTTATTTTTGTTTAATTGAATTGAAACTGAAAACACAATGATATCTGGCAAGGCTGAAGGAAGCATTCGAACATCAAATTCTGTCTGTATGCCCGGGTTTGATTCCCACTACAGATTATTTTTTTTTTTAATTTGTTTTTTATTTTTTTTCGTTGTTTTTTTTTTTATTTTATTTTTTACTAATTTATTATTTATTTTTGTTTAATTGAATTGAAATTGAATACACAATGATTCCTTGTAAGGCTGTAGGAAGCATTCGAACATCAAATTCTGTTTGGAGAGAAATTTTCTAAACATACAAAACTTATACCTATTTATAGTAAGTGATACTGTAAAAACTCGTATTGATTTTGACAACTATTAACGAGCTAACGAGGTTTTCGAGGCATTTACAAGTTTTAAGGAATACTCTCAATATGTTTCTATCTATCACAAGGACAGTCCTCGGTTCGAATTCTTGTGTGGTCAATTTGTTTCTTTTTTTTTTTTTTTTTGAAATGAAAGAACGCTTACCGCCGCATTACAAATAAGCTCTTCAAAAGGCGTTTTTCCGTAAGACTGCGAAAAGCTTCAGAACGCTTGCATCGTAGGGCATGCAATGTTAAAAAGAAAGAATAGTTCTTAAAGAGCGGAAAAAGAAGCATTTCAGAAAGCCTTTTGAAGCGCTTCTTTTCTCCTTGAAAAGCTTTACAACTAAACAACTAAACGTATAGAAATCATATTAACAGTATATGTTTTTTGGTGCTCCGATGGGATTTAAAGGAAAATGAAGGAGATCAGGCATCAGGGTGTTGTAACATCCCTACGAAATACCCCAAAAAAAATTAGAGTTTTTGTGTTTGTCATCGCATCTAAATACTTATATAACTATATCTGCGCCTAATCTTCCGCCAGGTTAATATTGTAAAAAATTGGGGATTGAAAGATGGGGCATTGCACCCCGCATACAAAAACAACATGCTAAAAACACTTTAAACGACATTTAAGCGCACTTTGGGCAAATATCAACTCGGTACTTCTTGTATGAATCTAACAGGAATCTTACAAAAAATTAGAGAAGATTGATTCGGGGGGCGTTGTACCCCCAATACAGAAAAAAATCTGCACACTCAATAAATGGGCACCTATAGCAGTTATTAAACTAGAGCATGAATGTACATGGTATGCAATAAATGAAGGGATTGGAACAGGGGGTGTTGCGCCCCCATACAAAAAAGCCATAAATACGCTATATTTTCACATTGATGCGTGGATGTATATGGAATCTCCCAAAGTCAGTGCAAAAAGTGTTTGGGATAAGACAAGCGGAGTTGTATCCCCATATAAAAATAACTTAAAACACTACATCTCTGCATCTTTAGCAACTATCGTCATACAACTTGGTGCATACATGGATGTAAATAGTGTCTATCAAACACTTTACAAAAAGTGGGGGAATCTAACGAAAGGACTATGCACCATAGTAAGAACTCAAGCCCAACTTTTGCCCACACAGAAAACGAGGACTTCATCTAAATCAAAATTATCGCGCCATCTATAGGAAGGGGGGGCAGAACGTTTGTTTTTTTTTTTATTTTTTTGGTCTTAAATTATTAGCATTATTTTATTTATTCGGTCCTGAAATTTTTTATTTTCTCGGTTCTGAAGGTTTTTAATTTTTTCGGTTCTGAAGGTTTTTAATTTTTTCGGTCCAAAAATAGCCTTTATCTTTTTATTTTTTCGGTCCTTAATAACCAAAATTTCAGATTTTGGTTTTTTAAATTTTAGATTTTTATTTGTTCTGTGAAAAAATATTGTGAGAGTTAAAATCACAATAAATCCAACATTAAGATTTTTGCTACAAAAACAACTTAATAAATTACCTGACATTTTCCTCCATAAAAATGACATTTTAAGCTTCACCCACAATTGAAATGTTATGGAAAAAAAATTGCAAAATTCATTTATCATAAAAACGTGAATTCCTGCAAAAAACAAACCTTAAAAAAAGGATCAATTTCAAACTTTGTTTTCTAATCAAAAATCACAAAATCATACAATTAGTTGAGGCATCACGTACGTGATATTTTGTTGGTAAAATTTGACAATAAAAATTATTTGCCATTTTTAAAACATCGTTTTTCTTTTTCTTCTTAATTTTTTCATGTTTGCTACCAACAAAAAAATAACAACAACCATTAGGGAAGAGATGCCACACCATATCTTGAAAGAAATCGTGTTGGACGCGATGCTATTGATTCAGCGGCAGCACTTACCGATATGGGTAAATATTTATTCCGTGAAAGACGTTTACCTGTCTATGATATTGCAGTGGCGATAACAAAGTAAGTAACATAATCATAATCCATACAAATCAATGAAAATGTAATCAAGATGACATACCTTCCGAAAGGAAAAAAAAAATAATGCTAATGTCAATTTCTTAAGTTATTACGAAGATAAGATCATACATAAGGTTAAATCTAAAGTCGCAGTTAAAGGGTATGTAAGAAATAATATAATTTAAAAGGATTAATTTGAAAAGAGTTTATGAAGTTAGATTATGGACTATTTTTTGCTTGTATAGTACTAATGAAAATATCAACGCGTAGCATGTCTCAAAACCAGAGTGTGTTACCAACTAAAAACAATTTGGCAATTTTTCACAACAGACGGCGCTAGTGAGCCTTATGATCTATACATATGGCGTTCTTGTACAGAGAAATTTATCCTTGGCAATAGCCTAATTGGTAAAGCACCGCGTTTTCTTTCATTACAAAACTGGAGTCAGTGGTTCAAGTGTGGCTTCTCAGAAAGTCTACTCAGTTAAACCGGTTATCATTAATTTTCGGCAGAGTAGAAGTCTTCAGACTAAGTTTTTCGGAAAGGGCATACATTTTCTAACAAATCGCTTTAATCAATAATATATATAATATCCGCGAAAAAATGGATTTTTATTAATGATAGTTTAATTAAAAATTAAGAAAAATCTCGTCAGACCGTGTTTATTTTTTTCGATATATTTGTCGACTCATATCGATAGAAAAATTTGGAAAAAATATTACGAAGACTTGAATTTTAACTGCGACTTTAGATCTGTAGCCAAAAAAAAAAAAAAAACTACTATTTCATTTCCTATTTTCCTTTTTCCACACTATAATATTTTATTATGCCTTAAAAATTTCCAATATCTCTATTTTCACTATATTTAAGTTTATTTATTATACAACGTAAAGATTTATGTAAAAAAAAATCTTGCTTTTCCTGTACAAAATATTCTAATGAAAATCTATGCAGGTATGATATGTGTCGCAGACGTAAAGGCGGTCGCTGCACCAAAGGCACAGCGGGTAAAAATTCAATCCACTCCAAAATTTTTTGTTTTTAAAGTTGAAAAAAAGATAACATTCCCAGCCAATTTATATGGTGGTTATTAGAAACAAAACAATATAATACTCTAATACAAAACACACATACATATAAACTATGCACATATAAACATAAAAAAAAAACATTAGCTTAGCAATGGACTTGTCTCATTCGGCAAATACTGAATAACCAAATTTAGATACAAAAACAGATTTTTCTCAAGTAAAAAGTTACCGAATGAGGCACGTTCATATACGAAAATAGACCCACATAACAAACATACTTGTCTTATGACAAAAACATATTTGACGCCTTATTATATTTGGAAATAGAGCTACATTATGTGGTATATATGTGGAGGATATTTTGAAACGGGTTGTTTCCAAATCAAGCAATAGCAAACAGTTCTGTATACTTTTCAAACGCTAAGTATACATTTTAAAAAATGATAGCTTACTTTTCTTACTTTTGATTCCCCTTAGTAATGATTTTAAATTCTTTTGGTATTAAATTCTGATTTTATTCCAAAAAAGTTTGAAGTTTATACCAAAAAAAGTATGAAATTTATTCCAAAATTGTTTAAAATTACTACTTTTTTGGCATTGTTCTATATAAATAGTTTTTGGTTTTAAAATTAAACTAAAATTTTTATTGTGTAATAAATATTAAAATATTTAAACAGATTTACAGCCCAGAAAAATTAAGATTTTTCTGCGAAAACAGAAAATGTTGCATAATTTTAGGATTTTTTTTTTAAGTATTTAATCATCAGTTACTAATTAATTTATTAAAAGCAAAATTTATAAAAGCAACAACATTGTTACTGCTGCGCTAATTGCTATGCATTGTCAAGATTTTCAGTAGTTCGGCGTTAAAGAAATCGAGCATACAGTAAACAATTAAACTACTAAAAGTATGCAACATTTTTTTTAATGAAAATGCTAAGGCAATGTAATGCAATAGACGTTTAGAAAGTAGCCTTATTTTATCATGCCGCGGAAGTTGTAGGAATATACTGTCAACCCGTTTCAAAATTCACACTCATCATATGCATAAATTGGGTCAAGTCTTACTACACATTTGTTTTGTTCTGGTATATGTCAAAACATGCTTACGTATATTTGGAGTATAAGTATTGCAGTAGTGTAGTACAGTAACAAATGAATCCATTATGTCAACTTATGCTTTTCAAAAACTTAGTTATTAGCTAATGGAGTGGATAATTAATAGCAGTATACTTGGATAATGGACCTATAAATGGTTAAAGAAAATTTGAAATTTACCAAAATACATAGTTTTTTACTAAAGAGTTGTGCTTTTTTCGTCTTATTTTTGGTTAAATTAACATAATTGTTTTAAGTATTTTTTTTTTAAAAAAAAACCTTATGACAAACTTTGAACTACCCCAAGTAATACACTGTGATCCTAAATGATCTTTAAGTAGATATTGCCCCGTCACACCAAAACCATGATTCTTTACGCTATTTCTCAAAATTTGTAAAGAGTCACATTCATGTTCTTGACATTACGATATCATATAAATTTAACTTTTTATAACTTGGGATAGTTTTTAAGAACAGTCAGTTTATGAGTAAGATATTAAAATTATTTATTTATTTATTAAAATCTTAAGGTAGTTCTTTAAGAAATATGTACTAGTCAGTGCGTCATTATGAACAGAATCATTAAGTATGACTTTGAAACCATAGCTTATAAGACTCGTCAGTTTGAAGACGTTTAGCCTTCCAAATGTAAGGTTAATTTTGAAACAATATTCCCTAACTTCCTTGAAAGTTAAAACTACATATACTCGTATAAATATACTATTAAATAGTATACTTTATTAAAAAAAAATTCTTACAAAACTCTTTCTTCTGTTAAACTTAACTTTTTCTACAAAACTTTCAATACAAAAAATTCTTTTTGTTTTAAAATCTTTGAGTTTATCGAATTTATATTTAAAATATAATTTTCCTCCAACCATTTTTTTACAAAAATCACAGACTTGATATGTGCAGGCGTACATCCGCATACGGCGAATGCAATCGCGGTACAGCAGGTAATGTTCAAAGAAAATATTGCACAAAAACTCAAAAAATCATATATGAATGCTGCATTCTCTAAAAAAAACTATCGCTCATCATAAAGCACGTGTACAGCAAAAATTATATCTTTCTAAACCGGAATGCCTTCTATATACATATGTCCTACCTATAATGAATGAATCGAAAATCAATTCTTCGGTTTTCTACTGTTATAAATATGTTTTTCCTCAATTTCTTGTATAGCAAAACAAAATTTTTTTTTCGAGTTTTTCGACTATTCTTTCTTCATAAGTGTGATTAATATAATAAAAAAAATTTCTGTGTATATACTCAAATACCTTTTTTCCCTAAAAATATAATATATTATAGAACTAATTCTAATGAAAGAGATTTTTTAGATCAAATACCCTGCAGTGTCTTCATAAATGTAAATATTCGGTAACTATTGAGAGTAATCTTTGTTCGTTAGAGATGATTCTCGGATTCACTTCTTCTTTACTTAAAAGACAACCTTTAATCAGCGCTTTTTTGTATACAAAAAAAGTGTCTTTTATATGTCTAATAAAAGTCAAGTTTTCAGCACAAGTTATAACTAAAGTATCGTAATTTAAAGAAAGAGTTATCATAAAGAAGTTAGAAGAAAAGTTAGCTAAATGCCACACAGTGGTCTATCAGAGAGCGCTAGCCGGTCATAAGTCCAAAAATTTGTGTATTAAAAGTAATATTTTTTTTACACAAATTTAAAGTTAAATATCTAGATAACATATTTCAAGTACCAGAATACCATTTCTGAGTTTTTGCGACTTAAACTTGATGAATTCAGAAAATGGTAATTTTTTCCAATAATCTCTTAAAATATGTCAAGGTCAAGGACACGCCCACCTCTTATATAACCAAAAATTTAAAATCACTATAACTTTGTAAATATTTCAAGTACAAAAATAAAATTAAATATCTGAATTAGCATAGATAGCATTAGGTCATTTCGTGAAATAGAACGTGATCGGGTCAAGAACACGCCCACCTCCCATATAACCAAAAATTTGGAATCACTATTACTTCGTAAATATTTAAAATACAACAATAATATTTAATATCTGAGTTAGTATAGATATCATTAAGTCATTTGGTGAAAATGGGCGTGATTAAATCAAGGACAAACCCACCTCCCATAAAGGCCAAAATTTTATCGCGATATGATAAATTTTTTAGAAAATTGTCCGCCATTTTGTTTACAAAAAAGATGATACTGAATTCGTAATCAGCGACCTCAAAAACCCCTTTAGCCACAATTTTGTTGTAATATAATCAATTTTTTAGAAAATTATCCGCCATTTTGTTTAAAAAAAGATGATAACGAATTCGAAATCAGCAACTTCAAAAACCCCCTTAACCACCATTTTGTCGTGATATAATTAATTTTTAAGAAAATTCTCCACCATTTTAGATCCGCCATTTTGTTTACAAAAAAGATGATACCGAACTCGAAATCAGCAACCTCAAAAACCCCCTTAACCACAATTTTGACGTGATATAATCAATTTTTAAGAAAATTATCCGCCATTTTGGATCCGCCATTTTGATTTTAAAAAAAAACGTTTTCAGATTTAGAGTCAGCGACCCCAAAAAAATAGAAATTGATATTTTTTTTTATTAAAAATAACCAGGAAAGAGTTATGACCAGCTAGAATAGCATTCTAGACCACTGTGTGCCATAAAGACAAAAAAATACAGAAAACAATGCATTGGTGTTCTTCAAAAAAGCATGCTCCGACTTGGTACGTCCGTTACTGCTTACAAAATTAAAAATTTTTTTTTAATCTTCATTCAAACAGCTTAAAAATTTTATAAAAATTTATAATTTCCACCTAAGCAATTTTTCAATATTAGCATAGTAAAAATTATCAAACACGATAGTTAAAATTACTAAACAGGAATATAATTTTTTTGAAACAGTTTACATTTAAAAAAAAGAGATACAATTAAATAAAAAAAAACTATTAAATTTAAAAAAAAAATTTAAAAAAATTATTTTTTTTAGCATTGAGCGAGATTTGACCCGGGGGATATATGTCATGTGATAAATACACACAGTTTGATAGAATCGCTTATTAGCTATCTGAATATTTACCTAATTTTCTTTAAAATTTTTATAGAATTTTTTTATAGAAATTAAATCATTCGTTATAAAAATCGATAAGCTGCTACCTAGTGCTTCCTGAACTGACTTACAAGAATACGTAGGCTGCTACATATATTTCTGGCCTAGGCAACACTAATGTCAATAGCTAAAATCTGGCAACACCATAATAAAGTTTGACATTTTTTAGCATAAACGTACTCAGAACGTTTTGACGTACGACCATCATTTGTGTTGTTTACAGTGACTTGAAAAAATCAATTTGGCAAAAAAATTTAATTAACTAGTGAACATTTTCGTGCGATCATTTTTCACAACTTTCGACGTGGATTATCACGACAAGAGTGCATCGATGAACTTAAATCTTTGTATGGCGATGAAGCACCATCCTATAGCACTGTGAAAAACTGGTTTAATGAATTTAATCGTGGCCGTCGCTCACTCCAAGACGAATTTCGTGAAGGTCGTCCAAAATCAGTTGTTGTTCCGGAAACCATTGATGCCGTGCGTGAACAGATAATGCAAGATCGTCATGTGACATACCGTGAGATAGAGGCATCCTTGGGCATTAGTTCCACTCCAATACATTCGATTTTGCATGAACACTTAGTTGTAAAAAACGTTTGTTCTCGTTGGAAACCCCATAATTTATCAATCGCTTAAATTGTCAATGGAAAAATTAATTTTCTTAACTCACTGTAAACAAAACAAATAGCACTTGTAAATCAAAACGTTGTGAGTACGTTTATGCTAAAAAATGTCAAACATTATTATGGTGTTGCCAGATTTCAGATATTGACATTAGTGTTGCCTAGGCCAGAAATATACATATATAGCAGCCCACGTACCTTACAGCACGTTTCTGTTAATTATTATAATTTTTTTTTCCTTCCGTGTATGTAGTGTTATTTCTTATGCTCGCTGGGTCATGGGTTCAAATCTCGTTCGAGGTGATGAAGAGACATTTTTATAGTTTTTTATTAAATGTTATTTTTTTATTAGCAATTTTGGAAATTTTTGGAAATTTTGGACTTCACAATGTTTAGTTAAGCCTTGTGAGTTTACGTTCTACAAAACTAAAACTTTTCCAAGAATCCAAAATCATACAATTGAAATGTCTTTATGCCATTCAATTAAAGAATTTTAATTTGGATTTCAACAACCAACCGCACCTTTGATGTGTTTTTATTCAAGGGAAACATAAAAAAAAGAATCAGATAAAAGCGCCCCATTACTTAACGCGTGATTAATTGAGTAGCCATTGCTACTCGATTTTATTATAAAATTGTAATCATTTTATCTCTATATGGTAATGTTTTCTACATAATAAAACCTTAATATCTTTATGATTTCAATATATGTATGTAATACAACAAGAATGCAATAACATACGTTTCGTTCAGCTAATTAGTTGTCAATTAACAAAGACTGAACATAATTAACTTTGCTTCAGTCAGAGACCAATTAAGAATTAAATTTAAATATTCACATAAACTTGATAGAAATATCTTTAATTTTCTAACTACATAGCATATAATTATATGGGTCATTCTATGAAGAATGGGTCAACTCTCCTGGCAAATTAAATTTGGTCATTCTTCATTTAAATTCAGCGCGGTCTTTTTTATAAAAAAAAAAAAGAAGAAGACTTAGGCCCGAATTCACAGTCACTAGTAAACTAATAACAAGGGTTTAACCAACAATATTTTATTTTCAGTCATTAGTTAACCATTAGTTAAACCCCCAAAAATCATTGGTTAACCAATAGTCAACCAACAGCTGATACTGAAGAAATAAAATCCACATAAGTTTTGCGAAAATTCAAAAAATGTTTTTTGAGTCTGACATCAAAAGCGACGCAGATATTGACGAAATTTGGAATGCTGTGATTGAACGCAGCACATTTTTAGAAATCGCCCGTATATTTTTAAAAATTACAACTTTTAATTATATTTTTGTGCACACTAATTTGATCAGGAAATTTAGTTCTTCACACATAGTCTTTAATTTTTTGTTTTCCCAACTGAAAATTTTACTCTAGCAAGATAAGGTCCTTTTTGTCACGACGCGTCACATATGTTTTCACAAAACTCACAAATTTAGCCGTGCTGCCATATCTCATATCAATGGTTTTAATTAACTAAAACACTATGAATATGGAACATTAGTTAAACCCTTGTTACCATTTTAGCTAGCTAATTGGTTAACTAATGACTCGATTTTAAGTTCATGATCTAAGTATACATAAAGCAGCCAACTTATTTTGAGTGAAAATCAGGAAATTCTTATTCAAATATTAGAAGTTTGAAATTATAATCGATACAAGTAAAAATACAGCAAAATTTTCAGTTTTCGATTTTCAATCTATTCAAAACCTTTTCAATTCAAAGTAAGGTTTGGAGAAAACACATCGTATATTCTCTTCAATGTTAACCATAATGAAAACAAATGAAAGAAAGTTAGTTCTTTGAACTTGAAAATTTTTTGCAAACGCTTAATACTAAAACAAAAGTATGTTTAGCTTTATCAAATCAAAAATTAAGCATGCCAGTTTCTTCTTTAACACAAATATGTTGTTTTTTAAAAAAAATTATTAAAATCGGTGCAGTGTATTTTGCGCTAAAGCGTTACAACTGATTTCCAATAAAGCAATTTTGTCAAAATAAAGTAATTTGAGTCCTTAAGCATCACTTAACAATTAGCAAGGCGTTTAATTTCTCAGAGAATGACCCATAAATATTCAGACTATGTTTAGTAATAGTTACTAATGAACAAAAATTATGAATATGTATGTGCAATACTAATTGTTATATAATAATCATTACAGTTAAAAAACAAAGCTCCTTTTTCAAGCGAGCTGTCATCTAACATCGTTAATATGTTGTAGATAATTGCATGGCGATAACTTGAAAACTAAAAGCGAAAAAAACAAAAACAAAACTCGCTGATAAGATTTCACATTAAAGTGCTGGCTTTCATTGACATGCTGCTATTGCCACCACTCTTGGGTAGAGAGTCACGTTTTTTTCTTTTGTGGACATTTATAAGTTTCCTCTTTTTTACATTCTATTTAGTTGATTGTCTTATGCAAAAAAAAAAAAAAGTTTGCGAAACAAAAAAAAACAAAAAAAAAATGCAAATTAAATTTTATATTGCGACAATTTTGTTGTAGTTAACCCGCAGTTTAACAAGAGGTTAAGTTGTAACCAAGATTCTTTTGCAAAATCTCCTTGCGGCCACTTAATGCAAAACTCAAAAAGACACGATTTATTTTTGCGATATTTTATCTTGATACATTATTATACAATACAATATGCTGCTTGTCAATGAAAATTAGCTTCAGGTAATGGCTGTAAAATTAATAAAAAATAAAAAATAAAAAACTTTAGTACTACTAACAACAAATTTCACTACTTTTTTTGCTACTAAACAATAAAGCTGCTTTAATGATAGTTAATACAACACGAAGACTTTCAATAAGACTTAGGTGAGCTTGGTGTAATTAACAAACATTTTATTTTTATGATTTTTTATGTGTAAAATTTCAACACTTTTTATGGCTATGATGATGCTTTTTTCGTATGAATTATATTTGAACAATAATAACGAATGGGACATAAAAAAGTGGACGGTATTTTCTGAAACGGGCGTGGCACATAAAATAAATCCGCACCTTAAAGGGAAATGATATGAAGCTTGGTGTAGTTTGTCTGAATAACATAAGGAAGTGCTGCCGAAAAAGTAGGCGGTATTGTCAAGTGGGCGTGGTGCCTCAGAAAACAGCAAAAAACTGTTCCATGCTGAAATAGCCTCACTTGGGAAAGTCCGGGTTGAAGATTGCTTCATGGCGTGAGAAACCTTTTTGTTGAAAAGTCGGTGGGATCTTAACTTGTAGGCATTGCACTAGAAATCGGACTAAAAAAAACTATTTAAATACTTAAATAGTATTGAAAAAGTCTTGCAAAAGCATAATATAATACACAGGCCTGTCCCTAATTCACGTGGTTTCAATTACTTTTCACTAAGGAGGCTTTTTGATGAAAATGGTGAGTCACGCGATAAGAATAAGAATCATTATTGTGAAGAATTACAGGTGCTACAAATAATATTCATTTGTATTTACGAAAAAGTAACTGTTTCGAAAATATTCGATAAAGGCCAATTTTTCGACATTTCGCAATTTTTAAATAATATTTCCTAAACGGTTACTTTTTCATTAAGGCCAATCAATGTTATTTGTAGAACCTGTAATTCCCCACAAAAAAGTTTCTGATACTTTTTGTCGAGTGACTCACCATTTTCATGAAAAAGCCTCCTAAATGAAAAGTAATTGAAACCACGCGGATTACAGAACAGGCCTGATAAACTTAAATAAAACAAGAGGAAGGTATTGTGCTAGTGAGGCTGAAAATAAAAAACATGACTTACACTCTTAAATGATGTTTGCACCGGAGACCCTCATACGTGATTTACGGCTCTTTCGAGATTTAGCTCTAAATCTCGTTGTTATTCACGATATTAACTAGTGATGAGCAAAATTAGTCTTGGTCTTGCGTCTTGTTATTGGTCTTGCTAATTTTGCGAGACCAAGACCAAGACCAAGATGCTGATATTTTTTCAAGACCAAGACCAAGATTGCTATGGTCTTGGTCTTGGTCTTGCTCACGATATTTGTCAAGACCAAGACTGCTTTCAGTCTTGCTAATTTATAGTTAAAAGTTGTTTCACGTCCGTTTTGAAGGTAAAATCTTCTATCGATTTGAATTTTGGCATCTTAAAAACATAACTGCTTTGGAAAAATATGGTTTTGAATACTCAATATCTCTGAAAATTTTTTCAAGACCAAGACCGAGACCAAGACTTAATGAGCAAGATCAAGACCAAGACTCAATATCAAAACCAAGACCAAGACTCAATGTGCAAGAACAAGACCAAGACCAAGACTGCTATGGTCTTGGTCTTGGTCTTGGTTTGCTCATCACTAATATTAACCATACAAGAATTAATCTACTTCTGACGAGATTTAACTTAAGTCTTCGCATAAATCTCAACAAGTTCACCGATTTTGGATATTTTCAACCAAATGAATGTCATTAAAAAAAAAGCAAATGGAAGATAAATAATAAGAAAAGGAAGAACAACTTTCGTTTTCCCGCTTATGGCATTTACTGTCAAAAATAAATCTCTTTCGGCCGGTCGAAACGGGTAAGACTTAACAATTTGATTTTCAAATCTCGCCACTGTTGAATCTCCGGTGGAAAGGGGCTGTACAAGTACTCCGTAGTCTAGAGGTGTTTAAGATATGCTTATTTTTGCTTATACAGAGGGAGGAAGGGCTCAACAAGATTCATACGTAAGACAAGAACTTAAGTTGGACAACTAGGAGGGGACACACTGGCATTTCAGTCTGTTTTCAAATTTTATCAACTGACCGAAGTTCCCTTCGTTGATTATGTGCTCAATGTTGATCATATAAAAGCAAAAAATGTCATTATAGCTTTAAAGAAATTACCCATTATCTTCACCACACCTAACAACATGACTCCATCACTTGGCACTTTTGACTAAATAGCACATGATTATTATTTTGTGTTTTTTTTTTTTCAAATATACATACATTAATCTCATTAATTTACGCTCATTTCAATTGCACCACATATCACACGAATCAAACCAGTTGTTATATAAAAAAAAAACACCATACTCCAGTTTTAAATTTTAACGCAGTAATACAGCTTTTTTTATAAAACAAAATTTATATATATAACTGGTATTTGCAATTTTTCGCAATATGTAAATTATCAACTTCCTACCTTAAACTAATTGCTCAATTTTCTTCTTTTTTTTCTCCATACATTTTGTTTGGCGTTTTATCAAAAAAAAATTTCCAATGAAATTACGAAAAAATCTAAAATTAAATGAAAAATCAAAAGGTTTCGCTTATGTCGGTGGCGCATGCGTCGTGAATAAGCGCTTGGAAAAAGTCAACAGTGTTGCCATCATTGAGGATACTGGCGGTTTCAGTGGAATCATTGTTGCTGCTCATGAAGTGGGACATTTGTAAGTACATTGTAAACATACATAAGTACATATGTACATAAGAGTAATAATTTTTGCTTACTATAAAACTTTATACTTCATAAAAATAGTTTGCTGAAAATAGAGTTAGTTAGATGAGTGTGCTATTTATCTGTCCAGAGAAATCATATCTTTTGGATAGAAAACCAAAATTAATATAAAATAATTAGACTAAGACAGATTAGAAAAAAGAGTGATAGTTAGATGAGTGTGCTATTTATCTGTCCAGTGAAATCATATTTTTGGAAAACAAAATAAAAAAAAGCATAGGACTAAGACAGATTGGAAAAACTGGAGATAGTAAGATAAGTGTGCTATGGACAAAGTATAATAAGTACTAGGACAGATTGGAAGAAAGAGTGTTAGTTAGATAAGTGTGCTATTCATTTGTCCAGAGAAGTCGTATATTTCGAGAGTAGGCCAAAAATAATAAAAAAGCATTAAAGTAAGACAAATTTGAAAATATTAAAATAGTTAAAGAAGTCTGCTATTCATCTGTCCAGATGAATTCAATGGACAACTGCTGAAGAGTGGTAAGTACAAGTGTATAGCTTTTGCAAATTATTAAGCGTATATAACGTTTAGTAGGGCTCTTGAAAATTAATTTCTAAGCCGCCACCTTTACCCAAAAGTAGCCTCAATAAATCTCTTAGTTGGTTACCCACCATTTCCGCAAGTTATTATGTGGACTAATCGCATGAATTGAAACTCATCGATAATTGTTGATAGCGAAAGCACATTTAGGACAGGCAAATCTTCCGCTTTTCACTAACACAGATACTCTTATTAAGACAAACATAAATTGACATACTATATTTCACTATTTAACACACTTTCGACTCGTTTTTAACAGACTTGGTGCCGTACATGATGGCTCCCCACCACCTAGCTACCTTGGTGGACCAGGTGCACAACGTTGTCGCTGGGAAGATGGTTATATCATGTCCGATTTGAGGCATACAGAGCGCGGTTTCCGATGGTCACCATGCACAGTACAAAGTTTTCATCACTTCCTAAAGTAAGTCCATACATACGAAAACGTGTAATTGATGCAGTTTTGCATAAATTTGCATTCAGAGATTAATGAGGAAAATGTAAATAAAATTGTTTTTTTTTTTTCCTTCATTACAGCGGCGATACCGCCACTTGTCTACACAATGCGCCGCATGAGGATAGCGCTTTGGGACGTTCACTGCCTGGCACACTGCTGTCGCTGGACGCGCAGTGTAGGCGGGATCGTGGTACATACGCCTGCTTTAAAGATCAACGTGTGTGTGCGCAACTTTTCTGTTTCGATGCGCAAACGGGTTACTGTGTGGCGTATCGACCGGCGGCGGAAGGTTCATCGTGTGGCAATGGATTGGTAAGTTTAAGTGGTGGGGAGATGAGAGCAATTAAGTTGCTGAAAAATATTTCTGAAAATTCATAAAAGGTTATACGATCTCTTGCTATATTTGTTTTTGGTGATCGATAATTGAATCAACATTTTAATTGAATTTTATATGTAGCCTTACAACTTTGTAACGCCACTAAAGAGGGATAACAATGGACCAGCAAAATGTTCCAGGCGCAAGTCGGCTCACATACATTTATGCCGACGATGCCCTCATAGCCTAGCCTAACCTAGAAATCGATACAATTTTTCAGAGTTTTTCAATTGCATATGTCCGACAATTTGATACTTTTCTGCTTTTTTTTTATGTTATTCGATTCTTTTCGGCCATTATGATATTTTTTAATACTACAAAACTATGCAAATCTTTATTTGGAATGATAGTTCGGTTTCTACAACTCAATGTTTAAAAAATATTTCGTTCAAATGTTGCCCACGACTAGCTCTTAAATTGTTCATTCTGTGGGTCGAATTTTCGACAACTCTTTCGAGCATATCGGCTGGTATTCCTTGAATAACACGAGTTATGTTGGTTTCCAAAGCGTCAATAGTCTCGGGTTTGTCGACATAAACAAGTGATTTAACATATCCCCAAAGAAAGTAATCCAACGGCGTCAAATCACATGATCTTGGTGGCCAATCAACAGGAGCATTTTTTGAGACGATGTTTTCATCGAAGATTTCCCTCAATGAAGCGATCGTTTCTCCAGCTGTATGGCATGTTGCGCCATCCTGTTGAAACCAGAGGTCGGCTACACTAATATCCTGATTTTTTGACAACAAAAATTCATTGATCATTGCTCTGTAGCGAGCACCATTGACCGTAACACGGGTACCATCCGCATTTTTGAAGAAGTACGTTTCAATGATGCCTCCTGATCATAAGCCACACCAAACATTGGAAGCTCTTGGATTGCTTCTGATTGTTCATCGGCCCAAATACGGCAATTTTGCTTGTTAACGTAGCCGTTCAACCAGAAATGAGCTTCGTCGCTAAACACAATTTTCGATAAAATAATGGATCAGTTTGAAGTTGTTGTAAAGCCCATAAACCGAAATTAAAACGTACACCAAGATCAGCCGGCTTCAATTCTTGTACGAGCTGTATTTTATAGGCCTTCAGACTAAGATCGCGCCTCAAGATACGCCACAATGATCCATAAGAGATGCCCAAAGCCTGAGATCGACGACGAATGGATTGTTCACGGTTTTCACGAACACTTTCTGCTACTGCAGTAATATTCTCTTAATTAAGGGCTCTGGTTGAATGATGAATGTTCAATTGTGTAAAATTGCTTCGAAATCTGGTGATGGTGATACGAATATGAAGATCTCTATAACATTCTCTAACTGATGACTGATTTTGGTAGTAAGTTTCCACAAATAATAAACGTTACTCAGGAGTAAGTCTATTCATTATTGAGTCGTATTGAATACTGAACACAAACGTCATATGGACAAGCCATTTGACCCATAACAGCTGTCAAAACAACCCAGTTGGAAAAGGGACCTCGTATTGGATCACCCACTTTTTCAATGTTTTCCGATACTTTTCAAAGTTTTCGATACAATATAATACTTCTTGCCTTTTGTTGGATTTTGTCGATATTATTTCATATCTCTTGATTGTTATTGAGTTTTTCGATATTTTCATAATCGATGCTTTTTGGTTTTTAATGTCGTTATCGAAGTGCTTCGAATTTTTGAACTATATCGGTACTATATTCGATAATTTTCACATATATTTCGATACTTTTCAATTTTTTCGGTTAATGTACTTTAATATTTCTCGATTTTAATACTTAAATTAACTATAAATGCCATCCTATCTTTCACAGCATTGCTTAGATGGACGGTGTACACCGCTACCTTCAAATGTTATACCTGACTATGGACACCAATATCGTTTAGCATACAAGTAAGTACAATTTAGCACAGGGGTATGAAAAGAAAAACTTTTTAAAAATAATTTTTAAGCACTTTAATAAAAAAAAGTGCACAAATGAAAACAAACATACGTAAAACTTTTAAGCACTTTTTTCTTCAAATAAAAAACAAGTACAAAGCACAAACCAAAGGTATTTAGTAGCAAAACAAAAAGTACACTTTACAAAATTATACTTTTTGACATAAAATCAAAGTTGAAAACAATAGGAAAATCACAAACAAAAACAAAACAAAAAAATTACATAAAACTAAAACATTTTTACACAAATTCACACAAAATAGCAGCGCTGATGGTACTCATACTTCTGAAAATGCCGATAAAAGTAGTGAAGAGGATAACACCGATGATGCTGATGATGATGAAGATACCGAAGTTGAAGGTGATACTGATACTGAGGGTGAGGAACAAGATGACGATAGTAGTGAAGAAGAAAATAAAAATGAGGTGCAAAGTGCGAAAAGAAAATTGGATAATTCTGTTGAAGAAACATCGCTAGAAATAACAGATGAGGAACCCAAAAGTTTGAATGCGCCAAGTGTAACGGCACGGCCATACAAACAAACAACAACAGCACACGAACAAAACATTAACACATTCGAATATTTAACCCGAATTTTAGAGAATAATGAACAATGGCAACACTATTTAAAACCACCTAACACTATTGTAACAACAACAAATACACCTGCAACCACAAAAATTACACAAACAACAAATGTTTTACAACAACAACATGGTATTATTATTAAAACAAGCACAAGTAGTAGCGTCAGCCACACCAGCAGTCGCAATAGTAGTAAAAATAGTAGTGGCACAATTGAAAATAGTAGCAACATTAATAGCAATGAATTACAACAACAGCCACAACACACACAAGAACAACAGTCAGAACAACAACAACAACAACAAGAACATATACAAAAACACACATTACAACAACAGCAGCCACAACAACAAAACATTTTAAAACTTTATTCTACCGAATTTCGTAAACAATTTCAATACTATTTAAATATTTTACAAAAAAATAGTAGTTTTTATTTAAATCGCAATAAGCAACAACAATTAGAAGCACAAACAAAAACCAAACAAAAATCATCACAAACGCAAAATTCAAATTATAGTGACAGCAGCAACAACAACAACAACGCTGGCAACCCTGACAAAAGCGCCGTTAAACAACAACCCATTAGTAATAACACCGCCGATGACGATGAAGACGAGGAAAGTAATGAAGCTATTGATAAACGTAGACAACGCAACGGCGGCGGTGGCATTGATGCAACAATTACAACATCAATGCAACAGTTGCCAACAACAATAACAACAACAACGCTAGCGCCACCAACACGTAGCTACATATTTGGTGGACGTTCAACGCCGCGTAGTCATTCATTTTTTGATTCATATTTTAGAAAATTACAAGCGATAAATGCGCCACAACAGCAACCGCCAACATCAATAACAGCAACATATTCAACATCAACAGCAACATCGACAACAACATCATCGTCGTCTTCGACAGCAACACAAAATAAACAAAAGCAGCATGGCGGTGTCAACAACAATGATGACAACAACAACTTTGCTGGACATTTTCTAAAACGTACGCTGAGTAGTAATAAAAATAGTAGTAGAAATAGTAGTAGCAATAGTAGTAAATATAAAAATACAAAACAAAAATCATCATCCATAACAACATCATCAACAACAGCAACAACAACAAAAGCAGTAGCAATTAAATTGGATGCAACGACAACACAGCAGCCAGCGTATGCAACAAATTATCTTGGTGATAATACAAATAATTTGCCTGCTGTTGTGGCAACAGTTGTTGAGCAACAATCCTTACCACAGCTACAAGAACAACAACAGTCATCACAACAACAACAACCATCACAGCAACAATTTAAAACACAAAAATTAACAAGAAGACAATTTTTACGCACACAAATCAAATGAAAGCCAAATTACAAATTTTCTCATACAAATTTTAGTTGACAAAAAACATTTGGTTGCAAATCCAACAACAAAATTTTGTTATTTTAACTACTATAATTGTTAAAGATACTACTACTAATTTGTTATCACTCCTTTTTTGTCTGAAAGCAAAAAAAAAAAACAAAACAAAACCAAACAACTTAAATCCTCAAATTAGTTATCCATAATACAAAAAGTTACAAAAAAGTACCTACTACCATTTTCGTGCGGTAAGCATACCTTTTTACAAACTTGGTCCTTATAGAACAAAACAAATAGTAGCATTTCTTTTTAAGGCTTGTTGCTAAGGTTTAGAGTTATACATATATGCAAAACCTGTATACATATGTATATATAATTGCTAGAACTAGCGCAATGGCTAAATTAAACTAAACTCAATTAGAAAAATAATAAAATTAACTGAATATAAAAAAATAAATTAAACGCATTAAACATGCCGCTACTACATTATCGTGTGGATTTAAAAAATTTATAAAAATAAAAAACCTAAAATTTTTGCGCTACCATAAAATTTGCTAATTACTACTTAACATACCAATCGAATTCATAAACTAGAATTGGCAAAAATCACATTAGGATTGGTAGTAGTGCATCATTACTTTTATTATTGTACTAAGTACTGCTACTTATTTTGTACGGCGTACGGTATGGCAAATGGTAGTAAATTTAAGTAAGCCAAAACAAAAAAACAAAAAGATATAAGTGAAGTGTTTCTTAATATTTATCATACTACTGCATCCCATTTCTTTGACTTTCTTTCATTTTAATTTATTATTGTAGACTGTACTTAGTCATATATGTACGTTAAGCAATTAGTAGTTTTTTTATTAGGTTACTATGTAGTAATAATAGTAGTGACGTTAAGAGTTGCCTATAATGCATGAATTCCTTGCAGTGTCACGGTGCTTGTGGGAGAATTTAAATAAAATTTTGATGTACCTCGGATTTTTTTGTAAATTCTTATTATAGATGTCAATAGAAGTTATTCTATGCAAAAAATAAAATTATAGAGGTGGCGCTTTTTTAAAGATAATCCCTTTTCCCATACAAAAAAATAAAATTTTTTTTTTTAACTACATTAAACAAAAATCAAAATAATCACATTCGATGTGTTTTGCGATTTTTCACGCTTATCCGACCTCAGAATCGCTCTATCGTGTATAGTTTTTGAGATATTCTAATCTAAAAGCCGAAAAAAGTCGTTTTTTGCCATGTTTTGAAGCTCTTTATCAATGTAACATATCATTTATTCGTTAAATGTGGTTAAAATACTTAAAAGTCATGACCTTTTCCTTTAAAATCTAATTTAAATTATGTTTATATCTTTATGCTTCTAAGAGATATCGTAGACCGAAATATTGGCTAAACGGGTTTTTTGCACTTTTGTGTCTTTTCAGGTTAGGATATCTTTGACGAAAAAAAAGATATCAACATAATTTAAATTAGGTTTTAAAGGCAAAGATTAGGACTTTAAAGTTGTTTATCAGATTTAACGAAATTAAAATTTCTTTCACATTTTAAACATGTTTAACGAACCCACCATTTTCGGCTTTTAGATTAGAATATCTCAAAAACTATACACGATAGAGCGATTCTGGGGTCGAATTCGAGTGAAGCATCGCAAAACACATTGAATGTGATTATTTTGATTTTTGTTTAATGTAGTTAAAAAAAAAAATTTTATTTTTTTGTATGGGAAAATGCCCCAATTGGAAAAGGGATTATCTTTAAAAAAGCGCCACCTCTATAATTTTATTTTTTGCATAGAATAACTTCTATTGACATCTATAATAAGAATTTACAAAAAAATCCGAGGTACATCAAAATTTTATTTAAATTCTCCCACAAGCACCGTGGTGTAGAAAGTACTTAGTATTCAATATTCTACGTTTTCGAATAACTAATTTAAGTAAGAGTTTTTAAGACAGTGAACGCAAAGTGAGCAAAATTATTCTTTGTTCATTCATTAAGAAAATTCAGGCCTCGCTTTCGGATCGATACTTGAGACTAATAAATACGTTTCATAGATTTAGTTGTGACGAGATTTATAAATTTCGTTGTTAAATCCTACAAAATTGCACCGGCCGAAAGAAATTTACTTTGACAGTAAAATTTGACATTAAATGTCATAAGCGGGAAAATGAGTGTTGTTACTTGTGTCAAAAATACAATAATAAAAATATTCTTTTAAGTGAAAATATTCGCTATTCGTGATACATACACATAATTAATAAGAATTTTTAAATTTGTTTAATTGTTTAAAATTTAATGCCAATTGTCAAAGTTAATGGGTGCCATTTGTTCGAAATCGGTAACCCTGTTGAGATTTATGCGAAGATTTAAAACGAATCTCGTCGGAAGTAGATTTATTTTTGCATGGTAAATCACTTGATTTACAACGAGATTAAGAGCTTGATCTCGAAACAGCCGTAAATCAACCCGTAAATATCCAGTGGAAACGCACTATTAGAATAATCTTCTTGTAAGGATTTTGTTCTGGCCTTGTGGTATTGTACTTTGCTTACAACCTAGAGGTCCTGAGTTCGATTCCCGGTCTGAGCATAGTAATACACCTTCCTTATTTTCCATTGTTTCTAATAATTTATTTATTCTCTCCTTTAGTTTCTGGAAGTTTTAACGATATAGATCCAATTTAGCACCACATTGAATTCTCTGATGTGGTAACAAAATACGCTATTTGGGGTAAACCATTATTATTGAAGTGATATGAAGTTTACTGGCATAACACCTGCTTCAAACAGCTATAATCTACAAATGCATGATAATACGCCCGACAAAAATGTGTCACTTTTTTTTGACTAGGTTAGAAAACGAGTTATACTCTTGGTTATATACCATTAGAAAGGTATTTGTGTGTAGATTTGCACAAAGTAAAAAATATTTTAATATGTTGCTTTTAAATCAAGTAAAGTAAATTACAAATTGATCAATATAAACGACAACAAAATACGCGGTCACGGTTTTATGTTTCGCTTTACATCGTACTAGCGATGATAAATGAGCTTTTCTATTTTGTACCAAATAGCAAAAAAAAAATGTACTAAGTCCAAAAAGTACCAAATTTATTTAGTTTATGTGTGCTCGAACATAATTAAAAAAATTGCAAGAATAACTCCGCTCTGTAGTTTGAGTTCGTTCCTACTCTTCTCCCCTTTCTCAAAGGGTTATCCCCTAAAGTGTTGGGTTTTTAAATAAAACTAAACAGTCTACAGAGGATTGGTTAAAGCTCTACCGACAACAATTTCAATGACGATGATCCTGTTAAGCATCTTCTAATTGGAACCTATTTATCTTCTTAGTAGGAAGCAGAAAATGGCACTAATATTTTCGAAGAATCCCTTGGCAGCTCTGGATATCCTACTTTTCTCTTCGTCCAGAAGATGTCATACATTAACGAATTTTCTTTCATCTTCGTGGTCAGACTGGCATTTCCAAAAAAAATTATGTATCCATCTAGACCTATATCCCACTGTCAGCTTCAAAGGCAAGTAACTTGATAGTTTCTCATCAGAATTATGCAAGCTCTATATCATGCAATGGATTTGAGAAAATGTTACCCACGATTGGTCTGTTTCAATTTATACGACCAACTTCTGACCTCTACAAGACATCTTGAAATATGGTGTACTTTTTTTCCTAATACATTTAATACTGAACTGAAGTATTTGATCTAAAAATTTCTAGATTCAAGTCTTCACTGCACTGATTTCATTTTGACACTGACTTGTTTTTTCAGGGTCAAAAAAAAACCTGATTCTAACAAATACTTCAGTGCAGTGTATTTTATAGAAATACTTCAGGTAAAACGTATGAGTAGAAAGATTACAATGAAATTTACGATATGTTAAAAATTGCAAGTTACAATGCATCGGTAACGCAGGAAGCTTTCATATATTTTTGCGAGAAATAGAGAAAGAGCGTAAACCAAAAAGAGGAGCAAGAAGAGAGCAAAATACTATTTATGTCACTAAAGTAGATTTTTGTAGTGTACACTACAACTACAGTATACTCACTGAACTGCACTGATGCAAATTATATAAGACAGGCTTGTGCAGTATTTGTTTTTCTATCCAAGACATTTGCACGCGTCACTGAACTAAAGTATTTGATACATGAAAAGCGGGTTCCAGACATAACGCATATTGAAACGAACTGTCTTAAAAGTCCAAGAAATCTTGTGCAGACTCCTATTCTGAACACAAAGGAAAGACACCAGACATTTTATGTAAAGTCGTTGACCCACGATTAGTTAACTCATAAGTTGTTTTCCTAGTGGTCGAACTAATTAGCTTAAGGACTGTCATAAAAAACTTAATGTGGTGATTACACACTATCCAGAGCAGCATTTACTTTCAAGAAACACATCATTTTCACATCTATAGTATGATTCTTTAAAACTTTTTCATATTTTTTCAAACATTTCATTTTTATCTACATACCTATGGCGCATTTTAAACTGTATACATACTTACATACATTCTTTTGAAATTATTTATTACTATTTTCATTTTTCCACTATACCTTGCATGTCATACCACAACTACTATCGAAAACTGTAAATACAGCAGAGATGTTTTGTTATGTTCGCAGATAATAGGTACATGAAAAAGGCGCTAAAGAAGATTTTTGGCGCCCAAAATTTTTCGAACATACGTAGACATCTCATACTATTTACAATTTTTGCTACTACCTACTACTATTTTTCACAATTTCCTACTTTTTTTTATTCTTCTCTATACTACTACTCATGTTGCACTTGACACTCATCAACAAAAAATAAAAAAATTAAAACTACAACATGGATATAAAATAAAATACACTATTCACCAAAAAAAAAATAAAAGAAACAACATACAAAAAAACAGCATAAACATTTAAACACATAAATAAAATAAAACACATGTTTACATACATATACTATATACATTTACATATATAAAAAAAAGAATAAACAAAAAATTTGGCAAAAACGAACTTTTTCCAACGCAACATCATACAAAATCAAAGGAAAAAGTTCAACTCAAAAACAAAAAAAAAGACTTAGATTTTTATATTTTAGTTGCATTTTTAACGAAAAGCAATGAAATTTGGATTATGGAATGAATTGGAAATAAAACATGCTAATCATATACACAATATATATTTTGAAATATGGAATTTGGCATTGAAATATAGCACCAAATTAAAAAAAAAAAAATTAAATCATCTACAGCAGCAAAAATATTAAAAATTATTATCAAATAAAACTAAATTTAAGATTTAGTCAATAGAAACGCATGTGTGTGGAACATAAAATTTGCACATAATGGAGTCATGCTCACATTCAAAAGAAATATTATAATTTTTTCTTTATAAAAAAATAATAATTGCATTTAATAACATTGCAACATTCGTACATTATAATCATGCAAATATATTTAACATTTCATTTCATTTAACTTAAAATTGTTTTAAAGTTTTAACTAATATATATATTCTTTTTTCTTCAAATTTACTTTATTCACAGTGGTTAACTGGAAAGCGTTTCCTTTTTGAAAACAAAACAAAAAACTTAAATTTTTGACAAATTTTATGCAAAATTTCAAAACACTACAACAGCAATAGTACAACAGCAACGAACAAAATGCCTGGAAACTTGTCAAATTTAAAAAAAAAAAAATACGCACAAAATTGTAAAAAAAAGCAAAAAAACTCAACAACCTGAAAGCACTGAAAATGGAAATTGGAAATCTTAGCAGCGAAAAAGGAAATGATTTATTTGCCATTAATTTTAATTAAACGATAGCTAGAATTTATTTTTAATATTTTATTTTTATTTTTTTTCATTTTTTTTTTTAATTATATTTAATAATTTTATTTGTTATTTTATGTATTATGTACATGTTGTATGTATGTATTTTACCTTTGTGGTAAAGTGGCGCGCATAAATTTAAATCGCTAAAAATTTCTCCCAATATTTTAATTATTAAATGTATTATTTTCTTTTTTGATATAAACATAAACATATACATTTATATAAATAATTTAATTTTTAACATTGTAATTATATTTGTATAAATAATTAAAAACAACATAATGCAAAAAAACAACCAATGAAACATACACAAAATTCGTAAAATGATATTTTCACTTTCTTTTGAGAATTTAATTGTATTTGAACATTCGGTATTGTGAGCCATATGCCAAACATTACGGAAATTGTTGATTTTGTTATATGCCTTATTAAAAAGTCATCTTAAAAGTGCTGGCAGAGATACAGGCCGTTAAAGCAAATGATTTTCGAGTTATAGCCAAATGAAAAATTCTAGATCTACAATTATTTGTTGCTCAGTTCAATATGCTTTGTCAAACTATGCAAATTCAAGAGAGAGTTAAGTCATCGCTAGGTATTCTCTCCCCTAATGGATTGCCAGAGAATATCGCTGTACAACCATGAACTATTGTAAAACCAATTTTTAAACTACCGACCGACTTATCCAAATTCTGGTCCCAGTTCCATCACGTGTAAAGTTCGTTTTGCGTTTTGCATTCCTCTTTACTGAACGTAACCAATTGAGAAGTGGCCGTACCAAAGGGCCTAAGTACCATTTCGAAGCAAAAGTAGTGTCATAATATGAAACGGGTGGCAATTTGTTAGAAAATAATAAAATTGTTTTCTGTTTTCACTAAAAATGTTTTTGATAGTGCAAAATTGATGTCATTCCGGCCTGTTCCGTAATCCGTGTTATTTCAATTACTTTTAATTTCGAAGACTTGTTGATTACTTTTTATTTTCGATATGGATGTGAAGCCTATTCAACGACTGTTCAAGACGTTTAACTTTTCACAGTAGAAACGCAAACTTTTTAGCTGTCAGTTAAAGAATACACACAAGTAAACAAGATTTATGAACCAAAATGCTTTTTATTAAATTTATTAACTTTAATTGAGTTTCACTTTAACGGCTGCTGCAATGCACTTGAAATTATAAATGCTCACAATTTTGTCTTTCAAAATAGTGTATTAGGCGAGATGCCCAATTATGGGGTTTCCTCTGATTTGAGGGAATTTCAGAAAGTTTTTTTTCATGCTCAGTGCTTTTCATTGGGTTAATTAGATGTTCTATTGCAATTTAAGAAATAAAATCAGGTCGCACCCTGTTTTCGAACTATTCTTACTAACACCATGATATAATGAAATGTCAAATAATTCACACAAACACTGACTTCGAAAATGCCAATTTGCCGACTTTTTACTTGTCATCGGAAAAAATATTTTTTTAGTTAGAGTTTTTTATTTCAGCAATATTTACAATATTACATTTACAATAAAAATAAGAATTACTCGCTATAAAAGGGAAAAACTCTGGAGCTTATACGTGTGTATTTTTTTTTTCAATTTGATCGATAAAACAGCTTTAAAAAAGCAAAATTAATTGAAAAGTCGTAGCATAGTGCCGACTTTTCAAAAAGTTTCGCATTCGACTTTATAACCACTTTCACGTGGAAGTGGAATTGGGAACAGGACGGATTATGTTGAAAAATTTATAACAGTCAAATAACAGACTATTAGGCACATAAAAAGTATGATATTACTTTTGCCTCGTAATGGTACTTAGGCCCTTTGGTACGGCCACTCCTTCCTCAATTGTCGTTTTATGCATTACATTGAGACCAGAAAAAGGCCAACTATCTCCTTTTGAATCACAAATAGCATACACTAAATTCAATCAATTTAAAATTTTCTTTACAAGTTTCATTAAATTCAATGAAAGTAAAAATGTCTTTCATTAAATTCAATGAAATTAATTCTCCCCTTCAAGAGATTTAGTGATAATAGTAATTTTTCATTACTATCAAATCAATTTAATGATAGTGAAAAACTTTCCACTATCATTGAATGAATTGTTTGATTGTTAAAAATGTTTCATTACAATTAAATACATGTTTTGATAATGAAAAAATTTGCACTATCACTAAATTTAGTGGAAAAAATTTATCACTATTTCTAAATGCATTTAGTAGTAGTGGACAAATTTATTTTGTGGTAGTGAAAAACTAAATGAACTAAAAATTTAGTGCATTACCCCCAAGTCTGATTACATCCTTGCTAATTGTCATGAAGTGCACTTTTGCATTGAATATCTCATTTTCTACATAAATAATTGATTTAAAATACAAATTTTAAACAAAAAAAAGTCAGAAGATTCAATAGCGGATGTGCTAAAGAGAATATTCTGTTCCGAATTCGATACCCTATGCTGGTGAACATTTTTTTATTATTATTATTTTAGTGGCTATGTTGAAATATGTTTCATTTTCCGCTACGAAGACTCTTCACAGTAATTGTATTTGAGTTATTGAAATTAAATAGTCGAATGGAGGTTTCAAACCCAGGTCTTTCCACGCAGCGCAAGTCGTTAGATCGATACACTATCGTTTTGTCTTTATCACAGTGAATGAACTGCAAAACACTTCATAGTCAGAACATTGTAATTTTATTGACACAATCGATACACAATTGGACCACTTTTTGTACTAATGACGGGTTATGCAATACATTAAGGACAAACTCTGATATAAATGACCGGCTTTGCATTATATTTGGGCCGTTAGAGTTGCTACCTTTAGGCAAATTTGTTCTATTTTGAAAGTTTAGTCCATTTTGGTCTACTTACAAAAAAACAAGAGCACAGATGGTTCTATTGAGACAATTGTCTACGCCGGATCTACAGGGATAATACAATACAGTACAGACTAGCTCTTTTACATCATATCCACCCAACAATAAACCGAATCTTTCGCAAGCAGACTATTTTCTCCAATCTTTAGTGATACATCATTCAAAAACAACTCTAAAATCATCCATTTACAGACAGTCTAAAAATTGCTTTGAAATTTGTTTAAACTTCGAGAATATTTGAGAAAAGTATTGTTTTTCTAAAAAAGAAAACCCAACCAAAAATCAGACAAATCTTTCGCTATCTCTAAGATACTGGCTAAAGTAAATGAATAAGAACATATAATTAAATCATATGAGAGACCAAAATTAATTTTCAAATAAATGACTACAATCACCGAATGTCATTGATCAAGTTCAAATGTTATAAAATTGCCTAAAAATTAAATAAACACAAAAATAATAAAGTTTTTTTAAGAGCAAAATAAACAAAATAAAAATATTTAAAATTGTGATAAATTCATTAAATAAATTTAATATCTACATAATAACAATGTTAAATAAATAATGCAAAAATAAAAGAGTTGAAGCTTTGTTTTACATATTAAAATACTTAAAATAAATAGCAAAAAAACTTTATATAAAAAAAACTCCTTTATCATTGCCTTGAAAATCAAACCGTCCATTTTATAAGAAACTAAAAAAAAGCATTCATTAAATATATAACTAAATAACTATACTTTTACAAAACTTGATCTTACATTTCATTACATTTTTCATTACAGCAAAATCACTGCTTTTTTAAAAAAAATACATAAAGAGAGAATATTTTTGTTTTAGCTCAAAGTGACTTTACTTAGTTTAAGTATTTTAGTTTAATTAATTATAAAATTAATATGTTTGTTATTGCAAACATTCATACATAAATAAAAATAAAATAATAATGGAAGTAATACTCTGTTTTTTATCCCTTTCTATACAGTCTACATCATTTTTATGCAACAAAACAAAAAATATTAAACAAAGAGATATTCTTTTTTGTTTAATTTATTTGTTGTTGTTTTTTATTAGTTTTAAATATATTCCTAGTTTAATATAAAAACAAAATCACACTGTAAAAAGTAAAGAAACTTAATATTGTTTCATTTTAATTTAAAATTAAGCTTTTGTTGTGCAACAATTAAATACAAAAATTAAAGAAATGAAAATATTATTTAAATAATCGAAATCAATAAAAATTAAACTAAAAAAAAGAACTAAACCCTGTTGTTTATTATTTATTTTTTATTGCATTAAAAAACAACCAACGATTTTTGAAACCATATTGGAAGCTGCCTCAACTTATGCATGTATTGGCATACGGCCAATATGAAATGTCTCCATTTATCGCGATCCCTTGCGATGACTTTGATCTCTTGCTAGGACTTTCCCGATTCTTGGATTTCGTTATCCAGCAACTTTTTGCAGTTGGTTTTCGGTCTACCACGTCCTCTACTGCCTTGTGGATTCCACTGAAGAGCCTGGCGACAGACTTCGCTGTGGAGTTTCCGGAGAGTATATACAATCGATCTCCTCTTGCGCCGCTTGACCTCGTTTGCTAAAGCCCTCTGATTGCATTTTTGTTGTAGCTCGGTATTTGATATAGTGCGAGGCCACCAAACCTTTAGTATACGCCTTAAGCATTTGTTGACGAATACTTGCAGCTTGTTCGTTAGTTGTTCAGTAACAAGCAAAGTTTCGCACCCATGTAACAAAACTGATTTCACATTCGAATCAAAAATGCGCACTTTCGTTTTAGTGGATATAACGGAACAAGACCATATTTTGTTCAGTTGAGTAAACGCGCCTTACGCATTTGCTATTCTTGAGTTGATATCCTCTTTTGCTCCACCATCCATGGAGATAATGCTGCCTAAATACGTGAAGCTGTCCACGTTTTCAATGTCATCACTGCCAGCCTTAAAAGTGATGTCATTCCTGTTTGCGTTCAGCTTCATGCTTTTAGTCTTCGATGGGTTGATTTTTTGCGATTCCAAGACAAGGTCTTCAGGGAGACACTGTCGAAGGCAGTGCTGTAGTCTACGAAGACAAGTTGAAGCGCAGCATGCCACTCGCATGATTGTTTGACAATTATTCTGAGGGTGTTTATTTGATCAACGCATAGTCGGTTTGGGCGGAATTCTGCTTGATGCTTTCAGATGGCCGAATCAAGTTTTTCGCTTGCCCTGTCTCAACTTACATAGCTATCTAATCTTTAAATCTTTTCTTTTCATGGAGTTTTTTAGTTGAAAATTACTTTATGATTACGCAATTAAGCTTTAAGAATCGATAAGACAATCAGAAAAATGTAGGGTATTTCAAGTGGAAAATATGCGAAAGCGAGGGATACATACACACCTGATCTAAAAAATAGATATAGTACACCTATAAGGTTTTTATCTAAACCGTTGTTAATCACATTTCAGTTATCTTTAAATACAAATTTTACCCATGCAGTTGATCGTCAAGTTGTAGTACTGTCCAAAAAATACGCATTTATCTCTTCAAAGATGATTAACATATGCAGAAATTGGAAATGTTCTAAGGGCTCCAACAGTAAGACTTCGTTTGTAATAAGCTAATCTATAAGGACGCATTGCTAACACAGATCCATTAAAGCGAATAAAAAGTATTTGACCATGAGGCTTAATTTCGATGACAATTGCTCAGGACCACAAGGCGAAAAGAAGTGGCGAAACATTTTTTCGAGTAAAGAAACAAAAATTTATTTGTTTGGAAATGACCTCGAGAGGCATGTTCGTTGTCATTAAAGCAAAAAATTTGATGTCCGATTCACAAAAAAGCACTTTACGCATGAGGGCGAAAAATATTATTGTGTATAGTTGCTTTTCTTTGAACGGGGTCTTTTATCAAGAAAGTATACCCAAAGCATGCCCCTAAGGTGGTCAAGAAATGTTAAATCTACAATTCTGAATCCGATCATATATTTATGCGGATGGTTAGTCATAGAAAATAGAAATCAGCTTTATATCGTTAAAAATTTGGGAGCTATTTCAGTTAAATTTTGGGCATTACTTCGTATTTATTTTGGGCGTTATTTCCTTAAGAAAAGAAACTAAATAGCGCCCAAAAACAAAAGAAAGGAAATAACGCCCAAATTATTTTCATATAAACAAATTTTGGGCGTTATTACCGAAATGATCGCACTAGTTTATTAAAAATTTAATAAAAAAAAATTTAAAAGAAGTGCCACTATTTTTTCTGATGCATTTTGGTCCCAACTGGAAAATCACAAAAAAAAATTATGCATAGGTTTTCGAGACACAAATTTTTGAAATTTTTTTTGTTAGTTTTTTCGAAGGTGGGTTCACTTTTTAGACCGAAACATATACCTGCAAAAAGATCGTTGGAGAAGGAAGTGCAAAAATCGAGTTATTCGATTAATTTGGCGCAAATCAAGTCTATCTGCTCTTATGATTTTATAGTTCTTAAACAAAAATCAATTGCGACGCAACGTAACTTTTACTACACCTATTGGCTCACACAGAACTTAACCAACAAAATAAAAGAAATACTGTGGGAACAATTATGAATTCAAGCATTTATACATAGTTCTGATTTAAAACTTTATTAAAGTAAAGTGGCATAACCAATATTGTATGCGGCAAGTGAGCGCATTTATAACAAAGACTTTACAATAGATATACAAAAAAAAATATTTTTAAAACTCAAAGCACATGGTTTATACGATTAAAATATGAAATAAAAATAAGACAAAATAAATGAAAATGTGCCACAATATACCTACTAGTGCATATTTCTAATAAAATACAAATTAAGAGAAAAAAAGAAAACAACGAAAGTTACTTTATAACTTAATTCCTTTAATTCCTTGATCCCGGCAATGGTAAATACCGATTGTACGTAACCAAATTTCGAATGACTGCTGCAATTGATATAACGCAAATCATTCCGGCTGGCATTAGTTTACCCGAACGTGACCAACGTGCACCCATCATACCAGCAAGTACCAAAGATGTGCCCAATTGCAATAGAGGCCTTGGCGGCTCCTGCGAGTTTAGACGTGCACCAAAACCCAGTATCGCACCAAATGCCAAACCAGCACCCAAGGATGGCAATGAACCTGTTTTTGTTGTGTGGCAAACATAAGAGTTAAACGTGGAATTTAATAAGTATAAGCAACATTTCAAGTTTTTTGTTGCAAGTTCATTGAACTCACCGGCTTTCACGTAACCCATAATTCCTCCAGCAGCAACCGTGGCCGCGTACAAATACCCAATTATATCTGCTGGCATTTTTTCGCAATTACTTTTTAATTTTTTAATTTAAACACTCAAAATATGTAGTTCTCTACTGTACTTTAAACTTTATCTGCATAGATTTACGCTGATTTAACACAAACACCAAAAACAACAGCGGAACAAATTAAAGAAATGTCAAAGCATGAAATGACATAAGCAAAGGGATATTTTCATCATAAAATTCCTGAACTGTTTTGGGAAATTTTTAGTAAATTATCTTATTACGCATTTTTTTGCATCAAATCAAATTTTGTACGTTTTTTTAATGATTTAACTGCTTGAACTTGATTTATGTGTAAAGAAAAGGCTAATAAGTTGAGTTCTTACCTTAAAATCCAATAAATTAAATAGTGTAATTAGTTTGGAAAATTTTGCGACACACTTTTATTCATAAAATTGTAATAGATCACTGATAGAGTTACCAGAATATAAAAATAAACAATGCTAGCTGGTTCTCGATTCCCAAATATCTTGGACGACAGTCATATGAATAATTCTGCCCGCTCAAGATGCAGAATTTTGATCTAAGCTCAAAAAATTTTGAACTGTTCTTGTTTACTATTAACAGGAAAAATGCAGAATTTTTCTCAATAATGAGATGTTGGCTACACTGTTGCTTACTTTCTAGACTCTTTCGTTTTAAAATTTACAAGTAATTCTAAGCCTTCAACAACAGATATTGAGACGTTATGTTTCTGTTTTAATTAGTTTACATATATTGCGTTTAAAAACAAAATTATAATAAAATTTTTTCCTGCAGTTGGCAGCAGTTGAATGCAGAGTTCTTTGCACTTTCGAATTTTACTTCTTGAGGTTTTTATAATTGCTTAGGCCTAGTTTACATAGCCATTCATAATCAAAATAACCATATGTTTGGTGATTATTTTAATCATGAAATGAGCCAATGATGCCACTTCACAAAATCAAACAGAGTTGTGTTGTAAAATATTTCGCAAAAACAGAGCTGTGTTGTAAAATGTTTCACAGATTGTTCCTTTTGGGAGTGAAATAATACAGTTTTCGTGAAGAAATCTACGAGATGGATGAAATAAGTGGCTAATAGCAATCTTTGAATCAAAAGTCAGCGGCTAAAGTATACCCCACTTCAAAATTACAAAAGGGGGACTCATTCAACCCTCGGAAAGCTCCACATTTCGTACTTTTCCCCATAAATTAGATTGTGTAAAAGAGTGTAAAACTGATTCATAATTAAAAATTGTTTTAAAACTTGCTGAGTTCTTTATGTTTGTGACATGAGCTGCGGAAAAGTACCAAGTGCGGAATATAAACAAGCGTCATTCCACAAGTAAAATTAAGGATATTCCTTTTATCGTGTGAACGCCCTGAGAACCTTGTACACTCGTAATAGTTGTCAAAACCAAAACGAACTTTGACAATTTTACGAAGTTTTTGAAGAATACAGGCCTGTTCTGAAATCCGTGTGATTTCAATTACTTTTCATTTAGGAGGCTTTTTGATGAAAATGGTGACTCAGACGATAAAAAGTATGGGAATCTTTTTTTGTGGAGAATTACGGGTTCAACATATAATATTGATTTGTATGTACGAAAAAGTAACCGTTTCGGAAATATTCGTTAAAGTTGAATTTTTCGACTTTGCGGTTTTTCAAGAATTTTTCTTATACGTGTCTGATACTTTTTATCGTGTGACTCACCATTTTCATCACAAATCTTTTGAAATGAAAAGTAATTGAAACCACACGGATTACGGAATAGGCCTGATATACTCGTTTTAAGGAATACCCGAATTATTTATCATTTTGATAGTTTTATTCACATATCTTTTACAATTTTTTTAATTAGGCAAATGCGCAATTTTTTTCAATTAAGGAACTTCACAAAAACCTCATAACTCGTAAGACTGTCAAAGTTCATATTGATTTTAACAGCTCTTGTGAATTTACGAGGTATTTACACGTTTTATGGAATAGCAATTGCGCACTTTCTTAATGAAAAAATTGTAAAAGATTTACGTGGATAAGAAAAATATCCCTACCAGCACTAAAATTTCCCTATAACGGCGACAGGTATATTTGTCAGTTCATTTTTAATTTCAGCGAAGTGGAAGTGTTAAAGTGAAGCGAAGTCAAGTTGAACTGCACACAACTCTGGACAAAAATACAAGAAAAAAATATTTCATCGAGTTTTTTCCATAAGCATGTCGACTGACGGTGAAAAAGATAAAACCATTGAAAATATGGTATGTAAATTAGAAAAAAGTATTGCAAAAGTTTCACCAAGTGATGCTGCATTGCGGTGATATGAAATTCAATCAAGTTTTCAAGTGTTTGATAGTGAAAATGAAAAATTAAAAATTTCGAGCGCGTCACACATTCAGTGAATTTTTCGCTTTTTCTGCTTTGCTGTACTGTGTATAAACATGGCGTCGGTTCATTTTCTCACGATTTCCATTTGAAATTCGTTTTTCGTCATTTTTGCTTTGCACGAGCGAATTCATTTGCAATTTCTTGCGTCGTTGCTTTCGTTTCCTATGGATGATTGCGAATGCGCGCTTAAAGAATAAAAGAAGAAAAACAATGTTACGGCGAATTTGCGGCCTCTAGTGCAGAGTTGATGAAAAAGTATTTTAGTATGGATGGGAAATTGTGAAATTTGACCGGCTAGTTCTGATAACAAATAAATAAATAAAATTGGAAATGCCATAAGAAAATTGGACACACTTTCTCTTCCCCATTTTTCTTGGTCAATATCACAAAAGATGCACCAATAATGTGCTTTAATGAATTTTAAATAAAATGCCAACTTCTTTGGACGCGTATATACAATTGTGTTAATTTTTAAATTGCGATAACTCGAGAACGGTGAGTCGTTCGATAAGAAGTGCAAGGATCCTTTTATGGAAAATCAGATACCTACTTTATAAATAATTTTCTTTACTTGTAGAAAAAATTTACCTTTAAATAGTGAGGAGATTCCTGAAAACATGTAAAAGCCTCGTAAACTCGTAAAACTGTCAAATTTCGAATTGATTTTGACAACATTTACGACGCTTTTACAAGTTTTCAGGAATCCCCTCATTAATTCAATAAAAATCGATTTTTTGACGTTTTTTGCCGCTTAACTGCCATACCTAAATTGGAGCGTCAGGTGTTGCGTTATTTAACGTTACACAAAAGCGCCATACCGAAATAAAGAGCGTTGCGTTAAAGTCATTTGTTTGTCAAAATCATATTGTTGTTTTTTTTTTTACTTTTCTGCAGCTAACTTCACTTCATAACGCTTTGTCAAAATTGGAAATTCGAATAGCTCAGCGTTGAGCGTTGGCAATTTCGGTATGCGCCATACAAATTGTATGTACATGAGAAAATTTTGACAGTAAAATAACGCTGACGCTCCAATTTAGGTATGGCAGTAAGAGGTTTTTATTGAATAACCCGTAAATTGTAATTTTACATAAAATGGAAATTAAAGAGAGTGTTTTTCTCCATTAAAGAGATTCTACAGATTTTATCAATTGATTCACCGCAGTTTCAAAACTAACGCGTCAAAAGAATCAACTAATAATAGCTGTTTTTGTGGACACTATGTGAGCTTGTCTAAAGCACATTTATTTATCTAGGTTAAGTTAAGCACATTTGTTGTTGATTTCCCATACGTTTGTTAGATTGTGCTTACACAAGACCAGAAAAAATTCACATAAAAGCAGCTAATTCTAAAAATCCATGATATAAACTATAATGGAAAATTTTGAGTTAAGTACACTTTTATCATCACCAAAATTGTTTGCCTTATTTTTTCATTAACGTTTTAGTTCTAAGAAAAAATATCAAAAAAAGTCGCTCGAATTCATGCAGTTATAGGCGAGGAGCCAGCAATACTAAAAGTGCCGTCATCGCGGATTCTAAAATTTTTAATGCAAAATGGTAGTTTACACTAAGACGAATAAGAAAAGCTTGGTCAGCATGGTTGTAGCCTGGCAGAAATATTTTTAAATGGTTTTTGAATTATTAAATTTTCGGAATGTTTCGCCGTCATCGCGGATTTTGATCAATCTTAATTTTAATCGATGGTAAATTTCATAACCATTCAGAAAATATCCGGCCGACCAAATTTTTTTTTCCGAAAATGACCGGCACACCTATTTTAATGGTGCGACAGTGGGTACTTCTGGCAGTTTCTAAGCTCGCATACCAAGATATTTTTAAATTTGACATTAAAACAAGTAAATTAAAAAAAAAAAAAAAACAAATTTCCGTTATAACAGAGAAATTGTACCCACCATTAAAATAGGTCTGCCGGTCATTTTCGGCAAAAAAAATTTGGTCGGCCGGATTTTTTCTGAATGGTTATTAAATTTACCATCGATTAAAATTAAGATTGATCAAAATCCGCGATGACGGCAAAACATTCCGAAAATTTAATAATTCAAAAACCATTTCAAAATATTTCTGCCAGGCTACAACCATGCTGACCAAGCTTTTCTTATTCGTCTTAGTGTAAACTACCATTTTGCATTAAAAATTTCAGAATCCGCGATGACGGCACTTTTAGTATTGCCGGCTCCCGGACTATTATGGAGATATAGCCATCGGAAGATAAATTAACATTTATTTTAAACAAGTAAAAATTTTCGAAAACTAACTAAAAACTTTTGTACATTGACTTTATAGCTTGTTAAAAAAGCATTCATATGACATTAATATTTTTGAAATCCGACTTATGCTGGTTTTTCTAAAAGCTACATCCGAATCTTCGGATGAGTGTATCTCCGAATGCATGAAGACACGAGCGACATGTGTAATTAATTCTGAAAACCCTATTAGCCTAATAGCGTGTTTCCATCGGAGATTTAAAATGAGATTAAGGCGCAACTGCTAAACTCGTTATAAAACTCCTAATATGAGTCAAAACTTTTTGGATAAAATAAAAAATGTAAAAGCTACTAGCTAGCTACTTCTGCCTCCCATCCCCAATCCAAAGTTCAGTGTGTAAAAATGTGCGTTGACCGACAACAAATTCTTTCGAGACACTTGACCATCTGTGCACTTGCAAATTTTGAAGACCTTACATATTTTTAAAAATACGTAACTTTTAAAGTAACACGACAACACTTGTTGCTCAATTGAAGCGCCGTATACAGTTTGTCATTAATTATAAATCATAGTAAATTTTAACTCATGTTTTAATTTTATCCTTAGGAAGTTGATAAGAAAACAGAAGAAAGCAGCGATGCAGCTGGGGATTTAAAATCCGCAGCAGAGGAATCTACAGAAAAAGTAAAATCTACTTCAAGCGACGCAGCGGGGGATGCTGCTGTCACCGGCAGTGACAACGGCGAAATAGCCGACGCCGCAGTCGTGGCTGGAAAAGATAAAGAAGACGCTGGTGGTGATGATGGTGATAAAAAAGCAAAAAAAGCAGACGTAGATGCAGGTAAAAAAAGTACAGCATAAAGAATTAAGAATGAACTACGGAAAAATATGTATGGAAAAATGTTGAATTCGCCGTAAAATTTAGTCTTTTTGTGATAACATTCGATAGGTTATTCGTTTCTCTGTGGTAGAAAGAACACACAAAACAAAAAGAAAAGAAGGCGCGCGAATGAATAACAGCAAGCGCTTTAGCCGGCAAATAATGAAGTGTGTCAATGGCGCAGTCAACTAATGAGTTGATGTTTTTTTCACATTGCCGGCAAGCGTATGTTTGTTACTGTGCGTTGGTTCAATTCTCAACAGAGATCACCCATGTACTTAGAAAAAAATGCTGTTGTTAATTTTCCGGATGTTAAAAATCCCCTTGGACTTTGTTCATACTGAACCCTGAACAATATGGTTTTGTGTAGTAATATCCAAGGTATAGTAAAATCAATACCTCAAATATTTCATAGTTTAGCTGCCTCCCACATAGGCGTTAAACTTCCCAAGCGTGAGGACAAAAAAAAATTTATTTTAATTTTTTTTTTTTCAAATGTTTTTTTTTTTTTTTTAAATTTGTTTTTTTTTTTTAATTTGTTTTTTTTTTTTTTTTTAAATTAAACTAAAGTGGAAAGATCGGACTGTCTTATTCGTCGAATCTAACATTAAAATTAAGTTTTGTGTGTTCGCCTTTTATAATCTTGAAAAGCCCTTTACGATTTTGATAAAATATTCACAGAATGTTAGTACAGATCAGAGAGACGTTAAAAATAAGAAAAATGAATGGTGCCACGCCCAGAAAAAACGAATTCGACTTATCTCTCAAAATATTCGACAAATGAGGATAGGGTTTGGTACACCGTGATAACAATAGGCGGTGTCACGCCTCCAAAATGACCATTGATGAGGTATGACCAATCCATCTCCACTTCCGAAGCTTGATCTCGTTTGCTATGTGTCTCTTATTGCATTTTTGGTGTAGTTCGGCGTTGTAGATTCAAAAAAGTTATTTTGGATAATTCTAGCTGATCGCGTATTTGTATTTTACGAGAAGGAATAAACAAAAGCAAGAAGTCATTTTTCATCCAAATTTTGATGTTGAATCTGAATTGGTCTATTTCGTATGGTTTTTGAGGTATCCGTAAAAAAGCTAAAAAAAAACCGTTTTTGCTATTTTTTTAAACTACATACATAACTAGAAAACGCAACGTTCATAGGATAAAGTAATTGAAAAGCTCTTATATATTTCTTTAAAACCTAATGCAATTTTTGTCGATATCTTTATTTGGCTCGGAGATATCCTAACCTCAAAAGTGCAAAAAAAACCGGTTTTTTTCATTATTTCAGTCTACGATATTTCGGAGAAAAATAAAGGTATCGACATAATTTGAATTAGGTTTAAAAGAAATATTAAATCTTTCAATTACTTTATCAAATTTTACGGGTGAAGGGTATGATGTCTAGTTATATTGCTTCAAAATTTGCAAAAATGGTCTCTTTTGCTTTTTTAGGTTAAGATATCTCAAAAACCAAATGAAATAAGAGCAATTCAGAAGCCGGATTTGAATTCAGATTCGCAAAACACATCGAAAATCACTATTTTTACTTTTGTTAGTTGCTTTTCGTCTTAATATACGTAAAAATAAATTTTTTTAGTAAAAAGTTCCAAAAATTTTTTAAAAAATACGCGATCAGCTACAATTTCCAAAATACCATTTTTGAATCACAAACAGACGGGAAACTAACTGCATACTCAGTTTTTTTTAGTTAATTTTTGTCAAACCTTTTATTTTATGCCGAAACTGTACGAAGACCATTTAATAACCGAAATTCGACTCGGAAAATCGATTAGCTCGCTAACCGGTTTCAAAGAAAACTTTTTGAACCTCAGTGAATAAAAAACATAGAGTGCAAGGACGTTTGGGTTAAACAGGAGTTCAAACGAGCCGTGCAGTGTTTGAGGCTATATCAATTATTTTTAAAATTTTTAAACGATAGAATAAAACCAACTGACTTTCAAGCGGTCTAATACGGTTTGATAGTGCTGACTGCACTGAAAGTGAGTTTTCACTCCCAGACTGTGGCGTGCCGTGGTGTTTTCAGCAGGATACTCAACATTTATTTCTTATTTAAATATAAAACTTAATAGAAGAACAATATAAAAAGTTATAGAATTTCAAACTCAAGCGATCTATTAGATGGTGACTTAGTTTTGGCCCTATGCATTACTTCTAGTTACTTTATTTAGAATGCATAAAAATTTACTAAAAAAAAAAAGTTAAATAAAAACCCAAAAAAAAAAAAATTACCTTGGCAGTGGTAGGATTCGAACCTATGGCGTCAAGAGTGGAAAGCAGATGCATTCACTATTGAGTTATACATATCAATAGTTGATAGATTGATGTTCTTTCGCGCTTGTTCAATAACGCAGTGAACAGAATGACAGCTGCGCTACTTATCAATTCCTGGTAAGATTTCTGTGGAGCACCAAAATTTGTTTTTTTTTTTTATGGGTCTAACAAGAAGACTGACTGCTTTGTAGGAAAAAGTTATTGCGATAAGGAGGATTATAAATGTTAAACTTTTTTGTGAGTTTTATTCGCCATAGTTTGCTAAGCTAGTAGCGATAAAGGTTTTGAAAAAACAAAAATGACCAAAAATTTACATTTCATTCAATAAAGATTACATACTTATTAAGAACACTATTTCTTCTCTAAAGATTCTAAATCAAACGATAAGAAAACAGATGAAAAAGATAAAAAAACTGAGGAAAAACCTAAAAAATCAAAGAAAACTGAAGAAACCCCTGCTGCCGATGATGAGGATGACATTGATGATGATGACGATGATGATGAAAAGGAGGCTGACAAAAAAACTGATGCAACTGATGGTGATGAAAAGAAGACTGATAAGAAGGAAAAAAATGGTAGCGTTGCTGATAAAACTAAAAAAACAAAAGCCGCTGATGATAATGACGATGAAAAGAACGCCGAGGATAAAGAAGAGGATGACGAAAATGTAGTTGCATTAGCGGAAATAGATAGAATCAATGAGAACATTAATAAAACCCGCGTAGATGGCTTACAAACATTGCATGCAGTAAGTTAAATTGATATAGTAATTAATAAGCTATTCCACTAAAAACGATACTACCTATGCTTAATTTGTTTCATTAATCCTCTTCGTTTAGATTTGCTTTGGTTCACAAGGTAAAAACAATGTTGTAAAGAAAAATTTACGTTCCTTCGCCGGGTTCGAGTTTGAAAAAGATTCATCCGAATATAAAAAGAAATTTGAGGCAATCAAAAAAACTGACACAAAATCTTTGAAGGGTATTTGCGATATACTATCGTTGGATCGCAAAGGTGCGTCTCAGCATTTAATGTTCAAATGATTATAACTCTTTAACGTCCGATTGTTGTCAATTTTTGTAGGTACCAAGGAAGAAATTTCTAATCGTGTACTCAAGTTCTTAATGGAACCAGATGAGACATTGTGCGTTGAGCCAGCTGAAGATGAGGAAGAAGAAATTGAAGAGGAAGAAGAAGTTGAAAAGGAAAAAGAAGAGGAGGATGAAGAAGAAAGTGCTGAAGATGATAAACGCAAGAGAAAGCCGCCAGCAGGTCGTGGATCCGCACGAAATCCATCGAGTGGACGTCCAAGAAGGTCCACTGCAGGCAAAAGTAAAATAATTTATATGCATACATAATGTTATTATAAATTAAACACTTTCTGTGAATTTTTAGAAATGTCTGCTTATGTGGATTTCTCCAGCTCTGATGAAACTGAACGTAAGCCAGTACCGGCTAAGCGTAAACGCAATGATGACTCTGAATCTGGCTCAGATGTAAGTTTTCAAAAAGTATTTCGAGCAAATAGTTTAAGCATGCACTTTTAAGTTATATAATTAGCCTAGCCTTCTTTGCCCGCTTCGTTAGGCATGTTTGTTTTGTTTTTTGATTCCCCATAACTTAGAAAAAATACTTTAATAAAAGTGTTAATTTACGCCACTGCCACGTCGCCAATAAAAATTTAGGTATTATGCGAAAGCTAATTTAATTTCAAACTATCTTAAAAATTCCCAATAGCATAGCTAGGGTGTCCCAGGAAACCATCAATTAAGGCTTGTTGATGTTTTTCCTCTAGTACATCTAAATATTCTTCGTTTTGACTATGGAACTATCAATTAAGGCTTGTTGATAGTTGGCCATAGATGTTTTCCCTCTAGTGAATCTATTTATTCTTCGTTTTGACTATGAAGCCTTCGGGAATCTTCGGGTGTTTCAGGAAACCATCAATTGAAGTTTGTTTATAGTTCGCTATCAATTTTTTTCCTCTCGTATACTTAGATACCTAGCGTACCTAGATATTCTTCGTTTTGACTGAAGCCTTCGGGTGGTCTTCGGAAACCTTCGTTTATAGCATAAAAACATTCCCATACCTGAGATACACTCATTTCCAAATTTTCAGCTCAACTAGCCGAGTAGTTTCTGAGTGATAATGCTTCAGACAAACAGACAGACACACAGTAATTTTTATATACATTTATAGATAACTTAAATCTTCTAATGTTGAAATCTATTTAATTTAAATTTAAGTATAATCCATCTGGTGGAAACTCCGATTCTGAGGGTGGGCGCGCACGTAAACTAGCAGCACGTGGTGCAAGCGGTGGACGTGGTAGACCTGCGCGAAAAGCTCGAAGAAGAAATTCCGATTCTGAAGAAGAAGAATCAGAGGTATCTGATGCCGAAAGTGATGTTGTATGTTTTTTGATTTTGCATACGACTTATTTTTTACATGAAACAAATTTTTCCCCAATGCTAAGGTTCCAAAACGTAAAGGGCGCTCAGCAGCGGGTAAACGTGGACGCCCAGCTGTCGGTGCTAGTAAGCAAAAAGGTCGCGGACGCGGCTCAACTGCATCACGAAAACGTAAGGATTCTGAAAGTGAAGATGAAGAAGTTTCCGAAGAGGATGAAGAAGAAGAAATGTCAGATTTGGGTACTGATCAAAGTGAGGTGTGTATTAAATTATTTAGTTATAATAAACAAAAACTAGAATCCACTAAAAACTTAAATTTTCTCTTTATAGGATGATGATAAGAAGAATAAAAAGAAGGAAATCAAGAAACCACCAACACCTGCGAAAAATAGTAAAGCCAATAACAAGGCTAAAGCTCCAACTAAACGTAAGTTTTTGAATTTATGTTTAAAAATATGATTATCATATTAACTTATTTGTTGTTAAAGCCGCGGGAAGACCGAAAAAATCAAAAAAGGAATCATCAGATGAAGATGCCGATGATAAAGATGAATCCGAAGATGAACCTTTAACTAAAAAAGGAAAGTCATCTTTCCCTACGGTAATTTGAAACTTGTTTTTGTTGTTTTTTTATAACTTTTTAATGAATTTTTTCCGATTCCTTAGGATGATCAAATCCGCAACTATGTTAAGGAAATTTTAGATAAAGCTAATCTCGAAGAGATTACAATGAAGACAGTGTGCAAACAAGTCTATGCAAAATATCCAGATTTTGATTTAACGGATAAAAAAGATTTCATTAAAGCAACAGTTAAAGCTGTAAGTATTTTATACGCAGGGGTCTTGTCAAAAGCGTTCGCTTAGTTGGAAAAACCATATGAATCAATATTGATTTGTAATATCCCAAGGGGAAAAAATATTAAGCGCTTTTTAAAGAACCCCTTCAATACAGCTTAACGCTATAGAAATTTAGTAGCGACATATTTCAGTAGTATTTGTGAAAAAGAGAGGGAGAGAAGGGGACCAAAATATATAAATAAAACAAAAATGTGTTTAATATACAAATTCTATACACAAGTTTGTTAATGGATTCGAGGTCGATTCCCACCGCGGGCAAAATTATTTTTTTATATTCAGGCCTATTACGAATTTCGTTAGATCTACGAAAGTGCTATCATTGAATTCAAATCGTTACGAATGTAAATTCGAAATTCGTAGAGCCAAATCTAGTCGTCGAAAATTGAAAAAAATTAAGTTTCAGATGGAGATAATCCAACTAAATTTCACTCAGACACTAAGGACTAAAAAAGCAAACTCTGTCCATAAACGAAAGGGCGTGGCACCTCCCACATAAGAAAAAAATCCAAAATGCTATAAGAAAGCGTTTTTCCTAGGACATGTTAATGTTAAAATGAAAGAATGCATATACTGAGCGGAAAAAGAAGCACTTCAGAAAGCTTTCCTTCCCCTTGGGAATAATTGAAAGGCAAAATTTTTAACAATAATCCTCCACTGTTAATGTTGATTAATAGTTATGTATTTGTTTTTCTAGTTAATTGCCGCATAAATTCAAAAATACACAAAAAAAAAAAAAACTGCAGATCCGGCAACCTCATCCAGCAGCAACCCAAACTACTACAAAGTTAAAGTAAAAGTTGATTGAACGTGTTTGTCCGTTGTAATGTTTTTTTTTTCTTATTTTTCCTCTACAAACTTTAAAATTTTTTAATATTTTCTTTTGACAATGGTTTTTTTTTTTTTTTTCAATTAATCCTAATTTTGACTCACTTGCACGTATACACGTTTACACAAAGCGCATGCGTACATTATTATATATAAATGTATTCTACAAAAATGTACATTTTCTAAAATTTCATTATAAAAAAATTAATAAATAGAAAGTTAAAAAAAAAAAAATACTGCGTCAGTACAAAAAAACAAGAAAAATTAATAAATTAAAATTAAATGAAAAATGTATTTTTAATATTTGGACAAAAATTAAAACAAAAGTTATAATCTACAAAAAAGTTTTAAGACGCATATAAAATGATAAATAATCGTATGATTTTTGGTAATTTAAATTTGCATTATATAAGTTTAATCTAAAAAAAAAAAAAAAATATAAAAAACATAAGTGTATGTACATTTATACGAGAGTATAAATAAAAAAACAAGGAAACAAAATAAAAATAAAAACTACTTGCAAATTTGCTAAAAAAAAAAGCAAAATTTTTTTGCAAATTCAATTCATTCAAAAATTAAATAAACAAGTAAGTTGTCTTTTGAAAACAATTTGACCCAAAGAGCTTGGAAATTTTATTTCATTAAAAACGTGCTTCACTTTAATTCTTTAGTTCTTTATAGCAATAAACTAAAAAACTAAAACAGACAAACTTTAAATAAACTGCTATAAAAAACATGTAAAATGATGAATGGTTTCTACAGGGAGGATCCAACAAAACCTCTTGGCAAATATTAAAAAAAAAAAAAATACAATCAACAATTGCATCATGAGTCAACTGAAGAAGCAGTTTGGAAAACCAATTTATGTGTAATCTTGAAAAGAGAAACAATTTTGAAACAGTCAAAATAAATATAAAAATAAAAACGAAAATTAGATGTTGCACTATTTAACATTTCAAATATCAAATCTATAGAATTTACCATAGTAATTGTAATAAACATGGCAACAATATTTTTATTTCGTTAAAATTAATGTTCGATAAATAAAAATACTGAATAATAAATAAGTAACGAGTCTTGTTTTATTCCAATTTATGTAGTGCAAATGGTCCGTATTGTTACCACATGGAATACGGAGTAGTTCAAGGAGATGTACTTGTGTAACTTTCGGAATTCATTATCAAGGAAAAATATTTAAAAACTAAAGAACGAAACTTGAACCTACTTGGATCTACCTGCCAAATTTTGTAAAAATACGTCTATGGTTTGCGAGATATATAGCCTTAGCATGGCAGACGAAACGAAGCGAATGACTGATTTTCAACTGCTTACAACTTCAAAGTTAAGACAAGAACTGAAATTTTTGTTTATAAACTTAATTCTTTGAGTTAAAATGGACGCTTTAGTCAAAGCAAGTTTTTTATGAAACGTTTCAATAGGCTGATATTAGCGATTGATTTTTAGTCACTCGATTCGTTTCGTCTTCCATGCTAAGGTTAATAATGGGATGTAACGAAAAGATTCGCAAGAAATGTCACGGCCTTGAAATTTTAGTAGTTTTTCCACTCCAGCTTCCACATCATATTAATCCTTTATCAAATCAAATTAAACCTTTTCAGAATCAAATATTCAAAAATTCACTTAAAATTATATATCTCTGTACCTACAGCAGCTTTCGTTATGAAACTTGGTATACGGATGAATATTATATCTAACAAACACTTTCCAAAATTTGGAGGGGGTTGGCCAAGCGATTTTGAAAAAGGTTGCTTGGAAAAAGTTTATTTCGGTGTGGGAAAAGATCAATATGATGTGGAAAAGGTTTAACTTGGAGTGAAAAACCCGTATCAAGGATGATATAGTTTAGATAAAAAACGCTCCCAAATTGATTTGGTTTGGGATTACTTTTTAAGTTCAGTTCTTTCAAAGGTTTGTGGAAATCAATCGCTATTTGAATAAGTTTGAAACCGACCAAAAACAATAAATATGAAATTCAAATTTTATCGATTTCTTGTTTGAGACAGAATTTGCAAGTTTATGATTTCATGGAAATCGGTTCACGGCGGTGGAATGGATCACTCAGCTTAAACATGTGTGCTCAGTTGAAATTGTTGTAGATAGTTTTTTTTTTTTTTTGGTGTTTTCCGAACACTATGGAGAAAAAATTAAAAAAATCCGTCGCACATAGGGAGACTTAACCCAAAAAGCTGGTCAAAAACGAATTTTTGTAATTGGTCCAAAATGATTCATCTTTTTCTTGAATACACAGCTAATACTCCAAACTAAAGAAATCTGGGACCCGATTTTATCTTAATCAATCTGCAGCTTCGTACCACGCTGTCAAAGTTGAAGTTTTGTAAAACATTTTAAAATAAAATTTTAAAGTTGCAAAAGAATTGTTCATTTAAGTGCGTATATTTCTTTAAGTGCAGAAAAAAACGAAAAATTGCAGAATGGATCATTCTACGACAGGTGTGTTCTTTACAATGAATTTAATTTAATAAAAAAAGAAGCATTATAAGAGTCAAAATAGTGTGTTCAAACTTTATGAGTAACTGAGTATTTTTTATTGAAAAATTGTAAATTTTTAAAAGCAGAAAAGTAATGGATCCTCACGAGTCCCAATTTTTTCTACCAAAAATTCTCATAAATTAAATCTTTTTGTAGCTAAAACTGCAAAATTTGGCTCCTAATATTTCCAATTGGCAAAATAGCTGCACTTTTTGCTGATGCCTATACATGTGATATTTTTAGTTTTAAAGAAATTATAAACGAAAAAATTAACGAATTTAGAGGACTAAAATTCTCAGAAATTATTTGATGGCGAAGAGTGTTCAGATTAAAATAAAAAATAATTGATTTTCAAAAACTTGAGATTATTAGTTCGGAGATTGAAAAGTTTGAGTTTCGGTAAGTAATGTCGGCCTCTATTATCAATTTTTTTGATAATGCAGTATTACAGTATTGCTTCAGTTAACAATACTAAAATAATAAGCCATATCTATTAAATAAGGTACATTGATATAGAATTTTTAAAATGTTTTTGTGAAGTTTTTGTCTATAGCGCCCTCTGTGGACAAATTTTCTATTCTGTTGTGTTCCCGGACTACTCTTCTGAGTTATATAAATTGATTGACACCTTGATAACTAAAATCAATAAAGCAGTATACGAGATAGAATACCCTAAAAGTTACTACATTTATCATGTGTACAGCGCCATCTATTGAATGTATTTCAAAAGTTTAATGCCATCATATTGTCATTTTAATAAAATGAAAGAGAAAAACTTTATAAAAACCAAAATCGGCTCAGTACTACAGGAGCTACAAGTCCTCAAATATTTCACTTGTCTGCAGCGCCCTCTATTGACAATTTTTTTAAACGAGTCTATATTTGTTTTGATCGTCTGAATAATCTGAATAAAATGACATTTCAATTTCCAAAATCGAACCAGTAGTTTCAGAGTTATTAATTTTGACCAGGTTTTTAATTCAGATACCCCTATGTGCATCGCACAGTGGTCCGAAAGGTCAATCTAGATGGAATAAAGTCAATTTTCTAGTTTTTCAAAAGCATGAAACTTTTTTACTAGTTGATTGAGAATTGACCACAGTTCATAACGGTATATTGTTTGTTTACATTTGCGCATTATTTTTTTTGGCATGTTGATCGAAACATGAGCAATTGCATTGATGCAGTTATTATAAGACCACAGTCTATTTTTAGCAGTATCTTTGAAGAGTTCGTGTGAGTGAACTAGAAAACTTTTTTAAATTATTGTTTCTTTCCAGAATTAAGTCAGATATGAATTAATTTTACTGTAAATATGTGTTCAATTAAAATATTTTTTGGGGAGAAAAAATTAATGTAAAAAGTGTATTGTTTTTGTACTACTTTTTTGTGTAGCTCAAAGTTTAGATAAACTTTTAACTACCCATATTGATCGATATTGCAAAACTGTTTATGTTTCTCTTATCTATGAATTGTTATGTAAATAATCAAGAAAAAATTAGCTGCCCCTAGGTGCCCCTTCAATTTTTATTGCATTTTTAGGTTACACACCTATTACACGGAAATAGCTTTATAATGTGTAATTTAACAAGAAACGAGGAAAGAAGATGTTTGAAAATTATTCAGGTAGATTGTAATTGTTTTCTTTAAGCATCTGATGCTTTGTTATAATCATGATTACGTAAATAAAAAATAATTTTTTAATTTTTAATTTTTTTTTTTCCACTAAACTTTAAATCAGTGAAAAAACAAAGAAGGCATGTGCCACGCTCACTTGACGTACACCGTTCAGTTTGATGTACAGTACTGTTTCCATAATAAAGTAAAACCTTAAAAAATCGGGCCTCTACCTACTACCATGTAGAAGTTGTGCCAAGCCCACTTGACGTATACCGTCAATTTTTATTGTGAAGTATCCTTTCTATAATATATTTCATTGCTGAAAATTTCTGGCTTCTAGCTGCTTTCAAACAGGAGTTATGACTTTATTCCATCTAGATTAGCCTTTTGGACCACTGTGCGTCGGGCCGTTTTTAAAAATCTCATTTTGAAAATTGTACTAAAATTTCCATATAAAACGAAAAAATTATAAAAAAAATCATAAAAAACCCAAAAGAAAAACTATTTATAAGAATTTCAACAAGATTTGTACACTGGCGAGCATGTTTGTATTAATTTGAGTGTAGAAATTTATCATGAAAAATTTTTTTTGATAAAGATTTTTTCGAATATATTGGGTCTACAACTTAAAAAGATAGTTTTTTATTTGCTGAAAATATGCATTTATTTCGATAATAAAGTGAATTAATACAGGGTGGGCCATTTAAAGTGGAAGCATCGGGCAACCCAATAACTTTTGACAGAATTGTCAGATCGACTAATGACATACCGCGTTGGAAGCGTCATTCCAAGACAATTTTACCATGGAACAGTCCACACCAAAAGAACGCGCTGAAATCGTTCAGCTTTACATTCAAACTTTTGGCGAAAAATCATAATGTCAGACGAGGCACATTTCACGTTAAATGGATGCGTTAATAAGCAAAATTGTCGGTTCTATGCCACTGAAAACCCTCAATTAATTGAGGAACAGCCTCTATATGACCAAAAAGTTACAGTTTGGTGTGGTGTTTGTGTGGATATGGTCATTGGTCCCTATTTTTTCGAAGACAATGATGGAGCAACGAAAACTGTTAATGGCGATCGTTATCGAGCCATGATAAATGATTTTGTTATGCCCATTGTTCATGAAAATGGTTTGAATGGCTTCTGGTTTCAACAGGACGGTGCAACATGCCATACAGCTCGACTAACAATCGATTTGTTACGACCATTGTTCCTCGGACGAGTCGTAGCGAAAAACGGTGATTTTGACTGGCCCCCGAGATCACCCGATTTGACGCCACCAGACTTTTTTTTGTGGGGCTATTTGAAATCCAAGGTATACGCCGATAAACCAAGGACCATAGCTCAACTCAAAGACAACATACGACGTGAAATCGCCGCCATATCGACCGATACATTGGCCAAAACGATGGAAAACGCCGAAAAAAGGGCACATTTTGTACTCAAGGCCAAAGGTGGCCATTTACGCGATATCATTTTCAAAAAATAGCTGTAACATATCTCCTTGAACCAAAATAATTAAAATCGAAATGAAAATAAATAAAAATGTTTTTTTCATATATTTTTTTCAGAAACAAATGCTTCCACTTTAAATGGCCCACCCTGTACATTATTCAAAGCATTGTCCATCGGAAGAGAAATGTTTCCAATTCTTCGTCTTCAAACTTTTTTTGGCTGCCCAGGACGTTCTTTGTCTTCGATGTCAAAATCAGCACTTTTAAATCGTGCGAACCCAACTTGCCTGCGCAAGCTTAGTTTGCACAAAAAAATCTTTGGAGAGTCAAAGAAAGCACAGGCCGCACTTTTGAACTGTGCAAACTTGACTTTTGCCGTAAAATAATTTTCACTCGTGTAGTGTTGTCGTCTTCGTAAAAAAAAAAAAAAAAAAAAAAACTTCTAACGGTTTATTATTTGTTGCGAACGATTAAAAAATTGTTTATAGTTGTCGAAAAATAAAATTTTGAAGATATAGCATCACTTCCGCTAAGTTTTCTGAACTAAGCATTTGAGAAAGTTACTGTATTGCGAACCAAGATCGGATAAAAATTGACAGATTTTTGGCTTTAATGATTTTTTTCTTAAATTGAAATATGTAAGTAAGTATACTAGAGTTCGCCTTGTGGCCGAAATTCGACCATTTTGATTTGACCATAAAATAAAGGAAAAAGTTGTTATACCCTTCCTTGGTCGATAAAACACAAAAATCTTTTAATATTCTTCCTTAGAGTTCGGGTTATCTGTATCGGTGCAGCAGCTTAGTTGCAATATCGTGCTTTCGATTTAGAGGCGTGTAACTCCTACTAAAGAGCAAACAGTTTTTAATATCTTTCTACACAAGAAATCATAAAAATCAATCATGCTATCGTGCTATATAGTGCCAACTCTATATCTTTACGTAATTTCATAAAAATCGTATGCAGTAGTTTCGTCGTGAGAGCGTTTTTTCCATATGGTCATATCGTTCCTTAGTGCCAATCCTATCTCCATACCGAATTTCGTTGAAATCGATGCAGAGGCTTAGCCGTCAGTGTTTTTTCCATTTAGGGGCGTGGTACTGCCCACTAAAAAATATAATGGTCATATAATCGTTCCTTAGTGCTAACCTTATCTCCATACCAAATTTCGTTAAAAGCGATGAAGCGGTTTAGCTGTGAGAGCGTTTGTTCCATTTAGGGGCGTGGCACCGCCCACTAAAAAATATAATGGTCGTATAATCGTTCCTTAGTGCTTACCCTATCTTCATACCAAATTCCGTTAAAATCAATGCAGCGGTTTAGCCGCGAGAGCATTTTTTCTTTTAGGGGCGTGGCACCGCCCACTGAAAAACGTAATGGTCATATAATCGTTTCTTAGGGCTAACCCTATCTATATACCAAATTTCGTTAAAAACGATGCAGCGGCTTAGCCGTGAGAGCGTTTTTTCTATTTAAGGGCGTGGCACCGCCCACTTTAAAAAAATTATAGTCCTATGCACTGCTCCTCCTCACAACCTTTCCAACAAAAAAACAATCAAGCAAATCGGTTGAGATTTAGGTATAGAAACAGGGACTGAACCGATTCTGTTTGCCTATTTATATATAGATACTAGATGCAAAAGTAATGTATGAATATAATATGAATTGGCGGAGATTTTCGTAGACAAGAAAAAAATTGGACTGTTTTCACGAAAAAAATTACCTGGTGGTGTAGAATTGATGGCATTTAGTTGATAAAATGATATTGGCCAAGTAAACGGTTATTGTAGGTACCTTATCTATTACGAATTATGTTATGTTATGTTATATGGGAGTATTGCACTGTACATTTTTCCACACAGAAAAATTTCCTGACCCCAAACCACATATTCATGAGTTTTTTTGAAAGTGGAATAACGGCAAAAGTAATGTCATAGTATGAAGCGGCTGATATTTTGTAAGAAATTAACAAAACTGGGTTCCGTTTTCACGGAGAGTTTACTTGGTGGTATAAAATTGTTGCCATGAAGTTGAAAAATTGATATAGGTTAAATAACCGATTATGGCACATAATATGTATAACATTACTTTTGCCTTTATGGATTTATTCAAATTTCAAATTTAAAAAAAAAAAAAACCTACAGAACTCAAATTTAAAATCTTCAAAATTTGTTCCGGATTCCAAGTTATCTCCATTATATGTCTAGTTTCATTGAAAACAAAATTCCCTTCGAACTTTTAAAGTAAATCAGATCTTTCTATTTGTAGATATCTTTTATTTTTAACGATAGTAATGAAATGAAAAACGATTTTTTTTTTAAATTGTATAAATTTTATTATGGGCAATTTTTATTATGGCAATTTTAAAACAAATATAGGTAATTTCTGTGGCATATACGATTATGATTATACCCCCAATAAAAATTTTAGTGTTCTGAATTACCTGTAGTATATTAATTTCAAGTAACTCAAGCGATCGGAAAATATTTACGCACTAAGGTTTCGTAACAAACAACTTATGGCTGAAAATATGTAAATCAATTTTAAATAAATATACATACAATCTCAAGAAACAAAATGCAATCATATGAATTATATAGTTCTTCAATGAAAGGGTTTTCTTAAATATATATAAGAAAAAAATTATATAATTGAAGAGTTGTGGAGTGATGCGAAACCGTACATCGGTATGTTCACATCCTGAAAATACATAAAGCAAAGGACATAATAATTTATTTGACATTCAAAGGAAAGATCATATAAAAATTTGTATGTTTCTTTGAAATATTGTATATATGATTGCGATTTTTCTTTTTATATTTTATATAATATCTCTCAAGTTTAATAATTCATATTCAGTGTTGTATGTAGATATATTTACTTACTTTTTGATCATACTTACTCAAACATTGATTTAGGCGATTTACCTTCAATGCCACCATCATCCTTTTGGTAAAATGTAACAGTTTCTGAAATCAAAAAAAACTTAGGAACGCCTTCCCGCACTTCATACTTTTCTTATGTTGTCAACTGATTTGTAAGGTAATTAATTAATACACCACAGAGCCCTAATTTAAAACTGTAGGATTTCATTTAAAATTGGACATATTCGTAAAACAAAGGCAAAGATCTCTTATTAAAATTTTTAATGCTTTTGTATAAAAATCTTTTAGAAAACCCTTCTGGATTGAAATCTGACAATACTAACTCACTTACATTAAATTAGAACCTTTAGATTATTTATAATTACAATTGTGGGGCTTTCGTAAAATGATTAAAGGTTCTACAGAGGTCGAGCCACACGGATCAAATGGATTCAGTCGCCGGGCTGTCTTTCTATGAAAGTGGAGAGTCTTGTACTGCCGATGATGAAATATCTCAAAACTTAAGAAATCTTTTATCAAAATATTTCCAATGTCTGCTGATAACGCTTTGCAATAAGTATCATACCTAAAATCGTGGCGCCATAAAGAAAGGGCGGACAAAAAGTGCACCTAAAAAGAGTGAATAAAAATCTTGATTCGGATTTTTGAATATAAACTGCGGCAAAATAAAACACCTAGTAAACGTTGCCGCTCAATCGAGTGAGCGTGACACAGTGCTTTGAACTCTTTTCTTAACTATTGCAGTGGTAATACACATGTCAGTCATAAAAAAATAGATAACTTTGTAATGGGCTCATGGAAAATATTAAAAATTCGAGCTTGAAACAGGGCAGGAATACAGAGGCACACAACATAAAACTAGTAAGTGTATTACCTTTGGGCTGGTCAAAAATTAAATACCCTACACTGTAGTATTTTGAAAATTTTGCTTGTTACGCCAACTAACTGATCTGTGCGAAATTTGATTTCATTACCTCCAATAACGCTTGCACTACAGAAGTACGTAAATTTTGCTTCTATGGGATATGCCACGCCCTCTTGTACGAGTTTTTGCACCTACTGCTCTTAGTGTTTAAGTGAATTTTGGATCGATTTTGAGATAACGCTTTCACAATAGTATTTTGGAACTTTTGCTTGCATGGAAGGTGCAACGCCCTCTTACCGGACTTACGTGGTTTTTCCTCACGAGCTTGCATTTACTGTTCATAATGTATGAGTAAAATTTGGTTGGATTATTTCATATAACGCTTTTAGTATAGGATTTTGAAACTTTTGCTTACATGAGAGAGGACACGCCCTCTTGTCCAAATTCGCCTAGTTTTTGCTCAGAGCTTCTACTTATTATCCCTAGTAATACATTAATACAAAAGACAAAAATTTGTCCCACCTTGTTTACTATATATTAGAAATGGAGCACGACTTTGAATTATACACTATCAGAACGGTATTTGTGTGTAAATGCGCACAGTTAAAATTATTTTAATATTTTGCCATTAAGGCACGTAAAATTAAATCCAAATTTTCCAATATTAACAACTACAATATACGCTCTGGAAACAGGATACAGACCAAGGAGAAAGAAAAAAATCTGACTGACACTGACTTCATGTTTTTTGTCTTCTTTTCGTTTCACATTTGTACCTTGGATGATAAATAAGCTTTTTTATTTTGTACCAAATAGCAAAAAAAGTACCAAAACTGTCCAAAAAGTACCAAAATTATTTAATACATTTGTGGTCAAATTTTGACCATTGGGCGATTCTAGTCATATATATTTCGCTTGCGTTATCGATATTTATCGTTTTTATCCCTTAACCTCAAAGGTAGATAACTCGGAAAGTAAGTCCAATTTCGGCTATTCCATGCCATTAATGGAATGGAACTAAATCTCTTCCTTGAACTGTGCCTTAAGACTGAAAACATTGCTTTCTGTAACTTCAAGTAAGGCTATCAAGCAATTCTGACCTCGGATTCGGAGAAAAGTAAGCAAGAGTACACGTATGTATGGTTCAGTCAAAAGTTCGTTACTTTTTTTATTTTGTGTGCCTATTATATTTATACAAAAGACAATCTGAGTTGACAAAAGTGTGCATGCAGTCTCCATTGCAGTCTGCAAAGAAATTCTCGAGAAAATTTATTTAGGCCCTATACATAACTCTAGGATGGGCTCATGGGAAATATGAGAAACAGGGGAAAAATATTAATCCAAAAGAGAGAAGGTTTAAGGCCACATTTACACCAAGAGTAGTTCCTTTGTGATACCCTTTAACAAACGTTCGAAGCTGATAGCTCCGCTACTACCCAAAGACAATTATATTCTTATCTGGCCTCATTATGTTCAGATTGAAATTCAACTGGCGATTTGACATAGTGTTTGAGGGAAAACAATTTTTGAATTGAAAGTTTAATTTCAACAGAACACTGTGAAATAAGCGCTAGGATAATAATATAAGATTTCAATTTAAAAAAGAAAGATAGGTTTGCTATGACGTTCGAGTTTTAAAAATGACATAAGGTATTAATAAAATATAAAAATAAAATCGCAATCATTACTAATAAATAAAACAAAACATTAAAAAAAAAGACAAACAAAAATTAAACATTAATTTAAAAAAAAAAAAAAAAAATACTCTTTAAAAAGATTTAATCATGAAAGTTATGTAAATATGTATTGTGATTATTTTAAAATATAAGATTGCAATAAAAAATTTACGTCTTTTAATAAAGTTCCGAACAGGAGGGTAATTGGTACAATTGGATTTGGATCCTTGCACAACAAGTATATAAACACAAAAGTAGTTAACTCTGAAGAAAGCTGGACAGAGCTAAAGAAGGATATAAAAAAATTTAAGAAAGATATAAATATATGTAAGTAATTATTAAAGAAAATATGATTGCATGGTTGTTTGCAAGAAAGAAAACCCTTATGCGATTTATAAATATATGGCAAAAATATGGTATATATTCGAAAATATTATGTATATACAAAAATATATTTAAGTTCAAGTCACTTAAGGCCTTTTAAAAACATGAATATGTATTGTTTTATATAATAAATATAAGGCGACATTTATATAGAGTAATACATACCAGTGACAAAGTCTTAAATAACGTATAGCAAAGCTCAAACCCTCAACAATAACAATCTCGACGAAACCTCACAATAAAGCTAACAGAGAAACTCTTCTATAACATCGCTCTGAAAGACATAGCAACAAAAATTATGGATATTTTTAATGAAAAAAGTCAAGTTCCTAAAAATATTTCAATATCAAGTGATGTAGATAGTAAATAAGACACACAATACTTCATATGATCATATGAAATATAACATTTTTAGTAATTTTTATATATCTGTTATTATTTTATAATATATGTAGTAATTTATTGTGAACCAAATATGTTTTCCTAGTAAATATTAAGCATAAATATTATCTATTTTTTTCGTTTTTTAATATAAATGTTTGATATTGCAAACATATTATCTAAAATTAAAGTGAGGGGGTACTAAATTTTATGACGTCATAAAATGTTGCAACATTTTAATTAACAGACGTTTTTACGTGTTGAAAAACACAAATATTAATTATAACCTTTAAGTTAATGCTTTCATATATATGTAATTGCATACACTTTTATTTTTCAAAAAAAAAAGTTTTGAATATTCATTTAAGTTTTAATTTACCATTTTTACTTTCAAAAAAAAATCTTACCAGACGTTCACAAAATAATATGTAGTTGTAAATATGAGGCGCTGGTGTTTCTGAGCGTGTTATATTTTAAGCGCAGAACTGGAAATAAACATTTATTCTCAAAAACAACAAACATGTAGATTTATAAAATGTATTAAATTTATATAAACAAACTTATGTTTGCGCCAAAATATGCACATTTAAAAACTCTAATGATTTACCGCATACATATGTATTTATATTTAAGAAAAATAGATGCAATATAAATTAAAAACATAATACATACATATATGGATATAAAAAATATATGAAGTCAACAAGGATAAACAGCGGACACATGACTTTCGTTGATGAAGAAAAGGAATATGGCGAAATAATCATTGGCAGATCTTTTTTATGCTTCGGAAATTTCAATATGGCGCACATTAGTCCAAGGGTGTCAGCGAAAACAATATTTCAATAATTTCCCGGAATTACAACACCCATGAAAAAATGTTTTTTCTACGTAACCAACATAAAATAACAACAACTCAACTTTGATTTCGATTCTTGTGTATGAAAAAGAAAAAAAACAATTCTTCATGGGTGTTGCAATTCCGAGAAATTTTGTGTTTGTTGTAAACGAGTCAAAAAGAACAACAAAAACAATTTTTCATGGTCCACTACCTTGCATCAAGTTTGAGTTCGATTCATGAGTGTTTGAAAAAAAAGAAAGAAACAGCTTTTCATGGGTGTTGTAATTCCAAGAAATTTGGAAAATATTATAAGAAACAATTAACACCAATCAATCAATCAATTTTATGCCTTAAAGTTCTTTTGTACATAAAGATGAATGAGTTATAGACGTTTTTAAAGGACTCTTTTAAACGGAATATGATTTTCAACCGAAAGTTCTGACTAAGGAGGAGAGGAGTGACTTTTGGGGCTGCTGCTCCTCACTGAAAGTATTTTTACGACTCATGGTGAGGAAATTGAATATTCATTAGACTAAGTGGCAGAGCTAGGAGGGAGAGAACGTAAGGGGCCAACACAGCACGCTCTTAAAACTGTGTTTCAGTTTTTAAGAACTACAAAATACTTTTCTGATCTTATAAAAAGGTTGCATGTTAACAACTATTCAAATGAATAGAACAACCTTTCGCGATTTGGTTTGGTTGAGAAGATGATGCTGGCCTACACACTTGTCATCGTCATGCCAAAATTCCATGAATTAGAATACGAATTTCTTCAGGTGGATAGGCATCCAGCTTGTAAATGGCTGGCATAACGACGTAGAAAAGTGCACAAGCCCGGTGATTCAAAACGAAATCGCTCGACACATGGGACAGAATACAGCGATTATTTTTTATTTTCGAATTTGACAAAAATGGTTCAACGGAAAAAAATTTCGTTAGAGAAATCGTAGTTTTTAGATGGAAAACAAAATTTAAGTTTTAACAAACAACCCTTTAAGTATAATTAAATGATAAATAATGAATGAATAAGTTGGTGTAAAGGGAATTTAGTTTTTATTTTCATAAAAAAAAAAAACCTGTAATGAAAAACTTAAAATTTTAACTCAATAAATTATCTTTAAATCTTGTAAATTCAAAATTTCGCTGAATTATAAGGGCATATAGATTTTTTTTTTACCTAGAATAAACTCATTTGAATTGAATGCGGGGAGTTGACTTTAATGTGGTAAATATATAAATGTGAAAAATCAAAAATTTATCCATCATGAATTAAAGAAAACAAAACAAATATTTATGATTCAAAAACGGGTTAAAGGGACCTTAAAATGTTGAAGTTTAAAAAAATTTAAAAACCATCAAGTTTAATATATTGACATTTTAAATACAAATACCATTTTGTGACATTGATTTTGACATTAATTTACCAATTTATACCATTTTTAATCGTCAAACATTATTGTAATTAATATTTAATATTTTGAATATATTGTGATTTTAAGTATCTTGGTTTGTTATAATCAATATAGGTTTTCATTTTGAGAATATTTTATGCAATTTTACATATACAAATGTATTCTATAAAACAAAAAATAAACAATATTACTGATTATATAATTCTTACCAAGCAAAGCAAACGCTTGTATTCCTATGCCAAAGTTGTTAATGGTGAAAAAGTTGTGATCCAGAGATGAAGTGACTTCCTTGTGAATTTATAGCGCTGTTGGTAAAGTGGTGGCTGGCTGGCACACGTTCACAATGCATTTTTTGTAGACAAAAATCGCTTGGATATACAATACGTTTAGTAAATTTTGTTTAAACATGTTTTATTTATCAATAGCATTTTTAATAAAAGTTTATATATTGCATTTAAATATTATTAAGTTACAAGTAGATTTTGTTGTATTTACTCGCGTTGTTTTTTGTTTTTATCATTTTTTGTTTCTTTGCATTATTATTTAATAATAATTTCGCTAAATCAATTTCTAAACTCAATGTTTTTTTTTTTATTTTATTACTAATTTAAATTTTCAAAATTGCAATGAAATTGTTGCAGTGAAAGTATTTTCTGTTTGATTTTATTTAATAATTTTTTTAAGAGCATGAAATACTCTTTTTTGAAAACTTGTTTTGCTTCTTGACGTAGAAATACTTATCAAATTTCATTATTAATATTAATATATTATTATTTTTTAATTGTTACAACTATAACTAACTAATAAGTGTTAGGGAAGCTAAGTGTGCTAAAAATTTAATTGTTGTTTTTGAATATAAACATTATTCATAGACGACGCAATTCATCATTCGCTTCACATTCATCTCAGACAAAACGCAGAATATTCTGTTTTGTTTTTGAGTTTTTTTGGTTTTTTTTTTTTTTTTTTCATTTTGACATTTTTTGTTTAAAAATTTGCATTGAGTCTGTTAAGATTTTTGCTTATTAACTATAAATCATAATCATCGCACGCCAACATTTGATAGAGACCTCTGCAAAGAATGGTTTATGGTGGAGAATATGTTTTGTTATGTTATATATATAAAAAAAAACAAAAATAATAATATAAATAAATTATAGAAATAATGCAATTGTAGTAGGTAAATGACAAGTTTAAAATCGAAATGAATATATAGAGATATTTAAAAATCGATTGTTTTTAAAAATTAAATAAGTTTTAAATATATAGGTATAGCAATTTAAATTTTTTTTTTTTTTTCTTTTTATAAATATGAAATGCAAAAGAATCAAATCAATTTGTTTTTTTGTTTTTTACACAAAAGAAAAAAGTAATGATTAACGCTTACCAGGCAAATATTTACATGCGCTTCATTTATTTCTTATCGTGTTTGTTTCCACCCGGCTTTTGTTGATTGCCACCATTGCCACCAGTACCGCCACTGTTACCACCACCAGGCGCACCGGGTTGTGGCGCACCAGGATAACCTCCAGGGGCGCCATAACCACCGTACGCTTGTTGCTGTTGTTGGTAGCCACCTTGGACGCCTCCAGGTTGTTGTCCAGCTGCAGCAGCTGCGGCATAATATTGAGAATACTGAGCATATTGGCTAGGGGTCATACCTTGTGGGTAACCTGGTTGTGCAACACCACCACCAGCTGGATTGCCACTTGGAGGATTGGCAGCGCCAGCTGCTGCATTGTTATTGCTGCTTGGAGCTGCAGCACCACCAGCTGAACTTCCCGCTTGGCCATTTTGTGGTTGCTGTTAAAAAAAAAAAAATTATAAATGGTTTTAAAAAAAATATTATCTTTTTGTATCAGAATTATTAAAATCCCTTAGGGTAGAGAACTTTTTGTGTTAGTGAGGCAATTATAAGTAAAATTTAAGTAGCTTTCCTTTGCAATAAGATATTTTTTTTTCATTTCATAGTCGTTGAAAATGATTCGAGTGAAATTAGCGCCATTTATTTACAAACAAGGTATAGGTGGTAATGAAAAGGGAGTGAAACAGCCCCGCTCAGCTTACACAGACCACTTATGAAGCGAAACAGAAAAGGCTCCAATGTTTTTAAAGTTGAATTGAGTTTTTTCTAGTTTTTGAGCAGCCATTTACATTCAAAATTAAAGTGAATTCACATTGGGGGTTATCGTGAATCAAGATTCCCTGGGAATTTTCTTAAACTGCAATAGAGAATGCACGGCAGTCCGAGAAAATTCCCCGGGAATCTTGATTCACGATAACCCCCATTATATTGATCACAATAGGAAAATAAGGCGGTGAAGTTCAACAATTTATGGGTCTTATCATGAATAAATAAATATTCTCGAGAATTTTTTCTCGAACTTTCTAGTATGCAATCGCAAACCAAAATTTATTTGGATGGGTAAAACTCACTGGAAAGAAAGTAAGGTTATCGGCAATAATTTCGGCAGGGAATATTTTGACATTTATTGGAAGAAATTACTCTCCAATTTTATTTTTTTTTTTTTTTTTGACAGGGAATTTGAATCGCGAATAATGAATGCATGACAAATGAAGAACTTTTTTTTGTACGGCAATTTTATAGCTTATTAAAATGCCTTTAATATGACACCAATATTTTTGCTATCTATTCAAGGGTTTCCAAGTTATATCCGGATCTTCCTGTGATATGAGGTGTGGCTAAAGTAAACTGGCTTCAATTTATCAATGAGAATAGCATTGTTACTTTTTACTTCATTTTTTTTTTTTTTTGATAAATGTTACTACTTCAGCTTCTCTGTAGTGTGAAGTTTGGAGATTAATGTGGCTGAACTCGTTGGCCGTCAGCAATCTTGTAATTTTACTTTGTTTTGGTTGTTTTATTTTGATTATTTTTTTTTTTTTTTTTCAACCTTCTCTATTAAATCAAATGGAAAATATCAGGGCTGCATAGAAGTTCTTTGGCGAAAATTTGAAAAAAAAAAGTATCGCTGCTAGAAAAAGAATTTCCATTTCCAAAATATTCGCGATTGCAAATGCTCCCACTCGAGAAAGGAAAATATTCTTGAGAGATAAATTCATGATAAGGCCCCATAAGTCGAAAAAAATACGAGTTCATTTTTATTGAATAGTTGAATTATGCATCGCCATGGTTTATTTTTTTATTGAAAATAAATATAATCTGACATTCATAAAAAGATACGATAATAAATAAAAAATTTTAAAAGTCTATTTTAATCGAAAAACAAAAACAAAAACAATTTTAGTTTACACATTCATGAAATTAAAAATTTATAAAATTTTTAAGTTAACTTTATGAAAATTGCCACTTTTCAATTAAGTCATTTAAAGCAATTGATTTCTTTTGCAGAATTAAAGCATTGACAATGGATCAAGTCAAAAATTTTTCAACTATATATAATATAGTTACTATAAATAGTACATAAAAAACATAAAATTAAAATACCAGAAACGTTCACCTAATTTCTAATAGTTTCTGTAGATTTATGTAAATAATTTGGCCTTGAGGGCTTAATAATTACAAATTTGAATCAAAATTTAGATGAAATGAATTGTTTAGTTTTGCTTCATATACAAATATATGGTATTTGAAACGACGCGATTAAGTGCATGCACATTACTTATAAATATATATTATCCCTTATATAAAATAATTAATTAGGGATTTAGCTCATTGCGACAAAGTTATCAGGGTAGTTATATGTAGTCACCAGATATAAAGTTTTTTTTTATATTTCCATACCCTGCGCGTAAATAAACGTTACTAAATTGTTATTTCAATATCCTTTCTTACATACCTTCATTTGTTTTTCAATAGCTTCAGCTTCTTCATTTTTTCCTATACTACGATAATATTCAGCCCACTGTGCACTATAATCTTGTCCTTGACCGGCAGCAGCTGCAGCTTGCTGTTGTTGTGGTTGCTGCTGTTGTTGTTGAGCCATTGCAGCCATTTGTTGTGGAGCTGAAACTGCAGGATTAGCTGTTAATTAAAATTGTTTCAAATTCATGTAGATGAAACAGAATACATTCCATTTATATAAAAATTACCTGCTGCTTGTTTTGCCTTTAATTGTTGTTCAATCATATCTGCTTCTCGATGCATTCCCATTGATCTATGTAATTTTATAGTTTGTATTTCATTCAAAATTTAATGATAATGTGTTAAATTTGCATACTTATAATATTCAATCCATTGTGCTGAATAATCAGCACCTCCAGCAGCTGCTGATGCTGCTGCACTAGCAGCACCCATTTGAGCGCCAGCCATCTGTTGTTGCTGCTGTTGTTGTTGTTGCTGAACTTGATCACCACCCCAACCGCCTTGCTGTGAATAACCGCCCCATTGCTGTTGCTGCTGTTGTTGTTGTTGGTATGCAGCACTTGGATCACCTTGCATTGGATAACCGCCTTGCTGTTGTTGCTGCTGCTGTTGATGTCCTCCTTGCTGATGTGGTGGAGCATTACCAATGGGTTTGCGACTAAGAATTGGCAGTTCCATATTAATTTTTTCAGCAATCATTTGACGTGCTGCTTCATTTTGTTCAGCAGTGCCTTTGCATTTGAAAAGTTTTTCAGAAGGTGGATTAACCGCTGCTCGGTCCATTTCACAATAGGCACCGGTTTGTTGATTTATTAGCTTAATTGTTTCACCACCACGACCAATAACAATCTAATAACATGAAATCGTAGAGTTTAATAGAAAAAAGTTAAGTATTAAATGCTTAATACTTACACCACATTTTGATGCTGGCACAGAGAATGTAATTTCCTCACGTGCAGGCTGCTGTGTATGATTAACGCCATAACCGTAGCCATAATTGGAATTAGCGCTATCGCCGCCAGCAGATCCATTATTAGAATTTCTATTTCTTTGCTAAAAAATTGAATATCTTCATAATAATTTCATAAATTTATAAAACTAATATATATAATTTACCAGCATATTCTCAATTAAACCTTCAATTGTTCTCTTCGCATCATCGACCTGTTGTCGTGTGCCTTGTATAACGCAACGTCGATCACCAGGTTCATCATTTTTACCCTGTATAAATTGTAATTTGCAGCCGCATTCCGTTTGAATTTTACGTATCATGTCACCACCTTTGCCAATAACCACACCTACGGCTATTTTAGGCACAAACACTTCAGCGGATTCACCTCCACCGCCACCCATTCCACCATTAAAGCCACCGCTACCACCGTGACCCATGCCACCACCGCCACCACCACTGTTCATGCCGCCCATGCCACCAGCGTTGGAACGATTAACGGCCTGTGGTTCTTTATCGGCAATTAGTTCAAGTACCAATTGCTTGGCATGCTCGATTTTTTGTGCATCACCAGAGATGCGCAGTGGTTTCTGAAAATTAAAATATTTATATATTGCGAGCCCTACATATGCCTATGTTAATTACTTACAATAACTTCTTGGTTGGGTCCTTCTTGTATAATAACCATTTTGGCGCCAGTCTTTTCTTGCAATTGTTTAATGGTATCACCACCTTTGCCAATGACCAAGCCAACTTTAGTGCCAGGTATCATAATTTCTTGATATGGTGGATAGCCTGACGGACCCGGTGGTGGCATGTTTATAGTAAGAACTACTTCAATATTGCCACCACCATTTTGGTTAGCTAACTGTTGTATCATTTCACGTCCCTTAGAGACGGTTTCACGTGAGCCACGTAGAGTACAAAGTGTTTCTGAATAAATACAAAATTTTCAACATATAAATTTAATGTAATTAAATGATCGAACGATACTCGATACGATTACTATTTAAGAATTTGAGAATCAAAAGAAAAAATAAATAAAAAAATCGAAATCTGACAGATTTCCGAAAGTTGAAATTTAATCGGAGATTTTAAATGATGAGTCGATATTTTGGAAGAAGTAATTTAATCAAAACTAATACAAAACTATAACAAAATAATTATAGAAGTAGTGATTGATAATTTGAAATGTCTGCGAACCCTTCTTTGATTTCTCAACATGATATAAAAAGAATCATTGGACTGATTTTAGTCGAACTTTGACGGAAAAGCAATGGTTTAGAAAGTTAAGACATTATTACACCGTCAGACAAAATTCAACTTTTGCATAGCTGAAAAAAAAAAAAAAAAAAAAAACAATATATTCTGAAAATATAGCTAAAAATAATTTATACGTGTCTTCCGGATTTTCTGGATTAGGTCGAAATTTTTTTTTTAATCGGCCTTTGAAGTTTTCTATACATGTTGAGTTGAGTCGACACACTTAATTTCACGATCCTTACATCTGAGGTATTTCGTGTCTTCTGAAGACTTATGGAGGATGTTAAGGGGAATATTTTTATAGAAAACATTTCCCCTCTACATCCCCCACAAATGGGTAATTTTTGAACATTTCTCAAAAAGATATAAAAATTACCCCTTACACAATGGAATAATGGATCATTATGTACCACAGAAATATTTGACATAAAATTTCACTTATAGTTGCCAAACACTAAAAAGTCGAAAATTCACCGCGAAGGCCAAAATATCGTCAATATCAATGAAGACCCCACATTTCATGTTAATGAAATTTTTTAACTATTATACTTAAGTTTTAAGCATTTCTCGACTTCGGTGACCCCTATTGTATATTTTATCCCATTATAACCCGTTTTTTTTTTTTTTTTTTTTTGGGAAAAGGGGTCAACGGACCCCACAACAAACAGGATATAATGGGTTAATGTATTTTAAAAAAATGCTCTTTATGTGATTTTGCTATCACCTTGGGACAACAAGTTTTATCCAAAACGAGTTTCACCAAGCCATTTTATAAAAACATCGGCTTGATGCGCTTTTTATTTTAATAAGATCTTAAAAATACTCTGAGTGAGTGAATCGTACATTTCAAATTTTTCACCTAAAATTTCATTACGGAATCGTATGATTTTTGACTCCATGGCGTCATTTTCAAATGGTCAGAACTTCAGTATCGACCAATTGACAGCTTATTTTGAAGGCGAATGGTACTATTCATACAGATCTTGAAAGACTCAAAACTTTTAAATCATTTAGATAAAAGTTAAAATAAAAAAACTTTGATTTTTTTTGAAATTAAAGTTTTAAAAAACCTTTCAGTAAAACTTATATTCTAAGATTTTAAAAACTTGTATCCTTAAATGACCAGATGTGTCTCTGACCCCTCTAAGTGACCAATTTCTGCCCATTTTGTGAAAAAAAATTACTGCACCATTCCATGAGAAAAGGTCAAAAATATATTTTGGACATGACCAGAGGTGTTTCGACCTCTCTGTGTCCGTTTTTTGTCCATTTTTGAAAAAAAAAAAAAATTATCGTATTAATCGATGAAGAAAGGTATCTCCGACCCATTTTAATGACCGTTTTGGACCCATTTTTGCATAAAAATTTTGCTACATCAATCGGTGGGGAAAGGACGAAAATATATTTTGGGCATGACCAGAGATGTCTCCGACCCCTCCCCTCCTCCTCTATTAAGTAGCCGTTTTTGAAAAAAACAAAATTTCCACCAATTGATGAATAAAGGTCGAAAATGTATTTTGAACATGAACAGAGATGTCTCCGATCACCGTAAGTGGGAATCGTGGTTAACCACAAAACAAAAATTAATCTGTGTCCTTTGTTATTAAAGACATTTCCATTTTCCCCGTTGAAAGGCTGTGACATGCCCACTAAAAGCTAAAATTGTTTGATATTATTCTTAGAGCTCGGTCTACTCCATCCGAAATTTATAAAAACTAGAATCGCCACAAAAGTATTATAAAAGCTTTTTATCTTCCCTAGTATAATTCAAGCGAAATATATGCTTTATCCTTTTTTTAGCTCTGTGTGACAGTGTACTACATATCGATACCTTAGAGCGCTATAGTCCTATCTCCACTTTTTGCGATTTTGAGATTTTTGCAGTTATGGCATCATTGTGGGCTTCTTTACCGTGTGGAAAACTGTGTGATGTCAAAATACCACTAAAATACCAAAATATTTGAAAACTAAGAAAAATCCTATCTCCAAACTGTAATTTTTTCAAGAGCGCTACTGTCCTATCTCCACTGAATATTCAAATAAGTCACATTTTTAAAAAAAATTCTTCGGTTTTTCGCGTGTTTTTCACGTTTCATGACTATTTGCAACATTTTAGTGAACGTATTTGGTTACACCCAAGGCTCTACTGTTGTTTGTCGGAACCAAATAAAATTCAAAAATTCAAAAAAAAAAAAAAAAATCGTTTTTTTCGTGTTTTCCACGCGTTTTATGACTTTTTTCGACATTTTAGTGGAAAAAATTCAAAAAATGTACTAAATACGACGTTTTTTTCAATAGAAGTGGAATTCTGTATATGGGCAAAAGTAATGACACATTATAAATTGGCTGGGATTTCGTTAGAAATTAATTAAATTGGTTAAAAACATTAAATTATGTTAACAGATACTATAGGTAAAAATATTGCATGCATCGTTATATCAAAATAGCAGCCAATCCTTAATAACCACTGTTTGAAATCTTCTTTTTGCATTTCCCAACAATTGGAAAAATTGAGATAGGACTATAGCGCTCTAAGGTATCGATATGTTGTTGTTAATATTGAAAAATTTGTATTTAATGTTACCTGGCTTAAAATTAAAATATGAATATAGTTTTAACTTTGTGCATATCTACACACAAATACTTTCTCATTAGGGGGCGGTGTCACACCCTATTAAAAAAATATCATTTTTAAGGGTTCAGCCTAACTCAAAACCGAATTTCATAAAAATCGATGCAGCGCATTTAAGTATCTATATAACAATTATCTACCGCTTAACAAATAAACAAATTTGAAACAGAGAAAAACATATTAACAGAGGGTTCAGTAGTTTTTATGTGATGGCATTACAAAGAAACTGTCAACATTTTTATATATACGTATACAAGATTTAACTTTATTTAATTTACCTGAATCCTGCGACAATTGCACCTTGCAACCAGATTCCGCTTGTATGTGAGATAAAGTTTCGTTACTACCGCGACCAACCATGTGACCAACAATGGAACTGGGATAGCGAATCTGTTCTTCGCAGGTTGTACCTGCGGTAGCTGCTAAACGTGCAGCAACCGCTGCTGCTTGAGCTAATGCTTGTGACATGTTAGCGGGTCCACCAGCGCCCGAACCGGGATTGGAATTATTTGAATGTTGCGAATATGAATCTTGTCCAGGACTGGTAAATTTCTTTGATTCAGGTCCACCAGAATCAAGATCATCATGGGAACGTTTAAAGCCGCCGCTGCCAACACCACCGCCACCACCTTGCTGAGCAGTCGGTTGAATTTTAGCAGCAATCTAAAAAAACGTACAGGCAATGGTGGGGGCGTTATACATATATGTAGGTACATAGATTATAGATTTTTCCCGAAAGTTTTGTTAAATTTCACTTAATTGCTATTTTACCTGTTTAGCGCGTTGCAAGGCTGCTGCAAATGCTTGCGATTGATTTATACTTCCTTGCGGCGGTGCTACCGACGAATAATCACTCATTTTAATCAAATAAAATTTTTTTTTCTTTCTTCAAATTTGCAAACGAGGCAAGATCGTACACAATAAAATTGTTATTTTTAATGTCTATTGCAAAGCACTATCCACGTTATCAAAACAAGCTTAATGTTTGTTAATGTATGTTTTGGATTTTCTTTCTTTTTAAAGAAATTTTAACTTTTTTCTTTTTAATGTTCAGGAAAAAGTGCACGCTTTTTTTGATAAATGGAAATGGCGGCGTTTAAGATTACAAGAAAAATTCTCAAGAAAATAAGCAAGAAAGAGATAACAATATAGATACTCTCACGGCGAATTCATAATGCTATTCCAAAATTGTAAAAGAATAAATGAAAGTAAAATTAGACTGCGCCACCCACCCATTCAGAAAATTTTTTCATATTAAATAACAGCAAGGTCAAAAAATTCGTAAAAATTAGTATAACTTTAAGAGCCAGTTCACACGACAAACTAAATTGTCGGGAAACTAAATAGTCTGAATCGGGTTTGAGTTTGTGTCAAATTTTGTGTGGATTTTTTGTCGGGCGATTGCTCGCAGATTGTATAAAATGTTAAAGAGAAAGGTTGTGTTGTGCGCAGCGGCAATCGTCACAAGAAGATTAAAGAAAATAAAAAAATTACGCGCATTTTGGGTACAACCAATTTACAGCGATAGACTTGTAAAAGGAAAATTTTATACACTTCGCAGGAAGCTACTTGAATACCCTAAGCAATTTTTTCGTTTTTACAGGATGACTGTGCCAAGTTTCAACGAGCTTGCACATTTGATTAAACCATGGATAGAAAAACAAGACACCATTATGTGGCTTGCAGTCCCAGTGGAAGAACGACTGAGCGTTACACTAAGGTAATGGAAGATCCAGGTATAGCTTTTGTAAAAACACCAGCATTTCCCGGTGTGCGTTGAAATAGTCTCAGAAATTTGGCGTGTTTTATGTTGAGGTGCTTGACGCAGCCCAATGGAGAAAGTTTCCTTTACACACGAACAAAAGTCAAAATGCACACCACAGGAAATAAATATAATTAAATTCTTTATTCAGACTATTAATCGATTGTACAGATTATTAATTAAATTTACTTGTTGTTAAAAGCGGCTCTAATATATTTTGACGTTCTTTAATCTTTGACGTTCGTTGAGTTATGAGCAAAACCGATAGTTTAGTCTGCCGTGTGGGCGCTTGTTTATGCAGCAATGGAGAATTGACCTCTAGACGATTTTTTAGTCGGGTTGCGATCGTTTCTCAATCTGCCTGAGAATAAGATTTTTTAATCGCCCGATAGCAAATCGCACGTGCTCTCATATGCCGCCACCGAGAATATAACTATCGCCCGACAGTTTAATCGTGTGTGTGAACCGGCTCTAAGTAAATAATTGTAAAATTTCTTGATCTGTTTTGGCTAATTCGTGTACGTTCTATATCTAGAATATAGAAATGAGATTTTGTTTGTTTGTTACTTATGAACTCAGAAACTTATTTCTTTTTCCAAGAGCAGACTTTTTTCGACCTAGATCAAAATCTATTACTATTTGCATTCCATTGAGAAATCTAGAAGAAAATTTTTTGATCTTAGAACAAATCTTTCAAATCTCGATTTTTTTTTATCGGGAGTACCTCCCCCCATGGGAAACCGTTTTTGGCATTGTATCAGAGGGGTTTCCTTTAAGGCATTTAATACCATCTCTTCAATTGACTAGGTTGGACTTCCGCTATATTTCTTCTGTAAGAGAGACGGGCTGAGGAGTGCTTCAGCAGCCCTTGGCAACATTTTTACTTTCTTTTTTAATAAAGGGGGAAACTGGGCGTAGAGAAACCGCTTCAGGACTTGGGCATAAGCCGAGCACGAACGAGGTCCAACTGACAGCGATCTCTGCTATGACGAAAGTTGTCCTGTTCTGAAACCTTCTTGACCCCTGCCAAGGCCAACAAGACCTAGTGTTGAGAGCCCCACCAAAGAAGAAATTAAGAGTGCCAGCGGCTAAGAAATATGATACAGCAGCAAGGTTTTAATTTCAAATGATTTCTTGACTTGATAAGCATCAAGATGTAGCCCAGGCAAATTAGCATAAAAATTGATGGGTTGCCAACTAGTCATTATACAAAATATTCATTAAATCTCACTTGTTTTTGACTTCATTGAATTTTTTGACTTTCAAATACGGTTAAATTATCTCTTCAAAAAATAAGCAAAACAAACTTTCATGGTTTCACCTGTTATGAGACCCTGGTTTATCTTGACTAACGCGGCCTACCACGGCTAGCTTTGCGGTCTTAGGAGGGGTCTTAACCCGCCGCGTTAGCCCGAGGGTATAACAATAAATTTCATTTCCTGTTTTTACCGGCAATGAAATTTTAAAGAAAGATCAAAAACTCTCCGCAAAAAAAAACTACTAAAATTCCTCAAATCCACAAACAAACCCCAAGTACCCAAAAAACCCCGAGTTGCCATCTCCGAATCTGATGCTAAAAAAAACTATTAGGTCACACACTGCCTCATTCACAACCATAGAAGGAAGAAAGATGGTGTCTTCCCACGCTCCCGCCCATCCTGTGCTGTCTAGTCCATATTAAAACAACACCCACTAACAGATCATCACTGGTCTTTTCGATTAACCCATTATAACCATCCAATCAGGTTCAATCCCCCCTTTTACCACCCTTTAGCACAAAACCATTATTTGTTTCTTTATAAAAAATTCACAAATTTATTCATATTAAATTTAAACTAATTTTCCTTACAGGCTCACCGCCAGATAAAAGCGAATAAAACGCAATCGCATGCTCAAAGGGAGAGGACGTGTCGCGCGGTCCCCCTTTTTTTAATATTCGTTTTTAAATTCTCGACCAATCCATTGTTCTTGTTTAATGTTGTGCTCTGTTTTTTATGTTTTTCAACTCATCGTGTGTTCAAAAGTCAAAATCAAAATTATAAACATAAAAAATGAAAAGCAAATGATAAAATTAAAATTAAAAATAAAAAAAAAAACAAAACCAATAACATGCATTCTATAACAACAAAATAAAACCATAAACTAAATTACACCTAATATATACATACCTACTCAAATAAAATATCAAAATTAAAGAACATTAAAAGAAAACAAAATCTTGAACAAAATAGCAAATCATAAAACATTTGAAAACAACAAAAACTCAACTGTTCTAAAATAAAAAATAATAAAATATAAAAACATAACAAAACAACACTTCAACAAGTAGCCGCTCAAAATTAAAATCAGCATAAATCCAGCCAAAGCTAACGTAAAGGGCTTGTTTATGACCTCTGCCGCAGGTACTGTTGTTGATTTTTTTGATTTTTTTTCCCTTCCCTCCTTTCCCAGCATTAGCTTCTAGTGCAGCTGTGACTGCAACGAGAGCGTGAAATATTTATGTGTCCAAAGGCATAACACTTGCACATAAATACATTTCTCTGCGCTCTCTTTGCTGTCACAGCTGTACTTGTGGCTACTGTGTGCGTTTTTCTTGTGGTAATTTTATTTATTTTTTTTTTTCTCCTGCAAATTTTTTTGTATCTTACTCATTTTGTTATTTACTGGGTGTGTTAATAATGCAAAATTTTCGCATTGATTTCTGCAATATCTGCGGCCTTAGATCGAATTTTTTTTCGGTTTATGCCCATGTTTCAAGGTTTCTTCCCCAAGTAATGGCACTTGGTGAGACTCAGGTGTGTGCGGATGCAGATCCCCTGGATTTTCATATACCTGGGTATCACCTATTGCCATTATTCTCTCCCCATAGGGGCCTCGCCATATATGTTCGTAATAATATTGCATACCAATGTCAGCAACAGTACAACACGACGGATGCCGAATTTAGTTCCATGTGGATTAAATTCAAAATCCAATCGCATATCCTTCATTTCTGCTTCCTCTATAGAAGCCCAAATTTAGGTAGGAACGCTACTTATGAAAAGTTGGATTCACTCTCTGATTCGATATCTAAAATTCTCGAATCGTACCCAGATAGTGAAATCGCTGTTGCTGGCGATTTTAATGTGCATAATGCGAATTGGTTAGGCCATTCAATCCATTCAACACCTGAAGGCCGTTATGTTGAGATTTTTGCCGAGTCAAATTCCCTGACTCAACTTGTAAAAGAACCTACTTATATTCCACGCATTGGGGGGCATAATTCTAGTATCCTCGACCTCTTTTTGACATCACATCATGGAAAATATAATGTGTCTGTCCAAGCACCTCTTGGTAACTCGGACCATTGTACCATTTCTGCCGCCTTTCCGTATAACAGTTTATGCGCTGCCTCGCCGATAGCCCCGAAGCGGACTATATGGTTCTATGAAAAGGCAAATTGGGATGCCCTGAACAATTTTTTTCGTATTTTTAATTGGAAATTGTGTTTCATGAATAGAAACACAAACGCCGCGGCTCTAATGGTGCAGGAAATAATATTATTGGGTATGCGGTCCTGTATACCCTTTAAAAAAGCTTCCATTAAACCTAAGGACCATTCGTGGTTTAATGAGACTTGCCGTAGCGCAGTCAGGTCCAAAGAGGATGCTTTCCACAATTGGCGCCTTAATAAAAATGTGGATACTGAAAGGCTCCGAATCGAGGCTCGAAATAGCTGTAATGCCGTGATTCAGCGTGAAAAGCTTTTACATGAACAAAACTTGCGCAGGAGAATCCTTTCACTTCCGAAAGGAAGTAAAAGCTTTTGGTCATTTGTCAAAAGAGTGAAGAACCAGTCTTCATCGACTATTCCAACTCTTTTGATGAACGACCAAATTTTCACTGATCCTGTTGATAAAGCGAATCTCCTGGCAAGCATTTTTGCTAATAATGCAACCCTGGCTGATAGCAGTCAACCATTGCCCTTCGTAGAGAGAAAGTCCTCTACAATGTCACCGATTTACTTTCGAACAAGGGCAGTTAAAAAGGTTCTCCTAAATCTCAACATTAACAAAGCCTCTGGGCCGGATGGCATATCAGCTCATGTATTAAGAAATTGTGCCTCAACATTAGCTCGGCCTTTACGCAATCTTTTTCACCTATCCTACTCTAGTGGGATATTTCCATCTTGTTGGAAGGTTGCTAACGTACAGCCAGTTCCGAAAAAAGGCGAAGTCACCAACCCAAATAATTACCGACCCATATCAATATGCTCAGCGCTTTCCAAAGTAATGGAAAGCGTTATTAACTACCACCTTGTGAATTATCTAGAGCATAACAACTTGCTTAGTGATCGCCAATATGGTTTCCGCAGAGGACGCTCTACTGGTGATTTGATGGCGTTCCTCACTGAAAAATGGAACCAATGCATTCACCTTTTCGGCGAAAGTATGGTTATCGCTCTGGATATTTCAAAGGCTTTTGATCGAGTGTGGCATCGCGCCCTGTTATCAAAACTAATTGCATATGGTGTCGGTGATTCTTTTGCTCTTTGGATCACTAGCTTCTGTAGTAACCGTTTGATCCGTGTTGTAGTTGATGGTTTCACTTCCATTGAACACTCCATTAACGCTGGAGTTCCCCAGGGTTCTGTGCTTTCTCCAACACTTTTCCTTATTTTTATCGATGACCTTCTGTCTTCGACTACAGGCCCAATCCATTCCTTTGCGGATGATAGTAACATTTGTTATTCATATGGCTTTAAAAAGCGCCCCAGTTCTACGGAGGTTGAGATTAAAAGACGCCATATGTATGATACACTCTCAAATGATCTCAATAAAATTTCCGAGTGGGGTCTTGCTAATCGGGTCGATTTCAATGCTAGCAAGACCCAATGTTGTCTGTTATCTCACAGACGAATGAATTGCTCTTCTGCTCACCTCAATATGGCTGGCGTAGACATTGCAAGATCACCATCTCTTGACGTTCTGGGCATATCGATTCAATCGGATTTGAGATGGACTGACCATGTGTTTCATGTGTCGAAAGAAGCGGCCAAGTGTATAGGTTTTTTGAAACGGTGTAAGAAATACTTCACTCCTGTTGATCTTCGTAATGTCTACTTTACCTATATTCGTCCGAAACTGGAATACAATTCACACATTTGGGCCGGGGCTTCAAAAACATCTTTAGAGCTGCTAGACCGAGTTCAGCGACGTGTGTTTAAACTTATTGGTGACATAAATATTATATCCTCAATTGACACCCTTGAGCACCGACGTAACGTAGGGTGTATAACTCTTTTTTATAGATATTATAATAGGATGTGCTCTAGAGAAATATGCGACCTGGTTCCCTCAATTCGTATCTTCTCTCGAGGCACTCGGGCGTCCAATTCGGCCCATCCTTTTTGCGTCACACCGGCGCCAAGCAGAACATCCCACTATCGTGATAATTCGTTCTTCGGTCGTACGATTAAGTTGTGGAACAACCTCCCAGTCACTGTTTTCCCTGTAGGATACGACATTCAAAAATTCAAGAAAAACGTTCACCAACACTACTCCATCTTTCCCCCCTCCCTCTAACCTATTTCCTTTCTTCAAACCAACACAGTGCTATGCATTTATAGGGGTCATCCCCTGAGCGTTGGTTTCAATTAAAAAAAAAAAAAAAAAAAAAGACAGACTATCTCCAACAATTTCACAAAAAAACATAGAATGCAAAAATTTTATCTAAAATTGATCAAAAACACATTTATCTTCTAAGATTTTACCCCCCAAAAACTATTTGTATATAACAAAACATGCTGTAACAAAAATATTTATCTTAAAATATGTATATGTATGTATATGGAAAAATCTAAAATGTATAAAAACAAAATTTTGTATAAAAGTTTTAAATATCTTTTGTGCTTTGCAAAAAAAAAACTTGAAAAACTCGTATTCATAAATACACCCATGCAAATCGAAATTAAAATTAAATTTAGCCCCACAACGGAATACGAATTTTTACCGAAACTTTTTCCTTTTTTTTTTTTGCAACTCAAAAAATAAAACTAAGTCTAGATAAAATTAAATAAAAAAACATCAAAGAAAAAAAAAAAAATAAATATAAATTAAAATCAAAATTTTAAAACGACTTTTACTTTTCCCCACATGAATTCCCAAATTTTACGAAATCCCCGGAACCACAATTCACCAAGAATAATATAAACCCTCAAAAAACAAAAAACCCTAATAGAGCGCTCTATTTGATTTTTTTGGGTATTTTAGCAAAGACCCCAATACTTTTCCCTCTCAGGAATTTACATGGGAAATTACATGAATCACAAAAAAAAAAACCGCGGTGAAAATTTATTGCTTAAAAGAGAAACTTAAAAATACAAAAAAAAAACTCCAACACGCCTATGAGCGAATCCACCACGCTCTCTTCTCGAACAAATTTACCGCGCTCGACTGTTCTCAAAAATGGCCGCGTTCAGAAAATGCTATGGCTGCACCAACTTTAAACAAAATGGCTGCGTTTAGACGCGCACTTTTGGCTCCACCAAACAAAAAACTTTCAAAATAGAGTTTCTTCCAGAATTTTTTAAATCTCAAAATTCCCGGTATAAATTACTTAATATAAAAAATAGCTGTGGCTGGCACTTATCTTAGCGAGGTTTTCTTTGAATTTCCAACGTCGTCACAAAATCGGTAGTTGCCAGTTGCCTTCTCCAGCCACACTGTTAAACAAATTTCAACATCAAATTTGGACCGAACAATCCTTTCTAAGGCCATAAAAGACTTACGTTCAATTTTAAATAAAAAATCTTCCTTCCTTCTTTTTCCACCGTGACTATGAAACCTCGTAAATTCTGCTAGAAAAAAACCCAAACTTGTAGATTACCCCATACTATTTCCTTTTTTTTCACAATTACCTTTAAATTTTATTTCTCCTAATTTAAGGAAAACTGCTCGCTACGCAGCTATGCAGGACTACAGCTGCTCACCTTCCTAAAAATCACTTTTTATTCGAATTTTAAATAAAAACAAAAACACTAAAACTCACTTTAATATAAAAACTTCACAAATTAATTGTACAAAAAAAAAGTAACTATTTTCCCGTGACTGCGTCTTTACAATTTAATATTCAACCTGCAACTGAAAATTTAATCTAAGTCTAATCTCTGCTAAACCTTACTTATAAAAATTCACGGCGAAAACTATCTAACTGTTCAAACCCTTTTCCATTTCCTTTTCATTTTCCTTCATACAATTCATTTTTTCTCATACTAACACCACCCCACTGTGGAAGTGCGAACTCACACGAAGCTTATAACATTTCCCCAACCCATCAAAAAGCTTTAGTTTTAATGCCACCCCTGGAATTTTATGTGCAAACCACTTTACCGACTCCAACCTGGGAACACTTTTTTTCCGTATGACATTTTCATTTATTTTGACAACTGGCAAAATATAAATAGAACGTGCTGCGCTACAAAGTGAAAAGCCAAAATAAAAACACAAAATAGAACATAATTTGGACTAGCCAGTTAATTTCTATGTTCCAAATCAGGGCACATCAAATACGAGTGAACATCCAGATTCGTAAAGGCGCAAGAATCTGTACATCAAAATTTCTGGTAACATACCATCCCACAAACCTGCAACGCCACACCTATCGTGTTTTGCATGAAGCAGACTGCATACTGGATATGGGTCCTGCACCCAAGACTACCCGAGGACACGTAAGTCAACATTGGTTCAATGCCGCTGCCGGCCAATCCCAACATACGTCACAATGCTGATATCTGTCACCAGGAAGAGAAACCGCAATGTACTGTCAAGCTGTGGAGGGAACTCACTCCGACCACAAAATCACTAGCCACATCCCGCTACCGAGACTACTATCCTCGTGGAGACCACAATCAAGGTATCGTATTTTCTCAAATATATTTTCCATGCCCCACTTGTGAAACTTGCATGTATCAGCGAGTGGCCATACGCTATTTTGTTTCTTTTTTTCAGCAATTTCAAACAAAAAAACAATGCCCAATGACGTCATTGGGAGTTGTTCCACAATATTCGAAAGCAGGTCATTTGCTACCAAAGCAAAATTAAAAATTCTTGCCAGATAGCCCAAACGGAAATTAAAAATTATTTTATTTAAAATATGAAATGGCAATTGTTGTTGCGTTTTTGATAGTTTATGCATAAGCTGCCTTGGCCTGCTCACATGCAACACACCTGACCGTATTTGAAGGCCGAAAAATTTAATTAAGTCAAAAAGAAGTAAGATTTAACTAATATTTTGTAGAATGACTAGGTGGCAACCCTAAAAACTTATAATAGATTTTTATAACTTTATCTAAGCGTTTTAAAACTTAAATTTATTTTTGTTTTTAAAGTATATAGATTAAGCCAAATATACGAAAAAAACCAGGTGGCAACCCTAAAAGTGAATGTTGGACTTTTAAAGTTTATATAAACTTTTTAAAAATAATTTTAAAGTTGATTTTTGAATGATTTTCATATCGCGACATCTCTTGAACAGTAAGTCGGACGAAAAAAGTGTTCGTAAGGACCGCCACAGGGAATTGCATGTACTACAAAATGGATGAAAAAAATTTTTCCTAGGGCAAATCGTTTCCGAGATATTTTGCAAAAACTGTTTTTTTCTAAATTTTGGGAATGTCAAAAAATATCTCCTAAACTATTAGTCACACAAAAGAAAAAAAACATGCATTTTGTAAAGCAAACATTTCCCTTTAATCAGCGTTTTCATTTTTACGTGTGACTCACCGTTCATGAGTTAATTAAATTTAAAGCTCAACACATCACTATGCGCGCTCGTACTCGGGACGCTCAGTTTACTAGTTTTTGCCGCAATTTAAATTAGAATATCTTCCAAGCTATAAATAGCATGATATCGATTTGCAGACCATTTTTATAGGAAATTTTATTAGCTATAAAATTACGGACGAACATTTTTCTCTAGACGCTACCGCTGGCGAGATATTTCCAAAAAGCTATTTTTTGTGACCTTTGACCTTGAATAACTTTTTTAGCTCACATGGGATCAATGGGGACTTCTGACAGTTTATTTGTAATGGTGTATCTATGGTCTGTACCGATTTTCAGCTTTGTCCTAATTATTGTTATTTCAAATGCTAATTTGCCTGGACTAATGGTAGATAGCAAAGTACGCTATCTACCATCATATCAGGTTGGAGTGACACAACTGATTGGTGATTTTTTTTAAGAATTCTGAAAAACAGCAGATGGAGATATCACACAATCGTCTTTCAGTACTACCGTTTCTTCTAATGGAATATCAGGAACATAATTTTTGGGTTCAGAAAAAAAGACATTGAAAATGTTAAAGACAGTAGAGATGACGGCGAAGTAAAAGAGGTTTAAATTCCACATTTTAGCAGCTTTTATTTGCCCTTAGAGCGACTAAAATTAGTTATCATATAGGTATACTATGCGCACTCAAACGTTTTGGTATGGTGCTCTTCGCCAGTTTAAAGAGTTTTTGAATAAAAATGTCTATCCTCATAGCCTGTTTCCACCGAAGATTTAAAATGGGATTCAACCCATTAATGCCCAACGGGAACCACAATAGATAGAAGGCTGAAATTTTTAGGAGTTATAGACCTGAGCTCAAACTATATTTTTGAAAAAAAATGTTTCTATGGAAAATGGGTGCCTTATGGCATTAATGGGTTAAGGCAATTTTTGGATTACGCACTTAATCTGGGCGTTGATCCAATGATTTACCATACAAAAATATGTTAATTTTTGACCTAGTGGCACCCCTGGAACATTGACAATTGGCACGAGATATTAATTTTTTCAAGCTGGCAGTGACAATGGAATGACGCCGGGTGTCAAATTTGGTAAACAAAAAAAGCGCAAATTTAATTTCCGCAAATTTATTCTGAGCAGTTGAAATTAAACAAAATTAATATGGGAATTTTGGGATTATCGAAATTGATTGCTGATATTGCACCATCTGCAATAAAGGAGAGTGAATTGAAAACATATTTTGGTAAATAAAACTTATAATTAAATACATACGTTCGTAGTCTATGCCAGCCTTTTGTGACAAGCCTTTTAAAAGGTTTTCCTTTTTCGTCCTCTGATTAAAAACCCACTTTGACTTCAGTAGCTTCCATACCTCATTTTTATCAATGGAATCAGGCTCCTATTTTATGGCCTGTCAGTTTGTTCATGAACTAAGCATGGCCTATGGAAAACGGAGAATTCAGTCGCCGTGAAAAAATCAAAAAAATTTCCAATATTAAGTGTGTTCAAGTTAAATTTAAACCAAATTCCGGAGCTTGAGCACGGTAAAGAAATATGAAAGTTTAAGGAGAAGTTCATTGAAATGATTAATTTGTAATTTCAATTAAACTCTGGTTCAATGTTGAAATGTTAATATACAGAGTTTATAAAAAGAAAATTAACATAAAAAAATTATTTTTGCTTCTACTGATAATTTTAAGGAAATGTCTATACGGGGCGTTCCGCGTACGCGAAAGCTCCTCTCTCTCAATTTACTCAATTAGCGTACGCAAAACTCAATTAGCGTACGCGAAATCCAGTGAAGTTTTTTCCCCCGGGGAACTTGATTAATTTATGTACTGATCCGCGGCCGAAGGCCGCCGCGAAGCCGGTGTCGGATTTTTGGGAGTTTTAAATCCTGAGCTGCGGCCGCAGGCCGCCCACTTACCCCTACTTTTATGTAAAATTACTGTTGTAACGAAAATGCGTCCCGGGGGAAATAACTTCACTGGATTTCGCGTACGCTAATTGAGTAAATTGAGAGAGAGAGAGGAGCTTTCGCGTACGCGGGCCGCCCCGTATAGACAGACTCTAATTTTAAGGAAATGGCTATTCGGGGGGACTCGCGTACGCGAAAGCTCAATTAGCGTACGCGTAAAAAGCTTTCGGACAACTTACGTACGCGAAATCCAGAGAAGTTCTTTCCCCCGGGGAACTTAATTACGCATGATTAATTTAGTGTTACAGCGTACGCTAAAAAATGTTACGCTGCGCGCAATTTGGCTAGCAAACTGTGTGTTGGATACATTATAAACTGATCCGCGGCCGAAGGCCGCCGCGAAGCCGGTGTTGGATGTCTGACAGTTTTAAATCCTGAGCTGCGGCCGCAAGCCGCCCACTTACGCATACTTTTATGTAAAATTACTTTTGTAGTAGTTGTACTGCATTTCCTAATATGCACTAAAGCGTACGCAACATTTCGCGCACGCTAAATTAATCATGCGTAACGAAGCTGCGCCGCGGGGGAAAAAACTTCACTGGATTTCGCGTTCAAGTTTTCCGAAAGCTTTTTTTGTGTACGCTAATTTGAGCGAGTCCCCCCGAAAGACAGACTCTAATTTTAATATATGTATTTTCGGCACTAATTTGCAGGACGTAAAATAGCCATAGATGCTTCTATGTGCCTGTATCAATTTTTGATCGCAGTTCGTGCAGATGGTGCACAACTCGCCAGCGCAGACGGTGAAACAACGTCACATTTGATGGGTATGTTTTATCGTACCATCCGCCTTCTGGACAATGGAATTAAACCAGTGTATGTGTTCGATGGTAAACCACCAGATATGAAATCTGGAGAGCTTGCCAAACGTGCTGAGCGACGTGATGAAGCTCAGAAAGCGCTTGAGAAAGCTAAAGAAGCAGGTGATGAGGCAGATATGGAGAAATTCAATCGTCGCTTAGTTCGCGTTACCAAAGAACATGCAAATGAGGCAAAAGAATTGTTGCGTCTTATGGGTGTACCATTCGTGGAGGCGCCATGCGAAGCCGAGGCGCAGTGTGCGGCTTTAGTAAAGGCCGGAAAGGTGTTTGCCACAGCAACAGAAGATATGGATGCATTAACTTTTGGTTCTAGTATACTTTTACGTCATTTGACTTTTAGCGAGGCACGTAAAATGCCAATCCATGAAATAAAACACGATAAACTTTTGCAAGGTTTTGAGTTGACCAGCACTGAGGTGAGCTAGCATCGTCAGTGCATGAGTAAAAAATAAACTTTAATGATTTGTCTTTCAGTTCATTGACCTCTGCATACTTCTCGGTTGTGATTATTGCTCAGGGATTAAAGGTATCGGACCAAAGCGTGCTATTGAGCTAATTAACTCCTACCGTGACATTGAGACAATATTGCAGAATATTGATCAGAAAAAGTACACAGTACCGGAAGACTGGAACTATAAAATAGCTCGTGAGCTATTTCTTAATCCCGATGTTGCTGATCCAAATGACATTGAGGTAAGCATTTTACTTTTACAATAAAAAAAGTTAATTCTTGTCATAACTTAATTATAGCTTAAATGGACTGACCCCGACGAGGAAGGTTTAGTGAAATTTTTATGCGGTGACCGTCAGTTTAGCGAGGATCGCATACGTACAGCAACAAAAAAAATCTTAAAATCAAGAGAAGGCAAAACACAGGGACGTTTGGATAGTTTTTTCACGGTATGTTGTTTTTACGCTATTTTTCTTTAGAAATTTATATTTTTTTTACAACATAGACACTACCTTCAACAAACACGCCAAAGCGTAAAGCAGAGGAGGTAAAAAAGAATGCAAATAAAAAGGCAAAAACATTTGGAGGCAGTGGTCGTGGCAGAAAACCAAAGTAAATGGACTTTATAATTAAATTTCTTTATTTTAAGATTTAAGTTTAATTTCATTTGTTACAATAAACATTTGTCTTTATCATTACAATTTAAGTCTACACTTATAATACAATACAAAATACTTGATAACTTACATAAAAAAAACTTCAAATTGTTTTATTTCAATCATCCTTACAGCAGATACTGTTTGGCAAGCGCTCGTAAGAAACGTGTCTTACGTATGGCTGCAGCCTCGCGTTTAATTTCATCATTGTTGTTTGCATTTAGCTCTAGATTACCCATAATAGCGACCTAAAATAAAAATAAAGATTGGTTAAATATAAATAAAAAAAAGCGCTTAACGTGGGGTTCGAACCCATGACCATGAGGTAATAATCTCATGCTCTAGCCACTGTTTCTTAACCCTTTAACGATCAGGTCCAAACCCGAAAAAATTTCAAAATAATAGGAAAAAATCGAAGTAATGGGGGTTAATAAAACCTTCATCTAAGCAAATGGGGAGCTTGCAAACATACTTCCATTTATTCGTTTAAGGGTTAAGTCGTACGAACAAAACATGAGCATCGGACATATGAAACATGTTGAGACAAAATCACCACAAAAGTCTTTTGCATGCTGTTTGGTTATTCCATTTATATCGAATGTTCTTTTGTTTTGTACATTGATTCCCCGAAGAACATAGCAATTGGGTGTAACTTAATTTAGTTAGTTTATTTCTAGTTCAGCATAAACCAGATTAGTGTGCCATAAAAAAAAAGCTTTTCAATTTGTGTAAGAAATTTTAGTTAGTTTGAGATGAACTGGATAGATAACCGAATAAATTGTCAACCCTAAATTTAAAAATTCCCAGAAGAAAGATATGAAAGTAAAAAAAATGAGAACAGTGTAGTGATTTGGATAACAACAAAGCAGTCGTCAATTGAACTGTCAGAACCAAAACCAAGCTACATAGTTTGAACGCTGATCTTTGCTTATTTGTTTTTATATCAGTTTAATTAACCAAGACAGTGAGAACAAGGCATTCGATTTGGATTGTAATCTTGGGTGAAGTTCCATTATTAAACTAAACATGTTTTTAAGGTTTGTTAGATTTTGTTACACTGGCATTCCAACATTTTTCTTAAATTTTTTCTCTTACCGCATCTAATTTTCGACTGTGTTCGCCTTTTTTCGCATGAAGATTAATAATGAATTCCAACAAAGTTGTGTCCCAAATGCAATTGTAATAAGCATCCATAGCATCTGAAAAATTTGATGATTTCTCAGTGAGATTCTTGAAAACAATACCATAGTCGATCTCATCTAAAAACTAAAAACAAAAAACAATTGTAATGTGATTCATAAATAAAATATATCAATAAAGAAAAATATATTTACTTGGCACAAAACCGTGGCCTGCATGTGACAGCCCAAGTTTGAGGAGCAACGTATCATTTTGCGTATAACATAATCATCTGCAACATTACGCTGCAGTGGTATTGTACAGTATTCAGTGCCGGTGATTAAAGCATTGACATAACAACGCATAGCGGCTTCATTGTTGCCAATAGCTAAAGAAACAATCATATGTTGAAATTTGTTTATACATTCATTAAGTAAACTGCTTACCTAGCTCTAAGTCACCCTTCATTTTCAGCCATGCAATTGTTTGTGGATAATATGTTAGCGCTTCTTTTAAAAGCCAATTTAGAGTCTCGCTTACTGAACGTATGTTATAGCCAATAGGACTAAAATTCAAATTATAAAATATATAACACGTAGTAATGATAGTATGTTTTCGGTTGTTATGTACGAGTATATAAATACTTACTTGCTAATACTTGTTGGCCAAAGTTGCATGTACTCTCCTATTAGATCATGATTGGGATCATCTTTTAGTATGTTATGTATTTTTCCCAATAGCGAAATTGTTAAAGAAAATAAAAGTTGATGACGTATTCGTCTAAGGAATGGATGTAGTCCTGTTGATACAGCTAAATTGGGTGAATTACGTGAATTGGCTTGACCACCGCCACTACGTTTTGATGTATTAACGAACATTGAAATTATAATATCCCAAGCATCACGACAGATTTTTTTAGGTCCTTTCATTTTTTCCATATCCAGAAAAGTAGCTGCAAATGCTATAGGTAGTTCTAATTGTGGCAGACGCTTATCGAGAAACATTAAAGAATTCCAATCGTTGAGATTAAGTAGCATCATGGCACAGCTTTCAACGATCTATTAACGAAATTGGCAATGGTTTTAATTAAATAATTTTTTTTAATCAATATAGATTTTCGGCCTTATCATGAATAAGCACGTCGCTGTTTTTTATCAATGTTATACCGTCAGCTTCTCACAAAGTGTGAAGGTTGGAGATTCGTAGACCATCACAAATTTTGTAATTTTACTTTGTTTTGGTTGTATTTAATGAAATTTAGATGCTTATATATTTATCTTTTCTTTTAACCTTAGCTGTTTAATAAAATGGAAAAAACCAGGGTTGCAAAGTAGAACAATTGAAAAAAAAAAAATTTAAAGAGAAATGTAAAGAAAAAACATCCTGCTGCAAAAGGAATTTCCACTCTCAAATTATTCAACAATTGCAAATGCTCCCTCTCGAGAAAGGCATAATTTCCCGAGAGGGTATTTCTAGATAAAGTCATGATAAGGCCCATTGTGTCGCTAAAAGATAACAAATTTCAATATGTGCATATGTGATGCGATCTCAAAACTTTATACTGTTTAAAAGTAGTTAACATGGTGTCGAACTTTGGAAGTTCAGTTTTCTTTACCTCGATTCTTGGAATAACATTATCACCATTCTGTAGCGCACCCAAGCACTGTTTGCAGCGATTGCCTAAAGATTGTAAGTCCAATGTTTTGCGATTCCATTCCTCTAAGCACTGTGTGATTTGTATGAGCAAAATTTCCCAATTAACAAGTTTTCCTAGTTTGGATACTGTTGATGCATTTGAAAGTTCTTGTCGTTGGGTTTCCGATTTCAGTACACTGAGCATTGAAACAGCACCAACATAATCCTGCAAAAAATATATGTATTATGCAAATAAGGAAAGATCACAATTTTATATTCATTCAATTACATTTTTCGCTGTCATTTCGCGCGCTTTGCCTAACAAAACATATGAGAAATCTTGTAAAAATCCACGCTGCATTGACATTATAAGCGATTTAGTTGGTGTTGCTATCTCCCAGCTAGGATTGACAGTCCAAAGTGGTTTCGTTGGATTTGTGGCAGCTAATTTAACTAGCAATTTACGCACTGTATTCGCATTGTTACAAGCGATTAGCTGACGTTCCAGTGAACCAATTTCAATGCGGGGATCTTAATGATAGAATTATTTTTATTTTAAAAACAGAATATAATAAAATGTCTAATTTACGTTTCGAGTTGAATCTCCATTCGCTTTGGATAGCCAAAGGAGGCACACAAATTTCCTCTTCGCTTGTTTGACGACTTAAATCTTCTAATTCTTGTTTTGTGAAAAGTTCTAAAGTTACCACTTGTTCTATTAATTGTTTGCTGTTGTTTGCGTTCTTCAGCATTACATCAATAAGAAAATCTTTGATGCGGTGACGTTCGCTCTTATTGCAATGTGGTAAAACATCAGCGAGGCCCTGATAGCGAAAGGAAAGTTAGTGCAAGAATCAAATTGCAAGCAATTTAACTACTTACTTCAACAAATGTCGCAAAACAATTGTGTTGGCGGTATTTTTCAAAGTAATCAACGTTAGCAAAAAGGTTCTGCTCTTCAAAAATGCTACGTATAACGTTTAGAGCAGCAACTTGCATTTCCAGTGTGCGTGGTTCCTTTATTACAGCCAGTGAAATTGAACCTTCAATATCTAATTCCAATATTCGGCGATTAACAAGTGGAATTTCACGACAACGGTTATCCAATTTTAAAATTTCAACAATATCCTAGAATTAATGAAAAACTATAGATTTTGACCAGTCTTTTATATTTACCAATAAATTCACCTTGAACTCTGAGAGTTGCGCCAAATTAAAACGTTCCATTAGCGTCATTTTTTGTGAGCTAACGCCGCACGCCAACAGAAAACCCTCTAACTCATCTTCATTAACATGACAAAATATAAAATCTTTAGGCGTTTGTTTTGCCTTTTGATATTCAATTTTGGTGGCATTTAAATTATTGCGACATTCAATAACTGCATCACACGCCAATGTATATTGTTTGGTATAGAGATAAAAGTTGACCAAATCAAAATAGATTTGACTACGTAACTCTGACAAGGATATCAGTTTCATGCCATTGAAATTTTGTTGTGAATCATCTGGTGCACTAGGATGCAGTGAAACAAAGGTGTCATATGTGAAAACATAAAAGGCTTGATTTGATTTACACAAGTCCTGCAGATAATCAATGCTCGCTTGTGGTGGTATGTCTGGAGCAAAAAATTGATGCATAGGTTCCATGGGAACAAACCTAAAAAAAAAAAAAAAACAAATAAAATAAAATGTTGCCGATTAAGTTTTAAAATGCTTAACTATGACTTACATATTGCCCATATTTGGACGCGCTGCTTTCAACGCAATGTCCTTCAGTATTTGTAAGCGTAGCACCCAACGATGATAGAAAGTTAGCGCAAAACGTGCAGCATTTTCATTACCATCGAGTGCTGGAAAAATCAAAAATTTTTGTAAGATCCCTATACTTTTGTATAACAATAAAGTACTTACAAACATTTGGTTGAAAATCCGCTGGTAAGGGCACTGAAACTAATTTGCCGAATGAAACAGTGCACAGGTCGCGTAACAAAAATAATTGTTTTGGTATTGGTAGCGCTTTTTCGAGCATATCTTAAATTAAAGAATATTTAATTGAAATATTGGCCTGTTTTAAAACCTACCCAAATTCCACTTTAGCCATGTTGCCACTTTCAGCGCTAAAATCTTGAGCGCCAATTGTTTGCGTGATATACGCAATCCTTCAACTGCTCCAGCATTTGCTGGCACCAAAACAGTTGTTCCGCTGCCTGGTGTAAGCGGAGTACCACCAACAGTGCCTTCTGCATCTGGTGTTGTAAGATCATACTGGTAAACTGCATCGGGCGTCATGGATATGAATTGTGCCATCAAATCAATAGCGCTGGGTTCTATGCAGCATTTGAAACAATTGATTTAATATATTAAAATAGGCAAAAATTAACATTAATTAATAAAACTTCTTACCAGGATTTATTTTTTTTAAATGTTTTGTGATCAGTTGTGGATCGAGCAAAAATTCAAACCACAACACTGTTTCAGCTGCGAGCGGCACAGCTTTTGGCCGTAAAGGGTCTTCCATAGTTTTCTGGTTATGTAGGGGCAAATGAATTGAATTAAATTAATTAATTAAACTCTTCGATTAAATTAAACAAAAAGCGTCCAAAATATTCTCAAAACAAATCAGCTGTTTTTATGCTGGCGAATTGTCAAAAGCCGGCGCTTTGGAGTTGCCAACCATTTGATGTTGTAGCAATGGGTGTCTCAGGAAACAAATTTCTCATATTTATATGATTTGTTAAAACCGATTTCTATACTTTGGTCGTTGTGGTTTCCTTCATTTTCACAAGGATGCTTTTTTCTTCCAATATTTTTATACCCTACACCCAGGGCATTTTCACTTTGTCCTTCCGTTTGTAACGCAGAGAAGGAGGCGTGGCAGATATAGAAAAGTATATATATTCTTGATCAGCGTCACCTCCTGAGTCGATATAGCCATGTCCGTCTGTCTGGCTGGCTGGGTGGCTGGCTGGGTGGCTGGCTGGGTGGCTGGCTGGCTGGCTGGCTGGCTGGCTGGCTGGGTGGCTAGCTGGGGCTGGCTGTGTGTTGAAATACACTTTTTGGGAAAACTGAGCCAGATAATTCAATGAAATTTGGTACACTGCCTTCGTCGTCAAAGATAGCTCGGGGATTGAAAATGAGCGAAATCGGTCACGGACACGCCTACCGCCCATACAAAAAATATATTCAAAATACAATTTTTCACGACAATGCAACCAAAATACGCATAAATACTAAGAATTGTAAGCGCAAGCTCTAAAAAAAAACTGAACGAATTCTGACAAGAGGGCGTGACACCTCCCACATAAGCAAAAGCTTTAAAACGCTATGCTGAAAGCGTTTTTTGAGATAATCCAACCAAACTTCACTCAAATACTAAAGACTATAAATGCACGCTCTAAGCTAAAACTAGACGAACTCGGACAAGAGGGCGTGGCATCTCTTGTATGAGAAAAAGCTTCAAAACTCTACTGAAAACGTTTTTCACTCAGACACTAAAAACTATAAATGCAAGCTTTTTCTAAAATACTGCAGTATAGGGTATTTAATGTTTGGCCAGGCCAAATTTTACACCCTTACTAGTTTGAATTTTTTTTCTGTTTTCCATTTGACTTTGATACAGTGAGGACTGCTTAGTGCTTTTCACTCCAGATTTAATGTTTTTGAAAATTCAAAAGCAAAAATAACTGGGTTGGTGCTCGGTGCTTGTTTTAGAGCTTTTCCTCAATTTTGAAAACGGCTGCAGCGATGGTAATGAAACTTCGGATAATGTTAAATATTAGCATACAATGAAGATTGAGCTAGGTTTGAACTTTATAAATACTCACCAGGGGGCATGCCATCACCCTAAGTTTTAAATTTGATTTGGTCATAACTTTCAAACCATACAAGGTTTTTGGATTAAATTTGGTGGGCGGGTACTGCTTAATAATGCCTTGTAATAAACGAAAAGTGGGCGGGATCAAAGCAGTACCACGCCCACTTTTCAACCCTTGAAAATTTTGATTCAATATTACTTGAAAACGACTCCAAAAATTTTGATAAAAATTTAGGAGATGCTACCTCTGCAAACGGGAATTAATGAGTGATATGCCGATATATTGGGAAAACTCGTTGAAGGGCGTGGCACCGTCCATAAAAACATAATCTTCTCTTCTTATACGAGCTAAAATTGTATGTTTGTTTTTTTGTTTTTTTTGTTTTTTTGTTTCCTTGTACTTATTTCTGTGCCAAATATTTTTCTCGAAAACGGCTACAGCGATTTTAATGAAACTTGGAATAGTGTTAGATATTAGCATACAATGAAGAATGAGTTAGGTTTGAACTTTGCGAATGCTCACCAGGGAGCGTGGCACTGCCCTAAATTTTAAATTTGATTTAGTCATAACTTGCAAACCATACAAGGTATTTAAATGAAATTTGGTGAGCGAGTGCAACTTAATAGTACCTTGTACCAGGCGGGATCGAAGAAGTGCCACGCCCACTTTTTACCCCTTGAAAGTTTTGATTCAATATTGCTCGAAAACGACTCCAACAAATTTGATGAAAATTTAGGAGATGTTACCTTTGCAAACAAAGATTAATATGCTATACGCCGTTATATTGGGAAAACTCGTTGGAGGGCGTGCCACCGCCCACAAAAATATAAATCGGTATAACAAGAAAACTAATAAAGCAAACATTTTGAAATTAACTATGAGGAGCCTAATTACTATAGGGCATCTCTGATCGGAAAGTGAGTGAAATGTCGCCGTTGCGCGTGGAACCTCCCATACAAGCAAAATACGTTAAACGATATTTCTCGCAAATGTTACAAGATATTTTAATGAAATTTGGTATGTAGGTACTGTTTATCAATGCCTTGTAATAAGTAAAAAGTGGGTGGCATCGAAGAAGTGCCACGCCCACTTTTTGCTCCTTGAAAGTTTTGATTAATTATTGCTCGAAAACGACTCCAACAATTTTGATGAAAATTTAGGAGATGTTACCTTTGCAAACAAGGATTAATATGTAATACGCCGTCATATTGAGAAAACTCGTTGGCGGGCGTGGCACCGCCCACAAAAATATAATACAAAATAAAATGAAAACTACTAAAGCAATCTTTCTGAATTTAACTGTAGGGAATCTCCTTTTTATTAGGCACCTACGACCTGAAAATGGGCAAAATATCGCCGGTGCGCGTGGAACCTCCCATACAAGTAAAACACATTGAATACTATTTTTCGCAAATGGTAAAACGTATTTTGATGAATGCTGATCTGGATCATGAGTATCTAAAGCATAACGAAAAATGGGCTTTGTTCAACAATTGCCACGCTCACTTTTTACAAAATAAAAATTTTAGTCAATAAATCAGGCACAAAAAAAAAAAAATGGAATGAACTTTTTATTTTTTATATGCTGTCTTATGTACTTTTTGACGCTAAATCCGTCTTCATCAGCAGAACTATCATTATACCTGCAGGATTTTGAAATATCCTTGCTTGAAGTTGAAGAAAACGCTGTGTTCAGTCTTTCTGCGTGTCTACAAGAAACTTGCGGACTTTTCCAGTAGGTCTCTTACTTTCCGAGGTATGATCTTTTGAAGATAAGATATTTCAGCCCCCATACAAGAGACGAAATATTTTGGGTGCGTGGCACTTCCCATTTATTTGATTTTTTGATATTTTTCTATACCATTCCATACTTTCAAAATTTTTTCTTATTATTAATTTATCATTTTAAAGGCATGAACATTGGAGGTGAAAATGTACGAATTCCATCACAAAAAATAGCTATGAATAATAACATCGACTAAAATAATAAGATCAGATTGTTGACCGAGCGGGGATCGGTCTCCTGGTACTACGTTATTAAAAGAAAACTACTAAAGCAATCCTTCTGAATTTAATTGTAGGGAGTTCACTTGCTATGAAGTAGCTCTGATCTGAAAGTGGGCGAAAAATCGCCGTTGCTCGTAGAGCCTCCCATTTCTCGCAAATGTTAAAAGGTATTTTAATGAAATTTGGTATGTAGGTACTGCTTATCAATGCCTAGTAACAAACAAAAAATAGGAGGTATCAAAAAAGTGCCACACCCCCTTTTCAACCATTGAAAATTTTGATTCAATATTACTCGATAACGACTCCAACAATTTAAATGAAAATTAAAGAGATTGTACCCCTGAAAACAAGTATTTATATGTGATGTGTCGTTATATTGGGAAAACTTGTTGAAGGGCGTGGTACTGCCCACAAAAACATAGTACGCTATGAAAAGAAAACTACTAAAGCAATCCTTCTGAATGTAACTGTAGGGAGTCAACTTGCTATTAGGCACCTGCGATCTGAAAGTGGGCAAAATATCGCCTGTGGGCATGGATCCTCCCATATAAGTAAAACACATTAAATGCTATTTCTCGCAAATGGTACAATATAGTAAGTTCGGGTAATGTGATATAGGCATTTTTGTTTTTTAAATTACTCGTAGTTTTCAAAGCATAGCTGCTATCACTTTGTGTATTATGTTTTATTGATGTATTGTGCAGTATATTATGATTTTGGAGTTCTTTAGCATCAGCCAATCTTTAGCTATTTCAACAAAATTGAAAAAAGGCAAAAAAAGTTAAAAAATAAAATTGGTGGGTAATGTGATATACTATATCCCATATCCCAACAAATTGCATTTTCGGCAAAAAGATCATCGTGTTATGAAGAAACTTTAGTTATGGAACTTTTACTTCAGGTAAGGAATGATAAACATTACGAAAATCGCTTTTGCAAAGCTTTAGCTCTTTTTTCTTACAAACTGTGACCTTTATATAAAAATGTTGGACCAACAAATTGTTAATAAGGAAAAACGTTTTAGATTTGGGCCAAAAGACCATCGTGCCAAACATTTTGCAGTGCAAGTGGAACATCAAATATTTTCGGTGCCAGAAGTGCACTATATCACATTACCCGAATTTCAGTTTTAAAACAATCAGGTTATTTTTGAAAAACACACTCTAGCAAATAAAAAATTCAATTGATTTATGGTTAGGTATATTCACCCACTAGCAGAATTTACTATTGCGGCTATGATATCAATTTTAGTTTAGGCTAGATCCTAACATAAAGCACACGCAAATAAAGTTTTTTTTTTCACTGCTAAATCAATTTTACCACACTGAAGGCAGAATAAACAAAGGTGGGCGCTCAAAAACTTGCTGCACGTTTCTTTTTCAGTTACTGTGGTGTTGACGAAAAAATCATTATCGAGAGTTGTTTATTTAAGGAAATATGCTGGTATATCACATTACCCGCCTATATCACATTACCCGAAGTTACTCTATATTTCAATGAAATTTGGTATGACGGTCTGGATCATGAGTATTTAAATCTTAACGAAAAGTGGGCGTTGTTCAATACTACCCCCCCTTTTTGCCAAAATAAAAATTTTGGTTAAGAACTCAGGCACAAAAAAAAAAAAAAATGGAATGAACTTTTTAGTTCTTATATGCAGTCTTATGTACTTTTCGACGCTGAATCCGTTTTCATCAGCAGAATTGCCATTATACCTTTTGAAATATCCTTGCTTGAAGTTGAAGAAAACGCTGTGTTCAGTCTTACAGCGTAGCTACAAGAAAAGGTGAAATTCTTTTTTATTAATGGCATCGAATAGCCACACTTTTCCTTATCAAAATATTGTTTAGGATTTTTCCACTAGGTCTCTTACTTCCGAGCTATGATCCTTTGAAGGTAAGATATTTCAGAGCCTATTCAAAAAACGAATTATTTTCGGTGCGTGACATATCCCATTTATTTATTTTAGGGCATTCTATTTCACAAAAAAAAAAAAAAAAAAATGTTGAGTTTTTGATATTTTTCTCTACCATTAGATATTTTCCGAGTTTTTCTCATTATTATTCTCATCAGTTAATTTATTTGCTTGAAAGAATGAACACTGGAGGGCAAAGAGCTATGAATAGAAGCAGGGAGCAGGGATCGGTCTCCAGGTACTTAAATAAATATGTTACCTATATACAGGGTGGGTAGAAATCGGTAGAACACCGAAAAATTTAAGATACCTGCACAACGTTTTCTATTGACATTTTTTGAAATTCGCACAACCAACGGAGTTATTTGACAAAAGTAACGCCATTATATAAATTGCCAGACATTTTGTTTGTTTTGGCTATGTTTTCACGAAAACTTGATTCAAAATTGATGCCGTTAAGTTAAAAAATTATATTTCAAAATAACTCCGTTGATTTTGCAAAATTTCGAAAAATGCCAATAGAAGAAGTTGTACCAGGAAAAAGGGCAATAGAAGAAGTTGTCCCAGGTGTTCTACAGAATTCTACCCACCCTGTAGATCAATCATCTTTTGAAAAGACAAATTTTTCGTATTAGCATATTTTTAGTGCTTTTTTTGATTAAAAAACGCGTTTTATACCTTACATCCAGAATTTATTCACTTTCTCCTTCCCAGTGGCGGATCCAACACTGTCAAGAGGGGGGACGATTGACTACATTTCTAGATAATAACAGAATATTTTTAAAATCTTTACATATAATTTAAAAAAAATGAAATCACTTCGTTTGAGAGGAGGGGCCGATCGCCCCCATCGCCTCCCCTTGGATCCGCCACTGCTCCTTCAGTTTGTGACGGACAGAAGGAGGTGTGGCAGGTAAAGAAAAGTATGTATGTATATTCTTGATCAGCGTTACCTCCAGAGTCGATATAGTCATGTTCGTCTGTCTGAATGCCTGCCTGCTGAAATCATTTTAACAAATCTTCAAAACGCAATATTAAAACCGCAAAAGTCATAAAAAATAAGGATGGTAATTTAAAGCTCAGCAAAAACAAGGTGAGTTCGGACAAGAGGGCCATATAAGCAAAGGTTTCAAAATCCTATAGTGAAAGCGTTTTTGAGGTAATCGAACCAAATTTTACTCAGTCACTAAAAGCAGTAAATGCAAGCTCTCAGCATAAACAATGCGAACTCAGGCAAGATGGCGTGACATATCCCATAAAAGCAAAAGTTTGAAAATGCTATACTGAAAGCGGTTATTTAGATAATCCAGCCAAATTTCCCTCGGACACTGAGGATAATAAATGCAAGGCCTGAGCAAAAACTATGTGAACTCGGACAAGTGGGTTTGGCACCTCTCATATAAGTTTCAAGATGCTATACTGAAAGCGTTTTTTGAGATATACGCAATTCAACCAAATTTCACTCAGACACTACGAACAGTACACTCAAACAAATCTCTAAGCCTTCACACTTTGTGAAAAGCGTTAACAATCTATGTACAGTTGAAATGGTCCAGGATCGTTGAAAAGGTAGCCACTACCAGAGCCAAGACAAACTAAATTGTCGGGCGATAGTCACTCAATTGGTTAAAAAATTAATGGAAATTTAACTAGTAAGGGTGTAAAATTTGGCCTGGCCAAACATTAAATACCCTAAACTGCAGTATTTTTAAAATTTTGCTCATATGGGAGGTGCTACGCCCTCTGGTCCGAGTTCACCCAGTTTTTGTCCAGAGCTTGGACTTATAGTTTTTAGTGTCTGAGTGAAAAACGTTTTCAGTATAGCGTTTTGAAGCTTTTGCTTATATAGGAGGTGCCACGCCCTCTTGTCCGAGTTCGTCTAGTTTTAGCTTAGAGCGTGCATTTATAGTCTTTAGTATTTGAGTGAAATGTGGTTGGATTATCTCAAAAAACTCTTTCAGTATAGCATTTTTAAACTTTTGCTTATATGGGTGGTGCCACGCCCCCTTGTCCGATTTCATCCAATTTTTGTTGAGAGCTTTCATTTATGATTCGTAGTGCCTGAGACGAATTTGGTTCGAATATCTCAAAAACGCTGTCAGTATAGCGTTTTGAAGCTTTTGCTTATATGGGAGGTGCCACGCCCTCTTGTCCGAATTCGTTCAGTTTTTTCTCAGAGCTTGCGCTTACAATTCTTAGTATTTATGCGTATTTTGGTAGCATTGTCGTGAAAAATACTCCTGAAATTGCATTTTGAATATATTTTTTGTATAGGCGGTAGGCGTGTCCGTTGACCGATTTCGCTCATTTTCAATCCCCCGAGCTATCTTTGACGACGGAGGCAGTGTATCGAATTTCATAGAATTATCTTGCTCAATTTTCCTAAAAAGTGTATTTCAACACACAGCCAGCCACCCAGCCAGCCAGCCAGACAGACGGACATGGCTATATCGACTCAGGAGGTGACGCTGATCAAGGAAATATGTACTTTTCTATACCTGCCACGCCTCCTTCTCTGCATTACAAACGGAAGGACAAAGTGAATATACCCTGGGTGTAGGGTATAAAAATTGGAATTGAAAATCACCTACGCAGTGCAAATCACTAGACCGATACACTATCGTTTTCCTTACAATCGACGAACTGGCGTCAGTAACATTACCATTTCGCTGACACAATCGATACACGATTGGACCATTTTTGGTACTAATGACGAATTATGCATTACATTTGAACCATTTTTGATACAAATGACCGACTTTGCATTACGCTTGTAACACTATTGCTACAATTGATAATTTAAGTAATTCAATTCTAGTTTTAGGTGTACTCCATTTTAGTCTTCTTACAAAATAACTAGACCAAAGATGGGACTTTTGAGACAATTGTCTCCACCGGTCCTACAGGGTAGCTTTCCATCTCAGAGAATCTTCATTTCAGAGACGCAAGGTTCAAGTAGTAAAGGCACCACCAGGTAACCACCTACAACAGCTCTCGAATAACTAGCCCGAAATTGAGAAATTCTATTATCTATACATTTGGTAATTTTTTAAAAATGTAAGAAATGCAGCCATTTTTTAACGGTCGGTAAGGACTGTAAGATTTTCAATATATTCAAATGAAATTATTTAGCAATCGAGGGTCAGTCAAATATACAATTTACCACGTTGAAAATTGAGTGTTAATAAGAACAACAACAAAGCTGCTTCGTCAGTGAAATATATTCAAAAATTCATGAAAAACTTACACAAAGAGGACTTGGGGTAATGGAAATTTATGCGGTTTTTTACTTGAATGTTTGTTTGATTGACCGAATGTTTCTCCTTGCGTCCGTTCAGACGTCCGCTTTACTTCGATGCGATAATGAAATGCATTTTTTTAGTTTAAAAATCGTTCATTAGGAAATCGATTTTCGATCATTTCTTAAGTCAAAACGAGGTGAAATTTTGAATATTTCATAAGGTGTGACGACGACAACGACAACAAGGTATGTTAAAAAGCAACAAATTTACATTTTATTCAACAAAATAGACAAAAAAAAAAGGGCCAACCATTTATAGTCATATATTGTAAATAATGTAAATTTTATTAGTTGAACACATTTCTATTTCAATGGGTTTCTGCAATTAATGATTGTTGAAACATATTTTTTCCATTTTCATTTCGACCATTCTTTATAAGTTCCTGTGTGATATAAATATTGTAATGGTTTTATATGTATGTTTTTACATATCTTAACAGTAGGCCTTAAAACTATGCAAGTAATTACTGCAATTAGTATCTGCTAATATTCATATCGATAGACCAACGAAAATTGTAAGATTCTTCTGAAGAAATTTTTTATTGCCATTTTTCGATATTCGTAAAACCAACGGAGTTTTTTTGAGCCGCTAATTTTGAAAGTGGGGCAACGGTAGGCGGGGAAAAAGTAGCAAGAATCGGCTGACTTTTTGTTAGAAATGCATAAAATTGGGTTCTGTCTTCATAAAAAGTTTAATTGATAATGTAAAATTGATGTCATTGAAAAATTATATCGGCCAAATAACCGATTATTATGGCCCAAAATGTGTATGACATGATTTTTGTAAATTTTTTCTATCTAGCTATTCAAAAGATATACCGCGTGGCACCTAATAACTGTCGCACCTTATTTTTCAAAGGAAAAAAGAACTAAAGGGCATTTTAATCTGAAAACCTATCTATTTTATTAATTTATATAATTGGCTTACATTATGTCTGATTAAGCTCAAATCGTTCCCCTTCAATTTTATTTGTGAGCTTCAAACGTTTTGGGAAACTCTTACAGACGGCACTAACGACTTCGTCTTGTATTTCATCCCAAATTTTTCTCAAACGGCTTTTGAATTATTCCAATTTCATATTTTTGAGGTTCTTTAACTTTTCCAGCATATATCCCCATATGCAGAAATCTAGAGGGTTCAGATCGGGAGAAGATGGAGGCCATTCATCTACCGAAATAAAACGTGTAATATTTTCTTTGCACCAGTGCTGAACGGTTTTTGCTTTGTGTGCTGGAGCGGAATCTTGCTGGTGGCAATATGGCTCATTGCCGAATAGCTCAGATGCGTGAGGAAAAAATAGTAGACAAGTTCTTCGTCCAAGTAATATTGCGCGTTTAACAATGAAAAGTAGAGGAAGCTTGCCTTTTTCGGAAATGGCTCCGCAGACCAGAGCACCGTCCGGCAAAATTCAACAACTGAAAATAAAACCAATATATTCTGAGAATATGGCTAAAAATAATTTATACGTTTCTTCCGGATTTTCTTGATCAGGTCGAAATTTTTTTTAATCGGTCTTTGAAGTTTTCTATGCATGTGTTGAGTCGGCACTCTAAAGTTTACGATCCTTACATCTGAGGTATATTATGTCTTCTGAAAACTTATGGAGGACGTTAAGGGGAATATTTTTGTAGAAAACTTCAACCCTCTACATCCCCCACAGATGTGTAATTTTTGAGCATTTCTCGAAAAGGTACAAAAATTACCCCTTAAACGGGGGAATAATTAATCAATATGTATCATAGAAATATTTGCCATAAAATTAGTTGACCAACACTAAAAAGTCGAAACTTCACCGCGAAAGCCAAAAAATCCTCAAAATAAAATAAATAAATTATTATTTTTCACAATAATTTTTTTATACCTTACAACTAGTTATACCCTACACCTATAGGTGTATACTTTTCTATATCTGCCACGTCTCCTTCACTGCGTTACAAATGGAAGGACAAAGTGAATAATACCCTGGTTGTAGGGTATATAAATTCAAGATCTAATTTGTTGGATTTGAAATTCCAAATTCAATGGACTATATCTCATAAACTATTAATCGTATGAAAACAACTTGAGTAACTTTTCTAAAGTAAGTTTTCTTAGCTCTACAAGATGTGCACGAAACTTTTTTTTGTAGAAATACTTAACCCGAAGCAAGATACTTGGAAAAAACTGATTTTCTCGATCTTTAGCACCAAATATCTCACCAAGGCACCAACTTTCAAGATAAAAAACTTTAACATATTAGACAAATTAATTTTAATTGAACTTTTAGTCATATAATTGCAAAGATAATTTTCAATTTATACATGTCATCAAGTAATATACTTAAAAAATTCTTAAAAATATTAGACAAATTTTGAGACTAGTTTGAGATTGGACAAAAAAATGGGATCTACTTATGATGTCAAAATTATATAAAAAAAAATGGATGAAATTGGACTAAACAATGCAAATAAGCCGACCCACAATATTTTTTCCTCCCCAGTATTTCTCTGGCACACACTTTCCCGAGGTGTAGCTCTGTAAGGGCTCTCTTACAAGATTTACTTGTGAATATCAATTTTGTATGGGAGCCACCATAGGTGGTGCAGTTAGGGAAAAAATATGTTTCAGAATCATTCGATAAAAAACCGAAACACTTTATGTTAAACTGCAGTGGGTTGAAAGTGATTGGCAGCAACCGTTCGAATAGAGTAGATCTCCTATGCCTCATGTGCACTATAATATTATTATGTTGAGGAATTTCTAGTCTAAGCCATACTGAAAGGTTATAAAATCACATATTAGCATATATGTAATGACTTCTAAATTTTTTATCTTTATTAAATGGAATTTGTCATTCAGTTTCTAATAAAACTTTAATTTATTTACTTTTGATTTTAGTGTAGCTCTTCTTTTTATGTCTATGATACTCTGTATAACTCAGTTGAATTCATTAAATTTTAAATATTTTAAAATTAATTTTAAAGATTTGCTATACGGATTCATTAAAAATGTAAAGCAGCACCAGCTTCATGTTCATTTTATTTATTATACTTGAAAGCAAATCCCTAAGCAAATGAGAGGTTATGAAAAACATGAAAAACACTGTGGAAAAATCATAGCTAATTGATATGGATATGAAATAGTTAGGTTAACGTGTACAAACCGATTCAAAGAAGTCGGCAGAACAAAGGTGTTGATTGATGAAATCAAATCAAAAAGAAAAAGTTAAAGTACTCGCTGTGGAAACATAGACTGATATATCAAACTAAGTACTTCTTGTGCCTTCATCTGTGAAGCCACCTAAGACACAGCACATCCTAGATCTTATACGAGTACATAGCTTCAAAGTAATATACGAGGATGTCGCTATAGACAGCAATGCTGATTAACTCTCACTCCTTCTACAACATAGTATAATGGAATCTATTAAACAATTTGTGTTTTTTTCTGTGTACCCGCACGTTAAATGCTACACACATATAAATTGTTATTTTATAGATTTTAATCTATTAAAATTTTTTGGTTTCTTATTCATGCCTGCGTAAGGTGTATTTATGTAAATTTTCAAATGAAAAATGCCGTGGCGACAGCAAAAGTTTCTTTATAATTTTGGTGTTAAAACCTTAATATTGGTAACAAACGTAGTAAGAATTGAAATTTAAATGCTATTCAGTTTGCTTTGTATGTAGGTATACTTTTCATATAGAAAGTAAGGTAAGACCTTACAGAGTTTCATATGCATTTGGTCTTTTCAAAAGAATTAGGTTTACGACTTTACACCGTTTAAGTAAAAATGGATATAAATGGACTCTTTCCATATGAATTGGTATAGCATTTGAACACGTCTTCGATGACCTATACGACTTGCTGGAAAAATTATCTGTGGGTTTTTGTAGGAATTTACAGAATAAATACAGCCCATGTTGCTGCGTTTCAGCAAAACGTTTAGTACCACGTAATTCTTCCTACCTGAATTAGATAGGAACGGCCTGTTCTTCATCTGTTTGAAAATTAAACTAGTGAGGGTGTAACCTTTAGCCAGGCCAAAAATTAAATACCCTACACTGCAGTATATTGAAAATTTTGCTTATATGGGATGTGCCACGCCCTCTTGTTCGAGCTTACCCAGTTTTTGCTTGCATTTATAGTTCTTAATGGGTGTACAACTTAAAAACCGGATCAATTGTTGACGATAGAATTGAGCATTAATGGTTTGGCCACCTGGCAATAGCTCATAATGGATCACACCTAGCTGGTCCTGACCAGGAAGTTCTTTGTCTTCGACATCAAAATAACCACTTTTAAACCGTCGAAACCACTCACGACAGCTTGATTCAGCTGGAGCATAGTCCCCATAAACTTCTACAAGAATGCGATGGCTTTCGGCAGCTGTTTTCTTTGCAAAAAAATGACCCCCGCAAATGCTGTCTTTTTCTCCAATTTTCGAAGTTATTCATCGTGAAAAATAATAATGATGCACACAAGATAAAATTGTCTTGTTGACTGATTTTGACAGCTGTCAAATGTACCTTCAAAATTACATATATTTAAAGTTCGAGCTTTCACGATATTTGTTAGTACGGAAATCCACCGTCAAATTCCGGTTTTTAAGTTGTACACCCAATAGTATCTGAGTGAAATTTGATTGGATTATCTCAAAAAACTTTTTCAGTATAGCATTTTGAAGTTTTCTTTTGTATGAGAGGTGCCACGTCCTCTTGTCCGAGTTCGTCTAGTTTTAGCTCAGAGCGTGCATTTATAGTCCTTGTTATTTAAGTGAAATTTAGTTGGATTATCTTACTAAACTTTTACAGTGTAGCATTTTGAAAGTTTTGCTTATATGGAATGTGCCACGCCCCCTTGTCGTATTTTACCCAGCTTTTGTTGAGAGTTTGTGTTTATATAGTTCTTAGTGTCTTAGTCAAATTTAGTTCGATTATCTCAAAAAACGCTTTCAGTACAGCGTTTTGAAGCTATTGCTTATATAGGAGGTGCCACGCCCTCTTGTCCGAATTCGATCAGTTTTTTGTCAGAGCTTGCACTTACAATTCGTAGTATTTATGTGTATTTTGGTTGTATTGTCGTGAAAAATACTTCTAAAGTTGCATTTTGAATATATTTTTTGTATGGGCAGTAGGCATGTCTGTTGACCGATTTTGGTTATTTTCAATCCCACGAGGCAGTGTATCAAAGTTCATTGAATTATTTTGCTCAGTTTTCCCAAAAAATGTATTTCCACGCACAGCCAGCCACCCAGCCAGACAAACGGACATAGCTATATCGACTCAGGAGGTGACGCTGATAACGCCTCCTTCTCTGCGTTACAAACAGAAGGATAAAGTAAAGTGGGTGTAGGGTATAAAAACTATAACAGTTTTATAACCCCCAAAATTTCGGCGTTATTTCGTTTATATTTTGGGTGCATTTTTATAAAAAAAAACGAAATAATTATTTGAACGAAATAACGCCCAAAAACCCAAACGAAATAACTTTCAAATTATTTTCATATAAATAATTTGGACGTTATTTCGCTTTTGCTTTTGGGCGTTATTCCATTTTCAGTTTCGACGTTGTTTGGTTTTTTTATTTTATTGTGCAATATTTCCTTCCTTATTGCTAAGTCCTCCGTTTTCGAATCTTCTTAGGAAATATTGGGCAAATCGTAATCGAGTTTCTTTTTGGATCCAATTTCAAATTTGTTGAACCCATCAAGCAGATTTCTTCGTTTACAGCAGATGATTATGTAATATTCGCGACACGTCCATGACACTTAACCTTAAATCATCAGCAATCATTTCGTGTGTGGATCTTCGGTCTTGTAGATCGTTGTCTACAGAAAACTGACCTAATCGTTCCATATGCAGTTTAACATTCAGTGAAAATTTGTACTGGTTTGAGTTGTCACCCAAAAACCGTAAATAGTCCCATGACGAGTTTCTTGCTAGTTGGTGTTTTTCGAGCTGCAATCGATCCTTCTGAAATTAAAAACTAAATATCGTAAGACAATTGAGGCGCCCAAATTCTACTTAGGGCGTTTTTGCGTCCATCGCTTTTTTGAAAAGTTTGGGTTCTCAAATCAGTAATATGTATATACTTTTTGAAGAGTTGCATGCAAGAAGGGCGTAGTGCGACTTGGGGCGTTATTGCATAAATCAGTTCGCGGTAGGAAAAACGGTTTTTACGCAAAACCAGGGTGCCTAACGGAAAAGTGTATATGGCAAGAAATGCTTAGAATTGTACAGAGAGTACGTGTGAATGTTTTTAGCTAATTTTTGAAAAATTATAAACGATCCGAAAAAATTCTGAAAAAATTTACACATATTCTTTGGACAATTCTATGCATTTTTTGTCTAAAGCACTTTTTTCGTAAGGCACCTTGATTTTGGGTAAAAACACTTATTCCGACCGGTTAAAAAAAATTTCTTTGTTCGAGTGGCCATGTTTCGATCAAATTTTGACCTAAGAAATGTTTCAATAAAGCATTTAAAAGGAAATTTTATCTTCTGTTTTTCATACGAAGTTATATCTTTACCTATTTTTGATCTAAAAAAAGCTATAGTCAAAATAGTAGAAATATATTTACCAGGTGCAAATTTAGATGCAAATGTGTGCATGCGATTAAAATTAAAATTTTAAGGTAATAAAGAAAAACGTACATTTGTAAATATTTGTGGCTAAAGTACTTTTCATTCCCCTCATTTAAAAAGAAAAATCATTAAAATCGGAGAAGTTTTGTCGGTTTCCCAAAACAAAATGCTTACGTTACTCCAGTCATAATCAGATGGATTTATGCAATAACGCCCTATAATTTAAATTTTCCCTAAGTATTCGATAATTCTGTCAATATTAGGGTGGGCCGATTTGGAAACTGACCTCGGCTACCCCCTTATGTGAAAGCTCATTCAATTCTATGAATATTTGCCCAAGGAACCATACCTCTGCGTTCAACTTTAGTTCGGCGCATTTTCGATTGGAAATTTTACCTTGCGTTTAATATTTATTTTTATACAGAATTTTTAAAATTCTTTTAGAGACAAAAGTAATATCATAATATTAATTGGCTGGTATTCTGCCAGTAATCCATACAATTGGATTCTGTTTTTACGGAAAGTTGAATTGATGACATTTATTTCAAAAAATTATATCGGTCAAATGACCAATTTATGATAACACTGATCGACAATTTCGAACTTTTTTTAAAACACATTAGAAAATCCAAAAAATTATTAAAGTAGACATTAAAAAAAAAAAACACCCGATTCTCGTGGTTTTTCTCCAGCACGTCACATTTTTTTTAATCGATTTTTTAAGTTTTTTAACCACTGTACATGAAAAAACCAAAAATACCGCATTCTTGTGTTAAATCGATGAATTCAGCTATATGATCCTTACATCTGAGGTGTATCATGAGTTCAGCAAACTTATGCAGGATATTGCGGGGAATATTTTTGTATAAAATTTTAACCCTGTTTAACCCCCACATGTGGGTCATTTTTGCCCTTTTCTTAAAAGGTACAAAAATGACACCCAAAACAGGGAAATATTGAATCAGTATGTACTACAGAAATATTCGCTATAGAATTTCACTACTAGTTTTTAAACACGTAAAGGTCGAAACTAGAGCCCGAATCCAAAAAAAACGTTAAATTCGGACTTTTCACTCAGCATATTAATTACATCCTTGACGCGCTTACCTTAAGTTTTAAGAATTTTTCGTCTTTGGTAACTCTAAGTGAAATTTTTTGTAGGATATTTTTGCAATTTTTTTTAACCCATTATGGCTCAGTTTTAGAAAAAGAGGTCAAAAAGACCCATAAAAACAGGATATAATAGGTTAATGTTTTCTAGGAAAATTATCCTTGTGTGATTTCGTTATGATCTTGTGAAAACGAGTTTTGTAGAAAATGTAGATTTAGAGTTTTACAGTGGGGTGAAATTTGGAAAATATTTATTGTTAGAACTGCTCACTGATTTCAACGATTTTTTTGCTTTCGGGATAAAATTTTGCATTTTTAGTGTTCAGCAACTAGTAGTGAAATTGTATAGCAAATATTTCTGAAGTACATACTGACTCAATATTCCCCTGTTTTAGGTGTCATTTTTGTACCTTTTTAAGAAAAGGGCAAAAAATGACCCACATGTGGGGGTTGTACAGGGTTAAAGTTTTGCACAAAAATATTCCCCTCAATATCTTGCATAAGTTTGCTGAACACATGATACACCCCAAATGTAAGGATCATATAGTTAAATTCATCGATTTACTACAAGAATGCGGTATTTTTGTTTTTTCATGTACAGTGGATAAAAAAACTTCAAAAATCGATTAAAAAAAAAATGTGATGTGCTGGAGAAAAACCACGAGACACGGGTATTTTTTTTAACGTCTACTTTAAGAATTTTTTGGATTTTCTCATGTGTTTTTTTTTGTGTCGAACAGTGTAATCGATTCATATTTTGACATGGATTTTTGGTATATTGTTCTGTGAAATTAATAAAAAAGCGGCTATTTTATTTCCTAAAACCGCCACTAGATGTCGCCTTGGAAAAAATGAGCGTCGGATTCGGCATCCAACACTTGGGTTGGTGTTTTGATAAAAAAATCCATGTAAAAATATGATTCGTTTATTTTGAAATCGGTTATTCGACCGATATAATTTTTTTAAATAAATATTATCAATTCCACACTATCAAATAAACTTTATATAAGAACAGAACCCAATTTCTTGATTACTGACAGAATACCAGCCAAAACACATTGTGACATTACTTTTGTCTCTACAAGAATATTGAAAATTTAGCATAAAAATAAATATTAAACGCAAGGTAAAATTTTCATTCCAAAATGCGCCGCACTAAAGTTGAACGCAGAGGTATAGTTCCTTGGGCAAATATTCATAAAATTGAATGAACTTTCACATAGCGGGGTAACCTAGGTCGATAAAATTTCGTCCATACAATTTGGCCCACCATAGTCAATATGCATAGGTTATATGTGCTAGCGGTAATTATTTACTCATTTTGTTAGTGTTATGATGGTTTGTTCTTTTGACAGCATTTAGAAACATTAAATTGAATTATCTCGAAATGCCATCCTTCGACTTAGGGCGTTACTGCACGCAACGCCTCAATTGACAGATTTCGTAACTTGACGTTGGATGTATCGAAATTATTATTTTTTTTTTTTTGAAACATGCGCTTATAATTATGATAATTTAATGAATATTCATTAAATTTTATTTAGAACACATTTCATGTTTATTTCAAGTATTTAAGTACATTTATGAATATAAAGCAAAACACTGCCAAAGGTTATCAAATTGAAATATTTCGATTCGTCGCTACTTGGTTGATTGTTGAGTGTTGTCAGGCTGTCGTGGATCACATGACAGACGGACACATCCGTAGAAAGATTTTAAAATATGACAATCGGGGTAACTTTAAATTGATACTTATTTAAAGTAAAATATGATAATAAAATTTTGTTTAATTAATCTCATTAAAAATGTTTAGTTTTTGTGTAATTTGTTTTTGTAAGAAACTCATACAAATAGTTTTTTGATAAGCCAGTTTTAGTCATTTCAGTAAAAAACTATCAATTTTTTTTGTACAAAATTGAATTGTTGTCAAGCAAGTTTTTTTCCCCATTATGCAGCATTTCATCGAAGATTTCTAATGATGATTGAATTTTTTTGTTATAACCATATATGTACGTAAGCACCTGTTGATTTCTCTTATGCCGAAAAATCGATAATCATAAAAATGCAACAAAAATCTGTATTTTTTTTTATGTTTCAAATGCAATAAAAAATAAAAAATTTTAAATATTTTTGTAATAAAAATTTTCATAAATTTTAGTGCCTTTATATTGTGTTGTGCTTGCATTTGAAACGGGTTATCTTGGAAAAAATAAAGTTAATAAATTTTATATAAATCTATTTATTATTCTAATTTTAACCTAGTGAATTTTAGTGTCTTCATTTAAGTTTTTTTTTTTTATTTTTGCTCTAAATTATTTTTTCCATTGTCTGGTATTTCAACTTTTGTTGAAGTTTTTAAATTGCATACATTCTTTAGACGTATAATAAACAGAATCGCACTCAAACAATATGTGAAACCTTTCACTTCCTTATGTTTGTCTAGAATTGCTTCGAATGCATAGTCTCAAAAAGTAATGTACAGTATAGAAATATATCGAAAATGTAATTTAAAATCGATAAGCATTGACAAACTGCCTTAATACCCAAGGGGAAAAGAAGTGCTTCAAAAACCTTTCTGAAGTGCATCCTTTTCACCAATAAGCGCTTCCGCTCCGTAAGAACAATACTTTCTTTTTAACAGCCTTACCAAAAAAGAGTTTTTAAAGCGCTTATTTATAATGCTGCGGTAAGCGTTTTTTCAATTAAATTAAAAAAAAAAAGAAACAAAAAAAAAAAAAAAACTGGCCGCGCTAGGATTTGAATCCACGACCGTCCGCATGCTAGATATTTTTTTCTTACATTTACCGACCTTTAGACCGCTACACCAACGCCCGATGATATGAAAAGGTATTAAATTTGTATATTAAGCAAATGTTGTCCAAACAGAATTTGACATACAAATGCTCCTGCAGCATTACATAGAATCATTGTGCAATCAGTTTCAATTCAATTAAACAAAAGTAAATAAAAATGAGAAAGGAAAATAGAAAAGTGAAATAAAAAAAGGTTGAATAAAAAATATTTTAATAAAAAAAAATAAAGCAAAAACAAATAAAACTAGTAAGGGTGGTATCTTTGGCCTGGCCAAAAACTACATACCCTACACTGCATTTCAAGTATATTATTAGGAGAGTTCAAGAAAAAATTGCATATATGGGAAGTGCCACGCCCTCGCCTCCGTGCTAACCTTGATTTTGCGAAGAGCTTGCATTCACTGTTCTGAGTGTTCCCAAGAGGAAAAATTTCTAGCGCTTCTGATCCAAGCACTGCAAAAGTGCTTGTCCCCATAGAAATTTAGAAGCACTATTACAATGATTTTTTATAAGGCTGCAGTAAGAACAACGTGAGTTCGAACCCAGCCCGGGAGATTTTTTTTTTTTACTTTTTTTTACTTTTTTTTGCTTAATTTTTTTTTTTAATTAAATATTTTTTATTCAACATCTTTTATTTCACTTTTCTATTTTCCTTTCCTTTCCATATAAGGCTGCAGTAAGAACAACGTGAGTTCGAACCCAGCCCGGGTGATTTTTTTTTCTGTTTTTTTATTTGTTTTTGCTTTATTTTTTTTTTATCAAAATATTTTTTATTCAACCTTTTTTATTTCCACTTTTCTATTTTAATTTCTCATTTTTATTTACTTCTGCTTACTTGAATTGAAACTGATTGCACAATGATTCTATGTAATGCTGCAGGAGCATTTGTATGTCAATTCTGTTTGGACAACATTTGCTTAATTTACAAATCTAATACCTCTTCATATCATCTGCGTTGGTGGAGCGGGTCGAAAGGGTGGTAAATGTAAGAAAAAAATATCTAGCACGCGGAGGGTCGTGGATTCAAATCCTGGCGCGGCAGTTTTTTTTTTCTTTTTTTTTTCTTTTTTAATTTTATGAAAAAACGCTTACCGCAGCATTACAAATAAGCGCTTTAAAAACTCTTTTTTGGTATAGGCTGCGGTAAGCTCTTGCTCGCTTACATCCTATGACATGCAATGTTAAAAAGAAAGTTTTGTTCTTACGGAGCGGAAGCGCTTATTGGTGAAAAGGATGCACTTCAGAAGGGTTTTTGAAGCACTTCTTTTCCCCTTGGGTTTAAGTAAAATTCGGTTAGGTTTTCTTAAAAAAATCTTTCAGTATAGCATTTTGAAACTTTCGCTTACATGGGAGGTGCCACGCCCTCTTATCCTACTTGGCCTTCTTTAAGCTCAGAGTTTACAATTAATGTTCTTCATGTTTGAGTGAAATTTGGTTGGATTATCTCAAAAAACACTTTCATTATATAATTTTGAAACATTTGCTTATATGGGAGGTGCCACGCCTTCTTGTCCGAGTTTACCTAGATCTTGCGTGTAGCTTGCATTTATAGATCCGAGTGTTTGAGTGTAATTTAGTTGGGTTATCTCAAAAAACGCTTTCCGTATAACATTTTGAAACTTTTGTTTATATGGGAGGTACCACGCCCTCTAGTCCGAATTCGCCTAGTTTTTGCTCAGACCTTATACTTACTTTCCTTAATATTCATGTGTATTTTGCTTCTGTTGTTGCAAGTAATGCTCTTATTATTGCATTTTGAATATATTTTTTGTATGGGCGGTAGGCGTGTCCGTTGGCCTATTTCGCTCATTTTCAATCCCCAGAGCTAACTTTAATGACGGAGGCAGAATACCAAATTTCATTGAATCATGTTGCTCAGTTTTCCCAAAAAATGTATTTCCACACACACCCAGCCAGCCACCCAGCCAGCCAGCCAGCCAGCCAGCCAGCCAGCCAGCCAGCCAGCCAGCCAGCCAGCCAGCCAGCCAGCCAGCCAGGCAGGAGCAGGCGGACATGGCCATATCGACTCAGGAGGTGACGCTGATTAAGAAGATACATACTTTTCCATACCTGCCACGCCTCCTTCTCTGCGTTACAAATGGAAGGACAAAGTGAATATGCCCTGGGTGTAGGGTATAAAAACGGAAAAAAAAATCACCCAGGCTGGGTTTGAACTCACGTTGTTCTTACTGCAGCCTTATATGGAATCATTGTGTAATCAATTTCAATTCAGTTAAACAAAAGTAAATTAATAAGAGAAAGGAAAATAGAAAAGTGAAATAAAAGATGTTGAATAAAAAATATTTTAATAAAAAAAAAAAAATAAAGCAAAAAAAGTAAAAAAAAGTAAAAAAAAAAATCTCCCGGGCTGGGTTCGAACTCACGTTGTTCTTACTGCAGCCTTATAAAAAATCATTGTGATAGTGCTTCTAAATTTCTATGGGGACAAGCACTTTTGAAGTGCTTGGATCAGAAGCGCTAGAAATTTTTCCTCTTGGGTAGCGACATATGTACACAATCAAAACTACATGAGAGTTCATACTAGGGATGTCAATTTTCGGGTTCTTATTGATCCCGGGATTTTCGGGATTTTGAAACGCAATCCCGGGATCAGTCCCGGGACTGAAGCATTTTTTAAATAGATCAAATATTAAAGTCTTTAATAAAAACGAATGTTTTTGAAACAATGAGTGTTCATCATTTTCAATGAGATCAATTAAATTCAAATGAAAATGTATATATTGCTCTCGATGATCACAAATTCGAGGTCCAAGGCTTTGCTGACGATCTGATTATTATGGTTAGAGGCAAGTTTGACTCTACCGTAACTGAACGAATGCAACTAGCTCTCAACTTAGCTCTAGGCTGGTGTCGAGAGAAAGGACTCAAAATTAACCCTAGTAAAACCACACTGGTGTCCTTTACCTGGAAGAGGAAGCTAAACCTGAAAGCTTCAAATCTGGGAGAAACAGCGCTAACGGTTTCCGAGAAGGTGAAATATCTTGAAGTAATCCTAGATAAAAGTCTGACTTGGAATAGTCATCTATCATACATAACAAATAAAGCCTTAAGAATAACATATGCTTGTCCAAGGCTATATGGTAAAACATAGGGATTACGGTCAAAAATGATGGCATGGTCCTATAAAACTAACACCGTACCAATGATCACTTATACTGCATTAGCATGGTGGCAAAAGATAGACCAAGTAAAGGCTCAGAATGAACTAAACTACTAAACTAAATCTTCAGAATAGCCTGATTGGGTATTACAGGGGCACTAAGGACGTGCCCGACAGTAGCTCTAGGCATGCTTACGGGTCTCACCCCTCTTCACCTTATGGTTAAGAAGGAAGCAGCCTGTGCGGCCCTCATACTAACTCATTTACAACAACTTAAAGAAGGCAATCTATTAGGACATGTCAAGATCTTGGATGTATTCTGGGACACACCATGTCTTTCGGTCTCCGATAAGTTAAGTAAAAGTTTGTTTTCTCTAGAAAATTCAAAGTGGTAATCAATGACCGCGCTGAATGGAAAAGGAAGGACATAAATGTAGCACAGGGCTCACAGTTATGGTTCACTGATGGGTCCAAAATGGAAGATGGCAGCGCGGGAGCTTGAGTTGTGGGACCAAGATTCCAGAAAGCAGTTGCGATGGTAAAAACAGCTTCCATTTTTCAGGCGGAGGTCCACGCTTTAGAGTTGTGCGCTAGAGAATGCCTAAGAAGGGGCACTTGCGGCACCAACATATACATTTATTCGGACAGCCAAGCAACTTTAAAATCACTAATGGCTTTTTCAATGCACTCCAAGCTTGCCTGGGAGTGTTTTGAACTTCTTCAAGCCCTATCCAGGAGGAATGAAGTTACTCTATTTTGGATACCAGGGCACGAGGGGCATAAAGGCAACGAAAGGGCAGACTGCTTGGCCAAGAGGGGCGCACTCAATACTTTCATAGGCCCAGAACCCTTCTGCGGAGTAAACAACAGTTTTAAAAATAACTTAATACGGGAATGGGAAAAGAAAGCCTCTCCGATCACTGGAGAGCCAAAGAAGGTATGCGATAGGCGAAGAGGCTGATCAATCCAAAACATATTAAGGCAGAAGCTGTTTTAAATCTCAGTAGAAAAGATATAAAAACGTACAGTGAAATAATGACAGGTCACTGTAAACTCAATTATCACCTTAAAAAAGATGGGTTTGGTAGACGTTGACTCCTGTAGACTCTGCTTAGAGGACTCGGTAACAGCGGAACATGTACTATGTACTTGCCCCGCCGCGGTGAGACGCAGAGTAAGATACCTAGGTGCCGAGATTTTAAATCCAAATGACATAGGTAAAATTAATCCCACGGCAGTGACATGATTTACAAATAGTCTAGAACTGTTCTGATAAGGAAAGAGGCTGAACAAACGATATTTTAGGTCGCAGTGCAATCCAGAGCCTTTTAATAGTAATGTATTGCTTTTAATATTTAGATTTTTTCTTCAAAATTGATCTTAAAATTTAACACGCTCAGAATTTCGTATTCCAATCTTGATCGAAATTTCCAACATATGTGTACGGGGTGGTTGGAAATCAGTAGAACACCGGAAAATGTAAGATTCCTAGAACTATTCTGAAAATCTTTTCTAATGGAGATGCTCCAAAACCAGCAAGCCTATTGGTATCGTTCCGCTAATTTCCAGCACCAAAGCGTGTGACACAGTGCGGTACGACGACGCTACGACGCTCGAAACCGGAATTGAGAACATGCGTGATTTTATGGAAATTTTAAATTTCTTGAATTAAAGTACCAAAGATGCTATTGTAAATATAGATCAAGAAACTGTGTATTTCTTGAACAAAGCATTCTTTTTTGTTTTTTTTTTGTTTAAATATTTCAACTAATGATTTCTCTGTCTGTTTGTGCTACATAAAAAATGGGAAACGGTAAATATTGGTATTTTTTGTGCAGCTGTTGACAATATTTTTCAAAAAAACTGTATAGATACTTTTCGTTTCTTACGTTTTGCCTTTCTATTTAATCATCTATCCACCCATCCATCCCAACCATCCATCCATCCATTCATCTATTCATCCTTTTATCCATGACTGAGAGGAGCACATGTGTCAAAACATTTTTCTTTGTTTAAGTGTCTTATAAGTTTTCTATTTCATTTTCACCTTCAACTTTCTTTAGAACAAAAAGAAAAAAAAAAACTTTTTCAAGTGTATTTGGAAATAATCTATGGGTTGTCTTAAAACAAATGCTACCAAAATAGGTACAACAACAACATAAGAGAGCAATTATTGAAACAAAAAAATTTACCTAATTGCTTGTGTTTTTTTTGGGATTTTTTTTTTCTTAATGGTTGACAAAAATTTATCTTTTGAAAAAAATATTTGAAAAAAAAACTTTGTTTAAATTTTTGCATCGAACCGCAGTACATAAAAAAGTTTTTTCAAAATTAGTCAATGGCATATGTACATATCTCTAAATTAATACACAAGAAACAAATTTGTCCCACCTTTTTTACTATGTAAGAAATGGAGCACGATTTTGAATTATACACCATTAGAAAGGTATTTGTGTGTAAATGTGCACAAAGTGTGCATTAAAATGCACTGACTGACTTCATGTTTTCTTTTCGTTTCACATTTGTTATTGTACCAGAAATGATAAATGAGATTTACTATTTTGTACTATATAGCAAATAAAAAGTACTAAAAGTGTCCAAAGAGTACCAAAATTATTTAATACATTTGTAGTCGAATTTTGACCACTGGGCGATTCTAGTACTATATAATATTGTGCAAACATGCAACATGGATTGAAAATTTTCTCGCAATTCTATGCAAAATTAAATTATATTCTTTAACATAGCATCCTTTTATAGCGATTTTTTATGCCTTTCAAACTTCTCAGAAAAGCAATTTCAGTCACGTTACGCTTAGAGCTGGGTACGGGCCTGTGTTTTATTTTCGTGGCCCGCGGACCTTTACTCTTTGACTACGGGCTCGTGCCTTGAAATCGTGTTTTGTGCGGGCTTCATGCGGGCTCGGACTTAATAACAAAAACCCGTAGGCTCATGTTAGGTTAGGGTGGCGGTAATTGCAAACAGCAAAAACCTCGCATAGACCGACTAGGTCGATAACATTACCACAAACTCCCTTCTGTTAGGAGGATAGTATTGTTCTGTCTTCATGATTTTCATCAATATCGAAGGTTCCAGTTTTTAAAGCGAAAATCATTAGCATTATGCAGCAATTCCAGTTACCTCATTTATGGAGCCGAACATAGCCTGCCAAGATTAGCCATTTGGCGTCTGGCTAGCGCTGGGCAATGGCAAATGACGTGTTCTACCGTTTCTACCTCATCAGGTTCGGAACAGTTTCTACACCAGTTATTTGATACTAAACCCATCCTGTTTGCATAGAGTCCAATTAAGCAGTGTCCGGTTAAAACACCGATCAAAAGTCTGCAATTAAATCTGCTAAGGGAGAGTACGTACCTATGCTGTTTTTTTGTTATTATGTATATCTTAAGAAGCCCAGAAGTTTTCGGCAGTTTTGTTATTATACGTTTTGTTATTATACGTTTTGTTTGTTACCAATCTATTTTCCGTAGAGGCTCATAAAGGCCCTTAAGTTAAGGGAAGGTTGAGAAGCATAAGAAAAAATTCCGTTCTTGAATATGTAATAATATGGTAGTATCGGGCCTGGCAGGCCGGGCTCGGGCATCGACAAATAATATTCGTGCGGGCCCGGGCTTTTTTTTAGGCTAGTTCCACTTCATTATTGTATCGAAATCCTTCGTCCAAGAACTACCTTTGAAATTTTGAAATGCAGAAGAAACAGAATAGAATAGAATAGACTTCAATATGATATGTGTTTATTTATTCTATTTTATTCTATTCTATTATATTCTATTCCATTCTATTCTATTCTATTCTATTTTATTCTATTCTATTCTATTCTATTCTATTCTATTCTATTCTATACTATTCTATTCTATTATATTCTATTCTATTCTATTCTATTTTATTTTATTTTATTCTATTCTATTCTATTCTATTCTATTCTATTCTATTCTATTCTATTCTATTCTATTCTATTCTATTCTATTCTATTCTATTCTATTCTATTCTATTCTATTCTATTCTATTCTATTCTATTCTATTCTATTCTATTCTATTCTATTCTATTCTATTCTATTCTATTCTATTCTATTCTATTCTATCCTATTCTATTCTATTCTATTCTATTCTATTCTATTCTGTTCTATTCTATTCGTATCGCATCGTATCGTATCGTATCGTATCGTATCGTATCGTATCGTATCGTATCGTATCGTATCGTAACGTATCGTATCGTATCGTATCGTATCGTATCGTATCGTATCGTATCGTATCGTATCGTATCGTATCGTATCGTATCGTATCGTATCGTATCGTATCGTATCGTATCGTATCGTATCGTATCGTATCGTATCGTATCGTATCGTATCGTATCGTATCGTATCGTATCGTATCGTATCGTATCGTATCGTATCGTATCGTATCGTATCGTATCGTATCGTATCGTATCGTATCGTATCTTATCGTATCCATTAGAACATTTTAAAACCTTTGCTTACATGGGAAGCACCATGCTCTCCTGTCCGAGTTCACCTAGTTTTTGCTAAGAGCTTGCATTTACTATCCTTAGTTTCTGAGTGAAATTGAAAAACTCTTTCAGTATAGCATTTTGAAACTTTTGCTTATATGGGAAGTGCCATGCCCTCCTGTCCGAGTTCACCAAGTGTATGCTCTGAGCTTGCACCTATTGTATCTAGTATTAACGTATATTTTGGTTGCGCTATAGCTTATGATGCTCATAAAATTGCGTTTTAAACCTTTTTTTCTTGTTTGTGTGGTAGGTGTGTCTCTTGACCGATTTCGCCTATTTTCAATCCTACAAACTAACTTTAACGACGAAGGCAGTGTACCAATTTTCATAAAATTATCTTGCTCTCAAAATATATTAAAATGATTTCAACGGACAAACAGACATCCAGACAGAACAGATAGACGGACATGGCTTAATCGACTCAGGAGGTGACGCTGATCAAGAATATACATTAGGGTGGGCCAAATTGTATGGACGAAATTTTATCGACCTCGGCTACCCCCCCATGTGAAAGTTCATTCAATTCTATGAATATTTGCCCAAGGAACTATACCTCTGCGTTTAACTTTAGTTCGGCGCATTTTTGATCGAAAATTTCACTTTTTACTAATTTTTTTTTTTATTTTCATACAAAATTTTTAAAATTTTTATAAAATCAAAAGTAATGTCATTACATGATTTGGCTGGTATTCTGTCAGTAATCAATTAAATTGGGTTCTGTTTACATAAAAAGTTTACTTGATGGTGTGGAATTGATGCTATATATTTAAAAAAGTGATATGGGTCAAATAGCCGATTATTTTGACCGACATTCAAAATAAACGATTCATATTTTTGGATGCATTTTTTCAAACAAAATACCAATCTAGGCTAAAAGTTCATTCAATTCCATGAATATTTGCCCAAGAAACCGTACCTCTACGTTCAACTTTAGTTCGGCGCATTTTCGATTTTTGGTATATTGTTCTGTTAAATTTAAAAAAGCGGCTAATTTATTTCCTAAAACTGCCACTACATGTTGCCCTGGGTAAAAATGAGTGTCAGATTTGGCATCCTAGCATCCAAAAACACTTGGGTTGGTGTTTCGATTGAAAAAATCCATGTAAAAATATGAATGTTTATAATAAATTTACATAATTTGACCGATATAATTTTTTGGAATAAATATAATTAATTTCACGCTATCAAGTAAACTTTTCGTAAAAACAAAACCCAATTTTATTGATTACTGACAGAATACCAGCCAAAACATATTACGAAAAAGCTAAGAAAAAATTATAAAAAAAATAATAATAACACATTAAAACTCATAATTTTTTCACCTCCACAATATTTAATAAGCTTTACTTGATTTAAAGCTTGAAGCTAAATATTCAAGAAGGCTAATAGCTGTAGTAGCTAAACTCTATATATATGTATATATGATATTACTTTTGGCTCTATAAGAATTTTGAAAATTAAGCATAAAAATGAATATAAACGCAAGGTAAAATTTTCAATCGAAAATGCGCCGAACTAAAGTTGAACGTAGAGGTACGGTTTCTTGGGCAAATATTCATGGAATTGAATGAACTTTTAGCCTAGATTGGTATTTTGTTTGAAAAAATGCATCCAAAAATATGAATCGTTTATTTTGAATGTCGGTCAAAATAATCGGCTATTTGACCCATATCACTTTTTTAAATATATAGCATCAATTCCACACCATCAAGTAAACTTTTTATGTAAACAGAACCCAATTTAATTTATTACTGACAGAATACCAGCCAAATCATGTAATGACATTACTTTTGATTTTATAAAAATTTTAAAAATTTTGTATGAAAATAAAAAAAAAAATTAGTAAAAAGTGAAAATTTTCGATCAAAAATGCGCCGAACTAAAGTTAAACGCAGAGGTATAGTTCCTTGGGCAAATATTCATAGAATCGAATGAAATTTCACATAGGGGGTAGCCGAGATCAGTTTTCAAATCGGCCCACCCTAATATACATATATAGGTGGTGACGCTGATCAAGAATATACATATTTACTTTTTTATACCTGACACGCTTCCTTCTCCACGTTTGAAACGCAAGGACAAAGTGAAAATATCCTTGGTTCAGGGTATAAAAATAGTTGAAAACGTCGATGTTCAATCAGTTGAGACATGTCAAAATTGTTGAAAAATTTTGGAAAATGATGGAAATGTCGTCAAAGTTTTATGATTAGAACAAATAATGGCAATTTCAGAAATCATTCGAAAACTATAAAAAATTATAAAAATGATAAATGCTTAATCATTCGAAGAATGCTGAAAAAGTCGAAAAAGTGTTAATAAAATCGGAAAATTTTTAAAGTCAAGAAAAGTTGATAATATCGAAAATTGTGAAAGAAGTCGGAAAGTGTTGAAAAAATGTTGTCTTTCAAGCCCAAAATTCTATAAGAGATGAAAAATATCACAAAAACCAGAAGCATGAAGAAATTTAAGAATATTAGTAATACTGAAAAAAGTCGTGAAAGATTTAAAGTCAAAAAATGTTGGAAAGGCTGAAAAAATCTTAAGAACTAGAAGAGAGTTGGAAGTAAAATTTTAAAATTTAAGAAAAAATTTCGAAGAAAATATGAAAACAGTCGAATAATTCAGAAAAGTCGTAATAATATGGTACAAGATAAAGAAAGTTTTCGATAATTCTATGAAATCCTTAAAGTCACTTTTCAGGCCATTTACTGCTGTATACCATTCTCTTGCATATACTTACATCCCAGTAAACAAATTAAAAAATATTTAAATTATAAAACGGTGCTACTAATTCTTGCTTTAACTTTTTAATAAATAACACTAATAAAAATTCTTTTTTTTTTTTTAATTATAGAAACCACGGATATTTATGATATGACTATGAAATATATTTTGCTTAAGCATTTTGGAAATTTATGAGAAGTTGCATGTTTTATAATTATAATTTATGAGGATTTTTAAAATGAAATATTTTGAATATAAAATGAATAGAAAATGAATAAGGAAAAAAAAAAAAAAAAAACATTCTGTAAGATCAAATGTGTTAATGGGCTCTTTCTATCAATGCAAATGTTTTTACGAAAGTATCACAAAAACGTTAAATTCTGTATACACGATTCCAATAAAAATTTGAAGATAACGACTGTTAGGTCTCATCAAAAATGGGTCGATGATTGCATAATCATTCATTTAATTAGCTTATTTATATTTCAAATGAAACAGTGATATTTTTGCCTAATGAAATGTAATGAAAATTTATTATCAAATTATTTATGAACTTATGAACTGAAAAAAAAAAAAAAAAAGAAATCAAATTTAAAAATGTTTTAACACACGCTTGATAATATTTAATACAAAAAAATAAACATTCCATAAAATAATAAACATAAATATATTTTTAATGGCATCTTTAGTTGCGAAACATTATTTTTATTCTGGAATACTAAAATTTTGCAACATTCCGTTTGTGCTATCAGCACAATTTGCAATCAATAAATATTTTTCAACGTAGAGTTCATGATCTTTGGACGAGTTGAGATAACCATAATGATTATCTAGCTATTTTTACATTATTTCTATATTCGCATTATCGTTGTGCTCTAGAAATTTCTCGAGTGAAAGAAACCTATAAAAAAATATGTGGTCCAGTTTCTTCGCACAAAGCTTTGCATTTAAGTTAAGTAGCGCTGAAATGAACCCAACCCATCAACCCAATAATTAAAGAGATTAAAAGTGTTACATTTTGCTTTTTTATTTTTAAACACCATTATGTTTACGAAGCAGTTGCTATGTGTGTCTTTTTTTTTAAATAACTTTTTTTTTTATAGTTAAAGTAAAACATTTTATTTTTTTAGTAATATTCTTGTTTTCTTTAATAATAATGCCATAAATTATCAAAATTCATGGGTCTTAGCGAAATATTTTTAGTGCCATTAAAAAAAAAAAAATCATCGAAATAAATAAATAACAAAAATATAATCATAAAATAAAATATTATTTTATCTAAGTTATTAAGAAAACACCATCACTTTAAACCATAAAAATGTTAAATAACATCATTCTCTACCTACAATGCAGTCCACCCCCCGAGACACGTAATATGCAATGGATTTTTCAATAATTTCTACATTGAGAGAATAATCTGCTTGAAGTGAATGCGTTTGTTCAGAAAACGCATGGATATGTATGACTTGTTTTGTGAAAACATAAATACCTTATGTGTGAAATAAGCCAAATTTCACATAGAGCGAAAGCACCATCGCTTCAGACTGTTACAAAGTGGCTTTAAAAATTCCAGACTAAACAGTTTTCTGTAGAGAATGAGCTATGGGAAGGTCGGCTAAAATCTACGATCGATAAGAGAAATAAGAGTCTAAAATGGTGAAGGCTTTAGTTGACGAAGATGTACGATTGATAATGCCAAGGCTGTGTCGCGAATGCTGGTGGGTTCAACGAATTTTAAATGAGATTCAAAAAGAAGCTCGAGTATGTTTTACCCATTATTTCCTTAACAAATTCGAAAACGGACAATCTAGCAACCTCAATAAAAACGCTTGGTTTATTAAGTGCGACCCGGAAACCAAACAACAGTCCATGATATGAAGCCCGAAAGGAGCAAATCCTCCTACTAAAATACGTAAAAAAATATGCAAAAAAAATTAAGATGTCTACCGAACTTTTGTTAGTCCCTCCGTATTCCTTTGTGAATCTTTAATATTTAAAAATTTCAATCTTCAATGTTTTTATAAGAGGAATGGAGCGCATCAATAGCGCTTCTGAAGCGCTCTTAAGCAGCAGTGAAGCGCATCTCTCTCGTTGCCAAAAGCGCTGAAATTAACTTTGGCATGTCATTGGAACGAAGCGCTTCGCTCTCGCTACCAGAAATGTTTTTTGGATGCGCATCGCTCTCGCTACCAGAAATGCTCTTTGGTTGCTTTTTGGATGACAATGAAAATATTTAAAAAATTAATTTTTAATTGAAATTTTACGTCTTTCGTCACAAAGACACATCAGACAATTATATTTTTTTGATGTAATTATAATTATTTTTATTTTACTAAATTAATTATAATTGAATTAATTATAGTTGAAAAACTTTTGTGTTAGGTCTGGGCCGGAGTTGAACCGAGGTCCTCACGGTTGCTACAACTCTCAATCGCAGTGCCAGTCGCTAGACCACCGCTCCATCCTTGCGCTCTTACGAAGCTGACTTATTGACTTATTTTGTTTTGTGCGTAAATACATGACCGAAAGCGCTTCGTTCTCACTACCGGAAATGCTCTTTGGATGCGCATCGCTCTCGCATCCAGAGATGCTGTTTGGATGCGCATCGCTCTCGCTACCTATAGCGCAGAAAATATGCGCATACAAATCAGCTCTTTAGATGCGAGAAGAACGCGCATCGCTATTGCATCTTGGGGATGCGCATCGAAATTTTCTGTTGGGAAGTGGAATACATCATCTTTGTATCTGCATCACACATACACGTATGAGTCAATCTTTGCGTAATCGATTAAGATTTCGGTTGACATCTCCGATTTTTATGAAAATTGGTGAAAAGTTAGTATTTGACATACATATAATTGTGGTCAAATCATTCTTCGAAATTCCGAAAATTTCCAAGATGCCATAGGAAGTTCGATCCAACTTTAACATACTCACATATTTCAAAATTCATAGCTTTTTTCGGCTTTTTATCCGATTTTAATGAAATTTTCATGGTTAGTGCAGAATGATATGTGCTTTTGAAAAAAAATATTGCACTGAGAAAAAAGCTTTTGTAATTTTTAAAGCCATTTTAGGGCTTGGAGTACCATTTTAATATTTTTTTTAAATATTTTTATTTATATTTTTCATACGAAATCCACTCTAATGAGGAATATCCCTGCAGTAAAAATATGAGACTGTCTACAAAAAATACTAGTTCTCGGTTACTACTAGCTCAAAACTAGTTTAAAAGGGATGCAGTAGGTGCCAGTTTGATATAAATTTGTAGTTTGTAGGGAAAAATAAATTTGGAGTCTAGCAAAATGTAACGATTTGTGACAGGGAGGGGGAGAGGGTTCATGAAAATGTGACGTCTGGAATAATAATTCCAGTTGAGTATCTTTCCAGCCGAAAATTTTCCTATTACATACGATTCATTTTGCCCTTCAGTCTAATAAGATCTCGAGTCGAGAATTTGTCAATCATGCCACATATATTTCGCTACAAAGTAATGCTCCAGGAACACATAATTTTGCACAAGACTAACAAGAAGTCGAGTAATGTATTGCCGGAAATTTGACCCATCACAGTAGCAGCAGATCAAGTGGATTGGCTAGACGAGGACTATTTAGATTTCACTGGCTTAACGAATATTCCGAAGGGGGTCATTTGTGACATGGGTCGAAAATCCTTTGAAAAACCGTGACGTCCTTTATCGACAGCCCAATATGAAATAATTTGTGTCAAAATAAATTGTGTGCCAAAATAAATTGTGTACAACTTTTGGATAAAAATATAAAAAAATACAGCATTAACATAAAATATAAGCAACTAAGACAGAACAATAAATTAAGCAATTTTACAAACATATTTATATATTAAGATGGGTCAATTTGTATAGAAGAAAATTTTCATGGTCCGGCAAAAACCGTAAAATTTGGATGATTTAGAGAAACTTTGCCGAAGAAAGTAAATATTTTCATTATATTTTGAGCTTATAGCTTAATTCAATACCTTTCCAAAAGTGGTCTAGGCATGAAAATCGGTTAAGAAATGTGCAAGTTATTGACAACTATTTGAGGAGAGTTTGTCACAATTTACCAATTTTTCCACTCTTTGCACCCTTTCACAAGCCACGAAAAGAAACTCAAATTTTTTTTTGCCATTTCTACAATGTTACCGGACATAGTCCCAACGAACATAATCCCCACTTCGTAAATGGGGATTATTTCAGAACATTTTTCGGTCATAATCCCCATTTTGGTCGTGGGGGTTATGCCCGCAAACTTTTCGGACATAATCCCAATAAGGGTTATGTCCCCATTTCGTGAATGGGGATTATGTCCGTGGGGACTATGTCACGGCACCTTTCTACAAGACGGCATGAAACGAAACCATGTACCAAATTTCAGCAAAATCGAAAGAGGTGTGGCAGATCTTGTTACGCTAGGCATGGAATGGCAGTATTGCATTTAGGATTTATAATTTATATGGAATGTGAAACGCCCTCCTGTCTGAGTTCGCCTAGTTTTTGCTCAAAGTTTGCATTTAATATTCTTAGTATCTGAGTGAAATTTGGACGGCTTAGCTCAAAAAACGCTTTTAGTATAGAATTTTTAAACTTTTTCTTATATGGGAGGTGCCACGCCTCCTTTTCCGAACTCAACTTATTTTTGCTCAAAAGTTGCACTTACTATTCCTAGTGCCTGAAAACTGATTTTCAAAAGTTTACGTTCAGAATTACATTTTTGGCCAGCTTTTACTTTGATTGGCAGCAGTGTATGTCCTAATATAAATATGTATTGGTAGACTACAAAAAAAAAAAAAACAATTGGTTCAAGAATAGTTGTTAAATGATTACTCCCATACCACAACTAGCCCTGGACTGGTATAAAAGTAGTGCAGAAGGGGCCAATTGAAATTTCTTAGAACATCAACACACAAAAAAGAACAGTTGCTTGTATGTAAAAAGGGTTGAAGTCGGACTAGTACTGATTTATATAGGACTAGTAAATGGACTACACTTAGAACTACACTTAGATTAATCAATTTGCCAGCAGGGATAATACAAACTGTGTAAAAACTTCAAAACAGAGTCTGAATAAAATTTTACTCTGAAATGTGGAGAACTACCGATTGTTATAATTTCATATATTGATAAGAAACTTTTCAACATTGCTGAGGAAATTTTTACACAGTTTGTGTGAAATTTTACAAAGTTTCGCTAATCGCTTTTACTGATATCACAGGCCCACAAAAAAAAAAGTACCCTGCGCGAAAGATCAGACCACCTGAACTTTATGTTTTCGGGGTCGCTGAATCCGAATATGGTGCCAGAATATCGAAGTTGGTTCGGGTTTTTTCATAAAACCAGCAATTCTGGCACCATATTCGGATTCAGCGACCCCGAAAACATAAAGTTCAGGTGTTCTGATCGTTCGCGCAGGGAATTTTTTTTTGTGGTTCTGTGCACGGACAAAAAAAAAAAAAAAGTAACCTGCGCTTAAGATTAGACCACCGGAACTTTATGTATTCGGGGTCGCAGAACTCGAATATAGTGCCAGATTAGCGAAGTCGGTTCGCGTTTTTTCAGAAACCAGCAAAAATCTGTAATTTTCAGCATAATTGTTGATTTCGCTATTCTGGCACCATATTCGGATTCAGCGACCCCGAAAACATAAAGTTCAGGTGGTCTGATCTTTAGCGCAGGGTAATTTTTTTTTGTGGGCCTGTGTATTTATTAGAAAAAAAAATTTTGAAATTTCTACATTTCTCTGCATGTAAGCGAATTTCTCCACCAAACCCCACATACTGCACCCTCCCTAATCCTGCCTCATTTCACATGGACAACATGAATTGTCGTCTATTAAGAAGCAAAAAAAAAAGAAACAAAAACCTTCTGTGTTCATCGTTTCGGGTAGCGCCCACCTTGTCTCAAATTGTCCGACGCGGTATTTCGTTCGTTCGAAAACTCATTTCGTGGATGGCGACGTCGTTGATGGTTTTGAAATGGTGCGCGTTGTTCAGAAACAACAAAAAACGAAAAAAAAAAAAAAAAACACAAAGATTTCGAAAGCGAAAGTTTTCGTCGTCGTGTTGATGGAAAACGTTTTCATTTGGAAAATGCAAAGCGTTCATAACAAGGAAATTGTTTTTGTTGTTGTGATGTTGATGTTTTTGTGATTTTTATTGTATTTTGGCGTTGTTTTTGGTAGCGGTGATGTTGGTGTTATTTTTGTTGTTGTCGGTAGTGTGACGTGTTGTCGCCGCCGCCGCCGACACAACGAATGTGTTAAATCTACATTTTTATAGAAATTTTCAGCTAAAAATTTTGAGTGGGCTGAATTTTGTATAATGATGATGATGATGTTGATGATGTTGATCGTCTAAGTTGATGTTTTTAGAACATTTTTTGTTGTTGTTTTTTTATATCTGAAATAAAAATATACATTCAAAGGAATAGACTAGTAATTTTGGCGAAACAAAGGGATTTTTACACATAAGTAGATACCGCTTGTAATCCATTTTTTTGAAACATTAACAATTTAATTTAAACCTTTCACTTATTTTTTGCATATTTACTTATATCAGAAAGTTTTGTCGACATTTCAGTTCAATTCAACATTGAATATAATTCACATTATTTACTTCCTAATCACTATGGACCCTTGCGGTCTATGTGTGGCAATATTGCCGCCACCCTAACCGAACCTACTTGCTTAATTGGGGAAAAGTTTCTAGTCGGTTTGCTGCAGCACCTCGTCTTTTCAATGCTTTGAAGTTGCAATTTTGATCGATAGTGCTATTAAAGTCTATGGTGGTTAAGTGTAACATTATGCTTTCCACTCATTTATCTATTCCACAAAAATGCGATATTTATTAATGATCCCATAAGGCAAAAGCCTGCTGGTTGATTCCGAATAAGAAAGTTCAATTTCTCGTAGATTTTTGTAAGAAGGGTTTCCTTGAGGAGCTTGTGAGTGGAAAATTCATTATGCCAACGAACAAAAAAAAGAATGGCCTCAGAAATTTCTCAATTAAATTCAGTTGACAAGTTAGCTTTGGCTACGAAGATGAAGCTTAGCTCTGAAGGAGCAATTGATGCCGCTTTTGTCTTACAAGACATAACAAAATCTCCCACTAGAGCCACAAAATACAGAGTTGCATATAAATCGACAATGAAACCCATACAGACCCATACATATTAAGCATGAGTAAAACATATCCAAAAAAAGGTAAAAACTTATCACCAGATGCCCTAAAAATTTTGCTTTGTCAGTTTATAAAGCAATCTGATGTGGAATCAGAATGCAGTACCTCGTCTGACGACGATAACGAGAATTAACTAACTAAAACTCTATCTTATACACCCTTTATATTGCAAATTTGTATATATACGTATATTATAGAGTGCAAATAAATGTGGTTTTTTGGACATGGTTCCTTTTTCCACAATAATTGAAGTGTTTTTACTTCCGCTGAGTTATCGAGGGTTCTAAAAAAGAATAAAGAAGAAAATAAAAGTAAACAGCTACTGCCAGTCCGGCATTTTGTTTTTCGGAATACCTTATTTCAGATTTCTGAAACAGTAACAATAAAAATTCATATTTTGTAACAAACAATAAAATTCGTAGAAGGATGTCAGAGTAAACAGCTACTTCCGGTCCGCCATTTTGCTTTTCGGAATTTTTAACATCAAATTTCTGACACAGTAACAGCAAAAACTCATATTTTTCAAAAAACAATAAAATTCTTTAAAGGAAATCAAAGTGAAATCGTTGAGACCAAAAACATAGAAATTCACTTTAATTTTGCCGAATTAAAAAAAATGCTACCCACAGTGCTCCGTGTTCTTCTTTCTAGACTTGACTGAAGATCAGGAATATAGATTGGCAGCAGAGAGAATCTTTAACATACCGGCTACTATTTTATCATTGGCCCTATGCTCCTCCTAGGAGTTAAAGGAGAATACATACATACATACTATTTTATCAGCTCCTACACTGAAAAAAGAATATGTTTCCCTAACAGAAATATATTAGATTAAACATTCTAGAAAATATTTGTTAATAATTAAAAAAATTTCGGTAAATATTAAATGCCTTTAGTTACCCCTTGCAATATTGTTGATTGAGCCAAAAATTATATCTGTTTGATGGTTTATGAATCTGCGAATCAAATATTTGCTATAACTTAAAAAAACCTTGTCTGCACAAGGGTCCTAAAAAATTAAAATTATTAAAAAAACTTTTTTGTCAGAGTTAGTGGAATGTATAAGATGTTTGACTTATAACCTGGGGGAGTATGTTCGAATCAAAGACAAGAAAGTTTTTTATTTTTAACTAGTTATTTTATTAGATTTACTATGATTGACTTTGTGATTCGTTATAACTCTTTCGTATTTTAATTTGTATATGTAGAACATCTTAAGTTATAATATAGTTCTGACTATAAAGCTGTAAGATTCAGCAATTTACATTCGGTCATTGGTAGCTGGTAAATATATGGTAGCATCTAACAAAGAACAAAATGCCCTGGAGGAATGAGTTCGATCCCCACACAATCAAGATTTTTTTTTTTAATATTCTTGCAACTTGGCGAGTGCACTCAAATCTTCTTAGAAGAGTTTTTTTTAGTTTATAACAAATATTATATTTTATGATGTCGCCGTGATTCTAGCAAATATTGCCATGTTAGTTCCTATTTAATAAAAAGTTTAATAATAATAAAGTTCTAAATAAAAAATAATAAAGGTCATTAGATTCAAACATAAATTTGGTAATAATTAACAAACATACGACTGAACCCCTCATTAAATACATAATATCAAATATTCGATTCGCCTATATCAAATGTATTATACATACTGTTTTCTATGTGTATTGATTTGTTGTACCTATCTCACCTAATAAAGACGGACATGATGAAAGAATCTGTGTTCTTATTTTTGGAAGAAACGTTGATGTAATTTCTGGGGGAAGGATATGGCCATCCATTCTATCGCATGCAATCTTTTGCGATAACTATTATTTTGCTGTACAATTTTGGATTTTCTTAACCAATGAAAGAGTTAATAGTTTCCGAAAAGTATTCTTAAAAATTAAATTTTCGTAATCAATTAAATTTTTTCCATACAAAATTTGTATAGCTCAAACATTTAATCGCCTGAGTACACTTTTGTTCCATATAACACTTTTGACATTTGGACTTAAGACTTGTTATACAGGTTTTAAAACATGTCCTCTTTAATGGTGTTTGCGGATGTAATCAATCTGCTTCAGTTTCACAGATATTTTAAACTTTTTATCAAAGGATTTGGCATCGACGATTTTCCCCCTGTTCGATACTAAACTTCATCGAAATCGGCACACACCTTTAATTCAATACTATGTATATATAAGAGCGCCCATATGTGCAAAATTCTGATTTTGTTTACTCCCTGTCCATTTCCTGAAATTAGAGGTCAAAAAAATAAGATCTGAAAAAAAAAATTTGGAATCGGTAGTGGAAGAAACCCAGCCGGTTTTCGATCAAAGGTCGAAAAATTGACTAAAAAAAGGGAAGTCGCTTTGACTGCCCGTTACTTCAAAACTGTAGATTTTTTCATAATATTTTTAAGACAACTTTTGAAGACCATGACTAGGTCAACATTATCTTCTTAAAAAGTTTTGGTCCAAAATTAAATTTGTTGTTGTTTCGGTACAAAAACTTTAATTTTTAAAGAAAATTTTCATGACTTTTTTTCTATAAATTGGTTTTTTGTAATTTTTAAAGGGTGGAATATTTGTTCTGGAATTCCTATATTGTAGGGAATTAAATGTTGATTAATTCAAAGGAAAAATTGCTAAAAAATATTAGTTTTTAAGAAATGGAGCCCGTTTCAAAGTTAAGAAAAAAAAAATTATTTTTTTATTTTTTCTTCTTAATTTTTAGTTTGGTAAGAAACCATTTTAGTAGTCATATTTTCTAAACTAATTTGGGATTGCTGAACACGTAAATTGCATTTATTTTCGCTTTAGTGCGTTTTTGGGCTGTTCCAGCAGAGATAATCGAAAATTTCGAATTTCGTGCACGCAGCTCAGGAAAAAATTTCAATCAAGTTGTCGTGAACTGCACAAAGATGTGAAATTGCACCTGAGCATTTACTGAATAAGAAAAAAAGTTTTCAAAATCGGTTCATGGCATGGTTTTTAAAATGAAGTCGAAAAACGGTATTTAAAAAAAACGACTACAAACCAAATCCAAAATAGTAATTTTAGATGTAATTATTAATGCTGAATTCGAAATTGGACGCAAAATTGCTGTATCATTTATGGTTTGTGAGATATCTCACCCCTAATGTTAAAAAAACACGATTTTTGAGGTTGTGTAGAACACGCACAAAATTGTTTTGGTCTTTTCTATTAAATGCGTCATTTAGTACCGTTTTTCTTCTTCAAAATGAGTTACAGAATGGTCTTGTAGAATTTTTCATTAAAAAGTTATGACCATTTTAAAATAACATTATAAAAGATATAGTAATATGGCAATTGCTATAGAAAATCCGTACATGATTTTTTACTTTCATTTCATAGCTCATTTTGAAGGCAAAAAGCAGTTCTAAATGATGCATTTAATAACAACTAGCAATGCATTTTGTTGCATCCAATAAAGTAGCGATTAAAAAAAAAAAATGGGAATACTCATTTTTTTCCAACATTGAGACCGGCTCCAGACCTTAAAACTTATTATTTTTAAATAATTTTTTTTTGTTGAATTAATTAATATTTAATTCCATGCAATATAAGAATTCCGGAATAAATATTCCGCTCTTCAAAAATTACAAAAAACCAATTTATAAAAAAAAAGTCATGAAAAATTTCTTAAAAAATTTAAGTTTTTGTACCGAAACAACAACAAATTTAATTTTGGACCAAAAATTTTTAAGAAGATAATATTGACCTAGTCATGCTCTACAAAAGTTGTCTTGAAAATACATATTATGAAAAAATTATTTTAGTCAATTTTTCGACCTTTGATCGAAAACCGGCTGGGTTTTTTCCACTACCGATTCCAAATTTTTTTTTGAGATCTTATTTTTTTGACCTCTAATTTCAGGAAATGGACGGGGAGCAAACAAATTCTCAACTTTGCACATTGTGGGCGCTCTAGTATATATGAATAACGTATGCATGGAGCAAAAATTAGGTTGTCATTAATTTGTATTATATGGACCAAACTGTCAATGTGATTACTCCCTAACTTTCCTGGAAATTTCCGCTCTTACGACTTAATTCTAGACAAGGTAGATTTTAAGCGAATTATTGACCTTATTTTGTAAATTTTTTTTTTAGAGTAAATTAAAATCAACAAAGTTTTCCAAAATACATTCTGCATATGAAAGAAATATATACAGAATGTCCTCACCTAAATACATATGAATTGAAAATAATTTCAACATTTTTTTTTTTTTTTTTTTTTTGAAATTGAAAGTAAATATTGTACAGGTATGTAGACAGAAGGTTGTTGAATAGCGCCACCTGTGTTCATAAACTTGTGATAAATGTTTTCTTGTAACAACAACACCAACAACAACAATATTAATAACAACAAAAATACCAGCAGCAATAAAATTAAACAATTTCATTTTTATAAACTCGTGGATATGTACATACGAGTACGAGTACACTGAGAAAAGAGTAAGAATGTTCCATCAAATAAATGCATTTGGTTGCAAATTTTTAAATAAATAATTATTTGTTAACAGTTAGATAATTTACATTGTCGGCCGAAACAAGATATTTGTTTAAAAGATATGTTCGATCCTTACTGAAATTCGGCACTGGTCAAACTCGAACTCTGGTCAAAGTTCTGAAGCAAAAATAAGGACTTTTTGTTATGCCAGAACTATAAATAATGTTTTGCCAATTCCATCTAAAGTGCTGACAAAAACCGTTTCTAGTAGTGTGAGAAACTCGACCCTCTTCTTTAAAAACAATCTGAAATCTGACTTTTGCCTTAACAGATTCAATGTAAAAGTATGTTTTCTGAATGTTTACGAAACTATAATATGATTTTTTGAAAAAAAAAAAAAAAAAAAATATGATACCGATATAATTCAAAAAGATTTCCGTATAAAAAGTTACCTTGCCTCAAAAATAGTATAAACTGTATTTTCTGCATATCTGAAAATCCAAACTCAAATTCAAAATCGGAAATGGCTATTTATGTAGCAGATTCAAACCCATAATCCTTGCAAGACCATAAGTTTAAATTGTTGACTAACTTACTAGATCCATCCTGTAGAAATTAGGTGTTGAAGCATATTCCTTAGACTAATCTTCAAGCAATCAGAGAAAGTCATGAGCAAACTGAGTCAAAGGCGATTTTGCTCATCACTAAACAGAGACACTCGTATATTAGGCTGACCATTTTCTTGATGGCCCAATTCAGGACAGGAAAGCAATTATTTTATATAGGTGGGGCAAAAGTCATTGTCCATAATATATGGTCTCTGATCTGTCCTTTATAATCTATGGTCCATAATATATGATCCATGATCTGTCTTTTATGATCTGTAGCTTTTGTATATAATTTATTATCTGTCCTTTATAGTCCATGGTTCATTATCTATGACCTGTCCTTAATGATCTATGGTCCATAACCTTTGGTCTTTGATCTGTCCTTTCTGTTCTATGGTTCATAGACTAAAATTGTTGCAGAATAAAATAAGAACTAGTAAGGGTGTAACCTTTGGCCTGGCCAAACGTTAAGTGCCCTACACTGCAGTATTTTGAAAATTTTGCTTTTATGGGAGGTACCACGCCCTTTTGTCCGAGTTCACTCGGTTTTTGCTCAGAGCGTGCATTTATAGTTCTTAGTTTCTGAGTGAAATTCGATGGGATTATCTCAAAAAACGTTTTAAGTATAACGCTTGGAAGCTTTTTCTTATAATGGAGGTGCCACGCCCTCTTTTCCAAGTTCATCTAGTTTTAGCTCAGAGCGTGCATTTATAGTCTTTAGTATTTGAGTGAAATTCAGTTGGATTATTACAAAAAACTCTTTCAGCATAGCGTTTTGAAACTTTTGCTTATATGGGAGGTGCCACGCCCTCTTGTTCGATTTTACCCATATTTCGCTCAGAGTTTGCACTAATAATTCGTAGTATTTAAGTATATTTCGGTTGAATTGTCGTGAAAAATACTCCAAAAGTTGCATTTTGAATATATTTTTTGTATGGGCGGTAGGCGCGTCCGTTGACCGGTTTTGCTCATTTTCAATCCTACGAGCTAACTTTTACGACAAAGCCAACATACCATGCATACATGCATATCATGGTTAGTCTTCCCGTAAAAAATATTTCCACGCACAGCCAGCCAGAAAGACGGACATGGCTATATCGACTTAGGAGGTGACGCTGATCAAGAATATATATACTTTTCTATATCTGCCACGCCTCCTTCTCTGCGTTACAAACGGAAGGACAAAGTGAATATACCCTGGGTGTAGGGTATAAAAACTACAAAATGCAATATGCGTCCATCTTAGAGTCGGGACAGTTCAGGGAAAATCTGTTACGTTTCCGAGACGTTTTTGAATCCGGGGCGAGATAACCAAATCCAGGACTGTCCCACAAAGTCCGGAACGGTTGGTCACCCTACCGTATAGTCAAGTATTTTTCTAGAGACACAAGTGATTGCATCTTTCTCACCTAAGTTACCACAAAATTTAACAGTGGGTATTGAAAAGAATACTTAGCTTCTCTGCAAGAGTTCGAATATACCAGTGTACTTTTTTTTGGTAAACCTAATCAAGCGGTTTTCACCGTGTACATATCAAAATATCTATCTGGTCTAGCCTAGTCTTGCCTTTAAGATGGGGTCAATATATGCCACATGTTTTTATCGCTGTTGTTTTTGTTATTATTGTTATATGTGGCTTATGAGGTCAGACACCGTTGACAGGCAGGCACAGTTGTTGTAAATTATTTAAATGTTGTATACCAACTAAGAGACATAACTCTATCCGTGTATTTGTTGTATTGTATTTTGCGCGTGTTTTATGATGACGTACTTTCAGTTTAAGCCACCTACTTTTGTACATTAGGAAACATTTGACATCTGTTTCGAAAATTCGAAAGAACACAGTTAAGTAAAGTCATAAGACCGACAAAACGAAATTGTGTTTATTTGTATTTGTTCATCTTTTTGTTTGGTCTCAGTTAGAAATAAGTTCCTGGAATCAATGGGTAAAAAGTTGATTCTGAATTTTTTTAAATTAGCAGAGGAGTGTTTCTTTGCGTTATCGACCAAGATTCGACTTGACATCTCCGATTTCTATGAAAATTGGTGAAAAGTTAGTATTTGATACACATATTACTTGGGTAAAATGATTTTCCGAAATTCCAAAAATTTTCAAGATGGCGGCCATAGGAAGTTCGATCCAACCTTTGGATACTCCCATATTTGAAAATTTATAGCTCCTCGGCTTTTTAATCGATTTTAATGAAATTTTCAGGATTTCTGTGGAAAAGTATGAGCTTTTGAAAAAAAAATAAGTACACTGAAAAAAAATTTAGTTTTGGTCGAAAAAAAATTTTTTTTTTCTTTTTCAAAGCCAATTTGGAGCTAGGAGCACACTTTTCATTTTTTTAAAAATATTTTTATTTAAAAGTAAATTTTATTATAATTATTTTTCAGCCCTCAAAATTGTGGTATGTTTTACGGTTATCAAGTTATGAGTTTTTGAAGTTCTTTAATGTTGTGTTTATCATGAGTCGTTGGTGCGGGTGCGCTACCATACAGGGCTGCCACGGTCCGAATGGTATTTCAGTGAACCCTAGTGAAATTTTTTATAAAATTTTTTTGTGGAATATTTTAACCCATTATAACCAAGTTTATAGAAAAAAGGGGTCAAAAAGACCCATGAAAACGGGATAAAATGGGTTAAGATGTTCTAAAAATTTTTCCTTGCTGGATTTCATGTTAACTTTTTGGAACATATTAACCCATTGTATCACGTTTCTATGTGTTTTATTGTCCCTTTTATGTGCGTGCGCTACCATATCCCGTTTTCATGGGTCTTTTTGACACCTTTATCCAAAAACTTGGTTATAATGGGTTAAAATATTCCACAAAAAAGTTTTATGAAAAATTTCACTAGGGTTCATTGAAGAAAAAATACCATCCGGACGGTGGCAGCCCTGTATGGTAGCGCCCCGCACCAACGACTCATGATAAACACAACATTATACAACTTTAAAAACTCATAACTTGATAACCGCAAAGCAATAAAATTTACTTTTAAATAAAAATATTTAAAAAAAAATAAAAAAAAATTTTTTTCGACCAAAAATAAATTTTTTTTCAGTGTAGTTATTTTTTTCAAAAGCTCATACTTTTCTACAGAAATCTTGAAAATTTCATTAAAATCGATTAAAAAGCCGAGGAGCTATAAATTTTCAAATATGGGAGTATCCAAAGGCTGGATCGAACTTCCTATGGCCGCCATCTTGAAAATTTTTGGAATTTCGGAAAATCATTCTACCCCAGTAATATGTGTATCAAATACTAACTTTTCACCAATTTTCATAGAAATCGGAGATGTCAAGTCGAATCTTGGTCTTAAAAAATATAAATTAAATAAAAATTCAAAATATATTTAAAGAGTTTAGTTCTCTTTTACATCGAATCTTGGTCGTTAAAGCAAAGAAACACTCAGAGTTTAAAATCGAGAAAAATAAGTTGAAATAAGAAAAGAAAAAAAAAAAAGCTTCGTTGTTAAAATAAAGAAGTTTATCATTTGCCGCCAAATTGTTAGGATCCCAAGTTAATGCATTAGTTTCACTGTGTTAATTCAAAAATGAGTGGTTTCTGTGAATTTTTTCCACTGATTTCATTCAAACCTATTTTTGATATTCAGACACCGGCCTAGTTGTTCGACTTTGTATGAGGTCCATATCCTCTCTAAAGTGTGTTTGCTATAAGGAGTTGAAACTACCGAAGTTTGTTTGAATACGAGTTCTCAAGTTAATGTTAGTCTTGTGGAAAAAAGTTTTTGTAAAAAGAAATCCAAGAATCCAGAACATTCATTTTGGTTCCAACTACTAGCTTACAGTAAGATGTAGAAGAAAAGTAATACCTTGTTTTGGCAACCTTGCCGTTCTTCCAAAAATGTTGAGAATGAAAACATGGTAATGGAGTATCTGTTACTCATCTTGAAAAAAAAAGCCTTTGGACAAGGAAATTCCAGAATTCTGAATATCATGGAGTCTAATTATAGTCAATAGGGAGACATAATAATCATTTCAAAATATCGCATACAATACAAAAAATTTATTTTGGTCCCAACTCCAAGCTTACAGTAAGATGTCGAAGAAGAGTAAGATCTCGTTTGGACGTCTTTGACTTTCCTAAAAAAAAGGTTGAGATTTGAAAATATGGTAATTTAGGATCTGTTGGACATCTGGAAAAAAGCCTTTGGAGAAGGACATCTAAGAATGATGAATATCATGGAGGCTAATTATAGTCATTGAAGAGATACAATAATCATTTCAAAATATCGCTTTCAGTGGAGACAATTCAATTTGGTCCCAACTCCTAGCTTACAGTAGGATGTAGAAGAAGAGTTCACGTTCTTCAAAAAAATATTGCTTGAGATTTGAAAACATCGTAATGGAGCATCTGTTAGTAATCTGGAAAAAAACCCTTTAGAGAAGGACATCGAAGTTATTGGAGTAATATTATAATTATTTTAAAATATCGCTTTCAGCGTATACAATTCAATTTGGTCCCAACTCCTAGCTTACAGTAAGATGTAGAAAAGACTAAGACCTCGTTTTGACGACCTTGACGTTCTTCATAAAAATGTTGCTTGAAATTTGAAAACATGGTAATCGAGGATCTGTTAGTCATATGGAAAAACGTCTTTGGAGAAGGGCATTCAAGAATCCAGAAAATCATAGAGGCTAATTATAGTCATTGGAGGGATATAATAATCATTGCTAAATGTCGTATACAATGGAGACAACTCATCTGGGTTCTAACGCCAAGCTTACATAATAGAAATAAGTTTCAGGAATAATTGAATAAAAAGTTAAATAATTCGAAATTTTTTGCAATCATAAAATGTTAAAATCGAAGAAAATAAGTTAAAATAAGTTGAAAATAAGGAAAAAACGGGAGAAATTACTGGTTTTGAAGCCTATAGCTTTTAAAAGGCTTATATCGAGCTATCTTAATGGGTTTTAATAAGACAAACCTAATGAAATTTGACGTCAATAACTTGAATGAAATATCAAAGGTAATGGTGGACCTTTTTTTTTTTTTTCATTTGGATCTTAATGCCTTGCTTACGGTAAGATATAGAAGAAGAGTAAGGCCTGATTTGGGCAACCTTAACGTTCTTGAACAAAACTGTTGCTTGAAGTTCGAAAACATAAATGGATCCAAAAATTGAGTAAGCAAAGATTCCTGCATGTTCCTAGATTAGGTATGTTTCTGGATTTTGGTATATTCTAATCTAAAAATTCAAACACAATTTTTTCGCTATTTTTAAAATCAAGAAATCATCTGAAAATTATGATAGCAAAGAAAAATCTTAGTCGATCATTCGATAGCTCATTTTGAAGGAATATTATAAAATGATTAAATCCATAAGAAAGAGCAGAGAAATTCTGTGCTTTTCTGTATAAACTGCAAGTCGCAAACCGTGCTTTTGAACTTTTTTAACAGCTTAGGTTCGGATATTTTGAAGGAAAATTATGATATCGATTTCATTCAAATTGGATTTTGAGGTAAAAAACTAGTTATCTCTACCATCATAACAGATTTTATGGTTAAACGTTATTCTGCTTTGTTACATAATATCAAATATAGCGAAAACCCATGATTTTTGAACTTTAAGGTTGAAATATCTCGATCAATTATGCTTCCTGTTTCGGATTCAACGCCTTTGGCCAATTTTATTAAGTTTTAAAACAAGGTCCAACTTGAAATGTAGGTTTTTCTCTCTTAAATAAAAGCAGAAAAAACCATCTTATTTAGCGTCAATGTACTCGTACTGTGAGCATATTTTCAGCAGGTCCGATCTCTTGTCAGAGTCTACTCATGTGCGTTGGAACAACCAATGCAATATAACGTTATACTACGTATGGTTAAAAGTTTGGTTAGTATTTATATTGTTGTTGGTTTTGTTCTTCTCGTTCTTGTTGTTGTTGTTGTTGTAAACGTTGGTTCAACCCGACAGGCTGTAATTTGACACCTTCGCTGACTGCATTTCAAAGTAACGTACGTTCATTTCATTTATATTTTTCTTGAGTGTTTTGCTCTTTTTTTTTTGCCATGCGTTATGTTTTTTTGTTCATAAGGATGCGTATGCATCATTTCTTTCTTCATGGGGTCATTGTATCCTGTGTTGAAGCGTTACTATGTGATAGACAGACAGACTAAAAAACGAATGAAAATACGAAATATTAAACGAAACGAAATGAAATAAAAATACCAAGTTTATTATTGTTGAGCAATAATGACTATGTCGTTACACTATTTATTGGGGGTTATCGTGAATCAAGATTCCCGGGGATTTTTCTTAAACTGCAATAGAGAATGCACGGCAGTCTTACAAAATTCTCCGGGAATATATATTCACGATAATTCCCATTGTATTAAAAATTGTGAAAACTACAAAAATACCATGCAAATACTATGATAAGTTGATAGATGTTATTGTTCCATAATTTGACTACAAAAATATAAAAACTTTTTAAACAAAAATCTGTTAATTATCGTATTTGTCTTACCTCTGAATGCATTTATTTCAACTTTTATGTTGGATGAATCGATGTATACAATAGATGTTGCTGTATCCAACACACCTCCTCAACAGCTATTTCGTCATAAATTTTGCTCATCGAAAACACCGCTTAGTTATGCCTTTTTTAGGAATAATAGTAGACAGAAAACTAAATTGGAAACTTAACGCCAAAGAAGGGCTAAAGAAGGCGTATGTGGCTTTCTACTCATGTCAGAAAATAATTGGGTTAGAATGAGGCCTTAAGCCGTGGCTAATTCATTGGATATATACGGCAATTATTAGACCGATATTGTCATATGGTAGTGTAGTATGGTGGCCATACCTTCAAATACAAAATAATGTGAAAGAATTGGAAAAAAATACAAAGATTGGCCCTTTTAAGAATAACTGGAGCTATGAAAACTAATCCAACAAAATCTTTGGAAGTTATATTGAATGTCCTGCCAATAGATCTTTATATTAGAGAAAAGGCTGCCGTAACATCTGTTAGACTAAATCAGACCTATAATTTCAACTGATTAAGCACACAACCATTTTGCCAGAAATAAGTCAGACAGATTACATTAAAGCTTACACAGATTTTAGTAAAAGCATAAAAGCCCAATATCCCACACTTAAAAAATAGGAGAACAAGAATGTCCTTAATGATACCACTTTAGAAGTATATACGTATGGTTCTAAAATGGATATAGGAACTGGTTGCGGGATCTTCAGTCAACCAATTAATCTCTCAGAGTCGGTAAAAATATCTGACAATTGTTCTGTGTTTCAAGCGGAAATATTTGCGATAGCAGAGGCGGCAAGGTTGATATCGATGAGGGATATATCACCTACCGATATAACCATTTACATCGATAATCAAGCTGCCATTAAAGCTCTGCAAAATAGAAATATAAGATCTGAGGTAGTCAGCCGTTGTCGCAGAGAGCTTCAAGTTCTTAACGAACAACACAATGTAGAACTGTGCTGGGTACCCGGTCATAAAAATATTCAAGGAAATGAAAACGCAGATGAGTTAGCTAGGAGGGGTTCATTATTGCCTACAGAGAATATTAATTATATTGTTAAACCACCAATGTCACACGATTGCAAGATAATTTCAGATAAAATGGTTTTAGAGATGATGAGGAGATGGGGCAACTCGACCTATTATCAAACGACCAAAACTATTGTGAAAGCTCGAACTTTATATATATGTCATTTTGAAGGTACATTTGACAGCTGTCAAAATCAGTCAACAAAACAATTTTATCTTGTGTGCATCATTATTATTTTTCACGATGAATAACTTCGAAAATTGGAGAAAAAGACACGGGGGGGTTCTAGTGGGTCATTTTTTTGCAAAGAAAACAGCTGCCGAAAGTCATCGCATTCTTGGAGAAGTTTATGGGGACTATGCTCCAGCTGAATCAAGCTGTCGTGAGTGGTTTAAAAGTGGTTATTTTGATGTCGAAGACAAAGAACGTCCTGGTCAGGACCAGCTAGGTGTGATCCATTATGAGCTGTTGCCAGGTGGCCAAACCATTAATGCTCAATTCTATCGTCAACAATTGATCCAATTGAAGCAGAAAATCCAGGCAGAGCGGCCAACGTATGCGACCAGACATGAGTCAATCATTTTCCACCACGATAACGCTCGGCCACATATTGCTGCCCCAGTCAAAAATTACCTGGAAAACAACGGATGGGGAATTTTGCCTCACCCGCTTTATAGCCCAGACCTTGCACCATCAGACTACCATTTGTTCCGATCGATGCAGAATGCCCTATCAGGAATACGCTTCACTTAAGTTCAAGATATCGAAAATTGGCTCGATTCATTTTCGGCCGCCAAGCCGGCGCAATTTTTTTGGGATGGAATTCATAAATTGCCTTAAAGATGGGGAAATGTTGTAGCTTCCAATGGACAATACTTTGAATAAAATATATTGTAACATTTTTCCCCAATAAAGCATAAAATTTCGCAAAAAAATTCCGGTTTTTAAGTTGTACACCCAATATTTATAACACTCCTAAGATAAGGTTTACTAAATTGCTTTTAAAGTGCAGCAAGAGTGAATTAAAGTCTTTTATATCAGTAGTTACAGGGCATCATATGCTATGCAGGCACCTGGGACAGATGGGGTTTGAGACTGATGATCTTTGTAGATGGTGTGGAGACAGCGACGTGGAAGAGGATAGTCAACATTATCTTTGCCAGTGCACTGCACTTGCAAAAACAAGATTTAAAATATTTGGATCCTTCTTTTTTCAGGATATGCGAGAACTTATGGAGATAGACCCCGCTAAGATCCTGAAATACATCAAGGCATCAAAATGGGAACAGAGAACACGAATAGTAACCAACAACCAATGAATAAGCTTAAATAAGACTGTATAAAACTGTATAAAATATACTAAATTTTATTGATTGTATTGTAACATAGAACTATGTACCGTATTTAAAGAGGGATCACAATGGACAAGCAGAGTGGTCTAAGTGGAAGTTGGCTTGCATATATGCCAACGATGCCCTCGCAATCTAATCTATGCTTTATACTGTGATATTTCATCACTAATTTTATTAGTTTTCAAAATTTACTTTGCTCCAATAGATTTTTTCTTCTTCTTACGCTTCTCCTTCTCAAGATTTAGTTTTTCTTTCCAACATCTAGGCTCAGCTAAATAATACATTAATCTTGATGGTACCTTACTTTTGCGAGTTGAATGTCTCAACGTTGATTCATGTTCTTGTTCATGTTCTTCTGGCAAGACTTTACTACTTTCTTTGATAGATTTCTGGATATTTGTTTGCTTTTGTTCTTTAGAAAAGTTCGCGGATTCGTATTGATCCACTTCTTCAGATTCAATGCGTATACTACCTAAATCTTTACTTGACTGGTCATTTACCCGTGATATGGTTATCTTTTCTTTGATTTAACTGCCAGCAATGTTATCCGTTCTTGTTTGGGCTTCCTTCGAAAATGGAATTCGAAATGATTTATAATCTTCACTGCATTTTACTATTTTAAAGCCAACTACTTTATTCTCTGACTCCATTTTCTCGATGTCTGTAATATTTCTGTGACCCGATCCTCTGTGCCAACGATAAATACAACTCTTATTTTCCGTAGTCGCAACCTTTGATTCCTCCATCACCTTGATTTCATATAAACTAGATCTATTGTTTTCAATTAAGTATATGTGACCTGGTCTATGAAAAAGGGCCTTACGTGCGAAAAAAAAAATTTTATAAAAACAACTGGAAAACAACTTTTAAAGGTCAATTTATGCGAATCGGCAAAAATTGGGAAATTTTTTTTTTGACACGTAAGCCCCCTTTTCATAGAACAAGTCACATATAATTCTTGCTGTCCTTTGAAATATAGCAACCCTTATAATCGAAAGATACAATGAACCCTTTTTCAGTTGCTCGTTTTACGGAAAAACACATTCCCATTGAGTCCAGTTACGCATAATACGTTTTGTAGTCGTAGGCTTATCTTCCTGCTTCCATTCCTGCATTGAAGTAGAACATTTTCCATTCCTTCAACCTTCAAACAGCTCCCATCTACGATTTAAACTGAGATTGTTGTTCTTGTGTACATGGAATCAAACATAGATCGATTACTAGTCATATGACAAGATGCACCCGAATCGATAATCCATTTATCCACCACAATTTCAGCTACTTCATCATGAAAACATTGCTCCTGCGAGGTAACAGCTGTTTTTGCCAATGACTTCTTCTTCGCTGGGCAGTCCTTTTTGAAGTGACCCTGTTTCTTACACCAGAAACATATTGCTTTCTTTCCTTTCTGAACAGATTTTAAATCTTGCACATGCTCATCATCCAATCCTGCGCTTGATTCTCTTCTTCGCTCTGCTTCGTCTAAAAATTTGCCTATGACGAATTCAATGCTAAGGTCATCTTTGGATCGTCCTTCTAAAGCTGTAACCATATTGCTGTAGTCTTCAGGTAAACTGTATAAAAGCATGGCAATGATGTGGCTATCTTTAAACACTTCACCGCAACATTGTAGCTCGTTTCGAATCTGCAACGATCTAGCAATCTGTTCTCGCTTATCGCCACCTTCCTGGAAATGTAGGCTGTATATTTTTCGGAGCAGATATATTTTTGATGATAAGCTCTTGCGTTCATAGATCTCGGCCGGCAAGCACCAACCACATTTCCTTGCCATATCTTTTCGTACGGATATGAACCAATTGTTCATCATCTACTGCCAAAGAAATTGTAGCCATTACCTTACGGTTGTCGTTCTTAAAAATCGTTGTCTCAAGATCTGGTATTTTCCCCTCTACAAACTTCGGCATGGGAAAGCAGCATTCTCACTGTAGCATTGCGATGATTTGCAATACCGCAACGAACTAAATATACTGCTTATTTGCAACACCATCAACTGTAGGGTATCGATAATTTACACAAATTATAAAAAAAGGAGGAATCCACTCAAATATTGGGGTATAGCAATAAAAAGTCGTTTAATTTATCGTTTGAGCCTCAGTTAGTGAAGCATACGGTTATTTTTTATGTTGGGGTTCTCATAATGTATACGATCTTTTTCACCGTGAATCTTTTTTTCTTTGCTTCGATTTTACAGGTTCCTCTGTATTGTCGATATGAGTTTTAATAAAAAATAACATTTTATTTTTAGTTTTTTTTCAACTCCATGAAATTGGAAATTAAAGGTAAATTTAATGGATTTTTAGATGCGGCGTTGATAAAGGTGACACACTTTAGTCCCAGTCCCCATACACCCATAACGTGTATCGTGTGTATGTGTATGCGAGAGAGTACAACGATATCTTGTTATGGTGTAGGTATCCATCCATACGTACACTTGTACTACATAATTAAAATTTATTGCCATTGCTCTCTACGGTGGGTCTTGAATGTTTGAATTTTACTTTAAATGTTTTCTATTTTGTGTTGTTTTTTTTAATTATGAAACTATGAAAATTAGGGTACCGTTAGAAAATTTATGATAATTGGATGAAATTTCGTAGATATAATGAAAATTTGTGTGGAAGGGTGTGTGAAAATTGATAATTTGTTGAAAACTAAAAATTAATTTATGTAGATTTGTAGAAGAGCGCTTTCCTAATGTGATCTCGTCTTTATCTTGTGTCAGTAGCGCAGATCGGTTAGTTTTCGTAGGGGGCATCGGAGACTTAAACTCTTTTGTTCTTGTGCACTTATCAAAATCATGAAGTAAACTTTACACATACGTCTCTTTGCTTGGCAAATATTGGGTGTACAGCTTAAAAACCGGAATTTTTTAGCGAAATTTGATGCTTTATTGTGGAAAAATTATTGCTTCGTGTCTGGTCGCATTTTCCGGGCGTTTTTCGATGATGGCACGCTTCAAACGTATTAATTGTGTTCGGTATAGGTCACCTGTGATTGTCTGGCCCGATTTCAACAACTCATAATATAACGGCCCCTTCTGATCCCACCAAATACACAGCATAACCTTGGCGCCATGGATATTTGGCTTCGAGGTTGATTTTGCTGGTTGGCCGGGTTTCACGTATGACTTTTTGCGCTTCGGATTGTCATAATGGATCCATTTTTCATCCCCAGTCACAATCCGATGTAAAAATGACTTGTTTTTATGGCGCTCAAGCAGCATTTCAGACATACAGAAGCGCCGTTCACCGTCTCTCGGCTTCAACTTATAGGGGACCCAATTACCTTGCTTCTGAATGTATCCGGCGGCTTTTAAACGTTTCAAAATGGGTTGCTGAGTCACTCCCAACGATTTGGCAAGCTCGTCTTGTGTTTGACACGAATCCTCATCGAGTAGCTTCTTTAATTCTTCGTCTTCAAACTTTTTTGGCTGTCCTGGGCGTTCTTTGTCTTTGATGTCAAAATCGGCACTTTTGAAGCGTTCAAACCATTCAAAACACTGTGTTTTTCCTAAAGCATCGTAGCCATAAACTTCTACAAGCAAACTATGATTTTCCGCAGCAGTTTTCTTTGCAAAAAAATTACCCAACAGAACCTCCCGCAAATGCTGTCTTTTTCTCGAATTTTCGAAGTTATTCATCGTGAAAAATAATAATGATGCACACAAGATAAAATTGTTTTGTTGACTGATTTTGACAGCTGTCAAATGTACCTTCAAAATGACATATATATAAAGTTCAAGCTTTCACGATATTTGTTAGTACGGACATCCACCGTCAAATTCCGGTTTTTAAGTTGTACACAATATAAAATTTTGGTGTTTTGATTTGTAAATAGGACGTTCTTTGTCAAACGTAATAAAGCTTAACCAAAAGTCATGTTGATGGATTTTAATTATCTCGGGCTTTAAATGTTCGTTATTCGACTCTTTTATGGAATAATGTGGTTTTTTGGTAGGTTATTTTAAAAATGACGGCTCAAGTTAGAAACCAAAGAAAAATCAGGAATTTAGATTCGATTGATTTAGAATCGATTGGATTTGGCCTCAAATTGTTCGTAATTAACGTCTTCAAAAAGTTGACGTGATTGGTTGGTGAAATCAAACATGGCGGCTGAAACCTCAAAATTGTCGTGAAATGCAAAAAATCATGACTCGGACTACCATTTTTTTTACCCTTAACATGATTATATTGTTTTTATGTGTTGAGTTTCCATCACTTATAATTTTAAGAGATTATTATGAATCCAAAATCTAAAATGGCGGCTCCGATTAACTTCGAAATGTAATGAATCCAGTAAAAAACGGTGAAATTGAGATGAAAACATAAATTTGTTGATGATTTTGAGCTTTCACTCGCCATGTTGAATTTCTCCAACTTTTTGAGAACGTTCTTTACAACGGTTTGAGCCTAAACCCATACGTCATATTTTTTCAGAAGATTTTTAACCTGAACTCTCGATTTTCATATGGTTTCTAGCCGCCACTTTGAAAATTTCCAAAGGAGTACCAAATGCCTACAATGAAACATCTCCATATAATGCAATCATTTGTGAAGTTTTGCGTTGGTTTTATTTCCGTTCACGACCTTTCCGATTCTTAAAATTTAGTTGGCTAGTCATCTTTCAAGTTCGCTAATATTAGAGAGTGCGAGCGAAAATATGGTTTGGAGTATTGCGTGCGTGTTGGCGCCCACCGTTGGCTATGTGGGTGCTGCCGCAAAATCCCATTTATTTTCTGATGGAGCTTTATGTTCACACAAAAAACTAGTAAGGGTGTAACTTTTGGCCAAAAAATAAATACCCTACACTGCAGCATTTTGAAAATTTTACTTATATGGGAGGTGACACACCTCTTGTCCAGATTCACCCAGTTTTTGTTCAAAGCCTGCATTTATAGTTCTTAGTGTCTGAGTGAGATTGGTTGGATTATCTCAAAAAACGTTTTCAGTACGGCGTTTTGAAGCTTTTGCTTATATGGTAGGTGCCACGCCCTCTCATCCGAATTCGCTCAGTTTTTTTTATTTCCAGACACAGTCAGCCACCCGTGACGCTGACCAAGAATACTTTTCTATATCTGCCACTCCTCCTTCTCTGCGTTATAAACGGAAGGACAAAGTGAATATACTCTTTGTGTAGCGTATAAAATAGTTAAGTGACGTCACTTAAAATTAGAGCATGCTCAGTGAAAGCGGTTTCAGTTAAGTCGGTATAGTTTTATCCGATTTTTTGGTATTTTAGCCCGGGTTTCAGGAACTTAAGTTCCTTCTACGAACAGGATGACTACCAGAGGTATGGGCGGATTTTGGCTGGGGACCGGAATAGTGAAGGAACGTGATTGAGAATGGAACCAAGACGCGATAGAGAGATTTTCAAAGCCGAGTCCGTGGCAATTACCCGCCAATGCGGTCACTCAGCATGCTCTGACTTGCTGTGATGCCAATTAATTCACATTTAGTAAATTTGTAGTTCCATAATTTTATATGCGAGTGATATCTAAAAACTGCTCTAAGTTTCTAAAGTTTTTGAATGAAGCCCACTATGAAGAAAGTCTTATCACGAATTGCCAATTGGCAAAGTTCATTTACACAATATATCTCAATACCAATATAAGTATTGCCCGAATTTTGCTTTTTTGTCTACACAAAACTCATAAATCAATCAAATATCACATTGTCCCTTAAAAATACATTCATCATATCCCCATGTACCTCGTGTACCTTTAGTAAATTTGTCAAAATACAAAATTTGTGACATACAATTTCAGCCAAATTAGTGTTTTTTTTCTTCTTGGCTTTATCGGACTCTTGTGTTTTATTTATGAACCTGTAGTTTTTTGCTGCTGCTATGGCTGCGCCCTCATTTTGGTCACCTTTTTTTTTTGCTGTTGCTGCTGTCTTGATTCAATCGCTGTGTTCCAATCTGGTTATTCGTGGTATTTTACAATTTATTTCCACTTTGCTCTTATTTGCTTATATCTTCAGGATCTTGTTTTGTTCGCGCGCGCGCGCGCTCCACTGTTTTGCGATCGATCTCAACATCTTTGTTGCTGTTGTTGTTTTTGAAATTCCCAATCGATTCCTGATCTTCAGCTTTCTGCTAAATGTCTTAACGTCTCAGTTCACTCCGTTTTGGTGAGACCAGTTTCTGTTGCTTGAGCTTTCTTGGTTGTTATCCTTTTAAAGTGAAGTGTTCTGTTTATGAATTCAAAGAAGTCGCTCGTTCGATCAGTTATGCAGCAGTTGGGCTTGGTCCGGTCTCCATAGTGTCTCATAGCAAAGTATTCTGTTGTTGTTTTTGTTGTTCTTGGTTGTTGCTATTGGTTTGGCCAGTGTATTTCATAGCTGCCCATTTTGATGGAGCTTGGAATGTGTATGCAATGCAATAAAAATTCAATATGATGTCAAAGTTGGATTGGAATATTGATGATGTTGATTGTAGGCATTTGGTTTGTATTTGAGACAACAGTTCGGTGTTAATGGTTTTTTGGAAAGCTAGGGGAGTTTGGTCTTTGACCAAATTCTATTTTGATTGAAAATGTAAAATTGTCTGGTATTGTTGGGGCATCGACTTATGATAGGGTAAGGGAGGGAAATATGGACTACGTGGGTAATATGGACCACATGGTTCTTTCCCACTGCATACATTGGATTTAACGTTATTCATGTTCAAACTTAACGCTAATACCTAAAGCTTATAATAGGGCGATTTTAACGTTCGGTGAAGTCGCATGTTTCTGTAAAGTTGATTTTTCTAAAAAAAAGACCAGTGATAATTTTTTTCATTATTTCACTTTAAAGACATGGCGTTTTTAAATAATTAGTTAATTATATAAAGTCAGTCAATACCATTAATAATTTCTTAGCACAAATAAGTTCATTAACCAAAAGAGTTTTTGATAAAAAAACCATTTATTTCACCAACACGTGCTGTGGGTAATATGGACCACCAAAGAAAAAAACCTCAAAAACAAATGTATTTATCATCTTTTTCAGATGGAGAATATAAGCAGTTTTCATGACGAGTCTGATGGTCATTATATGTAATTCGTTAACTACAAAGGAAAAAAATGATAAAAAATGCATAGAATGTAATACCCTTTACTCAGAAGATCGACGTGGCGAATTTTGGGTTCAATGTGTAATCTGACGTTCTTGGAGTCATGAAAAATGTGCCGAATGTGGAAGTGTCATTTTTATATGCAACTTCTGTACCAAATGAACTATATGGTCCATATTACACTACACTTTTTTTTATCTTCATTTTGAGTATTTTCAGTTTTTTAATATTTTTTCTTTATCCTGATGAGATATTTATCTAAAAGTAAATCAGAATAAAGGTAAATTGTTTCCTTTACTGAATGACATAAAATTAATTGTTTTGTTTTATGTATTTTGGGTTTTATTTAAAAAAGAAAGATGGGTGGTCCATATTTCCCTCCCTTACCCTACTAATTTTCTATCTGCACACTTCAAAAAGATAGCTTACTTTCTTGCTTTTGATTCCCTTAAGTATTGACTTTAAATATTTTTGGTATTAAATTCCGATTTTTTTTCTTTTGCAATTTATTCCAAAAAAGTATGAAATTTATTCCAAAATAGTTTAAAATTAATAATTTTCTGGCATTGTTCTACATAAATAATTTTTGGTTTTAAAATTAAACTAAAATTTTTACTGTGTATTAACAAAGTTCTAAATGGTTATGTCTCTAAGGATATACGAGTACAGGAGCTTTTGCTAAGTAGAATTCAGGTCGAACAATTTCGACATCAAGACAAAATCTATCATCATTGATACACAACTCTGAGAGCACAATCATTTCACTTGACTAAGATGTTCGGTAGAACTTGTGGAAGTAGTAGAGTTGACGAGTAACCCAATACATAAATCATTTGATCGTAAGTTATAACTTTGTAATTAGCTGAGTGCAGTAACTCCCAGTTATCCAAATTCGTCATATAGATATGTGGAATACGTGGAAAATATGTAGAAGATGGGTTAATGAGGAACCACAACGGATGACTCGAGAAAAAAAGCTTAACTTACGGACCTAGTTTAAGCGAATAAAAATGATTCGAAATCCAACCACAGACTTTTTTTAAAGCAGAGGCCATTTTTTTTTTTTTTTTTTTTGGTCAGCCTTGTAGCACAGTTCATATATAGCCCAAAGCATGGTTCGGGCATGGTAATACATTTTCCATGCAGTGCGATTAGGCATAGAGAAGCTGGTTACTGAATGCCACAGCTACATCCTCCATACTCTACCAACATTCCAACACTCCAACAGAATACATCTCCCCCATACTAAATTTTGAGAAAAACTTTGGTTTATGGTTTCCCGAAAGAACTCTATGTGAAGACAGTATGCCCAGCCTAACCTTCGAAACTACCATATACACTGATGGCTTGAAGATGGACTGTGGCGTGGGTGTAGGTGTATTTTCAAAAAATCTCTATTTATTTCCATCATTTCGCTTATCCAATTCATCTAGCGTCTTTTAGGCAGAAGTATATGTCATTCACAAAACCTGTCGTCTAGCAAGTGACGAACTTCGCTGACAGTCAGACTGATATCAAGGCGCTGAACTTAATAAAAGCAAAACTTAAAATCGAAGTCAATCCGAACTTATTCTCGTTCCAGGTCACAGAAACATTGAGAGTAATGAAAAGGCTGATGAACTAGCATAACATGTCTTCTTTCCAATAGATAGGTTTAGTGAAGAAGAGGATTTTCTTGCATTTTCTTACTGAAGTGAATGCCAGATGGAGAGCCTTAGAAACTTGCAGGCATTCCAAACCATTCTGGACTTTAGTTAAAAGCTCGAAAGCATCAGACCTTTTATCCAAAAACCGCACTGATATTGCACGAATCGTTGAGGTTTGCACTGAACTGGGTTTCCTCTTAAATACGTTCTGTTGCAGTTGCATGGATGCTAACGAAAAGAAGACTCCTGAGCACTTCCCTTGCAGCTTCCTCTATCTGGAGCCAGGGCTTAGTGCTCTGGGAAACCCATTTTTTAAGGGTGTGAGCGAATTTATCGATATAGATATTGGCTCCATGCACAACTATATACCACAATAGAACAAACATTATACAAATATCCATTAAATATCCTTTTAAAAGATACTTAATCCTTTTAAAAGATACTTAATCCCTGACAATCCTCCTTGCTAGCCAGCTCGATGTATATGTTATCATAATGGAACTAGCAGTGTTACTGAGGCTTCTAGCATCGCCTGCTAAGCCCCCATTCTAACCTATCCTTTGTCTATGCCCTTATTTTCCTTTGTAGCCCATTATTTCTTTCTCGTTTCCTTAATTTTCTGGAGATTTTTCGAATTACAAGAAATTTTACCAGATAGACTACACCCTTAGGATGGATATTAATAAGTTTTTAGTTTTACGTGGGTGGTGCCACGCCCCTAAATGAAAAAAAAGCTATCACATCTAAACCACTTCACTGGTTTTTATTAAATTCAGTATGAAAATAGACTGAACCTTACGGAAGGATATTTATTGGTTCTACCACGCCTTAGCCACTGACTGAATTCATAGGAAGCTTATCAAAAATTGTTTGGTTTGGAATTGGTTTCATTCAAAATAATCGAAAAGATCAAAAATTCTGAGGTTTCAATGCGGTTGTCATTCGTTATTATTCAAAAACAAAATCGAAAAAAATTAAAAATTCTGAGCTTTCGGAGTCGGTTATATTTGAGATTAATTGAAAAGATTAAAAATTTCGGTGTTTCGGAGCTGATTTCATTCGAGAATAATTGGGAGAATCAAAATTGCGGTTCGGTAGCTGTTGCTTAGTAGTTTCAGAGCTAGTCTCATTCAAAAATAATCGAAACAATCCAAAATTCTGTTGTTTCGGAGTTGGTTTTAGTCGAGAATGATCGAAAAGATCAAAAATGCCTTTCGGTAGTTGTGTTTCTATTGCTTATTAGTTGGTGGCATTCTGAAATAATCGAAAAGCTCAAAAACTTCTATGTTTCGGAGTTGGTATCACTCGAGAATAATCGGGTGGATCAAAAATGCGTTTTGGAAGATGTTATTCTGTAGTTTTGGAGTTGGTTTCATTCGAGAATAATCGAAAAGATCAAAAACTACTATCTTTCGTAGTTAGCTTCGTTCGAGAATAAACGGAAAGATGAGAAATGCGTTTTGGTGGTTATAATCCCATTGCTTTAGAGCTGGTTTCATTATAAAACTAGTAAGGGTGTTACCTTTGGCCTGGCCAAACATTAAATACCCTACACAGCAGTATTTTGAAAGTTTTGCTTATATGGGAGGTGCCACGCTCTCTTGTCCGAATTTACCCAGTTTTTTCTCAGAGTTTGAATTTATAATTCATAGCATTTGAGTAAAATTAAGTTTGATTATCTCAAAAAACGCTTTCAGTATATGGGAGGTGCCACGCCCTCTTGTCCGAATTCTCCTGGTTTTTGTTTAGAGCTTGCGCTTACAATTCGTAGTATTTATATGTATTTTGGTTGCATTATCGTGAAAAAAACTCAAAAAGTGGCATTTTGAATATTGTTTTTGTATGGGCGGTAGGCGTGTCCGTTTACCGATTTCGCTCATTTTCAATCCCCCGAGCTAACTTTGACGCCGAAGGCTGGGTACGGAATTTCATTGAATTATCTTGCTTAGTTTTCCCAAAAAGTGTATTTCCACACACAGGCATCCAGCCAGCCAGCCAGCTAGACAGACGGACATGGCTATATCGACTCAGGAGGTGACGCAGATCAAGAATATATATACTTTTCTATATCTGCCACGCCTCTTTCTCTGCGTTACTAACGGAAGGACAAAGTGAATATACCCTGGGTGTAGGGTATAAAAATGATCTAAAAGATCAAAAACTCTGTTGCTTTAAAATTAGTTTCATTCGGAACTGACCGAAAATATTAAAAATTTCGTTGTTTTGGCGTTAGTTAGAATCTAAAATAATCGATGAGAAAAAAAATCTGATGTAACGGAGATGGTTTCATTCGGAAATGATCGAAAAGTTCTAAAACGCCTTTCGGTAGTTTTAATTCTTTTGTTTCTGAGTTGGTTCTTTCTGTAATAATTGAAAAGATCAAAAGCTCGTTTCACTAGTTGTAATTCCGTAGTTTCGGAGTTTGTTTCATTTGAGAACTATCGAAAACATCAAAAATTCCGATGTTTTTGTATTGGTTTCATTCGAGAATAATCTAAAAAATCAAAAATTCATTTCGGAAGCTTTTATTCCGTATTTTCGGAATTGGTTTCATTCAAAATTGATCAAAAAGATCAAATGCGCGTATCGGTAGTGTTAGTTCCGCACGTCTATAAATGTAGGCCTTTGATAACCGCTAAGCTTTAGGTCCGCTACTGTGCATTCCATTGGGTGGTGCAACGCCCTTGAGGAAATAATACGCTGTCAAGGCTTTACTACTACACCAATTTCTCTTAAAGGAAAAATACGCTGCAATCATCAAGAGTTTATTTATTGTTTTGTGATCTCTTTAAAGTCAAATTGAGTGCTCGAATTTCGGCCACTGGCAAACTCTATTAAAAAAAAAATATTTCGCAAGCCAATATCATATAGCAAACATATTATGTTCAACGCTGTCAAAGCACTGTACGTGTACACTGCGGCGTATCCTTATCGCTAGCCTTGACTCTGCAGATCTGCAGATGTAAAGTTGTTGCAATAAACACCTGTAGATATCACAGTGAGTATTTTCCGCAGCAGATCCGGTTTATGGTTTATTATAAGACTTTTCGCATTTTTTTTTTGTGATTGCTTTGCATTTGCCTGTTTATTTTTTTTTTTTTCATTTTGGGGTATGTTAAGAAAAGAAAAGAAGAAAAAATCAACAACAAAATGTTTTGCTATAAATAAAAAAATGTTATGCGGAACAAAGATATATTGACCAAAGGCCCCAAACAGCAAAAACATACAACGAACATAAACATTCGTTATTAGAGTCTTAAATCATTTTGGTAAAATTTTTGTAGATGTAACTTTGGTCTTACTTAATGTCTCTGCCAAAGTTGAAATAAAAAATAAATAAAATTTTGACCACCAAACATTGGGCGAGAGATGTTTTACGCAAGAGTTGTATCATTGGGTTTGCTAATAAATTAGTTACATACAACCGAAATCAATATCATCGTAACAAGTTATTTTCTTTTCTTTCGTTTTGGACATAAAATATGCGTTAACACACACACGCACACACCCATGTTTACAGTGGGCATAAAGTTCTTGATGTTTTGGTTCTAAAGTAGACAAAACATACTTATTTGCTTTAAGAAAAGAAATGTCCCATAAATCATGCATCCTCTTAAAGAGCGCCAAACACAACCACTATATAATTAGTTATCTTTCGTTGGAATATGTATATATGACTATGAACCTGCAAATGGCATATAATTACCGCCGCAAAAATAGGTCGACCACCTACAGAACACTCAGAACTATGAAAACATTTTAAAAGAGCTAGTAAGCAGTTTAACTTTGACACAGTGTTGTCGCACATAAATTTCAACTCCAACTATTTCATCGTATCGTTCGTAACTTTTTATGGTGGTCAGAGGTTAAGGAAGTAATAGCCGGGTTTCTTTTGACGCGTATATACACTTCTGTTAAGTTTCAAATTGCGATATCTTAAGTAAAGGGTGATCAAATAAGTAGGAGGTCCAACTGGGTTGTTTTGACAGCTGTTATGTGCCAAATGGCTTTTCCATATGACGTTTGTTTTCAGTATTCAATACGACTCAATAATTTTTTATTTTTTTTTTTTTAATGCTTGAAATCATTTATTGAAACTTCTCATCTTAGGAGACTAACAATAAGTTTAAAAATCTTAATCCTAAATAACATTATTATACATAATTAATCCTATACATAATTTTGTGTTCAATGTGTCTCCAGAGTTAATAGGGACTTGTACATCCTAGGATTTCGGCAAACGCGCAGAAGAACGCAGTTGTTGTACGTTCAGTCTTCTCACAAACATGCTGCCTGCCTAGCAGGATGTTTGAATGAAAAGAACTCCGTACAAATTTGCGCCAGTAGTTCCGGCTGCATGTGTAGCAGGAACAAGAAATATAAGAAAGAGTACGCGCCAGATACCGGCTGCATACAAAATTTAGAATTCAGTCAGCTTAACATAGCTAATTGCTAACGATATTCATAGCAGGACGATTCTTTCTTTTTAGTCTCGAGAAATTGTTTAAATTTTTTAACCTCCGTGCCAATGGATTAGGATGATACAACAATCTTGCAACGTAACTTTGCTTGTATTTGTTGATTTCGTCTTTGACCAAGGGGATTCAAAGGTCCCGATGTATGTTTTCGTTCCGTATATACCATGGAGCACCTGTCGTGATTCTTAGAATTTTTGACTGAGTCCGCTGTATTAGTTCAATGTTCGAGGAGCTGGCATTACCCCATAACTGTATACCATATAACCAAATTGGCTTAATGATGGATTGATATAAAAGAATTTTATATTCAAGTTTCAGACGAGACCGATGATTAATGAGCCAGTGTAGACTGGAGGCTTTTAGCTTAACCTGCGGTATTTTTTTCTTCAATGTGCTTTCGCCACGATAGCCGTTTGTCCAAATGAATACCTAAATATGTGACGTTTTCGCATTGAGGTATTGATTTATTGTTTAATGTGATAGCCGGGCATTCACCTCGTCTAACAGTAAAAGTAACCTGCTTACATTTTTGTTCGTTTACTTTTATGCGCCATAATAGCAACCATTCTTCGATTGAATTTAAATGAAGTTGGAGTTTTCGAGCCGCTTCTAGGGGACACCGGCTACAGCTTATAACTGCCGTATCGTCTGCGAAAGTAGATAGGGTAGTGCCTGTGATAATAGGTAAATCAGAGGTATAGAGTAAGTACAGAAAAGGACCCAGAACGCTTCCTTGAGGAACACCTGCATTTATTTTTAAAGGAGATGAAATAAAACTGTTGTGTTTTATTCTAAAATGCCTGCTTTCCAGGTAAGAAATAAATGTTTTATGAACGTTAGAAGACAATACGTGTTTAATTTTATTGACTTGACCTTCATGCCATACTTTATCAAATGCTTGGGCTACGTCGAGAAAAACTGCCGTACAATATTCTCTTTGCTCCTTATTTCATTTGTTATTCTATTAACCTGCTCGATTGTTCCGTGTTGTTTCCGGAAACCGAATTGGTGGGCCGGTAATAAATTTTTATCAGTTACATACGGTATAAGCTTTGACAGAATTAATTTTTCAAATAGCTTGGATAAGCATGGTAAAAGACTGATGGGTCTATATGAAGAAGGTAATGTACGATCTTTTCCAGGTTTTGGAATCATGGTGATTAATGAGATTTTCCATGCTATTGGGTAATGCCCATACTGAATGATAGCATTAAAAAGTCTAGTCAAAAAGACTAAAGCTGCATTTGGCAGTTCTTTTATCATTTTAGGAGTTATATAATCGCACCCAGGGGCTTTTGTCGGACACATTTCTTGAACTAAATCCTTTAAATTGCTAGTGTAAAAACATCGCTGTTAATTGACAAAATAGGTGGTATAACGCCTTGAATAGGAGGGTTTGGTTGAAAAACTGTGCTCAAGTGATTTGCAAAAGCATCAGATTTTTCTTCATCACTTCGAGCCCAGTTTCCAAGAGAGGCTCTAATCGGCAGATCACTTTCGATTGGAGTCCTAATTTTTCTACTAGCTTTCCACAAAGACTGTTTGCCATTTTTATTGGGGTCTAGCTTTGAGACAAATTTTTCCTGGTCTAAATATTCTTTACTGTTTAATCAATCATGAATAAACTTACTTCTGAACAATGTTTATTAATTGTGGAAACTTACTACCAAAATCAGTCATCGGTTAGAGAATGTTATAGCTTTCTTCAACATCATTTTGGTCGTTATGAGCGTCCAACTGAGCGCACTATTCGAAACACCATCACCAGATTTCGAAGCAATTTTACACTACTAGACATTCATCATTCAACCAGAGTGCATAGAGCCCGTAATTTAGAGAATATTGCTGCAGTCGCAGAGAGTGTTTGTGAAAACCGTGAACAAACCATTCGCCGCCGATCTCAGGCTTTGGACATCTCTTATGAATCATTGTGGCATATCTTGAGGCGTAATCTTGGTCTGAAGGCCTATAAAATACAGCTCGTACAAGAGTTGAAGCTATCTGGTTTTAATTTCGGTTTATGGGCCTTACAACAACTTCAAATTGATCAATTATTTTATCGAAAAATTGTGTTTAGCGACAAAGCTCATTTCTGGTTGAAGCAGTCCAACAGCTTCCAATGTATCCCGATAAATGTACTGTGTGGTGTGGTTTATGGGCAGGAGGTATCATCGCACCGTATTTTTTCTAAAATGCGAATGGAGCCCGTGTTCCGGTCAATGGTGCTCGCTACAGAGCAATGATCAATGAATTTTTGTTGCCAAAATTCAGGATATTAGTGAAGCCGACCTCTGGTTTCAACAAGATGGCGCAACATGCCATACAGCTGTGGAAACAATCGCTTTATTGAGGGAAACGTTCGATGTAAACATCATCTCAAGAAATGTTCCTATTAATTGGCCACCAAGATCATGTGATTTGACGCCGTTGGATTTCTTTGGGGATATGTTAAATCACTTGTTTATGTCGACAAACCTGAAACTAATGACGCTTTGGAAACCAACATAACTCGTGTTATTCAAGGAATACCGGCCGATATGCTCAAAAGAGTTGTCGAAAATTGAGCCCACAGAATGAACCATTTATGAGCTAGTCGTGGGCAACATTTAAACGAAATAATTTTTAAACATTGCGTTGTAGGAACCGAACTATCATTTCAAATAAAGATTTGTATTAATACATTAATTTTTATATATTTTATTTAGAAAACAAGTAGGATGCTCATTTTGTTCATTTTCAATCCCACGAGTTAACTTTGAGTACGAAGTCAGTGTACCGAATTTCATTGAATTATCTAGCTCAGTTTTCCCAAAAAATGTATTTCCACACACAGCCAGACAGACGAATATGGCTACATCAACTCAAGAAGTGACGCTGATCAAAAATATATATACTTTTCTATATCTGCCACGCCTCCTTCTCTGCGTTACAAACGGAAGGACAAACTGAATATCAAATGAAATTCAAGCAAAGTCCTTGATGAAAAATAAAACGACTTTGTTTATGATGTTCTTTTAAGTTAAGCCCCCCACGCTAAATTTATTTATAGCCCTCAGTGTTTGGGTGAAATTTAGTTGGATGATCTCAAAAAACTCTTTCAGTATAGCATTTTGAAACTTTTGCTTATATGGGATGTGCCACACACTCTTGACCGAATTCATCTAGTTTTTGCTCAGAGCTTACGCTAACTATTCCTAGTATTTATGTTTATTTTGGTTGCATTGTTGTGAAAAATATTCTTGAAGATGCATTTTGAATATATTTTTTGTATGGGCGGTAGGCATGGCCTTTGACCTTTTTCGCTCATTTTCAATCACTCGAGCTCACTTTGGTGACGGAGGCAGAGTACCAAATTTCATTGAATTAACTTGCACAGCCAGCCAGACAGGCAGACGGACATGGCTATATCGACTCAGAAGGTGGCGCTGATCAAGAATATATAAACTTTTCCATACCTGCCACGCCTCTTTCTCTGCGTTATAAACGAAAGGACAAAGTAAATATACCATACACCCAGGGTATAAAAACATTGACCTATAGAAAGCCGGAAAAACCAAGCGTTTGTTTTTGGTCACCATTTGTTTTATGACCTTAAAAAAATGCCGCATGGGTTCTGAAACTTTCTTCGATGAGAAGAAGATATCACTTATTTGGCTTGTTTAAGAGCACTGGAGAAAGCAATTTTCGGTGAATGCTTATGGATGGAATGCTTTGACTTAGCTGCATAATGGCAACACGCACGCGAATCACCATGTTGATTTCTTGCTATCACAAGTCACAAGTGAAGCGAAACTCAGGATACTTGAAGGACATTGCTTTTTTTAATAGTTGGCAGACAAAGTTGTCCAAACATCTTATGGTGGAATTAGCCAAGAAGTAGCGTTTCGTAATGTGACATCGGTCAAAATCTATCAAATGGCAGAAGCGCGTAAGCGATTAGTGAAATCGTAAAGTAGCGGTACGCAACTTTGAGACCTGTTGAAATTAGATTTTCAAACGTCGCGCTACGTTGACAATTCATTCAAATGAAAGTTTTTGAACAAATGAATTAAAATAAGAATGACAATGGATACTTGTTTACAAAAACTGGAATTTTTCAAGTAATTTTTAAGTTGTAAGGTGACATTTCGAACGCTGCCTACCGTTTTCACTAATCGATGCTACGTTAACAAGCAACCGTGACGTTACGTTACGAAACGCTACTTCTTGGCTAATTCCAACTTTAAATGTGTCTGTCCCTTTTGTTTTGCTGTTTAAAAATAAGTGCCACCCTGGTGTTTCACATGTTTTGCCACTACTGCACCCAAAAAGAATGCATTGTTTTTTTTTGTTTTGTTTTCTTGTAAGGGGTCATCTCTTCGCATTCATTTCTCTCTTTGCGCATGCGCAGCACTTAGCACGCAGTCATAAATTCTTCACACCTAATGATTATCATCGCATCCCAATGCATTTTGCCTAAGCATTGCGCATGTTTTCCAAATGGTCCCCCCTCCACTCCACTTGAGTGTTTATTCATTTCTTGTTGTTGTTGTTTTATCTTTTGCATTCAATTTTAAATACTTAATTATTATCATTCATATTTTCAAATGTGGACAGGCCATTCGTGCGGTTCTCCACCACTTGGTTCTTGGTCAAGCCACATAGGTAGATATGATACGGGCAGGCAGGTAACACCACCATGCAACAAAATGCAACCTGTTGGACTTGTCTGATATACATTTTATATGTATGCATGTATGCGTGTTTAGATTTGTGTATATGTTAGTATTTCGTTTTGGCATGGTGTAAATATCTCTAGTGTTATCGTTGTTGTTGTTGTTGTTGCTGCTCCAACTGATAGTGTTAATTTTAACATTACGCCATAAGTGGGGTGTTCAGTGGTGGTTACTGCTGTGTGCGTCATTTTGTCTTTTATTACCCCCATTGGCAGAGCAGCAGCGCATAAATGTGAATTTTAGTGTTGGTTGCCCCCTGTTGCATTAATTTCCGAATAAAATTAATTATCACTCGGCACTTTAATTGAAGTCAATTGTTAACTGAAGTTGTTGTTTTTTTGTTATTTAATACGAAGGAGTTCATTGGATTTAAGAAAATTATGGTAAAATGTTAAGGAAATAGTTGAGCAATTCCGCAACGAACAAACCGTACCAATATAGTAGAAAGTTCTAGCGGAAGGGGCATGCGTCAAAAATAAGTCTTGAGTGCCAAGTGGATTTGATGAAAGTCGTCCACTGAGGCTAAGTATTTTTTATGAGAAAGTAGTGTCAAAGCGGTTTACACTGATTTCTGAGGCATCCACTATCCATTCTGATGCTTATTTCCGATTTTATAACTGCTATTATATGTAGCAAATTTTTGGACTACGCGGCCCTGCACGACGAGAAAGCTTTCTGTAATGTTCTAGTTTTATTAGCCCCAAACTATCAGGTATTAAAAAATTTTCTTTTCTTAATTGAAAACATTGTTCGGCACAAATGGCGGTAAGTTCAAATCTTGCGTCAACTATGGGACATCCTTTATGTCGTACGTTTTTATACAGCGTGGCACCCCAGGATGTATTAGGTATCTTACCCAAATGTACGACGTGGTATTTAATGTGTTAAGGGTGTACATTAATCAAAGTTGGAATCGCTGATTATAAAAATGTAAAAATCATACAATGGATTTTATAGATCTATCGCACTTGAAGTTCTGGAATATAGAGAAGATGAACAAAATCGATACGACAAGCACGTTGTTCAAATAAAATATCTTAATGGGACGAATCCTAAGTCTCCCGAATAAAATGATATGTTTTATAAAATCGAAAAGAATTGACATCGTTTTTTGTTTGGCAAAATGGGTTAATAGATAAATAGTTTTCATAGATTTTCTAAGGAAAGTAATAAAATATGTAAATGAAATAAGAATTAAAATAGCCATTTTAAATGTATTTGTTGATGCTTATTCCGAATACGGTCTCAAAATTGCTGTATCTCTTATGATTTTTAAGATATCGTAGCTTAAAGTGCAAAAGATACCATTTTTTGCTATTTTGGAAGCAATATAACAAGACTATGCTATTTTTAGCTATATTACGTAATATGGTGGCTGACAGTTTCACTTCTTTTCTTGAAAACTTAATTTTAATTATGTCGATTTTTTCTTTTTTCCAGTGAAATATTGTGAACTGAAATATTGCAGAAAACGTGTTTTTTGGATTTTTTTAACTTTAAAGGATATATGTATATCCGAGAAAAAAAATATCGGTATAACTCAAATTACGTTTTAAAGAAAAAGGCTGAAGCTTTCAACAATCATATCAAGTTTCATAGCTAAAACGGCGTTTTCGTTTTGGCCAGAATCCTGCATGTTGCCTTCGGATGTCCGAAGCAAGTTTTTCGCTTACCCTGTTTAGAAGCACTTTTGTCAGTACTTTTGATGGTACTGAGAGCAGAGTTATTCCTTTATAATTTCGGCACTCGCTTAGGTCACCTTTTTTCGAAAATTTGACTAGCATGCCATGTAGCCAATCTTTTGGCAAACGCTCTTTGCTCCAGATTCTGGAAATCAGAGGATGAAGAATTTTAGCTGATGTAATGGGATATGCTTTAAGCAGTTCAGTTGTTTATTTGATCTATACCGGCGGTCTTGTTGTCTTTTTTATGCTTTGGATAGCTTTCGCTATTGTGTTGTGTTTGTATTCGACTACTACTGAGGGTCACTGCGGCAGTTGTAGTTGGTGATTTTGGTTGCGGGAATGTGGTAGATGTGGGATTCAGTATGTCTCAAAACTACTCTTTCCATCTCCTTAGTTGGTCGTCCGCAGATGTAAAGAGATTTCCGTTTTTGTCTTTGATTGGTATTTTCTGCTAGATAGTCTGCGGTTGATATCGTAAAGCTGCCTGAGATTTTGAGTATTTGAAGCACTTTCGGCTTCGCTCGCGAAGTCATTATACATTCTTCTTTTGTCTTTATCTTGAACGCCTGACTTCTTTGTTAAGAGAGTTAAAGACCTTTTCGGCGTTGTTCTTTTGCGCTCTAGCGTTAGCGTCACCACTTAGTTTTTCGCGCTTCTTCTTTTTTCAAGAAGACACTACGTTTTCTACCTCATCCAGTGTTTCTTAGTCGAGGGTCAGAACCCAAGTATTTTTTCACTGGAGTTTAAGAAAGCAGCCTTAGCGGCACTGCATGATGTTTCAATGTTTCCATCACAATAACGGGGTTGTTTTAAGTTCTTCAACGAAAGACATGTGGATCTCGTCGTTCTTTAGCTTAAGCACGTCGAATTTTTTTTTGCCACGGATTGATTACTGGTACGTTTAATAACAGAAAGTTTTAGACGAATGACCGCAACGAAACGGTGGTGATCGGAGCCTATGTCAGTGGTCCTCTTTATTCGTACGTCCAGAAGACTCCCTCTTCATTTTCTGCTAATGCAGAAATGACCGATTTGGTTTTCAGTGATGTTGTCTGGAGACACCAAAGTAGCTTTATGACATGTTTTGTGTGGGAAAAGAGTACAACAAGACAGGCTGCATTGCAGGCGTCTCCATTGTCGTTTCTCGTTCCCAAACCATGTCTTCTAATCACGTGTTCAAGGTTAAGGTTTTCTGTGCCTATTTGACATTCAAATCACCTATAACATTATGATATCGTTCTTGTGAGCACTGTTAATCGCGCAGTGCAGATTCATGGACTCGGAATCTATTTTGGACCTCGCTTCCCATGTAGATAACATTTAAAATATTATGAAACTTTGTACATAGATGTTTGTTGTGAAGGTATCCGGACAAATAACATCCCAAAATAATAAAATTTGTCATACCTCTAAAGCTGTTTATATGAAAGGAGATGTAATTATAGTGGTGCGTCATCCAACCTCATTCATTAAGGTAACTGCCTCATGCAATGCAATGAGGCACGATTGCTCGATTTCGAAGCCTCATGGGTACAGTCCCATTTTTGATAATCTCCCAGTTGAACTTCTTAGCTGATTTCAATGAAATCAAAACTACAAATGCATGAATACATAAATGAGTTTATCACTCTTTATTACTCTCGTTTGGATTTCTGTTCACAGAAACTTCGAGGATAAAGAAATAGCTGATGAGCTACTCTCTTAGCGAAACTTTTCGAAGCAGCAAATGTTAGTTGAAAAACCTTGAATTCTTGCCATATCTCTAGATAAATAAGACTTTTTTACAACAGCCCTAGAACTTCAGACTTATTATTCTATAACCACATTGATATTACTGGAATCACAGCGGTTACACTAGGCCATTGGCAAGCATGTTTAAAAACTAGGCGTCCTCTTCAACCTTTTCTTTCGGAGTTGCATGGACGTTAACGAGAAAGAATCTCTTGAACACTTTCTTTGAACTTGCCCTCCTCTAGGTAGAACCAACCTCTGGGCCTCAAAGAAGCCAGAAAAAAAACTGGATACATGTAAATATCTCAAACAGATTTGACTGATAACCAAACCAGTTCCCAGCAACCCGTCCTACCAGCCAGCTCGATCACGTAAGTATGTGGTATAAAAATCACTATTGAAACCACTTAAACCTTATCTAACCTTGACAGACATAATAGCTTTGTTTGATGAACTTCAAACAGACTAGAGCAGGCTAGGGTAGAGCTGAGCAAGGTAGGGCAGAGTTTTCTAAAAACACAAAACTAGCAACTTAGAGTAAATCAGCAAAAAACCATCTAAGCCTGAAAGCGCTTTAAGAAATACAATTGATTAATGATTAAGAATCATTGGAATAACTTCATTAAGCTGTCAACTCTATTAGATAAAAATGCCTTAAAGTTCAGCTTTAAATGAAATGGAAAACCAGCAAAAAAAAACTTATATGATTTTAGATATGTAGATATGTTGGATGAAAAAAAAAACATAAAAATTTTACACTTGAAATTGTAAAAAATACGAGTACTAATTTTCAATTCCACTTTCAATACAAAAAGTCATGCAAATGTTAATTGAGCACTTAACTTTAAAACCTTACTTATATAATGACGTTTTGCCTTTACTATAATGATCATGAACAAGATCAGCACCCAGCTGTATGTAAGTAAGTAGCAAGAAAACAGGCCGTCGTTGTCATCGCGCCAAGATTATCATCAGAATCATCATCATCATCATCATCATCATCACCGTCATCATTCACATCTTGTGAATATGCATGTGATGTGGTGTAGAGTATGGAGTGGAGGTTTTGAGTAGTAGCAATAGCACAAATTGCCTAGACCCAAACTGTACTTCAGCTAACAGGTAACCTCTCTTTGCACTTTAGGCCTTAGCTCACTAACCAACTTAGTAATTCACTAACTAAGTGAATTAGCAGCAATGGCAGCTACCTTCGCTGTTGTTGCTGTTTTTTTTCTTTCTGTAGCTAAGGGCTCTTAACTGTGCATTAATTCTCTTATGAGTTAACAGGTAGGGATTTAAGGGTACGGCATTACTAAGTACTATTATTAAGGACTTCTGGCATCATATACCAAGCCATCAATCTAATATTCGGTGTAATTGTGTCTCGCTGAATGATGCCAGTTGTTTTTTAGGGCTTAAACTACTTTACCGATCCCAGTCAATATCTTTCTTTTCGAGGTAGTTCTAATTCTGTAGTTTTTCCGAAGTTTCGGTGTTAGTTTCATTCAAAAACAATCGAACAATCAAAAGTTTTGATGTTTCGGAATTGGTTTCATTTGAGAATAATCACAAAAATTTAAAATTCCGCTGTTTCGGAGAGGTTTTCATTCGAGAATAATCGGGAAAATGCGTTACGGTAGTTGTTGTTTAGTAGTTTCGGAGTCGGACTCATCTAAAACTAATCGAAAATATTAAAAATGTCGTTGTTTTGGAGGTGGTTTCATTCTAAAATAATCGATGGGATCAAAAACTCCTATGTTTTGGAGTTGGTTTCACTCGAGAATAATCGAAAAAATCAAAAATGCGCTTTGGAAGTTGAAATTCTATAGTTTTGGAGTTGGTTTCATTCGAGAAAGATCAAAAAAATCAAAAATTCCCATGTTTCGGAGTTGGTTTCATTCGAGAATGATCGAAAAGATCAAAAAATTCTATGTTTCGGAGTTGGTTTCACTCGAGAATTCTATAGTTTTGGAGTTGGTTTCAATCGACAAAGATCGAAAAGATCAAAAACTCCTATGTTTCGGAGTTGGTTTCACTCGAGAATAATCGAAAAGATCAAAAATGCGCTTTGGAAGTTGTAGTTCTATAGTTTTGGAGTTGGTTTCATTCGAGAAAGATCAAAAAATCAAAAATTCACATGTTTCGGAGTTTGTTTCATTCAAGTATGATCGAAAAGATCAAAAACTGCTATGTTTCGGAGGTTGGTTTCACTCGAGAATTCTATAGTTTTGGAGTTGGTTTCAATCGACAAAGATCGAAAAAATCAAAAACTCCTATGCTTTGGAGTTGGTTTCATTCGAGAAAGATCGACAAGATCAAAAAATCCTATGTTTCAGAGTTGGTTTCACTCGAGAATAATCGGAAAGATCTAAAATGCGTTTCGGAAGTTATAATTCTATAGTTCTGGAGTTGGTTTCATTCGAGAAAGATCGAAAAGATCAAAAACTCCTATGCTTCGGAGTTGGTTTCATTCGAGAAAGATCAAAAATATCAAAAAATCCTATGTTTCGGAGTTGGTTTCACTTGAGAATGATCGGAAAGATCAAAAATGCGTTTCGGAAATTATAATTCTATAGTTTTGGAGTTGGATTTATTCGAGAAAGATCGATAAAAACAAAAATTCCTATGTTTCAGAGTTGGTTTCTTTCGGAAAAGATCGAAAAGATCAAAAAACCCTATGGTTCGGGGTTGGTTTCACTCGAGAATAATCGAAAAGATCAAAAATGCGTCTCGGAAGTTGTAATTCTATAGTTTTGGAGTTGGCTTCATTCGAGAAAGATCGAAAAAATCAAAAACTCCTATGTTTCGAAGTTGGTTTCTTTCGGAAAAGATCGAAAAGATCAAAAAATCCAATGGTTCGGAGTTGGTTTCACTCGAGAATAATCGAAAAGATGAAAATTCCATTTCGGTAGCTATAATTCCGTTGTTCTATAAATTCAGGCCTTCGATAACTGCCAAACTTCAGATCCGCTACTGTGCATTGCTGTTGTTACCTCAGACTAGGCATAGCTAAATGTTGATAGTTACTGGTCAGCGAAATTTTGCATTCTTAATAATTTTGTAAGGAATTATCTTGCCTTCAATGTATGTGTGTGTGTGTGTGTGTGTGTGTGTGTGTGTGTTGAGAGATAGCTTAATATGTAGAAAGAGATAGCAAATATCTATCAGTGTAATTTAAACAGAAGCTTTTGCCTGCGCATTTTTGACAGTGTCTTTTGAAAAACAACAGCAAATATTCATTCAAGAATCTTTAAAAACGCAAAACAGGTTAATCACGAACCCAACAAAGTAACTTGCATATTTGTATAGGTGTGTCCATTCGTCGTCGTCGTCTGTCTGTCTCTCCATCCGTCCGTCCGTTATTATGCTTGGCGGCGTAGTAGCAGCAGCAGCAGCTTGTTTCAACTTATTACTTTAATACGAAGGTGCAAGAAAAATGATCATTGATCAGCAGTGATGGTTTTTGCCTCATAATACACAAAACATCAGTGGGGTGGAGTAGAAATTAATATACTACACAATGACTTGTAAATTCAACTGGATTGGGATCTCTTGGTAGCTCTTTATTTTTTTGTTTTTAATAATGAGGACACAGAAAAGAAAATTATGGTATCAGTTTGAGAATATGCTTTCGAAAGGAGCTTGGTAGTATGTCATTAATCAATTTGGCTGATAATGAAAACAGCATTAAATGGGCGAATTAGTTCGTTTACTTATAATTTATGATGGTAATAATGTAGTAACGATACCTAGAATGCCTGGGCTGGATACTTTTTGGAAAGTAATCGAGTTCTTTTGAAGGTAAAGAGCGAGTTTTTTTTTAGAAAAAAACATGTCTCGTTGGAGATAAGTTTTTGACCTAGTACTCGTACTATAATATTATACGTTTTAAAAGAAAATTTAACGAGGAGATGACTATTTTTCAAAAGATCATCTATTGAGACAACTAGCTGATCTGTAAAACTCAGCTTTGGGGAAGTGCAGGTATCTAACAGACCAATGATTCAAGTACAGTTACAGTTATATCTCTGCTAGAACTATATTGCCGACAGTCTGCCGAGTGAGGATATATTTCCTGATCCCCACAAATCAGCTACGAGCGTGATCTTGTCTGACATTACTTCAGGTAAATTCTTGATTAGTTTAAGAGACACGTGACGCATACCACCAATAAATCGCTGATGGGATTTCTATCTCCTCTGATCAGAACCTAATATTTCGGAGATAAGCTTGTCTAAAGTACCAGTACTGAAGTCTAGGGAGAGCGATGAATTGAAGTTGGTGGATGGGACCAAAGTTGAGGCCCACGAATCGAGATTTCCTTCATCTAGGCAAAACTTCGGTTCTAAATAGGGTACAAAAGGATGAGCTTTTTGAATTCACAATAGCTCTGGACCTTCTGTTGGCCGAAAAGGCTAAAAATCTAGACTAGAATGGCTTTGGAACTGCAGACAAAGGCTCAAGGGGAATAGAAAACAAAGAGCTGCAGTGGATGATGCACAACTGGTTCGCTCACATCATTTAAGAAGTTCTGCACCATCAGAAGTGTCCACAGTATACCACGGTTATTAAAGTCTCAAAGTACACGGTGGTGAAGCTGTCTTGCTCCCGTGCAATGCATGTCTTCAGACATGCTTACAGGTCCGTATATTTTGCATTGACATGTAGGGAGCCTAAGGATGCTGTGGTGACAAATTCTGAGCAGAGGGTTTTATAGAAATTTCATATGGTCCTCAGAACAGATTGATGCGTTGCAAATGTACATCGTACGAGGTTTCTTATCGCTTTGACTGGACTGACAAAACCGCATTTCGCTGACGGCAGTCTTAAGTCTGGACTATAAATCATTAACTGTCTGGATGGCGAAACTCCAGCTTGGCTAAAGTACCAGCACTGAAGCCTTGGAAAAGCGATGAATTGAAATTGGTTGACGAGAAAGCAGTGGGACTAAAGCCAAGGCAAAGAAATCGGGACCTCATCTAGGTGAAAGTCGAGTACTGAATAGGATGAAAAAACTATGAGCTTGCTGAACTTAGTCTAGGCTCACAATTGGCCGAAAAGGTTGAAAAACGTAGGATTGAATGGCTTCGAAACTACCGACCAAGTTTCAAGTGGAAAAGAAAAAAGCAGCTGTTGTGGATGGTGCGCAACAAGTTCGCTCACATCATTCAAAAAGTTTCTACATCATTGGCAAGTAAGACGAACACTGGGCGAAGTACCATAGTTCGGGCTCCCGTGTCTGATATTGCCAACAAAAGTACCCAATGGTCAAAAGATTTTCTTATAAATGTCAACTTAGAGAAATATAATAAGCCCAACCGAGCAAGTTTCTCTTTATTCCAGAGCTCTCCTGCGGAAGAAGAGCAATATACTTGATTCTTTGCTTCCATATTTATCCCGAGCAATGCGGAGGAAACCGCCTTGAATGACTTAATAGTTCGTCTTGAATGACTGAATAGTTTGCCATGTACTGCCACGCCAATGTCCCTCATCAAAAAATAGATCTGCATGACCCCTTTTAGTAGCTCTTAAGACGTAAGATATTCTTCGCATTTCTTGTATAATTCCTTAAAAATCATACTAAGAAATCTATTAATTGATTGACGATTTTCGCACAGTGTGCTCATTCTGTCTTTGCATGGTAGGTATGTCGTGGAACCTATTAATAATTAGCATAATACAGGTATTAGTTAGTTAGCTCCAGCAGGCAAACTTGTAAAGTTATTCATCGTCGTCTTCTGGCACTATCGGACACTACCCTCAAAGCAACAACAGCAACAACAATAACTACAACAACAACAATTTAAGTAACTTATATATTAATAACTTGATCGGTTACAAACATAACTTGGATGGAACACCCGAACGAACATGCGTTACCAGCTTTTTATTCCACCTGTTCTCCTAACATGAGTTGACTACAACACTTGACTTCACTTCGCTTAAGCTGGAATATTCAGCTGAGTGCTCTGAGTAAAGTTGATTAGAGTTGTGTCTTGTTGACTGGATCGCTGGTTGGTCGGTCGATTGGTTGGTTGGTTTGTTACCTTAACTTGCTCGTTGTACGGTGGCGAGTGGGGCTGAATGGGTAACTTGTCTGCAACTGAAAATTCCAACGCCTGCAGGATTTTTTTTAGATACAACTCCACTCGTACTCCGTGTACAGTGTGAGATGAATAGACAAGCCCAGTGACAGAACGACGGACAGACAGACAGACGGACAAACATGTGGATAGACATTTTTACATAAAGTTATTAATAACCAAATGAACGATCGGCCGCCAACTTGTTTGTGTTATCCATATGCGAGTCGTACATGCCAGATAGTTTGTTAGGGAAATTGAAGTCAAAGAAGTGTGGAAGTCATCGAGGTTGGAAGTTTGAGAGTCAATTTCAATTTTGTCATTGGGTTTTTCCATTTGTAGCAGCAGCACTTTGCATTTGAAGTGGAAATGAAGCTATTTTTTTCTGTTGTTTTGCGATTTTTTATTAATTTTTAATTAGCCCGCTTTTTGTATGGTTTGGCTTTTATATATATGTGTATATACTCATATATATATAGTTATGTACCTCGTGTAGCTGCTGCTGTTGTTTGGTTCAAAGAGCAATGACAGATCAAAAACCTGTTGCTGCCATTATATTGGGTTCTACTTTACAAGTCTCAGTTGTTGTTCTGTTGGCCTTAGTGTCATGTGTATTTAAATTTTCTTTCTTAATCTTTAAATTAAAATTAATTTTTTTTATAATCGTTGACACATAAAATTAATCGGTTTTAGTTAATGGGCTTAATAAGAATTTCAAAAATATATACAATACCAATTCGAAAGTAAAACAACGTAGAGATTTCTTATAGAAATATTGAAAAAAGTATTATATCTTTTAAGATGGATCAATTTGTATGGAAGGGAATTTTTACAGACCGATGATTCAGGTACAATTACAGTAATATCTGTTCTAGAACTGTATTGCCGACAGTCTGCGTGCGAGGGCAAGCTTCCTGATCTCCAAAAATCAGCTACGAGCGTGATCTTGTTTGACATGACTTCAGGTAGATTCCTGATTAGCTTAAGAGACACATGACGCACACAACCCAGAAATCGCTGATGGGAGTTCCATCTCCTCTGATCAGGACCAAATAATCAAATAGACTGTGAAAAGTTCATTGCGAAAGTGTATTTGCATAAAAAATTATACCAGGTCAAAGGTTCCAAAACTCCATTTTTTGCAAATATCTCGCTATCTCGGTTACTTCTACAGAAAGCTATTGGCCCAAAACTTTATAGCTCAGAAAAGTACGTTTTAAAGAATGCACTAAAAATATGTGCTTTCTTCGGCAAAGTTTCTCCAAATTATCCAAACGTTACGATTTTTGCTTAGCCAGCCCAGTAAAAGCATTCAACACATCCTAATATCTTTACCAAAGTTCTATAACAGTTTTAACACCTATGCATAGCCTCAGGTGGTAGTACCTGAAAGGAATAATTTGGTTCTTTTAAACGCGTCATTTGAACTATACACGGATGGGCCACAGTTGGATTCAGGTACACTAGATCAGGCATTTAAGTCTGTAGACTTAACAAAATCAAACAGACTGCCAAACGACTGAAGTGTCTTTTAGGCAGAGGCTTATGCTGTTCAGAAAGCTTGTGAAATCCTTAATGCTTGCTGGGTTCAAGGTCATAGTCATTTCAAGGACAACAAAATGGCTGACAAACTAGCTAAAATAGGATCAAATGAAAGTACTCTTTCTGCTGACCTTTCAGTAAGAAAACTCATTAGCGTAATCAAAGGAAAAATCGAAAATATACGTATTGCGCTTGCTAATTCCAGATGGCCAAATTTTCAAACCTGCAAGTATATTAAGTAGATCAATTCGGCCACCATATAGTATAAATAATTCTAAATTTATATTATTAATGGAGAAACAAATGTAAGCATCTTAATCGGTGCTATTGCTGGACATTGTGCCATGGGAATCGATGCATCTCGTTTAGGTTTCTCAAACATTGGCGACTTTTGTAGAAGTTGTATAGACCCAGATATGGAAGAAGCAGTCTTTCATTTCTTCTGCGAGTGTCCAGCGCTTGCGCTTATACGTAGAAGGAACTTTGGTCATTTCAATTTTGAATCGCTTGACTCACTATCTGGAGTTTGTCTGGAATCCATATGGAAGTATATCCAAGGGGTTCTCTTAGACTTTCGTTGCTAAAGCTCTTAGTGTCGGATGTACAATGGGCCCATTTTCGAGGCCTAAGTTAATGATGACAACATGATCATCACCCGGATCTAACCTAACGTAGTCTCAGACAAGACTTAGGAGTAAAGTTCATATCAGATAACCTACAGCATCAGAACTTACATATTCTCGGACTGTCAAGAAACACTTAAGCCTTTAACAAAGGGTTCAATATTAACAAAGCTAAATTTTGGGATGTTTGGAAATTCTGAGAGTTCTCTATCCAGGAAAGATACACGGACAAGAGTTGCATGTAGGCAATGAAAGAGTGAAGAGAGGTGAGAGGGTGGACGATGATTCTTATAAACTCTTTCAAGAGAATCTTTATACAGCAGATCACATAACATGTAATTGACCTATATGAATTAGAGGCAGATTCTAGCATCTAGATGATGGAATTCAGATACCCTTAATATTCGAGAATTGCTTCCGGTCTTGATAAAATAATCATTATACTATAATGTCTTTTGAAGTAATAATAATTGATACTAAAATGAGATCTTACCATCAGCAAACCAGTAATAACCTACGGGTGTACACCCTGTGCAATAAATGAAACATCTGCGCGTAAGTTCTATGAAAAATCTTTGGGACAATTAGATCAAAAGCTGCATCAGATGATTGGTAAAAACACGTTTTTAAAAATTTTAAGGTTAAAGATGACTAGGGTACATATTTTAGAAGCTCGATAAGACCATCATATAAAATCAAGCTCGTACCAATGCAAATGAGAAATATTGTGTGATTGTGTAGAAACTGACCATAGAATTGTTGTTATAGGGATTGGTGACTGATAGAGCATTGGTGACTGATCGAGATGGCTGCCCGGGCATTTCAAATTAATAAAACACATTGCTGAGTTAAACTTCCTCATCTACTATAAATTTCTGAGAGAGTTTCACATATTACTGATTAAAATTTTTTACATCCCTGCAGGCAAACGGGCTAGTTTAAGAGTAGTCCATTAACTAGTCCTCTGCCAACCAGTACTGGTCCAACTTCAATTCCTTTTGCATATAGGTAACTGTTCTTTTTTGTATGTTGATGTACTACGAAATTTCAATTGGCCCCTTATGCATTACTTTTACACCAGTCCGGGGCTAGTTGTGGTATGAAGTAGTCCTATAGTAATATTTTTTTTTTAGATTTGGATTTATATTTTCTTAAAACAAATTAAATAAAGATATTTTTGCTGCAGGAATAGTAGTGTGTGCCTCTCTTTTTACACAGAATGTATGAAATTTCAAACAATTTTGTCTAGAGATTTTCCAAACTAATCGTAGGGCTTTTTTAAATTAAATCTGATTCGATTACCTTTAACTTTTCACTTAAAAGAAGTATGTATTTATTTCTATTTATGAAAAATTGTAAGTCATTTTATCAAATTTCATCAGCTTGTTCAAACTATTTCTAATAGGCAAGTGAGTAAATGTAGATTCCATCGTAACATAAATAACTTGAAAACTTCAATTGATATAATCGCGCTTATGTGATTATTAATCTAAGAATAAAATCGAAATTAATATTTTTGTATTGCAGCAAGTTGAATGGGTACCATTCATACAGTTTGACATAACTACTCATGTTTATCAGTATATTCGAGGGGCGCCCGATAATTCCGCACAATAGAACATAGAAATATTTCTATTACCTAAAGGTAATTTCTAAACATTTAAAAATATAATAAAGTCACAAGGGGCTTAATCAGAATTCAGTCATTTTATATTATATCTCCCAAGTAGTGTTCAAATTTTTTGATTTTTGAACTGTCTTTAATTTCTTTGGTACATGTTCGCGATTACCTTCTTAACAGATATGATCTGTTTCCAATATCTAACAATTATGAGTATATCTCTCAAAAAATTTTGTATGCCATGGTTTGAAGAATGTTGCTGCATGAAACAAACATCAATTTAGGGTTGGTTCCGCCCACTGTCGAGACTGTCACTTCGAGTGACTTCGATGTTTTTATGAATCGTCTATTCAACTATTTAATATAACTGACATATTGGCTATAAATTGAAAGGCATGTCCATAAAGTCAACGCTCAGTTGTGCTTAGACCAATTTAAACTTTTCTAGGTCGATTGGGTTTTAGGTAAATAATACTTTTGCTTTTATTTTTAGTTATTTCTCTTTACAGAAAAAACCGCATTGTCAAAAGTGGCAGAAACGTGGTTATTTTAACCACGTGGCGACCCAAATTTTGAACATGACTCGTTGAGGGTAGTTTTATTAACGCGCGTTGCTAAATGGGTTCCAACTACGCTTTCGAGCGATTTAACAACGCGCGTTGCTACATAAAATTCAAAAGAAAAAACAATTTTTTTTGAATTAATTTTTAATTTTAATTTTTTCCTGTCTACGACAATGAAAACCATTATTTTCTTTTTTATTTTCAATTTTATGCTTTATTTAAAATGTTTTCTGTTTGATATTGGGAAGATTTGAACCTGGAACCTGTCGTGTGATAGATGCGGACGTTAGTCACTCAGCCACGGCCATCATTATTGTGAAGTTGACTGAAAGTCTATTTGTTTTGAAATGAGCTGATTTGGACTTAACTACATTTCGTGAGTGTTTAGACTACGTTTTGCTGCTGATTCGGATTTAACAACGCTGGCAACCAGCGTTGTTGAATAAGTTTCAACTAAGTTTGTGAGCGATTTGGCAACGCACCATACAAATATGAGCTTGGAGCGTTGTTAAATCCAAATCAGCAACGAATCGTAGAGTGATGTAGACAGACGTGGGCCACAGGTTGAAGTGGGCCACCCAAGTAATTTTAAGACTAGTGACATCTATGTCAAACCGCGCACATTAATTATCGTATTTTGACGCGAGGTCACTTTTTATAAGCATTTGGGGGTTATAAACCTGCTTTCGCACTGTCCAGAGAAACGTGCTGTAGATTTTGACGAGAAAGTTTTTACCCTCGTACCCTTTTATACGATTTGTGATCGAATTTTTACGAGAAATACTCAGGTAAATATGCAATATGTTGCCCATTATTCACGTTGTGTTTTTGTGGAATGCATATGCAAAAAAAGGGGTAGAAGTGGGCCACTATTTGTGGATAGACATGGGGCACTTGAGTAATGCCGTTCTTTTCACAGTAAAGTGTTTTTATTAATTATGCGAATGTCTTATTAACTAATTTTTTTCATTTTAGCCATTATGCCTCCAAAAAAAAAGAAGGAAACCACTAAAGAAGTGGTAAATTATGAAAAATTGATTGCTGCTATAAAGCAAGTAAGGAAAAATAAAAAATCGGAACGTGTTGCTTCTGCTGCTGCCGATATTACCAGATCAACTTTTCAACGCTACTTGAAACTTGCTATCAACATTGATTTTTGTATGATTTGCACTAAATTGATGACAACAAAGCTCACAAAAAAAAGTTCCATCGAGTGTGACATCTGCGACCGACCCTTTAATTTACAGTGCGTCGATATGACCAACCGCACCAACTTCACGTGCGTCAATTGCGGGTAGGATCTGTGCTTTATCACTGCGAAATGTTTTTTTCACAACAACTTTGTAATTTCTACTTCATCAATCCTGTTTCCAGACATTACATATATAAATTGACATTAATTTAAAGAATTTAAAACAGATGGCAGCATTTTTCAGATACAAATTTTGGTGGCCCACTTCTCCCTACAATTTCGGAAAACTCGGAAAATACACTTTTCTTTTACATAAAAAAGGAAAATTCTTTACAACTGAATTTAAGAAATCTGCTATGATGGAAAGTTGCGTCTTGGGATAGCGATTAAAAAAAAAATTTTTTGAAAAATTTGAATTTTTCACCAATAAAAACATGACCCACTTCTGTCTACATAAGACGGTTATGTATCATACAAAGAAATATTCGATAGAATAGCTAATTAGACCCACCCTATTGAGTTAAAAGTACTTCAACAGGTTCTCCAAACATATCGTCGATTATTCGAACAAATGTTTGAGTAACTACTTTCCTAAAAACAATTTCTACAGTAGGTATTAAAATACAAAATTTCTATCTTATGAGCTGCAGATCTGTATCAATATAAGTAGTTTTTGCATTAAGTTCACCAGAATTTGATCTACTAAACAAAAGCATTATTACAAAAAATTAGGATTTTTTACAGAAAAGTGCTTGGAAGGGAAGGATACATGCGTACTAGACTGGTTCAGAAATGTAGGGAACAAATTAAAGTTGCTCAGAAGTTCGTTCCCCGGACAAATTAAATTTTGTTGTGGTGTAAGAAAGCATCATGTAAATTTTGGTCCATTTCACAAAACCTTTGATGGACCTGAAATATTTTATAAACTGAAAAATGTCCCTAGAAAAGAACAAAAATAGTTGCTTTAAAATTTAAATTGTTCAATATTTTAAATCGGCATTTCCAGAGAAAGTTCAACCGTGAGCCAAAAATTTAAATCATCATATCTCTAAAACTATTTAGCGTACATGGATGAGATTTGGTACACATGTAAAAAGCATCAAAACAAATAATGTGTACTTGGAAAAATGGGGGTAACACGCCCCCCAAAAAAATCACCTCATCATATCTCTGAATAAATTTAACGCATATGAATGAGATTTGATGTTTAATGTTAACAAATGAGATTTGGTGCATATGTAAACTCGACAAATGACTAAAATGAATAAAAATACATTTATTTTGACTTTTATTTACTTCAAATGTGTTCGACAGTCACGTGCGACGTCATGGAAATGCCCATATAGATTTTGAGCCACTTAATTCGAGTTTACAACTTATTTCTCCGTAAGTCCTGTAGTTTTGAAGATATTGTCCATTAAAAGTGTAAAATTAAGAATTTTTATTATGAACAATATCTTCAAAACTACAAAACTTATGGAATAATACTTAAATTGCACATTCAGATTAAGCGGTTCAAAATCCATTTAAATTTTAAAGAAAAAAATTTTTTTCATTTCTTGAGGATTCTTCAATGTTCAAAATGGTTCCTGGTCTCTGAAATTGATAAAAATTTATATGGTGCTTACTTACACATTAACGAAACTTAGTGACTGGATATTGAAAGATGGAAATTTGGTTTTAGTGGAGAAAAGCATAAGTTTAGTCTTTCTTGGTTAAAAATTTAGTCTGTGGTAAAAGCGCTTAGCGTGATCAGTGCCCTGAATTAAACCCAGCATTTTGTGAAACTTTTCTCGAACCCGATTCTGCTAAAATAGTGTAAAGTATATTACAAAGAACCTTTAGATATCTAACGAGGCCGCTTGTGAGAATCGCTTATATGTAATAAATAGATGATGCCTTTTCTGTTTTTTCACTGAACGAATAACCTCAATTGAGAATCAGCCTTGCTCTGAGATGAAGTTCTATATTCCTTACATAGGTCTTGAGTAAGAACATGGTAAGGCATATCAGACTGTTGGTGATTGTCGTAGCCTACGGAATAAAGATTACTTTGACCAGTCTCAGCTAACAAGTTTTTTAATAAATCGAATACAAAACGGTCATATATGGGACTATTCTCGCAAGAACAATGACACACTAAAGGACAAATATAGTGCTTAGCTTCGAGCACGTTTAGTGGAAATCAATAAAGCAAAAAAACAATAATTATGATGAGTACTCACTCACATATCGTTAATACAATGGATACTTCAGTATAGGCACTTGCATATTAGTATGTATCTATATCTGTACAAATATATAACCTATATGTGTGCCACTTTATCTATAGATTTAGTTTTAGTTTGTTTTTTTTTCTATTATCATTATTTTAAGTGTTTCGTTTTCACTAGACTCGTAATTCTACGGGTATCTCCTCCATATAGAATGCAAGTTACAATACAAAAATATATACCAACTAAGTAACTACTTCGCTCATATCTCGAACTTTGTCAATTTGTATATTAAATCCCATTGTATCTATGTGTGCTCATCGTATTCATAATTTTATGAATTCGAATTATCATTGAAACAATGAGACTCATAGTAACCTAACTACCATTCAATAAATAAATAAATGAAAGTTATCTCTATCTACTCGTATATAGTATATGGTGGCAATCAAAGAATCATACCCCTAATCAGTTTGATTTTATTGCAAGGTGGCAGGCAGATAAATTAAAATTTCATCATGGTTATTAAAAGAAAATATCGAAAAAAAAAATAAATCCATTTTTATTAAAAAAATAATAATACATGTTATATGATTATGTTGAGATTAGCGCAAGAATTATGAAATTGGGGAATTTTATTTAATTAGCCAGAACATTTTTGTATAGTTAAGAAAACCTATTGAAAATTGATATGAAAATTTGAACACTTAAGAATAACTGACACTTTAGAATGATTTCCAAACCAAATGCCACAAATATAGCTGTTGAGTGCAAGCACTTTAGATCGTAGACATTTAGATCTTGGTAATTCCCTAAAATACTTTTATCACCTATGCTTTAGTTTGAGCGCCATCCTTGTTATTTTTAATAATACTTATGATGTCATAATGTAAAATACCCGCCATTTTGTTAGAAAAACAATGTGTTCTATTTTCTAGAAAAGTTTACTTCAAAGTGTCAAATTGATGACATTAAGTTGAAAAAATTATATCTGTCAAATGACCAGTGTATGGGTTGATGCACATTTGGGCTTGCTTTAAGACATTTTAAATTGATCGCAAAATATGTGGCTCCAAATAGAAGATTTTATCTTTTAAGTCTAGTTCTTTATCTGTTGTGCTATTTATGCTACCTATGTTCACATTGTGACATTATTTTTGAACTACCCAGCAGTTCTCAAGGAGACAATTGGCACAATAGCACTAGCGAAACATGCACTAGTTTCTTTTTTGACCCCGGGTAATGGAAGAAGTCGTCAGTTCAAAAAAAAAAAAAACATAAAACGTGAGCGATAAAAATGTTTGAATTTCAAATTTTCTTTGGAGAGACTTTTTAGTTTCAAAATTTGAGTAATTTTTCAAAAAAAGCAAAAAAAAAAAAGAAAAAGAGAGCAAAATTTAAAAAAAACTAGATAAAGTTTTTGGTGGGATTATTTCAAGAAATCGACTCGAACATTTCAGAATCAAAGATAAACTATTAAGGGTGTTACCTTTGGCCTGGCCAAACGTTAAATACCCTACACAGCAGTATTTTGAAAGTTTTGCTTTTATGGGAAGTGGCACGCCCTCTTGTCCGAATTCACCCAGTTTTGCTCAGAGTTTGAATTTATAGTTCTTAGCATTTGAGTAAAATTTAGTTTGATTATCTCAAAAAACGCTTTCAGTATAGCGTTTTGAAGCTTTTGCTTATATGGGAGGTGCCACGCCCTCTAGTCCGAATTCACCTGGTTTTTTTTCGGAGCTTGCGCTTACAATTCGTAGTATTTATGTGTATTTTGGTTGCATTATCGTGAAAAAAACTCTAAAAGTTGCATTTTGAATATATTTTTTGTATGGGCGGTAGGCGTGTCCGTTGGCCGATTTCGCTCATTTTCAATCCTCCAAGCTAACTTTGACGCCGAAGACTGTGCAACAAATTTCATTGAATTATCTTGCTTAGTTTTCCCAAAAAGTGTATTTCCACACACAGCCAGCCAGCCACCCAGCCAGACAGACGGACATGGCTATATCGACTCAGAAGGTGACGCTGATCAAGAATATATATACTTTTCTATATCTGCCACGCCTCCTTCTCTGCGTTACAAACGGAAGGACAAAGTGAATATACCCTGGGTGTAGGGTATAAAAAACGAAAACTTTTTCATTTGTTTAAATTCGAATTTCACACAACTACGTCAATAAGCTTTATGGACGAATGAGCTAAAGACTTCTTTATTTAGGTAAAAAACTTTGTTTCCTTAGTTCGAATCTCAGTACGGGTAGTTTGTTTTTTGTTTTTTTTTTTTCACTAAGAGAACGCCTTGCAAGCAAGGTCCTTCTCACTAGTGAAGTAGCTAGTGAGCGGTAGAACAAAAGATGGCAATTGACACCGGCATCGAGCTTCATAAAGTAGATTGCAGAGAGAGTAGTACTATACCCCTTTAGACCAGTGAATTCGCTAGAACTAGTCGAAGGCTCTGTTGGGTAAGTACATAATGCGAAAATCAAACACTACCTACGTCTGCTCCTTTGGAATTAAGAGAAAACATCCTATTGCATGTTCTTCTTGTTCCGGCGATCATTTGAAGTTTTTTTCGTAATCTGTTAGCTTGAGAGTTCCATCACAATGCTTCACGGAAGATTTTAGTTGGTAGCCTACATGGGCTCCCGGAAATAACGCCAGAAAATATTTTTGAATTAACGCTAGAAAAGTCTACATACAAAATTCTGGCGTTATTTCCATTTTGTTTTGGAAATAAGGCCAGAAAATTTTCTTTTTGGTTTTATTTCCAAAATAAAGTGGGTATAACGCCAGAATTTTGTATGTAGATTTTTATGACATTGTTTCCAAAAAATTTTCTAGCGTTATTTCCTATGGAATTATTTTCAAAAATTCTGGCACAATTTCCGCATTAGTTTTTGGCTTCTTGACATCTACATTTTTAATGTTTTAAGAAAATGGCTTTTAAAGTTTTTTGAAATTTATTTTTTTGTATGCGAATTTGAAGTTAGCTGCTTTTTATTTTTTATATAAAAAGGGTTGGGGAATACATTTCAAAAAACCGACTAGACTGAAGCGTAGAGCCGTTTTGTTTTTTTCATCACGTTTCTGTATACTTAACTCAAAATATCAAAAAATGTAGATGTCTAGTTGTATGTAGTTTCAAACCGACGATATGTGATCTATACAATTTCATTTATGAATATAGTAACTTGTGAATATCTTATTAGTGATTCGACATTGAGATGATCCTTCGTTACCGAATTTTTTAAAGTTCTCGACGACAGTAATTGCTTAATCTCAGTTTATTTTGTCAGGTTTAAAGCTTTTACCTTTTCATTCCCGAACTGAGTTGTTCTTTAAGCTAGAGACCTTAGTCTTTGAAGTATTGCATATGAATAAATTTTAGATTGAATTGAAGAGCGCGATCATACACTATGGTGTCTTTGTGGGCTAGCGTGCCACTGCCTTTGGTCTACTATCTAAAGAGTGGGTTACAGAACTGTTGACGAGGCTATTTCGTAAGTGAATACAAAGCTGATTAATTGTTGTCAATACATAGGAGTGCTGGAAGATTTATGTCTACCATCATCTAAAAGGTTGCTAAATTGGTGACGATATGAAACTAAAATTGATAAAATACAATGTATGTGGGGAGTTAAAAGACCCCAAAGGCCCACAAAAATATAAAAATACATTGTTCAAAAAATGGAAGACAGAGAGAAGAACGAGAACAACTTAGAATGACAAAGATATTAGATATCTCCACCAATAGTAATTATGTAGAGATATAAGAATAATATGAATAAATCTGCAGATATGCTTCTAAAGTTAAAATAACTTTTTTATGTTTCTTGCAAATGAGGAGATCAATTTGCTGTCAGAGCCATAGTGTTGAAAAGAATTTTAGAAATCTAAATTTAAATCTGAAGACCATTATTTTCGAAATCTAAATTTGACTTTTTTGGCCAATTTTGGACTCTATTGCACCACAAATTAGTTTTTTCCGCAAAATTTCTTATGACATCTGAAAATACTACTCTTTACCATGAAACTGCAAGTCTTTGTAAATTCCTGGGGCGTATCTATATATATTAATACGCAAGACAAAAATTTGTCCTACCTCTTTTACTATGTTAGAAATGGAGCACGTCTTTGAATTTTTCACCATTAGAAAGGTATTTGTGTGTAAATGTGCACAAAGTTAAAATTGTTTTAAAATTTTGCCATTAAGCCTGCCAAAATTAAATGCAAATTTTTTAATATTAACAACGTCAAAATACGCAGTCACACAGAGCTGAAAAGATGATGCAGCACAAAGAGAAAGACAAAAAGCTGACTGACACTGACTTCATGTTTTTTGTGTTCTTTTCGTTTCACATTTGTCATTGTACCACAGATGATAAATGCGCTTTTCTATTTTGTATCAAATAGCAAAAAAAAAAGTACTAAGACTGTCAAAAAATTTCCAAAATTATTTAATACATTTGTGGTCAAATTTTGAACATTAAGCAATTCTAGTATTAAGAAATTGGTGGCCTCGCACAATTTCAAAGACTGGAAATTAAGAAATAAGTTCATACGAACAGAAAGACAGACAATAGAAAATTTGTCGATCATCAGGAAGACAAATTCAGAGGTAGGCTCTGAATAGTCAACGAATAATAAAAATTGGTTATTCGGAAATTGAAACAAATAGGAACAACATAAGCCAACGAGCCTGGGATAGAAATTGCCATAGCAGTTTTCTACAGGACCGGAAAGAAAAAATATAAAAATTACCAGAAACGGGCTGTAAAATGGGTGCAAACGACAGATTTAGGCACTTTTGTGAGTCAGGTCATGAAACATTAGGCATTAGGCAGCGATTTTTTGTAATAAATGATTTAACTTCTATAAAAAAATCATTTTAAAAATGTTTTAAAAAGCTTGGTAAAAATTCCGACTCAATAATTTGTATGTGTCCAACAGAAAATATTCATAAATGATTCAGTTATAAACCACATTTTTTCTATAAGGCTTTATTGAATAGTATGGCAAATTTAGATAATTTGGTAGAAGGTAATTTTAAAACAAATAACTTTATCATAATGGTGGCAGTGGTGCAGATGGCTAGTGAGCGCGTCTATCAGACAAAGTTCTCCCGGTTCAAAATCTCACCTATTGCTAAACACAAAAAAAACTGTTTTTTTTTTATTTAATACATATTTTCAATTCTTTTATTATAATTGTTTCTCTTTTTTTTTTTTAATATAAATTGCTTCGAAAAAAAAAAAAAAAAATTTAAAAAAAATTTTATTCGTGTTTAATAATTTTTACTATCGTATTTGATATTTTTTACTATGCTAATATTGAAATACTTCCTTCTAAGCAACTTTGAAATTTTTATAAAATTTTTGGGCAATTTTATTTTTATGTTACTTTCACAGTTGAATAAAATTTTTTTAATTGGCATATTTCCTAAACTACGAGTGGTACGAAAACAGTTTCTGCGTATTTTAGTTGGTAATTTCTTGAGCTGCAAAATAAACACTCAACATTTTTCTCTAGGAGTAAGCGTTTGAAAGATATTTTCAAAAAACTAATTTTTCCGACCTTTGACCTTGAATATCTTTTTATGCGTCAACGAATTTTGCAATGGACTTTGCAAACTTTATTTTTAATGCATAAATAAAGTTTATTCCTTCGAACAAAGGCTAATTTTCCATGTTTCTCCTTTTTTCCATAGATATTTTTTCGTGGAGTTTGCTTACTTTTTGACTCAAGAAAATGGGGTACTCAATTTATTGAGTTTGAATTAATCAATTAAGAAATCTTTTAGATTTTGTCAATTTAATTTTTGCAACGGAATTTACATATATTTATGGTTTTGTGGAAATCGATTTTATAGGTTTGTCTACAACAAACAATTTTTCCTAGACAACCTTATATATTTCATAAAAGGTTCGGTTGTGATAAGATCAAATATATAAACATATATTTATTTGAGTCAAATATATTTCATGTTTCTCTCAATATTTTCCACTATTCGGTTCAAATAAAATGGGTTTTAATCAAATAAATATTTAGTTACATATTATTTTAATGAGCTACATACATTTATTTGATACGAACAAATAGTTCTCTGAGTGTTACGATAGTGAAAAATGAAGGAGATTAAAGATATGAAACCGAAATATTTTTCCTAATCAATTGACCAAGTTTTTCTTTAGGCCTCACGTATTTAAGAGATTACGAGTAATCCAGTTTAAACGATAACAAATTTTTGCTTGATAAAAATTAAACCTTTTTTTTTTTGAAAAAAATTGAATTTAGGTATTTGAGAGATTAATCAAGTTTAAACGATAGCAAATTTTTTACTTGATAAAAATTTGAACTTAAAAAATAAGGAAATGTTAATAAAAATTCAAAATAGCATTAATTTGAGATTACTAGAAAAAAACGCATGATTTATTTTTAAAAAGACGTTCATATACATTTTTAATTAATTTTTTATTACCTTAAAGAAAACAGCTTTCACATTAAATTGCCTGCAACATAAAATTCACTGGAAGTGAAACACTTCTTTTTTTTTGCTTTTTTCTCTTTGGAAATGATGAATAAGGATACGGACGACATCTTTACCTGACAGTATTAGAGTTATAAACGAGATCTAATGCTGCCCGGTAAGATGTGAACAGACATCCTTTAAAGCAAAACAGCGGCATTAACAGCTTACACACCACACAATTCAATTATTCCATTAAATTGGAAATTCAACTTTTTTTGTTGCTTTTTTTTTTGAAGAAAACGCCTCTCTGCTGGCACACAAAAAAAAAGCGTTGATTTTTTTTAATTAAATAAAATTTTCATCTTTTTTTCCTGCTTTTACAAATTAGTTTTTTTTTTTTTTTTTCAAAAATTCATATCGATTTATGCAGTGTAGTTATGAGCAAAGTACTCGATTCATCTATGACCGACGTGGCGCCCAACGTAATCAATGCCAACACCGACCACTACGCGCTTAGACGTACAGCGGTGGGGGTTACACATGGTAACGGTTCGGAATTTAAATTTACTTAGCGACTTCACCACACTACATGCCATCACCACCCCACTATCAACACTAGTGCACAACAAGTAACCACCACCACCACCACCATCGCCACGGCACACAACACGCACCGTACAAGCGCCACAAACTAACTGAATAGGCGGAACAATTGTGACTCGCGTCGTACACGATCGTCGCGTCGTTGTCGTCGTCGCTAAACGACATACAACAACAACAACGACAAAAACGAATGAGCACAACAAGCAGAGCCAGAGCCAGAGCCACCGCAAGAACTGATGATTACAGCAAAAACAAAAACAAAAAAAAAAAAACCTCAAAAACTACAACAACTATATGACAAAAAGCCATAGAATAAATGAACAAAAACAAAATCCAACACAAAAAAACAACAATAACAACAACTATAAAAGAGCAGAAGCAAAAATCACTGATCATCGAACAAACGACGAACATTTGACGCGATCGAAGTTCGATGATGATCATGATCAAGAATAACAACAACACAACAGCGCGCGATCAAGTTAATTTTGTAAAGAGATAAAGTGCTGAGCACAAAAGGAGGGAGGGAGCGTAGTCTGGTGATCTGCGGGGGGAGAATGTAGCGACAATAAATAGTTGGAAGCACAGTTAAACAAGAGACCAATCGACACAATTAGGAATCGTCGCGCGCTTAGGACAAATGAGGAAAATTAGCGTTGCTCCCTGTATGCAACAATGTCGCTTTCATTGTTTAAGGATCTGCTGCTACCTGTGTATGTGAGGGTTGTACATTTGTCAAATATTTTGACAGCGCACTTGCTGTGACAACTGTCAAAACTTGCGCCGCATTGTTGTCAAATCATCTATGAATTGTTCTCTTAAGAGCTCTGACTTGGATACCGTCCAAGAATTAACATTGATATTAAGTTGTTGAAGTTAATAACAAATAAAGATAGAGATAAGTCACTTATATTGTATATAGGTCGTTTCGCATTTGAGGCTACAATTGACTTAAGTAACAATATCAGCAGTGTCATTCTTATTAACAGAATGAACTTCTGTCTTCAAATTTTGGAAGAAATTTTCTTGAACCTTCGACTCTACAAAAATTTTCGTATTTTCTGTTCGAGCATTCAAATGTAGAAGAGTTGGCAACATCATTTGGTTGGAGTATAATCTTCGGAAATAACAAGTCACATGAGGGTGGACAAGCTTGTTTGATCTACAGAGAGACAATACTAGGAGCCAGATACTTATTGCTTATGCATTGATATTAAACAATATTCTACTTCCTCTGCTCAACAGATTCTGAGGTAATAAGTGCTTCCCGGAAGGTTAGTTGTAAATAAGAAGCGACCTTCGGAAGTGCTGAAGCCTGGCAAGAATTATGTTTTAATCCGTTCCATCAAAAATATAGGCAAAAGTTATTCTAACCGAAGTGAGCGAAAAACTGATTTGTCTTTCAGAAAGCAACAAGCAAATTGCCTTCATGGATCTCAGAACTGCCCTTATACATTTTTTCCGAGCAAGCATATAGATTTTACTTTCGTTCTGGTGGAGATACCGGAAGATGACCATATTTTGAATGTGAAATCGATTTTGTTTAATGGGTGCAAAACGAGTTACCGAATAATTAATGAACAAGCTGCAAGTATCCGTCAACAAATGCTTAGGGCGTATACTACAGGTTTGGTGGCCTCTCACAATCTTAAACTCCGAACAACACCAAATATGCAATTAGAAAGCAACCAAAAACGTGGTCAAGCTGCGCAAGTAGCGATGGATTGGTCATACTTGCCAGGCCCTTGAGTAGAATCCACAAGACAGAAGAGGACGGTGTGGACCGAGAACCACCTGGGAAAGGTTGCCGGATAAGGAAATCCAAGAATCGGGAAAGTCGTGGCAAAAAACAAAAGTCATCGCAAAGGATCGTTACAAATTGAGCCGTTTCATTTTGGTCCCATGCTGTACCTAGGAGTTACAATATAATACATACATATGAATATGCAGTGTGGAGGTATCATATAGGGAAGGAGGTAAGCAACAGATTGCTGTCATCAAAATTTGTTCAAAAATCATTATGCTTATTATCATCAAGTCTCTCTATCTCTCTCCTTATAGTTCTTAATGAAATTTTAGATAAAGCCCTTGACAAAACAGAATACAATGGAATTTTGAGGAACAACAAGAGGATTTCGAATACGCTAAAGGCATTTATGGGCCAAATGCCAGAAGATTAAGAAGGATGTGCAAAATAAACTACAAGACTTTGTCTTGGAAACACAAAAGGTCAGCCTAAAATTCAAGTCTAAAAAACCTAAGCTATTAAAGCTGGTGACTTAAAACATCGAAAACTTTCTCTATATATTTTCTTGAACGGTGGAGCAAGAGCGGACTTCAATTTATGAGTCTCAGATCCAATATGACTTTCACAAAGATTTATTCCTACAATGCAAAAAACTGCCAATATATTTGGACACACTTTCCGGAAATCACCCAAGGAGTTTGCCGAAAAGTCTTTGAGTGAAATGCAAAAGGTATATGAGGGATTAATACACGTAGCACTAAATTTATCTGGAAAACAATAGAGAAAATTCAAGAAGCGATTATTTTTTGGCGAGTTACAGAACAGTTCATATTGAAGTAGATTTTAATAAATGAAATCGTTATGTTTTCTTCTCTTCTCCAATAGAAGTTATGGGTTTTAGAATAAATGTGTCAGTATATAACAATTGTGAGTCAAACTTCTTTTGGCTCATGTCCGACAAACACAAAATTCCAATATTTTCCAAATTTCTCGGAATTACAACAGCCATGAAAAATTGCTTTTTGTTTTTTGTTTATAAATCGTCTACAGCAAACACAATATTTCAACAACAAACAAATTTTTCATAGATGTTGTAATTCCAACAGACGAGCCAAAACTCTACGTTTAGTGCGCTTGGCTCAGTGCTTTTGAAACGCTGACATTCTTGTTTTGGAAGGTTAGTGCAGGATATAACGGTTACCGGACATAATCCCAACGGACATAATCCCCGGTGTTGAATTTTTGCGAGTTTTAAATCTTGAGCTGCAGCCGCAGGCCGCCCACTTAACCCTACTCTTATGTAAAATTACTGTAGCTAGCAAACTAGGTGTTGGATATATTATAGGCTGATTATATAGACTGATTTTTGGGAGTTATAAATTCTGAGCTGCGGCCACAGGCCGCCCACTTACCCCTACCCTTATGTAAAATTATTGTGGCTAGCATACTAGGTGTTGGATATATTACAGACTGATCAGCGGCTGAAGGCCGCCGCGGAAACGGTATTGGAATTTTTAGGGAGTTGTAAATATATCGTTATGGGGACTATGTCCGTTTTTTCCTGGGGATTATGTCCGAAACACTTGCGGATTATGTGCGAAACACTTGCGGACATAATCTCCATTTTAGAAATGGGGACTATGTCCGAATTATTGGCGGACATAATCCCCATTTCGTGAATGGGGATTATGTTAGTGGGGACTATGTCACGGCACCGGATGAAACCTTTTTAAAAAGATTTTCGGATACATTGATTCGAACAGTCCAAAGTATACTCATAAAAAGAAAGCTTGTAATCTGTTTTCTAGACTTAATTTTGTTTTTCAAATTGTGGTCCCGCACTTATAAATATTAACTTAATTGGTTATTAAATGAAGCCCTTAAAATGTTCAGGCTGATTGATTAACTTTTAAAGTTTTTTTTTTTAAGTTATTTTACTTTAAACAAATATCATTAAAAAAATATTTGCATAAATGACAAATTAACATTTATACAATAATTATAAGGCTATAGAAAAAAAGATAAAAATTAAATAAATGATTTGGAAAAAGCTTATTAAGATTTGAAAAAAATTACATTCAAAGAAAGAAAAAAACAGTAATAAAAACTTGTAGTAAAAAAGTTTACACTTAAAAAAAATAACAAATTGATTTCGATAGCAAAATTTAGGGTTTTTACTAAACTCTAATACTTAAGGGTGCTAAAAAATTCTAGCAAACTTGGTTATACTCAATTTGTCGGCGACTCTTTGTATTTAATTGATTTTTGCTCAATTTAACGCTCTCTTTTGTTATGGAGGTTCGCTAATTTTTAATATGTCACACTAAATGGCAATATAATTTGATTTTCCAATATGCATTTATGAATATATATTTTATTTTACGATCGTGTTACGCTTGAAATGGAGTTTCATTAACAAAATTCAATTTGATAAGCCTTGATTTATAAGTATAACAATCACACTTGATGATGTGTTGCTTTCAAAACAAGCCAGTAAGTTTACCGTTTGCAAAATTTATCAAAGGACTTCATTTAAGAAGGGCTTTCAAATTGTTTTCCAGAAGACTATGACAAAGTCAGCATTTTTTCGAAAACTTTTGGATTTATTCTTAAAAGTGCTTAAACTCAGAACCTTCATCTTGAAAATTAGGGAAAAATGTAGTAAGAGCGTTTTCCTGTTTTCTGTTTTGCTGTTTCACAGTATCAGAATTGACCTGTTGGACTGTATGGATTTCTGGACACATAGGTATTTATGAAACTATTTGCCGCAGATGAATAAGGTTTGGTTCATATGTAAGGCACCGGGACAAAGGTGTGGCAACGCTCACCAGGTAATAGCTAGTATTTAATAAAATCAATAAACTATTGATTAGGTGGTTGAAATAACCAAAGGTACGTTTTTTTTTTGGGATCATTCATGTAAAATTTTCAAACGAGAAAATAAAACGTAAAAGTGACTGATATCTTCACTAAGTGTTCCCGAATTCGACCACAACGTTAATAATGAAATTCATTTTTATAAACGACAATAGGTAGTCACAATCTTTCGCAATCAACACTACTTTGTAGCTTTTCCAATTGGATTTTCACTTTTCGAGTAATCATCTATTTAAACTTCATACAAAATAAATTTCAGTCCTTCGAATGGAGTTGGAATATCTTTAATTCGATGGATTACGACTCAGAAAGTGAAGATGCAATTTGAAAAGTTACATGTATGTAAGTAACTCCTAGGAGGAGCACTGGGCCAATATGAAACGTCTCCATTTGTTGCGATCCCTTGCGATGACTTTGATCTCTTGCCACGACTTTTCCGATTCTTGTATTTCCTTTTCCAATGACCTTTTCCAGTTGGTTTTGGGTCTACCACGTTCTCTACAGTCTTGTGGATTCCACACAAGAGCCTGGCGACAAACTTCGCTGTGTGGTTTCCGGAGAGTGTGACTAATCCATTTCCATTTGCGTTACGTGACGAAGATGAAAGCTACCCAATGCAATTGCAAAAAATGTAATACACTTAGGGCATTCTTTAAAACGTGTAAACGCCTCGAAAACCTCGTAAACTCTTAATAGTTGTCAAAGTCATTTAGAATTTTGACAGTTTTACGAGTTTACGAGGTTTCGAGGCTTTTACACGTTTAAAGGAATACCCTAACTATTTCTTGGCAGTGAGCCATATCCTTGAAAACAATGTCTTCTTCACTTTGAAGCTAGAATAATTGAAAATCCTGCATGAAGTCCTAAGCTTTTGGCAATAAAAGTCTAGAATAGGAAATAAGTTATAACCTTGCAGGCTTGAATCGATTTCAAAGTTCGTTAAAGCTTTTTAGAGTTTATTCAAGCCGCTTTTGGGGTTACTTATTTACTTCTTTCTGTTGAAAAGAGATGTTTACCCATGGCTGGCTCTATGAGCAACATAGCCCAGTTATAGATTGGAGTCTTTGGATATTTGGTTGGATAGATACAATGGGCTCTTGGACAAACACTTAAAGATTTTTTTAAAAAAACTTATTGAAATTGTGAAAACTTTTAGCTTTTCATAAATCCAGTTAAATATAAAAATTTGAAAATAATATTATTTACAATAGAAGTAGAAAATGAGGGTATTCCAGAAAGCGCGTTAAACTTTCAGAAACCTCGTCGATAACTCGAAAAAATTGTCAAAATCTATGGATGAACCTAACTCGAAATAAGACAATTTTCAAATTTCGAGTTAGGTTGTTTTGTCAAAAGTCCACAGACATGTAAGTCCCTCGAAGGCCTAATAAACACGCAAAGCTGTCAAAATTGTATTGAGATTTTGACAGTTTTTATGAATTTACGAGGTTTACAAGCGATAAGACCCGCAAAACAAATTTTGAGAGTTTTAAGAGTTTGCGAGATTTTCGGGGTTTTCTGAGATATTGTCTAAATATTTTTATCAACCCATTTCGCATTGAACATGAACAATAAATATTTTCACATTAATCCAAATTGTACTTGGAGTTGAACTTTTGCGTATGCACTTTGGCTGCATAGCCTCGTAAGAGAGAATACACTTCCGTATCCTTTTTGACAATCCACCATTCAAAAGTTTTCTTTGACTCTTTACACAAAATTTATTTGTTCATTTTAGCACTTTTTCTCCGTCGAAAAGGTTCTTGTAAATTGTCACTATTAAAGGTACACTTGTTTGTGTTATTTTTGTGTAAACACAAATACCGACGGCACAACACTTTTGTTTGTGTTTCTCGACTACTACGCTACGCTACGTGTAAACTCATGCACTTGCGGAAGTTTCCGCCAAAAAAGGAAGCACCACAAAATGCGCGCCCACGTTTTGGCGTTTCATTATTTGATGCTTGCGCCGTCGTTGCCGCCGCCGCTGCTCACAGTTGTTCGCTGCAGTGTTGCTTGCGTACTCTTTTCGCTCTCGCACACAAATTCTTATGATTCCTTTAATGATTTGCATGGGTCTTAAATGTATGTTTGTTGTTTTTGTTGCTTTTTTTGTTATTGTAATTAAATTTTTAACGGTTTTTTGTTTTGTTGTTTTTAAGTAACTTGTTTTTTGTGATTTGACACACATTTTTTTTTTCAACTTTTTCTTTCTTTTCATTGAGCGTTAAAATTCACATTTGGTTCAAGTTTTTTTTTTCATTTATTTATTTAATTATTTTTAATTGTGTTCCGCTAACGTGTCCACCACCGAGCGCAGCGCACGATCAACTGTAACGGAAAAGTGAAAAACGAAGACTGACTTGGCTGCTTTTCGAGATGGCAAATGTTAGCAGCGAACGAATGAATCCAACCAACACAACTAGCGACACCAACGGCTAACGGCAGCAGCAGCAGAATGGAGCGAAAATGCAGCAAGAGAGTGGAGCGAGCAACAACAACAACAACAACGACATTAGCAGCTCAAGCATTGGGCAATAATGATGATAATGATGTTAATGTTGGTAATAATGATGACGATGACATGGACGTGGAGTTCACGCTAATGCCTGTCGTTGGTTGTTCTTTGACAACAAATACAGGGTATACCGTTTAGGATTGCAGGCATGATTTTCAACAAGTTGATAATGTTTAAAGGAAAATAAGTGTCTTCTATGCAGCCTTACTTTTGTGAGTGCTTTTAACTTTCGAATAACTCTATTCGCAGTGAACACCTTTTCTTCTATAAAAACTTTAAGCTGACATTTCAGAAAATTCAGTTTAATTCAATTTATTCAATTTTATTTAAAGCTGGCCAAAAGTCGAAAAAACAAGTTTTTTTTTTTGAATATTTTGTTTTACAGATTTTTGTATCATACTGATTTTAGCCCAGATAGCCATGACGTCCTTCTGAAAGGATTCGTGGCTTTAATCGGCATTTTGATGTTTTCTCCTTATTAAAACTTGTCGGTGGACTTGAATTTGATTTCTAATAGTGAAGTCACACGGAGGGCACGGGCACATAGGGCATGTCAAATTTGTAGGCAAGCGGAGGGAAGTGGTGCTTTTCATTTCTTTCCGTTTGCCTACAAACTCGAAGTGCCCTAAGTGCCCGTGCCCTTCGTGAGACACGGAACCTACTGTTGTTATCATCTTTAAAGAAAAGAAATGGCCGCTGTTTTATTCAGTTGCTGTTTAACAAGAGAGCAGTGTTATGCCTATTTCTCATCAGCGATTACCTCGACTTCGCCGTTCAGGGCTAATTACCTGTTAAGTTTTTTTGTGTATAGTCTTGATTTTCTTGCTATCTCAACTCCCTAGATAGTGTTAATAATGAATAAGTTATAATAAATATTTCCACTTTTGTAATCAACAACGTCCGTTATTTCGACAATCCTTCTGGAAGAACGTCAGCGGAATCCGAGTTATAAGACTTGTGTTTTTCTTATTTGGAAAACTGCATTGGAAGAAATTTTGGAGGGAAAGGATGATGTCATAAGATATAGATGGGTCAATTTTGCTTTATTACCACCAAATAATGCCGATGGAGACCTTACTCGGAAGATTGATACCAATTGTGATAGGCAATAGATGTACCTAGACATCTGTCAAAATAACAACCTGAATAGCAATGCCCGTTTTGCCAACTTTAATCTCCTCCTGAACAAGATGTGTCATGCTTTTACCCTGCTCTCTTAAAAACATTTATGTAGTCGTTGAGAGTATGGTCTCATCATTCGAAAGTGATGGGGGACCAAATAGCTCACAAGAAGAATGCCGATGGAAACAAATTTTTGCTGGTGAATCATCTTCATATCCAAGTTGGAATCATACCAAAGCTGTTGTTTCTCAACGGATAATGACTTCAATTTGATAAGGCTATGGGGTAGTTACATTTGGGCGAATTTGATAAGAATAGTTCGCTTAAGAATACAGAAGAATTGAAAAAGACATAGGAGAAAGTACATTTTCTGCTGTAATTCCAACAAAAAACCGTTATTCTGAAATTATAGCGTTCATTTTAGCGTTCAAGAGTCAACTATACTAAAGATTTTGTTATTGTTATTTTAGACTCGATAAAATGGGAAACTAAGTTACAGATACTGATGAGAGAATTATGAACAAAAATTATGAAAATTTTACTTGCATATTACACTGATGTCCTTCTGGATGGATATTCTTTTGTGACGTCACCGAATCCAAAATCATTCTAAAATCATCATATTCATTGTCAAACAACCTCTGATACACGAAATATATGTACAAAAAAATTGGTAAATTAAAAAAAAAATAAAAAATTCATGGATATCTTTTAAAAACTTGGTAATATGATACATACGTAATTCGGTCCTAAGGACTTACTAACATTGAGATTTTCATCACCTTAGCTCGAAAGTAAATTCTCGACATAGCCGCAGGCTTAGCGTAATCGGTGACCGTAGTACTCATTGCATAGATACTTGCCAAGAGCTTGGTAACAAAATCAGTGAAGTTGAAATTAAATATAAAGATTTATTTTTTGCTCGACTCCTTTAATGAAGTCTCAAAATTCTTGCAATCTTAAGCTTTTCACTGAAGAAGGAATATTTCTATTAATTTCACAACATTTTTAAGGCCGGTAGTAGATCCAGTTTTAAAAAAATTTATTAAGACTCTTTTCCTTGACCCCTTAACAGGTAATAAATGCCTTGTCAGTATAAATAGCCTAACTAACGTCTGCAGGAAGTTTCGTCAAAATCGGACGATGAAATCGGGGGTCAGCTGTTAATGGGTTAGGTAGACATGAATCGCGCTGCAATTCAAATTCTTAAGCAAATACCTTTCTAACACGAACTAAACGCGAACTTTTGACTTGCATCTATAAAAATGCATTTGCGACCACCTTTAAGTTCGTCAGTATCCAGCTATTCTTTCTGTAGACCAGGTGCTACCCCGAACGAAGTAATCGGTTCCTGTAACGACACCGGTAGCTATGCAAAGAAAGTTGAGTCAAAAAGCTCCATCTTCTTCCGGTATCGTTATCAGCTTTAGTTCCGCTTCTTGCCAGTTTGTTATGGAAATTGTCCTACGGCACATGTTTCAACTACATTTAATTGGTATACCCTGTATTAACATGAAATAACTGCTTTGTTTTATGTGTGTGTGAGTGTGAGTATTTTTGCCGCCTTACTCAGTGTGTGTGAGTGTGTGCGAGAAGTGGATACAACAACAAAATTTACTTTTCTTCATCACTGTTGTTGCTTTTGAAATATTTTGAATAGTTCTTAATTGTCAACAGCGCCTATTGCTATTGTTGTTGTTATTGGTTTTGTTGCCACCGCTGCTGCTGCTGCTGCTACTGCCGGCTTTGCCGTGTTGTCGTCGCATTCTTCATTTGCTCCATTACTATTGCTATTTCTTAATTTGCATTATTTGCGTTATATAGTTGTCTCGCTCATTTGCCTATGATTGTGTGCATGCATTTATATCGCGTTCTCTTACCATTTCGAACTCGAACATGTTGCAACCGCGTGTTTTATGTTTGAACAAAGAGAAAATAACAAAAACAAAAAAAAAAAAAAGTTATATCTTATGGATCCTCTCACACAAATGTGCTTCCTTTTTCATTCACACCTCTGAGCAGAGTACATTTTCCTATTAAAATTTTAACATTTTAATGCATTGCCGGCGAAGTTCGTTCCAAATTTGCTGCAAGTTTTTTTTTTTTTTTTTTATTTTTTATACATTTTTTTTTATTTTAATTTGAACTTTTTTTTTTTAAATGAGACCGCACCATCTCACATGTGTTTCTGGTGTGTCGCGTAACAACGTGACGTCTGTCGCCTGTTGAATGTCTTTTTTTTAACGATTTTTTTTCTTCTTTTTCTTCAATTTTTATGAGACACATCTTTATGCTTTTAAGATTTGTCGATATTATCATTATTGCGTTTTTTTACGGTTTTTTTTTTAAATTTCTTTGGATCCTTTTAATGCTATAACTGTTTTTATACAATCTACTGAGTGTATAGTGATATCATCAGTTTATTCAGTCGTTTGTGTCACAAGAAAATAGGCGTGGCACGATCAACGATCTTCCATTACTTTAAGGCCCATAATAATTAAAAAATTTTCATTTGTAGGTGCCACGTAAATCGGTTACTGATTCCGAAAATCACATTATTTTTTTTTCGTTCACGTCGTTTTCGAGATAATGGTCATTTTCGGTTTTTGGACAACAACAAAAAAAGATGGTTCTACTTAATTACAAATATCTTAAGAACCAATTTAAGGGTACTATAGACCAAATTAAAGGTAATTAAACTACCTTTTAATGATAATCACAAGACTTTTTGGTTGGTTTGTTAGTTTCGGCGAAATGAATTAATTTCTAAAAAAAAAAATTATTTTTTTTCGAAAAAATTAACAAAAAATCATACCAGGAAAAAAATTTTAAAAATTCATTTGTTCTTTCATATCATAGTCTATATATTTGTGAAGAAAATAAGATACTATTTAGGAAAATCGATTGAAAAATGGAAAAGTTATATGAGCCGTTCAAAATGACAATGGTGCAACTCCAAAACGAGTAATGTCATATAAACTATTTGCCATAATGATCGGTTATTTGGTCGATATCATTCTTTCAACTTAATTTTAACAATTCCATATCATCAAGTAAATTTTTCGTGAAAACAGAAACCAATTTTATTCATCCCTAACAAAATGTCAGCCAATTAATATTATGACATTACTTTTGCCTCATTCTGGAGTTGCGCCATTGTCATTTTGAATGGCTCATATAAAATTGCATCTGGGAGGTGATAGAAGAGGCCTAGGCTAACAAGAAACTAAACCTGAAGGTTGCATAAAATGTACCCCTGAGGAGTTATAGGGTCAAAAGTGATTTTCTGACTTGTTTTAGAAAAAAAAATTTATTACGTCACCCTAGCGTTTTAGAGAAAACTTTTTTGTCAGAAACTTTCAGCTAATTGTATGAGCTTTTTAAAAATGTATTTGGTTTTTAGAATTCAAAAGGGTTTTGTAAAGTTCTGGACCTTTAAACTTGATATATTATTTTTTTTTTTACAATACTTTTTGATTTTGCAGATGAAAATGAGCCTCAACACTCAGAATAAGTTGGGTGAAAGAATCATGATCCCTGAAACCAAAAACTTTTAATTTTTAGTTGTCAAATTTCATAACACACTTAAAAAAAAAAAAAAAAACCCGAAACTTAAAATGAAACCTCTTTTCAAAAAATCGATTTTCAGTAATCATGATCATCAAGATCAAGACTGCTATTCGCTCTTGGAACCATACCAAGATTTAATGCCGAAGACCTAGACTCGATATCAGAAGCAAGACCAAGACTTAATGTACAAGGCCAAGACTGCTATGGCCTTGGTCTGCTTTTGCTCATCACTATTTATGGCTCTAAAAAAACACAAAAAGAAGTTAATGGCACAACCATTCCATCAACAGTGAATGACAGTTGTGTGCGGGTTTTTGGGAAGACATGTTCTTTTTTTTTTTTAAATAATGCTGGATAGGGTGTTATATTGACTAAACGATGATAATAACTTTTCTGGCCCAAAATTGATGTCAGGTAGATGTCTAGACAAAATACTTTTGTTTAGAGTCCACCCGACCGTTGACCAGATTGCCTCCTCACCGAGAAATAGAATCAACATGGTTGGTTGCCGTAGTCATTGCGAGCTTAATAACTTGACGTTATGGTCATATCAGTTCAAACGGACCCAAAGTGAAAAGTTCATACATTCGGTCTATCGAATGATGCGGCAAAGATTAATGGCTACTCTGCAATAGAATTCACTCAACTTGGCTGGCTCTTAGTCATGAGCAAATTTTGTCTTGGTCTTCGAGTCTTGGTAATTTTTTGAGACCAAGAAACTGATATAATTTCAAAAGCAAGATCATGACTGCTTTTCAGTCTTGGCAATTAATAGTTAATAGGTGTGTCACGCACTCTTTCAAGCTTAAAATTATCTCTCAATTCGAAATTGGCATCTTAAAAGCCCAACTCCTTTGTAAAAATAAGGTTTGGAAAATTTAAATACTCAACATTCTTTAGAAATTTCTTCAAGACCAAGATCGAGACCAAGACTTAATGCCCAAGATCAAGACCAAGACTATATATCAAAACCAAGACCAAGACTCAATGTCCATGATCAACACTGAGACCAAGACTGCTTTGGTCTTGCTCATCACTAGTGGCTATTCAAAAAGATCTTAAAGGACCAAGGCACTGGTTCAACAACGTGCGAATTATATAATGGGGAAATTGACCTTTATTTATCTTGAACTCTTTTTATAGGATTTATACGTTAACTGGTTCTATCAGTTCAGTTTTTCTCTGATTGTACAGACTCTTAATGCATATGGTGAGTACAATATCCGCCTAGGCGAAAAATTCGCCAGTTGTATCCGAATAAAAGTTTCCAGTTGCTTGCTGACTTCGATCAAACAAATTTTCATCAGCACTTTAAATGGAGGTTGACAAAATCCATACGTTTCTGTATTTCTGGCATGGTATTAAGTCACATTTTTTTTCAAGTTTTCACTCGGAAGGGTCATTCTGAATGTTTTTGATATTTATCCCAAATTTTTACCAGGATTTTTTAGGTGCATACTAGGGTGGGCCGATTTGAAAACTGATCTCGGCTACCCCCCTATGTTAAAGTTCATTCAATTTGATGAAAATTTGCCCAAGGAACCATACCTCTACGTTCAACTTTAGCTCGGCGCATTTTCGATTGAAAATTTTACCTTGCGTTTAATATTTATTTTTATACCCTACACCCAGGGTATATTCACTTTGTCCTTCCGTTTGTAACGCAGAGAAGGAGGCGTGGCAGATATAGAAAAGTATATATATTCTTGATCAGCGTCACTTCCTGAGTCGATATAGCCATGTCCGTCTGTCTGGCTGGCTGGCTGGCTGGGTGGCTGGCTGGCTGGCTGGCTGTGTGTTGAAATACACTTTTTGGGAAAACTGAGCAAGATAATTCAATGAAACTTGGTACACTGCCTTCGTCACCAAAGTTAGCTCGGGGGATTGAAAATGAGCGAAATCGGTCAACGGACACGCCTACCATCCATACAAAAAATATATTCAAAATGCAATTTTAGGAGTTTTTTTCACGACAATGCAACCAAAATACGCATTATTATTAAAAATTGTAAGCGCAAGCTCTGAGGAAAAACTAAGCGAATTCGGACAAGAGGGCGTGGCACCTCCCATATAAGCAAATGCTTAAAAACGCTATACTGAAAGCGTTTTTTGAAATATTCGAATCAAATTTGACTCAGACACTAAGAATCATAAATGAAAGCTCTCAACAAAAATTGGGTGAAATCGGACAAGGGGGCGTGGTACCTCCCACATAAGCAAAAGTTTCAAAATGCTATACTGAAACAGATTCTTGAGATAATCGAACCAAGCTTCACTCAAATACTAAATACTATAATTGCACGCTCTAAGCTAAAACTAGACGAACTCGGTCAAGAGGGCGTGGCACCTCCTATATAAGCAAAAGCTTCAAAACGCTTTACTGAAAAAGTTTGTCACTCAGACACTAAAAACTATAAATGCAAGCGCTGAACAAAAACTGGGTGACCTCGGACAAGAGGGCGTAGCAACTCCCATATGAGCAAAATTTGAAAAATACTGCAGTGTAGGGTATTTAATGTTTGGCCAGGCCAAATTTTACACCCTTACTAGTTATGCTTAATTTTCAAAATTCTTATGGAGACAAAAGTAATATCATAATATGTTTTGGCTGGTATTCTGTTAGTATTCAATAAAATTGGGTTCAGTTCTTACGGAAAGTTTACTTGATAGCGTGGAATTGATTATATTTATTCCAAAAAATTTTATCGGTCAAATAACCGATTTCAAAATAAACGAGTCATATTTTTACATGGATTTTTGGTATATATAATTTTTTGGAATAAATATTATCAATTTCACGCTATCAAGTAAACTTTTCGTAAAAACAGAATTAAATTTTATTGATTACTCACAGAATACCAGCCAAAACATATTATGATATTACTTTTGTCTCTATAAGAATTTTGAAAATTTTCCATAAAAATAAATATTAAACGCAAGGTAAAATTTTAAATCGAAAATGCGCCGAACTAAAATTGAACGTAGAGGTATGGTTCCTTGGGCAAATTTTCATCAAATTGAATGAACTTTCAGCCTAGGTTGGTGTTTTGTTTGAAAAAATTCATCCAAAAATATGAATCGTTTATTTTGAAAGTCGGTCATAATAATCGGCTATTTGATCCATATCACTTTTTTAAATATAAAGCATCAATTCCACACTATCAAGTAAACGTTTTGTGTAAACAAAATCCAATTCAATTAATTACTGACAGAATACCAGCCAAATCATATAATGACATTACTTTTGTCTTTATAAAACTTTTTAAAATTTAGTATGAAAATAAAAAAAATATTCATAAAAGGTAAAATTTTCGATCAAAAATGCGCCGAATTAAAGTTGAACGCAGAGGTATGGTTTCTTGGGCAAATATTCATAGAATTGAATGAACTTTCACATAGGGGGGTAGCCGAGGTCGATAAAATTTCGTCCATAAAATTTGGCCCACCCTAGTGCATACCTACTCTACTTTTTCTGGAATAAATAAAACAATATTTTAAATTAAGAGTGTCCCTAACTGGAATCGAACCAGAGATTTCCGGATTATATGCCGACAATGACCCATCGAAACATCTGTAAGTCCGAAACAAAGCAGAATAGAGGAAGTTCCATTATCCAAAGGATTGCTATAAATTCGTGGTCCTGAAGATATGCCGAAAAAATTCGCTAATGGTTTTCAATGTTAAAGTCGTTGTAAATTACACAGGGCAACAAATTAAAAACTTTTTTATCCTTTATCAAATAAGGAAGCATGGAAGCATAGGAATTTGTACTTTTTTTCCTATCATGGAAAAACGGAAAACGCTGTTCCAGGCGTATTGCGCACTTCTAATGAATAGTATGACATCGAATAGCATTCATCTTTCTTAATAAACTTTACTTCTTAGCTTTTCCAAATGGATTCTTACTTTCAAAGTAGAGATATCTCAACTGCATAGAATGGAATATACTTGTCTGGAGTTAATATAACTTTACTTCAATGGATAATGGAAAAATTTTTAAAGCTAAAGTTTATTGAGAAAGATAATTGCTATCTGAAACCGAAGCCATTGAAGGACTATGTTTAAAAATCTTCGAAATCACTCACCATCTATCAAAAGAATAATGTATTTATAAAAAGCCACTCTATACCGCTAAAGCCGATCAAATTTATTCTGGTGTTTCCATTTTTTTTCTCTTTTTCTTCATTTTTAATTTACATTTCGTTCCGCAAGTCAAGTCTTTGGTACACAACAACATGTCTGACTTCAATGTCATAATGCATTTATTTAATCTTTTTAATTTCGATTCGTTCGTCTTTTTTTCCTTTACGCTCTCTCATGTCTTACAAACTTTTTAGTAATTAATAAACCGGCACGCATGTCCAGTTATGCTGCGTAAGATGCCTACGGCTGTAACAGCAACTTGTTTTCCTCCTCAAACATTTGTCCATATATAAACATTTGGAGTTGTTGGTTGCTGCTGCTGCTGCTGTTCACCAGAGTATCTTCCTTATTTGGTTTGCCCGTCGTCATCGCAGCAGAAGAAGACAAAGTTGGAGGAACTTCTTCTTCAGTTGTTGTCAGGAAGAACATGTTTCGCTTTTTTTTCTTCTTCTCCTCTGCTGCAGTATGTGTATGATGTTTTATTGCAGAATATTTATAAGATTGAAAATTGTTTGCTCCCTTTTTTGTGTATCGAATGAAATTAAAATTTTCACAAGGGTCTTGTGTTGGTAAACATTTTAGGTTGAAGTTGCTGAGGAATTTCATCAGCGCAGATTTATATTGTTATAATAAAAGCTTTCAAATGGAGGTGATTGACCTCTAAGCGGTTATGCGTGTACATTTTGAGGAAGGACTTGGTATGGCAGCACAAAATTAGTTTCACATGGCTGTGTTGGCTTAAAAACAAGTTGACGAAAAAAATTTTTTAAGCAGTACTACAAATGCTACCTGTACACATCTTCTCTGGAGCTATTGGCGTAAAACTTTGTGAAACCCTTAGCCATTTCTACAAAACAAAATGTAGCGGATGCCCAACGTGGGATTTGAGAGATGATGTCACGGAATGCCTTTGTAAAGGTAGTAAAGAAGTAATGTTAAGTATGAATTTCCTGTTGAAAAGAGAAAGTGCTTTAGTTGGTTTAAAGTTTAAAAGAGCCCGTCAAAACTGGTTCGATAAGCCTGATGGAACCTACAAGCTTTACACCACTTAAATATTGTACCATTTCTCAGTGTTCTGTTCTTGCTACAAGTCAGGTTGGACAGTAAGCGAGTGGAAGAGTTGAGCTACCTCAGGTAACGCGTTTTGTCTTTTATGTTCTGTAGTCTGCTAATCGGGTGAAAAGAATTAGACTTCAGCACTGGAGCCATTGGCTTAAAACTTCGTGAAAACCTCATTCGTTTTTACAAAAGAAAATGTGACGGATGTACAAAGTGGGATTGAAAGATGATGCTAAGAAATGCATTTGTAAAGGGAGTGAAGAAGTTATGTTGGGCATGAGTTTCTTGTTGAAATTGGAAATTGCTTTCGTCGGTAGAAAGTTTAGAAGATCCTGAGACAACTGGCTCGGTAACGAGCTGGCTGATGGACCCTACATGCTTTTCACCCCTCGAATATTCCCAGTGTTCTGTTCTTGCTACCACACGGTTCTCCGGAACGAGGAATTAACCATAGTTTGAGGCACCTCTGATTTTCATAAATTATCCTGTTTTCACACGTGAAAGTTTTGACACTGACGCGCTTATTATTGATATCATCCCACCGCCGGAACTTCATCTAATTTAAGGAGGAGTAAACACAACTTTCAAACACATGACAGCAGAGTTTGAGGAACTTAGTGTTTGTTTTGCTAAATTTTGCAATGTAGGGAAAAAAAACTTATGGCAACGCTGCATTCGATGAAAATTCTTTTTTTTTGGTGGGCGTGGCACCGCCCATTTTTTCAATGCATGCTAATTTTTTTTGTTTCCTTTATATGTGTTTCAAAACCTCATTAACCTGCGTCAAAAAATATAAGCGATATTATGAAGTTTCGTTTTTGGGAGCGTGGAACCGCCCATTTTGCAAGTATGAGACCTCCTCCAGATCGATAGTAATATCCTGTGAAAATTTCATTGAAATCAATTGGATGGATTCTGAATCCATAAAACAAAAAAACAAGCAAATTCTAAATATTATATAGTAAATGAGTATTTGCGCCCATTTTGGGGGTGGGGCTCCTACTTCCGATTTTAAAAGCTATTTTATTTTGTTGCTTACACTATCAGGTATCGTATAAAAAAAGATAATCAGAGGTGCCTCAAACTATGATTAATTCCTCGTTCCGGAGAACCGTGACCAGTCAGGTTGTACAGTGAGCGAGTAGAGTAGTTGAGCTGCCTCAGGTAACGTGATTTGTCTTTTATGATCTGTAAACACTCTGCTAGTGGGACCATGCTAATCGAGTGGACTTCAATGTTAACAAGACTCAATATCATCATTTGCCTTAAAGGAAAATACTATCTTTAGAAGGTTATTTTTTGAAAAAGAAAATATAGTGGAACTAGAAGATGATGGCAAAGAAAGCGAGGAGATGACCTGTCAAAAAAATTAAAAAAAAAAAAATGTCGAGTTCCCAGTGTTCTATTTTAACATGAGAAAAGACTATACAATGGGATGGGAGAGGGATGGTAGAGGGATGAACTTATCTCAGGTAGGGCGTTTTGTCTGAAATGAACTGAAAACAATCTTCTTGTGGGGCATTGTTAATCGGGTTGATATCAATGCTTAACACACTATATCTCGCAGACACATATATTTTGCTTTTTCACTCCTTTAGATTGTTAACGAGTTTAACAACTACTAAAGTATTGGACATAACAGTTTAACCGGATCCGAGGAGAACAGTACATGCGTACAATCTGCCAAAAGTGATGGTCAAGTGTATGGGTTATTAAGTGGTGAAAGAGATACCTTACTCCACTTGATTCATATTGTTAAAGTAGGCGTCAGTAAAAAATTTAGTTTAATTTTAAAAGTATTTATATAGAACAATGCCAAAAAAAGATTATTTTTAAACTATTTTGGAATAAATTTCATACTTTTTTGGAATAAATTTCAAAATTTTTTGGAAAAAAAATGGAATTTAATAACAAAAAGTTTAAAATCAATACTAAAGGGAATCAGAAGTAAGAAAAGTAAACTATAATTTTTTAGTGCGTATGGCAAAGAAGATTCAAGTATCTAGATATCTCAAAAGTTCTATCCAAAGTACATACATATTTACAAAAAGTTTATTTTAAAACTGTGACATTTTCTTTGTGTCAACAGAAACAACACCGAAAAAAAAAAAAAAACACTCCCGCACACACGTAAAACTCCTCCTTTCTTTTCATTTTGATCGAATTGAAGAACATTGCGTATTTTCTCGTAAATGTCTCATCAGAGATGTCAGGCAAAAGTGTATTTTCTTCGAAGAAAGTGCTTGTACACAAATAAATAGACAGACAGACAGACAGTTTATAAAAATGGGCATTCAGACAGACAGACAAGGCATACATTTATATGTATGTATGTATGTACAAACAGACATTTATAAAGAAGACGTCTCGCATAATTTTAATTCTCTTCTTGTGGGTTGAGTTGGTGTCGCTGTAGTGGTCGCCAATCGGCCAATTTGTCGCGTCATACGCTGATTGTCTCATAGGTATTCTGGTATTCTATATCACAGCGGCGCGCATATATTTTGGTCCTAATGTGATTTTTTCTGAATTTCGTTAGTGTTTTTTGTTTTTTTTCTTTTTGTGTATTTCAACTTATGGAAAAAGTTTTTATATTCGCGCAGTAGGTAATATCTCTATTTATATAAATGTCATAAATTTTGATTTAAGTTCGCATTTTAATGTGTTTTTTTATTAACTTGGGGGGTTGATTTATGTAAATATTGATAGAATTAAGATTTTTAGTTTTATATATTTTCTTACTAAACCACCAAGGAAGAAAATGTTATTCATAAATGTAATTTGAAAAACTTTTTTTATTTTAATTGCATTAGTCATGGTTTGATTTCTATAGTTTCACGAAAAAGTAAAGTAAAAACCAGCATATATTAAAAATTAAAGAAAAGTTGCCAAAATCCCGAAAAATATCAAAAAAATATCGAAAAGTTAAGACATAAAGCAAAAATATCGTTAAGAACTGAAAACTAATGAAAAATTCGACAAAATTCTATAAGCATACCTACACTGTTCTCTGGAACAGGGTTCAATTGATAGTAGGCGGGAACTCCGATATACTGTTTTCTATGCAATAGTGTAAGCAGCAAAATTCAATAATTTTTAAAATCGCAAGTAGCTGCCGCTACAAGGAAGAGCAGTACTAAGCGCTGCCTTTAGTAGAAAAGAGCAAAACAATTTGATGCGTCCTCTATACGTATATCACCTCAAAAATCGTGTTTTTGAACTTTTAGGTTAGAATATTTCAAAGAATATCGTATGTTCTAGAAGGCTAGCGTGAAATCAAGCAAGGATCAATTTTCTAGCACATCTTAACCTATTATATCCCGTTTTTATAGGTCATTTTGACCCCGCATTCCAAAAACTTGGTTAAAATGGGCTAAAATATGTACAAAAATATTGTACGGAAAATTTCACAAATGGTCACCAAAAAAAAAAAAAAAAATACCGTCCGGACGATGGCAACCTTAAATGGTTGATACTTGCACCAACGACTTATAACAAACACAACATTAAACAATTTCACAAGCTAATAACTTGAAAACCGCAAAAGATACAACGTTTTTGAGGGTTAAAATCAGATAAAAAGCCGAAGAGCTATAAATTTTCAAATATGTGAGTGTCCAAAAATTGGATGGATCTTTTTAAGGCCGCCATCTTGTAAATTTTCAGAATTTCGGAAAATGATATTGCCACACACAAAAAAATAATCCGCAAAAATTGATTTTCAAATAACACAAAGTGACAATAATTTCATGAAAAATTACGGTTTGTTCCAGTAATTCAATAACTTTACTGAATTCTCATGAAAAAGTTATGCCACGAAAGAAAAATATATGGTTTAAACTTCAAAAAGTACACAGACAAACAGTATAAAATTTTGAACAGAGATGTTAAAAGTTGTCGCATGAAAAAATACCAGTGAGCACTGCAATATTTGCCTAGAATACAATTCAATTATTACTGATTGAGATTGTAAAAAATTTTATTGAAAAATAATTTAAACTAGAACCGTCCAAAGGTCAAAATGTGACCACAAATGTAATAAATAATGTTGGTACTTTTTGGACAGTTAAAGTACTTTTTTTTTGTGTTTGGTACAAAATAGAAAGCTCATTTATCATCCCTGGTACAAAGGCAAATATGAAACGAAAAGAAAACAAAAAACATGAAGTCAGTCAGCTTTTTGTTTTTCTCTTTGTGCTGTATCCTTTTTCCAGCTCTGTGTAACCGCGTATTTTATCGTTGTTTAAATTGAAGAATTTGCATATACAATGTTACCTGACTTAATGGCAAAATATTAAAATAATTTTAGCTTTGTGCACATTTACACACAAATACCTTTCTAATGGTGTATAATTCAAAGTCGTGCTCCATTTCTAACATATTGAAATAAGTAGGACATATTTTTATCTTGTATATTATTATATAGATTAAACACTAAGCTATAGAAATATTTTTAATAAATTTTACTGAATGTAAACCGTAAAAAAATACAGTTTTTTTTACGTACGCACAATTACTGAAAAAATCAGTAGAAATAACTGGGATATTCAATGAATTTTTACGGTTTAGTTTTTTCAGTGCACAGTATAGATCATCCATAAAAATCATCTATCATGCACGGGGACTAGCTATTAATTCTCTTTAACATTTCCCCAATTCATATGTTATTAATGAAAATTATCGTTTTTACTGCCAGCGCGAGGGGCTCCAGACTCCTTGCTGGGGAAGGTATTCTGAAACGTTGGTGATTTGCTTAGTGTGTAATTCATTCCAGATGATTTGTATTGAGTTCTGATCTTGTCCGCATCTATTCGGAAATTCGACATTGGGGATGAGCTTTGCCACCAAATCTTCAGAATTCGTTCAATTAATCACAATTCACAACTTTCCATTGGAAATGGTTCTACATTCACTTCAAAGTTTTTGATTTTGGTTGTCAGGAATGAATCTTGCCATATATTATGTAGCTGACCGGAGGTGTTTCCTTGGATTCTATTAACATCGATTGGTGTTATGACGCTGCCAAAAGAAAATTGGGCTATGTAATTTTTTTTTTTTTTGCTAGCGATTCGGTTAAACGAATCCACATTTTTTTGTATTTTCCTATAAGCATAAGGCATAGTGCCTAAATGAAGTGTCTCCATCGAATCCAATCATGTTTGGTGAATTTGATTTATAAATTTCCTTGTTTGAATTCTTTTTCTGTCCCAGAATCTTTACTGCTTTTTGTAGTTCACTCAAGTGATAAGCTTTAAATTACGTTGGATTGTTTCCTGAGAGTTTGTTCCTCATTCATCCCTATTTGCGAAGTTGTATGTCCATAAAAATATATTGATTTTCAAATCGCGTATCCATGCCTGACGAGAAGGGGGGGGTAAGGGTGGGATTCCCCCCGGGCCCGGAGTTTTTTGGAGGGCCCGGACTTAAGAAGGAACAAAGTCTTCATTAATAAAATTATAGTAGTTTTTTGCAAGCATACGAAATTATATTTACGCTCAACTAGAGGAAACGGGCCCAACCGACGAACACGAAACAAGCACTTGAGAAAAAGCCCGGGCCCGCACAATTATTATTATTAATTTTTTTTTTTTCAAAGGAGAAAAAACAAAGATTACGCATTGTCTGCTCACTTAAGCTTTTTGGACAAATCTAATAAGTTTTTTTAGTTTGACTTAGCTTAATCCATTTTCATTCTAAACACTTCACTTATACATTATTTTCAATATTTTTATTTAAGAACAGAATTTTTTCCAAGTTCGTGCTCCTAAACCTTCGTGTGATTTACGGGTCCTCACGGGCCTCTAAATTAAGGGCTTTTGTGCTTAGGTTCGGGCAATTTTCATCGAAATATAAAAATTCTTAAAGTCGGATATTCGTTTTGTCATACTGAAGAATGGTACGAAGCTTAATTTCCTAAATATCACTCAAGATGGGTTTCGGACGCTAAATAGGAGTTTTTGGCTTTTGAACGCCCGCGGAAGGCAAAAATCTTTTTTTACTCAAGAGGAAAGCATCTTACGATAAAAGTGTACTAGGCATAAAATGCTAAGAATCATCCAAGCAATACGTGTGATTTTTTTGGAATTTTTTTAAACTTTTTTTTTGAATAATTTTTGAAAAACATTCAAAAAAAAAAAAGGTTACAAATTATTCAAAAAAAAAAAGTTTCCAAAAAAATCCAAAAAAATCTCACGTATTGCTTGGACGATTCTAAGCATTTTTTGACTTGTAAACTTTTTTCGTAAGATGCTTTTCTCTTGAGTAAAAACAGATTTTTAATGGTATCTCTATTTTTTGAAAACTGAATTACATTTTTCAAGGTCACTCGGCTAATTGATAAAGTCACATTTAGGAAATTAAGCTTCTTACAATTCTTCAGTATGACAAAACGAATATCCCACTGTAAGAATTTTCATATTTCGATGAAAATTGCGATGTCTGGGTGGTTTTGAACCAAATCACTTCTATAGCCCCAGTGTGCAACGGGCAGTTAAAATTATTTGCCTTTTTTTAGTATATTTTTCAAGCATTGATCGAACACTTTTATTTTATGAATATGGGCGGGAAGCAAACAAAATCACAACCTTGCACATTTCATATATCTCTTGGGCATCCTGTGGGTTAGTATCGAATAAAAATTACTAGTATTGGAGGGGCCCGGTATATAAATGCCCCCGGGCCCGGATTTTCTCTCCACGCCCCTGCGCGTACCTCATGAACAGTTAGTCGGATGAAAAAATTTTTCATTGGGACATTCATAGGGAATTGCATGTTTTAAAAAATTCATGCAAAATTTTTTAACTTTAAATTGTAAAAAATAACACAAAAAATTAGATTTTGATGAACATTTTTTTGTTATTTGTTTCAGTATACTCTAGCAAATCATCACGAATAGACACACGCTTCAACAAAGCTACGAAATTATCCAAATTTACTTTTAAAATCAGTCGTCGATTCGTGCAACTTATAAATGGCTTCGTGACTATTATGGCGCACATAATCGTTATGTTATGCATTAGGTTTTTAAGAAAAATTTTAGAACTTTTAAATATTGTTTCGGATCCTACGTATGAATGTTTTTTGTAGAGTAGAACGGGGTAATGTCGTGCAGGGGGTAATGTCGTACACTGGCTGTTTTAGCCCAAAGAATTGAATGATTTACCAACTGTTCGTAAGGTAGGGACCTGCATATAATACTAGCAATTTTTACCAGTTCGTCTCTACAGAGTAACCTTTTTATCAAAACGCACGCTTTCGGGACGATAAAAGTGTTTTTTTATTGGGTCAGAAAAATAATTTTCCTTCCGGGAAAATATACCAGGTAAGTGTTTTCTGAAACAAAATATCCTGCCAAAGAAAAGAAGTATTTGGTTTTCGAAAAAAATTTTGGGCGTCACCGAGTTATCGAAGTTGACCTTTAAAACGACCATTGGGGTAATGTCGTGCACATTCACTTACACAAACACAATTTCTCGCTACACAAATGTTGTTACACATGGATGTAACCAATGAAATTATCTTTCGATCAGATGCTTACTCATTGCATTCGCTTGAGATGTACGGCCTTACGAGCATGTCAAAGTTGAGTGCACGACATTGCCCCGTTCTACTCTACACAACATATTATGTACTTCACACTTGTATAATAATGAATAAATACATGATAATGCTAAATCTCCACTAACAGAACCACTACCTATCATTTCTCACACATTTTGGTACCTTTACTATACTCGGAAAACAATGCACGACATTACCCCACAAATTTTGGGGGGGGGGGGTAATGTCGTGCACATTTTTTTTTTCTTCACTTACACAAGCACAATTTCATGCTACACAAATGTTGTTACACATGGATGTAACCAACGAAATTATCTTTCGATCGGATGCTTACTCGTCGCATTCGCTTGAGATGTACGGCTTTACGAGCATGTCAAAGTTGAGTGCACGACATTGCCCCGTTCTACTCTATATTCTAGTTATAAAACTTCAAAATATAGCAAAACCGGTATTTTTTCCTTGTTTAGGCTAAGATATATCAAAAGGCCGGATTCGGATTCAACATTGCAGAATATATTAAATATAATTAAGTATTTTTAAATATGTTTGTTCGGTTTTTTGTTCTTAATTTTTTTATTTTATTTCGCGGAGATGATCAGCTACGATTTCGGGGTTTGCATTTTTCAGACCACTAAACTAATACAAATGAAACCCCATTCACAGATTTTCCCCACATTTTCATCAAACCTATCGACTGTTCAAGAGCACCGTGTAAAATTGAAAAAAGATATAAATTGGTGATTCTCTTCAATATTGGCTTTGAAGACTTGTAAAGTTTGTAGATATTGTTGATTAATTCTCATCTGTCTATAACATAAATGTCAAAGCATAGTGATGTTTGACACTATGACATATTCAAAATATGAGATAACTTTTGCCACATTTAATTTAATTTCATTGTTCAGTTATATTTCAACAATTTTAATCCATTTTATGTCCACAAAAACCGTTAAAAATAATTTTTATATTTTCAAATTAAAATTTTTACACTCAATTAAAAAAATGTAATGAATTTTTAATTCTTTTTTTTTTTTTTGTTCAACAACTCGCATTATGTCCGACAATTGGTTACACTTTCTCATACCTGTACATCAACAACATCGTTCGCACAATTTAGCCAATTAATAACCAGGCAATAAATACAACAAAAAAACACAAAAAAAAAAAAAAAAAAAAAAAATCATTCGTTAAGTTGTCAGTTACAGTTGCGTGTATTTAGCAAAATAAATTTAACGTAAAACTGAAAATGAAAAAAAATTTAAAAAAAACCAAAAAATCAAAGTAATTAACGTAAATTGATTTGTCACTTTGAAGCGCGGCGCTGCAACATCATTCAAACAACAACAAAACAAACAAATTTTTTTATAAAAATAAAAATAAATTGAACAACAACAGCAGCAGCAGCAACAATTGCTATGTTGCTGGCATGTCAACAATTGTTATTTCTATTAAACACCAACCAACACAACACGTACCACAGAGTGTACGTACTACGTAGTGTATCCGTATAGTACTATGAAAGATACGATACGTTTAACAATAAAAGTGTAAAAATAAACAACAACAACAATGACAACAACAAATGAAAAATGTCAAACGAAAGTGCACTGCAGAATTGCGCTGCTGCCAAATGATGAAAAATGAGAAAAAAGTGAAAAGTAAATAAATAAATTGTTAACGATAGAAAGATATTTTTGTTTGTTTTTTTTTTTTTTTTGCAATTTTCCTTGGCGCTTCTATTGGTATTTTATCGAACCTTCTGCTGTCTACTTCATCTGATCAAGGATACATACTTTTCTTTAACTGCCACTCCCATTACTATGCGTAACAAAGGCATGCAATAACTTTTGCAAAGTGTAAAATCCGGAAAACAATTACTTACAGCATTATCGAAAAAAGTCCCCAACATAGTCTATCGCTGAAAATCGCATAGATTCGTTTTTTCAAAAAGTAAAAGAAATATATAGGGCTTTATTATGAATTAGTCCCAAAACCAACTGGAAAAGGTCGCTGGAAAAGGAAATCAAAGAATCGGGAAAAGTCACATACGAGACTTTCTTTGCGTTATCGACCAAGATTCGACTTGACATCTCTGATTTCTATGAAAATTGGTGAAAAGTTAGTATTTGACACATATATTACTGTGGTAAAATGATTTTCCGAAATTCCGAAAATTTTCAAGATGGCGGCCATAAGAAGTTCGATCCAACCTTTGGATACTCCCATATTTGAAAATTTATGCCTCCTCGGCTTTTTAACCGATTTTAATTAAATTTTCAGGGAATCTGTAGAAAAATATGAGCTTTTGAAAAAAAATAATTACACTGAAAAAAAAAAAAATTATTTTTGATTGAAAAAAAAAACCTTTTTCGTTTTTCAAAGGCATTTTGGGGCTTGCAGCACCTTTTTTTTTGTTTTTTTAAAATATTTGTATTTAAAAGTAAATTTCATTACAACTATTTTCCATACCTCAAAAATGTGGTATGTTTTACGGTTATTAAGTTATGAATTTTTGAAGTTGTATAATGTTGTATTTTTCATGAGTCGTTGGTGCGCGTGCACCTTAGTGAAATTTTAATTAAAATTTTTTTCTGAAATATTTTAACCCATTACAACCAAGTTTTTGGATAAAGGGGTCAAAAAGACCCATTGAAACGCGATATAATGGGTTATAATGTTGCAGAAAGTTAACATTTAATCAAGCAAGAAACAATTTTCTTGAACATTTTAACCCATTATATCCCGTTTTTATGGGTCTTTTTGACCCTTTTATCCAAAAACTTGGTTATAATGGGCTAAAATAATCCACAAAAAAATTCTATGAAAAATTTCAATAAGGTTCACTGAAAAAAAAAAAAAAAAATACTATCCGGAAGGTGGCGGCCCTGTATGGTAGCGCATGCACATAAATGGGTCAAAAAAACCCATAGAAATGCGATACAATGGGTTAATGTGTTCCAGAAAGTTAACATAAAATCAAGAAAGGAACAATTTTCTGGAACATCTTAACCCATTATATCCCGTTTTTATGGGTCTTTTCGAACTCTTTATACAAAGACTTGGTGATAATGGGTTAAAATATGACGTCTTAATATCACATAGGTGATCGGACTGGCTAGTAGAAGGGGCTGTATATATCCTGTAAACCGTATCTAAGTACATCCAGTTTGCTCTATTGATGAAGTAGAACAGTAGGCTAATATGAATATAGGCGAATTCACTCAGATCATTGAAGAATGGTTTTCCTAGAGTCGTAGTCCTAGATAAAGCAGAACAGTTGAAGAGAAAGTGCTCGAAAGATTCCTTAACATACATGCAACTCTCAACCAGTGCACGATGCAAACTGCAGCGATTCTAGCACTATCAACGAGGTTTCTGGATAGCAGGTCTGATGTTTTTGCATTGTTGAATGAAGGTCAGATTGCTCTGGAGATCCTGCAAGTTGCTAAAGCTTTCCACCTGTCATTTGCCTCCGTGAGGAAATGCGAGAAAATTCTTTTCTTCACTTAACCTAGCCGAGTGTATACGCAGTCTGAATAGATCCCACTCAAAGAAGAGACATGTCATGCTAGTTCACCAGCCTTTTCGTTACCCTCAATATTCCTGTGACCTGAAACCCACACGAGAGTAGGTTCGGTTTGATGTCCTAGTTCGATTTTCCTGCATTCCTCAACTAGTTTTGATTTTATTGATACTGAGCTTGGCGCCGTTACTTTGTAAGAAACTGAAGTATAAGTATGGTTTCTGTGATAATTCAGTACGTCTAATGGAAAGTTATTTGTCAAATCGTCTCCAAAGAAAGGGTTAAAGTTGGTAACAACTATTCTCAGTACAAACAAGTTTGTAGTGGTGTACCGCAAGGATCGGTTCTGGGTCCATTGCTTTTCACTATTTTTGTGGATGACATATTCTCAACCTGTAAATACGAAACGCTGCATGCATACTTATGCAGATGATATTCAATTCTATATGTCTAGCCGATCAGGCCTCCTGGAAGATTTATGCTTCAGATTGAATGAAGATCTTGAAAGCATCAACGAATGGGCCCTTGCTAATTGCCTTACTCTAAATGCGACAAAATCTTGTATTCTGCCTATTTCGAAAAGTGAGATCTTTTTTGAAGATATACCTAACATTAGTGTAGGTGGAAAAACTCTCAAAGTTGTTGATAAAGCCCGCAGTTTAGGATTTCATTTAAATTCTTTGTTGAATTGCACTGATCATGTTAATGATATTGTCAGGGAAATCTTCATAACTTTGCGAAACCTCAGATCATCAGCTGAGTTTATACCCATTTAAACTAAACGTAAGCTTGTTATCCAATCAATTGTATCCATAATATGTTACTCTGAACTAGTATACAGCAAGTTGGACTCACGTTCTCAGCTGAAACTTCAGATTGCATTTAATCATGCTACGAGATATGTCTATGGCTTACGAAGATACGATCATGTGTCCCAGTTTAATAAAAACATTTTAGGCTGTGGTATAACAACATATCTCAGTTTTAGAAATTGTGTTTTTCTGCACAAACTGATCCACTTGAAAACGCCAGCATACTTGTTTGAAAAGTTACAATTTAGCCAGTCTCTAAGGACTCAGATGCTTATAATACCTAGGTTCAATTACTTGAACTCTTCAAGATTATTTTTCATCAATGCCATTCGACTATGGAATTCTTTACCAAGTCAGTGTAGAAGTATTCATGAAATAAGGAATTTTAGGCTATCCACATTTAACCATTTGTTGTGATAGGATAAGTAACCATTTTTTCATATCTTTTTCCACGTCTTGTTAAAATTTTGTTTTAAAAAAAAAAGTATTATTAAGATTATTTAAGATTATTTAATATCAAATGTTTCATATTGCTTAACCAACTACACTTTGTATTATAAAAGAACATAGTTCTTGGTATACATATAATGTTATCTCCAAATAAATAAATAAAAAAATAGCGGCCTGACTGTCAGAGAAGATTGTCACTTGCCTGTGGCTGTGATTAGAGGTCGCTACTAGCCTACAGGCTTTTAGAATGGCGTAAACTTCTGCATAGAAGACGCTGGCTACATTCGGTAGGCTAAAAGATTGAGATAAATTAAGGTCTTTTGCAAATACACCAGCGCCCACGCCACAGTCCATCTTCGAACTATCAGTGTATAAGGTGGCTGCAAAAATTAAGGCTGCGTGTATTGTCTTCTCATTGAATACTTTCAGAAAACCATACACCAAAGTTTTTTTCATGTAGTTTTTTCGATGTAATCTGTGTGGGAGTTGGAAAGCTTCACTGGCAGTGTATCAAGGATGGAGCTGTGACCATAGGACTTTGGCATCCAACAACCGGCTTCTCTGAGCCTAATCACACAACATACATGAGGCAGTGGCTTTAATGAATGAGGTTGGAGGGAGCAGATGCAAAAGAACGCTGAGATCTGCCATTGTTACTCCAACACATGCAGTCCTCTGCATCTGAAAAGGTCACACGGTACCTTTTAATTCGACTAATTGAATATAAAAAATTACAACATGATATTAATTTTATTGTTTGGAAAAATTATTTTGAAAACATTTAATTTTTATTTATGAAAAATATTGCCAAGTGTCAAATACATATGTTTTCTTACTGGGCAATTCTTTGCTAGTAAAATTTTATCCAGTAAAAACTTGCAAGCTCTCTCATAACAAACTATCAATTTACTCTCACACTTGCTCTCTCGTGACTGGACTTTTGGGTAAAATGTACGCGTTTCAGTAACAATATGTACAAATTATCACAAAACGAACAGATCTAATGTTTTTACTCTATTAAAAGTTATGTGTAAATCATCTTGAAAAACAATAAGATTTCTTCCTAATACGTAGGCTGCTATATATATTTCTGCCCTAAACAACACTAAGTGTTGCCAGGTGTAATCTGACATTTTCATTGAAAAGTTTGACATTTTCTAGCATAAACGTACTTAGAACGTTTTTACGTATGACCATCATTTGTGTTGTTTACAGTGACTTGAAAAAATCACTTTGGCAAAAAAATGGAATTAACTCGTGAACATTTTCGTGCGATCATTTTTCACAACTTTTGACGTGGATTATCACGACAAGAGTGCATCGATGAACTTAAATCTTTGTATGGCAATGAAGCACTATCCTATAGTACTGTGAAAAACTGGTTCAATGAATTCAATTGTGGCCGACGCTCGCTCAAAGACGAATTCTGTGAAGGTCATCCAAAAACGGCCGTTGTGCCAGAGAACATTGATGCCGTGCGTGAACTGATAATGAAAGATCGTCATAAGACATACCGTGATATAGAGGAATCCTTGGGCATTTCTCCCACCAGCATACATTTGATATTGCATGAAAACCTGGCCGTAAAAAAGGTTTGTTCTTGTTGAATCCCGCACAATTTGACAATCGCTCAAAAATAGGCTCGTGTCGATTGGTGCAAGGAAATGTTGAAGAAATACGATCACGGTGCTTCAAAAGACGTTTTTAAGATCGTCACAGGTGACGAATTATGGATCTATGCGTATGAGTCCAAAACAAAACAGCAATCGACCGTGTGGGTTTTCGAAGACGAGTCAAATCCAACGAAAGTTGTTCGTGAAAGAAGCACTTCGAGGCAAATGGTCGGCTGTTTCTTCGGCAAAACTGGTCATGTGGCAATTGTTCCGCTTGAGCAACGTAGGACGGTAAATTTTTAGTGGTACACCACAAATTGTTTGCCTGAAGTCATCGGAAAAATTCGAAAAACGAACAAGAGAAGACGAATCATTTTTCACCATGACAATGCGAGCTCTCACACATCGGCTCAAACCAGAGCCTTTTTGACCGGCCAAAACGTCGCATTGATGGGTCATCCGCCGTACAGCCCTGACTTGGCACCCAATGACTTCTTTTTATTCCCGCACATCAAGAAAAAAATGCGTAGTCAATGATTTTCGTCGCCAGAAGATGCTGTTGAAGCGTTCAAAAACCATGTTTTGGAGGTGTCTCAATCGGAGTGGGAAAAGTGCATCGAAAATTGGTTTGAGCGCATGCAAATGTGTATAAATCATGCTGGAGAATACTTTGAAAAACAATAAAACCATATTTGATGATAAATATTCGCATATTCATTATTAGGACAGAAATATATATAGCAGCCCACGTATTATAAGATTTTCAAGAAAGACTTTTTGCCGCAAGAGCTCATTACAACCTAGATAAATGAATCATGCTACTTTTCGTAAGAGTCATCAATGCAATACAGCTACAGGGTAGTTCGGCGGAGAGTAAATTTGATGAATTTTATCAATCAAAGAAACTTTTCTTATGGATCATAGTCTTGGGTTATTGTAAGTAAATCAAACAAAATGCATAATTATGATTATTTTCCAACAGAAAAACTGTCATGAAGAAAATTTTCTTTCAATTTAACACATCATGAATCACAAAAAAATAAAAAAAAAAAAAAATAAAAAACACCTATACCTACTATACATAAAATATTTTTCCAACTAATATATGAAGAAAAATCTATTAAAAAATTATTTTATGGTTTTTCCATGACTTTCCCCTATCATTCCGACTCTATTAAAGTTTATTTTCTATTTGACAAATGGAGATTTTATATTTCTTTTCTTAAGTGCTGCGTATAATGGCGACAACGGTCCGCTGCTGTAAAATGTAGAACATCACATAAAAATACTGTCATGATCACTTGACAACGATCAGACGGTGATCTATGCTGGAGACTTAAGTGGGCGGTGGGCATGCACCGTACTAAGCACTAAATGAAGATGCAGCAGCATCAAAAGACAAGATGCAGAAATTTTTGCAGCTTTGGTATACATAAATATACATATGTATGTATACATGCATACACACATATGTTTGCGTATGAACGGCAAACATGTCATGAGCAATGTAACTCAGCATTTAGACGCCACAAATGAATTTGCCACTATTACAAAAAATTATGCTAAAAATAGCGCGTTTCTTTCTCCATTAAATTTGGAATTTTTTTATTTTTATTTTCGAAAAAATTTTATTTTTTTATTATTTTCTTTATACAGCAAAACATGTAGCGAGATTGCGGCAATACTGTCATAACTCAAAAAAGCGAAATTTACAGAAAAATTTATTTCATTATTATAACATTTTTATTTGATAAGCTACGTTTTAATGCACGTTAAGTGGAACCTTTGCCCTATAGACAGGCCAGAAACTGAACCTTTTTCGAGTTGTGACGCTCTTGCTGCAAGGCTATAATTTTAATACCCTACATCCAGGGTATATTCACTTTGTCCTTCCGTTTGTAACGCAGAGAACCAGGCGTGGCAGGTATAGAAAAGTGTATATATTCTTGATTGGCGTCATCTCCTGAGTTCATATAGCCATGTCCGTCTGTCTGGCTTGGAGGTTGTCTGTCTGGCTTTGAGGTTGTCTGTCTGTGGAAATATTTTTTACGGGAGAACTGAGCAGGATACCTCAATGAAATTTAGTACACAGTCTTTGTTGTAAAAGTTTGATCGCAGGATTGAAAATGAGCGAAATCGATAAACGGTTATGCCTACCACCCAAACAAAAAATATATCTAAAACGCAATTTTACGAACATTATTCACGATAACGCAACCAAAATAGTCATAAATACTAAGAATAGTGACTGTAAGCTCTAGGACAAAGCAAAGTAAGTTCGAACAAGAGGGCGTTTTTCAAGATAAACCAACCAAATCCAACCAAATAGTTAATGCAAGCTCTGAAGAAAAACTAGGTAAACTCTTACGAGGAGGCGTGGTACCTCCCATATAAATAAAACATTCAAAATTCCATACTGAAAGCGTTTTTTGATAGAATCCAACAAAATTTCACTTAGACCTTATGGACAGTAAATGCAAGCTTTGAGTGAAAACTAGGCAAACTTGGACAAGGGGCGTGGCATAAATTTGAAAAATGCTGCAGTGTATGCTATTTTAGTCTTTTGCAGATTCGAACAAGAGGGCGTGGCACCTCCCATATAAGCAAAAGCTTCAAAACGCTACACTCAAAGCGTTTTTTGAGGTAATTCAACTAAATTTTACTCAGACACTAAGGACTATAACTGCAAGCTCCTAGCAAAAACTGTGTGAAATCAGACAAGAAGGTATTTAATGCTTAGCCAAGCCAAATATATTTGTACAATATATACTTAGGATGTATATCGCATAAGGTTGCGAAGCATCTGGGAGGTGATAGAGGAGGCCTCGACTAACAAAAAAATTCCGCTTAACGGGGTGGCTAAAATGAGAAGTTGTAAGGTTAAAACTGATTTTCTGTTGGGTCACTCTAGCGCTTTAGGGAATTTTTTTCTATGAGAAACTTTTAGTTAATTGTATGAGCTTTTGAAAAATGTATTTGGTTTATGGAGTTCAAAAAGATTTCGCAAAGTTCTGGACTTTTAAAGTTGATTTTTTAACATTTTTTTCCTAATTTTTTACTTTGGCGGTCATTTTACTATGAAAAAGGTCCTATTAACATACACTTTTATATTTTTTTTTAGAATTTTTATGAAATTTTCTTTAATTTGGTACTGCATTTGTCTTATCAACTTTTAAATTTCTGGTCGAAAAAAAAAAATACTTTTTTAAAGAAAATTTAACTCCAATTAAAATTATATTAGGACATGTTAGTAAGACCTTTTTCATACTAAAATGGCCGCCAAAGTAAAAAATTAGAAAAAAAAAAAAAATATCAACTTTAAAGGTCCAGGACTTTGCAAAACCCTTTTGAACTCTATAAACCAAATATATACCATGCTGCTGCTGCCAGTTTTGCATACTTAACTCAAAAAAATCTCTTTTCTCGAGTTATGACAGTCTTGCAGCAAATGTGCAGCTGTGATGTTTTAGTGATGACAGCGTTAAAAATATTCATTTACGACTTTATTTGGCGTTTATTTCAGTGCTGTGTGTAGTGTAAATGACAATCGTCAGTTTAGAGCTTTTATGCCTAGCGTCTCTGGCAACTACCACCGCCGCCGTCGGATGACCTAGTGATTCAGTCAGTGTGTTTATTGTTGACAGGTTCATTAACGAAACTTTGTTGAACGCGCGCATATTATAATGTAAAAGATCATACAGAGTTCATGTGCGTCTACTACATGGCATAAGTGAAAAGCTGCTTAGGTACAATCCATCCATGCTAAATCCATAGACTACGCCGAATAAATGTAGCGCAAATAATTGCAAATTTTTTACTTAGACCTTTTTTTTTTAGTGTGAAACATATTAATTATATACAATTATATTGCAAATTATTAGTCGAATGATTAATTAATTATGGCAAGTTTTCTGTGTCACGGCAAGTACTCGCGCTCATATTCGTACATATGTACAGTCAAGTTCAGATAAATGCATATTAATTGGATTTGTTAATTGAAAGTACGCAAGCATTCATTATTTAGCCAAATTTGTGCCAGCAATGGGGAGAAAAAAACTAAGTTAATGGTTCTCGTATGCTTTCATTGAACGAGAGTCACTGGAAATCGTTAAAACATTAAAATTACACTTAGAAAATTTTAACTATAAATTGTTAAAAAATTTATTTCCCAGCATACCGTTGCACGGTAGACGAGATGGCCAAACTGGCGTCATTTTATTTTATTTATTTAGTAAAAAAACGCTTTGTACCTTTTGATTCAATATTTGTGTTTTACAGCTTTCTCGAGATATTGCTCTAAATCTCGCTGTAAATCACGTACTTTTGACCAGATTTATTTTAAATCAGTGATACTCAAACTCAATACGAGCGTATTTTGTCAATGTATTAAAGCTCATTGAAAGTTTTTATATTTTGCATAAGCTGGACAGAGTTAAACGATTAGCTGTGAGTGAATACCTATACGGAAAGCTTTTAAGCACAAAAGCTTTAATGCCCGCGGGCATAGGCGTTGGATTTCACTGTTATGAATATTTCGTATACATTTCTACAGGGCTACCGATTTTGGCTATTTTCGTTATCTTTGACAATTGGCATTAAAAAAAAGCAAATGGAAAATAAATTTTAAGAAGAAAAGGCAGAACAACTTTCATTTTTCCAGTTATGACATTTACTGTCAATAATAAATTGCTTTTAGCCGGTGAAAATAAGTAAGATTTAATGGCTAGATTTATAAATCTCGTCACAGCTAAATCTCCATTGGAATAGTAGTGTAAGTTGAAGAATCTGTTTTGAAACTAACATTTTAAATCTAGTTGTCCTACTGTGCTGGATCCATGCTTCTGAAACTCCCTTAGATCCGCTAAAATTTTCGAGTTTTCTTAATTATTTGAGTCATTGCGTTGCAAGACATCCAATATGATTTGCACATTTTTGCATTTTCACTGTTTAAACTGATTTTTAGGCATCATGTTAGTACTCAAGTGAACATATTTTACAATCTGTGGCAAAAGTAATATTGTAATATGAATGTGCCATTATTTGTGAATGGCATCAACTGCCATTTTGCTTTGAGATTTATGTTGTGGACAGCTTACAATAAGCCAGTCAGTTTGTAGCCAAATGTTTTCCGAGCAACAGTTCAAAATAAAGCCAAATATTTGTCATTTCTAACAGAATATCACTACTAAAAAAAAAAAAAAAAATATACCAATTTTTCTACACCTGATTGTAGCACAGAGTGTCAAATGTTGTTGATTTGTGAGTGTTGTAATTTCTTTGATCGAGCTGCTGTAATCCAAAATTTAACATTTTTAAAATTAATTTTTTTGAATTTTTCGTTTTCATGGCTTCATTGACTTCGTTCACACGTTAATTTGAAATATGTCCAAATTAATGCCTTTGTCAAATGAAACATGATTAATCAAATGCGATGAGTACGCGTACATATATGCATGCACCTTAGTCGAACTACAGTGGTAAAAATTAAATTTTTTATTGAATAGATAAAATTCTTTGAAACGAACCGAAACTAAACAGAAAGTATAAGAGAAGCGCATTTACCTTGGATCATTTTATTACAAGTACATATTTGCCGGCGCCGTTTCATCTACACTCGCTTAATCCCAATTAGTGTGAGTAAATCAAGACCATAGCTGTCTTGGTCCCGATCTTGGTCTTGAAAAAATTTGTAAGGATTATTGAGCATTCAAAATTTCGAAACCTTATTTTTCCAAAGTATTTGGGTTTTTAGGATGCCAAATTTTGAATTGAGGGTTGATTTTATACTCGAAAGCGGCGTGAAATACCTGGGACAACTTTTGCGTAATCGATTAAGATTTGGGTTGACATCTCCGATTTTTATAAAAATTGATGAAAAGTTACTATTTGACATACGTATAACTGTGGTAAAATGATTTTTCGAAATTTTAAAAAAATCTAAGGTGGCGGCCATATGAAGTCCGATCCAAACTCACATGTTTGAAAATTCATGGTTCCTCGGATTTTGATCCGATTTTAATAAAAACTTCAAGGTTAGTGCAGAAAGATATGAGCTTTTGAAAAAACATTACACTAAAAAAAAAAAATTTATTTTAAGTGGAAAAAAAGCTTTTCTTTCTTTTTTAAAATATTTTTATTTAAAAACAAATTTAATTACAATTATTCACCGACCTTCAAAATCATGATTTCTTTTACAGTTATCAAGTTATGAATTTTTTAAGTTGTTTAACGTTGTGTTTATCATGAGTCGTTGGTGCACGTGCGCTAACGTATAGGGTTGCCACTGGCCGGACGGTATTTGTGTTTTTCGGTCGCACCTAGTACAATTTTTTTTGGAGAATTTTTAACCCATTTCAACCAGGTTTTTGGAAAAAGGGTTCAAAAAAACCCTTAAAAACGCGATATAATGGGTTAATATGTCCAATCAACTTAACGTGAAATCAAGCATGGAACAATTTTTTGAACATCTAAGCCCATTATGTTCCATTTTTAAGGGTCTTTAAAACCCTTTTTTTCCAAAAACTTGGTCGAAATGGGTAAAAATTTTTTAAAAAATATAACTAGGGGCAACCAAAAAAAAAAATACCGTCCGGACGGTGGCTACCCTATATGGTAGCGCACGTGCAACAACGACGCATGATAAACACAACGTTAAACAACTTCAAAAATGCATAACTTGATAACCGTAAAAGATACCAACATTTTGAAGGTCGATAAATAATTATGATAATATTTACTTTTAAAAAAAAATATTGAAATGTGTATTGTTATATTTTTAGTCCTTAAAAATGTACTCCGACGGAGTTCCAAAAATCGGAAATTAATAAATAATTAAAAACAGGGTGCACCAAGCCCCATATTGACTTTAAAAAGAAAAAAAAAAGGTTTTTTTTCAGGGTTAAAAAAAACTTTAGTTAATTTTCTGTGAAAGATAGGCGTGTCCTTTGATATATCACACAATTTTCTTTTTGAATATTTCTTAACTAGCTAAATACATCTTAATAAGCACACAAAAGTATATTGTCATAGGAGCACTCTTTTAATTTTTGCAAAAACATGTATGTAGCCATACCACCGCGCATCCTACCGTATAATCTACAGTTCACCACTGGAGCTTGTTGTTTTTTGGTCCAAGCTAAAAGAAAATAGAAAAAAAAAAAATATTTAGTTATTTTAAAATAATTGTTAAAAAAAATCCGAACAATTTTTTTATTAAATGGCAACTCTACTGAAAAAGGGAGCTCAATGCTATTGCATAAAACATTTCGGGTTATCTTTGCAACTTTGAATCCATCATTGAACTCCCCAGTGACAAAGACAAGTTTGTGGAGTCAAAAATGGCAATGACCTAAACCCATTAAATATCACTTATATGTTGATTGGTGATATCATGCTTTACGATTTTTCAGATGTCACATATAAGTATGTATATTAGAGTGGTCCAAATTTTGTATGGAAAAACCAAAAGTGTTAAAAAGTCTAGGTGCGCGCGACTTTTCTGAATCCTTGGATCCTGCTGATTACAAAAAGTGCTTTGGAACCAAAAAAAAATTGCGTTTAGATATTCCGCAACGAGCTTGAAGTTACTTTTTTAGGAATTTTTGAGTTTTTGAGTACTATTTTTAATTTAAACGCTATATCTTTTGAATTAGATAAGGTATTTGCAAAGATTAAATTGCATTTTGTTAAGAATATTTTGGGCCATTTTTTGCATTAATAATAATTAATGTTGTATTTTTCAATTTTTTTTAGCAGCACTTTAAACTTCAAAATTTGTTAATTTTTTGAGGTATTTGCACTTTCAAGAACCGATTTTTTTCTTATTTTGCTCAAGCGAATTTTTTTTGTGTTTCTATTTTCTTACGCATTAATTTATCTATCAACTGACTCCAACAACTAAGCCACCAGCTTCACTTTACTTGCTAAAAACCGTAAAGTTTAATCAAATTTGGCCAAAAAAAAAACTTTGAGTTTAAAATTTTCCTGGTGAAACAGAAACAACAATAGTCATTTAAGATGTATTTGTTCATGAAAATTCTAAATCCGGTCTCAGAATTGCTCTATCTTGTACGGTTTTAGAGATATCCTAAACTAAAAATGCAAAAAACACCGTTTTTGATAATTTTGAAGCTGTTATATAAGGACATGGTAACTTTCAGCTTGGTATTGAAAATAAGAGTGAAGGCATTATTCTTGAAAACCCAATTTAAATTAAATCGATATCTCTTTAATCCTCTGAAATATCGTAAGCAGAAATAATAAAAAAACGTTTTTTTTTGCACTTTTTCAACTTTTTAAGTTAGGATAACTCCGAGAATAAAAAAGATATCGGTATAATTTAAATTGGATTTTAAAGAAACAGACTGGTACTTTTAACCACTATACCATTTTTTGTGGCCGAAAGTAACCTTGACTTGTAATATCACTTTAAAAAGAGCAAAAACGGTGTTTTTTATACTTTTATGTTTGAATATCTCCTTAACCGTACAAGATAGAGCAATTTTGAGGCTGAATTCGGAATCAACAGTAACAAATACATCGAAAATGGCTATTTTAGTTTCTTTTTGACAAAATTTTTTTTTAGTTTTTTTAGAAGATCTATGAAAACTATCTGTTAATCTGTTTTGCCAAAAAAAAACAAGAAGTGCAAAAATTTCGTTATTGCAAAGAATGTTGTTTTACTCAGAAGATTATCAACTAATGATTTTATAAAAAACAAGTGGTATCTTAAGTCATCCCATTGAGATATCTTATTTCAATGCCTTGAAAACACTAAAATGAATTTTTTTTTTGAGTCTAATTTAATTATACTTAATAGTTTTTAGTGAGTAAAAGTGTTACTAATAGCTTAGTTGTTGGAATTATTTTAAAGATAAATTAATGCATAAAAATATAAAAATGTTTAAAAAAATTTGCTAGAGCAAAATAAGAAAAAAATCGGTTGTTGAAAGTGCAAGCACCTCAAAAAATTAACAAATTTTTAAGTTTAAAGTGCTGCTGAAAAAAATTGGCAAAAAGTAGATTAATTATTATTGATGCAAAACATGGCTCAAAATATTCCTAACAAAATGCAATTTAATTTTTGCAAATATTTTATCTGGTTCAAAAGGTATAGCGTTTAAATTAAAAAGAGAACTCAAAAACTCAAAAATTCCTAAAAAAGTACCTTCAAGCTCGTTGCGGAATATCTAAACGCAATTTTTTTTTGATTCCAAAGCCCTTTTTGTAATCAGCAGGATCCAAGGATTCAGAAAAGTCGCGCGCACCTTGACTTTTTAACACTTTCGGATTTTGGACCACTCTAATGTATATTATAAATACATATCTCTCAAAAAGAGTAAAGTCATTTATCAGATTTATGTAGAGTTCTATAGGGCCATTGTTTAATGGCAGACGTTAAAAAAATTTTCTTTAATGAGATTTATGAGGTGATTTACGACTGTTTCGAGATTATGTTCTAAATCTCGTTGTAAGGCACGTGATTTACTATACAAAGATGAATCAAATTCTGAGCAGATTTGTGTTAAATCTTCGTATAAATTTAAATAAGGTTACGGATTTTGGTTAATTGTGACCAAGTGCCACCTCTTAGCTTTGACATTTTAAGAGATTTATGAGGTATTTTACGGCTGTACCGAGAATATGTTCCAAATCTTGTTGTATGTCAGGTGATTTTCTACATATACATAAAAGAAATAAAACATACTTCTGACCAGATTTATTTTTTAAACTTATCAGGTTTTTGATGAGATCTATAAGGCCACTGTTTAAAACCATAAGTTATAAAAATTTTATTTTTTATAGAGATTTATGAGGTGATTTATGGCTGTTACCAGATTATGTTCTAAATCTCGCTATAAATTACGTGATTTATTATGTAAAAATGAATCTGCATCTGACCAGATTTGTATTAAATCTTCGTATAAATCTCGATAGGGCTACAGATTTTTGTTAATTTTGATCAAGTGGCACCCCTTAAATTTGACAATTGAAGAAAATATTAAGAAGAAAAGGAAATACCAACTTTCTCATCACAGCTAAATCTCCGGTGGTAGAGCGAACAATAACAAAAAGGGTTAAGAGCAAAAACCCACGACTCACATTATTTCTTTACATTTTGTAGCACTTAAGTACATTACTTATCAAAATATACACTTGGATTGCAAGGATTATTTAAAGAGCTTTGTAAGTTTAAGTATGCTGCCTCAAAAACTTGCACCATTACAAATACCTTTGAGAAAAATGGAATGCTAGGGATTTTTCAAATGTGGGAGTGGAAGCAAGACAATAAGCTAAATTTTTAATTTTATTTCCTCAGCCCTAATGTAATGTATCAACTTATCCCACTGTACTAATGAACGGTATTTGTATTTATTAAAGCGTAAAATGAACTCTTAATGAATTTCACTTAAAAATCAACCAGTGACAAGACAGACGCAAAAATTTTGTATACCAAAAATAATAAAAAAAAATAAAAAAAAAACGCAGACAGACGTAACGGCAGACGCCGTACTGTACAGTTAAGCATATGTACATACAAACAGACAGACAGACGGACAAATATGTTGAACAAACATTTTACAAAATCCATCCATTTGTAATTTTTTTTTGCCACAAATGCGAAAACTAAAGCAGATATTTTTGTTTTTTGGTCTTAATGTGTATGAGCTACGCAAAGTATTTGCGCATAAAAATGAAATTGTAACCAAAAAAATAAAAAAAAAAAAATTAAAAAATTAAAAAAAAATTTCAAAAAAAATTATAAAAAAAAATTAAAAAGTAAAAATTGAAATTGAAATTAAGTGCGAGCATAGAATTTTGAACTTGGCACAAACTCACAACTTTCGTAGGTACATTGTCCCCGCTAGATATCGTCGAGGGATACACAGCAAACAGACAGATGGACAGACAGCTGGATGCCGACGTAGTAGACAGAGTCACAAAAAGATGGATGGATGGATGGATAGATAGATAGATAGCTGAATATTTAGTTAGATAAATGGTAAAATTTTGCGCTAGCCAAATTTTGTTTTTGTTTCGTTTTTTGCAAATATCTATGTAACTAAACAATTTTGCAACCATATGGTCAAGCAAAAATGCACAATGGGTATAGAAAGCAAAGAGAATGTTCTACTAAAATGTAGCAAATATTTTTTGCAATGCTTTCTATATGAAATATTTTTTTAAATAAAAAAATCAAAAATTGCTAAAGAAATGGAAAAATGTTGGAGGAGTCGAAAAAATGTTGACGAAATCCTAAAATTTTTAAAAATCCGAAAAATGTTGAGGAAGTTGAAAAATAATGCAGAAATCGTAAAATGTTGAAGTAGTCGAAAAATGTTGAAGAAGATCAACAATGTTGCAGAAGTCGTAAAATGTTGAAGAAGCTGAAAAAATGTTGACGAAATCCAAAAATTTTGAAAAATTCGAAAAATGTTGAGAAAGTTGGAAAATGTTGCAGAAGTTGTAAAATGTTGAAGAAGTCGAAAAATGTTGAAGAAATCGAACAATGTTGAAAAAGACTAGAAATTTTAAAGAAGACAAAAAATGTTGCAGATGTCAAAAAATGTTGAAGAAGCCGAAAAATGTTGACGAAATTCAAAAATCCAAGAAATGTTGAGAAAGTTGAAAAATGTTGCAGAAGTCATAAAATGTCGAAAAATGTTGAAAATGCCGAAAAATGTGGAAGACGCGAAAAATTTTTAAGGATATGAAATTTATTGAAGTAGTAGTTGCAGTAGTTGAAAAATGTTGCAGAAGTCACAGATGTTAAAAAGGCAGAAAAATGTTGAAGAAGCCGAAAAATATTGCAGAAGTCGTAAAATGTTAAATATGTCGAAAAATGTTGAAGAAGCCAAAGAATGTTGTAAAAGTTAAAAAATGTTGAAGAAATCGAAATATGTTGAAAAAGTCAAAAAATGCTGATAAAGCCGAAAAATGTTGAAGAAGTCAAAAATGTAGAAAAAGCCATAAAATGTTGAACCCAAAAAATTTTAAAGAAGACTAAAAAATTTTCACGAAATTCAAAGATTTTTAAAAATTCGAAAAATTTTGAGGAAGTTGAGAAATGTTGCAGAAGTCATAAAATGTTGGAAATGCCGAAAAATGTTGAAGAAGTCAAAACATTTTTTAGGATATGAAATTTATTGAAGAAAATGTTGCAGTAGTGGAAAAATTCGAAAAATGTTGAGGGAGTTGAAAAATGTTGCAGAAGTTGTAAAATGTTGAAGAAGCCGAAAAATGTTGAAAAAGCTGAAAAATGTTGAAGACGCGAAAAATTCTGAAAAACCCGAAAAATTTTGAAGAAGTCGAAAATTGCTGAAGAAATGTTGCAGAAATCGAAAAATTTTGAAGAATATGAAATGTTTTGAAGAATATATTGCAGTAGTTGAAAAATGTTGGAGAAGTCGAAAAATGTTAAAAAGGCAGAAAAAAGTTGAAGAACAATGAACACTGTTGAAAAAGTCGAAAAATGTTGCAGAAGACTAGAAATGTTGAAAAATACAAAAAATGTGTCAGATATCAAAAATGTTGAAGAAACCGAAAAAATGTTGACGAAATCCAAAAATTTTTAAAAATTCGATAATGTTGAGAAAGTTGAAAAATGTTGCAGAAGTCATAAAATGCCGAAAAATGTTGAAAATGCCGAAAAATGTGGAAGAATTCAAAAATTTTTAAGGATATGAAATTTATTGAAGATAATGTTGCAGAAGTCAAAAATGTTAAAAAGACAGAAAAATGTTGAAGAAACCGAAAAATATTGCCGAAGTCGTAAAATATTAAAGATGTCGAAAAATGTTGAAGAAGCCAAAGAATGTTGTAGAAGTCAAAATATGTTGAAAAAGTCGAAAAATGCTGATAAAGTCAAAAAATGTTGAAGAAGCCGAAAAATGTTGAAGAAATCGAAAAATGTTGAAGGAAGAGAGAACATTTTGCAGAAGTCGGAACATGCTGCAGAGGTCCAAAAATGTTGAATAAGTCAAAAAAGTTGCGAAAGTCCAAAAATATTAAAAAGCTTGAACAAACGACTGCTTTTTGATGTCATATTCAGTCTTCCAGAGTAGTGCCAATACTATTTCCATTAAAATTCATTAGTAAACCATATTTATCACAAAAATTTGACACAATTTCATTTATTTCAATGGAAATATAAAATGAACTTTAGCATCACATGTGGTGCATTAACACCAAACCCGTACAAATTTTGCCCAATGGCAACGTAACGACGTTGAACTGCATCGAATTTTTTTTTTTGCTCAATAAATTAACGCATTTTATACAAAATGTTGGACTAAAATAGCAAACTAATTGTTATTAATTTGAAGCGCATGCAGTGCAATGACAACAACTATTATTATGACAGCAGCAGCAACAGCAGCAGCAACAACAACAAACTGCCAACGGTTATCTATCTACCACCACCAACCACCATCACCTGTGTGAATGCTGATGCATTTTAGATGCCGGATTGTGTGATGTTTAAAGCGTTTGGAAATGAATGGCGCCGCACGTTGCAAAAATGCATTACAAATTGTTGTTGCTGTTTTTTCTTCTTTCAGTTTTTTTAATATGATTTTTTACCATATTTATTATGTGTTTTTTCTCTTTTCTTCTAAATTTGTTGTCTCTTTTTTTGTTAACGCTTGCTAAATTTGCATAACTTGTATTAAAAAAAGAGAATTTTGATGTTATTGGCCATAACTTGCTTGATTTTGTTGCATTAATATGGGTGTAAGTGGAGAGGAGAGGGAGGGGGGAGTGCAGCAATTTAAAGACACTTTATTAAATTTACATTGCAGCTCATTCATTAAAAGAAAAAAAAAAAAATATTTTACAATATGTAAACAAAATGTACATCGAGAGAATTTTTCACTATGAGCACAGAAGTAAGCTAAACGAGTACTTTTGAGTGCAGTAGTGTTATCGAATATACCCATAAATAAATAGGAGACGTACAGGAATACCATGTACACTAGACCTATCGCAAAAGTTTAAAATGTGAAATACTTTGCCCCCAGAGCTAAAAAGTTTTCTTTTGATGTAAATATCAAGCAAAAAATGTTGGTCCCGATCGGGGAGTATTTGACAATGCCCCCAGGCCGTTGAAGGTTGAAAAGCCTTTTATTACGAAAGTGGGGCATAATATGAATTGGCTGATATTTTGTTAGATATCAATTAAAAATTATCTCTGTTTTCACGAAAAGTTTACTTGATGATGATGGTGGCATAAAGTTGAAAAAATGATATTGGTCCAATAATCTATCATTATGGCACTTAACCCTTTCATGCCCACTGTTGCCTATAGGCAACATTGTATATTTGCGCTAAAAACTCCGTTATTTTCTAATTTTTTCGCCAATTACGAATTTTGTTCAATAGTTATATATGTTGCTTGCTTAGTAATAGATTTGCCTCCATAAGCATTAATAGTTATAATTTGAATAATGTTCTTTGCTATGTCCATACGTGCGAAAAAAAATATGCAAAAAGTGGATGTATATTTTATATAAATTAAAATCAATATATAAATAAACTTGGATCAAAAAGGACATAAAATAACTAAAAACATGTAAGAGAATCAGAAAAATGAAATAATTGCACAAAAAAGGTCTTAGTTGTTCCTCAGTAATTTTCCAAAGTCAATGTTGCCTATAGGGAACATTGGGCACTAATGGATATATTTCAAATACTTTTATATTTCGCATTAGGTATGCTTTCCATGGCTAAAAATCATTAAAATATGCGAGTTTGATTGGGAAAACTTCTCTGATGGAGAGTGGACCTGAAAAAAAGCAAAATATAGTAATTTTTCAGAATAAAAATGAAAATACCCCAAATATGAAATGAAAATATTAAAGTGCATTTTCTGGAGAGGATTATCACGAAGACATGAAAAATGATATTGAACAAAAATAGACAACGAGATTTTTAATAAAATCAACTTTGGAAATTTTAAAATTAGTTGGTGTTTCAGGAATTTTATATGACTTCTGTCTGTAAGTTGGAAAGGAACCATATGAATCATTTTGATTAGGAATATATTCAGGCATTGTGCTACATTCGACCTCCAACATTTCCAAAAATTCAAATTTTAAAGTGTTTTTCGATAATGGTTTTACTTCTAATGATCGAATTATAAGATAAACGTTTCTGAGGAGCACTGTTGTGTACAGAATTTGATCTTGGGGGAGTGGTTTTCACATAAAAAAACGAAGGGGAACTATACTGAACACTAAATTTGTGCCGTTATATTTGGGTAAAAATTCTTCCGGGGAAGTTGAACCTCCAAAACCTCCGTGTGCACAAGCCAGCTTAAGAGTAGGAACAACTCGTAATGATCATCTAGGAAACTGTTTTCTAAGTCAAGAAAAGGAGTTATGAGGCTTAAAGGACGAGGATCACACTATAAAGCTTTTGGGTAGTCCTCGTCCAGCTATTGATAGCTTCAATGAGCACATGGAAGTTGTTGATCTTTCCGATATGTTGCTGGAACTATACGCGCTTAACCATCGTTCCAAGAAATGGTATCGGCGCATAGTATCTTGGTGCATAAATGTATTGTATGTATTTTATCTCTAACTCATACTTGAGTATAAGGCCAATATGCAATGACTTTTATCTCTTTCCAAGACACTTCCGTTTGAGTTCCAACTCCAAAGACTTTTCCAGGTGACGTTTGATTTACCTTTCTAAGCTGCCTTGTGGATGCCACTCAAGTGCTGTAAATTTCGCTGTTTGATCTTCGGATCTCTTTTAGGTGTGATTCAGAGTTTGGGATGGTGTATAAAAAAGCAGAAGTAGATAGCTATTCTACCAAAGAGATATAAAATATGATAAAACAGGAACTTTCAGATAGATATAGCTGATGAACTACTGCAACACCTACACACAAAAGAGCAAATTTGTCACTTGCTCCAGCTAAAATCTCTCCAAACTTCTATTGTAATTTTACACTATGGATCCTGAAAACCTATTGGAACTTCAGCACAGTATTTATTGGAGAAAATGGGTATCAAATTGTAAAAAAATGTCTATTCAAATTCAATACAAAAACAGCATTGTTCATTAATTTTATTTACAAAGTTTACCAGCAATGCCCGATGTTGCCTATAGGCAACATCTTCCAGAGAACAAACTAGGATATGCAGGACCTTGAAATTAATAATATTTGTTCTTTAGGTCTATATTTGTAACTGTATAGCCTCAATAAAATTTTAAGTCCCCCCAAATTAATTCGGGCATGAAAGGGTTAATGTGTATGACACTACTTTCGTTTTGGACTTGCCCCACTCCCATAATAAGCGGCGCATTTGTATGAAAATATGTAGTTTTCATCAAAACAATCAATCCTATCTTTGAAACTGTTTGACATAGAATCTATGTCATTGATGCATGAAATTTGGTACAAATATGAAAAATACTCGAGTAAGTAGAATTCAATAAAAAAATGGCCGGTGCTTTATCCCCTCTCTGGAACTATTTGACTCCGGTGAATGAGGTTTGGTACTTATGTATGTAATTCGCACTGAGAAAAAATTTGCAAAAAAAATGGGCGGGGCCACTCCTCCTCATTCTTAAAAAAACCAAATTTGTCATATCTCTGAAACTGTTTGACAAAGGTGAATAAGATTTGATTTCAGGTAATGTAAAGCAAACAGGACTCAGGAACATGAAAATCTCCTTCACCTATGTAGTAGTTTCAAAGATAGGATTGATTGTTTCTATTAAAGCCGCATATGTACATATTTTCATTTAAATAGCATTTTTCTGACCTTCAACGGCACGGTCAAATAGTTTTTGCTAGAACGCTTTAATTTTTCCCATAGAACATATGATGGGTCCTATGTACACCAATCGATGGGTATAGGTCGAAAATATATTTTAGACATGACCAGAGGTGTCTCCTGGCCCTTTAAGTGACCGTTTTTACCTATTTTGTAAAAACTTCAGATATAAATTAATAAATATTTAATTATATCTCTTAAGGATATACTAAAAAAGTAATACGTGTAAGTAGTAAGTGGGATAGATGTGAAAAGTCCAATATGAAACGTCCGAACAAAGAAAATATAACGCTGCCACCTCAATACTTTGAGTTTTAAGGTCAGGTATGACTTTTCTCAAAACTCAATTTATCAAAAATTTTTCATTGGAAATTTTTTTCTGCGACAATTTGCAGATCTGGCCTATATTTGAAGTAAGTCTCAAATTCGCGAAACGTCCGAACTCAGATTATATATGTGGGCATATAAATGTTGTTCACACAGTACACTTTGTCGTAAATAGTTTAGCTTATGTCTATTATAACAGGATAATTTTGTCGAAAAAATACATCTTTTTCGCTGAATCGCATGCAAAATTTGTAAAAGATATGTCTGACAGACTGAACTTGTCCATAAATTTATTTATTTGGAAATATTGGGTTGAAATAAGAAAAAGTTATTACTGCAGAATTTTTTTAGTTTTTATTTGCAATTTTTAGCAAAATTTTTTTAATGTCTTATTCAAGTGATTAATATTAAATATTAATATTAAATAACAGATATCATGGCAATGGTTCAATTTAAAATTGAAAATTTATAGCGAAATTTTCTTCGAATGCATTTATAAAAATATCTTTAAAGTAGAGTTGCCGAGTACTAATTGTGGTTGCTACATTTTAGCCCAAATTGGTGAGGTTAGACAACTAAAACAACGGTTATAAGCGAAATAAAATAAGCATTAAGTTTCAACGATTAACGAAAAACAAAGTAATATGAATTTGGGTGAACATTATTATTATAATTTTTTATAATATTCTGAAGTTATTACTGCAAATTTGAAGTTATTACTGCAGAAATAGGGTATTACTACAGCTTATTTCAATGCCTGCCTTATATTACATTTCCATCGAAGTTTTATGAGGTGATTTGCGGCTGTTTCGAGATTTAGCTCTTAATCTGTATATTAGCTGTTAATTTCGTGTTTTACAATGCAAGAGTAAATCTACTTCTGACGAGACTTAATTTAAATCTTCATATAAATCTCAAAAGAACTACCGATTTTGACTATTTTTGTCGAAATGGAACAAAATGTTATTAAAAAAAAAAAGCAAAAGTAAAACAAATATTAAGAAGAAAAGGAAAAAACAACTTTCATTATACCGCTTATGACATTTACTTTCAAAAATTTATCTCTATCGGCCGGTGGAAACTTTTAGGATTTAACAACGAGATTTCTAATTCACAGCTAAATCTTCGATGATAAAATAAATGAAATTATTTCTTCACTGTAGCTAATGAGCTGGATATGATTTGAACTTGTTGTTCTGGGCTAACATGTTTGCCATGATTAAAAAACTTAAGCCCAACCGACAGACAACCAATGGAACAGGTGTTGGATTTTAATTATCGCACAGATGCATGAAACGCAAAAAGCAAAAAAAAAAACCATTAATTTAGATATCAGCTGTGAATTGTTGCAAAGTACTCTGCATTTAGATACAATTAATCTATGTATTAATCAAGTATATGTAGTTGAGTACTTTTTAAATGCATGCACAGTTAGATATATCGTAAGTAAGTACTGGAACATATTATCTGCAAGATCGGTGCCAGATGTTGTCTCAAACTTGTTGTTATGGGTATGCACATGTTCGGGTGTATGTTCTCAAAGTATTTAAAACTCAATCAATATGCGGAATAAAAATTTAAATTTTATGTTGATTTGCTCTGTTAAAGTGCATTCAAGAATTTAAATCCATAGCATTAAAATACATTGACGTTTTGTTGTTTTAATTGCGATAATTTCTGCAACATACGCCGCAAAATTTTTTTTGCTGCGCGCATGCGGTGCGAATTAATTGCCCGGCGACTAAGCGCGATAAATCAATTTGCATTTTTATGTCGCTTTAACATGAGATAAAGATAAATTTTATGAAAAACTATTTTTTTTTCATATCGTAATTGAAAAGATATTTCGTGGGCTGTTTTTAACATTAATTTTGCTGCAAGACAATGTTGCATGAAATGGAAAATATGTGCGTCAAAAATGCATTTATCCATCCACACAAGTTAAACTATGAAATTTCATTCTAATCATGGTTCTTTTGTAACTTTCTTGTGATTTCAACTCAGATTTTTTCGAGAACCCTTGAGATGTGCATTAGATAGTATCACAAAAAAAAAGTTCGCCGTAAGTCCGCCATTTTAAAAGCTTATCGGTTTTGATTTTTAAGAAAAGCCATTTTTTTTTCGACCTTTAAATAAGCTCCTATGATTTTTTCGTATTGCTCCTCCATTTGAAGTCCGATCATCAAGTATGGTATATCGTTGTAAGTCTCTTGATGTGGGCTACATTTCATTCATAGAAGTAATTTATCTCAAATGTTTTTTCGACTAATTGTACTCATTATCTCAGTTTCTACCACCCTAAAGTGCCAAAGGCTGATCCCTACAAAGTTAATCAAATTGTTGAAATTGAAGAAGTTATAGCGAATCTAAAACCTCAGAATAGGATGTTTCAAAAACGAAAATCACCCCCTGAGACTATGCAATATTTTTTTTTTTTTAAATTTGTCAATTCAAACAGTATGTAAATAAATAAAAAAAAAGAATCTTGCATAGTTTTAGGGGCCGGTTTTTGTTCTTGAAACATCCTGTTTTTTCATATTTTGTATTGAGGTTTTAGATTCGCTATAACTTCTTCAATTTCAACAATTTGAGGAAATTTTGTAGAGATAAACTTTATGATTTTTTGTGGGCTTGAATTTTATGAAGTGTCCTTCGCACCGATAAGCTTTTAAAATGGGGGGCTTGCGCGAACTTTTTTTTCTTTGGTATGGGGATCAATACTATCTTAAGTGCATTGATGTAGATCAGAGCTATTTCTAAAAAGAGAGGGAGATTTTTTGTTGGGATTTCGTAGGGTTTTGGAAGTAAATACCTTAAACGGCTGATACTAGTTCGCGATATTGTCCATAACTTGAACATTCAAATTTTTTGACTTAATCATTTTGGAAATGTAATCAGATTACAAGAAAAAACCAAGTTTTCAGATATTTGTCTAACCGGAGATTCAGCTGTAACTAGATTTATAAATCTAGTCGTAAAATTCCATCCGAAAGAGATTTTGACAGTAAATGTCATAAGCGGGAAAATTAAAGTTGTTCTTTTTTCATCTTTATATTTATTTATGTTTCATTTTATTTAAATGACATTGAATGCTAATTGTCAAAGTAAAGGAGTGCTACTTGGCCGAAAATAGCCAAAATCGGTAGCTCTGCTGCGATTTATACGATGATTCAAAATAAATCTCGTCAGAGTAGTTACATTTTCGAATGGTTAATAACGAGACTTATAGCGAGACTTAGAGCTTCTTCTCGAAACAGCCGTAAATAAACTCATAAATATCCGGTTGAACCAAAGTATTAGTTTCATTTTTATAAAAAAAATGTATTCTACGATTCGGTAGGGAAATATTGAAGAAAATTTCGAAAATCATCACCCCTCTCAGGGATCTTGGAACCATGTTTCTAAACAAATCAATCGATAGCAAAAGGCCGAAGAAAATTTTGGAACCCGTTTTTCCACAAAAACTGTACTGATCGATAGGAAAGACCGAAGAAATACTTTAGAAACTGGTAGGGATGTCTCTGAACTTGTTAAGGAGTTTTAGGTCCACTTTCAAAAAAATTTTACCACATCAATAGATAGGGAACAGAACAGAAATCCGTTTTGGAGTATTCGTCCATTTTGATATTGTCAGTGCTGTTTTCGACGCCTCTTATGAGTTTTGGTTCCATCTTTAAAAAAAATTGTATTGCTTTATCGATGGGGAAAGGCCAAAGAAATATTTTGAAAAGTGGCAGGGATGCCTTCGACTTCGTTTAGGAGTCTTGAATCCAGGTGCATAAAGTGAGCTATGCAGGTGTGACGAATTTCGATGTTTTTTGTTTGGGAATTTCGAGCTATTTTCGAGCTTTTCAACAATAATTTCGAGCTGTCTGGGAAATTTTCCATTTTCCGGAAAAGCGGAAAAATTGTTCTGCATAGCTAAGTTTATTTTTTCAGCCAGACGAATCCGCGGGAAGAGTAAGCGATGAAATCTTTTTACGCAGGAATTTTGAGCTACTTTCGAGCTAATTTTGAGCTAGAAGCATTTTCCGGAAAACTCCCAATTTTCCCGGAAAATCCCCAAAAAACTTTTTTTATGGCTAACTTTATTTTTTTCAGCCAGAAGAATCCGCGGGAACAGTAAGGAATGAAATCTTTTAACGCAGGAATTTCGAGCTACTTTCGAGCTGACCTTGAATGAGGTATTTTATTTAAATTTCCCCGGAAAATCACAAAAAACTAAAATTTTTTTTTTCCCCTGTGTTATGTCCGCATATTATTATTATTATGTCCGAAAGTTTTTCGCGGATCAGCCTATAATATATCCAACACCTAGTTTGCTAGCCACAGAAATTTTACATAAGAGTAGGGGTAAGTGGGCGGCCTGCGGCCGCAGCTCAGGATTTAAAACTCCCAAAAATCCAACACCGGCTTCGCGGCGGCCTTCGGCCGCGGATCAGTCGGTATTATATCCAATAATTTGCGGACATAACACCCATTTACGAAATGGGGATTATGTCATGGCACCGCCATACAAAGAGATTTTTTGGGATTTTCCGGGAAAGTTTGGGGTTTTCCGGAAAACACTTTTTGTTTTTGATGAGCTCGAAACTAGCTCCAAATTCGTGTGTTAAATGATATGATCGCGAAATATTCTCATGGGTTCGTCTGGCTGAAAAAATAAAGCAAGCCCTTAAAAATTTTTTTCGAATTTTCCGGGGAAATTTAAGGAAAACAGTTCAGTCAAGGTCAGCTCGAAAGTAGCTCGAAATTCCTGCATTAAAAGATTTCATCCCTTACTATTCCCGCGGATTCGCCTGGCTGAAAAAAATAAAGTTAGCCATAAAAAATTTTTTTTGGGGATTTTCCGGGAAAATTGGGAGTTTTCCGGAAAATGCTTTTAGCTCAAAATTAGCTCGAAAGTAGCTCAAAATTCCTGCGTAAAAAGATTTCATCGCTAACTCTTCCCGCGGATTCGTCTGGCTGAAAAAATAAACTCAGCTATGCAGAACAATTTTTCCGCTTTTCCGGAAAATGGAAAATTTCCCAGACAGCTCGAAATTATTGTTGAAAAGCTCGAAAATAGCTCGAAATTCCCAAACAATAAACATCAAAATTCGTCACACCTGCATAGCTCACTTTATGGACCTGTTCGAGGACGCTCATGAAAGTTGCCAACAATTTTCTTCGTCCTTTCTCCGTCGATGCAATAAACTTTTATTAGAAAAATGTGTCAAAAACTCCTAAGGAGGGTAAGGAACACCTCTGATAATGTTCTTAATTTTTCTTCGGCCTTTCTCTATCGATTGGTGTAGTAAATTTAAAAAAAAAAAGTGGATCTAAACTTCTTAAGAGGAGTCGAAGAGACCCTTGATAATTTAAAAAACTTTGCTTTGACCTTTCCCTATTGATTCGTGAAATAAAATTTTGTAATAAAATGGGTCCAAGCGACTACGAGGGGTCAGAGATTTTATTTTCAACCCTTTTTCATCGTAGTTACTTTTGGCCTCAGCTTCTGTAAGGTAAGTTTTGCTATTAAGTAAAGCTAGGACCGTAAAATTTTGTCATACGATTCTTCTGAACTAGATAATTGAAAATGCGATTTTTCAGATTGGATAGTTTACGATTGACACGATGATATACTTATTTACCAGTTATAAAGGGTAATCCAATAAGAGCTTTCTACTTTGTTTTCGAAAGTTGTATGGCATGTTTTTCCAGTTGTATGGCATGTTGCGCCATCCTGTTGAAACCAGAGGACGGTTTCACTAATATCCTGAATTTTTGTTAACAAATCATTGCTCTCTAGCGAGCACCATTGACCGTAACATAGGCTTCATTTACGTTTTTGAAGAAATACGGTCCGATGATGCCTCTTGCCCATAAACCACACCAAACAGTATATTTATAGGGATACATTGGAAGCTATTGGATTGCTTTTGGTTGTTCATCGGCCCAAATACGACAATTTTGCTTGTTAACGTAGCCGTTCAACTAAATAGGAATGAGCTTCGTCGCTAAACACAAATTTTCGATAAAATAATGGATCAATTTGAAGTTGTTGTAAGGGCCATAATCCGAAAATTAAAAATTATACCAAGATCAGCCGGCTTCATTTCTTGTACGTGCTGTATTTTTTATGCACTTAGACGAAGATCACGCTTCAAGATACGCCACAACGATCCATAAGAGACGCCCAAAGCCTGAGATCGGCGACGAATGGATTGTTCACGGTTTTCACGAAAACTCTCTGCTTCAAAATCTGGTTATGTTGTTACGAAAAGTCGGCTCAGTTGGACGCTCATAACGACCAGAATGATGATGAAGAACTCTACAACATTTTCTAACTGATGACTGATTTTGGTAGTAAGTTACCACATTGTTAATAAACATTGTTCAGGTGTAAGTCTATTCATGATTGAGTCGTATTAAATACTGAACACAAACGTTATTTGGACAAGCGATTTGACATATAGCATCTGTCAAAACAGCCCAGTTGGAAAAGGGACCTCGTATTGGATCACCCTTTACTTAGATTCTTTAAGCCACAATATGAATTGCACGAAAGTAAACTACTCAATCCAACAGCAAATATGAAAACAATCTGATATGCAGTAAATCAACAAGCAGAGTTGCAAAAAAGTTATCACGAATCACAAATTTGTAAAGCTTTAAACAAAAGCAAACGCTTTTGAATTAATGAAATTTGTTTTCAATTTAAAATTATTTTATAATCAAATGGATTTTTAGTTAATTTAAGGTCAAAAATTTAGTTTTTCAGTGTATGTATTCCTTTAAATTTAGATTTTCGGGTTTTTTTTTGTGATGCCCTTAAATAGTTGCTTTATTAAGCTACAAAATAAAATATCAACCTATTATCATCATATTTTAAAAACATTAAAATCCAAAAACAATAACCTCATTTGATGCGGTCATAAAATAATGTGCTGATAACTTTAAAAATTAAAATATATCCCATGCGCCAATGGAGAGATAATGAAAAACTTAGCTATTGAAATAACACATTATAATATTATGTTTCTAAATGCCACACAAAAATAAGTAAAATGCAATGCAGTGTTGGGGCTAAATGAACGAAAAAAAGCACTAATCAATTTCCTTATCACTCAACCACAAGGCGTTAAAATGTGAAATAAATAAAAATCATTCAAAAATTGTACAGCAGAAAAAATATTGAAATGTTGAAGGATATGTCACACGGGTCAACAGCAACGGCAGCAAGATTTATATAAAAAATTGTCTTAAAAAGTTATCAACACGTCACAGTTTATTAAAATAACATTTCGAAATCTTTCCTCATGTGACAGGCAGTTAGTTATACTCACGATTCTAAAGTCAAAATGCCATAAAATGAAAAATCAGTGCAGGTTTATCAGCGTCAGTGAACTCTATGGCATTCATTATTTTTTAATACAAATCACTAGATTATAATTAGGAGAGTGAGATGCTTCAACTTGAGTTCACTTAGTGATAGTGTTGATATGTGGCTGTATCCCCTCAAATGCTGCTGCTTGATCACGTAATGAGCTCAAAATAACTTTCGAAAAAAGATTACGTAAAATAATTATCAAAAATGTTATTGGTACCTACATATATGTATACTTGATATGAAGCAAAGAAAATATTATTAAGTAACCTTTGAAAAAAATCATTGATTTTATTTTATATAAAAATGGCATTTCAATGCATACCATGCACTGACATGGAAGTCATAATTCCATAGAATTTCATAGTACAATTGAAGAAATGTCTACAAAGTTAAGAAGAACGACATATTACCTAAATGGTTATGGTATTGCATTTTTGCCGTAGACAAAGGTTACAACAACAACAAAAACAGCAACAACAAAAAAACAGCAACATTAACAACAACAATAAGAAAAGCAACATCAACAAAAACAGCAACAACAACAACAACAACTATTAAGAAAAAACTCGCTACCATACAATTGCCATAAAATGACATCAAAACCATTCCAATTGTTCTAATCAAAAAGAAAAATGCGCGTAATCCATAAATTATTTTCCATAAATCATCCAAAAAAATAATGAGGAAATTAAAGTTGAGAGTCATGGAAAATACACTGATATTTTCAATATGATAAAAGTAATTTTTATTAAACAAACCATAGAAGAACTTATTGCAAGTATTTGTACTAAAACTATGAATTTCTAAATACCACACAGCCATTCTTCATGACAGTGGAAAAAGCTTGAGACGAACTAACCAGTGGTGACTGAACAAATGTTACATCGGCTGATAAGTTTCCGGTGTGACACACATTGTAGATTGTGCCACAACTACAGAATTAATTTCTTTAGCAAGTACCAACCTTCAGCTGAACAAAAATTCCTTAAGTGCGCCAGTTAAGAAATTAAACGTAAAAAAGTGTTTCAAAAAATTATGGTGTGAAGCAACTTGTAAGCATTTTGTAAGAAAATTTTTTTCCAGGATATTAAGCATAGACCAGGTAATAAAATGTTTTTTTTTTTTAACCGAAATTTTTTAGTTATTGTTGAAAATCCCTATTACAAAAGGGTACATAAAAATTAAGCTACTTCTCCGCCTCTGAGAAAATCATAAAAAATATGTGCTCACTCTCCACATGTGTACGAACTATATCCCAGACAAAAATTTTGGTAAACGATATTGGTTCAAAAGTTTTAAATAATAAAGTGATGCCGTGCATGTTTTTTTTTTTCAGTAGTACAGAAAAACAAAGCATCTTACGAAAAAAGTGCATAAGGCATAAAATGCTTAGAATCATCTAAGGGATACGTGTGAGTTTTTTTGCAATTTTTTGGAACGAAATAAATATTTTTTTTCGGACCAATTTTTGAAAAGTTATAAAATGCCTCAAAAATTCTGAAAAAATTCACACGTATTTTTAGGACAATACTAAGCAGTTTATGCCTTATACACTTTTTTTGTAAGACGCTTTGTTTTTCTCTACTACTGAAAAAAGGCTTGTTTATAACTTTTGAACCAAATTCGATTACCGCAATTTTTTACCGGGAAATAGTGTCTACACACGTAGAGAGTGACCACATATTTTTTATTATTTTCTCAGAGACGGAGAAGTTGCGTAATTTTTATATACCTATTATCTATTTGAAATAGGGATTTTCAATAATAAATGAAAAATGTTGATCAAAAAAAAAAAAACCTATTTATTACCTGGCCTATGCCTAATATCGCAGAAAAACTTTTTTTTTTACAAAATTTTTACAAGTGACTACATAACATAATTTTTTGAAAGCCCAGCTATAAGAATTTGTTAACGATTTGACATTTACTTCGAAATTTACAGTGGTCTTAGTGAAACTTTTGTTTTTAAAATAATGAAAAAAAAAGCGTTGTGACAAAAGCTAGGCCTGATAAATATTATCCGGATTCTATATCAAGAAAATCGAACTTAAACATGGTTATGGTGCCCGTATTTTGAGATCCATACGGTATTTTGATTATCGACTGCCTTGAAAAAGGTGGGGTGCATCGTTTGAACGTTGAGATTTCGAAGAAACGGCACCATATACAAAGAACGAAAGTGTGCACCGTGTCACAAGTCTTTGGATACGATAACAAAATTGTTCGCAGACCTATAAAAAATGCTTGTTGGAAAGGGATTTGACTCGAATGAGGTGATCGCTTAAACAAACGCCTCTTTTGAGGCTCAAGATAAATCATCGTAAAAGAAAGGTGTCAAAATGTTAGAGAAGCGCTGAAATGATTGTAATGCTCTCGAAGGAGACTGATGAATAAAATCGAATTTGACAAAGAATGTTGTGTTTCTTCATTACCCGAGGATTTATCAGCCGATGTGTTAATATCCGAAATGTTTAAAGTTTCTTTGGCAATCATCCAATAAACCTTACGTGCCCTTTTTATCCAGTCCTTGGCAGGATACAGGGTTTTCGTTTAAAAACCATATTTTTTAAGTCATTAAAATGTTTACATTCAAAGTTCACAAAATCTGGCATATTTCAAAATGAACGTTGAGACAAATGCACAAAAACTATGTGCGCCCCCTTACGGATAAAGGTAGGCTATAATTATGTTCAGAGAAAATGTTGAAAGGAACAAAAATAATGGAGGTTCATCCCACATTCTACTTTAATAGGGGCACTCTGGAAGCCGTGGAAGCGAGGGTAAAATCTCATAAAATTTTTTGATTTTAACAGGGGAGCCCCCTAAGGAGTAGAGTTAAATGTACCAAACATTCATTTTTGACCCCCCATATTTTTTATATGTTTTTATTACTTGAAGATAGAGGTCATCACTTTAGTTTCTGTAACCTTTTTCAGGGTTGCCATCTGATTTTGTTTGCAAGTTTTGCTTCAACAATATATTTAAAAAATTAAAATAAAATTTTAATCTCAAAACACAAAAAAACTTTTTAAAAATCCCACTTTTTCCAAATTTTTAGGGTTGTCACATTGTTGTTTTCAAAAATTTTGAATAAATCTTTTTTTTTGTTTTTTTGAACGTAAGAAAATGTAATTAATATAAAAATTAAATTAGTAAAAAATATATTTTGTAAGTTAATAAACTTATGGCTGTGATCATCTCACTTTTCTCGAAATTTGCAGTTGGGTTCTCAGATTTTTATAAAAATTCACAGAGATGTTCTACGTACTTAGCATGGAGACTTCTCATTATTAGTTTTGCAAGTTATGGGCATGAAACTTCATAGTGTCCAAGTGGTGTTTTTGCGAAAAATCGCTGCAATTTTTTTTCTAAGTCGCGCCATTTTGTCAAAAATAAATTTTTTGAATTTTTTTTTTTCGGATTCTTGTAGCATTTTAAACGTTATTTTAATTTTCATTTTTAAATTTGGAAAATTTTGAAAATTTACAAAATGGCGGCCATTTTTTGAAAAATCTTAAAAGCTGATTATCTCAAAATGATATTGTTTTTATTTGTTTTTGTACAGAAAGGTGAATAAAATACAAACATTTTGTAGAAAACTTGTTTTGCACTTAATGGTTGTGAGAGCCACAGGAATTTTTTTTCTAAAGATTCATGTGGCAATTTTTTTAACTTTGTTTTGTGTTTTCATTTCCACCCACTAGGTGGCCAAAAAAAAATTTCAAAGTACAAGAATATAACTTCCATTGCTTACAAAATACAAGGTATACAAAAAAACCAATATTTCCCATATGAATCGTAAAAATAAGTATTGACGAAATGACGGCCATGTTTTGAAAAATCTTAAAGATTCATTTTCCAAAAAAAAAAAATTGTTTTTTTTTTTTTTACTGAAATCTTTTGAAAAACGAATGTTTATAATCCACCTTTCAAAAGATTTCCGAAAAAAAAATGTTCAGAAAAAAGATTTCTTTTTCGGAAAATTGATTTTTAAGATTTTTTAAAACATGGCCGTCATTTCGTCAATACTTATTTTTATGTTTCATATAGGAAATATTGTTTTTTTAGTATACCTTGTATTTTCTAAGCAATGGAAGTTATATCCTTGTACTTTGAAATTTTTTTTTTTTGGCCACCTAGTGGGTGTAAATTAAAACACAAAACAAAGTTCAAAATATTATCACGTGAATCTTTAGAAAAAAATTCCTGTGGCTCTCACAACCATTTAGCGCAAAACAAGTCTTCTACAAAATGTTTGTATTTTATTCACCTTTCTGTACAAAAAAAATGAAAACAATATCATTTTGAGATAATCAACTTTTAGGATTTTTCAAAAAATGGCCGCCATTTTGTAAATTTTCAACATTTTCCAAATTTAAAAATGAAAATTAAAATAACGTTTAAAATGCTACAAGAATCCGAAAAAAAAAATTAAAAAAATTTATTTTTGACAAAATGGCGCGACTTAGAAAAAAAATTGCATCGATTTTTCGCAAAAACACCACTTGGAAGTTTCATGCCCATAACTTGCAAAAAAAAAGTTTTTTCGCAAAACTAATAATGAGAGGTCTCCATGTCAAGCACTTAAAACATCTCTGTGAATTTTTATAAAAATCTGAGAACCCAACTGCAAATTTCGAGAAAAGTGAGATGATCACAGCCTTATATTGATTAAAAATATTAAGGGGGAAAAATAATGGATGTTGGTTTTACATTTTATCCCTTTTAGACAATAACGTAGCCAGGGGAGGGGTTTTAGGGGTACAAACACCCCCATACGAGAATAAAGAGAAAGGAGAAGTCTCAATTACAAACCAAATCCTAGCTACGTCCTTGCTCTAATAGGGATAGATCTGGGCAGTTGTGGTACTATTTAGCAATTATCCCTCATGAGTCGTGTATTTCTTTTCACAACATGATTATAAATGCTGCAGTAGATCATGAGGTCTGTTAGTTTTAAATTAATGCATCTGAACGGTTCGAGGAAGTTATTCTAGTTATTGTTTACCATTAACCAAAACACGTAAAATTTTGTTGTTAAGTTTTTACGCCACATTTGTTATTTTGCTTTATTTATTTCGATTAATATTACCATGCAGTATCTAATGAAGATTCTGGTTTTGCCACGAAGTTACTTTCTGTTTTTTGTATCAAAATTAGTCCAATTATAAATCGATTTAGTCAGTGAAATTATAACGTTACCGACTGAAGTGTTTGGCAGTTCATTAACTATGATAAAGAGCAAACAATAGTGTTTGGTCAAATGACTTTCGTTGCTTGAAGAGTCCCTGGTTCAAAGGATCCACTCGGTAATTGTAATTCCAATTTTTAAATTTCTATTAACTAAACACGTCCGAAGAATCGTGGGTTCGGAAAATGAAACACGTGTCAGTATAAGATAATACCTAATAAGAAAAACAAATAAAAAAAATTTTCACACGCATTGGTATTCGAAACCGGAACATAATGCTTAGAAATACATATATATAACAAACTTTTAACCACATCGCCTGTACAACCTTCTAACGTTTTTATGTGAAATTTATGTTTAAAACAAATTTTTTGAAATTGTGTTTGGATTTATCGTAGTGTAGTCTATTTGTAATGCGAAAAGGGATCATTGGCCCGTTTCTGGTCTTAAAGTAATGCCTAAGAAGACAATTGGTTACGTCCGATAACAAGTAATGTAAAACGTTGACAGAACAACATGTGATGGGATCAATTTAGGTCTAGTCGGTGTAGTTAACTAAATAGTTTTGGTTTAGTCCGTGGTTCTAAATTGATTTTTAAATTTATGCAACCTTATTTTATTTTTTAGTTATAGTTACATGCATGATAAAGTATTTTTCTATAGCGCCTCTTAAAAGTATAAACTTTTCAAAATTAACTTCAACTAATGATATTTTTCATATAACACCAAAAATCATTCATCATTCAGCTTTACAAAAAACTAACAAGTAATAAATGTCTTTATTAGAAGCCATCAACAAATATTAACTTAGACTCTTTGTGTTATCATCGATCCACACCGAAAACGTCAAATGGTGTTAAAAGTTTATAGTCAGGTATTAATGCCTATATGCATTCACAAGTCTACTATTTAGTTACTAAAAAAAAAAAAAAATAATGACTTGACATAATTGGTTACGTGTATCGGTAAATTTAATCATGTAAAACATGACTGATGACAGACGACCACGAATCTAGTAATTCGATCTATCGAGTGTAGTGTCAGCAGCGAGCGGACTATAATTCATAATTGACAGAAATCGACAACTCTATTTACTGCATGCGGCGGTATCGAACTGCACTGCACACAACATTTGGCATCACTCGCCTTCACTATCACACGTTTTTTTGTTTTTGGATCGCAGTGTGACGAAGATCAATGTTGCTGAGTAAAAAAAAAATGGCTTGAGTTTTTTCTATCGATCGATGTTTGTCAAAGTGACAAACAAATGTGACAGCTTTCAGTGCTCAAAGTGAAAAATAAGTATTTTTTAAGTAAATAACAAACATTCAGCGTATAATAAATAAAATAAATAGATGGGAAAAAATACAAACAAATAATAAACGCATAATATAATCAATGGAATGGAAAGTAAAGAGAAAATAAAAGTGTTGAAAAAGAAAACACTTCTGTTTTTTTTTTTTTGTTTTTATCAAGTGTGAAGTTTGAGGGGAGTTGTCGAACAGTAGAATTTCAAATGAGAGAGAGATACATACGTTTAGATATGACATGTGAGTACATGTGTATGTCAACAAGTAAATATTATTTGACACATGTCATTGACTGGCTGCAGATTAACCCTTTCATGGAGCGCTTCAAATGAAAGCTAATCTTAAAGTTTATTTCGTCTATCCTTATGCAAGAGAAATGCTGAAAAAATACCTTAATTCGTGTATTGTCCAGATTTTATATTCGGCGTACAACTTAAAAACCGGAATTTGATGGTGGATGTCCGTACTACTAAATATCGTGAAAGCTCGAACTTTATATATATGTCATTTTGAAGATACATTTGACAGCTGTCAAAATCAGTCAACAAAACAATTTTATCTTGTGTGCATCATTATTATTTTTCACGATGAATAACTTCGAAAATTGGAGAAAAAGACAGCATTTGCGGGAGGTTCTGTTGGGTAATTTTTTTGCAAAGAAAACTGTTGCGGAAAGTCATAGTTTGCTTGTAGAAGTTTATGGGGACTATGCTCCAGCTGAATCAAGCTGTCGTGAGTGGTTTCGACGGTTTAAAAGTGATGATTTTGATGTCGAAGACAAAGAACGTCCTGGTCAGGACCAGCTAGGTGTGATCCATTATGAGCTGTTGCCAGGTGGCCAAACCATTAATGCTCAACTCTATCGTCAACAATTGATCCGATTGAAGCAGAAAATCCAGGCAGAGCGGCCAACGTATGCGACCAGACACGAGTCAATCATTTTCCACCACGATAACGCTCGGCCACATATTGCTGCCCCAGTCAAAAATTATCTGGAAAACAACGGATGGGAAATCTATACAAATTTTGCCTCACCCGCCTTATAGCCCAGACCTTGCACCATCAGACTACTATTTGTTCCGATCAATGCAGAATGCCCTATCAGGAATACGGTACACTTAAGTTGAAGATATCGAAAATTGGCTCGATTCATTTTTGACCGCCGAGCCGGCGCAATTTTTTTGGGATGTAATTCATAAATTGCCTGAAAGATGGGGAAATGTTGTAGCTTCCAATGGACAATACTTTCAATAAAATATATTGTAACATTTTTCCACAATAAAGCATCAAATTTCGCTAAAAAAATTCCGGTATTTAAGTTGTACACCCAATTTAATTCGGATAAAAGAAATGAACTGTTAATGCCACTTTTTGTCACTTTTTATCATTTCGCGAATTTTTGTCTTATGCGATTTCTAGTCCCCTCTGCAGATCTGTCTTCCGAAAAATTTCATCGAAATCCATTTTCCATTTCATTTTAAGTTTCATGCTACTTTAATTTACATGCTACATTTTATCTTCTGCGATTTCTAATCTTTTCATTTTCAGAAAAATTACATCGATGAAATAAAAGAAAGCAAATATATTCATTCCATGGTTTTAAATTTGCCTTATATGGAAGAGGTATTGAATTTGTATAGTAATTGAATGCGAACTTAAAGTTTAATGCGATTTTTCATATTTTTGGCTTTTCTACCATCCAAGCTGTATTCGTTAGAGACGTTTATGATTTTCAGTTTCTTATATGAATTTTTATATTATGCGATTTTTATATCATGCGATTTTTTTAGCTCATGCAATTTATTATTTATGTGTACTTTTGTCTCATGCAACTTTATTTCCATGCTACATTTCATCTTCTGTAAATTTTTGTCTCATGCGATTTTTAGTCTCTTCTTTCTTGAGAAAAATTGCATCGATGAAATAAAAGTTTGCAAATATATTCATTCTATGGTTTTATATTTGCCTTGTATAGTAGTTGAATTGATTTTGTATTGTAATTGAATGCGTACTTAAAGTTTTAAGCGATTTTTCATATTTTCGGCTTTTCTACCATTCAGGCTGTATTCGTTAGAGGCGTTTATGATTTTTAGTTTTTCTACGAATTTTCATACTATGCGATTTTTATATCATGCGATTTTCATCTCACACGATTTTTTTAACTCACGCAATTTTTAATATATGTGTATTTTTGTCTTATGCTACTTTATTTCCATGCTGCATTTCATCTTATGCAAATTTTTGTCTCATGCGATTTCTATTTAGTCTCTGCTTTCTTGAGAAAAATTGCATCGATGGAATAAAAGTAAGCAAATTTACTCATTCTATGGTTTTATATTTGCTTTGTATAGAAGTTGAATTGATTTTGTATTGTAACTGAATGCGAAATTGAAGTTTTAAGCGAATTTTCATTTTTTGGTCTTTCTACAACCATTTCTCTTTGGTATTCATTAGAAATGGTTGTGAGTTTTAGTTTTTCATACGAATATTTATCTTATGCGATCTTTTATATCATGCGATTTTTAATATCATGCGATTTCTTATGTCATGCGATTTTTATCTCATGGGATTTTTTATTTCACGCAATTTTTTATCTCACACGATTTTTTTATCAGATGCAATTTATTATCTCATGCGATGTTTTATCTCATGTGATTTTTTATCTCATGCGATTTTTTATGTCATGCAATTTTTGAGTTTTGTGTAATTTTGTCTCAAGCGACCTTAAGTCTTATGCAACTTTTAAATATTTTTTGCCTTCTCTGTTTATTTAATTCACCGTATATTGCGACACTTTTGAGCCGCCAACAACTATGAACTTGAAAAAGCAGAAAAGTCAGTTAAAAATCGCTGTATGAAAGAGGTCAGCTTTAAAATGTCTATAGGAAAACCGGTAAAATTTCTACATTAGCCTTAAGGCCAAAATTTCTATAGCTTCCATGGAAAGTGCGGCTTTGTTTAAAAGAAAGACCGAATTATATTTGTTTCCTTAAATAAACTAAATTTGCTTTGATCAAAAATCCGAAATTTTTTGAAGGTTTTTTTTTTTTTTTACCGAAAAGTCCAGGCGAAACCCAATTTGAGTTTAGGCAAACCTAAATAAAACCGACAACGCCACTGGATTTCAGGAAATGCATTCGCGTGTGATAAGAAATCATTTTGCCTTGTGTATTCAACAAAATCATTAGAACAATGCGAGTAGACCTCAGAAATGTTCCAAGTGAAATTAAGGTGAAGAAACAGGAAAACAAAACCAATCGACGACAACAAATGACAAACAGACCACGTGGAACCAAACTGTCCATAAAGTGGTAATAAAACAAAAAAAAAAAAAAAAACAATAAAAGTGCATGGTGGCACGACAACAGGAAGGTGTGATATTTTGAAAACTGAATAAGGTGACAAGTACAAGCACAGTGGGCTATGTTCCAGACCAACATGCTGATCAAACACAGAAGTATCGAAATGGAAGGGCGTTGCTGTCGCCACCTAAAACAGATAAATAAAGCAAATAAAAGTTGAAACCGAGAGAGGGAACATACCTACTTTACATACAAGAAACTAAAAAAAGTTTTAATGTTTTTTTTTTTTTTTTAAATATGTGCTAACATTTTAAAGTTTTAAGCTTTAAAACAAATATTGCATGTTTTCTTTAATGTTTTTTTTTTCTTTACATTTTTCCCCAATATTCCTCAATAATGGTACATAAAAAAAAACATCGCGTGGCAGCAATTTAATTGTATTTTCATTTTATTTTTCTTGTCAAACTGACAGCTAAATTGTTTTAAGAAAAAATCCTTTACATTTTTAGTGTTTGTATTTTGTTACATTTTTGAGATTTTTCACTTTCACTTTCTCTCTCGTTTTCGCTTTGAGAAATGAGTTTGAAGTTTGACTGACAATTGACACGTGCTGTTGTTTAAAGAGGGCGGATCAAATCTTGGTTGTCTAAATTTAAAATGACCTATTTTTTCATCGTTTTTAATGGATTAAAATAAATGAATGAGCTGCTTTTTCCTGTGAGTGGGCTTAAAATAACTTTTAAGCAAAAGCTTTGAGATTTTATTTTTTTTTGGAAATTACATATCGAAAAAATTGTTTAATATTATGAAGTGTGGAAATACAAATGACGTAGTAAAATTGTTTAATATATTTCAATAGATTAGCCGTATTCACGATCTTGTTGCATCGTAGCAAATGCAAATTTGCAAGAGTAAATAACTGTGAGCATACACTGTTGGAAATTGCTATTGCAAACGTTTCAGAACAGCTGTTTTTTGTTTCGCTGTCAAACATTTTTTGAACTTAAAATTTATTTGGTATCTTAAAGTTAAAAGAATGTTCTTTGAATGTTTATGCGTTATTGAGAAGAAAATCACAATTTTATTAATTATATCCATAAGTACATATATTTTTATACAATCTTAACAAAATTGTTCTTTTCTTTTTGGCGGCTGCATGAGTTTCTTCTTTATATTTGCTATTTACTCCAGATGCAATCCGAAAACGTTGAGTCCTTACCGTTGTACATGCATTTATCGATGTCCTAAATGCAAATACTACGTAGAAGTCTTTGTAGATTAAACCGAAACGAAAAAAAATCAAATTAAATTATATTTGTTTACATTTTAATTTCAATTTGTGACAAAAACTGTTGTCAAAAAAATAAATGTCACTAAGCAATTGTACCAATCACAAATGAAAAAATAAAATCAGTCACAATAGACTCTTGGAAATCAATCGCGCAATAGGTTTTTGTCTTGCAAATTTGGTCTTGCTTACAAGACTCTTGCTTTTGAAAAATCAATAGAATTTGTTTTTGTAATTTCAAATAATTTTGCATTTACTACGATGCAACAAGATCGTGAATGCGGTTAACGTAATGATACTCAGCGTTTGAGAAGACTACCATAACTCAAAATACCAAAATTTAATTGTTTCAATTGATCAAGGGTATCTTGAGACTTAAAAGGAAGGAAGCGTTTGTGGAACTAAAATACTGTCATAACTCAAATTGACCTTGGACCTTGTGAGACTAAGGAGGAAGCGTTTGAGGAACTTTGATTACCTACAAACTAAAAGTTGAATTGTATGAATTGACCTTGCGTATCTTGAGACTAAAAAAACTGTCATAACTTAAACTAGAAGACTGTCATAACTCAAAAAAACTAGTTTGAGTTCTGTGAATTGAGCTTGGATATTTCAAGCCTAAAAAATAATAAAGCGTTTGAGAAACTAAAAGACTGTCATAACTCAAAAAACCAAATTTGAATCTTTTGAATTTATCTTGAGTATCTTGAGACTAAAAAATATAAAGCGTTCGAGGAACTAGAAGATTGTCATAATTTAAACTAGAAGACTGTCATATCTCAAAAAATCGAATTTGAATTATGTCAATTGACCTCGAGGGTCCAGACACTACAAAGGGAGGAAGCGTTTAAAGGACTAAAAGACTGTCATAACTCAAAAAACAAAAATTGAATTATCTTTCGGTGGAACGTTTACTATGTTGACAAATCAGAAGCGAACTCTCCTTAGAGTTACGACATTCTTGTTCCAAAACTAACAATTAACGTGATTTTGCTGATGAGAAAGAAGGAGGTTATTCACTTAGTGGTAACCTCTGCGTTAATAACGCCAATCTTGTAGCTTACGAGTAATATGTTCGCAATATTCTCGGATTTTCAGAATCAGAACATTTTAACGAACAAAAAACGTGGGCAAAATTTTTTGATTTCATGGTTGACCACCCCTTCTCGGAAGGCCGGGTTGGTCTTCATATAAAAGTTTGGAAAAACCGTCTCTTATTTGAAAGGTTACCTTGAGAGTATCTACACAGTAAAAACTTTAGTTTAATTTTAAAACCATATAACTCCTCAGGGGTACATTTTATACCACCTCTCCAGGTGCAATTTTTTCTCAGTCTAGCCCTCCTCTATCACCTCCCAGAAGCTTCGTAACCTTATGCAATATACCCTGTATATCGCAAGACCCAGACTTCGTACCCATCAGATTACGTACTTATTAATTTTTGATATATCAGTTTTATCCAGAAGCAGCATACTAATTTCTAAATGCTATTTGTCTACAGACTGTCTCTCAATATAGTCTTCTAAGAGTTCTCATCTGCTCGAGGATTAATTATATCACTTTTTAACTTCTTAAATTCATGAAGTCATGTTATATTTAACATTTTTAGCAATTTCCAGTCAAAGCCTTAAATCTAAAAATTACGCTAAATGAGTATTTCTAAGTGAAACCTCAGCATTTAATTTTCTCACACTTTTTACAATAATCTTGGCAAAAAAATATCCAAGCAAATAGTATAACCGACAGAACATTATATCTACATACATAGTACGATTGATATGCGACGTATATCCAACCAACTGAAAAAAAAAAAAAAAAAAAAATTTACACAGTCTTGAAGAAAAACAATTTATGAAAATTAAAAAAAAAACAAAAAAAAAAAAAATAAAAAAAATATTTGTCACCACAAAAATTAAAAAAAGAAAGAAAAGTATACCTACGACAACATAAATATGCTGATAAAGTAAAAAAATGTATATAAAAATAAAAACATTTTGTAAACAGAGCAATTTAAAAGTTATCTCATACATTCAGCCAACGCGTTAAGTAACAACAGACCCCGCCGAAGTTAAAAATCCAACAAATGCAAGTGTGCAAGAATCCGCGCAGCGCAAATCAGTGGATTTTTTTTTTTTTTTTAAATTCTTCATATAAAACAACAAATAAAATATCACAAATATGAAATATTTTAAATGATTTTTTATTGCTGCTGTTTTTCTTCTTTCCTCATCATCATCATCATATTACGCCGGTTGAGCTTGGATATCCGCTTTTGTACTCAAATTTATCGTCATGTTGTTGGTGACTCAAAGTGATATGATATGAAGTTCATATGGAAGGTTTATATGGGCTGTGTCTTTTACTGCGCACACTGCACATGTGCAGACAGGGAAACTCAAATTCATACAAAATTTATATAAATTCGTAAATGTAGCGTAATTTTATATTAAAAAAAGAAGGAAATAATCATTTTATATAAAAAAAAATGGTTCATTCATGTTTTCTTGTGGAATTTGTCAAAGTTTTAGAATTTTCAACAAAAAATAATTTATAAAAAAATTCTACTTCTTTTTCACATATGCCGTAAATAATATAGAATTGCATACTTATGTTGAATATTGATGACTTGACAGTGTGAATAGCTAGTGTTTATTTAAATTTTATTGAAAAAAATTAAAGTTAAGAGATGTTTTTCAAAGTTCAACAAAGTGTGTTTTTTAAATGCGAATATGATATTTACTATCCATGTACATTTATGTGAAAATTCATCCCAAAAGACTTAAATGTCGATTTGCTTGCCTTACCTTTTCACTGTTGTGTTAACATGCGTATAGGGTATATTGTATAAGATTACGAAGCTTTTGGGAGGTGATAGAGGAGGCCTAGACCCCACCCCAGAGGAGTTATAGGGTTAAAACTGATTTTTCAACTTATTTTAGAAAAAAAAAATAAAAAATTCTTGGGTAATCCTAGCGTTTTACAGAAAGTCTTCTTATTAAGAACTTTTTGTTAATTGTATGAGCTTTCTAAAAATGTACTTAATTTATACGGTTTAAAAAGATTTTGAAAAGTTCTGGACATTAAAAGTTGATATTTTAAATTTTTTGCCCTAATACTTGATTTTGGTGGTCATTATACCCTACACCCAGGTAAATTAAATTACAAATAAATCAACACCTTAAGTTGAGTTCACACATTTAAAATTAATCTTTATTTAAAATTAAATTTTAACAATTTGAATGCATTTCGGGCTGTTGACAACCCATCTTCAGCATTCAAATTGTTAAAATTTAATTTTAAATAAAGATTAATTTTAAATGTGTGAACTCAACTTAAGGTGTTGATTTATTTGTAATTTAATTGAATAGAGTTCACGGTAGTGTTCAATTTTATATATTGACCTACACCCAGGGTATATTCACTTTGTCCTTCCGTTTGTAACGCAGAGAAGGAGGCGTGGCAGATATAGAAAAGTATATAAATTCTTGATCAGCGTCACCTTCTGAGTCGATATAGCCATGTCCGTCTGTCTGGCTGGCTGGCTAGCTGTGTGTTGAAATACACTTTTTGGGAAATCTAAGCAAGATAATTCAACAAAATTTGGTACACTTCCTTCGTCGTCAAAGTTAGCTCGGGGGATTGAAAATGAGCAAAATCGGTCAACGGACACGCCTACCGCCCATACAAAAAATATATTCGAAATACAATTTACACATAAAATACACATAAAAACTACAAATTGTAAGCGCAAGCTCTGAAGAAAAACTGAGAAAATTCGGTCAATAGGGCGTGGCACCTCCCATGTAAGCAAAAGCTTCAAAACGCTATACTGAAAGCGTTTGTTGAGATATTCAAACCAAATTTGACTCAGACACTAAAAATTATAAATGCAAGCTCTGAGCAAAAACTGAGTAAACTCGGACAAGGCGAAGCACCTACCATATAAGCAAAATTTTCAAAATACTGCAGTGTAGGGTATTAAATGTTTGGCCAGGCCAAAAGTTACACCCTTACTAGTTTTAGTATGAAAAAGATCCTTTTAACATACGCTTATAATTTTTTTTTTAATCCTCGTTAAATTTCCTTTAATTCGGTGTTGCATTTGTCATACCAACTTTTTGATTTGAGGTCGGAAAAAAATACTTTTCTATGTAACATATAGGCAACTCGCATGTACTGATTGCGCTGCCCTTCAAATAGATTGTTCTTGAAAATAAATTTTTCTGACCTCAATTAAAAAAATTGGTGTGACAAATGTACTACTGAATAAAAGGAAATTTAACGAGGATTCCAAAAAAAATTATGAAATGTTATGTTAAGAGGACTCTTTTCGTACTGAAATGGACACCAATGTCAAAAAAAAAAAAAAAAAAAAAAAAAAAAAATGTAAAATTTAAGAGTACAGAATTTTGTGAAATCCTTTTAAGCCCCATAAGTCAAATACATTCTTAACGAGCTCATACAACTAGCTAAACGTTCGTTTTAAGAAAGTTTCTCTAAAACGCTAAGTTGACCCAAGAACATTTTTTTTGTAGGCCAAGTCAGAAAATCACGGAGTACATTTTAGACCCGCCCTTATTTAGTCTAGGTCTTTTGTATCACCTCCCAGGAGCTTCGTTATCTTGTGCAATAGACCCTGTATATGTCCAGTTTATAGAAAATATTTTTAAGAAGTGGATGTACAAAATTTTACTTATTCCCATTTTTTTTGTCCTTTCCACTATTTTTCTGGAACATGCTCAGTCCCATTTTCCAACCATAGGAGGCTATCATAAAAATATATATGTTTTTACACCACCCCTGCAGAGCCCTTAGTGAGAAAAAATTTGAAACGACCATAAAATTTTCCCTTCTCAAGATTTTCTTTTCACAAGTGTTCATCCCTCATACTTAGAAGCTCCTATACAAAATTTACCTACATATATCTGCTTATGTGTTTCGTTTAAAAAAGATGTTAGAGACAGAAAGAAAATGGCAGTTGGATAATATTTTCACCCTCCTGGCATTTCTAGGCAACTAACAAATTTTTAGTATTGTACATTTTTTGAATATCCACTTTCTTAAAGTTCTGAACCACGTTAGTGCCTGATATCCTACTCTAGTCACATGATATTTGGTCTCACGCATATATGGAGGGAACCCTTGAAAACTCCCCTTTCCTGTGTTTTAGATCTCGGTATCCGGAAATCCAAGGATCCCGGTGTTTCTTCAAATCTCGAAATCCTGCCATACCTCAAAACGAGACTTAACGTTTTTAGCAAATAAATGCAGTCTGTTGTTATTGTTGTTGGTGTTGTTGTTTGAAAATTTCTTCAGAAAGACACAACTTTTGAGATTACATAGAGGACGTACGAAGTTAATTATGATATATCTATATATTAATACGAAAGACAAAAATTTGTCCAACCTTTTTTACTATGTTAAAAATTTAGCACGACTTTGAATTATACACCATTAGAAAGGTATTTGTGTGTTAATGTGCACAAAGCTAAAATTATTTTAATATTTTGCCATTATGCCACGCAAAATTAAATGAAAATTTTCCAATATTAAGAACGACAAAATACGCTGTTCCACAGAGCTGAAAAGAGGGTACAGCAGATACAGTTTTCTTTTCATTTCACATTTGTAATTTTACCGGAGATGATAACTGTGCTTTTCTATTTTGTACCAAATAGCAAAAGAAGTACTAAAACTGTCCAAAAAGTACCTAAATTATTTAATATATTTGTGGTCAAATGTTGACCATAGAGCGATTCTAGTTTTATTAAATGCGTCATATAGTGCTATTCTTCGTCTTCAAAATAAAATGTAATCTATTTCTTGGGCTATATTTTGAGTCTTGAATGTTGGGCGTTATGCGTATTTGAAAAAATTCCTAAAAAAATTCCTAAATTTCGTAGTTTTTCTGTTTTTGCAACCTTTCGCAAATTTTTTACATAAGATTACTTTTCTAATATGTTAAGACTTTTCGGTTTTTCCCACCGTTTTTTGGTTTTCAATATATATATTCATCTCAAATTTTTCGAACTTTTTAATTTTTTTGATTTACATTTCGACCATCTCAATATTTTTCAAATTTCAAAACATTTTTGAAGTTTGCAAATTTATTGCCTTTATCAGTCAGTATTCCACGACTAAATCAGTACCTAGATATCTATTATTCGACTTTTTTAACATTATTCGATGTCTTTAAATTTCCCAACTTTATTCGAATTTTGTAATGTTCCTTGACTTTTTGAAAAAATTTCGACTTCGGAAATAATTTTGAACTCTTTTCCGACTCTATGAATAATTGTCGAGTTCATTCATAAATTTCAAAGAGTGTTTTGCTAACATGTTAAAAATATGTTTTTTGATCATAAACTTATATCAAAACTTTTCGATTTTTTCAAAATGTTATCAATGTTGAGCGACTTTTTTTTAAAAAAAAAAAAAAAAAAACTAAATAAGAGTGTTTAGTTTGTTTTTTCTTCGAGTATTTTTGATGTAGGCCATTTGTTGATTTTTGCAAAAATTTCTCATAATATTCAACATATTTCCACTACATAAAAATTGCTTGGCTTAGTCAGCACTTTTTGCTTTTTTCTTAATTTATCATAAAGAATTTAAAAATTCTATTTGAATGCAAAATATCAAATAATGGTGGGCGCTGAATTATCGTTTATCTTATATGAAATATTTGTATGTATATATATAACATATGTACATATGTAGCACTTCAAGGTATTTTTATTACAAAAATGTACATAAAAACACTATATGGTCCAGACAGAGAAGCAACTCTACAACATTGATATTTCGAAAGAAAACCCATCTACACAACTTATTGCTGAGACACTTTGTGTGCTTCTTCTTTTGGACTATTTTGATCATATGATTGTCTGTCTGCGTAGAAAAAAAAAACCAAAAAACAACAAAAACAACAAAAACAACAAAAACACAAAAAAGTATTTAGAACGAAGTTGTCACATTTTACTTTTGCTTTTCGTTTTTGGCTGAAAAAGACTTGAACTGTGGTTCATTTGAAAATAGTTTTCGTAGAATGTCAACGCAAAACTATCTACGTAGTATGAGCTACATACTTACAGCAAAAAGGTGGGGAAGATGCAGCGCAATATGTCTAAAATGAAATGCAGTCCAAGCAGCAGAATAAACCGCACAGCAGCAACAACAACAGTCAAAAGATAGACAGAAATCAGAGATACTTTGGTATCATCATTTCTGCCATTTGGAGATGCAGCAGCGCATTAAAAATAGAAATGTTCGCCTTTGTCAAGCGTAGCGAATGTAAAAAAATAAAAAAATTTAAGAAAAAAAAAAAAAAAAACAAATACACAGAAATCCCAAAAGTTTTTAGAAAAATGAACTGCACAAGAATTGGAAACCGAACCAAACTAAACGACATCAAATCAAATAAAATACACGATTGAGGCACCATCACAAGAAGTGGCTGGCGCTTGCCAAATGTACAGTGTTAGAAATGCGCTAAAAGTGCGGTCAAAAATCTACAAAGAAATTTTTCGTTCTTTTGTAACTTGAGGTGGTCAAAAGCTATTGGTCTTATAGGAAAAATTTTGAAAAGGCTTCCTTAACACTGACCAAAATAGTGCCCTTAACCTTTCAACTGCATTATATTTTTATGAATTATTTAACACTTTTTTAAATTTTCAGCATTTTTTGAATTTGTCAACATTTTTCGAATTTCGAAACATTTTTCGGACTCCTTTAAACCTCATCGATTTCATTAACGTTTTTCGTCAATTCAACATTTCCATATTTTTATAGCAGTTTTCGGAATTCTTGGCATTTTTTGGTTTTATCAACATTTTTGGCTTTGTCAACAGTTTTCGACTTTCTTAACATTTTTTGACTTCTTTTAACCGTTTCGATTTCATCAACGTTTTTCGCAATTCAATATTTCCATATTTTTATAACATTTTCGGAATTCTTAGCATTTTTTGACATTGTCAACATTTTGGGCTTTGTCAACATTTTCCGACTTTCTCAACATTTTTCGGACTGCTTTAAGCCGTTTCGATTTCATCATCGTTTTTCGTCAATTTAAAATTTCCATATTTTCATAACATTTTTAGGAATTTTTAGCATTTTTTGACTTTGCCGACTTTGTCAACATTTTTCGGACTCCTTTAAGCCGTTTCGATTTCATCAACGTTTTTCGTCAATTCAACATAGCTATATTTTTATAGAATTTTTCGGAATTCTTAGCATTTTTTGACTTTGTCAACATTTTGGGCCTTGTCAACATTTTCCGACTTTCTCAAAATTTTTCGGACTGCTTTAAACAGTTTCGATGTCATCAATTCCATATTCCCATATTTTTATAACATTTTTCGTAATTCTTAGCTTTTTTGACTTTGTCAACATTTTTGGCTTTGTCAACATTTTCCGACTTTCTCAAAATTTTCCAGAATCATTTATAAGTTTTTCATCAATTCAACATTTACATATTTTTATAACATTTTTCGGAATTCTTAGCATTTTTTGACTTTGTCAACATTTTGGGCCTTGTCAACATTTTCCGACTTTCTCAAAATTTTTCGGACTGCTTTAAACAGTTTCGATGTCATCAATTCCATATTCCCATATTTTTATAACATTTTTCGTAATTCTTAGCTTTTTTGACTTTTTCAACATTTTTGGCTTTGTCAACATTTTCCGACTTTCTCAACATTTTTAGAATCCTTCAAAAGTTTTTCATCAATTCAACATTTCTATATTTTTATAACATTTTTCGGAATTCTTAGCATTTTTTGAGTTTGTCAACATTTTTGGCTTTGTCAACATTTTCCGACTTTCTCAACATTTTTAGAATCCTTCAAAAGTTTTTCATCAATTCAACATTTCTATATTTTTATAACATTTTTCGGAATTCTTAGCATTTTTTGAGTTTGTCTACATTTTTGGCTTTGTCAACATTTTCCGACTTTCTCAAAATTTTCCAGAATCCTTTATAAGTTTTTCATCAATTCAACATTTACATATTATTATAACATTTTTCGGAATTCTTAGCATTTTTGACTTTTTCAACATTTTTGGCTTTGTCAACATTTTCCGACTTTCGCAACATTTTTCAGAATCCTTTAAAAGTTTTTCATCAATTCAACATTTCTATATTTTTATAACATTTTTCGGAATTCTTAGCATTTTTTGACTTTGTCAACATTTTTGACTTTGTCAACATTTTACAACTTTCTCAACATTTTTCAGAATCCTTTAAGCCGCTTCGATTTCATCAATGTTTTTCATCAATTCCATGTTTCCATATTTTTATAACATTTTTCGGAATCTTTAGCATTTTTGGCTTTGTAAACATTTTTGTCTTCATCAACATTTTCCGACTTTCTCAACATTTTTCAGAATCCTTTAAACGTTTTTCATCAATTCAACATTTCCATATTTTTATAACATTTTTCGGAGTTCTTAGCATTTTTTGTCAACTTTGTTAACATTTTTGGCTTTGTCAACATTTTCCGACTTTCTCAATATTTTTCGGACTCCTTTAAACCGTTTCGATTTCAACAAATTTTTCGTCAATTCAACATTTCCATATTTTTATAACATTTTTCGGAATTCTTAGTATTTTTGATTTTGTCAACATTTTCCGACTTTCTTAACATTTTTCAGAATCCTTTAAAAGTTTTACTTCAATTCAACATTTCCATATTTTCATAACATTTTTCGGAGTTCTTGGCATTTTTTGACTTTGTCAACATTTTTGGCTTTGTCAACATTTTCCGACTTTCTCAACATTTTCGGTTGCCTTTAAACCGTATCGATTTCATCAACATTTTTAGTTAGTTCGACATTTCCTGATCTCTTCAACCTTTTCGAAATTTTCAATATTTTTCGGCTTTGTCAACACTTTTTGAACTTCTAAACATTTATCGGATTCCTTTAAGCCGATTGGAACCGATTGAAACTCAATCGAAAGGAGATTTTGGTATCATATACTTTGGTTTTCAGAATGGAAATAGGAAATTCTTTAACGCTGTTTCGATTTTGATCGGAAAAATTTTCGATTTCGATTCGGGAAATTCAAATATATGATACTAAAATCTCGTTTCAAATTAGTTTGAGTCGGAATCGATAAGGGTGTTTACCATATTGTCCCTTTATTTCAAGCATTTCTTGAAACGTACAAGAACTTTTGATTCGATTCGAACTGAGTTGGTTGCGTTGAGTAACAACGCATCGATTCGGTATTAATTTCGATCAATAACCTTTGGAGCGGGACATTTTTTATCGTCTGTAACAGAGAAAACAGATCTATGCTATTTTTGATATGATCAATTCTTTTTTTCTTTTCATTCGATTTCGAACCACAACAAAAATTAAAGTGATTTTCTTATATCGAATGAATATATTTTATTTAGTTTGAAAGTATTTAATGTCAACATTAAAGAGAATGAGAATGCAACGGTGCTAACGATGGCGCTGCTGCTGTTCATTTCATGTGGAAGGGAACGTGCAGGTACGTCAGACAGAAAAAAACGAAAAAAAAAAACCAAAGAAATTAAAAATTCGAAATGAAAAAAAAAAAAAAAACGGTTAAAACCCCATTGATGAACGCAGGCAGCAAAATAACGACGACAAATAGAAATCGAAACATGCGCGTGTTGGTCATTGAACCGCCGAGCGCCTTTTCCAATTCAAATTCAAATCAAATTAAATCAGAGGAAAAGTAAAAGACACCTAAACTGAAATTGAAGGCAACAAAGACAACAAAGAAAGAATTCGACTTTTGCCAAACTGCATGCAAAATTGTTGAAAACTATTTAAGATTCAAAAAAACCAAAAAAAATTTGAAATGCAAAAATAAAAATACAAGTAAAACTGAATTAAAACATTAAAAAATAGCCAATATATACCGTATATCCCATAGAAACATTTTGGGAATGAAACAAGAATTTCTCAACCATTTGGCAATCGCTTGCATCCCTTTTGAAGTGTCAATTTTGAAAGGTGACTTTTTCGTCTTTTTCCTGTTTTTTTTCCTTGATTTTTCTGAGACATGACTGACAGCAACTATTTTTTGTTGTAGCATGAGGTTTTTTTTAACAAAAAACCATTTCATTTATTTCGTTATTGAAAAATTCTACGGAATACATTAAGTATTTCTACGTTTCGAGGTTTTTCTTTATTTTACCCTTCTTCCTAAGTGATTGCCATATTGTTGATGATATTTCTTTTGATTGCGGAAGTTGTCATTGTAGATGTTAAAAGGGAAATTCCGGAAGTCAAATTTATATGAACGAGTGTTATGCAATTTAGTTTAAAACAATACACAGTACTACTACGTTTTCATATACATAAGTATATATATTTTTTTTTTGGCTATGTAATTAAAAGCAACTAAATATGGCATGGACTCTAATGAAGAAGTTTTTTGCCTGCAATTAACATTGACTTGAATTATATCGCTGTTAATTAGATATGCTGATATTATATTAATTAATCAAATATACTCGTATATTTGGCAATCATATATACATATGTATATGCAGTCTTATGTCAGAATTTTATTGCTTTTTGAATAATTTGTAGAATCAGCATAAACTTTGGAGGTTAATTCTTAATACCCACTCCTTTTGATAAAATTTTTGAAAACGTGGGAAAAGTTGAGAAAGTTATATAAGCTCAATAAAGTCTAAAAAATGCTAAACAAATTAAATTAACTCAAAATTTTATGACAAAACCAAAAATGTTAATGGAATAAAATCTGAAAAATTCGAAAAATTATTAATAGCTCATAAAATGTTAAAAATGTCAAACATTCATTTATGAAGAATTTGAAAAATTTTGATGTAACCGAAATATGTTGGCACAGAAAAAAATGGTCAACATTTAAAAAAAAAAATTGAGTGAACAAAAAATGCTAGGTTAGGTTAGGTTAGCGTGGGAGATGGCAAATGCCATCATAACTTAGGCCGCGATAAGGCCCATTGTATACCCAATATATAACTTCGTTGTTAACCTATGTGAACCATTAAGAAATTTTTATAAACTCCAAAATGGATTTGGGGCTCTTTTGAGCTATTTCTTCATGAGAGTCGAAGAAGTGACTTTCGAACACCTTGTAACGTCGGTTAGCCAACGCTGGACATTCACAAAGGAAATGAAAAATGGACTCTTTGACGTCAGGATCTTAAAAACTTCTACAAAGATCTCCTACGTCAGTAAGGCCCAATCTAGAAGCGTGTCTGCATATAAAATAGTGCCCTGTAATGACACCAATTAAAGTTCTGAGACTTTGCCTATCTAATGAAATAATTTGACGTGTTCTGTTAGCGTCATACAGTGGCCATATCGCCCTCGACGTAAAACATGTTGTTAAGTTTGACCATCTAAAATTAGCCCACAAAATACATTTAGAGTCAAAAAATGTTGAATTGACGAACAATTTTTAAGCACAGGCACACAAAGAAAATAAGAAAAGCTGTAATACCAGTTTTTTGAAGCTATTAAAAAACATGACCTTTTTTATCAAACATCTGAACTCTTTTCCGAATTCCGTTCTTAATTTCCGAGTTATCTTCCTTTGAAGTAAAGACTTAACATTTTTAAGAGTCTTTTGGCTAGAAAACGGACGGTTTTCCGCAAACAATTATAATTCAGGCCTTCGCATGGGGGTTGAGATGCGTTTACTTCAAATTAGTGATGAGCAAACCAAGACCAACCCAAGACCATAGCAGTCTTGCACTTGTTCTTGCATATTGAGTCTTGGTCTTGGTTTTGATATTGAGTCTTGATCTTGCTCATTAAGTCTTGGTCTTGAGAAATTTTTCAGAGATATTGAGTATTAAAAATTTCAAAATCATATTTTTCCAAAAAAGTTTTGTTTTTAAACAAAATGAGAGATGATTTTATCTTCAAAACGGGAGTGAAACAACTTTTAACTATAAATTAGCAAGACTGAAAAGCAGTCTTGGTCTTGACGATTATCGTGGTCTTGGTCTCGCAAAATTCCCAAGACCAAGACTCAAGACCAAGACTAATTTTGCTCATCACTACTTGAAATGGTAATATATCGGAGAATCGGGTCCAATTGGAAAAGTTTGAAAGTTTTATGAGAAAGATAAATAGTACGATACCATTAAAAAAATTAAATAACAGCTTTTTTTGGAACTGCGATTTTGCTATTCTTGGTTGTTTATAGTTTAAGCGTGCATCACGTTCTTATAGAATTTAGCATATTAAAAAATCGAACTGCTTTGAAAAAATGAGGCTCGGAAACGAGTATGCAAAATTTTGAAATTTTTTTCTGTTATTTTTTTTTTCAATGGTCGAAATCAAGACCAAGACCAAAATTACCACAAAGACAAGACTGATACCAAAACTGACTTTAGCAGTTTTGGAGTTGGTTGGCTCATCATTAATGTTGATGATATCGAAAATCTTTAAAGGAAAGCCGAGAAAGTCAAAATATGCTAAAAATTTTAAAAAAATTTTAAAGAAGACGAAGAATGTTGAAGAAATCAATATTGACGAAAAATGTTGTTGAAATCGAAAAGCTCCGGAAATGTTAGGAAAGACGCAAAATGCTGACAAAATCAAAAAATGTTTTCAAAGCCAAAAAATACTGCAAATTTCGATAAATGTTGAAGAAGTCGAAGAATGTTGAAGAAATTGGGAAATTTTTTATCGACGCAAAATGTTGATGATATCGAAAAGTGTTGAAGGTGTCAGGAAATTGAATAATTTTGACAAAACCAAAAGATGTTGACAAAGTAAATAATGCTGAAAAATTTTGAAAAATATTTAATAATTGAAGAAATGTTGAATTGACGAAAAATTTTGATGAAGTCAAAAAGTTTTAAAGGAAAAATGTTGGCAAATACAAAACAACCGCTGAACATATCGAAAAATGTTAAAGAAAACAGGAAATGTTGAGTGAACGAAAAATGTTGATGAAATCGACATTTAAAAAAAGAAGAGTATTATAGAAATCTGGCAAATGTTAGGAAAGCCGAAAAAAGTTGCTTACAATGACATTGACACCTAGAATAAGAATTAAAATTTGAGAAAGGTTGTGCAAACCGTGTTAAGGCTCAGTGAATAGGCAGATGGCATTAACGAAAGTCATAATGTCCCTTGGAAGAAATGCTCTCACATCAGAAGCTAAGGGGCATGCGATGAAGAAGTAATGAAGTCTGTGCATTAATATACTGGCGCAGAATATATTCTGTATTTTCCTCTTCTTTGTTACAGAATCTACATAATTCATACTATACTTATTACTTGTTAGAGAGATGTTTCCTAACTGGGCAGTGTTCCGTGTCTTCCGTATGTCTTCCTGTTCAGCACAAGTATACGTTCTGTACTTTGCTTGGAATTTTTGGCATGTTGATTTAGATTGTATGTTGTCCATGGTGTCATCCAAGCCTTCTTGAACTTTTCAGTCCAGCTATGATGATTCTTTTCTGGCGAGCTCATTTGCAATTTCATTGCTCCCAATTATACTATGCTCAGTTGCCAAAATAAGATGAACTTTATTGCGAGTAGCTTAAGGCTGAAGGAAACGTTGACCTCTAAATCAACTGCAAAAAAGTCTGAAAAAAAATCTTTGCTCACATTCTAAAAACTTTCGTTTAGATTTTCATGGGATTTCCGAGATTTTTTTCTAATGCATATTAGAAATTTATATTTCCACTGGTATGCAATCTATTTTTTAGTTTAACCGTCACTATTTGTATAATTGTAAGTTGAAAATAATAAATCTAAAAAAAAAAATTAAAAATCGATACCAAAAAAATTGCCTGCATTAAAATGGATTAAATGTCTCCACATTAAATGTCAAACATTTAAGACATTTTGACATAAAACAAATCGACAGCTATTAGAATGGAATACAAAGGCCTAAAGAGCCATAAATTAAACGATCAAAAATTTTTTTAAAGAAAACTTTCAATGTTGTTGTCGGTCGCTATACCGACATACCACATTCATGTGCTCTATGTGACTTACGACAATTTGCATAAGAAATAAATTTGGAGAAAAAGAAAAAAAAAAGATACAAAAAAATCGAACGCACCAAATTGAATATTTATATACCCCAGACTTTGTACAACAATGTCTTACATACATATGTAAATATGTATATAAATATATGTGTTTATATGTTAACAATATGTGCATAGACATTGTTCAATGTAATTGCACTAAATCGTCACACGTGTAAAAAACGTGCTGGTATTTCAAAAGTAAATGATTGTTGCTGTTAAACCCCAATCAAATTTATTGATGAGAGAATGACTGGCTAATTAACTGGTTAATTAAATAGGTTACAGTGTGGTCTTACTGCTCTATATCTATTTAACTATAGATAAGTAAAATGAATAAATAAATAACAATAAATATTCGATAGATCGCTCAGAGTGTTGATTTTCCTTTCAGTGCCTTTCAGTAAAATGCTGGGCAATATTTTCTTGCGTATACCAATATCCTAACTACATAACCAAGAAACTGGGACTGTTTTAATGAAAATTTGATTTCGCATTTGCAATATCAATTTACATATTTACATTTACATTTTCAAACAAAGTTAGTCCAGGGTGCTTCGAATGTATATATGTACTCGAAGTACTACATGTAACGTATGTCGCTCACGCGTTTATTCACTCATTCGAGCGACGACGACTCTACTATGCATACTGAATGTTTCCCACTAATTTATTTTGTGTGCGCTGCATTAAAAGTATTTTTCCATACCGTATGTATGTATATGTATCTACATATCCCCAAGAGGAAAACTTTCTAGCCCTTCTGATCCAAGCACTTTAAACTTGTCCCCATAGAAATTTAGACACACTTTCACAATGATTTTTTATAAGGCTGCAGTAAGATCAACATGGGTTCGAACCCAGCCCGGGTGATTTTTTTTTACTTTTTTTTATTGTTTTTCGTGCTTTATTTTTTTTTTTTATTAAAATATTTTTTATTCAACATTTTTTATTTCACTTTCTTATTCCTTTACTTTTTTTTATTTAATTGAATTGAAACTGATTACACAATGATTCCATGTAAGGCTGCACTAAGGACAACATGGGTTCGAACCCAGTCCGGGTAATTTTTTTTTACTTTTTTTTTATTAAAATAATTTCTATTCAACATTTTTTTTTTCACTTTTCTACGTTCCTTTCTCTTATTTATTTACTTTTGTTTGAATTGAAACTGATTACACAATAATTCTATGTAAGGCTGTAGGAGCATTCGAATGTCAAATTCTGTTTGGACAACATTTGCTTAATATACAAATTTAATACCTCTTCATATTATGGGGCATTGGTGTAGCGCTCTAACGAATTTGTAAATGTAAGTAAAAATTATGTGTTTCTATCTATCACACGGACGGTTGTGGATTCAAATCCTTTTTTTTAAATTTTATTGAAAAAACGCTTACCACAGCATTACAAATAATCGCTTCAAAACCCCTTTTTTGGTAAGGTTGCGGTAAGCTTTTTCTCGCCTACATCCTAAAAAGAAAGAATAGTTCTTACGGAGCGGAAGTGCTTATTGGTGAAAAGATGCACTTCAGAAGGGTTTTTGAAGCACTTACTTTCCCCTCGGGTATGTATTTATGTATATACTTATGTATGTTTTTTTTTGGGTTCGGTATGTTACGTTTACTTAATCAGAATTCAAATCGATTCCATGTTAAAACATATTGTATTATGCGGTGTTAAAGTTGTTGCCTGAAATTTATTGTGCACTAAACCACTCTAACCCTTTTCTCATTAATTTCAGCTTAAAATTTTTTTCTAAATTTAGGTTTATGGGTTGTATTGAATTTTTAGCATAACTTAATTTGGAATTGTTTACTTAATGTGACAAGGTTTTTGTTTTGGAGCTATGGGTGCAAGAAACTTTTGGCTGTCAAAGTGAGTGAATTTAAGCAAACAAGAAAGAGACAAGTAAAGTTTCCACATTTTCCAACAAAAATTGGGTTAATTTCTAGTTATTATCACGTATTGAGCAATAAGCAATAAACGCAAAAAAATCAGTTTTTAATAAATAACTCGTAAATGGTAAATTTTTTTTACATATAATAAAAATTATAATACTTGTAAAGCATATGACTCTCTATAAAAAAGATTCAAGCACTTTAACTCGTGCGACTCACGGTTCATAAGTTATCGCAATTTGAAAATACTAGCGGCCACATTTTGATAGGCAACCCACCAAAATTATATTCCCCATTCATAAAAATATGTAAAAATTAGATTTTAACTAAATATTCGATCGAAACGCTTTTTACTGCCGGATCTCTTACTATTACTATAAACTGCCAAATAAGCCCACTTTATAATTATTCTAAAACTCAACAAGAGGACAGAGTCACAAATTCGGAACTATTATTTTAAGTGTTGTAAGTTTTCTTTGGGGTAGTGGTTCCACACATTTGGAATCACGTTGCTCAAAGATTCTCGTTATCTGAATTCTACCATATCTTGTCTACTTTACAATGCAAGTTTCTTCCGGGGTGGGCAGCAATTACACAAAAAAAAGTGGATATGCATATTTGAGCGATATCTCGGAAAGGTAAGAGTCTAATCGGAAAAGTTTAAAGGTATAGTTTGATAAGTATTCGATGCTATTGAAAAAATAGAATCACACCTTCTCCTGGAACTAATTCATAAGCCTGAAAAAAGCGCTTTCTTCAGCGCAACTTCAAGCAAGGATATCTCAAAATCCTTCTGGTATATGAGCAAATCTGAGCTCGGATACAGCGCACCAAAATACATAAAGATAGATGGGTATGGTCAAATGTACTGAACACTTTTTTTTTGTGTACCGGTGTTATCTATCAATCTTCTATATATATACATACATACTATAAAAATGACTGTCTTTCATGCCTGCTTAAACCGTTCATCCGATAGCGATGCCCGCAAAGGTTTCTAAGTTCAAAAAATTATCGGGCCACGCCCCCCAAATTACATAACTTTTTGGAATACCCGAAGGTGATCCGAAGGCTAAGTAGTCAAAACGAGGAAAACCTAGATATACTATGGGAAAAATATGTATGGCGAACTATTAACAACCCTTGAATGATAGTTTTTTGGGACACTCAAAGTTTTGCGAAGGCCACCCGAATGTTTCATTGTCAAATCGAAGAATATTTGAGCATAGTATAGATAGAACTGTTATTGCGAACTATAAAAATGTTTTAATTTATAGTTTTCTGGGTCACACGAAAGTTCCCGAAGGTAATCCGAAGACATTTTAGTCAAAACGAAGAAAATTTAGGTATACTAGAGGGACAATATCTATTGCGGAATATCAGCAAGCTTTCATTGATAGTTTTTTGGAATAGCCGAAGATTCCTTGATGATCACCCGAAGGCTTCATAGTCAAAACGAAGAATATCTAGATTTACTAGAAGGAAAACATCTATGGAGAACTATTAACCAGCCTTGATTGATCGTGTTTTGGGACACTCAAAGTTTTCCACCGGTCACCTGAAGGTTTCAAAGTCAAAACGAAGAAAATCTAATCTAAGGGACTATTGTAGAATATCGACAAGTCTTAACTGATAGTTTTCTGGGTCACCCAAACGTTGCTGAAAATCTCCTGAAGTTTGCATAGTCAAAACGAAGTACATCTATATTTACCAGAGAGAAAACATCTATAGCGGACTATCAACAAGAGTTCATTGATGGTTTCTTGGTACACCCCAGCTAAGCTATTGGGAATTTTAAGATGGTTTAAGATTAAATGAACTTTTCCATGATAAATTAATTTTAATTGGTAGTGTGGCAGGGGCGCAAATCAAAGTTTTTATCTATATCTCTTAAGGTATTGAGAATGAAAAAACAAAACAAACATGGCTAGCGAAGCGGGCAGAGAGGGCTAGTTACTTTATAATTCAAAAATCATTATACATTACGTAAGCCAAAGTTCATCAATTCATGGGCACTTATCTTTTATATTTTATTTATTTAAGATTTATGTAGCTGCTAGAAACGCTGATGTTAAAACATTTTTAATTAAAGTACTATGATATGATACCCATTGCAAAGATGCAATGTTGTAGCATAAGCTGCATAAATTAAATTCCCTTATTGCTGGTTGCTTCCTGAATCTAAGGCTGCGCCGTTGTATGTACGCGTTATTATGCCCGATGTTAATGATCGCTTAAGATCGTTTAAGACTATTGCCATAAACATTATGTTTGAAGTTGCATTTTACCTTTCAATTAAAAAGTTTTTAAGTACAGTAGTTGGTGCCCTTGCAATGATGTGAGATGATAGACATGGTGGAAAAGTTGGACATAAAAAAATAATCGTAGTTTGAGCCAAGAAGGGTATAAACGGCGACTCGATCTGCATATTAAATATTTCAATTGTGGTTGAGGTACAAATTAATACTTTGGTTTTGGCGTTGTGGTATGATGTTGCACTTAGAGAAATATTTTTGTAGTGGAAAGTTTAATTTTATTTATACAAGTAACTTTAATATAATATTGATTTTTTTTAAGATTCGAAACTTTAAATCAGATATACACTGCAAATACTTGAACCATTACTTTTTTTCGATTATATACTATAATTTTTACTATAAACATCCCAGTAAACCCTAGAAGAGTCTTTTCTAATTCTATTTTTGAAGCTCTACCACATCTAATAAGTTCTAAAAAACTCAGAAATGATCCTAAAGGGCTTTGAAAAGAGCCACTTTTTCCTTAAAATCATTAAGATCATTAAGAACACTTAATAAAGATCATAAAAGAGTCTTTTCCGACTAAAGTCTTACTTGAAATATCAATTCGACGTCATAATTATGAGTGTCACATAAATTGTCCAACTTTCGAAACAACAGCCATTCACTAACAATCCGCAAAACTCTGGTTCCTTCGTTGAGTTAATTTGAACAACTCAGCGATTTCCATGCTCCCACTTGTTTTTGCTGTCACTAATGTCTAGTGCTGGGCACCACTACATGCAACTTACTTTTTGTCTCGTTTTATCCTATACGAAAAGATACGCAAAAAGTCCTAGAGCAGCGTTTTGCCCACCACCGCTAATGTCATAGTGATTGTTTATGCCCTACTCTTGTTGTTGTTGTTATGTAAATGCGTACTCTCTCTGCCTATGATTTTAGTGAGTCTCCGTGAGTGTGAAATTTGAGCATGATATTCCGTAGAATGAAACACTTTGTTTTTTCGCTGTGTAGTTTACTTCAATGCAACTAACTATTGGTGAACGCAATCATCTTTTGTATGCAGCAGGTGTCGTTCATGCAGCAGTTCTGGCCGTAACTCTGTCGCGAGAATGACTTTACGGAAAAAGTTTGACAACTCGTTCTGTTTGACGTTTGGAATTTTAAAAATTTCTATGTAGAAGTGCACAAAGAGAATGTACGCAGACCGGTTAACTTGTTTTGTTGATATGTTGTCAAAACAGGACATTTTTCCCCTTTTGTTGGAGGGCTCAAATGTAAAATGTAAAAAATACAAGAGAATGTTGCTTGCAACATTGTCTTGAAGTAAACTTGTTGCATACAAAGTTGCCCAAAATCAATTCATAGCCTTGAGCATGTGGTTAAGCGTAGTGTATTATGGCTCTTTTTATTATGGATGGCGTTTACGCCTAAATAGATGAATGAATGAATGAATTTGCTTTGAGGAAATTCGAAACGCAGCATAGCTGCTCTTGAGTAAGAAAAACGTTAGTGGGAAAATTTCGAGAAAATAAAAATGTACTCTGAGACTGAACAAGATTACTTTTGAAAAATCGACTTAATGTTTTATCTGCCCGTTCATCTAATATAATGCTTAAAATAAAAGCTCCAGTTATGACGCGTCGTGACGAAAAGGACCTTATCTTGCCAGAGGTCAAGTTTTACATTTGATTAAGGAAAAAATTCTAAGAAAACGCAGAAAAAATAGGGAAAAAATGTTATGAATGGTTCGGTAAAAATTAATTTTTATACTATCTAGCTATAAAAATGTCAGCTCAAACCAGCGTTTGGTGTCAAAAACCCAAAACATGAAATTTTGACCTAAACTCATATTTTGTCTTGTACACTTTTTCGTTTTCGGTTGGACTACTCTTAACGCGAAGGTTTTAATATACAGGGTGTATTACATAGCTACGAAGCTTCTGGGAGGTGATAGAGGATTTTCTGACTTGTTTCAGAAAAAAATTTTCTTGAATCACCCTAACGTTTTTGAGAAAACATTTCAATGCTGAAGTTTTAGCTAATTGTAAGAGGTTTCAGATAGTGTGTATGGTTAATAGGGCTTAGAAGGATTTTGCAAAGCTCTGTATCTTTAAAGTTGATATATTAATTTTTTTTCCCCATTTTTTGACTTTGGCGGCCATTTTAGTATGAAAAAGGTCCTCTTAACATATCTTTTCATAATATTTTTTGAAATCCCCGTTAAATTTCTTTATATCCGATGGTGCACTTGTCATACCAATTTTTTAATTTGAGGTCGGAAAAATATAATTTTCTATGCAACACACGTGTTACTCGCATGCGTTGCGCTGCATATGCACGGTGCTTGTGGGAGGATTTAAATCAAATTTTGATGTACCTCGGATTTTTTTGTAAATTCTTATTATAGATGTCAATAGAAGTTATTCTATGCAAAAAATAAAATTATAGAGGTGGCGCTTTTTTAAAAATAATCCCTTTTCCAATTGGGGCATTTTCCCATACAAAAAAATAAAATTTTTTTTTTTAACTACATTAAACAAAAATCAAAATAATCACTTTCGATGTGTTTTGCGATGCTTCACGCGAATCCGACCTCAGAAGTGCTCTATCGTGTATAGTTTTTGAGATATTCTAATCTAAAAGCCGAAAAAAGTCGTTTTTTGCCATGTTTTGAAGCTTTATAACTATGTAACATATCATTTATTCGTTTAATTTGGTTAAAATACTTGAAAGTCATGATCTTTTCCTTTAAAATCTAATTATCTAAGGAATACGCGTGAGTTTTTTTGGAACATATTAAATTTTTTTTTCGGACCTTTTGAAAAATTATAAAATGTCTCAGAAAATTTTTAAAAAATTCACACATGTTCCTTAGATAATTCTAAGCATTTTATGCCATATACACTTTTTTCGTAGGATGCCTTGTTTTTCTCTAATGCTGTAAAAAGACTTGCACGACATCACTATATTGTTAATAACTTTTGAACCAATATCGATTACCCCAATTTTTTTCTATGCTATAGTTTCTTGACTGGTGGATAGTGCCCACATATTTTTCATAGTTCTCTCAGTGGCGGAGAAGTTGCTTTAGTTTTATGTACCTATTTGAAATAATGATTTTCAATAATAAATTAAAAATTTTGGTCAAAAAAAAAGTAACATTTTATTACCCGACCTATGCTAAATATCTTTAAAAAAACATTTTTACAAAATCTTTACTAGTTGTTATAAAACATCATTTTTTTAAAGCCTTTTTTACGTTTAATTTCTTAGGTGGCTCACTTGAGAAATTTTTGCCCATATGAAACATTTATTATATCAAAGTGTTTGTATGGATCTCGGCTATAGGTTAAAAGGCATAAATCCACCACTCGGGTGATTTCTATTGAGCCGAATGTCATAAAAGGCGAAAAATATCACTTTTTTGGGAATTTTGTGCTCTTACTTGCCAAAAGTGCACCCAAAACTACTGATTTGGTAGTGAAAGAGTAGATATGGATTAGATGAACAAAACCCCACCACTAAATGCAATAAAACTCAGTTAACTTACGAGATATATCGAAAAGACCACATAATGCAAGGTGCAAAATTAAAACGGCTTTTTCACGAAAACTAGAGCCAATTTGAACAAACTGAGCCAAATGGTCTTTTATTTTGGCCTATATTTTCATCCCGCAGCGTCAGATCCGAGTAAACTTTTGTTGACCAAATTTTGTTCCACAGTGTAATCCAAGAATATTTTTTTTCCGAAACAAGTCAGAAAATCAGTTTTAACCCTATAACTCCTCAGGGGTATATTTTAGACACCCCCTCCAGGTGCAATTTTTTGTTAGTCTAGGCGTGCTCTATCACCTCCCAGAAGCTACGTTACCTTATACACCCTGTATATATGACCTGGTTTATGAAAAGGGGGCTCACATGCGAAAATAAGTTTTCGAGAAAACAGCTGGAAAACAACTATTAAAGGTCAATTCTATGCGAATCGGCAAAAAATTGGAAATTTTTTTATTAAAACTAAGCATCCTTTTCATAGACCAGGTCACATATAGTGAATAATTTCTCTAGTCAAGAAGAATCCCAGTGTGCCACTTTTTTATCCGGCACACTGGGATAACAAACTAGGGTAGAAATGATACATTCCAGATAACACAAAAAAAAAAAAAAAAAAAAGACTTGGAATTGGTAACCCAAAATCTATAAAAAATTCTAATTTGTTTCGAAAATTAAGTAAATCGAAATATTTTTTAATAGCGGAAGCACAAATGCGAAAAATTTACAGGAATAGTTTTTACGGCCCCTACTGTGCTGTATAAAGCCTAAGAGGATGCAGTGAATACATAAGTTATGTGGTGAATAAAATATTGAGATTAGTTGAGAATGCTGTGCCATTGAGAACTTTCCCATTTTTCGTTTGTGAAATGATATTTTTGTAAATTAAAATTAAATTTAATATAACACATTATTAACGAATTATACAACGAAAGATAAAATATTTCAGATTTGAATGTAGCCCTGAAAAGACAACATGAAACTTATTTCTATATAGTGTCGAACGTGACCGTCGAAACATTTTCAGTAAAAAAAAAAAAAAAAATCAAAATAAAACGGATAAAACTTATAGCTCTTAGTTAGCCCTCTAATTGGTGCTTAGATTTTTCGTTTGCATAAACCCAATGCGTTCGCACGGGACAAAAACAAAAGTGGTTTTTGAGGCTAACAATTCAAATGCCGATTTCAGGGAAACCTGAGGCTATATTTAAATGTGTCTAGTTTTAGAATGTTGTGCATTGATGTCCTTTACAAATGGCTGTAATTTTACCCAAATATCATTAATATTTTTTTCAACTTAATTTCAATTAAGACTGCGCGTGACATGTCGCATGGGACATTTTTGTCCACTGTACAAATTTTAAATTGAAATCTTACAAATTACAAGGATTTCCCAGTGTATATTGCTTTAGCTTATCTTGTGAAGTGGACGCAGCATCACAAATTTTTCCAAAAGATGTTATTTGTCCCGATCTATTTTACATACTTATGTACTAAATCTCATTAGTGATGAATTTTTTGTTTAGGGGCGTGGCATCGCCCATTTTCCCAATGCACATCATTTGTCCCGGCGTTCTGTACACATTTATCAAATCTCATATGTAAAAACTGAGAAATAAATGATAAATCGTTCCAGTTCCTAACTGATGACCTTTATTTCATTAATTTTCGTAGATTCGGGTAGTTTAATGTAAATACTTGTAGTGAACCTGTTGCAGAAAATCCACATTTATTACCATTTATAAATCACACAAATATCTAACTCTCTAGTGCTAAAACTTAGCGTTAATCATAATGCGTCACCGTGAAAAGAATTTAACTAATTCAACAACTCAATTCCATAATCAGAACGACCAACAACAGGTGTGACTGACATATGCACATATATGGATGTCGAGATGCAGATGTTAAGCCTGAAGTATATAAGGAATTCCAACGCTTGTAAGTAGCGACAGACAATAAATAAGTTAGCAAACCCATATGCGTAGCACGTGAATTGTAGGTGTGCTTAGTGGTGCTAAGTGATTATGAAACTCTCTATGAATGTAAGCTAAGCAGAACCGATCCAACTTTATGTATTAACTATCGGATAAAATCAAGAAAGAAAAAAAAATAAATGATAGAAAAACAGCTTAACTGAGATGTTAACAAAGTGTTTTGGTATGCTAATTAATAACAAATTAAACTTGTTTAATTATCAAATATTTTTGCATTATGCATTTTAATTGAAATTTTATTTATATCTCCAACTGCTAATTAATTTGATATAGAGAATTGTTATTAATAATTGCGCTGTGCAATTGCAGTTGCGCATATCTCAGTTATTAAGCTTCGTTTTTTTCAAGTTATGAGTTGGAAACATCTGGCATGCGAGAGCTATTAGTGGCAACTTAGTCATTTTAAGCATTTTAGCATAATTAAGTACACCTCTTCGGGCTTTGCTATATTGTCGTGGTGAGGTTACACAGCAGGTATAATGATCCTGAGAAAGATGCCTATGGTAGCACTATTTTGAAAATCTCAGTTTCACTTAAATGTTAAAAGCACGCCATAGATTATCTTATTAAAACAATATTTTTCTTATAAATCGAATAATTCACGTGCAATAACACCCCACATATATGCTTTTTCTAAAAGTATATGCTTATATCTTTAAATTGTTGTAAAAATGGTTAGTCCTTCATAAAAGTTGCAAAAGTTATAGCCATTTCAAAATTATTTCCTATTTAATCATGTACAGAATGTCGTAAGAACACTAGGGGTGTTTTAGTGGACGAATTTTGGATTTTGATACTTGACACCCCTCAATTTTGTGAGGTTGGAAAAAAAAAATGAGTTTGCAAAAAAAATTTTGGGGGTGGGGTGAGGGTAAGGGTTGGCGCATCGTGGTCAAAGATGAGAGAAAAGGAGAAACAATTTACTTACAGGCATACAAGAGATGCCACCTCTAGAGGGTTCAAATGTTTGACCGACCCACATTATTTTTTCTCCCCCAACATTTTTACCAAGCATACCTACCTCTTATCTCTAAACCCTAAGGGGGATTCCATACAAAATTGACATTTTTAGGAAATCGACCCCCACCACTCCCTGGGTGCCCCTAGAAGGGTCAAATGTGTGACTGGCCCCTAATATTTTTTCCTCCGCAACATTTTTTCCAACGATACTTACCTTCTATCTCTAGCTCTTTAGGGGGCTCCCATACAAAATTGATGTCATAGACATAAAAAATATGAAAAGGAAATCGTCAAAAAGGCCCATAACTGCCCAGGAGTCTCTCCTAGAGGACTCAAATATATGACCGACCCCCATTATCCCCCCTCCAAACTTTCACAGCTTACCTACCCCTATTTCCAATCCTTAAGGGGGCTCCCATACAAAATTACGATTTTTTTAAAGACTGCCCCCACTGCCCTAACTGGACCATGGGTACCCCTAGAAGGGTCAAATGTATGACCGACCCCCATTATTTCTAGGAAAATTTATTAAAAAAAAAATTGTATGGCAGCCCCTTTCAGGGTTGAAAATAGGGGGTAAGTATGTGGCGAAAAAATAATGGGGGTCGGTCATACATTTAACCCTTCTAGGAGTACTTGTGGGCCAGTTAGGGCAGTGGGGGCATTTTGTATAAAAACAGTAACTTTGTATGGGAGCCCCCTTAAGAATTGGAAATAGGGGGTAGGTATGCTGAGAAAAAAAAACTTTGGAGTGGGCTAATGGGGGTTGGGCAGTTCTGGGCCTATTTGACGATTTCCTTTCCATATTTTTCATGTCTATGACATCTATTTTGTATGGGAGTCCCTTAAAGAGTCAGAGATAGAGGGTAAGTATGTTGGAAAAAATGTTGGGGAGGAAAAAATATTAGGGACCAGTCATAGATTTGACCCTTCTAGGGGCATCCAGGGAGTGGTAGGGGTCGATTTCCCCTTAGGGGTTGGAGATAGTGGGTAAGTATGCTTGGTAAAAATGTTGGGGGAGAAATATAATGGGGTCGGCCATACATTTGACCCCTCTAGAGGTGACCCCTAAGCATTTGTAGGGCTTTATGCAAATTTTTTCTCTTTTTCTCTCACCTTTGACATCGATGCGTCAACCTTTACCCTCACCCCACACCCAAAATTTTTTTTGCAAACTTATTTTTTTTTCCAACCTCACAAAATTGAGGGGTGTCAAGTATCAAAATGTTGTTACTAAGGATCTCCATACATTCTTAAAACACCTCTACCCTACACCCAGGGTATATTCACTTTGTCCTTCCGTTTGTAACTAATGATGAGCAAACCAAGACCAAGACCATAGCAGTCTTGGTCTTGCAAAAATATCGACGTCTTGGTCTTGGTCTTGGTCTCGCAAAATTAGCAAGACCAAGAAAAAGACGCAAGACCAAGACTAATTTTGCTCATCACTATTTGTAACGCAGAGAAGGAGGCATAGCAGGCATGAAAAATTATATATATTCTTGAACACCGTCACCTCCTGAGTCAATATAGCAATGTCCATCTGTCTGTCTGTACTTTTCACGAGAAAACTGAGCAAAATAATTCGATGAAATTTAGTACACTGCCTCCGTTCTCAAAGTTAGCTCGACTTATTGGAAATGAGCAAAATTCGTCAACGGACACGCCTACCGCCCTTATAAAAAATAGGTATATTATGCTATATTGAAAAGGTTTTCTGAGGTAATCCAACGAAATTTTACTCAGATGAGAACAGTTAGTGCAAGATCTGAGCGAAAGCTATGTAAATTCAGACAAGAGGTTGCGGAACCACCGTACAAGTTAATTTTTCAAAATACTGCAGTGTAGGGTTTTTAATGTTTTCCAGGTCCTTACTGTTTTAAAGAAAAATTCGGTTACAGAGCACTAAAAAACTTGAAAATTTTCATATATCTTAAATTTTTATATAAAGTGAAACTTTAACCCCCTTGCAAAGGGCTGCTAGAAGGAACCAAAAAATTCAGAAATATTGATTCTTTATCAATTTTTATTAGATGTGTAATTTCAACTCCTCTTGGCGGGTTTCAGAGCTCATAAAGACTTGAAAATATGCCAAATTTTAAATGCTTGCATCAAGTAAAAATGTAACCGCTAAGGGAGTGTAAATGGGGCGTTAGCAGGAAAACCAATCTTTTTTTTGTCTTATTTATTATGATATACGGGTTCAGCGCCCCAAAATACCTGTGGGTCTTCAGCAATGATATTCGACATTTGGGGTAACATCGGTAGTACCTGGCCATTTGTTAAAAATGGGCGTGATCGGTTCGAAGACACGCATACCTCATCGAAATAATTTTTTCAAATATTTGAGATGCAAAAATATTATTTGAGAAACCTTACTCTAAAACTCTCCATGGCTCATTTTCGTCGTCGTAACAAAATCATGGTTTTAAAAACATATCGAACCATCTTTTAGTGAAACCACAGTAAGATAATATTTTTATGAAATTTTTTCTAAAGCTTGCAGGGCTGCCAGAGTATGTCTGGTGGAGTTGAATGTAAGACCAACCTGTATAATTTATTTCCCCACAACCTTTTCTCCGAACAGACTCACTCTCTATCTTCACTTTTTAAAGGAGCTCCCTTGCAAAAATTACATTTCTATGAAACCCTTTGTGGGGATAAAACGTACGACGGACCCCCATTAGTTTTGCCCCCGGAACACTTTCTTGGAACATACTGAGCTACCATTACGTTTTAATTGGCTCCCGAAATGACAAGAAAAACTCCTGAAGGAGTAGAGATATGGGGTAAGCATATTCGAGAAAAGTGTTAAGACGCAAAAAATAATGGAGGATTTTACCTTCACTAGAGGCAAAGAAGCCTTTTTAATGGATTAAGTTAGAGGATAAGCATGTTTGCGGAAAATGTTGAGAAAAAATAAAAAATTCAACTTGGTCTCACAATTAACCTCTCCTCAGCACCCTTGAAATGGTCAAGAAAAGAGTCAAGTTCATAAAAACGTAATTTTTGCAGTGGAGCGCGCCCTTAAAATCTAGAGGCAAAGGGTAAGTATGTTCGAGGAAAATGTTCAAGGTGTTAAGTATGTTCGAGGAAAATGTTGAGGGAGCAAAAATAATGGAGGTTAAACTTTGATCTCGATGAGGCGCCACCCCATTTTTGGGCACACGCATGATTTAATCAATCCTTATACTTAAAACAAGGTCAATAACACATTTTATAATTGGTAATTTTTTGCAACAAAATGGATTATTTTTGGCTCTTTTACCACATAAAAGCAGTAATTGATCATTAAAGTCAAACAACTTCAATAAATTTAGAGAAAAAAAGTTCCCCGAATAAAAAAACTTTAAATTGAAAGCGTTAAATTGTAAATATCAAACCATAAAATCTGTACAATTTATTTGGTTTTTTCTCAAATTTTTTAACACAATTTTTTTTTATCTCTTTTAATTGTATATACAACATGTTGCTGTTGCGGTTTTGTTGTTATTGTTATATGATTAATGTTATTTATAAAATTTAAAATTATTTATGAGGCTGATGATATTGTTTATTTAAATAGATGATAAATAAAGAGAAAAATATACAAAAATATTGCTGCCGCTGCTGCTGCTGCTGCTGTACAAAAATGTTGTCGACACAAAAAGAGGAGTGTCACTTGACAGCAATTCATCACACATACGTACACTGAATATCCGCAACAACAATTGCTGGCAATCACCGGCATTGTGTGAATTTTGGTGTTGCTTAGCGCGTTGATTTGAGTTATTGAATGAGCGTGAATTTGCCCCCCCCGAATGTTTACAAAAATACTTATTGTTGTGCGCAGGCGTAAGCAACCTGAATGACTTGAATGAATTCAAAGAATTTCATTCATGATTTTAAAGTGAATTTTTTCTTAAAAAAAAATTTGGAATCTCGCATATTCGTGTAGCTATGTTGTGGCAAATATCCGAATATAAGAGTCGAGTGAGAGCAAACGCGACAAGAAGAAAAATAAAACCTAAAAACTTTTAAAAATTTGACTTTCCTGGCAAAAATCCTGTTTTTTGCTTCTGAGTGTGATCGACTTGAAATATATTACCATACTGCCTTTGTTTTTTAACAATAATGTCACAACTCAAAGCTCACCTTGAGAGTATCTAGGAAAATAAACATTTTCTTTTTTGGACTACTAGTGCGACCTGGCTTCTCTTGTTCGTATCCTCCTAAATGTAATTTTTTCTTTATAAAGAGTATAAAGTCTGTAACGATTGTTTTGGCATTGGGCTGAGGTAGGCGTCAGCGAAGTCCAGGGTCAGACTAAAAGACAATCCAAAACTTTCAGTTTACAAAATATATTTTTTATACCCTACACCCAGGGTATATTCACTTTGTCCTTCCGTTTGTAACGCAGAGAAGGAGGCGTGGCAGATATAGAAAAGTATATATATTCTTGGTCAGCGTCATCTCCTGAGTCGATATAGCCTTGTCCGTCTGTCTGGCTGGCTGGCTGGCTGGCTGGCTGGCTGGCTGGCTGGCTGGCTGGCTGGCTGGCTGGCTGGCTGGCTGGCTGGCTGGCTGGCTGGCTGGCTGGCTGGCTGGCTGGCTGGGTAACCGCTGTGTGTGGAAATACATTTTTTGGGAAAACTAAGCAAGAAAATTTAATGAAATTTGCTAGACTACCTTCGCCGTCAAAGATAGCTCGGGGAATTGAAAATGAGCAAAATCGGTTAACGGACACGCCTACCGCCCATACAAAAATTATATTCTAAATGCAATTTTAGGAGTATTTTTACGGCAATGCAACCAAAATGCATATAAATACTACGAATCAAAAGCGCAAGCTCTGAGAAAAAACTGGGCGAATACGAACGAGAGGGCGTGGCACCTCCCATGTAAGCAAAAGCTTCAAAACGCTATACTTAAAGCGTTTTTTGAGATAATCAAACCAAATTTGACCCAGACACTCAAAATTATAAATAAAAGCTCTCAACAAAAGTTGAGTGAAATCAGACAAGAGGGCGTGGCACCTCCAATATAAGCATAAGCTTCAAAACGCAATACTGGAAGTGTTTTTTGAGATAATCCAACTGGATTTCACTCAAATACTAAAAACTATTAATGCACGCTCTAAACTAAAACTAGACGAACTCGGACAAGAGGGTGTGGAAACTCCCATGTAAGCAAAATTTTCAAAATATTGCAGTGTGGGGTATTTATTTTTTGGCCAGGCCAAAAGTCACACCCTTACTAGTTTTTATTTACGTCTTGTTTTCAATTACAAATTGTTGTAGTATTTATTTATTGATTTATTTTTTTATATGGAAAGATTTTGCAATGGGTTTATTTAGTTTAATTATTCAGTTTCATAATTTTTGCCGGTATACTAGCATTGTGGCTAGCTGAGTTCTTATTTTTCGGCATATTGAGCGCGATCCTTGATCCTTTCGTCGGATCGTATCCTTTTAACTATGGCAAAGTCATCCTGGTGACTATGGTTTCTTGTGACTACGGGACTATATGGTTACTATAAAAAGCATCCAGTACCGTGAATAAGCCTCTGGTCGCTTTAGGTGGCAGGAGCCTTTGTACAAGATAAACAAGATCTTCCAGGCGACTAAAATCCTATAACCACGGGTACTGTAAGAATACTATAAAGAGCATCCAGCACCGTGGATAAATCTCAGGTCATTTAAGGTGCCAGGAGCCTTTGTGGAGATAAACACGATCTTCCAGGCGACTACGATTTAACAAACTACTCTAAGATACCTATGAATACGAAGCCTTTGCACTTTTACCTTTTGGCATTCAAAAAACAATAAAATTGTAAAAGTATATCGAAGAATATCCGAAATGTTAATAAAAGTCCAAACGTATTGGAAAACATCGTAGAAATCGGTCAAAATACTAATATATCGAAAAACATCCAATAAGTCAAAAAAAGTCCAAAAATTTCGAAATATATTGAAATGCATCGAAGAGACCGATAAAAGTCCAAGTGTATCGAAAATCAGCGAAAATGTCGAGAAAAGTCTAAAAGTACTGGAAAACATCGAAGAAATCATTAAAAGTCCAAGTGTATCGAAAAATATCCAAAACTATCGGAAAAACATTTAAAATATCGGTAAAGATACAAAAATCGGTAAAAGCCTAAAAGTATTGGAACAAATTTAAGAAATAGATAAATTTCGAAACTTAGCGAAAAACCTCCAATATGTCAAAAAAAAAAGTCCTAAAGTTTCAAAAATATTGAAATACATCGAAGAAATTGGTGAAAGTCCAAATATATCCAATGTATCGAAAAAAGTCCAAAAGTTTCGAAAAATATTGAAATGCATCTACGAAATCGGTAAGATCCTAATAACTAAAAATTAAAGCTTGCTAAAAATCAGTAAACTTTTCCCAAAGAAGTACATATTTCGATTATTTCATATAGCTATTTGAAAAAATTTTTTTAGTTGTTTTTGATGAACATGCATACATACGTAAACATACCCGTATAAATTTTTCGTCATATATTTTCTATTTAAAGTCGCATCTTAAAACCAGATGTATTGACTTTTTGTCACGAGTACGTCAAATTTTTTCTTTTGCATTAATATATCATACATTCTTTAAGATCGGACTGTTAATGCCGAAGATATGACAAATAATATTGATGCGCGACCCCTACTTTGATCAAGAATAAAATAAAAAATTGCTTCGGATTGGATGTCATGCGGTGCACTTCTTCTTTTCTAAAACGGTTCAGTTTGTACAAAATAGCGCATACCCTTCAATAGCCCGTCAAGAATTTTCTATTTACTGCGAAAGATTTCTCGACATTTTTAAAACAATTCTCATTGTCATGTCCTTTGTACTAAACTTCAGAGAAAGTCTCTTTTTTCAATAATTATGGTTTTATTGCAGTAAAATATATGAAAAATGCTTTACATATCAGTTATGAAATACTGATCTTATTGTAGGAAGACCTATATGACCTCCACCATGTTCATCTTCAGCTTGTTCATCTTCAGCATTTTCATCTTCAGCATGATCATCTTCAGCTTATTCATCTTCAGCTAGGTGATCTTCAGCATGTTCATCTTCATCATGTTCATCTTCAGCTAGGTGATCTTCAGCATGTTCATCTTCAGCTTGTTCATCTTCAGCTAGGTGATCTTCAGCATGTTCATCTTCATCATGTTCATCTTCAGCTAGGTGATGTTCAGCATGTTCATCTTCAGCTAGGTGATCTTCAGCATGTTCATCATCAGCATGTTCATCTTCAGCTAGGTGATCTTCAGCATGTTCATCACCAGCATGTTCATCTTCAGCTAGGTGATCTTCTGCATGTTCATCTTCATCATGTTCATCTTCAGATTGGTGATCTTCAGCATGTTCATCTTCAGCTTGTTCATCTTCAGATTGGTGATCTTCAGCATGTTCATCTTCAGCTTGTTCATCTTCAGCTAGGTGATCTTCAGCATGTTCATCTTCATCATGTTCATCTTCAGCTAGGTGATCTTCAGCATGTTCATCTTCATCATGTTCATCTTCAGCTAGGTGATGTTCAGCATGTTCATCTTCAGCTAGGTGATCTTCAGCATGTTCATCATCAGCATGTTCATCTTCAGCTAGGTGATCTTCAGCATGTTCATCATCATCATGTTCATCTTCAGCTAGGTGATTTTCAGCATGTTCATCTTCATCATGTTCATCTTCAGATTGGTGATCTTCAGCATGTTCATCTTCAGCTTGTTCATCTTCAGCTAGGTGATCTTCAGCATGTTCATCTTCATCATGTTCATCTTCAGCTAGGTGATCTTCAGCATGTTCATCTTCATCATGTTCATCTTCAGCTAGGTGATCTTCAGCATGTTCATCTTCAGCTTGTTCATCTTCAGCTAGGTGATCTTCAGCATGTTGATCTTCATCATGTTCATCTTCAGCTAAATGATCTTCAGCATGTTCATCCTCAGCTTGTTCATCTTGTTCTGGTACATCTTCAACTGGTTCGTCCTGTTCTGGTAAATCATCAAGTCGTGGATCTGGTTCTGGTACGTCTTGTTCTGGTAAGCCTTGTGACAAAGACCTTGCTTCTACCGTAATAGTAGTTAGAAAAGCAAGAGCGGCAACTGAGACGACCAGTAAGTAGATGCACTTCATGTTGAGTTTTATTTGAAATCTAACTTTATTGCAAAAGCTAGAAGTAAGCCTTTTTTATACAAAAATCAACCATTTTCTGGCGGAACTGTAGAAAGAAGAAATCGAATGCATCGAATTGGTGGAGAAATTTACAAAAGAGGCCGACAACTAATTCGATTGGGGGTGAAAGAAAATAGTCGGAAATAATAATTGCAGAAATGAAAACTGCCATACATTTCGATATATATACTATAAATTAGGATCGGGGCTCTTTTATGTTGATTTGAATAATAAATTAAGCATGCTTACAAAATTCTTTAATTAAAATGCAACGCAAACGACCCCATCAGAGTGGTCGAATGTATTGACATGTCTAAACTTCAGAATTGACATAAGTATCTCTTCATGAGTAAAAATCCATAAGCCTTAAATCAGCACAGCGTGGGTGCTAATTAATGACAACTTTTCCACAAAAGTAATCTGTGAGGGAAAACCCATTGAACGACAAAATTATAAAATGGAAGCAAGAAAAAAAAAGTTTAAACTACTAAGGGTGTAAAATTTGGCCTGACCAAACATTAAATACCCTACACTGCAGTATTTTTAAAATTTTGCTCATATGAGAGGTGCTACGCTCTCTTGTCCGAGTTCACCCAGTTTTTGTCCAGAGTTTGGATTTAAAGTTTTTAGTGTCTGAGTGAAAAACGTTTTCAGTATAGCGTTTTTAAGCATTTGCTTATATAGGAGGTGCCACGCCCTCTTGTCCGAGTTCGTCTAGTGTTAGCTTAGAGCGTGCATTTATAGTCTTTAGTATTTGAGTGAAGTTTGGTTGGATTATCTCAAAAAACTTTTTCAGTATAGCATTTTGAAACTTTTGCTTATATAGGAGGTGCCACGCCTTCTTGTCCGATGTCACCCAATTTTTGATGAGAGCTTTCATTTATGATTCTTAGTGTCTGAGTCGAATTTGGTTCGAATATCTTAAAAAACTCTTTCAGTATAGCGTTTTGAAGCTTTGCTTATATGGGAGGTGCCACGCCCTTTTGTCCGAATTTGTTTTTTTTCAGGGCTTGCGCTTATAATTTTTAGTATTTATGCGTATTTTGGTTGCATTGTCGTGAAAAATACTCCTAAAATTGCATTTTGAATATATTTTTTGTATAGGCGGTAGGCGTGTCCGTTGACCGATTTCGCTCATTTTCAATCCCCCAAGTTATCTTTGACGACGGAGGCAGTGTACTAAATTTCATTGAATTAACTTGCTCAGTTTTCCCAAAAATTGTATTTCAACACACAGCCAGCCAGCCAGACGGACATGGCTATATCGACTCAGGAGGTGACGCTGATTAAGAATATATATACTTTTCTATATCTGCCACGCCTCCTTCTCTGCGTTACAAACGGAAGGACAAAGTGAATATACCCTGGGTGTAGGGTATAAAAATTGCTACGAAAAATCTTTACGAAATAGTTACAAATTCGTAACAAAAAATTTTAAACAGTTTTAAATTTGTTCCGAAAAAGTCCGAATTCAGAAAAAGTCAGAACATTTGTTTTGTTGTGAATATGCATACCTTCGACAAAAAATGTTTTATGTTAGCTGTTAAAAGGAGTGCTCCTATAAGAAAGAAATTTCGCATACTTAGTAAGTTATAGCTGGTTATGAAATATTCCGTGATACGTCAACGAACAATCAAATCTAAATTTTTTCGCCGCCGTGTTCCGAAAACCCCAGAGAAAAAGTATCTATAAGAATTTCAACTGAGCACGCATGTTTTGGTCGGACGATCCATTCCACCGCCGTGTAAAGTGTTGAAAAAGTCATTCTCCGTTCTGTCCCTAACCGCTTCTCAGTGCGCTTAATTTGCCCGTTACGCATGTAACGTTATCTTAAAAAAAAAACGCATACGACATTGTTTTCATATATATTTCAGTTACTGTTTTTCTGTGTTCACTCTTCGAAAATTTGTTTTTATATAGAACTGACAACCATGGAAGTTGGTGCGTCAATTAAAGCTATGATTGCCCAGTTTTTATACCCTACACCCAGGGTATATTCACTTTGTCCTTCCGTTTGTAACGCAGAGAAGGAGGCGTGGCAGGTATAGAAAAGTATATATATTCTTGATCAGCGTCTCCTCCTGAGTCGATATAGCCATGTCCGTCTGTCTGGCTGGCTGGCTGGCTGGGTGGCTGGCTGTGTGTTGAAATACACTTTTTGGGAAAACTGAGCAAGATAATTCAATGAAATTTGGTACACTGCCTCCGTCGTCAAAGTTAGCTCCGGGGATTGAAAATGAGCAAAATCGGTGAACGGACACGCCTACCGCCCATACAAAAATTATATTCAAAATGCAATTTTAGGAGTATTTTTCACGACAATGCAACCACAATACATATAAGTACTACGAATTGTAAGCGCAAGCTCTGATAAAAATTTGAGCGAATTCGGACAAGAGGGCGTGGCACCTCCCATATAAGCAAAAGATTCAAAATGCTATACTGAAAGAGTTTTTTGAGATAATCCAACTAAATTTCACTCTGACACTAAAAACTATAAATGCAAGCTCTGAACAAAAACTGGGTGTACTCGGACAAGAGGCCGTGGCACCTCTTATATAAGCCAACTTTTCAAAATACTGCAGTGTAGGGTATTTATTTTTTGGCCAGGCCAAAATTTACACCCTTACTAGTTCTTATTCTAACTGTAAATTTTTTAAATATTGAGTAAATAGATAACTGAAAGTGAAAAGAAAGAGGAGATTCAGTGTGTTTTCAGATCAGTCAGATTTTCGACAGTGAGTGTTCGTTTGTTTTTTTTTTTTTGTTAAAAAAAAGTTCAAATATTTTGTAAATACGCTAGTGTGCTTCATTCTCCACCTAAGTTTTTTTATATTACTAAACATATTATTGTTAGTAAAATAATAAACAATTACTGGAGCTATCCACCAGTTTCAATTTTTTTAAATAAAATTACTGTTTTCATTGTGATATTACTGTTTTTTCACCATTTCGTCATTCTTCGTTCCATCATTCTCCGTCGCTTTTTTTCAACATTTCATCATTCTCCGTTTAGTTACCTTTCATTGCTTAAACTATATGTTTAAAAAAAAAAAAAAAATAAATTTATCTTAAGACCCTTAAATAAACTTTTCAAAAATCCAACATAAATATGTAGGTTAGCCAACTGGTTATTTTCGAAAATTCTTACTTTTTTGACTAAATTTAAATTTTTGGCTTCAGAAAAGCTCAGATAAACTTTTCTGAAATTGTACAAAAATTTTCAGGGTTACCACCCGATATTTTTTTATACCCCACACCCATTGTATATTCACTTTGTCCTTCCGTTTGGGTGGCTGGCTGTGCGTGGAAATATTTTTTACGAAAAAACTGAGCAAGATAATTCAATGAAATTTAGAATACTGCCTCCGTTGTCAAAGTTAGCTCGTGGGATTGTAATAGGCGAAATCAGTTAATAGACACTGCTACAGGCCATGCAAAAAATATATTCAAAATACAACTTTAGGAGAAGTTTTTAAGACAATTCAACCAAAATATACACAAAAGCTACGAATTATTTGCGCAAGCTCTAAGCAAAAACTGGGCGGATTCAGACAAGAGGGTGTAGCAACTCCCATATACGCAAAAGCTTCAAAACGCTATACTGAAAGCGTTTTTTGAGATAATCGAACTAAATTTTACTCAGACACTAAGAACTATAAATGCAAGCTCTGAGCAAAAACTACACTACGTACAATCAGAAAAGAGGGCGTGACACCTCCCATATAAGCATACATTTCAAAATGCTATACTGAAAGAGATAATCCAACTAAATTTCACTCTAATACTAAAGACTATAAAAGCACACTCTGAGATAAAACCAGACGAACACGGATAAGAGGGCGTGGCACCACCCACAGAAGCAAAAGCTTCAAAACGCTATACCTAAAACGACTTTTGAGATAATCCAACCGAATTTCACTCCGACACTAAGAACTATACATGCAAGCTCTAAACAAAAACTGGATGAACTCAAACAAAAAGGCGTGGCACCTCCCATATAAGCAAAATTTTCAAAATAGTGCAGTATTTTGAGACACCTTGTAAGTACTTATTACCAACGCTGATCATTAAATTTTAATAAAAGTAAAAAATTCCTGAAAAAATTGGGACGTTCTCAATACTTTTTCCTTTTTTAATGAAATTTCTAAATCAAAATAACAATTATCTATCATGTATCTTCATTATTATCATCAAAATATTTAGAAAAAACTTTTTCCGCGTTTTATTGAAAAATCTATAAATTTAGAAAACTCCGGCTTTATTTTTATGATACTTCGCGTGCCAACAACAAAAAGCAATAAATTTTATTGCAAATTTCTGTCAGCAATGTTTTTTTATCAACAACAACAGCAACAACAATAACATTCTTCCGTTCCAGTTCGAAATGAAGAAACAAAAAAAAAAAAAAAAGCGACAACTTTGCGCCATGTTCCATAAACGTAAGCCAGCCAGCAGCACCTCCTTCCAACTTTAACTCTGAAAACGTCAATTTCCTGTATTGCATGAGAGTCTACTTATAAAACAATAATTTTTATACTAAAATAGACAAAATTCCACTACTATTTACATACGGATACTTATGCCCTCCTCCCATCTTATCGTTCGTTTAGTAGTGAAAGCACAGCGCATAAATACCACCCCATTGTATGGGTACAACGCCCTTTAATAAGAAATGTAGCACATACAATACCCATGAATTTCGTAAGGGGTTGTTTGGCGAAAACATTGTCCTGTCGTCTTCATGTGTGTGCTTGTGTGTGCTTGTGTATGTTTTTGTCTTTTTTCCTGTCATTTAAATGTATTGCATGCATTGGTGTGTTTGTGTGAAATAGCGCATTTATACTGCAAAATATTTCAATTCCTTTCGTTTTTAATCGCAAAATGTTGCTCGTAATGTAATTTAATGTCATTGCAGTGGAAATATTTTGTATTCTCAATGTGTCCGGCTTGAGGGAATTTTATGAGAACATGCCTTTCATTATATATACCAACAGCATAACACAAGTTTCTTTGTAGAAAATAGTTTTCCTTTAGCTGTCTTCGCTTAAAAGCTGCTTTTGTTACTATAATTGTTTGTTCATACCATTTTCGAAGAAAGCCTTCTATGGCTAATACCAGAGTAGTACTTGAGATATTTTTTGCAAAAGTCGAATATTTTAAGTTTATGATTTTTAAGTGGATAGTGGCACCATTTTCATTTGTCGGCACAGGCCTGTATTTTAAAATCTACATATAAATACGCAACAAAAAAAATTGTCCAACTTTTTTTACTATGTTAGAAATGGAGTACGACTTTAAATTATACACCATTAGAAAGGTATTTCTGTGTAGATGTGCACAAAGTTAAAATTATGTTAACATTTTGACTTTAAGTCAGGTAAAATTAAATACAAATTTTTCAATATTAACAACAACAAAATACACGGTCACACAGAGCTGAGAAAAGAATAAAGCACAAAGAGAAAGACAAAAAGCATAGCATTGACTTCATGTTTTTTATTTCGCTTGAATTATACCAAGGATGATAAATAAGCTTTTCTATTTCGCACCAAATAGCAAAAAAAAAGTACTAAAAGTGTCCAAATAGTACCAAAATTATTTAATACATTTGTGGTTGAATTTTAACCACAGCGCGATTCTAGTAGTGTTAAATTCCTAGATATTTTTTGACTGAAGATATTACTGTGGATCAAACAAAAGCTTAAGTAGCTTTTAAGCTTTTAAGTCGACTATAGGAAATAGTTAGGAGCTTCAACCTCTAATTATTTTTTTTTGTGTCTATGAATCCATAGTTTGACAAATTTTGTTGAAGTAAATGGGTATCACTGATTTACTCATATCAGAATTAAATAAGAGTGGCCTGACTGCCATTTATTCAAACTAAAATCGCCCAATGGTCAAAAATCGACCACAAATGTATTAAATAATTTTGGTACTTTTTGGACACTGTAAGTACTTTTTTTGGTACGAAATAGAAAAGCTCATTTATCATTCCTGGTAAAATGACATATGTAAAACCTAAACAAAATAAAAAGCATGATGGCAGTGCTATGCTTTTTGTCTTTTTCTTTGTGCTTTATCCTCTTTTAAGCTCTCTGTGACCGCGCATTTTGTAGTTGTTAATATTGAAAAATTTGTATATAATTTTACCCGGCTGAATGACATAATATTAAAATAATTTTAACTTTGTGCAAATTAACGCACAAATACCTATCTAATAGTGTATAATTCAAAGTCATGCTCCATTTCTAACAGAGTGAAAAAGGTAAGACAAATTTTTGTCTTGCGTGTTAATATATAGATTTCTAACTTCAACAGTGTAATACTTGTACAGTGAAGATTTGAATCTTGAATTCAGTGTAAAATGTGCAAGTTGAGGAAAGTACACTACATTTCAAGATGACTGGTTCAGCCGCTGAAGAAAAATTTGAATAAAAGTTTGAAACATTCGGAATTGACACACAAAAGTTAACGGGTCTAGAAAAAGTTAAAAAATCTCTGAAAGAGTTGAGATGGCTCCCGGAAATAACGCCAGAAAAAAAAATTTCTGGCGTTATTTCCTATGGCGTTATTTCAGGGAGCCAATTGAGATGTGTAGAAAAATTTAAGAATATTTTGAAAAGTCGAAAAAAGTGAGTACTGCGGAAAGAGTGAAATAAAGTTAAGAGATGATAAAAAGGCTGAATAAATTTTAAAAATGCATGTAGGTAAGTTTTAAGAATTGAAAAAATTATTTTTGCGGTGTTTAAAAAGTGCTGAAAAGTCAATTTAGTCATAATACGAGGGGACTAAGTTCTTGCTAATTTTAATAATCCAAAGTTTTGATAAATCCAAAGATGAAGGGTGATTCACAGCAAAAAATTTTTCATGCGATTCGTTACAGCTTTTGGCGTCAATTCAAGCCAATAAAAATTTTTAATACTTAAATGCCAAAACTTTATATGAAACGAATGCATCATCTGTTCATACTGTTTTAAAGTGGTTTGAAAGATTCCAGGCTAGACATTTTTCTGCAGAGAAGAAATACAAAAAGGCTGCTTTAAATCTTTGTCCGGTAAGAGAAATGTGGCTCTGGTCAAGAAATGATAGCGTTACGAATCTTGTGTAATCATATGCTAAGTATGACCTGGAAACCAAGCAACAGTTCATGGTATAGAGCCCAAAAGGAACGAATCCTTTCATTTAAGCAAGATATTATAAAATACGCGACAAAAGTGATGATTTCTATTTACATCGCCAGAACAAAATTGTAGCTCAAAACATGAAAAATGAAGATTTCTAGTTGTAGTTTTAACCCGTAGTTGGTCCCTCGTTTTAGACTATCTCCGCTCCGTTTTTCTTATTCTAACAGTAAATTTTTTAAATATTGAGTAAATAGAGAACTGAAAGTGAAGAAAAAAGAAGAAATTCTGTGTATTTTCAGCTCAGTGCTTTTTAAAAAAGTTTAAAAATTTTGTAAAGAACGCAATTGTGTATCATTCTCCGCATAAGTTTTTTTTTTTAAATTGCTAAACATATTATTTTATCTTCATATAATTAAATCAATAAACAATCAGAAGGGTTATCCACCAGTTTCAACTTTTTTAACAATTATTGCTATTTTCATTGTCATGTTACTGTTTTTGAAACATTTCGTCATTCTCCATTTAATCATTCTCCGTCGGTCGTTTTTTCTTTTTCTTTTCAACATTTCGTCATTCTCCGTTTTTTATTTATTTTTGCTTAAACTATTTATTTAAAAAATAAAAATTAAAATTTAGTCTTAAAACATTTAAATAAACTTTTCAAAAATCCAACATACATTTTTTAGGGCCGCCACCAGGTTATTTTCGAAAATCTTACTTAATTCTTTTGTTTTTTGATTAAATTAAAATTTTTGGTTTTAAGAACACTCAGATAAACTTTCTTAAAACTTTAAAAAACTTTCGGTGTTGCCACCCGGTTTTTCGTTAGTTAGTTTTGTTTAAATCAAATTTTGGTTTGATGAATTTTTAACGATTTATGCGTCGATCAATTTTTAACTGTTTGAACTATTATTTTTTATTGTGTAATTTTAATGGCGAACCTTAAAAAAGAGGAAGATTTAAAAAAATTTTCGAAAGCAAACATTTGGCAACCCTTCAAATGTTTGCTAAATCCTTTCATTAGTACGTGCACAATATGAAGGCTTTAAATGCAGTGTGTTACACAACGGGTTGTTGTCACCGACATTCACCACTAATTCAGGCGTACGGCAGGGGTGTTTACTATCACCATCTCTCTTCCTTATCGTTCTTGACGATATTCTAGATAAAGCTCTTAATAAGGCCAAAAAGAATATCCAATGGAACTTTACTGAACATCTAGAAGACCTCGACTACGCTAACTACATCTGCCTCTTATCGTCCAAACATTCAGAAATGCAAAACAAAATTGAAGACCTTGTCTTGGAATCAAAAAAGGCCGGCCTGAAAATCAACGTATCCAAGACTAAAAGCATGAAGCTAAAGGCAAACCGGAATGACATCACGCTTAGAGCTGGCAGTGATGACATCGAAAACGTCGAAAGCTTCACGTATTTAGGTAGCATTATCTCCATGGATGGTGGAGCAAAAGAGGATATTAACTCAAGAATAGCAAAAGCAAAAGGCGCGTTTGCTCAACTGAACAAAATATGGTCTTCATCCGCTATATCCACCAAAACGAGAGTACGCAATTTGATTCGAATGTGAAATCGGTTTTGTTATATGGGTGCGAAACATGGCTTGTTACTGAACAACTAACGAACAAGCTGCAAGTATTCGTCAACAAATGCTAAGGCGAATACTAAAGGTTTGGTGGCCTCGCACTATATCAAATGCCGAGCTACATCAAAAATGCAAACTGAAGGCTATAGCAAACGAGATCAAGCTGCGCAAATGGGGATGAATTGGTCACACTCTCCGGAAACCACACAGCGAAGTTTGTCGCCAGGCCCTTGAGTGGAATCCACAAGGCAGTAGAAGACGTGGTAGACCCAAAACCAACTGGAAAAGGTCGTTGGAAAAGGAAAAACAAGAATCGGGAAAATCGTGGCAAGAGATCAAAGTCATCGCAAGGGATCGTGACAAATGGAGAGATTTCATATTGGCCCTATGCTCCTCCTAGGAGTTAAAGGAGAATACATACATACATACAAAATGTTTGCTGAATTTTTCTAAAGTTTATTTAAGCGTTTTGAGACAAAAATTAAATTTTAATTTTTTAAATTTGTTGCTTAAGTAAACCTTAAAAAAAAAAACATGTGGCAGCCTTGAAAGTTTATATTAATTTTTTGAAAATGTTCAATTATTAAAAAAAGAAAATAGGTGGGGACAAAAAAGGCATGTTTTGGTTAATTTTTGGGAGATTTACTCAGCTCCTATTCCTCTGAATACTAAACAGACAGCAACTGCGAAATAGTGTGCTGAGGATTGCTTACCAAAAAATTTCGAAAAATTGTTGGTATATCAAAACTAGTAAGGGTGTAACCTTTGACCTGGCCAGCCAAATATTAAATACCCTACACTGTAGTATTTTGAAAAAAGGTGCCGCGCCCTCTTCTCCGAGTTCACCCAGTTTTTGGTCAGAGCTTGAATTTGTAGTTCTTAGTGTCTGAGTGAAATTTAGTTCGATTATCTCAAAAAACGCTTTCAGTATAGCGATTTGAAGACTTGGCTTGTATGGGAGGTGCCATGCCCTCTTGTCCAAATACGCCCAGTTTTTTCTCAGAGCTTGTGCTTGCAATTCGTAGTATTATTGTGCATTTTGGTTTCGTTGTCGCGAAAAATACTCCTAAAGTTGCATTTTGATTATATTTTTCGAATGGGCGGTAGGCGTGTCCGTTGACCGATTTCGCTCATTCTCAATACCATGAGTTAGCTTTAACAACGGAGGCAGTGTATGAAATTTCATTCAATTATCTTGCTCTGTTTTCCCAAAAAAAATTTCAAACAGACGGACATAGCTATATCGACTCAGGAGGTGACGCTGATCAAGAATATATATTAGTGTGTATTGAAATATATGGACGAGTTTTAAAACCCAATTCCACACTCAAATTATGAAAGGAGAAAAATAAACAACTCAGGAAATAAAAATTTTTTGACTTTAAAATAAATTCCTAGCTGGCCAAATGGCCATTGTTTATAAAAACTGAGTGATTTTGCACTGGAGCCTATCTAACGGTAAATTTTTTTCCAAAAAACACCACAGATCTCAATATGTGGTCAAAAACAATTTATGTGTGCAGATTTTCAGAGAGATCGTATAACGTGCAGGAGTGTCAGCAAAGAAAAAAAAAGCACTTATTTTCAATCAAACGTTTAATTTTTGTACTAGATTCCATCTAACGATTCATTTTTTTCAAAAAAAACTTGTGGTACTTGATTCGTCATAAAAAATAAACTATGCACCCAAATTTTAAGATTGGTGGAACGACGTGTGGGAGTGTCAGCGAAGGATTAAAAAATGGTATACAGCCATTTCATGCCTATCGTAACAAGATCTGCCAAACCCCTTCATTTCGCTGAAATTTGGTACATGGTTTCGTTTCATGCTTAAACTTTGAGAAATGGCAAAAAAAAAAATTTTGCGATTTTTTTTGTGGCTTGTGGAGGGGTGCAAAAAGTCGAAAAATAGGTAAAATGTAACAAACTCTCCTCAAATAATTACCAATAACTTGGCCATTTCTTAACCGATTTTCATGTTTAGACCTGTTTTGGAAAGGCATTGAATCATTCTATGCGTACAAGTTAAAATTTTTTTGTATTTGGTAAAAAGTACTAAATTTACTACTATTTTAGTACTAAACTACTAAAAACGCTTTAGTACCTATTTTCGACCTTCCAAAATATTTTTTTAGAAAAGAAGACAAAATTACCTTTCAAATGAAACTAAAATTTGGATGGTACCATTAATGGTATGGGAGTAATGATTTTTTGAACATTGCAGTACATGCAATATTTCGTATAATGTAGGTTTTTTTGTAATTTACATCATTTTAAATTCCTCGAAAGATTTTGAAAATGAAATGCGCAATACGATTACGGCCCAAGAGAACAGAACTATGAAATTTCTGGGTCCCTGGTATGGCTTTTACATTTTGAAAAGCGTTGGAGAGTTGCGATGCAGGTGCTTCATATTCAGCAATTGCACAATATCGATAAATTATGTCGGACTTTTAACTATTTGGCCATTCGAAAGGTGCCTTGGCATCAGTTATTTGGCCTTGGTGAGGTTTTTGCAAACTTGCTCTTGAAGTATTTCGTTTGAAGGAGCCACCAATACTATCTCATAGCCCTTTTACGTGAGATATAGCTAAAAAGTGCCATTGTGCGTCGAAACAAATTTTTTCTCTAAGTCCCTTTGGACTTAATCGTATTGCAGCACGGCGTATTTCATTTTCAAAATCTTTCGAGGAATTTAAAATGATGTAAATTACAAAAAAACCTACATTATACGAAATATTGCATGTACTGAAATGTTCAAAAAATCATTACTCCTATACCATTAATGGTACCATCCAAATTTTAGATTCATTTGAAAGGTAATTTTGTCTTCTTTTCTAAAAAAATATTTTGGAAGGTCGAAAATAGGTACTAAAGCGTTTTTAGTAGTTTAGTACTAAAATAGTAGTAAATTTAGTAATTTTTACCAAATACAAAAAACTTTTACTTGTGCGCATAGAATGATTCAATCCCTTTCTAAAAATGGTCCAAACATAAAAATGAGATAGGAAATTTTCCAGCTATGGGCCATTTTCTGATCGGACCTTTTTTTATATTTTCAAAAAATCATAACTTATCAGCCTCGGACATACCAATTTTTTCTCTTTTTTGACTGAAAGATTATTTTTTTTTTTCTATCCAAAAAAAATATTTTGTAAGGTAACAAAAGTGTACTCGGGCTCGTTTTTTGTAGTTTAGTACTAAAATAGTAATAAATGTAGTACTTTTTTTCAGCTTATAGCCTGATTCAATGCCTTTCCAAAACAGGTCTAAGCATGAAAATCGGTTAAGAAATGGCCAAGTTATTGGTAATTATTTGAGGAGAGTTTGTTACATTTTACCTATTTTTCGACTTTTTGCACCCCTCCACAAGCCACAAAAAAAATCGCAAAATTTTTTTTTTTGCCATTTCTCAAAGTTTAAGCATGAAACGAAACCATGTACCAAATTTCAGCGAAATGAAGGGGTTTGGCAGATCTTGTTACGATAGGCATGAAATGGCTGTATACCATTTTTTAATCCTTCGCTGACACTCCCACACGTCGTTCCACCAATCTTAAAATTTGGGTGCATAGTTTATTTTTTATGACGAATCAAGTTCCACAAGTTTTTTTTGAAAAAAATGAATCGTTAGATGGACTCTAGTACAAAAATTAAACGTTTGATTGAAAATAAGTGCTTTTTTTTCTTTGCTGACATTCCTGCACGTTATACAATCTCTCTGAAAAATTGCATACATAAGTTGTTTTCGACTACAAACTGAGATCTGTAGTGTTTTTTGGAAAAAAATCTGCCGTTAGATAGGCTCCAGTACAAAAAGTATTCGTTTCATTGAAGATAATCGTTTCTTATTTCTTTGCTGACGCTCCTACACGTCATACGATCTCTCTGAAAATTTGCACACATAAGTTATTTTAGACCACGAATCGATATCTATGGTGTTTTTGGGAAAAAAATGTACCGTAAGATAGGCTCCAGTACAAAATCTCTCGGTTTTTATAAACAATGGCCATTTGGCCAGCTAGGAATTTATTTTAAAGTCAAAAAATTTATGTTCCCTGAATTTTTTATCTCTCTTCTTTCATAATTTGAGTGTGGAATTGGGTGTTCGTTTTTCGATACACACTAATATATATACTTTTCTATATCTGCCACGCCTCCTTTTCAGCGTTATAAAAGGAAGGACAAAGTGAATATACCCTGATAGGGTACAAAAACACTGCTAAAATAACATATAGCTTTAAATGAGATGAAGCTTTATTGTGGTCTCTGGAGTCGAAAAAATTCCCATATTTTCTTGATCTGGCGCCTTGTCATTATTGGCTATGGAAAAAAATTTTAGGAGCTACCATTGCGGAGATAATTAATTCAGATATCGAAAGATTCAAAAACACGATTTTAAGGACTGTTTGAATTTTTATTTGTAAAAGATCTGTAGAATGGAGTTGCATGTAAATAAAAAATTGCTGCTTTAACTAAATCATCATTTAAATAATATTTTCAACTAAGTATATTGCAAAAAATATAAAATATTTCATATACTGTAGATATGTATGAATGTTCGTATGCATATCATTCTTACGTTTCCTATTAACGCAACATATCGCTTTAACATTGTTCTTTACAGAGTGCAGACTAGTTACGTCTCAAATTACAAATTTCCTTTTTCTTTCTCCATAACCATCGTAGCAAGAAATATCTTGCTGGCTTTACTTGGAAAATATCTTTTTGTGTATATTAATTATATCTATGGAACTTAACGCATCGAATGAAGTATGAACTAAGGCGTCTTACCAACCTCCCCCCTCTCCCCTTCTTGTGTTGCATTTTTATGTTTTCACTTTCACAATTTTTTTGTTTCTTTTTCTTGAATTTTTATTGCTTTTTTTGTACTGCCAGCCAAGTTATTTATTATTACATTGACTTCTAATCTGTCGATGGGCAAAGACAGACAGACAGATAAACAGACAGTCAGTTAGACCGACTATAACTGTCTATGGTCTTCTCATCTTTCAAAGTTACTTTTGTACATAATGCATATTAAGTTAACTACTATGATGGTAATATTTTCAATTATATTGCTATAATAAAATTTTTTATACAGTCGTGTGCTAAAAAGTTGTACTTTCGTACTAAATTATAGTAAACATTTGAGCTGCTATTTGAAAAACTTTGGAATAATAATAGATTTGCAGTTAACGATGATTGTGATCATTGAGATGTGTCTCTTTTAAAATTGAAAATGCTCTAGTTATGAAGATTTAAATAAATTGACCATCAATCATATCTGCAGCTTGTCTTAAATATATCTATTACATGCTTTTGGCCATGACTGTAGTCAATAAAAAGCGACAAGATTTATTTATTACATATTTTTTTCTCTAAATGTTACATTTTATTGTTTTGTGGTCGTCGACTTTAAATTTTATATTAATTTTTTGCACTTTTACAACGCGATAAATCATATAAATTAAGTTTATGCTCAGAAAATAACAGATATTGCTGTTGCACTTTGGTTATATTGTAAATTTTCAAAAAAAACTTGCTAAAAATTAATCAAGCGTAATTTATAATTCATAACCTTCCTTTTAGTTTCGATGAAATTTTTGCTAAACATTTGTTTGACGAAAAACAAATTTGCAAGGCTATATACCTTGAAAGTTGAAATAGATTTTCTATATCAAAAAACAAAGAAAAAAAAATAAATATGCATTCCAAAAGCTTAACATTTTTGACAAATAATTAATATCAAACATTTTGGCACGTGTTTGACTGATTTTTTCTAAAGCTTGAAATAAAAATCGAAAATAAAACCGCAAATTTTGTTTTAACAATTCGAAAAAAAAGAAACATAATTTATGGTGATCTTTAAAAAAATGTTCACTAATTATAGTAAGCTTATTAAATTGTTGGTGAATAAAAGATTAATTTAAATAATTTTTAAATAAACAAGTCAGATTTATATTCATTAAAAATAACGCTATGTTATTGAAAAAAACTTTAACAAAAGCATTATTTTCTATAAGAAAGTTTCACTCAAATGTTTGCTTATGATTTAAATTATTGCTCCACTTAAGAACTAGAAAGTACCGCAGTTATTATCATTTTTAATAATTTCACTCATTTAGATGAAATTAGATTCAAAATAATTTTTGCAAAAATTTCTCAAGAAAAAAAACAAGTAAGGGTGGTATCTTTGGCCTGACCAAAAACTAAATACCCTACACTGCATTTCAAGTATATTATTAGGAGATTATAAGAACAAATTGCTTAAATGGGAAGTGCCACGCCCTCTCCTCCGAGCTTACCTTGATTTTGCGTAGAGCTCGCATTTACTGTTCTGAGTGTTTGAGTGAAATCCGGTTGGACTATCTCAAAAAACACTTTCATTACATAATTTTGAAACTTTTGCTTATATGGGAGGTGCTACGCCCTCTTGTCTGAGTTGACCTCTTGCGTGTGGCTTGCATTTATAGATCCGAGTGTTTGAGTGTAATTTGGTTGGGTTATCTTAAAAAACGCTTTCCGTATAACATTTTGAAACTTTTGCTTATATAGGAGGTGCCACGCCCTCTAGTTCGAATTCGCCTAGTTGTTGCTCAGACCTTATACTTATTTGCTCTAGTATTTATGTGTATTTTGCTTCTGTTATTGCAAATAATGCTCTTATTATTGCATTTTGAATATATTTTTCGTATGGGCGGTAGGCGTGTTCGTTGACCAATTTTGCTCATTTTCAATTCCCCGAATTAACTTTGACCACGGAGGCTGTGCACCAAATTTCATTGAATTATCTTGCTCAGTTTTCCCATAAAATGTATTTCCACACACACCCAGCCAGCCACCCAGCCAGCCACCCAGCCAGCCACCCAGCCAGCCAGACAGATGGACATGGCTATATCGACTCAGGAGGTGACGCTGATCAAGAATATATATACTTTTCCATACCTGCCACGCCTCCTTCCCTGCGTTACAAACGGAAGGACAAAGGGTGTAGGGTATAAAAATTAAAGGGACGACTCATAAAAATTCCTACTAATCAGGTAGTTGGAAAAACATATTTTTAAGCCAGAACTACAATGACATAATGATTTTGTTAACCTCATCTATAGAGAGTGCCTTACATTTTCAAGAATATACTCTTGCTGCTTTTTTGGACAATGTGAGCACAAATACAATTTTGGAAGCTTTAACTAAAGCTGACGTGAATCGTCCTATTCAAGAAGGGATCAAAACACGCTTAAGGAGTCGCGTTATTAAAGTAGAACGGGGGCAGAGTGTCTGCCAAAAATACGCAACTAGAGGTACTCCACAGGGAGGTGTTTTATTACCACTTATGTGGATACTTTCTATATGCCCCGTTTTGCGAGCACTTAATAAAAACGGTATCATAGTGGTAGCCTATGCTGATGACATTATTATTCTAGTCGAAGGCATATTTCTAGACACAATGAGTAAACTTCTAGAAAGTGCTCACGCATTAATCAGCAGATGGGCGTTAAGAAATGGGCTTAATGTTAATCCTTCAAAAACAGAAATAGTATTATTCACAAGGAAACACAAAGTTGCTGTCTTTAGAAATATTTCTCTTGATAATATCAATTTAACAAATTTCTAGGAACAGTTCTAGACCGCAAAACTAAACTGTAAACCCAATATAGAAAACAGTATAAATAAGGTAATGGTGCTTTTTTGCTTGTAAAAAATTCTACGGCATCACTTGCGGCTTTGACCCTAAAATTACCTTCTGGATCTACACTGCAATAGTTAGGCCAGTTTTATTGTACGCAATACATGTGTGGTGAAACTAGAAACTAGAAAGATTACAACATATTTTGTGCATCGGCATCACTTGAGCCCTGAGGTCCACTTTTTCAGAATCTTTAGACGCTATACTTCTTTTGTTGCCTATCGATCTTTTCGCTAAAGGTGTGGCCTACAAAACTAAAATTAGACTTTAAGGATCGGGTTTCTTTAAATATAGACCCTATGGGCACAGTAACATAGGTAACATCCAGAGTGTTATTACTGATTACATGGTTCCCAAACTTTCTATGCAGAAAAGTTTTTTGGTCACATTCCCGTCTAGAGAATTGTGGAACTCTTGAGGTGACAATCCAGCAGAAATTATAAACGTTTACACAGATTGCTCTAAATCAGAAAATGGGGTTGGAGCTGGCTTCTATATATATTCGAAGAACAATCATTTAAATTACCAGATGAAGCAGCATTTTCCAAGTGGAAATTTTCGCGATTAACAAAACGGTCGACTTCCTTAAAGAAATAGTAAGGAAATCGCTTTGTACGTCGATAGTCAAGCCGCCTTAAAGCCCTTAAAATCAGACTGTTTTAAATCAAAGACAGTTTTTCAATATTATACTGATTTAAATTACCTCAGCGAAAAATATCAGGTATCTCTATAGAGGATGCCATCGCATTGCGAAATTTTAGGAAATGAAAAGGCAGATCTTTTAGCAAAAAATGGAGCTCTTATAGGAGCTCATTATAATTCCAGCCCCGCTTCAAGATTTCTTCTCCTTGAAGAACTCGCAAATGCTAACAGTAGCAAACACATGCTGGGAACAATTCCCAACTAGCGCTATAACAAAACACTTCTGGCCTTGTTTTCACAATGTTTTCCAAATATATGCTATCCTTGACGTGGAGTGAGTGCAGTTTGCTGACCAGAATTGTGACTGGTCATTGCCTAATGGGGCATCATGCCTTTACATTGGGCATAATCTCGAACAACTGGTGCAGAATCTGTCACGAACCTGAAGAAGAGGAAACAATTGAACATCTTTTATGCCTCTGCCCTGTTTTGGCAAGAGCTAGACTAAAATGCTTTGGACAGCCGTTCTTTAACTCACTAAAATTCACCTAAGTGAACTGACAAGATCCTTTAGTTTGGACAAACATCATACTGAAAGGACCAGAGTTTATGAATAGACTTTAATAAAAGAGTTTGTGGTATCACTATGGACTCTTGTGGTCTATGTGTGGCAGTATTGCCACAAACATCTTTCTCAAATTGAATCAGCAGCGAAATACAGAGAAGCTTTTTATTCGGAAAAAACAAGCAGGATTTTATCTAAATGAACATTTGTAATACAGAACTAAAAAATACTTATTGGCAAATAACAATTTTAAGAGTTGAACAAAGGAACGTGGAACTATAAAAACTAGACATAGACTTCAATATCTTTTCTGATAGGATCGATCGAAGTGTTAACTCAAATCTATGGTATATGCATGGTGCTTCACCCAAGATCATTTAACTTGTCAAATTTTAAATGAGGTTTCATGAGGAATTGCACAGTAATTACTGGAGGGAGCTTAGTGCCCAAATGATCGCTATCACCAAATGCTAAACTTTGCGATGATTTTTATCTCAAGGAGACAACTTTGAGCTGAAAACAATCCCGAACCAAATAATTTTGGGTGCGATCCTCAGCATAGTCATAATATGCTCACAATTAAGTTTTGTAAAATTTTAAAAAAGTTTATCTGAGCGTTTCTGAAACTGAAAATTTAAATTTAGTCAAAAAAATTATGAATTATATAAGATTTTCGAAAATAACCAGATGGCAGCCCTAAAAATGTATGTTGGATTTTTAAAAAGTTTATTTAAGTGTTAAAATTTGTATTTTTTAAATAAATAGTTAAGTCAAAACTAACAAAAAAAAAAAAAAAAACCAACGGAGAGTAATGAAATGTTGCAAAAAAAAAAAAAACGATGGAGAATGATTAAACGGAGAATGACGAAATAGTAATATCACAATGAAAATAGCAAGTTTTAATTTTAGAAAGTTGAAATTGGTAGATAGCCCCTCTTATTGTTTATAGATTGAATTATATAGAGATAAGATAATATGTTTAGCAATATAAAAAAAACTTACGCGGAGAATGACACTTGCGTTCTTTATAGAAATTTTAAACTTTTTTTTTTAAAAAAACCCCACCAACACTCACTATTGAAGAACCAAAACTGACTGATCTGAAAATACACTGGATCTCCACTTTCTCTTCACTTTCTGTTCTCTATTTACTCAATATTTTAAAAATTTACAGTTAAAATAAGAAAAACTAAGCAGAGATAGTCTACAATGGGGGACCAATTTCTATGCATGTCCATTCTATTTAAAAAAAAATTTTTCGAAGATTTAACACTGAAAAACAGTTGATGAAAATAACGTAGTGGTAGCTGATAATGTGAAACGGGAAAATTAAGTAAACTAAAAAGCAGTTAGGGATAAAACGGAGAATGACATTTTAACTCTTTATGTTATAGTTTCATAGCAAAATATTAAGAATTGTATTTTTAAGCTATTCATATAAAAGCTCTGATTAAGTATCTGTATTAAGCAGATAAAATATAAAATTTTAAATTTAAACATTATTTTGAGCCCCGAGACTTTAAATGGTACATTTTTTGGAGAATCACCCATATACTAAATATCTTTCTTTTAATTTATTCATTCAAGCACCTGCTTTTAAGATTTTTAATTTTGTTTCGAACGCCGAATACAATCGATATAGGTTGATACCAAATGATTTCCCCCTTTTATTGTTAAAGTTGCTCCATTGATCTTTTAACATAAATAAGTGACCACATTAAGGAAAAAAAAACAATGGCATAAACAAAAAACTTTGAAGAAACCTGTTGATCGTCACATAAAACCGATCAAATTAACAAGTGAATGAATTTTGTATTTTTTTCTTTGTTTGTTCGTTCGAAAGAGACTGGTCAACTCCATTGAATTTGTGGATTTCTTTCTTCGATTTTTATTTGTTTTGGATCCGCCGTTAGTTGATTGGCAAGCACAAGCCGAAACCAAATCAACTAATTAGAATAAATTAAAGAGATTCCTATGGAGTTCGATATCGCCCCCCCTGTCGCCAACTCCATTGTGTGAGCTGCTGCTGGGCTTATGGCATTTGGTCAAGTTATTTGGTTTTTAATGACATATAAAACGAGTTTTCATCTATTTGTTTCGGTTTTTGTTTTCTTTTTGACTTAATTTATTTGAAATAGTTGGAAGATTTTAAAATATTTTTTGTTTAGTGTATCTATTGTTTATTTTTTTTAATGATTTGTTCAAATTTATGCTTTTCTTTTAAATGGTTAAATACATTTTTTTTTTTATATTTTAATTTGTTTTAATCAGCTGTTAAGTATTTGGTTTTCTATTTTGTTTTTAATTTGTTTTCAATGTATTTTTGATTATGAATATGAATGAGTATTAAAATGTTATTAATTTAAATACATATATGTTTTTTTCTTTTTGATCTAGAGAAGTGTATGCTTTGCCATGTCAATGAGTAGAGCTGTATTTGAACTTTGGGTATTTGGATCATATATTAGCTTCTGTGGTCTTTAATGTAGTATTTTTAAGTTTACTGTCTGCGTAAAAATTATAATACAAAGAAATATCTTTGAAGTGATTCATGCAACATTTGCATAGAAAGTAATTTTGACGTTTTTTTTTTTAAAATAGCCCGATAGATCATTAACAAAAATATATTTTCCCATAACACAGATCTTTTGAACTCATAAGCATTAAATAATTGCATTTTTATAGTTTGTTTCATAGATTTACAATTTGGAGATCTCATAAAAAACTAAAGACGAGGGTAGTTTTTGAATTATGTTTATTTATTTTTTCAAAGAAACATCATCACTTATATTGACTTAAGTATTCAAAAGCTTAAGATTTGACAATTTCGTGCAAAGGGTAATCAAAATAAATATAATTCAGTTTATACCAAATAATTCGATTAATATCAAGAGTCTTAGCCAACAAAATAAAAAAAATAAAAAATGAAGTGTTGATATTGGTCTTGCCAAAAATTGAGCACCCTACATGCAATGCATGTAAAGTTCTCATGAGAGTCTTGAGAGCTGAATAACTCTGTTAGTAAAGTTTTATCACTGACGTTTTTTGAATCAGAATCACCTCATATCCTCCACTGTGTATGTTTGATACAGCAGGAAGTCCTTAGAAAAGTTAATAAATCCGCGACAGTTTGGTTCTTGGCCTGGTAGATCCAGAGTCGACACCATAGCAGATGTTACAAAGAACGTACAGATTGCCCAGAGTGGATATCAACATAGGAGATTAATATTAGGTTGGAGCGAAATTTGTTTTTTGCGATTTTCGAAATGGCTCACATGCGAAAAGATGCTCCATAATATTCTTAATAAAAAATGTAATATCGTAGTGTAATATGAATATGTCTTTTGACAAGAAAAGATGTGAAAAATGCATTTGACAGAGCCAGATGGGTTGACATGATCGATGCCCTAGAAAACCGTTTTCAGGTTCCTGAATATCTTAAGAAAATGGTACGTAAACAGTAAAAATTTAAGTTAAATTTTGAAACCAAAATATAGAATATATATATAGAATATATATAGAATATTATATAGATTAATGCCAAAAAAGTTTTAATTCTAAACTATTTTGGAATAAATTTCATACTTTCTTTAGAATAAATTTTAAACTTTTTTGGAAAAAATCGGAATTTATTATCAAAAAATTTTAAAATCAATACTAAATGAAATCAAAGGAAAGAAAAGTAAACTATAATTTTTAGTGTGTAGTTACGTCAGTAACAGAACTCTTGTTTACGACACTAACAGCGACATTCGACACAAACAAATAACGGCTTGCGCAGCGCAAGGCTCCATCCCTAGCCCAGACCTCTAAAATGTTTACTATGCTAAGGGTCAGAAAGACTGATGATACTCAACGGAAGTTAAACCAGGGGCTGAATCGCCACATCAGTGAACGTAAAATCATGTATTTAGTTATGCAAAATACATGAGAAACACATGATTTTACTTCACGAGTTGTACGGTCACGGATGCGTCGATTCGACCCCAGATGAGGCTACGAGTGCGGCCGTGTATGCACGACCACGATCTCAGACTAGACTCGGAAAAACCAGAGTTACTAATCCTGAACAAATAAGACATACCGCTTTAAGTTCCGATAAGTATACTTTCGGTAACATACATAACGAAAAAGTGCTAAAATATCTGGGTGTGTGGTTGGACTTAAAGCTGACCTACTGGGCGCAGAAACAGAATGCGGCTACTAAACCTGGTTATGTGATGGCATCACTGTGAAAATTAGTGGCAAACACAGGTGGACCGACTGCAAGGTAAACTATGACAACACGCAGCTCATATCAGGACATGGCTATTTTCAGAAATTCCTAAACAGAATAAGGAAAACAAATAGACCAGTCTTCGGATTCGGCGACGCAGAACTCGACTACGCTGAACATGTACTTTCTTCAGCTGCGGAAATTGGGCACAGAGAGACAGGAATTACCGGATCGTGTTGGTTCACTAACATTCAGAAACATTATACAAACTATGCTTGTTAGCAAATAAAATTGGTTATTAATAAGACGATACGTAGAAAGCGTTCTACGCTTAAAGAAAGAGACTTGGATGCTTTTCAAGATGCCAGAAGTCAAGCAATTATTTGTCGCTGCCGCTATGGCGCAATTTATTTAATTTTTTTTGGGGGGTGTGGACATATATCAAGGAGGTTCCAGAATAGAACAACTTTCATCCTGACAGAAGGCAGTCGTTAGGATCTTGTTCATCCTTGGATATGGCCAAAGTTCTGTTGCGGTTTCTTCTCTCAGTCTACAAACTTTTGAAAAAAAAAAAAATCGCAACTCAACCAAAATACTTAAATATACTAGAAATCTTTATAGCAAGGTCTGATTAGAATCTTGTCTGAACTGGCTAAAAGGGCGTGGGACCTTCCAGACAAGAAAAATGCTATTTTGAAAGGAGAAAAATCAATATCATAATTTTTACTCTGCTCGGGTAGTAAAAAAATTGAGTAATTTACACTTAACTTCAAACATAAATTACCTTACGTATATTTACAAATAAAATAAAGTAAAATAATAAAGTAATATTTACTCTAAATTGTTTACATTTTTCTAGAGTAAATGATGCTTTCAGCCAGAAAAATGTATAACAATTTTTACTTTATAGTTCTAGTAAAAATATTTTTATTTGGAAAGACATTTGCTTAATATACAAATTTTATGCCTTTTCAACATTTAGGTCAGTGGTACATAGGTCTAACAAGTTTGGAATTGTTAGTAAAAATAATATGTTTCTATCTCTCAAACGGACGGACCCAGGTTCGAATCCCAGTAGGGTTAGTTGGTTTTTATTTTTGTTTGAAACTTACAGCAACGTGAATATCAGTTATACTGGAAGGTTATTCGAAAATTCAGTATTTACTAAAACATTAAGGTAAAATATATTTTATTAGGGAGTTGCCACTATTTTGACTTGAAATTCTTAAGCTTACTATTGGGCGTACAACTTAAAAACCGGAATTTTTTAGCGAAATTTGATGCTTTATTGTGGAAAAATGTTACAATATATTTTATTCAAAGTATTGTTCATTGGAAGCTACAACATTTCCCCATCTTTTAGGCAATTTATGAATTCCATCCCAAAAAAATTGGCTTGGCGGCCAAAAATAAATCGAGCCAATTTTCGATATCTTGAACTTAAGTGAAGCGTATTCCTGATAGGGCATTCTTCATCGATCGAGACAAATGGTAGTCTGATGGTGCAAGGTCTGGGCTATAAAGCGGGTGAGGCAAAATTTCCCATCCGTTGTTTTCCGTTGTTTTCCAGGTAATTTTTGACTGGGGCAGCAATATGTGGCCGAGCGTTATCGTGGTGGAAAATGATTGACTCATGTCTGGTCGCATACGTTGGCCGCTCTGCCTGGATTTTCTGCTTCAATTGGATCAATTGTTGACGATAGAATTGAGCATTAATGGTTTGGCCACCTGGCAACAGCTCATAATGGATCACACCTGGCTGGTCCTGACCAGGACGTTCTTTGTCTTCGACATCAAAATGACCATTTCTAAACCACTCACGACAGCTTGATTCAGCTGGACAATAGTCCCCATAAACTTCTACAAGAATGCGATGACTTTCGGCAGCTGTTTTCTTTGCAAAAAAATGACCCACTAGAACTCCCCCGCAAATGCTGTCTTTTTGTCCAATTTTCGAAGTTATTCATCGTGAAAAATAATAATAATGCACACAAGATAAAATTGTTTTGTTGACTGATTTTGACAGCTGTCTAATGTACCTTCAAAATGACATATATAAAGTTCGAGCTTTCACGATATTTAGTAGTACGAACACCCACCGTCAAATTCCGGTTTTTAATTTGTACACCCAATAGCAATAAAGAGATATAAAAAGCGTGTGAAAGCAAATTATTCCAAAATACTAGGGATGATTGGTGCAAACTCTGAGCAACTACTGAGTGAATTCGGACAAAAGGGCGTAGCACCGACCAACTTTTCAGATACTTAGAAAAGTGGATGCAAGCTGTTACTGTTTCCAGCCACGCCTTCATCTCTGCGTTACAAATGTAAGGCCAACGTTACTATATGTATGCATCCCCGGTGTAGGGTATGCAAAGACATTTTTTGTATGCGACTTAAGTACCTCATAAATATGACATGAACACAACCTACACAAAAACTTTAAATTGCGATTTTTCCATTTTTCCACATTTTTTTTTATTAAATTAAAAACTTTTAAAAAAATATAAAAACATAAATAAATTATACTCACCACGGGGAAATAAAAAAAAAATCATTTCAAGATGATTTTTATAAAGGTGAAGAAGAAGCAGAAGAAGAGGTGGAGGAAAAAACAAGACGCAACAAGCGAGAGATCATAAAATGTATCTTGTGGTTGTGTTTTTTTAATGTTAATTTTTTTTATTTTTTTTTTTGTTTTTTTTTTTTTGAAGACAAAAAATGTTGCAAGATGAAGTGTTGTTGTTTTTATTGTTATTTTTGGAAAAAAAAAAAATTAGTATCACTATTGACGTGTTCACTTTTGACAAAAATGTTGAGATTAAGCAAAATGCTTAAACATTTTAGCAATTTTTTCTTTGTGTTTTGTTTTTTTATTTGCATTTTTATTCTATTATTTTTTTATTGTTATTATTTGTGTTTTGTTTTTTTTTTTCTTAATTTTCTAAAGTTGTCACATTGAAAAATTTTATGGCTTTCAACGCGGAAATTTACGATTGACGTGGAATTAAGCAACAAAACTGTTTTTTTATCAAGCGAAAGAAATATTTCCTTAATCGTTTTTTTGTTTTTGTTTTTGTTTTTGTTTTTGGCTCACCGTTATGTGATTTTTCATTTAATTATTTATTTATTTTTTTTTTTTTTTAAAAAAAGAATGAATTTTTTTTGAAATTTTTCTTTAAATTTGAAAATTTGTCACTTTCTGTCAAACATTTTCATTTTTATTGCTTTTTAAGCTTTTGAAAAAAAAATTTTTTTTTAAATTTTTTATTAATAAACATAAAAAAAATTATGCTAGTTTTAGAAATATTTTTTTTTTTTAATTTTTTCTTATAAATATTTTTAAGTTTTTGTCGATGAAAGAAAATTGCCTTAATTTTTTTAAAAGCCACGAACTGCATAACCTGGCAAGCAGTTAACAACTGAGTAAACTTTATTTTCATTTGGCCAACATAAGACCCAACCTTTTGTTGGGGGTTTTTTCCTTGAAGTTACAACAAAACACGAAAAAAAAAAACAAGCAAATTCTTAGTTCGTAAAACTCTAACTACTATGACACTGAAACTTCACATACAGTACGTAAGCGCACCTGTAAGTATGCATCATTATAAATAAATTTCAACAAATTCACCACACTAAAAAGTTACTACTTTTAACCTTTTTTTTTGTTAAAGCAAGAAGTAAATGAAAGAAAATGTAAATAATTGTACGTACATACGTACGTACAAGTTAAACGACAGTTGTTGCTACGTTGTTGTTGTTGTATTTAAATTTCCGCGTTTCTTCACATTAATCGCCTAAAAGCACGCAATGAAAATTTCTGCAATTGCGCCTAAAATGCGCCCATGCTACGCCGCCGTTTGCTTGACTTGGCTTGGCTTGTTTGTTGATGAATTAAAACAACAATAACAGCGCAATGAGTATTACTACAACAACAACAATTATTACCAAAAAAGGAAACCCTTAATAAACGGAATTTCATATTTGGACCCCCGCCCCACCCCCTTACATCATTTGTTTTTCGTTTTTTTTTTTTGTTTTTTGCTTTTTAATTTTCAATTTTGTTTTTCCTTTGCAAACGTTTTGTCATTTCATATGCTGGATATTTAAATGAAGTTGCTGCTATTTGTTGTCATAGTTGTGCAACAACAACAACAACAACAACAACAACAACAACAACAACAACAAACAGTAATAACAATAATTAAAAAAAATGAAACGCAACAAAATTTAATGTTAATTAATTGTACATTTTCCGCTTTTCATATTTTATAGAGCCCCTTATTGCAGGTGAACACATGTCGTTGTTTTTTATTGCATGACCCCCTTAGGACTTGAATCCTTGAAAATTTTATGCATTCTTTTCTAGTAGCTTCTTATCATCAGTGTTCTTCGTTTCGGCATTTTGTTTAAATTTGCTTAAAATTTGGCATATCTGACTTCTTTTAAGATAAATTTGATTCCACAAAGAACCCAACATTTTGCGTCCCACTAATTTTGATCTTAAAAAAATGTCAAATTTGACATTTAAATGGTTTAATTCATTATTGTTTTCTAAAAATGTCATAGGTTACTGTCATCATTGGAGTGTTGTGCAATGATAAAGGATTGCTAAAGTGGCCAAAATGTCTACAGCTTGGCTGTCCTCAGCGACAAAAATTGAATTGAGACCAAGTTAACTACTTTTACGTTCGAAAACAGAAACGTTTCAGAAAACTTTTGCATAATATTACTAACTAGTATCGCCGGTGGCCAAAATTTGGCCTTTTACTTTGAGATAGATACACTTCTTCCGAGTGCCGTTTGGTAAAAAAGAAAGCCAGAACATTGAGTATTCATTAATCGTAGCAACATTTTTTATATGCAGCAAGCTCAGTATCCAAAATGTCGCTAGAAGTATCGAAAAACATCCGAAATATCGAAAAGAGCTCAAAAGTATCGAAAAACATCGGTATGTATATCGGCAAATGTCCAAAAGTATCGAAAAACATCCGAAATATCGATAAAAGTCCAGAAGTATCGAGAAATATCCGAAATATCGGCAAAAGTCCAGAAGAATCGAAAAACATCCAAAATATCGAAAAGAAGTTCAAAAGTATTGAGAAACAGCACGCTCAGTATCCAAAATGTCACTAAAAGTATCGAAAAACATCCAAAATATTGAAAAGATCTCAAAAGTATCGAAAAACATCGGTATGTATATCGGTAAAAGTCCAAAAGTATCGAGTAACATCCAAAGTATCGATAAAAGTCTAAAAGTATCGAAAAATATCCAAAACATCGGTAAAAGTCCAAAAGTATCGAGAAACATCCGAAATATCGATAAAAGTCCAGAAGTATCGAGAAACATCCAAAATATCGATAAAAGTCCAGAAGTATCGGAAAACATCCAAAATATCGGTTAAATTCCAAGAGTATCGAGAAACATCCAAAACTTCGATAAAAGTCCAAAAGTATCGAAAAATATCCAAAATATCGGTAAAAGTCCAAAGTATCGAGAAACATTCAATATATCGATAACAGTCAAAAAATATCGAAAAACATCCAAAATATCGGTTAAATTCCAAAAGTGTCCAAAATATCGATCAAAGTCCAAAATATTGAAAAACATCCAAAATATCGGTGCAGAACGTCGACAGAGTGCAACGAAACAGGTTTCGAGCAAGCAAGAGAAAAACAACAACAACAAAATTTCTCTCACTCCACTGTGTTATTCATTTTCTTAACAACACAGCATAACACTGTGGATGCTGTTGTTGTTGTAATTATATGGGAAACTTTGATCCTGTTTTTAAATGCCTTAATGGCAACTTATGAGGATTCGTGCATTCTACACCACAGTACCTTTCATATAAAAAATATCGAAAATCGGTTAAATGGTAAGCTCGCAAAAGGGGCGCAAAAAAAACTGTTCACGTATTAATATATAGATAAGACGCTTATAACGTTGATCAATATACGCTTTAACCCTTTTGGGAACTTTTTTTCTCCTTTTGACTTTAAAAATCTTTACTGTTTGTTCATTTTCTTACTACTAAGAGCCATTTCAACAATAATTGAAAATAATTTTGGAAAATTTTTGTTTCAAAGTGGTTTTTGGGATACAAGCCATATGACATGAAATGTATTGATAGGTAATAAGAGTACCAAAATTTACATTTAAATTTTTAGAATAATTCCAATGATTTTGTGCTTATATATCACATCAAATCATATATAAGGTGTAGTTAAAAGAAATCCATTATTTTTGTATGAAATTGAAGGGTTTGTTTAATAGGGGAAGAGTACCGCCATTGGACATGGTTCGGGTGTGGGCACCCCCCCCCCCCGTAACTTTTGACAGAAAACAAATGCGGCTGTTCTGACAAATGTTAAGCGCGTGTTATGATAGCAAGAAGTTTTTGTGCATTTACTGGAGCAAACAGAAGCTTTTGCTTGATGCTGAGAAGAAAATTATTTTTGAATAAGTGAAAGCTGAATTTAATCTATATTTATGCAGTATATTTGTTATATTTTGTGATTCAAATCCGAATGCAACCAAAATGTTCGCACAACATAATTTGCTCATTGCTTTTCAAAGTGGCTATTAAAGTCGAGTATGGGCCCCGAATTGGTCCGGGTGTGGGCACCCCTCTTTTTTTATTTAAAGCGTGTGTTTTACTGAAATATCGTCGTGGATACCAACGTTACTAATTTAAATGGTAATCTTATACCATTTTACGCTTTTTTAGTGGAAAAGAAAGAATCAAGAGGCTCTTTAAAACTATCGTAGAAAAAAAGTTATTTTCATTAAGTGTGGGTAACACTTTGCAAAAAATCTCGGTATTCAGTTTCCAGACAAGTAGACCGGGGAGCAGATGGCGGGCATGGATTGGTACAAAAAATTCATGCTTGGTAAAAGAGCAATGTCAAAAAGATCTAGAAATTACGTCACCTAGATAGCTTAATCTGCAAAACAATTGATCTGTCATCAGCCGAAGATAATCAAGTCTGGTTTCGGGGCAACATGCATGATGCCATTTGATCCAGACGTTTTCAGTGACGCTGATTTTGTCAAAGCCGTTGAGCAGAATTTGTTAAATTTTTGTGATTCAATGTTTCCGAACTAAGTTAATTTTGCTTTCTTCTCCATTTGATTGCGTTAAATTTCATATTTTCTCATTTTTAGCTGATTTTCTAAGGGTGCCCACAACCGGACACAAACATTTTTTTTTTTTGTTAAAAATTATCACTTCACTATTTTTTTGATATAATTTTTCCACTTGACGAAATCAATTTACTTTCATCACCAATAGTTAGCTAAGGTCTTTAGCTTTTTATTGACACTTACATGTCTGCATAATATAGATTTAGTCAAAAGTTATAAGTCGAAAACAAAACGGTGCCCACACCCGGTACCCTTCCCCTACATATAGAATGATCGGATCTAAGTCGAATATGCAGCATTTTGTTTGATAACTTTCTGCCATTTTGAAGATAATTTCATGATGCCTCTCTCATAGAAACCCTGGTCTTTATGATCAAAAAACTGTAGCAACCGTTTTTCGCAAACATCTCTTGAAACGAATTTTTCACCAGCAAAATCGTATGCCATCACTTGGTGCTAAGTCCGGGCTATACGGTGGATGCATAAGAACCTCTCAACCAAACTCTCGGAGCTTCTGATGAGTAAGTTATGACTTCTGTGGCCAGGGGTTATTATGATGAAAGACAACTCCTCTTCTATTGGCCAAAGCCGGCCGCTTCTGAGCGATTGCTTCCTTCAGACGGCCAAATTGTTGGCAGTACATGATCGATCCCACCAAACACAGAGCAAAACCTTTCTGGCAGTCAATCCTGGCTTGGACACCTTTTGCGCCGGCTGATTGCCATTCGATAACGACCGTTTTCGCTTGAGTGATCCATTTTTCATCACCAGTTATCATCCGCTTCAAAAATAGATCGATTTTGTTGCGATTCAGTCGTGATTCACAGATAGAAATTAGGTCTATAAAATTTTTCTGTGTTAACTCGTGTGGCACCCATACATCGAGTTTTTTTGTATCCGTCCTTATTCAAATGGTTCCAAACGATTTTTTGTGCAATGTTCAGCTCCTGTGCAATCGAAACAGTGCTTACATGACGGTCGGCTTTAACGATTTCCATAATTTGATCAACATTTTGACAATTGGCCTACCGGAGCGTGGTTCATCTTTAACCTCAAAATTACCGGAACGGAATCGACGAAACCAAAATTGCGCATGGTTGGCTGTTAAACATAAAGAAGAAGTTTTTTTAGTACTAACTATCATCTTTACAACGACATCTGTTGTAAATAAGTGAAATAAAATCTAAGCCAGATACAGAATACTATAGCCATCTATTGAGAAAATAATGGATTACTTTTTACTACACCTTATATTAAAAATTTTCTAATAAAAAAAATTTTAAAAATGTGTTATGCCATAGTATAAATCGGCACCGAGTAAGAAATACTCTACACCTAATACTAGAGGTACAAACCATTTCAAAACGATCAAGATTTTTTTTATGGCATCCAATTTGACTATAAATTGGCATAAGCAATAGTTGCATAGTGAAAAAAATTACTACCAAATATTTTTTCAAAATTTTAAAAAATGGCGGAGATATGGGACTTTGAAATTTTTAGGTTAGTTTTTTTTGAGAAGCTATAACTTCGGTTGCATTTATCCAATTTTCAATTTTATAAAGTTATATGATTTGTCTTAAAACAGGCTTTAAAATAAAAACTAGCAAACATTTTTTTTTTTTTTTTTCATATAGTTTACACTGAAAAAAAAAAATTTAAATTGAGTTTCCCAAAATACGTCCTTTTTAATATTTTTAATTTTTCTTGTAAAAAAAGCTACAAGTGTAACTTACCAGTCCTCCAAAAATTGGAGTGGGCCTCCCAGTGGTTCTCCAGAAAAACAATAAAATGTAGCTTTTGCCGCAATTTTTCAGTACAATTTTTTTGAATTTGAAATTTTTAATTAAACGTTAATTTGAATTTGAAAAAAGTGCGTTGGTACTTATATTAGTAATATACGAGCAAAAAAACAGTCAATAAACTATTTTCAGCATTTGAAAATTTTTTTTAATAAAAATTTTAAATTAAAAAAATGTACTGAAAAATTGGGGAAGATGCTACATTTTCTTGTTTTTCTGGAGAACCACTGGCAGGCCCACTCCAATTTTTGGAGGACTGGTAAGTTACACTTGTAGCTATTTTGACAAGAAAAATAAAAAATATTAAAAAGGACGTATTTTGGGAAACTCAATTTAAATTTTTTTTTTAAGTGTAAACTACATAAAAAAAAAAAAAATATATTTGCTAATTTTTATTTTAAAGCCTGTCTTAAGACAAATCATTTAACTTTATAAAATTGAAAATTGAATAAATGCAACCGAAGTTATAGCTTCTCAAAAAAAACTAACCTAAAAATTTCAAAGTCCCATACCTCCGCCATTTTTTTAAATTTTGAAAAAATATTTGGTAGTAATTTTTTTCACTATGCAACTATTGCTTATGCCAATTTATAGCCAAATCGGATGCCATGAACAAATTTCTTGATCGTTTACACATGGTTTGTACCTAGAAGAGCAAACAATTCGGATTTTTATTTTTTTTTTGATTATTTTGAGCTTGGAGCGCTCCATGGTTTGTTTCTATGTTCATTTCATATTAATCGAACTATAAAGGGTTTTTTAAAATTATGGGTGTACAACCTCCGATCCAATAAATTATTTTTTGCATCTAAATTTTTCCCAAATAAATCATTATTAGTATCCAAATTGATTATTATTATTTAAAAGGCTATGAATTTCATCACGATCTAAAAAATATTTTGTACATCCTCTTTCCCAATCAGAACAGCTCTAGACATCGTTTTTTACTGGGGGCCATCTTTTTGGGTAGTTTTTTATCATAAGGACCAGGGTTTCAATGAGAGAGGTATAATGGTGTCTTGACATTTAGGGTATTCCTTAAAACGTGTAAAAGCGTCGAAAACCTCATAAGCTCGTTAAACTTTCAAAGTTCGTATAGACATATAAGGTGTAATCCATAATTTTCTCAAAAGATGGCTTTAGTGCTCTGTAACTGGCTTAGTTTTTGTTTCATGGACCGATCTCGTTATAAAGATGACAGTAAGTACTAAAAAGGCTTCTTTAATAGTTTCGCATTTGATTGATTTAGCTTCGTTTGCGCACGTGTTAAAAATGAACCCTTGCAAAGAGAAAATAAGATACATTTTACATATTTTCTTCGATAAAGGCGAAAATGCAAGTCAGGTGGCTGAAAATGTGAATAATGTTTGTGGTCATGATACTGTAACAGCCAACCATGCGCAATTTTGGTTTCATCGCTTCTGTACCGGTAATTTTGTGGCTAAAGATGAACCATGCTCCGGAATGCCAATTGTCAAAAATGTTGATAAAATTATAGAAATAGTTAAAGCTGACCATCATGTAAGCACTGTTTCGTGCTAAAGAGCTGAACATTGCACAAGAAAACCTATGGAACCATTTGAATAAAAAATACAAAAAAAAAAAAGCTCGATGTATGGGTGCCACACGAGTTACCACAGAAAATGCTCATTGACTGAATTTCTATCTGTGAATCGCTCCTGAATCGCAACAAAATCGATTCATTTTTGGAGCGGATGATAACTGGTGATGAAGAATGGATCACTTACGACAACATCAAGCAAAAACAGTCGTGGTCGAATGGCAATCAGCCGGCGCAAACGGTGCCAAAGACAGGATTGACTACCAGGAAGGTTTTGCTTTTCGATCATGGACTGTCAACAATTAGACCGTCTGAAGGAAGCAATAGCTCAGAAGCGGCCGGCTTTGGCCAATAGAAGAGGTGTTGTCTTTCATCAGGATAACGCCAGGTCAAACACGTCGTTAGAAGCTCCGAGTGCTCGGTTGGGAGGTTCTTATGCATCCACCATATAGTCTGGACTTAGCACTAATTGAGCACTACCTGTTCCTGTCTATGGCGGAGGATTTTACTGGTGAACAATTCACTTCAAGAGAGGTTTGCGAAAATCCATTGCTATAGTTTTTTGATCATAAGGACCAGGGTTTCAATGAGAGAGGTATAATGAAATTACCTTCAAAATGGCAGAAAATTATCTAACAAAATGGCGCATATTTGGCTTAGATTGGATCGTTCTCTATATACTAAATAAGCCCTTCAATTTGATACAAAAATGATGAATTTCTTTTTACTACACCTTATATATGGGGAAATCTCAGCAAGTGTGGACTTCGGTGTGAATAGGTCTCGGTTCGCCGAGTCAGCACCCGTTGCATTTCCCATCCATTCCAACATGTCTGGGACACTTATTGGATGATGTTAAATACAAAAACATGCGTGTGCTACCGCCTAGAAGCTTTATTTTTTTTTTTTTGCCGAAATTCGAGCAAAATCCACAAATTTTGAGTGTGAATTGAATAAGCCGCTTCCATTGTTGGGCCATAACTTTTGAGGCGGTTCAGCAAATTGTTTTGGGCTTTTAGTATCTTTAACATGAATGTTAAGACGTAAGAAAAACTGCATTTTGTTGATGTGCCTCAGGTAAAACGCTAGATATGGGTCTCCAAAGTTGTGTGAATGGTTTTTACCCAAAATCTGGTAATTTTCGGTTTCTAACATGCTGCTCTGGGGGCGATTATTTTTTTGCAATATTCCTCATGAAATATGATTTCTTAATGTTATGACTAAAAGTTATGTCGAGATAAAAGGGTGTGCCACCACTGGTTCGGTGGTAACACACTTGAGAAGAAGCTCAAATGTCGATTTTTCATGCGAAATTACGTCTAAAAAAATGGTATTTTGAGGGGCACAAAAATCTGGGGGCACAAAATTGTCTCAAACCTTGCGAAATCATTGGACCTAGGGCCAATGAATATGTAAAAAAATCGCCCCTCAGAACATTCTTCAACGATGGCTAGTATGTAAAATTTTTTAAGGTTCATCTATATATACAATGACTGTGTGTGTGTGAAGCATTATCACTCAGGAACTAATAAGCCAATTCAGCTAAAATTTTGGGAATGAGTGTATCTCAGGTATGGAAATGTGTTGATGCTTTACACGAAAGTTTCCGAAGATCACCCGAAGGCTTCATAGTCAAAACGAAGAATATCTGGGTACACTGGAGGGGAAATATCTATGGCAAACTTTCATCAAGTTTTAATTGATAATTTTCTGGGTCACCCGAAGTTTGCCGAAGGTCACCCGAAGGCTTGATAGTCAAAACGAAGAATACCTAGGTATGCGAGAAAGAAAAAATCGATGGCGAACTGTCAAAGAACTTTAACAGGTAGTTTTTTTAAAACACCCGAAGGTTCTCGAAGGTCACCCGAAGGCTTCGTACTCAAAACGAAGAATACGAGAAGGAAAAAATGCATGGCGAACTATCAAAAAACCTTAACTAATAGTTTTCTGTGACACCCGAAGACTTCCGAAGGTCACTCGACACTTAATTGCTCGTTGGAGGTCGGGTACCAACCGTAATAGTTACTTGAAGTTATTTGGTTTTACGCCCTTTTTTGTCTTGTTCAGATTGTATAGTCAATAGTGTCGATAAATCACCATGCACTCATTATGGCTTGACACCTAATGCCTGGTATCCTGATGGAAAAATTTTGAAAAATTCAACAAAGAATTGTAAAAAACGATCGAACAAGGTTATCAATAAGTGATGTTATAGTGGAGTCAATAAAGACCTAAAACTGGCAAAATGAGGAAGTCCTCAAGGAAAAGTCCGATTTTGATGATTTTTTTTTTAATTTTGTTTTTTTTATTTAAATTCAGAAACGTTTTGAAGCTGTATCGGAATTATATAATTGTTTAATATATTAAAAACTTATGAAAAGATAAAAATAAGTTGGAAATAAAAAAAACAACAAGCAAAAATTAAAATAGTAATTTTTAATGTATTTGGCGATGCTAAATCGGCGCAGCAATATGACCTTAAAAAAATTTTCATATTAGGGGCCACCCTAAATATACATAAATGCTAAATTTTTTTCTTCAGAAATATTCCCTTCAATTTCCATGCTTACTTTCATGAAAATCGGTGCAGCACAACCTTAAAAATTTTTTTTTGTATGAGGGCCACTCTAAATATGCACCCTTAATAAAAGTTTTTTAACCTAAGCTGTGCCTCTTGATATAAAAGGCAAATTCCATGTGAATTGAAAAAATACGATTTAAAAAATTGTGTGAGGGCCACCCTAAATAAAAGTTTTATAGTTAAAGCAGGGCAACTTAATATAAAAACCACGTGGTGTAGAATTAATGTGAATCGATTAACCGGTATGTGAGAAAATCCGATTTAAAAAATATTTTTGTATGAGGGCCACCCTAAATATACACTCTTGCGTAATGAAATATACTTTATAACCGATTTCCATATCAAACAAATACATATAAAAAATTTCATAAAAATCGGGCGAGCCGTTTCAGAGGAGTTGAAACACAAACACCGTGACGCGAGATTTTTGACGATATTGGGGGAGGCGATCGAAAAAAGTCAGTACCGCTGGCTGTAAAATACTTCTAGTGTATCTCAAATTAATAATTCGCGGTCCAAAAAAGGGTGCCACATGTTTGAAAAATAACTTTTTTTTTTCGAAAAAGCCACACTTGCTGAGATTTCCCCATATACCGCAAGGGTCCATAGTGATACCACAAACTCTTTTATTAAAGTCTATTCATAAACTCTGGTCTTTTTAATTGGGTGTTTGTCCAAACTGAAGAATCCTATCAGTACAACAAATCTTTTAATGTGTCTTATCTGAATATTTGTTTTATTAAGGAACTAAAAAACGGCTGACCAATGCATTTTAATCTAGTACTTGCCAAAGCGGGGCAGTAACTACGTTTTCATTGCCTTAACAAACCTCGTGTCTTGGTTTCCAGATTAGAGTCATATGATTTCTCCTGAATAAAGCTTGGAGAAATTCAAATCACTTTCAGACAAGCCTTGAATAAATTTAAAACATTACACAGGTCAACAAATTTCGAAAAAAATTTAGACTGGAGAATAGGAAGATATTTCTGAAGTAATTTGGGTGATTTTTCTTGAAAAAAAAAAAATGTGTTATTGTGTTTCGAAAACCTGACCTTATAGAGAAAAACAGATTGCAGATTCGAATTCAACGCACCAAATAACCCTAGGAACCGTATTTGGTCGCTCCAGTCGAAAATCGTGTAGACCAGTGTTATTTAAGACTTCAGAGTCGTTGATTGTTCGAGGAAATGCATATGTATGTCGGAACCGGAAGTGCGCGCACATAGACAATTTCTATCGCATAACTATACAGCGACGACCGCTGCTTGAAAAATGGAAGTTAGAAAATGAAAAAAAGACGTCTCAAAAGCTCTAAAGGCTTTTTCAGAATCTTGTAAAGCAATGTAAAAGTTAGGAAAATTTGTTATAACTGGCCCACAGGAACCCAAGTTATGAGCATTTTGCTGAGACCGGGAAAAAAATGCACATAACAAAAATTATTCTGATGAAGAACGTTAATACAGCGGTAGTGCAAAAATTAAGCTTTCTAACTTTAATTTGGGAAGTAAAATCCTTTTTAGAGAGGACTAAAAAAACTAAAGCGACTTATAGCTCATTTGTAATTACAGTCTTTCTAGTGAAATACTCCTGCAGTATTGCTTAGTTCGTTTCCAACGTTTCGAAAGAAAATAGCCGAAAATTCATCGACAAAACAAACAAATTCTCATCCTGTTCACCTTTTTCTTGATTTGTTTTTATAGCATTTTACCACTAACTGGTGACACATTCAGTTATAAGTAATTTTTCTATTTTTTCACCCCCAAACACAGAGGACACCGGTTTTAACAACTGTTGCCAACGAATAAATGTCGATGTTATGTACATAATTATGTAAGTAGTAACTAAATATAAAATTATAAAGAATTTTTCGGAGAATATATATATTTTTTTGTCGGCCTCTAATATACATACAAACGTTTATATGTATATTTCTTAATAAAGTGTAAATGACGGTACTTAAAGTTATTTAATGGATAGAAAATATGCAAATCATTATATATGAATGCAAAATTTAGGTTAATTATTCGCATAAATTCGCAATAAATTTTTGCAAATTTCAGAGTAGAATATCTAATACATACAAGTGTGTAAGAGTATCTGCAGCAGAAATTAAAGCTTAATTAGCAGCTTTGCATTAGCGATGGTTGGCTCAACGTGGTGATTTTCATAGAAACCATTCCTAGGGGCGTCATATATCCGTCGACTGCTAGTCATATCGGAATATGCAGCTGATAAAAATTTCTATGTAGTTTAGCTTTTAAGCAAATTTCCCAAAGGCTATCATTAATGGTGGTGGCACTCGCGGCTTTCAATTGTTTAGTTACTCTCTGGCTCATCATAAATTTTACCTTTCGGAAAATATTGTAAAGAAGCAACAACAAAGTTTTAACATAAATTGTTCCTTATCACAATGAAACGTATGACATGTGTAAGCGCGCACCTTTATTTAGAGCATTGTACTCATGACAATAATGCGATTGTGTATATATACCCTTAATGTCGGTCAACTAGCTGATGGTGTAAAAGTGTGCGGACAACACCCTTTTACAGGCGCTTCATCATATGCTAATGAATGACAGACAGACCGTATGTGTGCTATATTGTAGAAGTTGGCCCTTTTTCTTGGCTTTAAATGTTCTACAATTACAAAATAAACATTTTATTGTCATCATTATCATTGTCGTCGTCGTCGTCATCGTTGTTGTCCTTGTCAAATTTCTGTCATCAAATTTATCTAATTAAATTGGGCTAAATAACGCAACTATCCACATGCAGATTTTTTGGTGTTTTATACCCTAGTACATTAGTTATATAGAAAATATAAAGGAACCTTAAATTTAAAAAAATCTTTTACAAAACGGATTACGTAGGGACTATTTATATTTCGGGAATAGCAAATAATAAACATTTTTAATTGAAAATGGCTTTATTGTTTTTCAAAATATTCCCCTTGATGATCAATACACTTTTGCATTCGTTCAAACCACTTGTCATAGCAGTTTTCCCATTCCTCTTGAGATACCTCGAAAACATGGTTTTTAAACGCTTCAACTGCTTCTTTGATGTTCGGGAACAAGAATATGTCATTGGGTGCCAAATAAAGACTGTATGGAGGATAAGTCATCAATTCTATGTTTTGACTGCTTAAAAATTCACCTGTTTCACGAGATGTGTGAGAGCTCGCATTGTCATGATGGAGAATGATTCGTCTTCGGGGGTTGGTTTTACGAATTTCTCTGAAGACTTTCGGCAAACAAATGGTGATGTACCACTCAGAATTGACCGTCCTACGTTGCTCAAGCGGAACAGTGGCCACATGACCCATTAGGCCGAAGAAACAGGAGACCATTTGCTTCGCTGTGCTTCTTCCACGAACAACATTTGTTGGATAAGCTCGTCTTGCAATACCCACACGATCGATTGCTGTTTTGTTTCCGGCTCATACGCATATATCTATGATTTGTCACAATCTTATACACCTCTTTTGAAGCACCACGGTCGAATTTTTCAATTTCCTTACACCAAACGATGCGAGTCTTTTATGAGCGATTGATAAATTATGGGGTTTTCAACGAGAACAAACGTTTTTTACAACTAAGTGTTCATGCAAAATCGAATATATTGGAGTGTAACTAATGTGCAAGGATGCCTCTATCTTACAATATGCCTCATGACGATCTTTCATTATCAGTTCATGCACTGTATCGATGTTTTGTTGCACAACAACCGATTTTGGACAACCTTCAAGGAATTCGTCGGTGATTTTTAATGATGCTTTATCGCCATACATATAACTGATTTCGTCAACACATTCTACGTCGAAAGTTGTGAAAAATAATCCATCGAAAACCTTCGCTTGATATTTCCATTTTTTGGCCAAATTGATTTTCTGAACCCACTGGAAACAAAACAAATAGCACTTGTGCATCAAAACGTTATGAGTACGTTTATGCTGAAAAATGTCAAACTTTATTATGGTGTTGCCAGATTTTAGCTATTGACATTGGTGTTGCCATTTCCCGAAATATAAATAGTGCCCCTCGCACTTATTCTTTTTATACCCTACACCCAGAGTATATTCACTTTGTCCTTCCGTTTGTAACGCAGAGAAGGAGGCGTGGCAGATATAGAAATGTAGATATATTCTTGATCAGCATCACTTCCTGAGTCGATATAGCCATGTCCGTCTGTCTGGCTGGCTGGGTGGCTGGCTGGGTGGCTGTGTGTTGAAATACACTTTTTGGGAAAACAAAGCAAGATAATCAAGTTCCAACTGTCAACTGTCAAGCTATTATTACGTGCAAATTTTTCGCTCCCGTTTAAATAAAAGTTTTAGTTGTTTTAATTAATTTTTACCTAGTCCTTCTAGTGTAAAATAATAAACTTAATTATTTTCTCGTGACTTTTTATAAAATCAAGTGAAATTTTATTCGTTTTGTGCTTAATACACCAAAGAAAGTTTCTTTCAAAATAATTTCTTTTAGTTGCTGTCGGTGCATATGTATTGGTGCTGAAATTTTGCTGCTGTCATTGTTATCCAAGACACTGCATTAAGTATTGCCAACATACTTCAATAAGTAGCAAATTGCATTACTGGCGCCATCTGTTGATAAGTAGCAGAATACTTGTGCTGTACTTTCAGTGTTGCCGATCCTTTTACAAATTACCTAAATTTGGGAATTTTTAACTTAGTTCCAAATTATTATATATTGATATATTTCAAACGTTATTTTATTCAGTAGATTGCCGCAGAATGAACTGTTACGTTCCACGGTGCAAAAAGTCAATTACTGAACATTTTGTTTCCTGCTGGCTATGCGAAAATGTAGCTCATCTCTCATGTGCTGGCATAAATGGTAGAATTCAGGACATTATCTTCAAAAATATTGGTCTTCGCTGGTGTTGTGAAAAGTGCAACTCTTCTGCAATCGAGTTGTGCAAATTACTTAAAGCAACTCGTAGAGGTCTTGCCGAAGTTCAAAAAAATTTTTCTGCTACGCAAGCGAGCTTTGACCAGCTTGTAAAATTTTTTAATGAGAGCAAGTGCATTGATGAGCAATCTACCTCATCATATGCCCTATCCAAAGCATCATTGAATAATATAAAAGCTACGCCTTTAAACTTAAATATTCCTCCTACAATTACCAACTTAATTGATATGAATTCACCTATTGCAATCTCAGTTGAAGAGATTAACTCTTCTCCACCTCCAGATAACGCGATAGAAGCTCCAAGCAATGTTTCTACAGCTGCTTTTGCAGTGGAATCTCTACCTAAATCAGGTTCGTCTGATACTCAACCTCTTGATTCATCTTCATCATTTCGGAATGATGTACCTTTTAACGAAGTTGTTAAGAATTCTGGTCAAACTACTGCCCTCTCTTCTGATCCCTTAACTGTTAATGGTCCTGTTACTGGTCAAATTACTGTTAGTCCTTCTGGGTCCTCAACGTTAAATGCGGTTGCTCCTGGGGCTATTCCTAAAAAACTGGTAGCTTTGCCATCAATCAAATCTATTTTTATCTCTCGGTTAGCAGCGGATACTACTGAGGTAGATGTTTTGCATCATATAAACACCAATTTGAAACTGCCTAATATAAAAGTTAAAGTCTCTAAATTTAACTTTTCTTATGAAAGAGTCACTTCCACGTTTCGCTTAACTTTGCCTCCCAATGTATTTGAGAAGTTGATTGATCCCTTGTTTTGGCCCAAAAATGTGGTAGTTCATGAGTTCGTTCCTCGGCATAAGTCAAATCGTCAAAGTGTTAGCTCAAAAAGTCTTACTTTGCCTAATAATACTCAAAATACTTCTCTGCCTTCTCAAGATTCTGCTTCAAAAAACTAATTGAGTTTAATATACTTTATCAGAATGTTAGAGGCTTAAATACTAAGCTTAATAACATCTTTATTAACAGTAGTGGATTTGAATACCATATTATCTGTTTTTCTGAAACATGGCTTAAACCCAGTACGTTAAGTACTGAAGTTTTTGCAAGCAACTTCATAATATACCGTAAAGATAGAAATTCTATTCCAAATAATAATTCTAGTGGTGGTGGTGTTTTAATCGCTGTCTGCTCAAACTTATTCTCCCAAGAAATCGTTTTGGAAGAGTTCCTAGACATTGAATTCTGTTGTGTTTTTGTTAAATTTCAACTTTTAACCTTATATATAACCTGTTCATATATTCCACCTCACTCCAGCTATGATGTTTACATTAAACATTATAATGCAATAAAACTTGTAAGCTATAAGTTAAAAGCTGACGCTCACTTAATGGTTACAGGTGATTTTAATTTACCAAACATCTCTTGGAGTTCCAATACTTTGGATCCTATAAAGTTGCTTCCATCGCCAGGCAACCAGCTTGAAACAGATTTTTTAAATTCTATATCTGCTTTGGGACTTTTTCAAGTAAATCACGTACTGAATCTGAGGTCTAGAACGTTAGATTTGATTTTCTTTGATGACAGTGATATTATTCGTATCTCACGCTGTGATCCTTTAGCGTTGCCTGAAGACTCCTACCATCCTTCCCTGGAAATTGTATTAGAAGTACATGTGACTAGCAGCATTAAAGACAGTTTCACAGGCGATAAATCTTTTTACTTCAAGAAAACTAATTATGTTTTATTGAATGAGATGCTATCTGAAATTGATTGGAACTCTGTTCTTCATCTCGATGAAGACATCATTACGGCTAAAAGTCTTAATGATATAGTCTTATCCTTTAATAATGCTGTTATTGGTTGTTTTGAACATTCTGTACCAAAATTTTTTAAATCTGCTTCTTCTGGCCCAATCTGGTTTACTAATGTGATACGTAAATTGAGAAACTTAAAATCTAAACTTTACAGAAAGTTCAAAATGTCGTCCAAATCTACAGACTACACCAATTATTGTTCTGCAAGGAATAGGTATCAATTATTATGCAATAAAGCCTATCAATCATACCTACAAAAGGTAAAACTAAATTTGAAATCCGATCCCAAGTCTTTCTGGAGCTTCATTAAATTAAAACGAAAGAATAATGCCTTTCCAACGGCAATGAAATACGATGAAGTGGAATCCGATGATGATTTTAATATTTGTAATCTTTTTGCAAAATTTTTTCAATCTACTTACTCATCGTCCACATATAATTGTAATGATTATCCTTTTCCAGTAGCTTCGGGTCTGGTAAGAATGCCACATATTGATAAGGACATCGTCCTTAGCAAATTAAGCAAAATTAAAATTTCATTTGCTGCAGGACCCGATGGTATTCCATCTTGTGTTCTTAAAAATTGCTGTGAAGTTCTCGCTTTCCCAATCTATGAAATATTCAAAAAATCTCTAACTTGCGGCATTTTCCCTGAAGTGTGGAAGGCATCTTTTATAATTCCTTTACATAAATCTGGTAGCAGATCTATGATATCTAATTATAGGGGGATTGCTAAATTAAGCGCACTGCCTAAACTTTTCGAGCACATTTTAACTTTGCAAATTGCTCATAGTTCTAATTCTTACATTTCTCCTCACCAGCACGGCTTTTTGCAAGGTAGATCAACTGTAACAAATTTGATAGAGTTCTCTACTTGCACAATCAATAATTTTGATAAGGGCTATCAGACTGATGTTATTTACACCGATTTCAGTAAAGCTTTCGATGTTGTTAATCATGATTTGTTGCTTTTAAAACTCTCCTTGATTGGTTTTCCAAGTCTTTTGCTTGAATGGATTCGTTCTTATTTACGCAACAGAACTCAGTGTGTCTTATTTAAGGGAATAAAATCAAATTAATATCCCGTTACATCTGGAGTTCCCCAGGGCAGTCATATTGGTCCATTATTATTTATTTTGTTTATGAATGATATGCCATCCGTCATAAATACTAGTTACGTGCTAATGTATGCCGACGACGTCAAACTTTTTAAGCCTATCAAAAATGCATTTGACTCTTTCTGCCTACAACATGATATTGATAATTTTACAGCTTGATGTAAAATTAATTGCATGACCTTAAATTTAAATAAATGCAAATTAATGTCATTTTCACGCAGGCCTTTAATTCTTTACAACTACAAAGTTGTTGATTGCATTCTGGAACGTCTTATATCCTTTGAAGACCTAGGAGTAACCATGGATTCCAAACTAAGCTTTAATCTACATATCTCCAAAATTGTGAGCAAAGCTAATAGTGTTCTCGGTTTCATGAAACGTTGGTCTAAAGAATTTTCTGATCCTTACGTAACAAAGTTATTATTCACCTCGCTCGTACGACCCATTTAAGAGTATGGTTCTGTTGTTTGGAGTCCTCATTATGAATGCCATATCAATTCTATTGAATCAGATCAAAAACAGTTTCTTTTATTTGCTTTAAGAAATCTTCCATGGGATCCTAGCATCAATTTGCCCCCTTATAGACATCGGTTGAAGCTAATTAATTTACCTACTCTAAAAAATCGGAGAACCATGCTTAACATATGTTTTTTACTTAAGCTTATAAAAGGCGACATTATTAGTGAATACTTATTAAGTATGGTTACCTTTAATGTACCTTATCGCCCAACTAGAAATTTTGAATTTTTCCATCTGCGTCATCATAGAACTAACAACATGCTTCAAGAGCCACTTCGACGCTCTTGTAGTGATTTTAACATGGTTTTTAATGTAATCGATTTTAATGAATCCTTTCATCAAATTAATAAAAAAATTATAGATTACTTGGAAAACATCATTCTGTAAGATTGCAGCGGCTTGTCACAGAGTGCTATTTTCTTTAAGAACTAAGCGTCCATTGTGCACGCGTTCTTTTGAATTTCAGCATCCACAGTCCATAACTGTGCCAACTCTTTACATCGCTTAGCTGCGACAAGAAATACAACGATCATCCACTAATTTCATTTAGATGGCAATTCATCGTACCAGCTTCCACAAAGCGTTTCATCTAACGCTGTGGCCATACCGCTCCTTCCAGCGCTTTTCGTCGAGATAGTAGTTGCAATGTATAGCGTCCATCTAGCGCTAGGGTGGTTCTTGAGCACCATTCTCTGCCGTGCCATAGCCACTGGGCAAAGAGTTCAGAAAAGCGATTTAAGAAAACTCTTGCAGTATTCTTTCAAATTGCATATTTCAATAATGCTTTGTTCCGGTACTATTTGAACCACCTTGTTTGTAACCACTACTTTCGGATCCAGCAGGCTGTTACCTGGCTCTTATTTGTGAGCTGTTTTTATACGAAATTATAATTTTTAGTCTCGCTCATTTGTTGTAATGTTTATATTTTTCAATTGTATTACAAAAAATCATTATTGTAATTTATAAGGGCATTCAGCTCAGTAAATGAAACTTAAATAAATAAATAAATAAATAAATAAATAATTCAATGAAATTTGGTACACTGCCTTCGTCGTCAAAGGTAGCTCGGGGGATTGAAAATGAGCAAAATCGGTCAACGGACACGCCTACCGCCCATACAAAAAATATATTCAAATTGCAATTTTAGGAGTATTTTTCACGACAATGCAACCAAAATACGTATAAATACTAAAAATTGTAAGCGCAAGCTCTGAGAAAAAACTGAACGAATTCGAACAAGAGGGCGTGGCACCTCCCACATAAGCAAAAGCATCAAAACGCTATTCTGAAAGTGTTTTTTGAGATATTCAAACTAAATTCGACTCAGACACTTAGAATCATAAACGAAAGCTCTCAACGAAAATTGGGTGAAATCTGACAAGGGGGAGTGGCACCTCCCATATAAACAAAAGTTTCAAAATGCTATACTGAAAGAGTTTTTTGAGATAATCCCACCAAACTTCACTCAAATACTAAAGACTATAAATGCACGCTTTAAGCTTAAACTAGACGAGCTCGGACAAGAGGGCGTGGCACCTCCTATATAAGCAAAATCTTCAAAACGCTATACTGAAAACGTTTTTCACTCAGACACTAAAAACTATAAATCCAAACTCTGGACATAAACTGGGTGAACTCGGACAAGAGAGCGTAGCACCCCCCATATGCGCAAAATTTTAAAAATACTGCAGTGTAGGATATTTAATGTTTAACACCCTTACTAGTTTGAATCAAACATTGGGCGAGATTTGAACCTGCAGAACTTTTCGTGTGATAAGTACGGTCTAATAGATGCGCTCATTAGCCATCAGCGTAATAAAGTTGACCAAGACTCTATTTTTTTTTTTTTTTAATGACCTTTTATCAAATTATCAAACAATGTACAAAACTTGTCATCCTGCTCAATAAAGTTCTATAGGAAAATGAATATTTTTCAATGAATATTTCCTCTTGGACACATAAAAACTATTGAGTCGGAATTTCTACCATATTTTTTAAAAAATTTTGATATGCAACCATTCCATGTCTAGCTTAACAAGATCTGCCAGACCCCTTCCGATTTCGCTGAAATTTGGTACATGGTTTCATTCCTTTGAGAAATGGTACAAAAAATATTTTGACAAATTCTCCACAAGTAACACTGGTCCACAAATTTCGAAAAAAATTTTGACTGGAGAAGAGAATGATGTTTCTTAAGTAATTTAGGTTCGCTGAATTCAAATCTGGTGCCAGAAATGCGCCATTAGGTCTAGTTCTCTTTATATAAGGTTATTTATGTTCGTTATACTACTCATTAATAAATAAAAAAACAAAATTTACAAAAAATTCATTACGTATTTTTTGGGACAAAAGCATGCGGGGAGACTATTGCTGGACTTTTATACGTGACACGGACCCAACAACATACAAACGATGTTCAAACACTGCCATTCACTTTAATGGTTTTTCTTGAAAAAAAATGTGTTATTGCGTTTCGAAACCTGACCTGATAGAGAAAAACCGATTGCAGATTTGAATTCAGCGCAACAAATAACCCTATGAACACTATTTGGTTGCTCCAGTCAAAAATCGTGTAGACCAGTGTAATTGTCAATAACTTGGCCATTTTTTAACCGATTTTCGTGTTTAGACCAGTTTTGGAAAGGTATTGAATCAAAATAACACGAAACATTGCATGTACTGAAATTTTAAAAAAATCATTTCTCCTATACTATTATAGGTACCATCTTAATTTTAAATTCATGTGAAAGGTAGTTTTGTCTTCTATTCTGGAAAAATATTTTGGAAGATCGAAAAAAGTTACTATAGCGCTTTTTGTCGCTTAGTACTAAAATTATAGTAAATTTAGTACTTTTTTTCCCAATACAAGAAAAAATTACTTTGGGCGCATAGCGTAATTTAATACCTTTCTAAAAATGGTCCAAACATGAAAATTTGTTAAGAAATGTTTCAGTTATGGGCCATTTTGTGGTCAGACCATTTTCTCAAATATTCAAAAAATCGTAACTTCTAAGCCACGAGACATACCAACATTCCCTCTTTTTCATATGAAAGATTATTTTTTTTTTCCAAAAAATATATTTTGGAAAGTAAAAAAGGTGTACCTGTGCACGTTTTTAGTAGTTTAGTACTAAAATAGTAGTAAATTTAGTACTTTTTATCAACCACAAAAAATACTTTGAGCGTAATAGCGTAATTCAATACTTTTCTAAAAATGGTCCAAACATGAAAATGTGTTAAAAAATGTTTCAGTTATGAGCCATTTTGTGCTCGGACCATTTTTTTAAATTTTCAAAAAATCATAACTTCTAAGCCTCGAGACATACCAATTTTCCCTCTTTTTCATATGAAAGATTATTTTTTTTTTCCAAAAAATATATTTTGGAAAGTAAAAAAGGTGCACCTGGGCACGTTTTTTGTAGTGTAGTACTAAAATAGTAGTAAATTTAGTACTTTTTATTAGCTACGAAAAATTTCATTTTGAGCTTATAGTCTGATTCAATACCTTTCGAAAACCGATCTAAACATGAAAATCGGTAGAGAAATGGCCAAGTTATTGACAATTATTTGAGGAGGGTTTGTCACATTTTACCGATTTTTCCAATTTTTGCACCCCTCCATAAGCCACAAAAAGAATCGTAAAATTTCTCAAAGATTTCAGCAAAATCGGAAGGGGTGTGGCAGATCTTGTTACGCTAGGCATGGAATGGCTGTATGGTTTCATATAGAAGTTAAATCATTTATTATAAAAATCGAATCAATGTTTCCTCACCTGATTCACAAAAACACATAGATCTGTTAGGTTAGGTTAGGGTGGCGGTAATTGCGTAAGCAAAAACCTCACATAGACCTACTAGGTCCATAGCGTTACCACAAAACTCCCTTCAGTTAGGAGAATAGCAGTGTTCTGGCTTCATGATTTTCATCTATATCGAAGGTTCCAGTTTTTAAGGCGAAATTCATTAGTTTTGATAATGCTGTTCCAGCTATCTCATTTATGGAGCCGAACATAGCCTGCCCACGTGTTGTTATTCTGCGTTTGGTTAGCGCCGGACAATAGCAAAAGACGTGCTCTACCGTTTCTTCCTCATTGGGCTTGGAACAGTTTCTGCACCAGTTGTTTGATATTAATCCCATCCTGTATGCATGGTGCCCAATTAGGCAGTATCGAGTTGAAACACCAATCAACAGTCTGCAATTAATTTTGCTAAAAGAGAGTACATGCAGGGTGGCTGATGAAAGCTGCTACATAAAGAAAGTTAAATAACTTTTTTTTTAAATTCATTTAGTTAATTTTTTATTGTTTTATTTGGAAGAAAATACATTTTTATTTAGTTTAATTAAGAAGTTTTAAAAATTATAGTGCTCGGTGATGCATGGGCGGCATCTTAGTAAAAAGTTGTTCATAACTGTGCGAAGAGTTGCAGCAGGAATCGCTGCAATTATTGTTCGAATGGATTTCTTTAAGTCGTTCAAATTTGCTGGTTTTGTTTTATAAACTTCCTGTTTGCAATAACCCCATAAGAAAAAATCAGGTGCAGTAAGGTCAAGAGACCTGGCAGGCCAACGGAATGGGGAGTTTCTGGAAATCAGCTTATTTGAAAATTTTCGCTGTAATTCTGTCATAACAAGCCGGGCAATATGAGGAGTTGCACTATCTTGTTCAAACTACACAGATTTGATAGAGGTTTTCTTTCGGCGTAATTCTGGGTAAAAAATTTTTTTAACATATTTAAGTAACGGTCTGCAGTGACCGTAACAGTAGCACCGTTCTCTTCAAAGAAGTATGGCCCGATATTGCATTTTGATGAAACTGCACACCACACTGTGACACATAGTGGATTCAATTCCGTCTCATGGAGTATGTGGGGATTATAATCACTCCATATTCGACAATTTTGTTTGTTAATATTGCCATTTAGGACAAAATTTGCCTCGTGAGACATAAAAATACAGTTTAAGACGTTTTCGTCCTCTTCCGCCATTTGAAAGATCGTCTGGCAAAATTCTAAGCTAATCGGCAAGTCTGCTGCATTCAGTTTATTAGACATTTGAATTTTGCATGGAAACAAGTTCAAGCCTTTGTGCATAATTGCCTGCAGTGACTGTCTGCTGATACTCATTTGGGCCGATAAGATCCTTGTCGAAATTCTGGGATTGGCTTGTATGGCAGCAGCTACAGCAGCGATAGTTTCCTGCATCCGAACCAGTGCTGTCGCTCACACTTCAATTGAAGTTTTTTGCTCCTTTTTTATCAAAAACACTTCGCCACTTCCCCTTTCATAAAATTACTTCACTTTTTCTTGAATACAAAATTTGCCTGAGTGTTCAGAAACATACTATTTTGTATGCCCGAAGTCTGCCCTTACTGAAAAGTAATTTGTTTTTTCAATATATCAAGCGAACAAAGCAAAATTTCGATATACTTCACAGGAAACTTTTTGAAGAGAATTAAATTTGCCATCGAAAAAGTTTATGGACCAAAAAAAGAAAGCAAAAATTTCGAATTCTTGTGTTTTTTACTCTTTTGTCTATAACTGTTTTAGGGTCAGAGATAGGTGAAGACATAGCAGAATATCATAAAAGTAGATAAAATTTCCTTTAAAACGCTTCATTATAAAATTTTTAGGTGAAAAATTGGCCGAAATATGGCTACTCGAACAGTTAAATTTTTTATTTATTTTTTTCATATTTTTTTAAAATATATTTTCAAATTTTGTTACGTGTAGCATAAAAATGAATGAATTGAATAAATAAAATTGTGATTTTTGTGTTTACTTCGCTAATACTTAACTTTTTCCGAATTTTACTTCGTAACACTTCACTTTTTACAAAATTTCACTTCGCTCAAACTTTTCAAAACGACAGCACTGATCCGAACTGAAGCGTTTCGATAATAAGGCCTTCTTTCAATTGTCCCGTGCTCGGCATAATTGTTTACGAGCCTCATTATAGTCCAATGCGAGATAACGCATTCCTCCATTTTCGTTAAATCTAAAGATTAATCTGTAAAATAAAAAAAAAAATGGAAAAGATTAATTGGTTAGAAAAAAAGTTATAACATTTTTTTTTTGGTAGCAGCTTTCATCAGCCACCCTGTATGTGGTTTTGTTATTATTGTAAGAAGGCCAGAATTTTTGGCCGTTTTGTTTTTTGTGTTGTTTAGCCATCTATTTTCCGCTAAAATTTCTAGTTGCTTAGTCTTTTGCGTGTAGTAGAACTTAAGTGGTACTTCTACAAACAAGGGATCATTGAGTAACTGCACACCTTGTTTAGCAAGCTCGTCAGCCCTTTAATTTCCCACAATGTTGCAGTGACCAGGAACCCACAGTTATCGCACTGAGTTATTATTGCTCAGGCTTTTCAAAGATTTGCAACAGTTTGATACCGTTTTAGAATTAATAGTGTTGCTTTTAAGTGCTTTAAGAGCTGCTTGACTATCAACGTAAATGTTTATTTTTTTATAAGAAATATTTCCTACTAAAAAATCTGCGGCTTTTTGAATCGGAACTACCTCTACCTGAAAAATGTTGCAGTCAGTTGGTAGCTTGCAGGATTCACAAGTATTGGAGTTCAGTACAAAAAATCTAGCGCCAACCCCCTCATCTTGCTTCGAACCATCTGTGTATATATTTATTTCATTTGGTGGGTCTAGGTGATTCAATGTCCAGTAGTCCCTCGATGGGAATTTAACTGAAAACTTCCTGTCGAACCGTGTTGCTGGTGGTAAATAATCTGTTGTGATATTTTTAATATCATCTATATTGCTATGTCCAATAATTTGGTATTTGAAATGGTTCGCTTCTTTCAGTCTAAGGGCATTTCTATACACCACACTTTTGGCAAAAAGATCTATTGGTAGTAAGCTTAGAATTATGTTGAGTGAATCAGCTGATGCTGTTTTAAGCGCTCCTGTAATTCCAATGCAAAGCTGGCGTTGTACTTTTTCTAAGTTTTTCAGGTATCCCTTAGTATCAAGAGCTTTCCACCAAATCACCACCCCATATAATAAGAGAGGTCTTTCAATAGAGGTGCAGATCCAGTGTGTCACTCTTGGGTTTAGTCCCCAAGTACAGCCAAACATTTTTTTGTATGCATAGAAGGAATTATTATCTTTCTCTAATCGTTCTTTAATGTTGGTAATCCAAGTCGATTTCTTATCGAAAATTATTACCAGAAATTTGGCTTGATTGAGAACTGGTTACTTAATATTATAATCTGTTAGCTTACATGCATTTTACAGCCCGTTGCTGGAATATCCTGAGATAAAATGGCTGATTGGCATCCTCACTAGAAACTCTCGCTATTTTTGGTAAGCACGCTAGACGTCTGTATGCTCCCTGCAATGACTTCTGTAGAAGATATTGCTGTAAGGAGTAGAACGAAAGTTTGAAGATTCCTGTTAAACTTACAAAAATAGCTTTTTGCTTATAGAACATTAACTTTTTCCTAGATGCACTTCATTTCTTGATTTCATTACAACGCAAAATAAGTGAGTTTTTTGTGCTTTTGATGTAATACAATATATCTCAAATTTATATGCTTTGGGGTATTCTATTAACTTACAATAATTAAGTCAAGTTTCGACGTTTTATTTTTTTACTCTTTCCAAAAAAAAAAAAAAAAACCACCAAAAACTAAATTCTACTTCGCTAGCACCGAAAATTCCAAAAATAAAATCTTCTTGATAATGATCACCGAATTCCAAGCGACACCTACAACTAAAACATTTGAATAAATCACAACAATTTGTGACAAATTTTAAGCATCCAACATTTTTCTTTACAAAACACAACAGTTTTTTCCACACATTTTTTGGTATTTTACTTGATGACTTTTTTGTTTAAACATTAGTTTTTTCGTATTGGTATTTATGCGGGACTTTAAATTGTTTCACTTTTCAGAAAAAAAAAGTTTAAAATAAAATTCAAGCAAAAAAAATGTTCTTTCACATTAGTAAATCCCGCGTGGTATATCTTAGTCATATGAATCATCAATAAATTATGACCAATTGTCAGTTTTTGTTGCTGTTTGCGCTTTACTAAATAACGAATTTCTTCAGCCTCAAAGTAGAAAGTTGTCCCATTTTATCTATAAATTCATGGCCATAATTTAAGCATCTTAATGATGTCTTTTTTTCTTTTATGATATTTTTCTTTTTTTCGCTTTGAATTTCCTTTTCATTTTGATTTTAGTGGAAATTTATGTTTTGATTTAATTGGTCCAGAAATACAAATGGTGTCAACAAACATCAATGGCTGCCAAAGATGGATGACACGTGCGCATGGCAACAAAAAAACATTCAACAAACATTCATCTTCCTAAGTTGGAGATTTGCAGATTTACACGCAGAGTTGTTGACTTCTAAGGGATGCTGAGGGATGTTAAATTTTGGCAGTTATCATTTCAGTTGGGGTTGCAAATTCTTTCGCCATTTCCTTTTTGAGCGATAACTATGTAGTGCGCACTCATTAAATGTTTTGCTTTTGAAAGAAATTATTTTCTCTTGGAGAATTCTCCATTTAATAATTCAAAAATTGGTAAAAAACAAAATTAAAAATTCACCCGTATTTTTTGAACAATTCTAAGCATTTTTTTTTTCAGTAAAAACGTTTTTCCGATCGCGTAGTTGAAAACGTAAAAAATCGATTTTTTGAAGCAAATATTGCACAGGGCGCCAAAAAAAAATGTTTTCCACTGCTTTTGTTTTTGAGGTAATCCAATTTCACTCATGTTATTTCATACTCGGGGTTTAATTTGTTTGTCTGAATTAACTCAAGTTCTCTAGATATCCTTGCTTTAAGTTCTAAAAAAAGTTGCTGTGAGGCAAATTGGAAGTTATCACATAGACATTACCTTCCTCATTAAACCTTATGATGTCAAAATTACTCACATACCTGCAGAATTTTGAGATATTCTTGTTTAAAATTGCAGAAAGCGTTATTTTAAGACCTATGGCGCTGTTCTAGGAAAAGAAGCAAATTTTTTTTTTTAAAGGCATCGAAATGCCATCATTCTTCTTATGGAACTATATATGAGGAATTCTCAAAAATTGTGGAATTCTACAGTTTTTGAGGCACATTCACCAAACTTGGTGGAGAGGTCACTTTTTATATAAGAATCAAAAATTGGAAGGGTGCTTGTCAAAAAAAAAAAGTAAAAAAAGTTACGCATATATATATGAAGCAAAACACGTCAAGTGTACCAGCTGAAAATTTTTTTGTCTCCGATTTCGCTCAAATTTGGCAATATAGTAGTCCTGATATACAAAAACAATATTCCGGGAGGATTTGGTCTTAGTACCATTAACTGCTAAAATACAGGGTGTTGAAGTTGGCGTTTTTAGTGATTTTCATGAAAAGGCGTTTTTTCAAAAATTTAGAGCTTACGCCAAAGTTTGTAAAGTAACTTGTCCCATTCATTTTTAAATGTTCTTTTTATAAAAAAATATTACATGGTGAAAAAAAATTTTTTTCACCGAAATATTTTAAACTTAAAAATACTTTTAAATTTTTTAAAAAAAAAACCCCCCTTAAATTTTTTTTAAAAGTACTTCAAATTAAAGCATAATTTAAAAGATTTAAAATGATGTGTGACTCAAGATGGTATTCGGTCGTTGGATGAGAGTTTTTGGCTTTTAAACGCTTTTTTCGTAAGATGCCTTCCTCTTGAGTAAACAAAGAGTTTTGCCTGCTGTGGGCGTTTAAAAGCCAAAAACTCTCATCCAACGACCGAATACCATCTTGAGTCACACATCATTTGAAAGCTTTTAAATTATGCTTTAATTTGAAGTACTTTTAAAAAAAATTTAAGAGGGGTTTTTTTAAAAAAAATTCAAAAGTATTTTTAAGTTTAAAATATTACGGTGAAAAAAAATTTTTTTCACCATGTAATATTTTTTTATAAAAAGAACATTTAAAAATGAATGGGACAAGTTACTTTACAAACTTTGGTGTAAGCTCTAAATTTTTGAAAAAACACCTTTTCATGAAAATCACTAAAAACGCCAACTTCAACACCCTGTATTTTAACAATTAATGGTACTAGGACCAAATCCTCCCGGAATATTGTTTTTGTATATCAGGACTACTATATTGCCAAATTTGAGCGAAATCGGAGACAAAAAAATTTTCAGCTGGTACACTTGACGTGTTTTGCTTCATATATATATGCGTAACTTTTTTTACTTTTTTTTTTTTGACAAGCACCCTTCCAAATTTTGATTCTTATATAAAAAGTGAGCTCTCCACCAAGTTTGGTGAATGTGCCTCAAAAACTGTAGAATTCCACAATTTTTGAGAATTCCTCATATATCGCTGAACTTTACCAATTGGACTCTTATATTCCGATTTATCTTCCTTTAAGTAAGGACATCTCAATCACCAGGACCAGACCATTTTGCAAGCTTACGAGTATGGCCTTCCTCTGATTCATATTAACATATTTAATAAAAATCAAGATAGCACTAAAAAGTTAATAAAGAAAACTATTTTTTAAAATAATATGCCACAAACATATGCTCCAATAAATTTATTTTATTTCTTTTTATAAAATTATCTCATACTAGTGTTCGCCTTGTGGCCGAAATTCGACCATTTCGATTTGCCTGGAAAGCAAAAAGTTTTAATATCCTTTTTTTGTCGATAAAACACAAAATACTTTTAATATTCTTCCTTAGGGTTCTGGTTATCTGCATTCATAAAAATCGGTGCAGCAGCTTAGTTGCAATAGCGTGCTTGTCATTTTGAGGCGTGTAACTCCTATTAAAAATTCAAAAAAACCAATGCTGTGAGCGCGTGGCACCGCCCAATTTAAAACATAAAGATCATATTTTCGTTCCTTAGTTTTAGCCCTATCTCCGTACCTAATTTCATAAAAATCGATGTATTGGTTTAGTCGTGAGATCATTTTTACCAATTTGGGGCGTGGCACTGCCCACTAAAAAACATAATGGTCATTTCATCGTTCCCTAGTGCTAACCCTGTCTCCATACAAAATTTCATAAAAATCGATGAAGTGATTTAGCCATGAGAGAGTTTTATTCATTTAGGGGCGTGGCACCGCCTATTTAAAGAAAATGTACAGTCATATGCACTGCTCCTTCTCACAACCTTTCCACCAAAAAAAAAACTTAGGAAAATCGTTTGAGATTGAGGTATAGAAACAGGGACTGAGCCTATTTATATCTAGATAAAATATCGGTAAATGTCAAAATGAATCGAAAAATATTAAAATACAGTGATTTCTCCGGTGAAAGTCTATAGAAAATATGTTAAAATATCGTTAAAATTCCAAAAGTATCAAAAAATATTGAAATATGTACATTGAAGAAAATCGGTAAGAGTCGAAAAATATCGAAAAACTACAAAACATATTGAAAAATATCAAAATAAATCGAAGAAATCGGTTGAAGTTTAAGTGTATCGAAAATCATCTAAAATATGTGAAAGTCAAAATGTATCGATAAATATTAAAATACACCTATTTCTCCAGTGAAAGTCTAGAAATATCGGTAAAAGTCAAAAAGTATAGAAAAATATTGAAACACATCGAAGAAATCCGTAAAAGTAAAATATCTGTAAAGGTCCAAAAGTATCGAAATAAATTGAACGAATCGGAAAAGCTACAAATGTATCGGAAAACATCCAAAATATCAGCAAAAGTATCGAAAAACATCTAAAATATAGACAAAAGTCCAAAATATCGGTAAAATTCCAAAAGTATCGAAGAATATTGAAATACATCAAAGAAATCGGGAAAAGTCTAAATGTATGGAAAAACTTCCAAAATATCGGTAGAAGTACATAAGAATCAAAATATATTGAAAAGCCTCGAAAATATCGGTAAAGGTTCAAAAATGTCAAAAAACATTCTATATATCGTCAAAAGTGTAATATGGGATGCAATCTGACAACACAATACTTAAGAAGTCGCAGCTCAAAATTGAGTGTTTGCTTTTACTAGAAAAAGGATAAGTTTCTGATGCATCAGAGTAACATTAAAATCATGATTGGCATTTTAATTTCTGAAGTTCAAAATCGATAATTGAACTTAAAGTTTGAAAATATTCAGGTAAAAGTTTGCTTAAGCAGATAAGCATAAATATAAATGCAAATTAAAAGTTTAATGAACTAGTTTTCACACTTTCCATAAGTTCATTAATATTACTATCCATCGTTTTCGTAAAAAACAAAATCCACTAAATTAAACTTACAACAAAAGTATCTAGGTTTATGTGCTCTTTTTAGTAAACATGGCTTAGCACAGCCTTACACTTTGCCCATCAAAACTCATAAAACAAAACCTTAAATACGTTAATAGATTTTAATTTATTTACTTAAGTCATTAAATCTAATTATGACGACTTTTATGTACTTAAGTTATGAACACCAGCTACAAATATACATACAGATAGCCATAAGCCAGCAAGCACTCAAATAAAAAACGCGAGAAAACATAAAAACTGAGAGCATAAAAAGAAATTAAAAGTAAAAAACAACATCATGGAAAATAAAAAATAAAAACAAATACTTAAACTGCAAGCATTAACACAGTGCTTCTTAAAAGTTTTTTCCGAAGAAATCTTTTTTCCAAATTTAAACTTTTGGTACAAGGTGATGCAAAAGTAATATCGTAATGCGAATTGGATGCTATTTTGTCAGAAATGCAAGTTTATCTGAAGATTAGGAATTGTCGACATTAAGTTGAAAAACTGATAGAGGTCAAATGACCACTACCTTCGTTGATCACACTCGTGCTCGTTTTGGGTCATTCAAATAATGAATAGCCCTAGTAGAGCAAGGGGCTTTTAAACATAAAATTTTTGTGATGTTAACATTATTTCTAAAAATTTAATTAAGAAAAAATATTATATTCTAAGGTTCAACATTGTATTACAAAGTTTGAAAAATTTAAAAAAAAAAAATATTCAAAAAAAAAAAAATTTTTTTTTAAACTTTCCAAAACAATTCCCAAAAATTCCACACGTATTTCTTGGATGATTCTAAGTATTTTATGACTGCACTTTTTTTTTCTTAGATGCCGTCTTCTTGAGTAAAAAAAGAGTTTTGCCAGCCGTGGGCCTTTAAAAGCCAAAAACTATTATGTAGCGACCGAATCCCATCTTGAGTCATATATCATTTTAAAGCTTATAAGTTTATCTTTAACTTAAGGTACATATAATGAAAAAGTATTTTTAAATTTAAAAAATTTTGGTCAAACATTTTTTTTCTGTTAGAGTGATATTTTTTTATAAAAAGAACATTTAAAAATGAATAGGATAAGTTTCTCTCAATATACAAAGTTTTATGTAAACTATAAATTTTTGCAAATACACATTTTTTATGAAAATCACTAACTTTAACACCCTGTATCTTAACAAAAAATGATACTAGGATCAAATCCTCCCGCTTTATTAATTTTGCACACCGGTACTACCATATTGCCAAATTTGTGCGAAATCGGAGACAAAAAAAATTTCAGCTGGTACACTTGGCGTGCTTTGCTTCATATATTGATTTTTTATGATCTTTATTTTTCAAGCAAAAAATTTATTTATGCCAAATTTGGCCTTCAGGAGAGGCCCATGTTTTTCTCGGAACGGCAAAAAAACAACGCAAATATGGTTTTTATTAGTCTTTCTAACTATGGTGGGGACTCCATATACTCCACATTGGTGATTTCTTCCTTAAAGTTGGTTTTCAAGATTTCTTAGGTTTACAGTTTTTGCCAGCATATTCTTTATCTGCCTGCAACATAAATTTTAAGTTCTAAGGATCAACAAGCCCTACTTCAAATCTTGTTTTGCCATCTTGTAGATCTTAAGTAGAACAATGCCTTGGACTCATTTCAACAAAAAAATGCTCGATATCTAAGTAGTTTAGCCATCTTTGCACAGAAATATCAAAGCAAATACTATGGAGTGAGATCGAAAAAATCTTAACATATATAATATTCAATAATTTTTAAACGGTTGACCTTAGAGTTTTGATTTTTTTTTATTTAATTGATAATATGTTACAAATTACAGAAAAATGTAACTTTTATAACACTATTTATGAACTCGTGGACCTTTTTCGGTAAGCCTTCCATTAGAGATTTGATAGTTGTTTCAGACACCTTTTTGGAACAGTTTGCCCATCTCTTTTTAAAATCTTCGATATTTTGGGTCACCTTTTTAGTGCTCTTTCAGTTTTTTTCCACAAGAGCCCAATACCTCTCCACTGGTCTTAGCTCCGGACAATTTGGAGGATTGGCCTCTCTTGGTACAAAAGCTATGTTATTATTTTGGTACGACTCCACAGGTTTCTTGCCTTAGTGACATGATGCCAAATCGAGCCTAAAATATGTGGATACATTGTGCTTTCTTATGAAAGGAAGAATTCTTTTTTTCAAACATTCTATGATGTACATTTCGATATTTATACCTACTGTAACAAATGACTTGCTTCTTTTGCCGCAATTGCATATAGCTTGCCATACCAGGAATTTTTTTGGGAAATTTTGTCTGCTTTTGGATTCTAAATTGTTCTTTGACATTTCCTCGAGCATCAGCAACATAAAAATTTTGACCAGGAAGCTGCGTAAAATCTTCCAGTACATACGTTTCGTCGTCCATTATACAACATGAATATTTTTTTATAAAATTCGATTTTAATTTACGAGCCATACTTTTGGCATCTAAATTTTTTACAGCATTCCTGTCGGGAACTTTTTAACTTTGCATGTTTTCAAACCTGCATTGGCTTTAACTCTTCGCACCAAAAAACCAGAGCACTGGGCTAACCGGGCAGCTTTCCTAGCAGATGTGTTTGGAGATCTTTTCAATATGATTTCAATTTTCTTGGCTTTCCCAATATCATGTGGTCCTTGTTTTCTTCCCGAACCAGGTTTCCTATCGATGGTAAAATTCTCCTGATACTGCTTAATAACATTGGAAACAGTTTGACGGCAGACCTTCAATTCTTTGGCCAATTTTTTGTAAGACCAATTTGGATTTTTTTGAAAATTTTTAATAATTTTAAGTACTTCTTCTTCCTCTTCACTCATTTTGATCAAACCCACAACAAATCAACATGTTTGTCATTAAAAATAATAACTGACATATTTTTCAAAGAAAACTCACGGTGCTTGTGGGAGAATTTAAATCAAATTTTGATGTACCTCGGATTTTTTTATAAATTCTTATTATAGATGTCAAATGAAGTTATTTTATACAAAAAATAAAATTATAGAGGTGGCGCTTTTTTAAAAAAACGATAAAAAGCCCTGTGATAGGAAAAACGCTTTTTTACTCAAGAGGAAGGCATCTTACGAAAAAAGTGTACATGGCATAAAATGCTTAGAATTGTTCAAGGGATACGTGTACATTTTTTTGGAATTTTTTTTTTTTTTAGAAAAAATTTTTGACCTCATTTTTAGTAAATTTTTCAAAAAAAATTCCAAAAAAATTCATATGTATTCCTTGAACAATTTTAAGCATTTTATGTTATGTACACTTTTTTCGTAAGATGCCTTCCTCTTGAGTAAAAAAGCGTTTTGCGTTTCACGGGGCTGCATTACTATGTTTCAAACGTTATATCATCGAGCCTGCTGGCTCAAAAAAGTCTTAACATATCTTGTCTTAAAGGTTTTTAAGAGTTCTTTTGAATGAAATCTTGTAAATTAAAAAATTTTCATTTCGTTTAAAGCACGATGACTTTTTTCTTTGAAAAACCCTAAAATTTCGCCTTTTTAAAGCAGTTTTTCGTTTTTTAAGATGGGTAAAATTTTTTTTTGGCAATATTAGACCAAAGGTTTTAAAGTTCATTAAAAAGCAAACAAAATGAATGCTTTTAAGTTACTCTAAAACAAATTTTTCAAATTGTTTGACAACATTTTGTAATTAATGCTAAAAAAAAAAATAATAAAAATATATTTTTGCTTTGAGCCACCTTTAAAAATGCATTTAAAAATCTGAAAAAATTCATGGGATATTCTGTCATGATGTAGAATTTTTTTTGAAAAATTTATTAAAAATGAGGTCAAAAGTTTTTTCTAAAAAAAAAAAAAAAATTCCAAAAAAATCCAAAAAAATTTACACGTATTTCTTGAAAAATTCTAAGCATTTTATGCCATGTACACTTTTTTCGTAAGATGCCTTCCTCTTGAGTAAAAAAGCGTTTTTCCTATCACATGGCTTTTTATCGTTTTTTTTAAAAAAGCGCCACCTCTATAATTTTATTTTTTATATAAAATAACTTCATTTGACATCTATAATAAGAATTTACAAAAAAATCCGAGGCACATCAAAATTTAATTTAAACTCTCCCACTAGCACCGTGAACTGGATCAAAGAAATTTTTAAATTTTACACCCAATAAATATTATTGGGTAAAAAGTGTGCTAAGATTTTTTCGATCTCACTCCTTAGTATTTGTTTTTTTTTTTTTTTCATCGAAATTTGTCAATTTCTGAAGTTTTTCATTTGATAATATCATATATTAAAATCACTACAATATATATCAAATTATATATTTTCGAAAATTTTGTAATTCTATTTATTTACTCAAATATTACTTATAATAAAAAACTTAACTTCGTTTAGTTTAATCAAAACACAATTTTTTGATAATTATTTGTTTAAGAGAACCCAAAACGAGTTGAACAAAACATGATTTTTTTTGGAAAATATCTCTACTTTGAAGTGTTACAGCGTAGCCAAAACTGAGTTTTTCCCCTAAATGTTTTGGTTTTATTTTATTGATACAATTACCTGTCGATTGATATCAATATTGTTAGGTTTCGAGTCACAAAAAATTTTTATTTTTGTCCATGGGCCAACGCAGTGTGCTTCAGGAGAATCAAAAGTGCTCCTCAGGTTTTTCTCGGAAGGGCAAAGGACAACGCAGATATGGTTTTAATTAGTCTTTCTAACTTTTGTGGGAATAATTCTACATTTTGACTCCATCTACTCCACATTGGTGATTTCTTCCTCAAAGTTGGCTTTCAAGACTTCTTTGGTTTGGGGTTTTTGCCAACATATTCTATATCTGTCTGCAACATAAATTTAAAGTTTATATGAAAATATCATAATATCCGGTATTTTCAGATGCTTTTCTAAGTAACTACAAGCCCTAGGTCAAATCTAGTTTTGCCATTTTGTAGATCTCAACTAGAACAATGCCCTGGACTACATAGCTCATATCCACAAAAAATGCACGATATTTAGCTTAGCTAACTTTGCACAGAAATATCAAAGCAAAAACATTATGACATTTCTTTTCCTGGAATGTATAATTTTTATTGAAGCTAAAAATTTACAATAGATAAAGCTTAATCACAGTATTTTATATCTGTTGAAAAAGAAAAACTCTCAAATTTAACTATTTCTTAGAAAAGGTTGGCTTTCCCCTCTAACTCTGTAGGTAAATTAATAAGAAGGTTTTTTTATACATTTTTTTTGATCAACTCTTTTTATTAACTTTTTTAATGTAATATTAGCACTTTTCAGCTACACCGCCACATCCGCTTTGTCCGCAGTTTTTGTTTTGTCTTTAATATTTATGTCTATGTCTTTATGTTTTTATTACTTTTTCATTCGTTAAATGCATTTTATATATTATTTTATGATTACTAATAAATATTTAAATACAATAAGATACTTAATACACCTATTGGTTTTTAATTGGGTTGTAAATTGATTGTAAAAAAAAATTTATTGCTTATGTAAAAACATAAAAATTCCTCAAACATTTTTACTTTAAATAATTTTATTCAAACTCATTTAATTAAATAATTTTGTTTGAGGTAAGCGTATCCTTAAGATTTCGCTAGAATCACTAAATGTTATGTTTCAAATCAATCCAAATGAGAATTAAGCGTCACCCGAAAATTCATCTGCATTACTAAAAGTCAAAGATGGGCCGACTTCCTAAACGTTAGTTGCTTTGTATTGCAACAGCATTTTCATGCAAAAAATATATTTTCCAATATATTCTTGAACTCTGTGTCTATGAACGTACAATTATCATTACTTTCTGTTTCATCTTCATTTTCTAAAGGTGTGCTTACATTATCTTCCTTATTATTTTCAACGAAACTGAATAAATTTATGCTCGCTTTCGTTCTTTGATCCGTTTACTTAAAGAAATTATGGAAATGACGAGATCTGAGGTATTCAAAGTTCTATGAAAAACGTCAGAAAGATTTTTTGTTTCGTCACATTTGCGAGCGTGGTGGAGTCTAACTGATTTGTAAATTTTATTCCGACACTCAGCTACGTCTTCTCCAAAGTATCCTACCGGAAGTACCATATTTTGAATAATTTCCTTAAAATGAATAAGGACTTTGTGAACTGTTGGTGTCATCAGATACCAGGGCAATTTTTTTTATATCAGCAGTCTCAAAACAAAATTTTTCAAACTTTTGCAAATTTAGTAGATATTGACATGATTTACGAGTGGTTCTTTTCCACTTTTCTTTCAAATGTTTGCAAATGCCTTAGACTTTTCACCTAAATATTCCGCAAACGAGTTCAATCTATCGCCTTTATTCAAGAGATTTATCAAATGATTTAAAACTGCTGACTCTTTGTCTTTTTCGTCTCTCCAGATATCGAATAAGTCTGCATTTCGTATTGAGAAGTTGTCTGAGAAAAATGTCGATTATAAAAAAATCGCAAAAAAGCGCAAAAAAAATGTTGTGCAGAAGAGCTCAAAATCGATTGTTGTATTGTATGTAAGTTAAAAAGAGGCCTAAGCTGGGCTGTGTTTTTCCAGGTTCACCGAAACTTAGATTTAATAAAAAAATTTACGATTCACTGAAGAAAACGTAAATTTCTTTAAAACCACTAAATGAAAAGACAAATTTTTTTACATACAGAGGAACTACTTTCTATTACACTACATTACAAATAATTAATATGTGTGTGTAACATTTTGCAGACCATATTTTCTAAACTAATTTGAAGTCGCTGAGTCCGAAAATCGCACTTATTTTTTTTTCCTAGGGGCCGTTCTCGAGATAATGGACCTTTTCGATTTTTGAGGTTATAACTCCATTTTTTCGAACATATTTTGAGAAACCCAATTTCGATCGAATATGTTTATACACTATTATAGAGAAAAATTCTTAAACTTCCAACAGGTATTCCAATATCTAAGATCCGATTCAGATTAGCTGAGTTATAACAACGTAAAGTTCATTTTTATAGTAGTTTTTTACACTTTTTCGTGTTTAAGCCAAATTAAACACGATTTTTTTGCCAGTAGCTTATACAAATATCTATTTTTTATATTTTAGTTCAATAGTGTATTTAATTTCAAATATCTGGAGTTCAATTTAAGCGAAATCGGATGATTTTTTAAAAAGTTATTAAGGCTTTAAAGAAATAAGACCATTTCGATTTTCATACAAAAAATTATTTTTTTCAATAAAAATTTAAAAAACAATTTGTGTTTTCTATGAAAATCGAAATGGTCTTATTTCACTAAAACCTTAATAACTTTTTAAAAAATCATCCCATTTTGCTTAAATTGAACTCCAGATATTTGAAATTAAATACACTATTGAACTAAAATATAAAAAATATATATTTGTATAGACTACTGGCAAAAAAACCGTGTTTAATTTGGCTTAAGCACGAAAAAGTGTAAAAAACTACTACAAAAATGAACTTTACGTTGCTATAACTCAGCCAATTTGAATCGGATCTTAGATATTGGAACATTTGTTGGAAGTTTAAAAATTTTTCTCTATAATAGTGTAAAAACATATTCGATCGAAATTGAGTTTCTCAAAATATGTTCGAAAAAATGGAGCTATAACCTCAAAAATCGAAAAGGTCGATTATCTCGAGAACGGCCCCTAGGAAAAAAAAATAAATGCGATTTTCGGACTCAGCGACCTCAAATTAGTTTAAAAAATATGGTCTGCAAAATGTTACATTTTGGCTGTTGTCTAGTGTTAGTTAAATTTTCCATTTTAAATATTTTTTATTAGCTCTAAGTTAAGAGAAATATTCACTTTTAGCTGAAGGATAAAAACTTTAAGAAAAATCTAAGTATGGGGATTTTCTCCTGCAAGCATTCACATTTGAATGGCATACCCAAAACTTTATTTTTTAGATATTTAAAATTCGACTTTTGGCCAACAAACAGGGAAAAATTTCCAACAGTGCAACGTCTACAGTCAATTTTTGCAGTCCTGTGTACATAACTTATTACTTAACTCGCTTTATGCATCTTTAGTTTTTGTTTTATTGTTTTTCACTCCAACGACAATGAAATAATGTGCCATACCTAGGTAACAATTATTGCTCATTTAGTTTAATTTTCATAAAGAAAACCATTTGCAAAAGAATACTCGAAACCCAAAGTCTCCAAACTGTCAGTTGTCATGACTTAATTAGGGAAATGAATTCTCTTACTTCAGTGTGCTACATATCTCCATCTTAATAATTACAAAGCATTTGCGACATATACCGTTAGTAGAATTGCAAAATGTCGGTACTAAAAGAAAGCCCCAAACGAGTAAAGGACATGTACACAACTTCATGTATCCTTAATGGCAATGCGACAGTTGAAACAAAGCGGCTAACTTAACCAACTGACTGACTAAAAAACTGACTGACGGGCAGGCAACCCACTTAAGTGTCACAGATACCGTCATAATGTCAGTCGTCTGTTAAAGTAACAATGGGACGCGATATTTAAGCTTGTTATGTTGCCTCAAATAGCAACGTTATTTGGTATGTAAAATAGCAATAAAAAGGAACAACAGCAGCAGCAGCAGCAAAAAGGACTACACTAGCAAATACACATAGCACCACTTTGGTGACCCTGCAGGCACTACCCCACCCCCAGCCACTGGTGGCGCATTTTTTGTTGATTTTACTGTAGTGACATTATTGTTTTTTTCTTGTTTCATGGTTTCCTTCACTTGAAACCTTATGTTCCACATATCAACAGAGTGTTCTTGTATTACTACGATTACGCATAACATAGCACGCTTGGGGGGTCTACTGCGAATCACCCTATCGAACACCCCAAATTTGTATACAGCTGTTTAACATGTTAAGGTTTTTCGCGGTTTTAGTGGTTACTCAGTGACACACCCCAATTAATGTTGTATTCCGATATTTATACTCCATGGTGTGAATGAGTTTCCGCAGACGCCGCCACTTGTATTCGCTTATTCGTTCTTAATCAGTCGCCTTTTCAGTTCACTTGTGGTTGCGCTGTATCCTTTGATGCCTGAATTATTTGCGCTTTTTGAGAGTGAAATGCTTGGTCCTTTAAAGCGAATATTGAATTACGTCACATTTTTTACTCGAAACTAATGAAATAAGGTTTAAGCAGAACTGCAGCGGTACTTCATACATATCACTACGCGTTACAGTACCTTGATTAACTAAACCAAAATAAACCAATACAAAGCTCAAAGGTCAGCGTTCCCACCGCGTCGCTTAGTTTTTTTGCTGTCAAAAAATAAATCACAATACTACATACATGTCACTAATAGTCCATTCTCATTTGCTTGGTTAGGACGATTTACCTTACACTTAGTTATGCAAAAACCGAATTAGTTTGCCATATAAAGAATAATTTCATGTTTTTAATATTTTTAAAAATCACTTAAATTATAACGAAATGTTTTTAAATTCAGTAGGTATGTGTTGCAAATAGTAAGGGAAGGGTACCGGGTGTGGGCACCGTTTTGTTTTCGACTCATAACTTTTGACCAAATGTATATTATGCAGACATATATGTAAGTGTCAATGGAAAGCTAATGATCTTAGCTAACTATTAATGAAGAAAGTAAATTGATTTCGTTGTTTGGAAAAATTATATAAAGAAAATAGTGAATTGATCATTTTTGGCAAAAAAAAATTTTTGGTCCGGTTGTGGGTACCCTTAGAAAATCGGCTAAAAATGGGAAAATATGAAATTAAACGCAATCAAATGGAGGAGAAAGCAAAATTAACTTATTTCGGAATTATTGACTCACAAAAATTTAACAAATTCTGCTCAACGACTTTAACAAAATCAGCGTCATTGAAAACGTCTGGATCGAATTGCATCATGCCTGTTGACCCGAAAACCAGACTTGATTATCTTCGGCTTATGACAGATCAATTGTTTTGCAGATTAACCTAGCTAGGTGACGTAATTTCTAGCCCTTTTTGACATTGCTCTTTTGCCAAGCATGCATTTTTTGCTTCAATTCATGCCCACCATCTGCTCCTCGGTGTACTTGTCTGGAAACTCATAACCGATATTTTTTGCAAAGTGTTACCCACACTTAATGAAAATAACTTTTTTTCTGCGACATTTTTAAAGAGCCTATTGGTTCTTTCCTTTCCACTTAAGAAGCGTAAAATGACATAAGAATACCATTTAGATTAGTAACGTTGGCATCCACGACGATATTTCAGTAAAACACACGCTTTAAATAAAAAAAGAGGAGTGCCCACACCCGGACCAATTCGGGGCCCATACTCGAATTTGATAGCAACTTTGAAAAGCAATGAGCAAATTGTGTTGTGTGAACATTTTGGTTGCATTCGGTTTTGAATCACAAAATATAGATTGCATTCAGCTTTTGGATTGTTTCACTTCGATTTATCGAACTTGGAAAATTATTGAAAAAAACTTTTGTATTGACTTTCACTTACTCAAAAATTATTTTTTCTCAGCATCAAGCAAATGCGTCTGTTTACTCCGGTATATGCACAAAAACTTCGTGCTGTCATAACACGTTCTTAACATTTGTCAGAACAGCCGCATTGTTTTCTGTCAAAAGTTACGGGGGGGTGCCCACACCTGAACCCGGCCCGCTGGCGGTACTCTTCCTCTACAATTTATTTATTTGAAACTAACTAAAATTTCATGCAAGTGAAAACAGTAACTTTGGAGATATTGGCCATTTCATTTTGTATCTTAAATTTCCACCATAAGCGGACAATATCTTCAAAACTACAGAGCTTACGGAGGAACAAATTACAGAATCAAACTGACAGACTCAAACTCAATATAAAAAGTTGAACAAAAAAAGTTTAAAAAAAAAAATTTTTCATATTTAGGAGCACGCTATGGTTTTTAAAAATAAAAAAACAAACTGTTTTTCTAAAACATAGTCCGGCAACGGTTTTCCATTCCGGTATTTTGTAGCCAAATCTGATGCTGTGATCCCATACTTACGAATCTGAACTTGTTTTTTCTATCAAGACAGGATCTTAAGGTTATTTTGCTTCAAAGTAGAGTAGTCGTTATTTCAAAATTTTTCAGAATTTTTGAAGCTACATTTATGATACTTACAGTAAATGGTGTAATTGATATTTGCCAATGGCATATGAAAGGCATCATTTTACTTACTAAACTTTACCTTTAAATTTTTTCAATTGGGTTATTATTTTCCGAATTATTTCTCTACTAAAACTAAGGTTTTTTAACTCCCTACAAAGGACTAAATTATATTTGTATGTCCTTAAGATACCTGAACTTCAACGAATGACAACTCAGAAAGTAATTATCCAATTTGAAAAGAAAACAAGGCAAATTTTTATAAAGAAGAATAACGCCTTATCCTGGAAGTGCACCAATTAACTGAATACAGCGCCTTCCGCAATTTGAGGTAAGATTGCTCAGAATCCTAACGTGGTAGAAAAAACCAAGTTCAATTTCGAAAATAGGTGGACCAAAAAACTCAGCTACGAAGTTTAAGAATGAAAAACATGCTGTTAATTTGTGCAATAAGTCAATGAGCGGTAAAGAATATTTAATAAATAAAAGCTTTAATGGATTTTGCTGATTCTATGAGCAATTTTTCGCTGATGCTGATGCGGATGCTGATATTTATTTTATGCCGATTATCAGCTGATATCAGCAACAACACTATTTTATTTACTTCAAAGAGAAAGTTTTGGTGCCCTGGAAACGAAATTCCGTGCAACTTTAAATTTGGGCACCGAAAATTGTTAGATTTCTGAGGCTTTTGTGAACAACTGTTTCGGAGCCGTTAATTATGAAAATGGTTTAACGAGTCAGAAATAATGTCATACTATATGAATAACCTGACAATTTGTATACTCTACATATTTTCACGTGAAGTTTACTTGATGGTGTAGAATTGAAGCGCACTCTTCAGGGTCATAAAACAAGAACGGGACCAGCTATGACTTTGAGTTTAACGGAATTTTATCATTGAATTACTCATTTCTAGAATTTTTCTATAATTTAATTAAACTTTAATGTGATGGAAAACACCAAGTTTAGGTTTTTTCCCATACATTTTTGTATGAAAAAAGTAATTTCAAAAGCGGCACGCTATTCTGGAAGCTTTTGAAATTTTTCATCGTATTACTGGCCATTAAGGCCGTCAGTTGGAGGGGTTCTTTCTTGAAAACAATGAACTTGAAAAAAACAGACACCCTAAAACATATTATCTTCCATATGAATTTAAGACACAATCTAGATAAGGAGTCAATCGACTTAAAATTTAAATGACCAAAGTTGTTCCTTCCACGTCTAAGCGCAAGCGCTGGGTAGTCGCAAAAGAAATGGAAGATTGTTTCTTCCATATCAAGGTTTTTACAACTTCTACAAAGGTCGCCAATGTTTGAGAAACCTAAAGGAGATGTATGAATTCCCATGACACAATGTCCAGTAATAGCACCGATTAAAATGCGTGCATTGTGATTTTCGAGCAGCCATATTCCGGTACATTTTTACCATACGAAATTTTTTGATGAAGCATTTCAAAGCAAATTTTATCTTCTTTTTTCATATTCTGCAATGTCCTTTACCTATCACTGACTCACAATATTTTTGAAGAAAAAGTGAAATGTTTTTGATAAAAAAGGAGCAAAACAGTTTGATTGAAGTGAAAACGACAGCACTGCTCTTGATTTTTTTTTTCCTGCAAAAAACAAAAAATTAAGGTTAAGGCTGAAAGGTGATGTGCTAACTTTTTTACTTACTGTACACTTTATGGTGTCGATAACATAGTTTTCATGGATTGTACAATTCTAAACAAAAGTGCATGTGCATAATATGAAAATGTATAAGGCAATGACTAAGAAACTTTCAACTTAAGTAACCCAATTGGAAACTTAAGAAATCGCTATACTGTGAGGCTTACCTAAAATGGATCAACTCAAATACTGGCAAAATAACCAAAAATTTTTGCCCAACTTTCTGTAAAGATAAAACCGACTACCTTCTCTCTTTATCTCGTAAAACATGTAGAACTGTTGTAGGAGCCATCACTGGACACTGTCTTATTGGTTATCATGCTCATAGAATGGGCATTCTAGCGTATAGTAGGTGTCGGTGGTGTAATGAAGACGAAGAGGAGAATTTGGAACATCTACTGTGTTTTTGTCCAGCGCTTTGCAGAACCGGATTTAAAACCCTTGGACAAATGTTTTTTTAACAATCTTGAAGAACTTTCAGATACTGGTCTAAAACCAATAAAAAACTTCGCAATGGCTTCTAAAGCCTTCGCGCTCAAGCCTGAAGAGTGCTGAAACCCCATTATTACATCTAATTAAATACATCTACGCGACTCAACGTCCGGGATGATGTGGTATCACTACGGACCTTTTTGGTCTATGTGTGGCTAATTTGCCGCCACTTAAACCTAACCTAACCTAACCCAAGGGGAAAAGAATTGCTTCTAAAACCCTTCTCAAGTGCATCTTTTTCACCAATAAGTGCTTCTGCTAAGAAGAAGAACTATTCTTTTTTTTTAACATTGCATGTCATAGGATATAAGCGCTCTTAAGCTTACCGCAGCCTTACTGTTAGCAAACAATGAAGAATGAGCTAGGTTTGAACTTTGTAAATGCTCACCAGAGGGCGTGGCACTGCACTAAATTTTAAATTTGATTTAGTCATAACTCACAAACCATACAAGGTATTTGGACGAAATTTAGTGAGCGGGTACGGGTTAATAATACCTCGTAACAGACAAAAAGTGGGCGGGATCGAAGAAGTGCCACGCCCACTTTTCAGCCATTGAAAATTTTGATTCAATATTACTCGACAACGACTCCAACAATTTTTATGAATAGGAGATATTAGGAGATATTACCTCTGAAAACAAGGATTCATATGTGATACGCCGTTATATTGGGAAAACTCATTGAAGGGCGTGGCACCGCTCACAAAAATATAAAACGGTATAAAAAGAGAACCAATAAAGCAAACATTCTGAAATTAACTGTGAAGAGCCTAATTGCAATAGGGCATCTCTGATTTGAAAATGGGTGAAATGTCGTCATTGCGCGTGGAACCTCCCATACAAGCAAAATACGTTAAATGCTATTTCTCGCAAATGTTACAAGATATTTTAATGAAATTTGGTATGTAGGTACTACTTATCAATGCCTTGTAATAACCGAAAAGTGGATACCGCCCCTTTTTTAACCATTGAAAATTTTAATTCAATATTACTCGAAAACGAATTCAACAATTTTAATGAAAATTTAAAATATTTTCCCCTGAAAACAAGTATTAATATGTGATATGCCGTTATATTAGGAAAACTCGTTGGAGGGCAAAATATCGCTGGTGGGCGTGGAACCTCCCATACTAGTAAAACAAATTAAATGCTATTTAACGCAAATGGTATGTGGATCTGGATCACGAGTATCTAAAGCATAACGAAAAGTGGGCTTTGCTCAATAATTGCCACGCCCACTTTTTTCCAAAATAAAAATTTTAGTTAATAACTCATGCACAAAAAAAATATGGAATGAACTTTCCCAGGCATGATGATACGATATTTCAGCCCCCATACAAGAGACGAAATATTTTGGGTGCGTGGCGTATCCCATTTATTTATTTTAAGTCAATCTATTTCTCTTAAAAAATTTGGAGTTTTTGATATTTTTCTATACCATTCGATATTTTCCGAGTTTTTTCTTATTATTTTTCTCATCGGTTTATTTATCATTTTAAATGCATTGGAGGTGAAAAGGTACGAGTTTCATAACAAAAAATAGCTATGAATAAAAACATCGACTAAAATAATAAGATTAGATTGTTGACCGAGAAGGGATCGGTCTTCAGGTACTCTACATTATACTACTAAGAAAAGACAATATATTTTTTCTGTTCCAACATAAATTGGTACATTTTATTAATTTTATATATTTTTTTTTGGTTTGATTTTTATTTGGTTTTTTTATTTTTGTATAGGGTTTTTAATTTGTAATGGTATTTTTTTTATTTTTGAAGTAAATTTCCAGCTGTTCTTATTTAGATAAGGGAATTTTTTTTGTTTTGTTCTTGTTCATATTTATTAAACTTGTAATATCGTAGTCTTGCTGAAATAGTAAATGCAAGTTGTTGTTGTTGTTATTTTTAACTATGATATATAACATTTTCAAATACATATATGTTAGTTTAGGTTATTACAATTGTTGTTATTTTTGTATAGTTGTTGCTTTTAACCTGACAATAGTTTTTTAAGAATAAATTTTCACATTTTCTTCATTCTTTTTTTTTTTAATAATTTTTATGAAAAGACAATACAATTATCTATGAATAGGTTTATAACTCGATTTTTTATTTTGGTTTTGTATGATTTTTATGATGAGTATGAAATTTTGATTTGACAATTATGTAGTTTTTTTTTTTTCTTTTTTTTTGTATATAAGCAAATGTAGATGTTTCAATTAATATATATAAAAAATACAATACGAAAATTTTAGCTTAAATATATATATATAAGTATATATATTTTTGAATTTAGTAATAAACGCGATGATGTATCTATGTAATTCATGCGTTTATATGCACATGGAGCGGAACACAAAAAGCGACTCTATATAAAATTTAGAGTTTAATAAGTACAATATTTCATTTTAAATATAAAATAATTTATTACAGTTTTTATTTTTATTTTTTATTTTTTGTTTTTCAATAATAAATTTAATGCAATGAGCGTGAAATATGCATGATTTATGTATTGTATATATATATTTTTGAAATATTCGGTTTTTTTTGTGTCTCATTTCAAACTTTCATTCTTTATTTTTTTTTTTTTAGTAAAATTGCGTTTCTAGTTCGTAATAAGTATATGCCGAAAGTTGTATAATTTTGTTGTGTTTAAAACATTTAATATTTGTTTGTAGATTTTTTCTTTCCAATTATATTTGTAAATTTTTTGCTCAATTTTGATTTTGATTTTTTTGCGAATTCTTAATTTTATTCAAAAATTTTTATTTAATTTTTTTCTTCATAATTTTAACATTTTAATTTTTTATATCCAAAAGTTTGACATGAAATGTAATTTGAAATGCAACATTACTAATGATTTTGTTTTTTTGTTTTTTTATGAAACTGTATTTTTTTGTCTTTTGTTTTTTTTGTAAGCTTAATTTTTAATTAATATTTGTTATAGTAATTTTTTTTTTTTTTTTGTTTTTTTTTTTTTAATTTGTTTTAATTTTTCATAAATTATTTAGTTTTAAGCAATCAAATCACAACACTACATTTATTTTAATAATTTTCTTGTAAGTATGTATATATGTATATTGTTTTATGTGGCGTATAGTATATAGCTTATGAGTAGATAGGAGTGTTCAACAAAAATGTGATCTTGAGTTTTATATACCCATCATTATAACGAAAAATGTAGAGAAATATAGTGACTCACGAAATTGATTGCGCTTTGGCTATGAATGCAAACAACCAATAAAAAGTCAGAAATGGGTTTGTATTTTTAATGTGTTATTTTGGTAAGACTGTGTTAAGTTAAGGAAAATAAACAAGGGACAAATTCCATGAAAACTCTTCCTTAAGTAAAAAATAATAAAACAAAATCAAAAATATTCAATGTGATCAATTCTATGACTTAACATTATGAACCTTGGGAACTAATGTTTATATTTTGTATAGCCTCCTAGTGCATCAATAACTGCTTTTATTCTTCTGGGCATACTTTCAAGAAGAGTTTCACAAATTTCTGGATCAATAGCATCCCAAGCATTTTAAGCCTTAGGCCAAATTCATTAAGAGTACCAGTTTCACAAGCCATCGATTTTCTCAATATGCCCCATAGGTGGTCAATAGGATTGAGGTCTGGAGATTACGAGAGCCATTTTATTGTTGTAATTCCATTATCTGAAAGAAATTTTTGTGTCCTCTTTGCAGCGTGTTTTGGATTATTGCCCTGCTATAAGACAATAATCGTAGCATTTACCTTCAAATCTTGTAAAGCACCTAGCAAATGATTTCGTCGAATTTTTATGTAAGACTCTGCTGTCATTCGTCCTTCGATTTCGGTAACTCTTACAACACTTCTAGCGGGCATACTTTCCCACACCATTATTGAGCCTCCTCCAAACTCAAGTCTGGGCTTAACGTGTTGTGACAGAAATCTCGAACTCTTACTTCTCCAAACCTAATCACTGCCATCCGATCCTAAGCGGTTTTTTTTGGCCTCATCTGACCATATAACTTTCTCCCAATCGTTGGCGCTCCAGTCTTTGTAACATTCTGCAAACTTCAAACGCAACTTTCTGTGACTCACTATAAGCAATGGCTTTTTAACTTTTGCGCGCCCTTTAAGCCCACAAAGTTTAAGTTAGGTCGAGGCTCAATAATGGTGTGGTGATGCGTGAATACTAGAGATTTTGGCAGAGTTATCATAATCGAAGGTCGAATGACAGCAGAATTCGAATACATTAAAATTCGACGAAGTCATTTGCTAGGTACAAGATTTGAAGGTAAATTCTTCGATTATTGTCTTTTAGCAGGGCAATAGTCCAAAACACACTACAAAAAGGACACAAAAATAGCTTTCAGATAATGGAATTACAACAATAAAATGGCCCTCATAATCTCCAGACCTCAATCCTATTGACCACCTATTGGGCATATTGAGAAAATCGATTTCTGGTGAAACTGGTACTCTTAATGAATTGTGGAACCTGAGCAACTTGAATAAAGATTGGTACCCAATCCATTACATTTGGTTCTAATTTATATTTATATTTATTTTAAGGGCACACAGCATTCACATTTAGCCTCTGTACATTGTCAATGCCCCACGTTTTAAGCCTCTTCTTGATATTCGGAAAATAATATTAGTTGCTGAGGATTAATTCTAGCGAATGGTTTATTACGTATACAGCGTCTCTCTGTTCTAGTAGCACTCATTTTGCACAAATCATTTGCATTTGTAAATCTTGATTCTTCTTAGAGTCACCATCCTTTTACCATTTCTTTTACAACAGTATGCTGCTCTTGTTGCGCGGCTAGGTCTCTGCAATTTCACAATTTTACCTTTCTAAGGTCTACTTGTATAAACGTCATCTGGACAGCGTTTTCTCTGTCGTTCTTTCTTCGCTCTTCAATAGGATGTAAGTAGGTCAAAAGCTTGGCGGGTATTTCTCTTTCCGGGCAGTCTTATAACATGCTCCATCCATCTGATCCACTGTGCTTTAATATTTTTATTACAAATGAGTTTCTCGATGTATTCGGTCATTTATAGCTACCTATGTATAAATGATGACTGATAAAGCTAGCTCCAGTTGATTAAATTCTTAAGATTCACATCTTCTATAGCAAGAATTTGATACTTCTTTGGTCTAAACATTCGAAGAATTTCTCTAAGGTTTGATTAACAATAACTCCCTGCTCCACTGAAGATCGTTCATTTGGAAATGCTCGTGAAAAATATTGCTGACACGCTTTTCTAATATGATAATGATCTCAGTTATAAGACAAGAATTCAATTTGGAGTCATTCAAAATCATAATGCAGATTTTTTGGAGATTCTCTGGAGTAGTGACATCAATTGAAAATCATCATGGTGCGTGTTCACATTTTGACTCATTTCATCGACCATGAACGGTTAAAAGCCTTGAAAAATTTTAATTGCCCTCTCTATGAATGATTTCTGAAAATAGTGCCTCTAGTATACAATGTTTAGATCATAGATTTATAAAGTTTTAAAAATTTTCAGAAAGATCTCGAGCGCAATATTATATAATGAAATTATTATTCGAAAGCAAAAACTTTATTTAAGACCATAGTCTCCGGAAACCACACGGCGAAGTCTGCCGCCAGGTCCTTGAGTAGAATCCACAGGGCGGAAGAGGATGTCATAGACCAAGAAACACCCAGAAAAGGTCGATAAATTCATCGCAAAGGATCGTTACAAGAGATTTTGGAACTATGTTCCTCTTAGGAGTTTCAGGAAAAAAATACATGGAAACATTAAGAACAACAAAGAACGTCTATAATATAAAACCCAATATTACCTTTTTGCGAACACTGTAGATAGTATATAATATGTATGTATAAGAAATGTTTTAATAATTTAATAAAATCAAAATAGAAATTTCAAATAGAAACTTGATAAAGCTTTGAAAGCAAATATTTTATGCACATAGGTAAAGAAAAATCTAATAAACCTAACATGATAGTGCTTTGAAAATTTCGATATTCAGCAGTACCTACTAAGAAACAAAAAAAAATTGTTTTAAATAAAGACTACTTTCCAAATTAAGTTTTTGCAAAGTAATTCAGCTATAAATAAATGATTTATATTTTTTGCTATACAAGACAAAATAATTTTAATAAAAATCTTTAATTTTTTTTTTTTAAATAAAAAAATCTTTCAAATATGACTAATTTTGTAAAACTATGTATTTATATAGGTGGTTAATATTTTCTTAAACTTATTTTATATGTATATAAAAATTCAATATTTTTAAAAATGCATTAGTTTATTTCTTTTTTTTTATACAAAAAATTTGTAATTCGTTAAAATTGTTTTTAGTTGTTCTACAATTTTTTTTAACTAATAAATTGTGTTATTCAAAATTATTTTATTAATTTTGGTATTTGTTTTTTTTTTTTTTTTTTGAGTTGCATTGAGTTTTGTGTGCTTTCTGTAATTTTTTCGGAGATTATACAAGATTTGAGTAACAAAAGCTTAAACAATAAGCAAATGAAAATAAATATTAAATAATTAAGTTACTTAATTTAAAGAAAAAGAACAGTAGAGTAGAACGGGGTAATGTCGTGCACTGGCTGTTTTAGCCCAAAGAATTGAATGATTTACCAACTGTTTGTAAGGTAGGGACCTGCTGACCTACTGAGCTTATGCATATAATACTAGCAATTTTCACCAGTTCGTCTCTACAGAGTCCCCTTTTTTTCAAAACGCACGCTTTCGGGACGATAAAAGTGTTTTTCATCGGGTCGGAAAAATAATTTTCCTTGCGGGAAAATATACCAGGTAAGTGTTTTCTGAAACGAAATATCCTGCCAAAGAAAAGAAGTATTTGGTTTTCGAAAAAAATTTTGGGCTTCACCGAGTTATCGAAGTTGACCTTTAAAACGACCATTGGGGTAATATCGTGCACATTTTTGTTCTTCACTTACACAAACACAATTTCTTGCTACACAAATGTTGTTACACATGGATGTAACCAACGAAATTATCTTTCGATCGGATGCTTACTCGTCGTATTCGCTTGAGATGTACGGCTTTACGAGCATGTCAAAGTTGAGTGCACGACATTGCCCCGTTCTACTCTACACAACTTTAGTTGAAAAAAACAAACTGTTTTTGTGCAGTGACATGTAGTATATGGAGTAAGTCTTTTGTATTTGAGGCAATATTGTGCATTTTTATTATATAAGTATTAAGTAGATGTCACATAACTTTAAGATGAAGATCCATTGAAATACCGCCCTAACAGAAATCCACATACCTATCTCCTTGCAGCGCTAGCATCTAAGAGGGTAATATTCTTTTCTCAATTGACGAAACCAGGAACACTGCCGAAGCGGTAATTCTCATGTTAGTTATTTTGCTAGCATTTGAGTTGATCCAGTTTAGGTTAGCCTCACAGTAAAGCGATTTCTGATATATAACATTGTGGTGCTGTAAGGAAAGTGATACGCTTACCGGTTCACTTTCGAGTAGCACACCTGTTTTTGCCTGTTCATAAGCAATTTCGTTGCCCTCTATACCTTAGTGACCGGGTTCCCTGTTCAGGCTAGTTTCAAACATACTACTGAGAGTTTGAAGTAGATTATAGCATCGAAGGACTGACTTGGATTTAATTATATAGTTTGTAAGGAACTTAAAGGCACGCCACTGCTACTAATCGCCTCCAACTCAGCTTGAAAGATTCTACAGTATTGTGGCAATTTATACCTTAATGTTGCATTATAGGTGGGAATGAAAACCACAACCCTCACCCCTGCTTCTTGTTTAGAGCCGAGCGTGTGAATATGAAGCTCGGTTAACCCAGTAATCTCTCGATTCTATGTTAACAGAGAACTGCCTATCAAGATGCAGTGTTGGTTTACAGTAGTCAGTCGACTTTTTACAAACAGTGCTTAATTTGCTGTACCTGAATTCTCTGGAGCTAAAACCCTCAACATCTTTCAGTCGGAGTGCAGTTTTAAAGACTACTCCTTTCGCATGTAAGTCAACAGGAAGCATGTTAAGTATTACATTTAATTATTCTGCTGATGTAGTTTTAAGAGCACTCGTAATTATTCAGAAGCTCACTTACTACATTCGGATATTTCCCTTTGACCATTTAAACAGCATAGGCAACAATTTTAATGCCCATACCCTTTAATTTTTTTAAAAGGGGATTGAAAGTTTTTATCCAGAGAAGTGGTGAAAGTACCACAAATGGCCAGTTTTTGAGTGAATTCAGAAACCCACGTTGTTAATATTAGGCGACAACTGAGTAGAGTGTTAATCCACCCTATAAGAAATTCGTTGACTCCCATCAACCGAAGTCTCTCTTTTAGCGATTCATTTGAAATATTATTAAAGGCCCCTTTAATATCCAGGAATGCCGCTAAAGTGTATTCCATGTAGTGAAGGGAATTCTCAATGTTTTTAACTACACTATGTAGAGCAGTTTCTAATGATCTGCTTTTTTGGTAGGCGTGCTGAGTAGGTGACATGTAACCGTGGGGAATACTTTCTCTAATGAAGCAGTCTGTGACACGTTCCATGGTTTTAAGGAGAAAAGATGTTAAACTATTAGGTCTGAAATCTTTTGCCTTTGCGTAGTTGATTTTTCCTCCTTTGGGAATAAACACTACTTGGTGCAATGATTGCGGTACATATTGAAGTCTTAAGCAACCGTTAAAGATTTGTATAAGCCATTCCATGATACTACTTATCTTTAGCATATTTTAACATATCGATGCTTGAGATAAAAAGTAAGATGATTCTTACACTTATTCTACAAAAACGAGGTTATCGCTGGTTCTTCGGTGAAAAGTAGAACTAATTTTGACCAAAATTAGATTGTTTCATTACATGTATATGACGAAAAGTAGGTTTCTTCGAAGTTTTATGTCGAAAAATAGGACGTTTCGATGACTTGCATTCTTGATTCATTCTGTATACTTTTCGTTAAAAAATATAAAACATCCTTGTTTTCGTGCGAAAAATAAAACATCCTACTTTTCGCCTGGGGCATCGATATGTGGTCCAAATTTTTTTTATATATTCCTTGTATTGGATGTTGTTTGACAATGAATATTGTATTTTAAAAATTTGTTTTGATTCGATGACGTCTCAAATGGACATTCTTGCAGAAGGACGTCAGTGAAATATGCAAACAAAATTTTTATCATTAATGCTAATGATACTCTCATTAGTTTCGATATCTTTAACTTAGTTTCCAATTTTATAGAGAAGAATAACAGAAACAAAAATTTTAGCATGGTTGTCTCCGGGAAGCCTCAAAGTCAAAGTTCAGCTTCAAGTTTTCACAGTTTACTTTCCGAATGTCGGTTTTTTGTTGGTATCACTGCAGAAAATGTATTTTTCTCTCATGTCTTCTTCAATTCATCTATATTCGGAAGGGGACAAGTCTTTAGTATAGTTCCAACTATGAGATGAAGATGATTCACTAGCCAAAATTTGTACCAGATCGGCTTTTTTCTTGTGAACTACTTAGTTTTATGTCTTTCGAAATATGGAAGAATACTCTCATTGACTAAATGCTTTTAAGTGAGAAGTGTGATAGCATGGTATCTCTCATTCAGAAAGGGTTCAAACTTGGCAAAACGGTCATTGCTAATCTGGTTGTTATTTCGGCAGATGTGTACATATAAATACGAATCAATCCTCTGATAAAAGACTTCATCGGCATTATTTGGTGGTCATAAAGAAACATCAACCGCTATTTAGCTTATGGCACTATTTTTCCATCCAAAACTTGCAAAATTTCTCTGAATGAAAGCAGTTTTCTGAGAAAGAAAAAGAAAATTTTATAACTTGGATTTCTCTGACTTCCTTTCAGGAGTATTGTCGAAATAACAGATGATAAGACGAAAATTTCAGAATGTCGAACGAAGTCCCGTACGTTCAAGAATGACGACAGGGCTATTTGGGTAAGGAAATATTGAGATGGTTTTTTGTTCTATTGCGACTCATAGTTTTTTTAGCATCGGATATTTAATTCAGGAATGAGAATTGAATTGCTGTTTCTTCATAATCTTCTTCCCAGCTCTGCATTAAATTTATCCGAACAGATTACTCTAAATTGATCTATTGGGCATTTTTGTTTCAGGGTAATTTTTTTAATTACATGGAACATTTATGGCTTTAAAATATAAAATAAATAAAATGGATTTAAATTAAAAATGCAATTTGCTATACAAACCTGTGAAAAAATATTAATTTTTCGAAGTCCAATAAATTAATGAAACAAAAAAATTTTTAATTAAATAAAAGTAAATTTATATTTAGTAAATAAAGCATTTCGGAAAACGCTATATCAAATCGACTTTTTTTTTTATTCTGCATAGTATACAACAAAAGTTATCATTTAAGCATAAACAAAATTAAAATACTTAATTAAAAATCACGTTTAAAAACTTTAACTTATAATATTAAAAAAATTACAAAAATTAAAAAAAAAAAAATATTTTTTTTAACTAACGTAATTGAAAATTGTTTTGGGGTAAAAATATAAAAGTGTTTTTTAATACATAAGTTGTATAATACAATTTTTATGTGATGTACGATTACGTGTACGTAAAATACAAGTTAAGTTTTTAAATAGTAGGAAGAGCTAGAGTTACTACGAATTTTGTGCTTCTGTGTAAATAAAGTTGAAATTTATAAAAAAAGCTGATTGACAGCATTTTGACTTTTAGATAAAAAATAAAAAAAAAAATATATATTTAAAAAGAAAAATATTTGCAAAGTATTTTTAGATTTAAAAAAAAAAAAATTGGAAGAACATATTTATAAAACTGCAAAAAAAAAGAATATTACATTTGCATAAAATTATATGACTTTTGCTTAAATTTATTAAAAGCTTTTTAAATTAAACTTAAATTAAGTGAAAAAAAAACATTATTATCTGGCAACATTAATTATCACCACAACATCACTGTTTCATGAGTTATAAAAATTATAGTAAATGAATACATAAGTTGTTCTTACAACAGCGTAAGAAATACATTTGGTAAATTTACGAAGTGTTGTCGTAAGTTTACACGTTTATACTGTCGTATTTTTGCGAAATGTGTGTAACTTTACGCATGCAAAATAAACAGCTGTTAAGTTTGTAAGCTTAAAAAACTTTTTACAAATGCAGGCTGTATTAATTACTGTAAATTTACTACTTAACTCATAAACTTACGACAAACTTTGTATATTTTTACCATTGTTACTTTAGTAGTAAATTATCATATGACACCATTGTATTTGTTAAAGTGCAACATTTTTATATTTAATAAAGTATGCAATTAGCTTAAGAAAACTGTCAAACGTCAAATTTTTATAAGTTTCATTAATAGCGCGGCCTTAAAACTCATGAGATCTCTAAATTTCACGATATTAAATCGTAAATTGTGATTGAAAAGAATAACAGATAAGAACTTTAGATTCGTGAGATGGTTTTACCACCCCCGGTATTACTTTTTTTGAGTCGTTTGATTTTTAGCAAAACATTTAAGGTACCTTACACGTCAATATTGGCAGTAGGTATAAGCTATGATAACCTTTTTCAGATATAACTTAGCTTAATTGTGTTTTGATATTTTGGTAAAGCCCTAAGCGTTTCAAAATAATATTTAGTTTTAATTAATGGCCGCTATACACTATGTTCAGAAATTCCTAAACAAGATGGGGAAAACAGATAGACCAAATTGCATATACGGCGACGCGGAACATACATTTTTCAACCCCTGAAATTGCCTGAAGAGAAGACGGGAGTAATGAAATTATGGGCCACTTACATTCCAAAACATCATGCTGGTAAGCGAAGACAATTGAGGAATGGCCGTACCAAAGGGCTCAAGTACCATTTCGAGGCAAAAGTAACGTCATACATATTATGTGCCATAATAATCAGTTATTTGACCGGTATCATTTTTTTAACACAATGGAAATAGAAAACAATTATATTCATTTCTAACAAAATGCCACCCGATTATTATTATGAAACTACTTTTGTCTCGAAATGGTACATAGGCCCTTTGATACGGCCACTCCTCAATTGCTTATTAATTGAACAATACGTAGATAGCTACTATTGACAAAAAAGAGAGACCTTGTTGCCTATCAAGCTGTATTCCAGAAGTCAAGAAATGCTTTTACGCTGCATTTTCTTGCTTAGTCGTTGGCGTGCAATATTTCTTTTTTGGCAGGGTCTTGACACAAGGACCTTTGAGCCTTAGCAGAGCACAAGGGTATTCTGAAAGAGAACAACTTTTGTCTTGGCAGAGATCGCAGTTGTTAGGGCCTTGTTCGTTCTCGGCTAAGTCCCAAATCCTGAAGCAGTTTCCCACTCTCGGTCTTCCTCAAGGGCTGCGGAAGCACTATTCAGCTTCCCCACTTCTGCAGGAGCAAATATAGCGTGGGCCCATTGTAGTCCATGAATGAAGAGATGGGATTAAATCCTTAAAAAAGGTAATTCTAATGATGCTATGCCAAAGCACAATTTTCTAGCGAGAATGTATTTCTTACGAAGAGGAGGTTTTTTAGTCCATGGGACGTTTGGGAGGGTCCAACATAGCTGTGTATAGAAACTCTCCAAAAATTCAATAGTTTGCGCTTCAAGCAAAGACAGCAATTCAGTTCATTTAACACACTCAAGAATTTGAAAGAATTTTGATATGAAAATGCGTAAAAATTAATAGCACGAGAAGGAAAGTATTATCCGACCTATCACATCACAAAATTCTTAAATATGACTAGATAGCATGGATTGAGCCCTTTAGAAGTTATGGTTTTTCAGAGTGAGTTCAATGAGTTGAGTCAAACTCCACTGCTTCATCATACTGCTTTATAAAACACAAAGACAGTCTGTGTCTCCATAACTCGAGAAAATTTATTTTGAAATACCCGGGAAAATCCAATAACTTGAAAACCAGTTATCTGACTTGCACGATTTGCTTTCTTTCAAAGTCATATTATCTCTTGAAGTTTCAGGACAAACACAAATTTGACTTTGTCCAGGATATTGAAATATTCCGGCACCGGGACAAAAATAATCAGCTAGAAAAATGAGCAATACCAAACAACTTATAAGAAATACAGCATTCCTCATGCCTCTAAAACTGTTTGACTGGGATATATAAGACTAGGTATATTTCGGATATCGGAAACGCTCAAACGAAGTCGTCCATAATTCGATCAATGGTTTTTTTCTTTGTTCATAAATGAGGTTTTGTGTACATTTTGTTTCGAAAAATCCCGGCTTAGCCCGAGTTTTTGGAAAATCTTATAACTCGAAAACCAGCTATCTAAATTTGTATGATTTTTTTCTATCAAATACGTTTTATCCGTTGAATATAGAAATGCGAAAATTTTTGACGAAAAATAAAAATCGATTTTTACTACGGAAATGTGTTCTTAAAGTGCTTCCGATGACCCAGTCAAATTTCAACGCCAATCGGTTGCACCAAACCCGATGTATCCACTAAACAGATTATTGTGTAAGCCGAAATGAGTGCATTTTGAAGGCATGATGATTGGGAAGAAAATTGTCTCTTGTATCCTGCAAAATATTTTCGTCATGAATAAAAAAAAATTTTCCGCAAGTGCAATATGATTTTTTCCATTTACATTTGCTTTTCTACTTTTCATATCGTGGGCCCCGAAATTTTTTTTGTCTTACGCGGTCCCAAAATGTTCGTCGAAGTGTCCTTTTGTAGTCACATAATTTTCACAGTGGAGAATTCCATATTCCTCTCAGGAGCTCGATATGACTGATGATCGGGAAAATAAAAAGCTCGATTTTAAAGGTAATCTGCACGCTAATTCTCATTTATAATATATATAAGCAGTTTTCGAAAATATATTGCAGTTGTTTTTTAACAATAAAATTGCAACACTTTTTTACAAACACAAAAATATATCAAATTAATACCTATGTAAGTATGTATGAAAAATTATAATAAAATTTTAAAATTAATAGGATACGAGAAAAAGCGACTATAAAGCTTTTAAAAATTTATGATTTTTGTTTTTTATATCAAATAAAAAACTTTGTTTTGACTAAAAAAGACAATGGGAAATTATAATTCTTTTTAAAGAAAAGAAAAAAAATCTCCATTTTGCATGCTTTTTAAAATGCACACCTTGCTAGATATCTCTTTTTTGTTATATCGTCTTGAGTTGTTTCTTCTTTTGAGTTGATGTATAATTTCAAAATAAATGCTTTTGTATCAAAAAAAAAAAGAAATGAGTTGTTTCGTTTTTCCCATATACTGTCAAAAAATTTCTCAAAATCTAAAAAAAAATCGACTTTTTTAAAAATTTTCATTTTAATGGTGTTGTTTTGTTTATGTTGTATATTAGTTTAGAAAAATTTAAGTTTTTTAATTTCTTTTTAGTATGAAACATTTCGGTTTTTCTTGTGGTTTCCATTTTTGACTGACTTTTTCATTATTTTTAATACTTAACTTTTTTGCTTTTCTACTAAACATTTCATTTTAATATCTTAAATCCATTCATTAATTTAGGTTTATATAAATATGTATGTAAATGTAATAGTTGCATATATATGTAAATATATATATGTATATTTTTTAATTTATCAATAATAATATTGTTGTTATTATCATTTTTATAATTATTATTATTATTATAATAAATATTAATTTATTTATTACCTTTGTTTTTCATTATTTTTTCTTTAGTCGTTTCTTGCTTTCTCTCTCTTACGCTGTATGTATTTATGTGTGTATTTTTTCTTTTTTTTTAACTTTGCTGATATCTCTTTAACTATATTAGCATGTTTGTCTGCATGCTGTCTCTCACTCGCTTTCAATTTACAAATTACACTGCCATAGTATCGTAGGCTGTGAATCCTGCGCCGCTTTGTTGTTGGAGTTGTTTTGGACCGGCTTCGTTTCTATTTGTGGGGGGAGCGGAAAAGTGAAAATGTTAATATTTTTCTCAAATATAATTTATTTAAAAAAAAATCTATATTATACATAATTTTTCTTATTAAAAACAAAGCAACTGCAACAATGGCATCCAAAAAATGTAGGTACAACGCTCTGTTATTCTGTGCACTGCATATCAGTGTAATTTATACAAAAAAACAAAGCAAGCAAAATTTTGTTTGAGAATGCAAATAGTTTTGTGTATTTTTTAAACAATTAAAGTTTTTTTTTATTTTATGATTATGAATGATGTTGTTTAAAGTATACTTTAGTATTTTAATTTTATTGCTCTTAACTCTACCAAAAATGCATAGTCTCGTTAAAAATCCTTTTGCAACTTCTACATTAAGCATAAATTACTATGTGTATAGTAGTGTATGCAAGCCTTTTCTAAAATCCATCACTATATCAGAACTATAGAGATATAACAATTTTGTCAACCATTTTTCGACCCGAATCTTCATCAACAGAATCAGAAAACACTAACTACATGTAGCCCGCAACTACTAAATTATCGTTTTTGATTTCATATAGGGAAGTTTTCGAATTATCTTCATAACGGGTTTGCACCAAGATTGTTTCCTGTCACCAATATTGTTTTTGAAAGTTCTGGACGATGTTTTCAGCATAGTTTTATGGGGGCATTTGGATACGCAAGCAAAACTTACAGATGTCGGTTTCAAAATTATTTTTCAGATTTTGCACTCGGCACAAGAAATACTTAATACAACTTTTACAAATGGCTAATGTTTCAGATACTGAAAGCTTTATATGACAGATAATCTTTAGACCAAAAAGCCAGTTGCGTTATTGGTAGAAAGTCAAAAATATGACATATTGAACCCTTTATTCATCTTCAAACAGCATGAGTCTAGTCTCTTTAGACTTAAATATGGCATCTGGTCTAACAAATTATATCCTTCATTTGAAAAAAAAAAAACAATAACCCAAAGCTCAAGTATACATATATCTTTTATTCTTCTACAAAAAAATTTTAGATGCCAATATTGTAGCACAAGATATTTCCTATTAAAAGATCCTGTTTCGGATTTGCTTCCACAACTATCTGTTGCCAGCTCTCTAGTTCCACGGCTAGGTCTTTCCAATTACGCACTTTCATTTTTCTAAGGGTAAGGGGTCAGAATATGCCTGAGGTAAGTATGCCTGCCGTAAGAGGCGACTAAAAGCGGGTGCCCAGCCAGGGTGTGGAAGGGCGTAGCGTTGGACAGCATTGCGCCTTGAAAGGAAACCCGCAATGTGAGCCACCCACTCTGGCCCAGAGTGACCCAGAGTGGGCGGCTGTAATTGAAAGTGAATTCGGCCACTATATTTGCAGCACATGACGGATCCAGCCTTAAGCATATACCTTACTAGGTGGGGCGTTGCCGAGAAGAGTTGTACACCCTACGTTACGTCGGTGCTCAATTGTTGATATAATATTTATGCCAAAAATAAGTTTAAACACACGTCGCTGAACTCGGTCTAGCAGCTCTGAAGATGTTTTTGAAGCCCCGGCCCAAATGTGTGAATTGTATTCTAGTTTTGGACGAATATAGGTGAAGTAGACATTACGAAGATCAACAGGAGTGAAGTATTTCTTACACCATTTCAAAAAACCTATACACTTGGCCGCTTCTTTCGACACATGAAACACATGATCAATCCACCTCAAATCTGATTGAATCGATATGCCCAGAACGTCAAGAGATGGTGATCTTGTGATATCTACGCCAGCCATATTAAGGTGAGTAGAAGAGCAATTCATTCGTCTGCGAGATAACAGACAACATTGGGTCTTGCTAGCATTGAAATCGACTCGATTAGCAAGACCCCACTCAGAGATTTTTTTGAGATAATTTTAGAGTGTAATATACATATGGCGCATTATATATAAGCTTGCCAAGACTTGCCGCTATTAAACGTCCCAGTGAACAATTTGTGGCAAAAAATTCGATATGCTTAAGCTAAAAACCGACGAGATCCGAAGGTCTTTCGTTGAAGAACTTAAAACAGCCCCGATCGATTGTGATGGAAGCATTGAAACATCATGGAGTGCCGCTAAAGCTGCTTTCTTAAACTCCAGTGAAAAAATATTTGGGTTCCGACCCTCGAATAAAAAACACTGGATGAGAGAGGAAACGTGGTGCCTTGTTGAAAAAAGAAGAAGCGCGAAAAAACTGAGAGATGACGCTAAAACTAGAGCGCAAAAGAGCGACACCGAAAAGGTCTTTAACTCTCTCAATAAAGAAGTCAGGCGTTCGTGCAGATAAGACAAAAGAAGAATGTATAACGACCTCGCAAGCGAAGCCGAAATATCCGGCAGCTTTACGATATCACCCGCAGATTATCTAGCAGAAAACACCAACAGAATTACCCCATCAAAAACAAAAACGGAAATTTCTTAACATCCGCGGACGACCAACTAAGTAGATGGAAAGAGTATTTTTGTAACATGTTGAATCCCATATCTACCACATTCCAGCAACCAGAATAACCAACTACAACTGCCGCAGTGACTCGTAATAGTAGTCGAATACAAATACAACCCCCTATTATCGATGAAATAGTGAAAGCTATCCAAAGCATGAAAAACAACAAGGCCGCCGGTATTAATCAAATAACAGCTGAACAGCTAAAATCATGCCCCATTACATCAGCTAAGATTCTTCATCCTCTGATTTCCAGAATCTGGAGCAAAGAGCGTTTGCCAGAAGATTGGCTACATGGCTGAAAAAAGGTGACCTAAGCGAGTGCCGAAACTATAGAGGAATAACTCTGCTCTCAGTACCATCAAAAGTACTGACAAAAGTGCTTCTAAACAGGGTAAGCGACAAACTTGATTCGGCCATCCGAAGGCAACAAGCAGAATTCCGGCCAAACGTATCATACGTGGATCAAATCAACATCCTCAGAATAACTGTCGAACAATCATGCGAGTGGCATGCTGCGCTTCAACTTGTCTTCGTACACTACAGCACTGCCTTCGACAATGTCTCCCGAGAAAACATTTGGGTTTCACTGCAGCGAAGAGGTATTGCCGCAAAGACCATAAGCTTAGTACGTGCACAATATGAAGGCTTCAAATGCAGTGTGTTACACAACGGGTTGTTGTCATCGATATTCACCACTAATTCAGGCATAAGACAGGGGTGTTTACTATCACCATCTCTTTCTACCTTATGGTTCTTGACGTTATCCAAGATAAAGCTTTACACTCAGATATGCAAGGCAGGATTGAATGTCTTGGAATCACAAAAGGCCGGCCTCAAAATCAACGCATTCAAAATTAAAAGCATGAAGCTGAACGCAAACAGAAATGACATCAAGTTTAAAGCTGACAGTGATGCCTTCGAAAACGTCGACAGCTTCATGTAGCAGCATTATCTCCATGGATGGTGGAGCAAAAGAGGATATCAACTCAAGAATAGCAAAAGCAAAAGGCGCGGTTGCTCAACTGAACAAAATATGGTCTTCTTGCGTTATATCCACCAAAACGAAAGCTGCAGGTATTCGTCAACAAATGCTTAAGGCGTATACTAAAGGTTTGGTAGCCTCGCACTATATCAAATGCCGAGCTACATCAAAAATGCAGTCATTGGGCTATAGCAAACGAGATCAAGCTGCGAAAGTGGAGATGGAATGGTCATACTCTCCGGAAGCCACACAGCGAAGTTTGTCGCCAGGTTCTTGAGTGGAATCGACAAGGCAGTAGAGGACGTGGTGGACCCAAAACCAACTGGAAAAGGTCGCTGGAAAAGGAAATACAAAAATCAGGAAAGTCGTAGTAAGAGATCAAAGTCATCGCATGAGATCGCAACAAATGGAGTCTTTTCATATTGGCCCTATGCTCCTCCTAGGAGTTAAAGGAGAATACATACATTCAAACATATATTTCTAAAACTACGTTTCCACAGCAAATTTTTGAGGCGATTCACGGCTGTTTCGAGATTTAGCTCAAAATCTCTGCTAAATCACATGGTTTCTGAGGAGATTTATTTTGAATCTGCTTATAAATCTCAGCAGTGCTACCAATTCGACCAAGTGGCACCCCTAAACTTGCATAATCGGGCCAAAGATTTTTCTCAGTATATTTTTTTCAAAGCGCATGATTTGCTTAATGTCGCGCGATTTCAGTGTCCAAAGCTTGCAACCGCATGTAAGTGTGAGTCGCACCAGTGTATTAAACATTTTGGTCTTTTAACAGAATATACAGCTTTGGAGATATTCAATAGAAACCATCAAAATGACGAAGAAAGTAAAAAAATCGGTTTTTATCTCTTAAGGATAGGAACACCATTTATTAGATCAGAAATGTCAAATTATACTGGATTATAAGTATAACATACTATATAGATGTATGTATAAAATTTTTCATGACCGATAATTAAGAAACTGGATTGGTAAGAAAATATTTTAACGTACAAAGGCGTATGGCAAAAAATGATTCCTTCTTAAAGGAGGAATCTAAAATTTTACAAAATTTATGAGAAAAAAAAAAATGTCTTACTCAAACAATAAGGGAAGTAGTCTCATATGTATATTTCTAATCAAATTTTGTATAGTATAACAATATTTTATGATTAGATGATGATATGAAGCTTTAAGCTGCAGCAAATCAGTAGGTAATTAAAAAAGAGAAATTCATTGTGGGCATTACAGAAGGTTAAGAAAATCAAACTGTGATTTGCTATTTTTTAAAAAAAAAAATACATAAAATTTAAAACTAAAATAAAATGTAAGAAAATACAAAAATCAAAATTTCAAAAACCAAACTAAGCCATGCTAAAAGAGTATTGGGATTGTGTTGGAAGTTAAGAAAGAAACAAATTTTACAACATGCAACCATTGAAAACCAACTTACTGTCTGCGACTAAAGTTTTGTTACCAAAATATTTTTTAAGAAGAGAAAGAAAAATAGTGATTTTTAGTTATAAATATAAGGATAACAATAATTTTTGTTGAAATAGTAGTAGTTTTAGTAACATTTAAACACGTGTGTGAGATAATTGGTGAGTTTTTTTACTTTGCCACATTCGTGAAAACAAATGTGAGAATTTAGTTACAGAAATATTAGTGTTTCGAATAAGTAACATTTAATTTATGATTAGTACTGGTGTAATTATGCGTTAGAGTTAACGTAACGAAATTATTGAATTGTTTTTACTTTTGTAGCTTGTTTTCTGTCACAGATACTTTACCTTTCAATTAATTTACGCATTTCTTCGGTTGTCCGTTGATCCTTCTGATGTGGGGATCTTTTGACAGCTGTTTTTTGTGGTTGACATTTGACAGTTAAGTTACGGTTATTTTATTTTTTTTTATTTGTTTTGTTTTGAAATGAAATCCCCACCGACAGTAGTAAGTTAAAATTTATTTTTTTATATTAGAAAAAGAAACAAAAAACGAAAATAAATTAAAAAAATAAATCAAAATCGTAAAGACAATTTTTATTTACTACCATAAAAAATTAAAAATATATTATCTATGCACTTGACAAAGAGTGAAGGCAAAATCACGAGGAAAAATTCGAGATATACCATAAATATTTGGACCCTACTTCCTACAAAACATAGTCTCAAATTTGCAAACCAATTGTTTAAAATCTTTGAGTAATTCTTTCATTTGGTTTATTCGGTGACTTACTGAGAAAAAGCTTTCTTTCAAGAAAAAACGCACAAGCTATAATATATATATTCAGATATATATTCCTTAATATTACAGTTATTTTGTCTTTCTGACAATTTCTCTTGTGTCCCAATTTGAGTTTGCTGACACTCTTTGTCAAGGCGAAATGGAATAATGGTGGATTTGATTTGTTGAAAAAGTGTACTGTGATTAAGTTTGATATACAATACTGTGCCTTGAAAGTTTTTTAATATTAAATGATTGTTTTCCTTAAGAATACACCTTAAAGAATAATGCTAACTAAATTAACTGTTCCTTATAAGCATTACAATTGTGAATATTATCATATATTCTAACGTTAGACAAGATTCCACTTTTGGTTGTAGAACTGAAAAATCCCGATACAGTCCGAAAATATGGCTAAAAATGAGTTATACGTGTCTTCCTGATTTTCTGTATATAGTCGCAATTTTTTTTCAATCGATTTTTGAAGCTTTTTGAGTCGACATTCACATTTTTCGGCTTTTGCAATGAAGTTTCGACTTTTTAGAGCTCGGTAACTATAAGTGAAATTTTACAGCAAATATTTCTGTGTTACCTTTTTAAGGAAATGTTAAAAATTACACATTTGTGGGGTTTTAGATGTCTACAAAAATATTTTTTTTTTATATCTTACATAAGTTTTCAAAACACGTAATATACCTCAGATGAAACGATCGTAAAATTTAGTATGACGACTCAACACATGAATAGAAAACTTAAAAAATCGTACAAAAAAAAAAACAAAATTCCATCTAATCCAGAAAATCGGGAAGACACATATAACTTATTTGAAGCCATATTTTCAGAATATACAATATAAGTTTTTTTTCAGTTGCGTAGAGTCGTGTCGGACGTTGTTATTATTCCAAAAATGATTTCCTACGTGACTAAGTAGTAACATTTCTGAAATTACGGGCTGAATTCTTACACTAGACTTATTCATACCAGACTAATTAATATACATATCTCACCCGTTTTGTTCTTATACCTACTGCATATTATTTCTACATCTGGGGCTAGATATCAGTGGTTTTCTCTAAAAAAAACCTACTTGGTCCCAAATCTCGAAAAATTTCGACAAAACATAATGGCCTTATGAAAAATCCTAAATCTCGAAACATTTCGATTAAACATAATAGTATGATTAAAAATCCTAAGTCAGATAAAAAATTTAAAATCTCGATAAAATATTATAGTCTGTTAAAAAATCCTTTGTCTCGAAACATTTCGATTAAACATAATGGTATGATGGAAAATCCTAGATCTCGAAAAACCTCGATATATTTAATATTATGGTCTGATAAAAAATCTTAAGTCTCGAAAAATCACGATTTATCATATTTATCGAAAACCCTCTATATATTTACTATTAGGATCAGATACAAAATCCTAGATCTTGAAAAACCTCGATATAATATTATATATAGTTTGATGAAGAAGCCTTAGGCTCGAAAAATCGTAAAAAAATATATGTTCTGATAGAGAAGCCTAAATCTTGAAAAATTCCGAAAAAATATAATGACCTGCCGAAAAAACCTAAATCTCGAAAAAATTTCGATAAAACATAATGGTCTGATGAAAAATTCTAAGTCCCGAAAAGTCTCTATAAAACATAATGGTCAAGATAAAAAAGCCTAAATCTCGAAAAATCTCGATAAAATATAATGGTCTGATGAAAAATACTTAGTCTCGAAACATTTCGATTAAACATTATGGTATGATGAAAAATCCTAGATCTCGAAAAACCTAAGTAAAATATTATGGTCTGATGAAATAATCCAGATCTCGAAAAATCTCGATATAATATTATGGTCTGATAAAAAAATTTATGGTCTGATGGCTAATGACCTGTTGAAAAAGACGTAATCTCGAAGAAAGCCTGATCCTCGAAAAACCGCAAAAAATATATGGTCTAATAGAAAAGCCTAAATCTCGAAAAATCCCGAAAAAATATAATGACCTGTTGAAAAAACTTAAATCTTGAAAAAATTTCGATAAAACATAATGGTCTGATGAAAAATTCTAAGTCCCGAAAAGTCTCTATAAAACATAATGGTTGAGGTGAAAAAGCCTAATTCTCGAAAAATCTATTTAAAGTTCAATGATCTGCTGAAATACCCTAAATTCCGAAAAATCTTGCAGTTTTAGGTAAAAATTTTGATAGACGGAACACAAATAGTGCTTAACTAGTTTTAGGGTTGCCACCTGGTTATTTTCGAAAATCTTATTTAATTCTTTTGTTTTTTGACTAAATTAAAATTTTTGGTTTCAGAACCGCTCAGATAAACTTTTCTGAAATTGTTCAAAAAAATTAAGGGTTGCCACCCGTTTTTTTTAGGTTACTTTTGCTTGAACCCAATTTCGGTTCGATGACTTTTCGATCAGTTTTGAACTATTTAAGCTATTATTTTTTAGTGTGTAATTATTATGGCAAACGTAAAAATAGGAAGATTTAAAACAAATTTTCGAAAAAAACCATCTAGCAACCCTAAAAATTCATGTTTGATTTTTTTTAAAGTTTATTTAAGCGTTTTGAGACAAAAGTTTTATTTTAATTTTTTAGATACATATATTGTTAAAGCGAAACTTAAAAAAAAAAAACATAGCAGCCCTGAAAGTTTATGTTTATATTTTAAAAATGTTCCAGAAGTTAAGATCAACATATTCTATACCTTCAAGTAATAAAAAAAAAAATTAAAAAATAGGTGGGACAAGAAAGGCATGTCTTGGTACATTTTTTGAAGTTTTACCCATCAACAACCCGTACTTTTATCGCCTTTCAATTGGATCCAAATTTCCCGAGTTATAAGCCAATAACGTAAGGATATCTCTCAATAACATAAAAAGGAAATTTCCCGACCGAGAATAAAAAAAAAGTTATATTAATTTTGCCAATAATATATTTTATTCCGAAAACTTGCAGTTCTCGCGGACCAAAAGCGGATGAAAAATGACAGCACTTTTCTAGATTTACTGAATGAACGAATGAAAATTCGGTTCTGTCAATTTACAACGCAGTAATTTAGTTGGTTCATTCACTAAATCCATAGTTGGGCACTTTTCAGTACCAGTACAATTCCAGTAAAATAAATTTGTTACTGATATTGCAATTTAATTTGGAATTACCAATAAAGTATTATTGATAATTTTAAAAAAAAGCAGTAGCCAATAATTTTTTATTGATAATGCAAATCAAATTTGCATCACCAGTAAATTTTACTGATTACTGGAAAATATATCAGTAAGCAGTAAATTTTACTGATACTGATATTTCACATTTAATTACCAGTAAAATTTTACTGGTTACTGAAAAAATATCGGTAATCAGTAAGAAATATCAGTAATCAGTAAATTTTGCTATTTACTGGAAAAATAGAAGTAATCAGTAACTTTTATTGATATTAATTTGCATTATTAGTAAAATTTTACGATTATTGAAAAAATCTGCAGAAGTAGTCAAGTCGGTTATAAATGACAGTTTATTAACTCCAACCATAACAAGGTGGAACTCACTTCATGATTCCGTAAAGAGGCTACTGCAACATAAAGAAAAATCAGCGGAATTGTGTTTTCTGCTCAAAATTCCTACCATTCTCAATGACGAGCTTGAGTACTTGGAGGAATACATAAAGTTTATGGGGCCTATAGCAGAGGCGATTGATTTTATTCAGGGCGAAAAAACTATGTATTTTGGTTACTTTGTCCCTGCAATAGTATCCTTAAAATAAAAATGCGTCGTTTAGACCCCACAAGCCTTAAGTATTTAGCCAAAGTAAGCGAAGAAATGCTTAAAGCTTTGCTTAAAAGATTTGAAAAATATTTCAAACTGCAGCCTGACTCTTGGGATGCTGTTATTGCGGCTATATCTATTCCGGATATAAAATTACGCTTTGTAAAGGCTCTGTTAGAAACAGCAACAACGCAAACAGAAGAAGATGTAAGGAGAATGTTCAATACTTATGTGGCGAAATATACCGAAATACATACCGAAAAACGAATTCATCGATTTCGGGAAAGAAAGTAATTTTTACACTTAATTTTCCATTAAATATTTGTAATAATACATTTATTTGTATATCTACTTTAACAGATGTTAGCGAACAATGTGTTTCCACTGACTCTGGAAATTATCTCCAGGAAACCATTTTGTACCTCGTCGATCAAGACACAACTGCAAATTGTCTGAAAAACCATCCAGCAATTAAAAACGTGTTTTTAAAATACAATACCCCATTACCGTCATCTGCACCTGTAGAAAGGTTGTTTTCATGGGATTGTGAATCGCTCCAGAAGACAAAACCTCATCGATGAAAATTTCGAATTGCTTGTTCTGAGGAAAGCTAACGGTGTATAAAAAGCTTCGTGTCAATTCTACGCTTGATACAAAGTTCAGTAGCAATTGAGTATTCTAGGAAAATAGAATAAAAGTTGGTTTTTGTATAATTTTCCAACTTGAATATTGTGTTTCATTTACTTTGGATGGTTTTTGCTTCATATTTACTTTAGGATTGTGCATTGATTTTTAACTACCAGTAACTATTTTCATTATCAGTAAAAAGTAATTTTTACTGCAATTTTTTCACTATCAGTAAAAATTATTTTTACTGCAATTTTTTTAGTAATCAGTAAAAAATTATTTTTACTGCAATTTTTTTCCAGTAACCAGTAAAAAATAATTTTTACTGCAATTCTTTTCAGTAATCAGTAAAATTTACTGGTAATGCAAATTTAATTTGCATTATCAATAAAAACTTACTGGCTACTATTTTTTTTTTTTTTTTTTTTCAGTAAACAGTAAATATTTATTTTTACTGATATTTTTCCAGTAATCACTAAAATTTTACTGGTAATGCAAACTAAATATCAGTAATCAATAAAATTTTATTGATAATTGAAATTGTTAATGCAGTCAATAAATACTGCAGTGTGTTCATCTATGACTAAATCTAGAATAGTGCTGTCATTTTTTCAGCCGATTTTGGTCCGGAAGTGATGCTTTTAACATTTTTAAAATTTTTTTTTCGACTATATCGACTTTCTTTACGACTAACCTAACTAAATATACGATTTTCAGTACAACCCATGCAAAAAAAATTTTGATGAATTGATGATTGTCAAAGAGAAACTGTGAAAGGTTATGGGCGAAAATGATTTTTTTTTTTAAATATCTAATAAATAATTTTTTAGTTACAAAACATAAAAAAACACATAAAATAAGACACAAAAACTACAACATAAATGATACTAAATTTTGAAGAACGAAAATAAAAACCAGCATTTAGGGTTGCGGTACATGGTAAGAGTGCGGTGTTTCGGTACTGGGTAAGGGTTTATAATGAAAAATGAAAGCTATAAAATATATAAGTGTTTGAAACCTAAAATTTAAAAAAATAATAATAATAACGTAGCAAAACACAGTATGAATTTGAACTGTTGTTGAAGGTGGATATGATGACTTTTGATCGTGTAATGATCAAGTAAAGATAATTTAGAAAATATGAGATGCTAGAGAAGAAAGTAAAAAAACTTGGGGAAGTTTACAGAATTAATAATATTTTGCTATGCTCAAAAGAGTTACAATATATAAAGAGAGATGTTTGTTGATATATGGAAGTACATAATGTTGGAATTGATGATTTTGATGATATATCATGGTATGATATGAGATGATGCTCAGTTGAAGTTGATGATATAAGTATGTAGAGAAGTATATTGAAAAATTGTGTATTGAAATGTGGGGGACAACATATAGAAATGAAATCGAAAGTCTCTAAAACTATAAAGTTAAAAGTAACTACCATTATCATCGGAATTGTGGGGAATTTAAATAAACAAAATTAAAGTTAATTCCAACGTACAACAACGAAAACTTCGTTATGATAGAAGTGACGAAATTTTTTTTGATTTTTTCAGTAACAACACTCACCCTCATTTGAATCTTCTGCAGTGGGGTATTTTTTTGTTTTTTTTAGAATTTTGTTAAAAATATAAAAATTTTGAATTTAGTAACTAAGCTTGGAAAAAAAAGTTATATATGTATAAATATACACATGAGAGTGTCTTAAAAACTAAACTTGTATTATATGAGACTAGTGTCAGAGCTTATGTTTTATATTTTCCAAAAAACTTACCGCCATAATTGCCACGTGGTCCATGATCACGATCACATTCAGCTTCAGAGATCTCATTGCTTTCTTTGGAATCATTAAATGATGAATTGCTCATATCATGATTACGTGGTGGTGGTGGTGGTGGTTCTGGTGAGCCATTGCCTGGATTGCGCACGGAACCTTCAAACACAAAAACAATATAGATACATGCTCCACAAAAGTGCCATCATGCTTTGTAACACTTACCAACACTACGACGTCCGACAGAACCACGTGAGCCATAATGATCATATGGTGTACCATATGGACCACCATATTGTGAGCCATATTGATCTTCTTCGGGTGCGCAATTAGCTGGATCATCATATTCGGGTCCAGGACCAGAATATAAACTACCACCCTGTGAATTGACGCGTGTGTAACGACGCTAAAATGGAAACAATTAGCGAACGATTGCTGATTTTCAATACACTAACTACTTACGTATTGATCTTCTTCAGCGCAATTGGCAGGATCATCATATTCTGGTGCGGGTGTATAAATCGATGATTGTCCGCCCTGGCTATTCTTGCGTACATAACGATTAGCGCGTGGCATTGATTGTGAACCAGAGCGTGAATGTACATGTCCGGGATGTCCAGGTGGTCCCATAGTGCCAGCGTGTCCAGGTCCAGGAGTATGTCCATTTTGATGTGGGAAAGTTTGGAAATTCATTGCTTTGGTAGGATCCATTTCTTCGCGGAAGCCGAGTAAGTGGAAAGTGGCATAGGGGCATATTTCATCTTCCATGCCTGTTACAATGTTTTTTTTTTTTTTGTATTTTGAGGTTAAGTAGGAAATAAATGAAAAAATGCATTAATAAAAATAACTTTATTAGCTGTATAATTGTCAGTGTTTAAGGTGTTAATTTGTGCATGCATGCAAAATGTTGATAGAAAAAAAGCTATTTGCTATATGGACCAAACATTTATGTAGTTTTGAAAAACATTTATAGTGTTTTGGGGGAAAAACGTTTGTAGGGTTTTTGGGAAAATATTCATAGTATTTTGTGAAAAATTTTTACAAGGCTTTATTATTACCTTTTTGTTAATCCCTCTAGCAGTGAATTCGAAAAAGTCAGTGTTTTGAGTATAAAATAAAATTAGTTTAACCGAAAAAAAAGAACTAATACAAGTTTTTAATTAAACAACAAAAATATTACAAAGCTATAGACGAATTTCTTTTATACTACCCTACATTTCGTTTTCAAAAAATATACTTCTAGATCACGGAAGAAAAATGTTGCAAGCGAAGCCAATATTGGATTTGTCCCCCCGGCCGTACAAATTAATTGGTAGCTTTTGCAATCTTTTGTTTCTCTTCCTCGAAAGATCTTACTTTCGATGGACTATGAAATTTTGGTATCACCAAGCTTTTCTTAATAGTTGTTAAGACATTTTTTTCAATTTGTCGGTAGGTGAGAGTATACAACACATCTTGAAAAATAGTTTACTGATCTTTACTCGCACATTTTACACTGAATTGAAATTTTTGATCCAAAAAACTTAACATTCAAATCTTCACAGAACATTGATTACGCTGAAGTACACTGAACTATTTTATCAGTATCAAAAATAAACCTGAAACAAATACTTCAGTGTACTGTATTTTATACAAACAAATACTTTAGGTCAGTGTAAAATAAAGAAAAACTACAGTAAAATTTATGATATGGTAAGACTTGCGAGTTGGAAGCATTGATAGGGGAACTGATGCTATTGTGGTATAGTTTTGCAATGTGGTATGGTCGCATATCTCCGAATTGGGAAAGAACCTGCGAACGTCACTACTTTTATCCTATCAGAAAACATGAAAAACCAGGGATGTGTTGCTGTCATGCACCAAACAAAATTTTTCCGGTGTCAGTTGAACGAAACTTAAGTCGCGTGTGGTTGATTATTTTTTCCGGAATTTTTTGCAAAGAAAAAGTTGCTTTTTGGTGAAGTATTATTTATATTCAATAAACGTAAGTGGCAAGTATTGCAAAATAAGTGTTTAACTGTGTAAATTCACAAAGTTTCCCATTTTATTTTTAGAATTTTGTAATTTCTAAAAATTGGCCAGTGTGGTATAGTCGGGATTCGCTAATGTGGTAAATGAATATTTCTTGTTATTCTTAACATTATTTTATTGCTGTTTATTTTTTTTTAATAAAACCATGAGTTTGAGAACCCATGTAAATGTTATTATGAACTTATTTCATACCTTTCTAACTTTATATTTGGTTTTATGGTTAAGTATACCACATTACCCTACTTATATGTACCACATTACCAGCCCACTTTACAAGTACTGATCAGTATATATACCACATTGTGCCACCATATAGACCACATTACCTTCCAACTTTTTGAAAACAGCTTTTTTGACTTTTTTCAGATTTTGCTCAATAACTTTTTTTAATGAAATTGCACACATTTCATTGAAATATATTCTGTAGCCAATACTTCAATGATTAGAATAAAAAAATTTGTTCCAACGGTTCTCTTTCAAATTCCACATTAGCTATACCACAATAGCATCAGTTCCCCTAACTCAGAATTGTAAAAGCTGTTATACATTTTCGCGAGAAAGCGAGAGGCACAAGAAGAGAGCGAAAAACTACGGTTGTCACTATGTAAGTATATGCACTGAACTGAACTAAAGGAAATCAAACAGGACATGTCTGTGCAGTATTTGTTTTTTCTTCTTTCATATCCAAGTACTGTCAAGATAAGGGGTGCCCTCAAATCCCAAAAGAGTTGTGAGCAGACTTTTGCAGAAAAAAATTTTGAATGAGACCTTAATTCTTTTTTTGGTTAGTTCGCTATAGCTGAATTCGAATTTGGCAGTCGTTTTTCTCTATTATGTCTAGAATACGAGTTATACTTGCTTTAAAGTGGAGAAATAGCTAGCTTTAGTCATATGACGTATGTTCAGGAAGTGGTGTAATTCACTTTCGTCAAGTTCATCAGATAGACATAATCTTTTTCATTAAATCACAACTTCTAACTTTTCCAATCTAATCATAAACTTTCCGAGATATCATCCATTGACATAAAGGTATCTCTATTTTATACTCGTTTTTTAACAGTGTCAAAACAAAAACTAGTAAGGGTGTTGGCTTAGCCAAACATTCCTACACTGCAGTATTTTGAAAATTTTGCTTATATGCAGAATACGTTTTCTGCACTTTAAAACAGGGGCAACTCAGTCTCTAGTCATGATAGAGAAAAACGATTGCCAGATTTAGATTAAGCGACTGCAAATGAACCAGAAAAAGTTAACGAGTTATCATTCAAAATTTCGATTTGCACAGTTTATTAGAAAATTATTAAAGGTGATAGTTCTTGTGACTGCGCTTATAAAAAATATATCGAAAAACTTTTTTTTTTAAATTTAGCAAAATGTTTATAAAAATAATAGTCCAGGCAAATTAGCATTTGAAATAACAATAATTAGTACAAAGCTGAAAATCGGTACAGACCTTAGATACACCATTACAAGTAAACTGTCAAAAGTCCCCATTGATCCCATGTGAGCTAAAAAAGTTATTCAAGGTCAAAGGTCACAAAAAATTGTTTTTTGGAAATATCTCGCCAGCCGTAGCCTCTAGAAAAAAATGTTCGTCCGCAATTTTATAGCTAATAAAATTTCCTATAAAAATGGTCCGCGAATCGATTTCATTCGATTTATAGCTTAGAAGATATTCTTATTTAAATTGCGGCAAAAATTAGTAAACTGAGCGTACCGAGTATGAGTGCGCATAGTGATGTGTTGAGCTTTAAATTTAATTAACTCATGAACGGTAAGTCGCACGTAAAAAGTGAAAATACCGTTTGAAGAAAATTGCTTGCTTTACAAAATGCATGTTTTTTTCTTTTGTGTGACTAATGGTTTAGGAGATATTTTTTGACAATCCCAAAATTTAGAAAAAAAAGGTTTTTGCAAAATATCTCGGAAACGATGTGCCCTAGGAAAAATTTTTTTCATCCATTTTGTAGTACATGCAATTCTCTGTGGCGGTGCCTACGAACACTTTTTTCGTCCGACTTACCGTTCAAGAGATATCGCGATTTGAATATCATTCAAAAATCAACTTTAAAATTATTTTGCAATGCACACTCGTATGCCGCAAGGTCTTTGCTTTGCCGTAGCTACGTCGACTGCGCACATTATCGTTTTCAGGGCTGTCACATGGTATTTTTTTAAGTAATGCTTAAAGCATATGTTTAGCAAAAAAAAAACATAAATTTTAGTTTTAAAAAGTTTATATCCTCTCTTTAGTACAGTCATTTGGTAGTTTTACCTGGAAAGTTTTGCGGGATTTCTGCAAATGTGTTATTTTATAGATTTCGATGTGCTCTTTCAGAATTTCAACTTTGCTACCTCGTATCGTGTTCGCTCGAGCCGCCATATTGGAAAAATGGCGTCCAAAATCAGTTTTTTACAAATATCTCTTTAACGGTTATATTTAGAGAAACATTTTTTAGAACAATGTTGTAGCTTATAAAATTTTCTATAAAAATGACCTGTAAATTGTTTTCGTACGACTTATAACTCAGGAGATATCTTTATTCAAAATTTTAGAAAAATTAGTAAATTGTGAATGCTACTTATGAGTAGGCACAGTGATGTGTCAAGCTTATAATTACGATAACTTCTGAACGGTGAGTCGCACGTTTAAAATAAAAATATCTGTTTATAGGGAATAACATGCGCTACAAGTTACTTATTATTTTTTTTCATATCACCTATAGTTAAGGAGATATTTTTCCCACAAACCTAAAATTTAAAAAAAAGAACGTTTTTTCAAAATGGCTCCTAACGGTTCGTCCTAGAAAAAAAATTGTCAATGCATTTTGTAGAACGTTCAATTCCCTATAAGAGTCTTTTCGAGCTGTTTTTTCGTCAGACTTACCCTTCATGGGATATCGCGACTTGAAAATCATTCAAAATTGAATATTGTTCTATGCGCCCTACTATGTTCAATTTTGAATGATTTTCAAGTCGCGATATCTCATGAAGGGTAAGTCTGACGAAAAAACAGCTCGGATAGCCTCTTATAGGGAATTAAACGTTCTACAAAATGCATTGACAATTTTTTTTCTAGGACGAACCGTTTAGGAGCCATTTTGAGAAAACGTTTTTTTTAAAAATTTTAGGTTTGTGGGAAAAATATCTCCTTAACTATAGGTGATATGAAAAAAAATAATATGTAGCTTGTAGCGCATGTTATTTCCTATAAATAGGTGTTTTTATTTTAAACGTGCAACTCACCGTTCATAAGTTATCGTAATTATAAGCTTGACACATTACTGTGCCTACTCATAAGTGGCATTCACAATTTACTAATTTTTCTAAAATTTTGAATAAAGATATCTCCTGAGTTATAAGTCGTACGAAAACAATTCAAAGCTCATTTTTATATAAAATTTTATAAGCTACAACATTGTTCTAAAAAATTTTCCTCTAAATGTAACCGTTAAAGAGATATTTGTAAAAAACTGATTTTGGACGCCATTTTTCCAATATGGCGGCTCGAGCGAACACGATACGAGGTAGCAAAGTTGAAATTCTGAAAGAGCACATCGAAATCTATAAAATAACTCATTTGCAGAAATCCCGCAAAACTTTCCAGGTAACATCATTTTTTTCTCCCAAATGATTGTACTACTTCTTATAGGAGCTAAAATTGTATTTTTTTTTGTTTTTTTGTTTGTACTTATTTCTGTGCCAATATTTTTTCTCGAAAACGGCTACAGCGATTTCAATGAAACTTAGAATAGTGTTAGATATTAGCAAACAATGAAGAAAGAGCTAGGTTTGAACTTTGTAAATGCTCACCAGAGGGCGTGGCACTGCACTAAATTTTAAATTTGATTTAGTCATAACTCGCAAACCATACAATGTATTTGAATGAAATTTGGTGACCCGGTATGGCATAATATTGCCTTGTAACAGACAAAAAGTGAGTGGGATCGAAGAAGTGCCACGCCCACTTTTCAGCCCTTGAAAATTTTGATTCAATATTACTCGAAAACGACTCCAACAATTTTTATAAAAATTTAGGAAATATTACCTCTAAAAACAAGGATTCATAAGTGATACGCCGTTATATTGGGGAAACTCGTTGAAGGGCGTGGCACCGCCCACAAAAATATAAAACGGTATAAAAAGAAAACCAATAAAGCAAACATTCTGAAATTAACTATGAGGAGCCTAATTGCAATAGGGCATCTCTGATTTGAAAGTGGACGAAATGTCGCCATTGCGCGTGGAACCTCCCATACAAGCAAAATACGTTAAATGCTATTTCTCGCAAATGTTACAAGATATTTTAATGAAATTTGGTACGTAGGTACTACTTATCAATGCCTTGTAATAACCAAAAAGTGGGCGGTATCTAATAAGTGTCACGCCCCTTTTTTAACCATTGAAAATTTTAATTCAATATTAATCGAAAACGACTTCAACAATTTTAATGAAAATTTAAAATATTTTTCCCCTGAAAACAAGTATTAATATGTGATATGCCGTTATATTAGGAAAACTCGTTGGAGGGCGTGGCACCGCCCACAAAATTTTAATACGCTATAAAAAGAAAACTACTAAAGCAATCTCTCTGAATTTAATTGTAGGGAATCTTCTTTTTATAAGGCACCTACGAGCTGAATGTGGGCAAAATATCTTAGGTGGGCGTGGAACCTCCCATACAAGTAAAACAAATAAAATGCTATTTAACGCAAATCGTACAACATATTTTCATGAAATTTGGTATGCGGATCTGGATCATGAGTATCTAAAGCATAACGAAAAGTGGGCTTTGTTTAATAATTGCCACGCCCACTTTTTTCCAAAATAAAAATTTTAGTTAATAATTCATGCCCAAAAAAAAAAAAATGGAATGAACTTCCGAGGCATGATGACACGATATTTCAGCCCCCATACAAGGGACGAAATATTTTGGGTGCGTGGCGTAACCCATTTATTTATTTTAGGTCATTCTATTTCTCTTAAAAAATTTGGAGTTCTTGATATTTTTCTATACCATTCGATATTTTCCGAGTTTTTTCTTATTATTTTTCCCATCGGTTAATTTATCATTTTGAAAGCATTGGAGGTGAAATGGTACGAGTTTCATAACAAAAAATAGCTATGAATAACAACATCGACTAAAATAATAAGATCAGATTGTTGACCGAGCAAGGATCGGTCTCCATGTACTAAACTTTAAAAGTCCAACATTCACTTTTAGGTTGCCACCTGGTCTTTTTTCGAATATTTGGCTTAATCCATATACTTTAAAAACAAAAAGAAATTTTAGTTTTAAAACGCTTAGATAAAGTTAATAAAAATCTATTATAAGTTTTTAGGGTTGCCACCTAGTCATTTTACAAAATTTTGATTAAATCTCACTTCTTTTCGTCTTAATTCAATTTTTTTTGCTTTCAACCGCCACAGGAAATTGCATGTACTATAAAATGGATGAAAAAAATTATTTCTAGGGCACATCGTTTCCGAGATATTTTACAAAAACTGTTTTTTTCTAAATTTTGGGATTGTCAAAAAATATCTCCTAAACTATTGGTCACACAAAAGAAAAAAAAACATGCATTTTGTGAAACAAGCAACTCCCTTTAAACAGTATTTTCACTTTTTACGTGTGACTCACCGGTCATGAGTTAATTAAATTTAAAGCTCAACACATCACTATGCGCACTCATACTCGGAACGCTCATTTTACTAGTTTTTGCCGCAATTTAAATAAGAATATCTTCTAAGCCATAAATCGAATGAAATCGATTCGCGGACCATTTTTATAGGAAATTTTATTAGCTATAAAATTGCGGACGAACATTTTTCTCTAGAGGCTACCGCTGGCGCGATATTTGCAAAAAGCTATTTTTGTGACCTTTGACCTTGAATAACTTTTTTAGCTCACATGGGATCAATGGGGACTTTTGACAGTTTACTTGTAATGGTGTATCTAAGGTCTGTACCGATTTTCAGCTTTGTCCCAATTATTGTTATTTAACATCAATTTTTATGCTAATTTGCCTGGGCTATAATACACATTTCCATAAACCGAAAAAAAGTCAAAACGTTAGTATGTTAGTCGTACAAAAGATTAGTAAAGAAAATAAGAAATAATAAGAAAATAACATAAAACCAAAGACAAAATATCCTACCTGGATGTCTAAAATGGCACTCGGGTGCACCATGTGTATGACCATAATGACCAGTATGTAATGGTACTGGTGGTGGTTTTAATTCTTCATACAAATTTGGACGTCTTGGATCCCAGGTAGAATGATTTGAACGCAAGCCACGGCCTACTTAAGGTAATTTTATACAAATTGTTGTTTTTTTTTTTTGGATATGAGGTTTTCCATAATTTATGTGTAAATTTTTTTTTTAGTGTATTGTCACAACATTCAGAAAGTTTACAAATACATAAGTAGTCAAAAAAAGAAAAGTTTGAAAATAAAACGAAATTATAAAATAAGTAATAAAAAAAATTATTGTGGCTAAATTTTTAACAGTGTAACCTATTTATGGTATATGTACAACACTGTGAAAAATTCAACAAAAAAACTAATTTGACTACAACATTTTAATATACTATAAAGGCTTTGACATGCACATAAGAAATAGGACATATATTTATGCATTTGTATACATAAAGGCATATTTTGTGTTTGGCTTTAGGTCTTTATTTTCAGGCGGCCTTAAATGAAACTCAATATTTTACTTAAAGAGAGAATCATGCACCAAAAAGTCTAAGACACTTTAGCACTAAATATTATCGGCGCTGTTGGAAAATCTTTTAAGCAAAGGCTTAATTTTGCACTATAATGAAATATGACGCATACGTCTTGTTGAGCAAAATTGAATTCATATGACAATAACAGCGCCGATATTATATAATGATAATAAGTCTTGGGCATTTTTGTTTGTTGATATATGCTCTGCAAAAGTGTCAAAATTGAGCTTTGGCCGCTTAAAGGTATGGGAATTATATAACTTTTAAGCAAACTACCAAGAGAAAAAATGCTGAAATTTTAAGAAAAAAAATTTAAATTTCACTGCATGCTGCTGAATCAAATATGAAAAAACAATTTTCTGTTAATTAAAATTAAATAATAAATCACTAAGCAGCATTATATGGGGATAATACTACTAAAAGCATTAAAAAAACTTTGTCCTTTGTGCGTTCTTAAAAAAAAAAAACATATGCACTCGTAGCTTTTGCAAAATATAAGCACAAGTATTTTTGATTAAATGTTGTAATTAAATTAGATGCTTACTTATAACTGTACCTCGCTTAATCCGATCGCATGTATTGTAATTTGATCCTGGTACTGGTGGTAATTTCCGATTTGGTGGTGCAATATATCCCAATTCATCACGCAAGTCAGGTCGTCTTTTATCCAAGGTGGCGCCTGGTCCCATTGTCTGATTGTAAACTACATCGTCTAAAATTAATATATGATCGTATGCTCAATAAAATGACTGAAGATGCTTTTACCCGACTTTAAAATTTTAATTAATAATTTTTTTTTGTTTTTTTCTTACTTTACTTCTGTTTTTTAGATTTATTATTTCCCGTCTACTTGGTGCAGCGAGCGCTATGTTTACAGGGTGCACTTAAAAGTTAGCAACATAAAGTTTTTTTTTTTTGTACTTAGTCACTCGCAAAAATTTCTCTCAAAGGTGCAGAAATACGAAATTTTTTTTTATTTTTTATTTATGATTTAATAAAATACCAAAAAAACATAACAAATTCATCAAATTTATTTAAGAAAATTACGCATAAATCAATTCTAAAAAGTAATTGAACAACATTTTAGTTAATTAAGTAATTAAGAATGATGTATGATTTGATGATTTTAATTTTGCTATGCCTCGACTGTTAAAAGATAATGTTTTTTGATATAAAAAATTTCAACTTTTTACGTTTACGAAAAGCATCTTAGTTCTGGGGTTTTATAATTAAAAAAAATAGGGGTGATTTAAAAGATTTAGGGGAAAAAAATTAATAAAAAATATACAACAGCTGAAAGGGGCTGTTGTAAATAGTAGAAAAACATTTTTAAAAATATTTTAAAAAAATTTTAAAGAATATTTTTTTTAATAAAAAATAGCTATTTGATATTTACATAGGTATATTTAAGTAAATAAGTGTAGACATTAAAAAGGTAACAGGTGGGTCGTATGTATCATAAATAGAAAATGTTATGGACAACATAAATAAAGGGTAACAGATATGACAGAGTATTAAGGATTTTTGCTGGCTTCTCAGGCGATTTCTTCTCTACTTTGTTGGTAAGTATACATAAATATGAAAATAAAAAAAATAAAATGATGTCTACACAAGGTGTCCCAAAAGAAAGTTTATATTTAATAGACCAATTAAAAAAAAAGTAACCCATTTATCAAAAATGAATTTATTGTTCACTAAAGTACAAAGTTTAAGAATTTACTTTATAAAAATAATGTTATCCAAATGTAAACCCTCGCGGTCACGGCACTTATTTATCCAAACACTAAAATTTCTTATCACGGCTCTGTTATGTTTGCTAGAGGCAAAGCCGAGTTGGACGTGTGTGACGTTGCTCCATATTACTGGAACCATGTCCTTTGGTTAGAGACAGGAAAGTCCTGCAATTTAGGCATAAATAAGTTGTCTAACATCTCCACACATTGCTTCGAGTTGACTGTAACTACACATACCTTTTCACCGAATACGCCGAATCAATATTTTAGTAAAACTATGTCATGCACACCGCGCAGCCAGCTTCTGAGAAATGCTCTATTGCGACAAAACTTCCAAGAACCAAGCTACCAATTGACATACTCCCGCGCCTCTCGGATTCGTTTCGTTCACGCAGGAAACTGAACATATATGAACTTTCTTTTGGGACACCTTGTACTAGCTTCAAATGCACATTATATTGAGAAGGTTCTAATAAATAAAATAGCCTATATATGTACTATAAATGTACGTGGTAATGTAAGACTGACCCTAAAACCGTATGCCTTGTTTTTTTGTGGCACATGGTAACATGATGCTTTTCAAATTTCATTAAAAAATTTTAGTTTTTAGAGGTACCCGATGTATCTGATTTCCAAAAAAATTTAACGACCGACCCGAATTTTCGTAAGGTTCCAACGATGAAAACTATTTTTTTCCAGCTCAACTCCAAAAAGGGATCACCACTCTAATGCCATTTCTTATTAAGATTTTCTGAAACTCACTGGCTCGGAACATCATTTCTGTTAAGTGAAAGAAAGCCATAGTTAAATATATTGCAAAAGCGGTCGGCAAGCCTCATGATCTACCCAAATGATACCATACAATTAGTTTGGGTTCATTTCTTTTCAAAATGGAAGATTCTGTAATGAAAAAGAAGAAAGAGCAGAACATATTTTACGTCACTGTGACAGTATAGAAAGGCACAGAAGTCGTTACTTTTCTATAGCGCAAACCCCTACTTCTGAGGTGGTCACATTACCCCCGAGGGACATACTGTCATTCATATATGACATGCGACTATGGAATGAATTCTAGTTGAGTCTTATCAGGGTTAGCACAATAGGCCTTATAGACCGCGGTGGAAATTGGCGACTTGAATTCAATCCTTTTCTAATTCTAATGGTCATTGGTGATGGTGGTAGGCAGTGACACTGTTGACCGCAGTGTCGCCGTCGGCTACCAGCCAAAGCAGGAAGGCGTGACTTTTGGAGAGATGAGGGTTTTTCCCTTTTATCCTAATTGTCATGTTACGCATATGGTTTTCCTGAGAAATCCGCACTTGGTAACGTGTTCCCACGATCTATAGTAAGTCAAGTCGTACATGGTAAAGTGGCCATAACAACCTTGGATAGGACTACTTCTTCAAAGAAAGCCTTAAGTTTTTTTGAAAGGGGGGATGCACCAAATAAATTGACATGGGTGATTAGTCTCAGTCGGATCAGAGTCATACTATTGTAACAGTAGCATATTGCTACGAAATCTGACCAGAGATTATTCTGGTACCATGGGAGTCAGTAGCCCTTTGGAGTATTCGGTTCGCTGGATATTCCAACTGGCACTTAGGATGGTCGCAGGAAGAGTTTTAGGGCTCGGTGTGGAGTTGCTTTCTCAACCGGTTGCCATGACTCAAAGAATCGCAGAGGTTTAGATAGTCCTCATTTCACTACGATTGGAAGAAATTGTGTCTGATCGCATGCTTCTAAAAATGGAAACCAACTATAGGCATTATGCTGATGGAAGAATGCGAAGAACACTGTAAGATTAAGCCATCATGGCAGGTGCTCTTGTTAAGCACAAGAGACTTCTCAAGCCTCATGATCGAAAAGTGTAATTTAATTCATACCTTTGAAATTTTTTTACACAAATGAATAAGATTTGGGAAATATGCTAAAAGCAGATGCTTAATTAACATCAATAAAAAATGGGCGGTGCCATTTCCATTCTCCATAGAACTATTCGACGAACTTCAATAGAATTGGGTGTGGCAATGCCTATTTGAAAGTTTATTTCTCCGGTATTGTATTCGCTTTAAGGACTAAACGTCTTCTTGTGATTAAATTGTTCAAATGTTTTCTTAATATATAAAAAGGATTCCTTCTACAAATAACTATAAAGCTAGAAAAAGTTGTTATAATTGTGAGCCTAGCACAGTAAATTTTACGCTTCTACTTTCCGAATTATTTGATGAAGTTGATGGTTTAAAAAAAAGTAATAATATAGAAACATCAATAAATTCTAACAAATATAAACTACTACTCTTTCCATATTTTGGTGAACATTATCAAAATAAAGCGTTTGGGTAGCACAGGCACACAAAAACAAAACAAAATAGAATAAAATTTTGACTAGACCTACTGATATGTACCCTTTGGTATCCTTGCATGAAGTGTTAGGCTTATAGCGCAGTTTCAGGAATATGTATAATTCTATATGAGTGATTCTCAGATAACTGTACTTTTTGTGTCCTCTGGCGATTTCACCTATACAGCAGGCTGTTTTTTCACAAAAAATGACGCTATTAGTTAGAAACTATGTTTTTCTAATAGAGCGGATCAATTTTACCACCAAATATTTATTGGTCTACTTTGAAAGTTTGCAAATATACCCCAAATGTCACAAACGTGGCATGTCCTACCCCTACTTTTTATACACAAAACGATGAAAAACGACCAAAAAACGGAAATGGAACAGAAAACAAGTTACTACACATATTAAGTAAATACTTAAGGTTACAATATTCTGAGCTTATCTGCAATTTTAAATAATTTTTAGAGGGCACAATTTCGAATTGAAAAGTGTCCCCTAGTTTTGGAAAAAAAAAATTTATTGAAAGCATTATGCTACTACTGCATGGTACTACTGTTTCAGTCAATAGATTGCAATACATATGCATTAGTTCTGATCACTATTCATCATCCAAAGGTCATCGTGTCAAGACGTGTCCAAAAAGAAATCTGTTTGCGTTTTATAGGGCAGTTTATAAACAAAAGCAGTTTTTTTTTTAAATTATGGTCACAAACGTGGCACTCGGCACTCCCAGGTAGTACATTTTATTTTATGCATGAAACAATTTTTTTGTAGGATTTGCATACATGACCCCAAATTCTTTCGGAAAAATCTTGAACTCAAAAGCGTGCTTTACAATGAGCGATAAACTACAAAAATGTCACAAACGTGGCGCATCAAAAATGTCACAAACGTGGCACTTTTTATCAGTCTGCAAAAAACATATTTCGATATAAAGTTTGAGTATACAGATGTTAAGTTGGAGGCTATTAATTATGTTTTTAATACAAAAATTTTTCTACACCATCAGAATCCTGAGTTATCCTTGCTCAAAAGTGAAAAAAATCACTGTTTTGACATCTACTTAAAGCTATAGAACAAAAACAACAACAAGTAAAATTAATTTTTGTTAATGGATTCAGACAGCCAAATTTATTGTCAACAAGACATAATTTACCGTTTTTCAATTGCATTCCCAGCTTTCGAGTTATAAACGTTTAAAATAAGGACATCTTTCGATAACATACAAAAGATTTTTCGAGACCCAAAAGTTACAAAAAATCAAGTTTTATTATTTTTATCAGTAAGATATTTAATTACAAAAATTTCGTGACCTTGCAGACCATAATCGCATAAAAAATGACAGTTCTATGCTAGATTTAGTGAATGACCCTACTAAACTACTGCTTTGCAAATTAACAGAATCAAAATTTCATCTGTTCATTCACTAAATCTACAATAGAGCCTTATTTTTTCATCTGATTTTAGTCTGCAAGGGCTTAAAATTTTTGTGATAAATTATGTTTTTGATAAAAATAATAAAACTTACCATTTTTGTTAATTTTTCGGTCCAGAAAATCCTTAGTGTGTTATTAAGAGGTATCCTTTTTTTAAAGGCTTATAACTCGGAATCTAGGAATCCAATTGAAAAACGGTAAATTATGTCTTATTGATAATAAATTCGGCTGTCTAAATCCATTGACAAAAATTTATTTTACTTGTTGCTGGTTTTATTAAGTAGGTGTCAAAACTGTGATTTTTTCACTTTTGAGCAAGGATAACTAAGGATACTGATGTAATAGAAAAAAATCAAGATCAGATTCGTAATTAGGAGATCCTAATCCACCATAAACGGATAAAAAAACAGAGAACAGGAAACCATTGTTGATATTTAGGGCGATAGGGTTTAAAAAAATGGACCACTGGAGACATGACACTGTTGCAAAATAAGTCTTGAAGTGTAAATTTGTCATTATATGCAATATATCTCTCATCAAAACGCTTCAAAACCATGATTTTTCCATACTGTGGCTAAAAGGTCACAAACGTGGCAATTTGGTCACAAACGTGGCAGCAAAATTTCTTAATTTCGACCTCAAAGCCGTAAATTCACACTTGTAGTTGATCTACTTAAAAGGTGAGTTTTAAGAGTGTGTTTACACAAGAAAGCATGAAGAAACTTGCAAAAATCCAAAAAAATTATCTGCCAATTTTACAACTCGAAAAAGCACAGTTATCTAAGAATCACCCATATGTTTATAATGAGATTGAATAGCCAAAATCTTCTTTATCAAACTGAACTTGTAAATTTTTACAATTGGACTTGTACTTCCCGAGTTATCTACCTTTGAAGTAAAGGCAGTGTTTTTTGACCGAATATCGGTTTTCGCTACAAATATATTGTAGCCCTTTGTATGGAGGCTAAGGGTCATTTACTTTAAAGGGTTATTGATATCTTGAAGGTATTGTTTGATTAGGAAGAATATGACTATCCGATACCATTATAAAAATGAAGTTACACGTTTACCTCGAACTGCGCCATAAGCCTGAGAACAGTGCTTTCTGCAACTTTAAGGATATCACGAAGTCTTTCAGGTATATAAGCAACTCGGATTCAGCGTCAAAAAGTACGTAGCGGTACTTACCTTAGTGTAGTCAAAATTTCATTTCATATTTTTATTGTTTTGTATAGTTATGAATCATATGTGGGAACGTTTTTTTTAATTTTAAATATACCAAAATATGGATCACAAGTTTAAGTAGCAAATGCTGTGTACTAGAACATATTTTTTATGGATATATAGTTTCTTATAAGCCCTACAACATTAATTTCACTAAAACATTAAAAGCTTAGAAACAAAATAACAGAGATAGCCCAAACAAAGAGAGAAGAAAGTTGATGTTGAGGAAATATAGGGTATATATTGTGTTTCATTTGAGAGAAATGTAAGTGAGTGTATGTCTTCTGTTCAAAAATTCTATGTTGGAGGGTTTCTGAAGGAATATTTTTAAAGTGAATAAAATTATATTAAGGTTATTTCTAGATTATTGGAGACATGCTTTTAAAGAGCTAACGTCAAGTAAATTATTTTATTATGTATTTACAAAAAATTTTAAATTATTCTTCTTTTTTTTATAAAACATTGAACACGCAACTATTAATATATTTAAAAGAAATATTTTACCCGATCGTGTAGTGACGCTTTCAAAAGTTTGTTTGACGAAATGCGAAAACTTCATACAAGAATGAGCGACAGAAAACTCTACAGCTAAGGAGTAAATAGGTCGAGTGTGTCTCAAAAGAATAGCCATGTATTGAAATAATTTCGGGATCCTCGAATATAAAAACAGAAATAAAATTCGAAAACTAAAAGCTGTAAAAAAATGTTTCAATATGTAGATATGTAAGTATGTATAGTATTTGGAAAGTATGAAATAAAAATAGAAATGAAAGAAAAATAAAGAGACCTTATCAGAAGAACAAAAAAACCACAGAAGACTCTCATAATGGAGAGTTACAATTTGGTGATTCCAGGAAAAGTTATAATTTTGCTTGCCGATAAGGATGTGAAAAATTTTGGAAATAAAAAAAAAGACCACCTACAGTAAACATCCTTTTGTCCGCCACGTAAATCGTCAGCTCTTCGTCTGGATAGCGCTACACACACTACAAGTATACCCACCGCAACAACAATGCATGTGGCAATTAAAGGCACCATAAAATTCAAGTCTAACCATTCGGGTACCCAGGCTGGTAAACGTATGCGGGTATGAAGATTGCCAGAGCCGCGTCCATCATCCAGTGGTGCAACAGTGCCTGAGTTTTTTTTTTCATACAAACCATGCGTTTTTGTATGGGGTTTTGAGAAATTTATATTTGTATTTTCGAATTGCATGCACGAATTTTCGAAGTGGATGTTCGAATTTTTAGTTATCGTGTTAAGAATTAACGAAAATCATTTTTGAAATTTAAGTTATTTTAAAAGCGAGTTTTAAAATTCATGTTCGAGATTTAGAAATTCATGTTCGTGTTTTCGAAATTCATGTTCGAGTTTTAGAAATTCATGTTCGTGTTTTCGAAATTCATGTTCGAGTTTTCGAAATTCATGTTCGAATTTTCGAAATTCATGTTCGAATTTTCGAAATTCATGTTCGAATTATATATTCAAAATATAAATTTCAACGCATTTCCATACAAACCATTTATATATTTTCGCAGATTTTTACAATGTTCGAATATCGAAGTTCAGCAGTAGAGCAATATTTTTTTTTTATTAATCACAAGGCAAACATTTATTTATAACATTTGTAACGTTTAGGATGCATATTTTTTGTAATATTTTTACGTATTTATGTATTTTTACGCAAGAGTTGAATAAAACGAACGTAAAATCATAAGCAAAATAATAAGATTCGTAGATAGTAGTGGAGAGAAAGAAGAGAAGAAACAAAAAATGCAATTTTGTTATTATATTTTTATACCTTTATGATGATTGCCTTTACTACGCAGAATACAAATAACAATTATGGCAATAATAATGACAAGTAATGCAGCTACCACCGGCACAACTAAATTTAAATTCGATAAGATGATGCGTATGGTATCCTCAGCGGTTAATTCGGGCATATCGCGCGAAGGGGCAATTGTTCCTGTAACAACCAAAGGTAATTTTTGTTTTTGGGTTTTCTTTTTTCGATTTTTGGATTTGCATTTTTAAAATTCTGTACTTTTTACATAAGTATTTCGAACATTACCTTTGTACCTTAAGAATTGTTTTTAGTTTTAATTTTTTTTTTTTTAAGTAAGAGCTCATCATATACAAATATAAAGAAATAAATTTAGATATATTTTCAAAAACTTTTTAAGCACGTAGAAAAAAAAATTATTATTTTTGAAGAAATAAATTTTAAAAACAATTTTTGTATTAACAGTAACATTATTAAGTAAGAACAGGCAAACTCTATGTATCGAATAAGAAATTTTGAAAAGATATAATTTAAAGTAACTAAAACTTTGCAAATTTGTTGTTGTTGTGTAATTATTTTGAAAACTTTTAATATAATAATATTATTTAAGCTTAAATATAAGAATAAAAATGTTCGAAATAAATCAATCGCAAATAAACTTTGAAGTTGAAAGTTTAAGTCTTGGATTTCGTAGATATTACCTCAAAAGTAAGGCCAAAAGTATTTGGGAAAAAAAGTTAAAATTCAATAGAGCAAAGATAGAATTTCAAGCTCTAAGTATTGCTCTTTTTGAATAGATTTATGGAGAATCAGAGCAAAGACCAGGATAAAAAAGCTAGAATTCATTCATATTTTTGTTCTTCAATCCTCTCGAAGTAATTGCAAAAAAAGTGAGTGATTACACGGTTCGACAGAAGAAAAAAAAACTCATTAGAAAATTCAAGAATTTCTTAAAGTAGATTAAAGTCGATTAAAAAAAAATCTGATGTGCTGGAGAAAAACGACAAGACACGGGTATTTTTTTAATGTTTATTTTAAGAATTTTTTGAATTTTCTCATGTGTTTTACAAAATGTTTGAAATTGTAGAACAGTGTTATCTGTATTACTACAGATATATATATAATACATAAATATCACCGGCCTAATTCGGATATGGTGTTTGTCAAAATTATCTACTTTTCAGGAAGAGAAGAACAACGAAATTACTTAGAAAAGAAAAATTAATTTAAATTGAAGTATGATAAATTTATATTGAACTAATTAAACAGTAATTTTGCAAATTTTCAACAACAGACCCAAGCAAGTGTTAACATGGAAATTTATTCCATATGTTTCGGCTATTTCCCAAAACATATTTATATATTTTCATATATAAACATGTAAATAGCCTCATCAGATCAGTTTTAGTTAAATCTTGTCAAACCGTAACTCCGGTTTTCCAATGAAAGAAAACGCAGTGCTTTAGCGATTCCGCTATTGGACATGGATAAACTCTCTGAATAGGATCGCCTATATGGATAAATCATAAGGGTCACTAGCATCGCCTGCTGTGAAAAATTGCCAAATTGTTAGTTGGTAACACACTCTGGTTTTGAGACATGCTACGCTAACTACAATTAAAACCTACAAGGGCGGATTTGTTTTCCACATACAATTCAGGCTCTCGAAATTACGAGAATTTTAATGATAGATAGACAGGTTCTCCTAGATAATTATGAAATTAGATTATTGACTGATTTTTTGCTTGTTCCAAGTTATTTTACAACATTTTATAAGAAGGTGGTGAAATTTGATTTTTCCTTTTTTATGCATTTTTCAGGAATTGTAATTCAAACTTTAATTTGATGGAAAAATCATATACAAATTCTGTAATTTCATATTCTGTCATGTGTTCTAACTCGGAAACCAGAAGTCCTCAACATATGCAATTGAATTGTTGCCTGCCTTATTTGTCAATAATTTTCAGCTCTGTCTGATAGATTTTCGGTAGCTCAAAACATGTTACATTGCTAATTTAGCCATTCAGCAGCATAGATCATAGGGATCACTAGCGCCGTCTGCTGTGAAAAATTTCCAAATTGCTTTTAGTTGGTAACACACACTGGTTTTGAGATATGCTACGCTATCGCGTTGGTAGTTTCATTAGTACTATACAAGCAAAAAAATAGTCAATAAACCAACTTCATGAAAAATTAATGTTTTACCGAAAGTTTCCTTTTATTTTGAATAATCAGTATATATTATGAAAGCATATTCAATTCTGAAGAGTTTAAGACTGATAAAAAAAAAATTATATGGACCGGAAATGACAAAAAATCGTTAAAATTTGAGGTTTGACGTATTGTTTCAAACGTTCTCCCTCCCTTTTTTCATACAAATATTAAAAACTAAAAAAGGACATAGATGTAGTTTTGTTCAATCTACCCAAATCGCTTATAACCTTCATTTTGCCGAATTGTGACTTACGTCGTATTAGAATTAGCCCGGCGATATAAAATAATATAATATATGTATATTTTATTAACTTTCTTATGTGGAACAAGGATTGTGAACACGAAGGTGTAGCACTCTTTGAGTATAATGGTCTTGGTATATGTTTTGTAAAAATGAGTTTCATAAGTTTTGCACTCTCAACAGGAATTTTTTATTCCTAAGGTCAAGAACAAAGTCAGGACCAAAATCAGACCAAGACCATGACCGAGATCAAGACTTAATGCCCAAGACCAAGAAAAAGTCAAAAAGCCAAACCATTACTAAGACTCTTTATCAAGAACATGATCAAGACTACTATAGTCTTTAGAATTAGAATTCGAAATTACGCTTATTCTGATACGGCTTAATTAGAAGTCAGTTCATAGGCATTAATGAATGTGCTTTGGGATAAGTAGTGGGGTATGCGATAGAAAAGTAACGAAGTCTGTGTCTTGCTGGACTGTTATAATGACATAGCTATGTTCTGCTTTTACTTTCTCTTCATTAAAGAAATTTACAGAATCCATCCTTGGCCAATCCTGTGTTGGAGAGATTTTTCCTAACTGTTGCCCAGGGTGTTGTCTTAGCCTTCTTGGACTTTTCTGACCAGCCAATTGTTTAGGTTAAATTTTATAAATCTTCAAGGCGGGCCGCAGAATGGAGTGGGTCCTACAGGTTGTGTTTATGATCCTTTACTAGTGAGCTCATCTGCAGTTTCACTACCTTCAATTCTACTATGTCCAAGTACTCAAATGAGAGGGAGGAGTGTCAGATCAGTAGTTGAATACACTCCTAAACAAATAGCAATGTAATTTTGAAACAGTTTGATTCTTTAAGTGCAGTTTTGCTATCGTATTGAATATATGTAGATGTTTATTCCAATGGGAATCCATCTTTCATATTCCCTCAGACAAAGCTCGATTGCATATACTTCCGTCTGAAACACTTAGTTTTCTGGGCTTATTCATCCATATTTTTTTATGCGGCCTGACTTCGTTTACACCAGCTTAACTCCCTGATTCGTTTTGGTCTTTATTTGCTCTTCACTAGTTATTCATTATTGTTGTTTTTTTATTACTTGGTTGGACTGTTAACCCCAAAAACTGTAGGAAATTTACTCTGCTATCTATTCTTCTTACTTTCGAATTCTAATAGTTCATCCGCTAGACGGAAATGTTCGTTATCAAGCAAGAACTGAGCACAATAATTCTCTAGAAAACAGTGATCAACTACTTGAGGCAAAAGTAATGTCAATCAAAAATATTAATTGGCTGACATTCTGTTAGGGATGAATAAAATTGATTTCGGTTTTCACGAAAAATTTATTTGATGAGATGTAATTGTTGAGATTAAGTTGAAAAAATGATATCGACTAAATAACCGATCATTATGGCACATAATTTATATGACATTACTTTTGCCTCGTTTTTATAAATTTTCTGCAGTGCTTCTTAATACATACGTATACCTTAAATCTTCTCGAAATGAAGATTTCCATCATGTTTCATATGAGGCATTACGAATAACCATTTTTATATTTAGTTTACACATATGACATTTTAGCTTTTGCTTATAACGCCTTAACTCCATTCGGACCCTAAATGGTCGCAGCCTTTAGTTCTAACACCAATCAATGTAGTACAGATTTTCTGAATCTGTGGCTGGGTATAACTCATTCTTCAAGTTGGAAATCACCTCTGTTTTGATCATATATAATCTCTCTTCTCTCTTAATCACTTCAAAATTTTATGCAATTGATTTTATTTCGAACAAATAGTTTTATTATAATATTTTTACACATATAAGATATTTACTAAATGCAATTTGTTTTTTTTTTATTTGTCAACCTCATTTTTTTAATGTTGAAACGAACACTCTAGGTAGATAGAAAAATATGAGAATAAAATTTTGTACTAAGTTATCTTTGTAAGGCATAAAACAGCGTTAACAGTGTTTAAGAGTAAATTTAAAGAGATAAATTTTTAAAGAAAATTTAACATTTCAACAACATTCCTTAACTCGTAACACTATTTTGTATAATTAAAAGTATTGTATTGTATAGATAATTATTTGCTCATAAGTGATATAGAACTATATAGCAATAATGAATTGAATAATCATGTTTGATATACAAATGACGAGCGAATTTCATGTAAAAATCAAATCAAATGAAATCGAACCAGATGAGAAAAGAATTATTTCAAATTAATTAATTTAAAATTTAATCACAAAACTGAATAAAATACGAAACGATATAAATTATATTATCTTTGACTTAAAGAAAAAATTCCAGTACAATCCTTTAAAGGTGTCATTGATTTTAAAATGTAAATGATTTTTTTTTTTTTTTTTGTTTAATTAACTTTGGTTGTTGCAGGAACAATTTTTTTTTTTTCTTTCAATTGTATATGGAAAAACCCCATTTTTAGTTTTTGGCAATGGTTTAATAATTTTTTTTTAAATTTCATAATAAAAAAGTGATATTTTGTTGTTAAATAAATAAATGAAATTAAATTTTAAAAAAATAATATGCATAAAATATTCTAAAAATTTAAAAATATACTAACTAAATATATTATTATGTAGTTTACTTTACTCGATTATTTTAGCCAAGTTTCAATGTTTTGCATACTGTTTGTTGGGAAAAATACCAAAAATTCCGAAATATATTTTTATGTTTTTTAAGCCTAAAAATACCTAAATTTTAAAATGCACGTATCAACTTTTACCATATAATCATATTTTAATCGACTTTTCTTTGTTTTTTTTCATAATATTGTTGGAGACCTTCTGACTATTTTCTTCCATAGTGCTTTGCAATACCGATTTTCATATTTTTGAATAATCGACCTACAGCTCGTTAAAAAAATTTTAACAATAATACAAATAGGTTACCCCAATGGGGGTTATGTCCGAAAAATTTAATTAAGATTGAACAAAATTTTTGCAATAATCCATTTAAAAAATTTATATAGTGTTGGATGTTACAGAATGATCCGCGAAGCCAGTGTTGGATTTTTGGGAGTTTTAAATTCTGAGCTGCGGCCGCAGGCCGCCCACTTACCCCTACCCTTATGTAAAATTACTGTGGCTAGCAAACTAGGTGTTGGATATATTATAGACTGATCAGCGGCTGAAGGCCGCCGCGGAAACGGTATTGGAATTTTTGGGAGTTGTAAATCCTGAGCTGCTTCTGCTGTCAATAACAAAATATCGTTATGGGGACTATGATGAAAAAATGGGGATTATGTCCGAATAACTTGCGGACATAATCCCCATATCGTGAATGGGGATTATGTCCGTGGGGATTATGTCACGGCACCATACAAATAAAAAAGGGTCGTTCAAACTAACTACGTTTTACAATATCGTTTAAAAATTTCCAACTTTCAAAGTAGCATTATACTTTTTACATTTTTTGGTGCTTTATTAAGAACAATTATTTTTTCCGTAGTTTTTGACTTTCGATAATGCCCGGTACCTTCCAAATTTTTATTAACTTTTGCAGACTTATTCGATGTATTCTGCTAAGTTTGTGTCCAAATATTTTCTGCTATTTTTCAATATTTCTATTTAGTCACGGTTTCTGATACTTTCCAATCCATAATAGATTTTTTTGATATATCCCGAACTTATTGACGTCCTCCGACAAAATATTTCAACCGCTTTTAATTTTTCAACGATCAATACCGTATCCTACAATTTCAATGAATTTCAATACTTTTCAACTTTGTATACCCTACACCAAGGGTGTCAGCGTTTTCAAATCACTGAGCCAAGTGCATGCAGCGCAGTCAGCGCAAAATTTTCGCTTCGCTACAACAACTTCAAATTCGAATTAAACAATCACAAAAACAATTTTTTATTGTTTCTTCAAGCCTCGTTTACAACAATAATATTTCAACAATTTTCAAAATTTCTAAGGACTGGGACACACTCAAAAAGTAGGGGTACTCACGCGTTGATGCGCAATGCTCTTACGTCGTTGCGGACGTGCGGCTTGCGAAAGTTTGACATTTGTAAAACATCAAACACATTGCCGAAAATTTCGCACTACTTCTGCAATTTCTCAAATGGAAATATTCATATTGAACGTTCAGGCGTTAGTGCGTAAAAGACTTGAATTTTCGCAACTTCGCATCAACGCATTAATACCCATATTGTTTGTTGTTTTTGTTTTTGATGCGACGTAGTCGTTGTTGTTGTTTTATGTTGATTCGAGTTCGATTTTGTGTGTACGCAAAAAAATGCAACAAAAACGCGAAATTTTGACGAGCGTCAAAAAAAAAAAAAAACAAAAATTATTTCTGTGAATGTTGTACAGAAATATTGATGTTGTTGGTCGAGCCAAAATTGGCTCACTTTTGTTCTACGCTGACACCCTTGCCCTACACCACGGATATATTCACTTTGTCCTTCCGTTTGTAACGCAGAGAAGGCATGGCAGGTATGGAAAAAAAATATTCTTGATTAGCGTCACATCCTGAGTCGAAATAGCTATGTCCACCTGTCTGTCTGTTTGTCCGTGGAAATATTTTTTACGGGAAAACTAAACAAGATGATTCGATGAAAAATGGTACACTCCCTCCGTCGTGAATCTTAACACTAGGTGCAAGTTCTGAGCAAAACTATGTGAATTCGGACAAGAGGGCATGGAAGCTCTCAAAAGCAAAAATTTCAAAATGCTAAACTGAAAGCGTTTTTTAATGTAGTCCAACCAGCGCTACTCAGAAACTTGGTTGATTCGAACAAGAGGGCATGGCACCTCAAAGTTTTCAAAATGCAGCAGGGAATGCGTTGTTTGAGGAAATGTGCCAAATTTCGTACGAATACGTGGAATAGTTTGTGGAAGCTATGAACAAATAAATACTAAGACTGTTCGGACAAGAAGACGTGGCACCCCAATGCAAGAAAACTTTTCACAATTATGCCATGTAGGATGTTTATTTTTTGATCACGCTTACATGTTCACATTCCATTTGAAACTTTTATAATTTTCTGGAATTTTTTCGGTATTTACATTAAGACTAAGATATATTTATTTTAATAACTTTATCTTTTTAATTTTTATACGATGCCTTCCAACTTTTAATGACTTGAGCAATCTTTTTTCAATACCAGACGATATATTCCGATATTCATTCGCTTATATTTGACCTTTAAGCTTTCATCTAATTTTATCTTTGTGACCCTCCAAAGGAAATGTGACCTTATCTTCACTGGCAAAATTTTACACCGGAGCTAAAAATAAGAGAAAGGGAAAATTTTATCGGTTTTTAGTTTAAAGTGGAATTCACTGCTTGGACATGTTCTGAACAATTAATTTGAGGTCGATTGCCCTTTGTAGAAAAATTTTATTTTTACATTTTTGAGTTTTACATTTTACGATTTCAAAATGCCATGTCATTCAATTTTTGGAATTTTTTTGTAATCAAAGTGCCATTTTATTCAAAATAATATGTATTTTAGGAAAATGCACAAATACCGATTTTTAAAAACATGATACTACCTACTGTTTTATTTATTAGAGATCTTGGCAATTGATTGTACCTTGGACCCTTTTAGCCATGTGAAAATAAGGGGATAGCTCTATCCTTTGGCCTGGCCAAATATTAAATACCCTACACTGCAGTATTTCGCAAATTTTCTTTATATGGAAGGTGCCACGCCCTCTTTTACGAGTTCACCAACTTTTTGCTCAAAACTTACATTTATAGCCTTTAGTGTTTGGGTGAAATTTAGTCGGATTATCTCAAAAACTTTTTCAGTATAGCATTTTGAAACTTTTGGTTATATGGGAGGTGCCACGGCCTCTTGTGCGATTTCACCTTAAGTTTCTTTCCACCAGGAATCATCGGTTTTTTGATCTAAATCAGACCAGTGATGCCAGATTGTGGGTAATTACCCATTTTATGGTTATTTCCGTTTAAAAATTACCTATGCGGGTATTGTGGGTCCCTCCAAATTCCTTCGAACAAAAAAAGAGTATTTTTTATAAGTCCGGCAATGAGAACAAAAAAATTTGTTTTTGAGGCATGTATGGGAGAAGGGGGAGGTTTCGACACCCTAACAAAAAAGTCCTTATATCTTCCAAATGCAATTGTGCATGTTATTTTGAATACACATAGACTATGCATGAATATGTGTGCTTCTTTTATAAATTACAAAAAAATCTATATGTTTGCTATTTTCGGAAATGTGACCAATAAACCAAAGTTAAAATAAATGACGAAACCTCCCACTTTTGGGGAGGCTTCGTCAATCACATAAATTCTTGAATCCCTTGATTTTTTCAAACCTTCAACCTTTTGAATGTAGTTGTTAAAATCCGGTGATACAATGGGAGAACGAAAATCAGGGATGTCGTCTTCAATCGGGGCCATATCCAGCAAATCATTCGGACCAGGAAGGTCAGAGCCTTGAACCAGTTCCAGACATGATTCAGGCTGATTTGATATCCATTTGTACATCGGTACTAGAACCGAACTCCATATCTTGTGTAAAATCAGATTCATGGAAAATAATTGAATCATATGTATAAATTTCAGTTGTCGAATCCTCCCATTTACACTTGACGAACCCTCCCTTATCCACTTTCTTCCAAATTTCCAAAATTTCGCAGTTATCTTTTATTTATTTTGCAAACCTTGAATGTTGTATTAACAGTAATAATATATTTAAGTATCTGCTAAAAAAAACGGAAATTTTATATTATATTAACCGAGTATCACACAAAAAGCAACAAGCAAGCATTACATCAACTTGCTATAAAAATACAAAATCACGACTAACTACGCACCGTAGCCGAATTGCGCAAAGAAATTTTTATGATAGCTGCGTTCCATTGGGAGTAAGACTTTTTGGTTTACACGCAATAGTAAGTGTGAATAGAAATCGCAAAATTTGGCACTGATGAAGCCTCCCACGTGTTGAAACCTCCCCCTTCTACCCTAATTGTTTGCACAGCGCGAAAATTTGCTGTGCAGCCCTGATAATTAATTACTGCGTTTACCAAACAGCGCAACTTTGGTAATCGAATTATTTGAAATTTTTTGTCAGTTGACTGTTGGAAACAAATTGCAAAGGCAGCAAGTGGTCTGCTAAAAATTTAATTCATACTATTAAAACTAAGTGGCACAGCAATACAAACAATCAGAAGGCTATAGAACATACAAATAATTGTTTGAAACAATATTTTAGTTAAGGGAATTACTTTTTTAAGCTTAAATTAGCGTTATTATTATTAAAATGGTTTTGTTTCTTAAAAAAGTATCTCTGTCGCTAGGAAAAAGCGTTTCAAGAATCTTGGCTGAAAGAGTTCCGAGGTTGGTTTTGTCCCGTTGCTGACAATTCCTAAAGCGAAAAGTATGTGGAACAATATGTTGGTGTGGTAAAAGTGAATTCAGCGTCACAGTGCCGGTATAAGAGATCAACAATTTTTTTTATTAAATGTTATAATAAAATTTTTAACATTTTTTATTCGTGGGTAATTCGTGGGATTTTTTCAACCGAGCTATGGGAATTTTATTAATTTTTACCCATTATTAAGGGTAATTTGCTCCAAAAACTCTGGCATCACTGAATCAGACACTGTCTTCTGAATTATATTAATTTTTCGATGTTTTGCAATATGTATTATTCGATATCATCACGGTTTCATTTATTTTTTTAAACCTTAGGAGGGGTTAGTCCATTGACTATTGTCATTTTTTGTTCATTGTCATTTGACTTTGTATTTAAGTTTTTTTTTTGTTTTTCGTCTTGTTCCAAAATTAGTTTTTATTCCATAAGGGGGAACATGTATTAATTGCTTCTCAAAAAAAATTTTCCAGCTTGTTCGGAATTTTTATGAAATCAAAACGTGATATAAGTAAATGAACTTTTTTATTTAAATTGATACTATTCTGAAAAAAAGTTAACCGAACAAACTTTAATTTTCGTTTTCCTACGAAATGGAGAAGTGTTGGCTGTGTAATAGTTGTTGCTTTCGGATCCGGATTTTGATATATCAATTTATTCCTATATGATTTCTTTTTATCTTTTATTTTAATGAAGAATATTGGGATGTGGGTTCGTTTTCCAACCTTTTTTGATTAAAAATTCATTGCTAACATATCAAATTCGAAAGTATATTGAACTTTAGCGTTTTAAATTATGTAACTTTAATATTATCATTATATACAAAGGATATGTTATTATATGTTTCTGTACAAATTCTTTCTCGGAGAATTTTATTTAAACAGTATGACCTTAATGCTACAATGCAATTTTGTATGCACTTTCATTGGAAGTATGCTTTTTGGGGTACATTAAACTTGGTTTAAATAATCAAATAAAGTAAAAACTTAATTTTTTAATAAAAGGTACTAACAAATTAATCAAACCAAAAATCAATTTAAAAAAAATTTCAGTACTTTTTTTTTTAAACTACAAAATGCTATTTCTGCTACTATTTAAATGTGGTGTGTGGGAAAAAAACAAATTGCATTTACGCAATAAAAATATATTTATAATAATAATAATAATTATAACAACAACTGTTTTTTTTTTTCATTTTCAACTATTAGTCCAAAAGGCAAAAATTATGTAGTTATTTTATATTTTTTTTTTTTTTGTTCTTGTGAAATTTTGCATATTACACGTACAAGCCAATTTAGATAGAAAAAATTGAATTAACAAAAACGAAATTAAATAATTTTACAAAAACAAAAAAAAAAAAGCAAAAAATTTAATACATATTTATGCAATTTATAAAATAATAATGGACAAATGTTATAAAAAGCTTTTAAATTAAATAAAAATAATTGAAGTGCTCTTTTGAAATTAAAAAAAAAAAAAAAATACATATTTTAGTAAGAAGTAGTAGTTTTTACCGAAAACTATATACGCAAATTTTATCGATTTATTTTTTTTTTTACAAAAAAAGCGGGTGTAGCTTTTATTTAATTTACATTAGGTTTTTTTCTTGTTATTTGTATACATGAATGAATCATTGGTGGAAAAATTTCTGAAGAGGGATATAAAGAAAAAATGTATATCTTTTCCTAAGCCAAGTTTTTGTTAAGCAATAGTTCAAAGGAGTGCACAAAGCTTTCTGACCGCAGTTCACCTGAGAACTGCCAGAAGCTAATAATTTACTGGACTACTCAAACATCTAACAACCTCCAGCATGTCGGCAGTTAGAGAAACGAATGATAAATTCTACAATCAGCTCGCTGTATACAGAAACGAAAATGGAGAGCTTCTCACAAATCTCGATATGAAGCTACTAAGGTACCTCCAGATAACATCACTGAAAATCAAATCAACCACTTCTGCATTAGCAGGTAATGGAGAGGGATTCTTTTGGATGAACGAGTAAAGAGAGCCGCTGACATCAGCTCCGATAATCATCATCTCGTCGCGGTTTTTTGACTAGAACTTGCCGCTATCAAACGTCCCAAAAAATTCGATGGGCTTAAACTAGGGTTACCGATCACCCCGGATTTTGCACGGCAGTGATGGATGTTGCCATCTAGTCCCGGATTCAAAATGTACCGGATTTTCATGTATATCCCAGAATTGTTCCAGATTTTAAATGCATGCATATTGTGTTGCGTAATTTAATTAATTAATAGACTATAAGGAATAGATCAAAGACCATTATAGACCATTAAAGACAGATCAAAGACCATAAATTACGGACCATAGACCAAAAAAGACAGTTCATAGACCATATATTGTGGAGTGGATTAGGCCCTCAAGGAAATGGTCAGCCTAGCTTAAAAAGCGCAATGAAACTGAGAGACGACGTCAAAACCACAAACTACATAGATACTTATATTTTCTTGGTTTTTATATAATCCTCATAAGAAGGTTCTGCTGTAGACAAAAACATTTTTTAAAGTATTAACAATATTCCGACTTTCAGGTGCATTCGTATCAATGGAATCACCATAAGCTTATCGAAAACTGCAAAGTTTCTAGGGGTGATTTTAGATCACAAACTACATTGGAAAGAAAACATTGAAGAACGCGTAGCAAAAGCTAATAATGCCTTCGGCTCCCTGAAATAACGCCATAGGAAATAACGCCATACAATTTTTTGGAAATAACGCCAGAAAAATCTTTATACAAAACTCTGGCGTTATTTCCATTTTGTTTTGGAAATAAAGCCAAAAACTTTTCTGGCGTTCATTCCAAAAATTATGGCGTCCAAAAATAATGTAGTTTAGAAAAAGGAAATAACGCCAGAAAATTGTTTGGAAATAACGCCAGAAAAATCGGCATACTAAATTCTGGCGTTATTTCCATTTTGTATTTGAAATAAAGCCAAAAACCTTTCTGGCGTTATTTCCTAGTTAATTTTTGGTATTATTTCCAAAACAAAATAGAAATAACGCCAGAATTTTGTATGCAGATTTTTCTGGCGTTATTTCCAAAAAATTTTCTGGCGTTATTTCCTATGGCGTTATTTCCTTTGGCATTATTTCCAAAAATTCTGGCGTTGTTTCCTAATCAGTTTTTGGCTTTATTTCCAAAAATTAATGCCAGAAAATTTCTGGCGTTGTTTCCAAAAAATTTTCTGGCGTTATTTCCGGGAGCCAGTGCCTTCTACGTTTGCAAAGTCATGTTTGGTCGCACTTGGGGCTTAGAACCTAAGGTGACACACTGGATATACTGCTCCGTCGTTAGGCTTCTATTGTTATATGGAGTATTTGTCTGGTGGGACGCACTCGAAAATATATCTCTCTTAAAACCATTAGAAAGAATTCAACGACTTATGTGCTTGAGCATTACGGGTTCTCTAAAAACTACATCAGCAGAATCATTAAATGTAATACTTTACATGCTTTCTATTGACTTACATACGAAAGGAGTAGTCTTTAAAACTGCGATCCGACTGAAAGAAATTGAGGGTTTCAGCTTCAGACAATTCGGACACAGCAAACTAAGCTCTGTTTGTAAAAAGTCGACCGACTACTATAAACCAACACTGCATCTTGATAGGAAGTTCTCTGTTAACATAGAATCGATAAATTCCTGGGTTAATCCAGCTTTAGACTCATCGAATTCTATTAATATTTACACGGACGGCTCTAAACAAGAAGCAGGGGTGGGGGCTGGGGTTTTCATTCCCACTTATAATACAACATAAAGTATAAACAGCTACAATACTCTAGCATCTTTCAAGCTGAGTTGGAGGCGATTAGTATGGTGACGGAACATGTAATGGCGAGCAGAGGCTTCGAAAGGGTAAATTTTTATGTTGACAGCCAAGCTGCCCTTAAGTCCCTTACAAACTATATAATTAAATCCAAGTCAGTCCTTCGATGCTACAATCTACTTCAAACCCTTCGCAGTAAGTTTGAAATATGCCTAAACTGGGTACCTGGTCACCAAGGTATAGAGGGCAGCAAAATTACTGATGAACAGGCAAAAGCAGGAGTGCTACTTGATGGTGAACCTTTAAGCGTATCACTTCCCTTACAGCACCACAATGTTATATATCAGAAATCGCATTACTGTGAGGCTAACCTAAAATGGATCAACTCAAATACTAGCAAAATAACTAAAAATTTTTGCCCAACTTTCTGTAAAGATAAAACCGACTACCTTCTCTCTTTATCTCGTAAAACATGTAGAACTGTTGTGGGAGCCATCACTGGACACTGTCTTATTGGTTATCACGCTCATAGAATGGGCATTCTAGCGGATAGTAGGTGTCGGTGGTGTAATGAAGACGAAGAGGAGAATTTGGAACATCTACTGTGTTTTTGTCCAGCGCTTTGCAGAACGAGATTTAAAACCCTTGGACAAATGTTTTTTAATACTGGTCTAAAACCAATAAAATAACTTCGCAATGGCTTCTAAAGCCTTCACGCCTTCAAGCCTGAAGAGGGCTGAAACCCCATTATTACATCTAATTGATTACATCTACGCGACTCAACGTCCGGGATGATGTGGTATCACTACGGACCTTTTTGGTCTATGTGTGGCTAATTTGCCGCCACTTAAACCTAAACCTAAACAATATTCTTCAAGAACACTGCATTTAATGGTATCATCCATTTTTCTAGATTTGGGGCAATTTTTCACAATATTCGCCTAGAACGATTATACATAAGTCAAAACCCGAAAAAATATGGTTTAGTTGGTTACTTTTTGACCATTTATTGAATTGATATCCATAAGACGATGATAAAATGGCATCAAATTAATCTAAGAATATCATTAAAAACTTTGCTGAACAATTAGCGGCTAAATCTGATGATCTACAAGCTCCACTAATACAAAATTAAAAATTTAATTTTCTAAGTAATCACTCCTCGACCAGAAATTTCCCCACCAACGATAATTCACTTCATACGTAGTTTCTTTGTATGTACAAAAGCAATGTGGAAATTGTATAGTAAGTAAGTATGTAGGGTACATATTTTTATCTATATACACTACTACTTTTTTTTGGATTGAAATTGGAAAACTGAATATAAATACCTCCAGTAACAGTTAGCGTAGCAAAGTCATATTCAGCAACAGTAAAGCCCGCTGAATTATGAGCTGTTATGCGTAAATTATACCATGTTGCCGGTTCCAAATCCAATACAACATAATTATTATCGGGCTTAACATTATTCGATATTTGATTCCATTCAATTTGATCGCTAAAGAAAAAATCATTTAAATTAAAGTTTCAAAAACTAAAAGCCAAAACTTACCGTTTCTTATTTTCAACAACAAAATGTGACATTGGGCAACCGCCATCTTTCCATGCCTTAAAATGTAATGAAACCGAATTTGATGAAACCTCAATAAAACGTGACTTCTCTGGCAGTTTTGGTTTATAGCCTTTGGTACGTGTATTTAGTATATCGGAAGCTTCGCCGGCACCAATGCTGTTGTGACAAAAGAATTGGTAAATTTTAATTATAAGAGCATGTGAGGACACAAATCGGGAGCCTCATTTGCGCCCACATCCTGTGTTCTCAGTATTTAATCAAGTATTAATATAATTAAAATAACCTACTATTTAAGTATAAGTACTGACTTATTAGCGAAATAAGACTAGAATTAATTTAAAAACTAAGGATTTTTTAGTAAGTAGATAGTTTTAGGACAAGAAAAATCCATTACAGACGTATCAGTGCACAGTAACAGGGACCGTAGGCTTTCTTTTTTCGGAAAAATTCCTGACCTGACGCGAGAGAATAGAGGTTTAACGGGTTCTCGCAAGACTAACAAGACAGACAAGTACAGGTTAGCAGAGGACAACGGGAGACAGCGGTGTCGCGACTCTCTTGTATCCTGATATCTGGACGGAGCACGGACCGGCGACGTGACAAGTTTACAGGGAGGCAGTGGTGGCACGACTACTGGATTGGTTGATTGTATTATTCTTTCTATTTATCCAACTTCAGCCCAATTATCACCCGTAGTGCTAAGTGTATATTTTAGCATATTTTAAGACTGATTTTCAGGTTAAGAATAAAGTGAACAACAAAACCAGTGAAAATTGTGAAAAGTGTTTCTCTCCGCGGCGGGGAATAAATATTTGTATATGAACCCTGGGCACCGACGGCTACACCCTGGCTAGCGGCAAAAAGGTTCGTTACAAGCATCAGTGATGAAATTTTATAAAAATCTTAAAAGGATCAACGAACCAGAAACTCTTCTCCAAGAGTTTTTAGTATTATACAACAGAAACCGTCAGGAAACTTGTGGGCTGCGCGTTAAAACTTGCTTTAATAGAAACAAAGTCGAAGATACTACTGCTTTTGAAATCTATAGGACCATAGTATCTCAACTCATCAGAATAGTTCGGAGATTCTACTCCGTTGTCAATAATTTTTGAATGGAAGTAAGCGGCTTACTTTAGCGGTAGATTCATAGAGTTTTATCAGCACGATCTAGAGGTTACTGTTGAAAATAATCTTTAAAACATAGAACGTTCCTTCAGTATCGTAGAAAAGTCTTTAATTAACTCTTTCCACAAGATATCAACACTGATACCGGAAACACTCGGTGAATCAGTAAAACACTTGGATTGACTTAATTACTAAGTCTGGATACTTCAAGAGCTCTTCTATTGAGCCAACCATTATAAGTTCTAGAATATTTGAGGAAACTTGAAGAGTTCAGAAATTTCAGCGCACTTTTCAAGTTAGACTCTTGTATAGAAGACCATTGGGAGGGATCAGCTTTTTTAGCTACTATCTTGGAGGTCATAATTAAGTTTTCCGTGTCACTATCACTACGGCAATCACATAATGTACTATGTAGTTTTTAAACGTGTACATTGGATGTTGATTCTCTGGAGGTTGACTGCTGGGAGAAAGGAAGATCAGTTGCGAAATTGGAGAGGGAGTTTTTAGAAAGAAAGTTACAAGTAAAGCTAGTCCATTAGAGATTAAGTATTTCAGCATTGCATCGGATAGCTAAATAGATTATTCTCCTTAATATGTGTGGGCAGTAGGTATTCTTTATTGATGATTTGGACTTCTTAAAATTGTTTGAACAGTAAGCTTGGTTTATTAACTTTGAAATAAAATAAAGCCTTGTAATCTAAAAGTAAAACATATGTGTGGCATTTTGACAAAACAACCTGATTCGAAGTTGGAGAAATTCCAGAGAGCTTAAAAATGCTTAACTGCTTCTAAATTGTATGTCTAAATTTCATTGAAGCAGCCTTAAATCTTCTATTTTAATACATTTATATACTAGCCCTAAGCTTTCAGCTGTTGAACAGTTTAATTTTTTTGGTTGGCAATACTTAACCACACAAATGCTGTTAAATTTAAATCTTGCGTGAGTTATGGGACACACTGGAACTGAAACACTGGAAATTAAAACTAACGAGGCATGGCGATTACACCAAAATAAGCATACTTAAATTTTATACAATATTTATGACTAAGATTATGGAAAATTGTCTAATCTCGAGTTAGGTTATTTTGTCAAAAGTCCACAGATATGGTCCTTCGAGCTGAATACAGTTTATAAAAGCAAAGCTTAGCTGGAAGTCTTAATAGAATATATTTTTTACTTACTTATTGAATCCAGTTGCATAGACCTGATAACGTGAACCGCAGAGTAAATTATCGATGGTGAATTTTTGTGCATCCACAGAGACTTCAGCAGTTTCCCATTCGCCAAACTCTGAAATTGCGCGAAAACATACAAAGTCCTCGAAATACCAAACAAACTAAGCCCTTAAGTTTCTCACTTACCCGGTTTATAGTGTAGTGTATAGCCATGTAATGGCGCTGTATCACCTTCATGGGGCTTCACCTTAACCGTCAATGTATCAGTAGTTGTTGCCGAGAGTGTAACCTGTGGTGATTGTGGTGGTGCCAGGACAATCAATTTATGTGTAATTGAATCTTTTGCAATGGAATTTTCAGCATGACATGAATATTCGCCAGCATCTTGTCGTGTCACAGACTTAATTAACAATGAGCCATCGGGTAGTAAGCGCATACGATCGTTACCAGTAAATTCAACACCCTTAATCTTCCATGTGATATCTGGGGTTGGTGAACCTACCGCCAAACATGGCATTTTTGCGTCTTCCTTAAAAGTGGCAGTGAATGTATCATCGAAGGAGGCAATCTTTGCTGGCACTTGATCACTGGGCATAGCAACAATACTCTTTGAGGGTTGTCCTTCACCTATATTAGTGCTTGCAGTTACCCAAAATTCATAGGGTTTATTCTTTTCCAATTCGGTAGCCTCATAACTCATTTGATAGTGTGGTATTTTCTGTGATTTTGGTTCACCTTCAGCGCCTTCAACTTTCGAATAGACCGTGTACTGTTGAATAATGCCATTGGGTTGTGCTGGTGGACGCCATGATACTAAAATTGCTGCATTGCCCATAACGAGTGCCTTAACATCGGTGGGTGCTTCAGGAACTGTAGGGAGGATTAAGGAGATACCATAGTTGGTTAATCGTAGATATCATAACAAAAAGTTTCATACTTACCATCAGGTTCAGTTTGACAATGAATTGGTGCACTGCGCACACCATCACCGCCGGCAGTGGTGGCCAAAACTTGCATTGTGTAGTTGGTGTATTTACCAAGTCCATGCAAAACGGTGTCTGAAGATGCAGTCTTCTTATAGTGACGCTTAGTTTCATCTAAAGAATATTCAATCCATGAGTTTAAGTTGGAAGAAACTTAAAGTGTTCAATGTCTACTTACCATACCACTCATCACTGGCAGCATAAACTACTTTGTATGTCTTGATCACGCCATTTGCTGATTCCAATGGTGGACTTACCCAACTGACACGAATTGTTTGTGAAGTCAACGTTGTGCAGGCAGTATCGCTAGGTGGCTGGCTTGGTGTACCTTCGGCAGTGAATTGTTTCTCCTCATCGCTTAATGGACCGGCACCAATTTTATTGAATGCCTGTATCACCACCGAATATTGAGTGTAGACGCGTAGATTATTCAATTCCAGATTATGTTCTTTGCCCTCTTCCGTCAGGAAGTTAACAGTCTCAAAGACATAAGACGAATTGGTATTGGAAAGTTTATAGCCAACATAGTAACCCAAAATTTCACCATTCCATTCAGTACGTGCTGGTGGCTTCCAGGTAACACGCAATGTTGTCTGATTAACAGGTTCTACCTTGATATTTTGTGGTTTGCCAGATGGTGCTTCTTCCGCTGTGATAATGGTTACCGCCTCCGATGATTGTGATGCGCCAATGGCATTCTCAGCTACAATACGTATATTGTATGTAGTAGCTGGGCTCAGCTTCTGCACCTGTGCTTCGGTTGTATGTCCTGGTACCATAACACGATCAATTTCATCCCAAGAAGCGCGTGAACGTTTGAATTCAATAATATAGCGTATGAGCGGTGAATTGCCATCGTAGGGTTGTGCCCAACTCAATTGCACAGAACGTCCAGATTTGTCAAGTACTTTGAGTGCGTAGGGCATTTCGGGTACTTCTTGTATAATCATATTGATGCTGGCATCATCTGAACCAAAAGCATTTGTGGCGACGCAAGTAAAAAGTGCTGAATCCGAACGTTCAGTGCGCTTGATCGAGAGGCTGGACATAACACCAGTTGAGAGAATTTCTTCGCGTATGGTATAACGATTGTCGGTCTTAGGATCCAGGCGCATATTGTTCATATTCCAAAGTATACCAATGGGTTTTTCACCTTTGGCCTCACATTGTAGTACAGCGGGTTCACTGCGGCGAGCAGTTTGGTTGCGTAACTTTTCGGTAAATTCGGGTGGTGCCTGTACGCTAATCATAATGACGGCAGAGAGTCCGGAGCCGATGCCATTGATAGCTTCGCAGAGGTAGTAGCCTTCGTTATTCTTCTGGATGTTGTCAATATGCAGGGTGCCTTCTTCGACGCGTATGTTATCGTTCTTCTTAAGATCCTTATATTCGCCGGGACTATCACCTAAGGAAGATGGAGAATGAGCGAGAATTTTAGCAAGATTTTACAGAGAATTCGTCAAATAAGTGTTGGTCGATTTGAAATTAAGGTAAAAGTAACGTGAATGGTAAGTAGTTCCGGTTGAAATGATATTCAGTGCTAAGTGAAGGGAAAGAGAAGTTCAGAGCAAAGTCGGAGTCAAATTTCAATCAAATCAAATTTATACATAAATTTAGTTAAGATCCAGCTAAAATCAAGTCAGATACAAGTCAGCTTTAAGGAAGAGACTAGATAGATATAAATGTTTGGAAGCAAGATTTAAATAGGTATTAAGGTAGAGTAAAGCGAGATTGGAGTCATATTAGAACAAAACAAAAATGTAGTCAGAGTAAAGTCACAATCATGTTAGATGGAAGTAAGATTATAGTAAAAGCCAAGAAAGAGAACGAAGCACTTAAAGTCAGAGCATATTCCAATAAAATTCCAAACTAAGTCAAATACAAAAAAGGTAGACGGGATAAAATTTGAAAATATTGAGGACAGTGGAAAATCTAAGACTTATGGGAGTTAAATCAGAGCCCAGTCGGATAAAAATCAGTTTCAGGTAAAAGTCAATGCAGAATAGAGTGAGGTCAGAGACAAGTTACAATCAAGTCACAGAGAAGTTAGAGTAAGTTAAAATCTGGTCTGATACAAGTAAAAGTTTAATAAGAGCAATAGAAGAGTAAAGTTAGATAAGAGACAAGTCAGAGCCAGATTTAAGTAAAAGTGACTGAAGTCTAAAATGTGCCTAGAGTCAAATCAAAGTCAGATAAGAGTGTAGTACGTATCACATCAAAAGCAAATCGGTTAAAAGTAAGTATTAAGTCAGAGTCTAGTGGGTGTACAGTCAGTTCAAAATCAATCAAATCAAATTCATTAAGTAACATATTAAACTTACCAACAGCTTTCTTCCATGTCACTTGTGGTTTGGGGAAACCATCAGCTTTGCATTCAACTTTTGCGTCAGATCCTTGTGCGAAAGCCTTATCTGTAGGCTCTAAAATCCATCTTGGTGGTACTGTTGTTTTTTTGTGTTTCAAAAGAGTTGAAAAAGTATAGTTAAAGAAAAAATATGTTAGATTTTTATAAATTCTCATTTTATTTAAATATCTACACAATAAAAGCATGCAGCAGTGGTATCTATTTTTTTTTTTTTTTTTTTTTTTTTTTTTTCATTTAATACTTTTTTTAACAGACAAACGGACAAACCTTAGAACATGAAAATGGTTTCAAAATATTTTGTTTTTTTTTTTTTCATATAATCTGGTTAATATTAAATAATTTTTTTAATACCGAGTTAATATTTTTTTAGTACAAAAGGTTACTTTTTGTAGCTTTTTGAAACCATTTTTTGTTAAATGTACTTACTAAAATATTGTTGTTGTGTGTTTAATTTTAAAATATTTTTTTAATGTGCTTATCTGAAAATATGCATATTTTTCATGTCTTAGAAAGTTTTCGACAAATATTTTTTTATCACTAAAATTGATAAATGACATGAAAAATACAGTCTTTCAATGAAATTTACGATGATTGTATATATTTAAAACATGAGAAATAATACTCAACCCAGTGTAGGAGAACGTGTTCTTTATTTTGCATTTTAAAATATATTAGAAATATTAAATTAAATATCCTTATTTTATTTTTAAAAATTGTGTTTTGCTCATTGTGGGATTGTTTTAAGTTAAGCATATGTCAGACATACATCATAGTTTAGGGCAAAGAGGACGATTTAAAAAAATACATTTATTTACGGTTAACTTTCTAGATTCTAGAGAATTATAGGATAAGTTGTGACATTGCGAGGATATTTCCCTTAGGTACTATTATGACACTTTCTAGGAAACAATATTTTTGCAATAATCTGCAGAAAGTCGAATTCTAGATTATAAATGAACGAAAATATATTTTATGCATCGGAAATCGTAGTCCGAGAAATTTATTTCTGAACAAAAAATTTCCATTTTGTCAACAGTATTTGATTTTTTTAACGTTTTTCTATTTAATTAATATTTCTTGATACTTTTCAGCATTTTTCGACTCTTCTGATTAATCTATAATTTGTCGACATTATGAACAACATTTCTTGACATTTTTCATCATTTTCTTATTTTATTTTATTTATTTTTTTTTTTTTTTTTTTTGAGTTTGAGCTTTAAGTCATTTCTTATAAAAATCAACATTTTGAAAGATTCCATTTTCATCAACATTCTTCGAATTTTTTAAACATTTTCGGATTTTATTAAAATTTTTTAATTTCATCAATATCATTGGTTCTGTTATCTTTCCGACTTTTTTTACATTTTTCGAATTTTTAACGTATGTTACCGGAGCATGAAGGCGGAGTCTTGATAAGATAAGTATAAGTTTGAATTGAAGTCAGAAAGCTTTTTTCAATCATGTCCACAATATTTTCCGTATTTATCCATATTTATTATATTCTTTAGAATTCTGCGACATTCTTAATTTTTCTAATATTTAACTTTAATAACATTTCCCAACTTTAACAAGATTTTTGGACTTTATCAACATTTTCACACTTTGTCAAGACTTTTCTATCATGATTTTTCGACTTTATCAATGTTTTTCGACTTTAACAACATTCCTGATTTTATCAAGATTTTACGACTTGATCAAGATTTCTCGACTTTTCACCATTTTTCGACTTTAACAATATTACCCGACTTTATAAAGATTTTCGACCTTATCAACATTTTTCGACTTTATTAATATTTCCCGATTTTATCAAGATTTTGTAACTGTAAAAAGATTTCTCGACTTTAAGAACATTTTCCGACTTCAACAATGCTCCCGATTTTTTCAAGATTTCTCGACGTTTCAACAATTTTCGACTTAATCAACATTTTCCGACTTTAAAAAAATGTTTCGACTTTATAAAGATTATTCGATTTTAACAACATTTTTCGACTTTATCAAAATTTTTTGACTTTGACAAGATTTTCCAACCTAATCAATATTTTTCGACTTTATCAATATTTCCCGACTTCATCAAGATTTTGCGACTGTATCAAGATTTCTCGACTTTATCAAAATTTTTTGATTTACTTAACATTTTCCGACCTTATCATGATTTTCTTTATCCAATTTTCGACTTTAACAATATTTCCTAACATTATGAAGATCTCAACAGTTTTCATAATTTTTCGACATTGTCATTTCATCATTTTCTGTTTAATCTTTAACCTGATTTTTTAATCATTTCTTGCAAAAATATTCCAATTTCATAAACATTCCTTTTTGTCTTTTACAACATTTTTCAAATCGAAAATGCTCCGTCTTTTCCAATCTTATTAGGCTTTATCAACATTTTTCGAATTTACAAAGACTTTTTACCATTTTTCGACTTTGTCCATAGTTTTCAAATTCTCAATATTCATGTTTCGACCTTTTTAATATATCTGAATTTTTCGACAGCTAGCGATTTTTTTCATTATACGGTTTTACTCGACCTTTTTAGACTAGCCCTAATATATTCATGAACTTTTGTTAGCGTTTTTATAGCACCTCCGTTTAGAAGGCCTACTTGAAAATATTATAGTCGTATGCCCTTTTTTGTCTTGCGTCTAGAAGAAAGTTTCCAGCGTTTTAAAAAAGATGGCTTCACCAGTAAATTTCAGGCAAAAATGGCAAATTTCATGGGTCATATTGAAAGCTTGGGCTGCTGTCACCGATATTGCCTCATGTAAATTCATGCATTTCTATTGGCGTCGTATATTTTTTCAAGCGAAATCATGACCAGATCCGAGCCAAATAAGCGTCATTTGTGGAAGCGCTGTTGAAGCGGCAGAAAAGAAAGTCGTTTTTGCATCGTTTTGGTGACGAAAAGTGGATTTATTATGATAATCCTAAATGCAAAAAAACATACTTTTATCCCGGCGAGCCGGCCAAATCGACGCCAAAGCAAAATATTCACGTAGATGAGGTCATGCTCTGTTTATGATGGGATCAGAAGGGTTATGCTACAAATTGATTCCGAGTGGTCAAACCATGAAATAACGATTGTATCGAACCAAACTAATTCGTTTGAAGCGGGCATTGTAGTTCAAACAGCATGAATATGAGACCAGTCTCGTGTCCATAATTTTTTATCACGACAAAGCTTGGCCACATGTTGCGGCTTCGGTCAAAAACTATTTGGATAACAGTGAATGGGAAACTCCGCCTCACCAGCTTTATAGTCCAGACATGGTGCCATCCGACTACCACTGGCTTCGATCGATTAAGTAGGCTCTTACCAAAATAAGCTTCACTTCTGTGGAGGGAATCAAAAATTGGCTCGCATCGTTCTTGGACTCAAAAGACGAAAGTCTGGAATTCATAAATTATCAGAAAAATGAAAAAAAGTTGTAGCTTCCGATGGACAATGCTTTGAATAAAAAATACGTAAACATCTTTTCATAATAGAGCCACAAATTTTGTAAAAAAAAATGCTGAAAACTTACTTCTAGACACAATATATTGCCTTCAGCCTTCTTATCGCAAGTGATATACATAATTAAGCTTGCTCAAAGAAGTTTCTTTTCAGGCATCCTAAAGAAGGTTTTTTTGATCGGGACATTTCTTATAAAAAAAGCATATATATTTGAAAAGAGCTGAGATGTTGTCGTTTTTTCTCAAAGAAGAACTTCTAGTAACCCATTTTAATACTGTTCACTAGATAGTATCACAAAAAAAAAGTTCACCGTAAACTACAAAATATGAAAAACAGGATGTTTCAAAAACGAAAATCGCCCCCTAAGGTTATGCAATATTTTTTTTAACATTTGACATTTTGAGCAGTATGCATATAAATAAAAAAAGAATGCTGCATAGTTTTAGGGGGCGATTTTTGTTTTTGAAACATCCTGTTTTTCATATTTTGTACTGAAGTTTTAGATTCGCTTTAACCTCTTCAATTTCAACAATTTGAGAAAACTTTGCTGGGATGAATTTTATGATTTTTTGTGGGCTTCAATTTTATGAAGTGTCCTTGGCACCTTAGGGTGATGAAAACTGAGATAATGAGTAACACTAGTCGAAAAAAACATTTGAGATAAATTATTTCTATGAATGAAATATATCCGACACTGGGACATTTATAACGATATACTTTACTTGATGATCGGACTAATGGCGGAGCTATATATTTAGGAGCTTATTTAGAGGTCAAAAGAAAAAATGGTGGGCTTACGGCGAACTTTTTTTTTTTTTTTTGTATGGGTACTGTCCACTGGGTAGGCTTTGACAAGTATTTTATCGAAAACACTGAACTAATCGTATCAAATCCCGATACAACCAAAATTAAAAAAAAAAAACAAGGATTTGCAATGTTTCCAACATTTTGATTATTTTTGTTTTATATTTTTCGATTTTTAGTAATTTATATACATACGTAAAATTATACCTCTTCAAAAAACAGTATAAAATTTAAATTCATTAGATTGGGTTTGGTATTATTTCGCATGTAATTAAATACAATGTACAAGTGCATATTATTGAGCCGAATTTGTTGTAAAAGACATCAATCCCCCCCATACAGCATAAGTAAATTCATAATTGATTAAACTGTGCACAAGTTTGTGCCTTAAGTCTTTCGTTTTATACAATGAAAACGTTATTGTAGCAATGACATACGTAAAGCAAGAGCTTTTCTTTTCAAAAATATCAAAAACAACAACAATATCTCCTGTAAATATATACTTAAAAACTATATAAAATAAAAATTGTTGACTACAACCAAAGAAGCATAAAAAGAACACAATAGAAAAGGACAACAAAAAGTTGTGGATTAATTGAAAAGAAGAGTTAATTAAAAGAAAAAGAAAGAAAATTAAGAAAAATATCAAAAATTTCTACACAAGCATGCGTAAATGAAGTGCAACGCATTGACAACATATGAAAAAAAGCTTCAAACCAGCAACGCCTAAAAGTATGCAATGCAATTGTGCAAGTTTTTGCCTGACAAAGTTGATTTCACTGTTGTGTCATTTGCATTGCATATTTTTAGGCGCTGTATTTTTCAGTTAACTAGCTTTAAGCAGCTGTATAGTCAATACGTCACAAAGTATGCTTCTTTTATATACGCAACTAAAGATTTTTAATTTATTAAAGAAAAATGTTAATATTTTACAAAAGTTAGGAACAACAAGGAGCGGAAGGAGTAGACGATAGGACACGTTTTGTGAGCTGTTAGGTTTGTTAGCTGTTTTTATTTTTTTTTCTTTTGGTAAGCGCCATGTATCCTTTTTCTTTAGCTTAAGCTAAGTGCATGAAAGTGCAAGGATACGCAGTTGCATGAGGCGTAAAGTAAATTATGCTGTTTTTTTTAGGTAATTTTTTATTTTTTTGCTGCGCACATTTAAGTGAATTGTCTTGTTAATGATTTTGTTTCTTTTTTACACGTATGTTTTTCTTTATATTTATAGATATGCAAATGCAAAAGCAATAAAATTATGAAAAAAAACTTGCTGTTTTACACAAAAATGCAAATAAAAATAATTCAAAATAAAAACTGAGTGTAACTCAATTGATTAAAAGCCTTTTTCACTTGTGTACACGCTGTTATTTTGGTTTAAATATGTACGTTCGTGTGTGTTGTTGCTTAAAAGCTTCAAGCCAAATTGCTGTGCAAAAACAGAAAAAATACAATTTTCATTTACTGTGATGTTGTGTGAGTGTGCTGTGGGTGTATGGTAAGTAATAGTGGTAGTGCATTTCTTTTTTTTTAGAGTGATAATGTATGAGAGTTTGAGCTGTTACGCCATTTACAAAATATATATATGTTGATTTAAAAAAAAAAAAAAATCGTAAATTTTGTTAGTTTGGGTTTTCGACTAACTTTCTGATGAATTTTGCAAAATGAATAGTAATTATTTTTATATATACAATGGTATTTTTGTGACAAAATATTAAAAAAAAATAAATCCAATTAGACAAAAGAATTAGAAACTCTGAAATTTTCAATTCAAAGTTCATAACGCAGTTTTTTTACGCTGAAATCTGTACGAGAAGTTTGCAATTTTCTTGTTTTGAGATAAGAAGTAGAAAAAATTATTGAGAGAAGAAAAATTTTCATATAAAGTGGAAATCGAAATCTTATAAAAGAAATTCACACAATCAAAACAGCCATCCCTACCCTGCACACTTAAAATCGCTGTACGATTTGACTTTCCAGCTGCATTGTCTGCCACGCATGCGTACTCTCCTGCATGTGCCGATGTGACATGTTGTATTAGCAACAGACTTGTATGCTCACCCACACTAGCTAGTGTTGCCATTTCTTGTGGAATTTTTTGCCCATTCAAGTACCAATTAAAATTAATGGGTACATCACCTTTGCTGCTAATGCATGTCAATTGCACATAATCACCCAAATGACTTTTGGGCGAAGAAAGTGATAATGCAGCCAAAATGGGATATTCTTTGTAAAAAAAATAATTTCATTAAAATTTTTTTATTTTTTTTTTATTTTAAATAATATGTTCAATTTTCAGCGGCCAACATTTAAACTTATAACTTTTGTGCGCACTTACTTCTTGAATAATACTAACTTGACTTCTAAGCGATAAACCTTATCGAAATTAAGTTATCGATAGTTGAAGTCTGAACTTAAAAAAATATAAAACTGTTGAAAGTTTTTCAATATATTTTCATTATTAATTTTCATTAAATTTCATAGAAGTTAGAGAATAAACTGTTCATATTATTGTTTATACTGAGCTTCAGTCGTAGCGGCCATCAATTAAACTCAGATATCACTGTAAGGCACATAAAAACTAGCAAAATCCTCACCAATCTCAAAATCATAAATTGTATCGAAGATGAGATATTGAGAGTTAAAGTTCGATATTAAATAAAATTTTCAGCGGCCATCAATAAAGTTAATATATTACTATAGAAAACATGTAAGTAAACAAATCTTGCACTGATCTCAAGGCCCTAACCTATATCGAAGCGAAAATGTCAAAGTTTGAAACTTGAAAATTTATAAAAAATATCACCTTCAAACCTTGAACTCAAAATTATAAGCTGCAACAGAGCGGCAATATTACTAAGCAGCATATTGTTGTAAAAATGAAGACTCATTTACAGCGACCATCAATTAAATCAATATATTCCACCAAGATGTATAAGTTTAACAATATTGTCTTGAGCTCTAAGTTCTAAACTGTATCAAAGCTAAGAAATTTTGAGGCAAAGTCGTACGTTTGGAAATTTAAAATAATACGTGGGGCACTATTTATAATTCAGGAACTGGCAACACTAATGTCAACAGCTAAAATCTGGCAACACCATAATAAAGATTGACATTGACGTACTCACAACGTTTTGTTGTATAATTGCTAGTTGTTTTGTTTACAGCGAGTTAAGAAAATCAATTTGGCCAAAAAATTTAAATTTCTACATAGAGAAGGTTTTCGATGGATTATTTTTCACAACTTTCGACGTAGATTATGTCAACAAGAATGTGTCGATGAACTCAGTTCTTTGTATGGCGATAAAGCACCACCAAAAACCACAGTATATCGATGGTATAATGAATTCAATCGCCGTGAAGGTCGTCCAAAATCGGGTGTTGTGCCACAAAACATCGATGCAGTGCATGAACTGATAATGCAAGATCGTCATGTGACATATTGTGAGATAGAGGCATCTTTGCATTTTAGTTCCACTTGCAATGCATTCGATTTTGCATGAACACTTAGTTGTAAAAAACGTTTGTTCTCGTTGGAAACCCCATAATTTATCAATCGCTTAAGTTATTAATGGAAAAATTAATTTTCTTAACTCACTGTAAACAAAACAAATAGCACTTGTACATTTATGTACGTTTATGCTAAAAAATGTCAAACTTTATTATGATGTTGCCAGATTTTAGCTATTGACATTAGTGTTGCCAGTTTCCGAAACATAAATAGTGCCCCTCGTATGAAAACACTCTTTTTTTAGACTGGAAAGATATACGCGCTCAAATCTATAAATGAGTGAATTTTGGCTATATTAAGTAACAGGAGGGGGCATATCAACTGGTAACATAAAATTTAATTAAAAAAAAATACTCTAACTCATATACGACAAACTCAAATAAAAATACGTAAGTAACTCAAAAGCCCTCCTACCCTTCACTTTAAGTACCGACCATTTTCTGGCCTCACCCGCTGTATTACGTGCAACACAAGTATAATTTCCAGCATCACTAATGCTCGTCTGACGCAGTGACAACATCAGGGTATATTCATCAATTTTATGATAAATTGAACGCAATAAAGGTTCTCCATCTTTCAACCAATAAACATCAATGGGTAAATCACCAGAAGTGATCATGCACATAACGCGCACTGATTGACCACCGTTAACGCCGGCGGGATTAAAATTAAATTGCTCGATTTGTGGTAATTCTAGAAGATGATATATCACATGTTATATAAAAATTTTTCAAGAAAAATATTATATTTTTTTTAATTTTATTGAAATCAACCCGACTCAAGTGCGATCAAATTAAAGTTTTTAACGACTAATAATTTATAGTGGAGGCAAATTAGGTAAAAGCAGGTATTCATTTCTAATTTTGTTGAACATGCACCGATTTTGATCCGACAGGGCTCATTTTGTTCGCAATAAAATTTAGAACAAAACCAACACATTAGTTTTTTCCGGCCTTTCCCCAAAATTTCTTCAGTCCCCCGTGAACCCTCAAAATCGGATAAATTCAATAAAACTGTTCTAAAATGCTTAAAAATGGAAAGTTATGTTATTCACGGGGTTCTCTAGATTGCTGAATCCAAATATGATGTTGGAAAATGAAAAAACTTAAAATGGCGCCCGGAAACTGCGTACAGACCCATTTTAAGCACCAAAAATGGGAAAAAATCGTTAAAGGGGGTTTTAGCCTAGAAGTCTTGTTACATTGAATGAATTTATACGGTCAGTGTGGGATATTGTTTTTTATACTTTAAAAAGTAAAGCTTACCAAAAATTTTTTTGTGTTTTTGATTTGTTTTTTATTTAAGCAATAACTATAAAAAGTTAATACAACTCAAAATTAAAAATATTTGTAACATTTTGCAAACCATTTTTTCTTAACTAATTTGAGGTCGCTGAACACGAAAAACGCATTAATTTTTTTTTCCTTGGGGTCGTTCCCGAGTTATTCGATAATTTATATTTTCGAGATTATAGCTTCATATACATCAAAATATTTCTATGAAGCCAAGTCCGATCAATTTTATTTTTCCACGTTTACAAAGAATGATTAATGGCGCTTCTAACAAGTATACCAATGATTATGCTTTGAACAAAATTGACTGAGTTATAGCAGGAAAAGTTTTGAAATTTCATAAATTTTTGAAATTTTTCACATCAACTTTAAATGAAACATTTGATTTTTGGGATATAATTTTTTTTAATACTTGTTTTTTAGTAATTTTATTAAATAGCGCATATAATTGCAAACATTTGAAGCCTATGTTGAGCAAAATCGAATGAAATTTCCAAAAGATATTAAGGTTTTAGTGCAATAAGGAAGATGTGAGAATTTACGAAATGTTCGGCCTGAGTCAACAGATCCAATTTTTCAGCCTCCAGATAGGACACCCTACACTATTTGAACACTTTGAAGATGTTTTAAGTAACTTCTAATCATTCTCTGTAGAAGAATATTGCGGATTGTATCAAAAATATTAATTTTTGAAAGAAACCGAAATTACCCTATTGCACTAAAACCCTAATATCTTTTGGAAATTTCATTCAATTTTGCTTAATATAGGCTTAAAATGTTTGCAATTATATGCGCTATTTAATAAAATTACTAAAAAACAAGTATTAAAAAAAATTATATCCCAAAAACCAAATGTTTCATTCGAAGTTGATGTGAAAAATTTCAAAAATTTATGAAATTTCAAAACTTTTCCTGCTATAACTCAGTCAATTTTGTTCAAAGCATAATCATTGGTATAATCGTTAGAAGCGCCATTAATCATTCTTTGTAAACGTGGAAAAATAAAATTGATCGGACTTGGCGTCATAGAAATATATTGATGTATATGAAGCTATAATCTCGAAAATATAAATTATCGAATAACTCGGGAACGACCCCACGGAAAAAAAAATTAATGCGTTTTTCGTGTTCAGCGACCTCAAATTAGTTAAGAAAAAATGGTTTGCAAAATGTTACAAATATTTTTAATTTTGAGTTGTATTAACTTTTTATAGTTATTGCTTAAATAATAAACAAATCAAAAACACAAAAAAATTTTTGGTAATCTTTACTTTTTAAAGTATAAAAAACAATATCCCACACCGACCGTATAAATTCATTCAATGTAACAAGACTTCTAGGCTAAAACCCCCTGTAACGATTTTTTCCCATTTTTGGTGCTTAAAATGGGTCTGTACGCAGTTTTCCGGGCGCCATTTTGAGTTTTTTCATTTTCCAACATCATATTTGGATTCAGTAATCTAGAGAACCCTGTGAATAAGATAACTTTCCATTTTTAAGCATTTTAGAACAGTTTTATTGAATTTATCCGATTTTGAGGGTTCACGGGGGACTGAAGAAATTTTGGGGAAAGGCCGGAAAAAACTAATGTGTTGGTTTTGTTCTAAATTTTATTGCAAACAAAATGAGCCCTGTCGGATCAAAATCGGTGCATGTTCAACAAAATTAGAAATGAATACCTAATTTGCCTGCACTATTATTAAAAATAAAATTTATGACAATATTCTCTAGCGGCCATTTCTCAAATTGGTAATTATTTGAGAGCATATGGAGTAGAAAATATTCACTGAACTGTTACATTGCTATGCTACATCAAGGCTGAAATCTATAATATTTGCCCTGACGTATGAGTAATATTTATTTAAATGCCATAATTTTTTGAGCGGCCAATTCTTAAATTGGTAATTATTTGAGGCCATAAGGAGTAGAAAAAATTCGTTGAACTGTTACATTACTATGCTACATCAAGGCTGAAATCTATAATATTTGCCTTGACGTATGAGTAATATTTATTTAAATGCTATATTTTGTTATCACGATGTCATCAAAAAGATGATGAATTGTTGAAGCAAGGATAAGTTAAAAAGTTTTCCTATTAGAAAAACGTAATGATTACTGTTTTATTGGATTGTAAGTAGATTTTATATTTTCAAACATAAATTCTATAATTATAACATGACAGCCACTTATCAATATCATATGATGTTTGACTTGATGTTTAAACCACTTTAGATAGCAATACTAAAATTTTAAACTGTTACTATAAAGGGGCACCAGATATTGTTTTCAAGAAACTCGAATGTTATGGAATTGCACATAAATTGTTGATTTTAAATGCTTTCGGATTTTGAAATTAAAAAAAGGATTGTTTTATGACTTCTACCAGCTCAACTCATATGACTTATTCAACACCGTACTATTTATAAATGAAGCTTATCTGTAAAATCGAAGTTAAAATATCGAACCAATAGTTTACTATGTATTTTAACTTGAAATACATAACAAAATGCACGTGAATTGATGTGTACTTGGTAATAATAAGCCAAACTTAGCTATGATGTCATATGTAGTTAGATATAATCTTTTTCAGTAAAAAAAGAAAACGGCCACAAATCAAATTGTTATATTATTTGCAGGTATGCCAAAATAAATGCATTACACTAAAACCTATAACAAAATATTTCATCGCAGCTGAAATAAACAAGTTTTATGATAAACTTGCTTAACGTGACGTATGAGTTACTTATATTAATGTATAATGTGGCATGATAACATTTTATCCACTCGTTAAATTTGTTTGGGAAAAAACATACATTTGATGGCATCACACTATGAAAAAATGATTTCTTTAAAGCCTAAAACTATGCAGCGAAATCTGCTTGTATTTACAAAAAAACTTGCGCAGCAAAATGTTAGTCACTTCAGATTAAAATTGCAAAAAAGCACCAAAGCACCATAGTACCAAATAAAACAAAAGCCTAAATTTAGAAAAAAAATCAAAAATTTTATACCCTTTATGCTAAGCGTGGTCGAAACAGTTGTATAACCAGCACGATTTGCACCCATGCAGGTATATTTGCCAGCATTTTCACCGCGCACACTTTCAATATTCAACGAACTGCTACGTTTGCTATGCATTAAAATCATAATACCCTCACTTCCCCAGACGGGTTCATCATTATAATACCAGGTTATGTTAAATGGTGCATCACCATGAACGACAGCGCATGTAAGTTGAAAATAATCACCAACATAAAGCGGTGCATCTACGCCACCCAACGGCAATGGCGCTAGTTTTGGTGGGACTGTATATGAAAAAATTTGTATAGAAAATAAGGGGTGTTTTCTTTAGCATAAGTGCGGAAAAATTATAATTTAAAGAAATTAAATTAAATAATATATAATAATTTAAATTTCGTAATGATAGTGAACGAAATTTCCGCTAGGTACCATTCACAATCAATTGTGCCGTATGATTTGTTACACCAGCTGCATTCTTGCCAAAACATGTATAATTTCCCGCATGTACACCCTGCACCGTTTCTATTGTCAAAACCGAACTGCGTGAACCCATTTTTGATATTAAAATACCCAATAAATCGGCATAGGTTTCATTCAATTGTTGTTCATTATAATGCCAATAGATCAGCAATGGATGATCGCCGTGTATAATCGAACATTGTAGTGTAAAATAATCACCAGGATAGAAAGCATCGGCGCCAGGTGAAAAGGGCGCAATTTTTGGTAGCACTGATTTTGAAGGGAAAAAAGGTTTTGTTGCAATATATGTTTCAGTAAATCTTAAAAAATAAGCTGTTATGATTTTAAAATTTACAAAAGAAACAAATATAATCGAATTTTAAAGATCGTTATTTGAAAAGAATTTCCTGAAATTCAAAACATTTTGGTAAGTCATATACCTAAAAATTGTTATTTTGCATTTTTGGTGAAGATTTATTTCATTGGTAATACCGTTTGTCCAGATTTTGATAACATTTTTACACTTTCAGAAGAAGGTTTTGAAAAAAACTCGATTTGGACGATAAAGTATGACTTATTTTTCTTGTGGTTTATTTGTTTGTACAAAAGAGTAGTATTTGTCCAGCCAATTTTTTCTTTGTGCAGAGTTATTTTCTTGTAATTTTTGAAAATTATTCTGCTTAGTGCAAGTACCTTCTTTATCTGTCCATGTGGTTTATTTGTTTGTCCAAAAGTTTAAAATTCAGACGCCTCAAATGTTTTTCACACTAACATCGTTCCTTTTTTTCAACAACTGCATGGTATGACATATTTTTCTTGTTGTTTATTTGTTTGTCCAAAGTTATTGTAATCCTGTTATTCTTTAGATTCTTTAAATTTATAGGACTTTTCTGCTTAGTGCAAGTAAAGTGTTTATTAATTGTGGTTTATTTGTTTGTCCAAAAGTTTGAGGTATAAAATTAAGGCGACTTTTTTGTTTATTAAATATTATTCGCATATGCTTGCTTCTTAATATTCGTTTTATGATTTTTGTTAGCGACTGTGATTATTCTGTGTTGTCCAATTGATTTTTAACGGTCCAGTTTGCTATTTTACATTTAATAGTGTTTTTTCGTAATTTTTTCTATGTATTTCCAAATATTTTCATAGAATGGGATTCTGTATACTTATTTCGTTTGCTTATTCATTAACTACATGGTATGAAATATTTTTCTTGTGCTTTATTTGTCGGTCCATCTGAGTGTAGTATAGTATTAGTATTAGAGTGTAGTGTAGTATTTGTCCAATCAATTTTCTGCCTGTCCAAAGTTTTTAATATCCTGTTATTCTTTAGTTTCTTTAAATTCTTAGGAATTTTCTGCTCAGTGCAAGTAAATTGTTTATCTGTCCATGTGGTTTATTTGTTTGTCCAAAAGTTTAAAGTATAAAATTTAGGCGACTTCTTTGCTTATTAAATATTGTTCGCATATGCTTGCTTCTTAATATTCGTTATAATGATTTTCGTTAGCGACTGTGCTAATTTCGTGTTGTCCACTTGATTTTTATCTGTCCAGTTTACTATTTTACATTTAATGTAGTATTTTTTCGTAACTTTTTCCGTGTGTTTCCAAATATTTTCATAGAATGGGATTCTGAATACTTATTTTGTAGGACATATTCTTCTTGTGCTTTATTGGTTTGTCCAGATGATTGTAGTATTTGTCCAGAAAATGTTTTGCTTATCCAGAGTAATTTACTTTTTTTTTTATTTTTAAGGACTATTTTTTTTTCTGTCCATATGTTTTATTTGTTTGTCCAAAAGTTTTAACTATGTCTATTAAACGTTTTGCGCACCTGCTTGTTTCTAAAAATTCGTTATGGTGATTTTTATGAAAAACTGTAATTGTTACGTGTTGTCCAAGTGAATTTTATTTGTACAGCTTACTATTTTTCATTTAATAGCATACATTTCTGCAGTATTTCGAAAATAAATCGTTTTCTTAAAATGTGATTCCATCTTATTTTTGCTCATTTGGCATTCCGTTTTCGTTTCTCCGTGTAGTCAGTTGATTTTTTAATTCATAAAGTTTTATTTTATTTTTCATAAGTCCAAAAAATTTCTTCCGCTTTTCACAGCAGTTTTTTCTTTGTTCGAATGTAAGTAATGTTTTTCCATTATATTAATTTGTTTGTCCAAGAGGTTAAATTTTGACTTCAATTTGCTTGGCAGTTCCTTTATGTATAGCAGCTTAATTTTGCGAAAGCTTTTACTTGAAGATTGTAGTTGTAGAAGTTAGTGCTATTTGTTTGTCGAAGAATTTTTTTGATGAAAATTTTTAATATCTGTGGATCATAACACATACGAATTTTGTAAAAAAGTGTGGGTTATCGAACTGGTTTTTTTTCTGGAAGTGCTATTTGTTTGTCCTAAAATATTAAAGTGCTATTTGTTTGTCCAAGAAATATTTTGATCAAACAAATACGAATTTTATAATGGAGTTCGTGTCACTGAGCTTTTTTGAATTTTGTAAACTTATGTCCTTAGAGCTAAAATTTTGTTTAGTGTGCACTTTATATTTCATGCATTTGGGTGCTTCCAACTTACTACCAATACAAAAGTTTTAATTTTCATAATCTTTACAACGCTATCATGCAACATTGTTACCTGTTTATTGGGAAAACGCAATAAAGTTCAGTTTGCGCGGCAAAACACTACAAAAAGGATTTTATTTTAAAATTAATTCAGAAAACTTAGTTGAAATTGTAGTAGAAATAGTAGTAAAAATTAGTAGCAAACATTTTTTCAAAGCTCACGTTAATTTCCATTGAGAAAACTACAAGAAAATTCAATTCGCTTAGCAGGCAAAGAAATTAGAGAGTTATGCAACTATAGAAAATACGATATAGATCCCAAGCTGCTAACCATAAATATTTAACTGCGTGGTAAAACTCTGCATGCCAGCTTGATTTTGAGCATGACATGTGAAATTTCCCACATGATCATGCTCGACAGCATCTATAGTCAGTACACTGCTACGTTTGCCAACCATCAGAGTGGTAATGCCATTGATGGAAGCGTCCGTTTGTACAACGCGGTCATTTAGTGACCAAATGATTTGCAACGGCAAATCACCCATTGGCACAGAGCAATGTAGTGTTAGATACTGACCCAGCTGCGCGGGCCCCTCTTCAAAAGCAAAAGGACTGATGCGTGGCAAAACTAAAAAAATGCATTGTTGAGGTAGAGGTAATAAAAGTAAAATTTTGAATTATAATAAAAATTATTTAAAAAAGAAAAAAAATGTATAAGTATAAATAAGAAACTGTTTGCAGCTTATTTAATGCGAATAAAAAAAGCACCTAAAAGTATGCAACGTAGAATATGTCAGTTACACGTGGAAAGAGTAGCTAGAAATTTGAGCATATCAAAGTGCATAGTTTTAGGCGCTTTCTTTTCTTATGCACTAAAATTTATTAATCTTTTGATTTCGAACACCTATAACTTTCAATTGCGTTGTATAGCTCGCTTTGCCCGCTGCATTTGAGCCGAGACATGTATAATTTCCAGCATTTCGATCTGTAACGCTTTCAATGGTCAAGACACTGCTACGACGTCCTAATTTTGCAATCAACATATCTTGTTCATCAGCAGTGATAATCGGTTGATTGTTGAAAGTCCAACGTATATTAAGTGGTAAATCACCTTCGGTAATGGTGCACTGATAGGTGATATATTGGCCCAGATGTACTGGCTGTGTGCCACTTGAAAAGGGCGATATTTGTGGCGGCACTTAGGTGAGGGAGGGGAAAAAGAATTTTGATTCTTTTTACATTTTTTTACACAGGAAAGGAACAAAAACTTAAATTCAAAGGAACTAAAAATTTCAAAAATTTATTTTAACCAGACTATGCAATATTCAAACCATTAACAATCAATGCAGCAGTCAATTCTTCCGTTTGTGCTTGATTTCTTGCTTTACACGTATAATTGCCCGCATTGTTGCCATTCACCGAATCGATAGTTAGCACGCTAACCTTTTTACCAATCTTTGATGTTGTTACACCCAAATATTCATTGATGGGATATTCATTGAAAAGCCATGTTATATCAACAGGTAGATCACCTTTCGAAATGGTGCATTGCACCGTTACGGAATCACCAAAGTTGGCTGGTTCATCACCAAAGTCAAAATGTGTTATTTTTGGCGGTACTGGAGTGAAAATAGGGGAAAAAGGAGGGCTCAAAAATAAAATAAATTGAATTTTCATTAACAAATAAAAATAAATTTTATTATTATTAAAACATTAATTAACCATTAACAAATAGTTCTGCTGTATGATAGGTCTTGCCAGCTGCATTACGCGCTACACATGTATAATTGCCAACATGACCGGCATGTACCGCATCGATTGTTAATACGCTAGCACGTTTACCGCTCTTCAAGATGGTTACCCCACTTCCAAAGTAATTGCTCAATGTTGCATTATTTAACAGCCATTCAATATCAATAGGCATATCACCCGAAGAGATGAGGCAATTTACCGAAACAGAGTCTTCAAAGTTGGTTGGTTCCTCACCGAAATCAAAAGGTACTATTTTTGGTTGTGCTAAAAACAACATAATGCGAAACTTTGAATTTTTTTACAGAAATTATATGTGAAATTGAGGACGCAACGGTTTCTAACGGAAGCAATCCAGCGCTGACTTTGAGAATCTAAAAGACGACTATAGGTGGATCAAAAAATCTCAATTTTATCAGACAGCAAAGCCTTGAATTCATTGTTTTGAGAGTTTCTTCAATTACTAACACTGTGTAACATTTTTAGGGTCTTCGAATCCAAACAACTTTCTGATTGCTGTTTCTGAAAGTTCATAATGTTTCCAACACAACGATTTTTGGATTTTACTAGTTTGGATCCAGGTCGAATTTTATGGCCCTTTAAAAATTAAGCTCGAACTGCCTTTTTCAAAGCATTTTCGGCTTTATCTCGTAAGCCGTTCGAGATATTGTTTTTTGTCTTCGACAAAGTATTAGTTATGGGATAAATGAAAAAAAGTGTTCCACAAACTGACCCGAAAAAATTCCATCTAGGGCCTCAAAATCACAAAAATGACGAAAAATTATACCGTTCCATATTTTGTCAAACTGTTAAAACAAAATTGCAGCGAAGAGTAAGCTGGAAAACTTTTAATAGCATGTCAATTTTATTTGAGTGCTCCTTGATACCGTTTTGTGCCTCCACATCTACGACACTTCGGATAAAAAAGTACTTTTTAACTCATTTACTGAAAGCTAAGCTCAGAATCTTATAAGAGGACCCCAAGTAACAAGAAATAGATGTTGCCAGGGTCTACGGTGGTCCATTTTTAACCCCTACCCCCCTTTCAGTAAAAATATGGTTTTCCGTATTTATAGCCATTTATGAAATGGGAATTCCTTATTACGGATCTGAAATTGGTTTTCTTCTATCACGTCAGGATTCTGAGTTAACCTTGCTTAAAGGTGTAAAAATCAGCCAAAATTAACAATTCATACCCATCTCATTTTTCGATTGGATTACTAATTTACGAGTTATAAGCCATTACGAAAAAGGGGTTTTTTAATGCCATACAAAGGATTAATAATTTCATGGTTTTTGATTTTAACGCATATCTTACAAACTATGCAAGCTATTTTGATGAAAAATTTTGGATGGATGGGAAGCATAAATACCATTCACTGGTCGAAAGTAGGCGAATTCGGATAAGTGTCACGCCCATTTTTTAACGATTGCATAATTTAACACGTCAAAAAGTAGGCGTGGCACTTATATGATTTGCCTTCTCTTCGCCCGGTGTATGATATTTATATTCACCGACTATCAACCTTGTAATAATATTCTATTCTATTTTATTCTACTTTATTCTATTTTATTCTATTCTATTCTATTCTATTCTATTCTATTCTATTCTATTCTATTCTATGCTATGCTATTCTATTCTATTCTATTCTATTCTATTCAATTCTATTCTATTCTATTCTATTCTATTCTATTCTATTCTGTTCTATTCTATTCTATTCTATTCTATTCTATTCTATTTTATTCTATTCTATTCTATTCTATTCTATTCTATTCTATTCTATTCTATTCTATTCTATTCTATTCTATTCTATTCTATTCTATTCTATTCTATTCTATTCTGTTCTATTCTATTCTATTCTCATTATGTTCTTTTTATGCTATCCTCTTTTTATTCTTTTTTATTCTGATACTTTTATTCTATTCTTTTTAATCTTTTTATTCTCTTCTATTTTGTTCTATTCTTTTTTATTCTATTCTTTTTTATTCTATTCTTTTATATTCTATGTTATTCTATTTTATTTAATTCAAATCTATTCTTTTCTATTCTATCCTATTCTATTATTTTTTTATTCCATTACTCTTTTTTATTCTATTATTTTTAATCAATTTTTTTTATTCTATTCCTTTTTATTCTATTCTTTTTAATCTATTCTTTTTATTCTATTCTTTTTAATTTTTTTTTACTCTTTTCTTTTTATCTGTTCTATTCAATTTTTTTTCATTTTATTCTTTTCTATTCTTTTTTGTTCTATTATTTTTTATTCTTTTTCATTCTATTCTCATTTAATCTAATCTTTGCTTTCCTGTAGCCAAACTAAAGAGTTTTTTAATTCTAATCTAATCCATTCTAATCTGACCTAATCTACTATAATTAAATTTATTCTAATATTATTCAGGCATATTCAGCGGAAGGAAATGTTTTAATAAAAAATACCTTCAAATGTAAGGTCTCGAAAAGGTATCCAGAGTATTGCCAACATACTTAGGAATATATAAAATTCATCAATTTAATATGTTATTATATATATATATATGTCGATTAGAAACTTTTTAATATGTTTTTTGAAAAAAAAAAGTTTATACCAAAGCTGAAAATAATTCCAGAACTCAATACAACGTTTTACTTAAAAAAAAAGCTCAAAATATCATTCAAAAGTAATTCAGCATCAAGTCAGCCCATAACTAAATGCAAAGTAAGGTAGAAACTTAAAAAAATAATTTAAATGACAAAGGAACCTTAGCTTAATTTTAACTAAAAGCAAATTTAAGCATCAAAGCGGACATGCAAAGGTATATATCTATATAATATCTATAAGAGTAACAAACAGGGTATTCACTTTAAAGGGGATAAAATTTGTTTAACATTTTTGAAAAGTAGGAACTAAGAAAAAAACTTAAGAAGTATAAAACTGCACAGAAAAAGAAAAACTCAATATTGTAAAAATATTTTCAAAAGTTAAAGGAAATAAACTTTATTTCCAAAATGTACCATTAACAACCAATTGCGCTGTAAAATCAGCAGCAGCCCATAGATTACGCGCTTTACATGTGTAATTTCCAGCATGACGCGCATGTACCGAATCAATCATTAGAACACTCAAACGTTTTCCCATTTTTGATGTTGATATACCGGAATATGAATTTAGCGGATAATCATTAAACAGCCATTCAATATCGAGTGGTAAATCACCACTTGAAACGAGGCAGTTAATCGAGACGGAATCTTCGAAATTTGCAGGTTCCTCACCAAAATCAAAATGCGCTATTTTGGGAGCAACTGGAAAAGTGAAGAAAGTTTGAAAGTAAGTGTAGTAGTGTGTGTGTGTTTTGTATGTGTACTTGCTTAAGGTTTGTGCACACACTTAATTTCTTATACAGGGTATTCCCAAAGCAAATATTTCATCAATTATTTTACTTATTACCTCAGAATCACTTTGGACAGTAATTACAAATGAAGGAGATTTAACAATCCTACAAAGTTTCTTTTATTTCTCAACTCTTGGGTTCATGATGGACTAATGTGCTATCAGCATTGATAAAATTGGTTTTGTTTTTAATAAATCACTATAGCGAACCAGTGCCTCAATTCGAAATTATTCCGGCAAAATTATTTGAATTATTCTTCGTAAGGGTTTCATTAATATTTTTGAGAGGTTTCGAAAAGTTTTAATACTGTTCGGTCAAGTATATCAATTTAAAAGGAATTCGTACAAAAATTTGATCGTACGAAAAAAAACATGTTATTATAAAAACAAGTATAATTAATTTTTCAATATTCATCTCTTTGTATTATTCGTACGAATGACTGACAAAAAACAAAATATAAAAAAATCATAATTTTGCAAAAACCCCTTTTTTCCTTCCCATCACGGGGATTTCTCAATCAAGTCTAATTTATAATATAAACATCTTTGTGGACTTCAAATCTACCGACATAATATGGACTTAAAAAGAACACTTGATTCCAAGTAAAAATATAATTTTTGTTTAATGCGTAAATTTCTTTAAATTTCTCAGTAGTATTTGATGGTGAATTGGGAAGGTATTGAGCTAAATGAAATTAAATTCTAAAAATAAATAAATCAATTAAACTTCAAGAAAAAATTCATAATTTTTCCAAAATCATTTTATACCATTAACAACCAATTCAGCAGTAAAATTCGTAGATGCTGCATGATTACGCGCCTTGCACGTATACTTCCCTGCATGACGTGCATGTACATTATCTATGGTCAAAATGCTAGTGCGTTTACCACCTTTTACTACGGTCATGCCAGAATAAGCATTAACAGGATATTCATTAAATAACCAATCAATATCAATCGGCTGATCACCCGACGCAATGAGACAAGTTACCGATACGGAATCTTCAAAGTTTGCAGGTTCTTCACCAAAATCAAATGGTGTTATTTTTGGTGGCGCTGAAGAGGAGGAAGAAGGTTGATAAACAAAAATGCATCAAATAAAAAATAAAAACAATAAAAGAAATTAAGAAGAATTTCGAAAAAAAAAAATACTGCAAAATTTAAAACCTAAGTAAATCTGAGTCAAACTCAATTTTCAACAGCGCCTAAAACTATGCAATGCAAAGAGCTTGAGTTTTCGCAATTTTACATTAGCAATAATTAACTAATTCTTCGTTATATAGTTTTAGGCGCTCCTTTAATTAATTGACTAAAATATCACACTGTTGAATAAGTAATAAGAAAAATTCAGCTCATTAACCATTGACAATCAATTCAGCTGTGTACATTGTTGCCGCAGCATGATTACGCGCCTTACAAGTGTAGTTGCCCGCATGACGTGCGTGCACATTATCGATAGTCAGCATGCTGGTGCGTTTGCCACCTTTTAATATAGCGATACCAGCGTACGAATTTACCGGATAATCATTGAAGAGCCAATCAATATCAATTGGCAGGTCACCGGACGATATTAAACAAGTGATAGAAACGGAGTCTTCATAGTTAACAGGTTCTTCACCAAATACAAAGGGTGTTATTTTTGGCGGCACTTAAATTATGGAATAACGGAAAGGTGTCAAAACAAATATTAACAAAAATAAAGCCTAGAAACTTATACATTTAGATCAAACGATAATTTTGACTTAATACAGTGCCTAAAAGTATGCAACATAGCTGACTGCATTTCAACAGAGAGTTTGGTATATGCTTATGAAATTTTCTTGTTGCATACTTTTGGGCAATAATTTATGACATTTTATAACTAGTAAGATGTAAATCATTAAACAATCCATTAACCATTAACAATCAATTCAGCAGAAAAATCGGTTGAAGCTGCTTTATTGCGTGCTTTGCATGTATAATTCCCTGCATGTCCCGCATGCACTGAATCGATGGAAAGCAAACTGATGCGTTTCCCACCACGCATTACTGATATGCCTGCGTACACATTTACAGGTTCACCATTAAAATACCATTCAATTTCAATGGGCATGTCACCAGAGGTTATAAGACAATTAATAGATACTGACTCCTCAAAGTTAGCAGGTACATCACCAAAGTCAAATGGCGCTATTTTGGGTGGAGCTAGAATTTTTAAAAACAATAAAGTTATGATAAGGTAAAATAAGCACTTCCCACAAAAAAGTTCTGAATTAGTACTCTTGCTTTTTCAAAACATGGCCCAAAAGAACCCAAGAGCAAAGTTTAACCAATCGTTCAAATTCCCTTTTGCAATGAATCAAAGTGGTCTGATGAAACTCAGGTCTCCATATCCAAGTTAAATCGATCCTTTTATAAATATAACATGAATCATAGCTTTGATGGACTATCGAACGAAAATGGACATAAATTCGAGAATTTTCTCAGCAAAAATCTTTGCTCAAACATAGAAAATTGTTAGTGTAAAAGTATGTGTAGGATTTTAGAAATATTAGAACCAAACAAAAAAGAATCAAACTAATAGAAAAGAAATAAAACTTTATCTAAATAACATTTATTTATAAATAAAGAAAACTATAGCAATACCATTCACAACCAATTCAGCGGTATATTCAGCTGAATCAGCAACATTACGTGCCTTGCAAGTATAATTTCCAGCATGACCCGCATGTACTGAGTCAATTGTTAATATGCTGGCTTTCTTGCCACCCTTAACAATTGTAATGCCCGTATAAATATTTATTGGTTGACCATTAAACAGCCATGTTATATCCATTGGAAGATCACCCAAATATATAAGACAATTAACCGAAACGGATTCCTCAAAATTAACAGCATGATCGCCAAAATCAAAATGAGCAATTTTTGGCGGAACTATTGGATGGATGACACAAAAAAAGAATAAAAAAGCAGGATAAAAACTATTTTTCAAAAAGAAAATCCATTTAAATCATTAAAAAAAAAAAACCATTTTCAAATTTAGCAAAGTTTTGTTCACATCAAAATACCATTGACAACTAATTCTGCTGTATATGTTGTAGATGCGGCTTTATTTGCAGCTACGCATGTATAATTTCCAGCATGATTACCACGCACATAATCAATAGAAAGTACGGCAATCTTTTTACCCAACTTTACCATAGAAACATCGAAAACATCATCGTTTATGCGTCTACCATTGAATAGCCATGCGAAGGCAACAGGAAAATCCCCAGAGATGACCAAACATTGTACACTGGCCGATTCACCAAAGTTTGATGGTGCTTCACCAAAGTCAAAGTGCGCGATTTTTGGAGGAACTGGATGGTAAGGGATGGTTAATAAAATCAAAAATTAGCCGTAGCTTAAATCATAATGTTATGTATGCTATAAAAATATGATATTTTCTATTAAATCACACCATCAACTTTTAACTCAGCCGTGTGATTTATACGACCAGCACGATTTTCTGCAATGCAAGTAAAATTTCCCGCATGTTTAGCTGACACCGATTCAATGGTCAACTCATTTATGCGTTTACCACGTTTTGTCGTTAGTATTTCAAGATAATCATCGAATGGCTTGTCATTTAGTGTCCAAGTAATATTTACGGGTAAATCACCACCGGCGATAATACATTGTACGCTTACAAGTTCGCCATAGCTCATTGATTCATCACCAAATGTGAATGGTGTCAGTTTTGGTGGTACTGTAGGTTAATGACATAAGAAAGTGTTCAAAAAAGAAAATTTTATCAAATAAAGGGTGGAAAAATTAATTTTTTTTAATACACAGTTCCAAATCGTTTAGTTATGATCGCTCAGTTTCTTATAAGCCAAAAATGCTATCTTAAACAGCCATGTTATTTATATCCATTGGAAGAACACCCAAATATATAAGACAATTAACCGAAACAGTTTCCTCAAAATTAACAGCCAAAACCAAAATAAGCAATTTTTGGCGCAATTATTGGATGGATGACAAAAAAAAGGATAAAGAAACAGAATAAAAACTATTTTTCAAAGTAAAATCCATTTAAATCATTATAAAAAAACATATGCACATTTAGCGTAGTTTTATGTTCAAATCAAAATACCATTAACAACTAATTCAGCTGTATATGTTGTAGAGGCTGCTTTATTTGCAGCGACGCATGTATAGTTTCCAGCATGATTACCACGCACATAATCTATAGAAAGTGCGGTGATTTTTTTACCCAACTTTACCATAGAAACGTCGAAAACATCATCATTTATGCGTCTACCATTGAATAACCATGCGAAGGCAACAGGAAAATCACCAGAGATGACCAAACATTGTACGCTAGCCGACTCACCGAAGTTGGATGGTGCTTCACCAAAGTCAAAGTGCGCGATTTTGGGAGGAACTGGATGGGGACAGTTTTGAAATGAGAGTTGATAAAACAAAAAATTTGCGATAATTTAAAATAAAATGTTGCATATGCTATATACATTATATATGATATTTATTATGAGATCACACCATTAACTTTCAACTCAGCTGTATGATTAACGCGACCGGCACGATTTTCTGCAACGCAAGTAAAGTTTCCAACATGTTTAGCTGACACCGATTCGATAGTCAACTCATTAATGCGTTTGCCACGTTTTGTCGTTAAGATTTCAAGATAATCATCAAATGGCTTGTCATTAAGCGTCCAGGTAACATTTACGGGCAAATCACCACCGGTGATGATACATTGTATGCTGATAAATTCACCATAACTCATTGATTCATCAGAAAAAGAGAAGGGTGCCAGTTTTGGTGGTACTGCAGGGTAAGGACATAAGATAGTGTTCGAAAAAGAAAATTTTATCAAATGAAAGGGAATAATAAGAATTTAATAATTCCAAATCTTTAGTTATGATCACTCAATTTCTCATAAGCCTGAAAATGCTTCTTTTATTTTCAAAATATTTTTAGATTTTTGACTGCAAAATATAAATCACGCCCTTAGAGGTTAACGAAACTTAAAAAAAAAAACGGGAAAAAAAAACTTTCAAGTGCGCCCAAATTTCTAAAAAATCCACTTGTATCCGTGAAAATGTATTCTTGAACACCCTGTGTACATAACATAGCAACATTGTCCTCACACAACAGTTTGAAAGTAGCTGCAAGTCAGGAGTTTGCTACAGTTCTTTCTTAATCCTCTTGTGACCCAGCGGGAAAATGCAAAAAAACGATTTTCATTGAAAAATTTTAAACATAAATGTGGTTCAAAAACTAAGTATTTCAAGAAGGTAGTTCAGAAGAGCACAAATACCACTGAAATCAATAAAAGACTACATTGATGACCTGTTTTTCATAAAGTTCTCCTGTCAAACGTTAGTGTTTTTTATTTATTCGCTGCTATTCAGCGCTTATTCAGAAACTTTTTAAGAGATTTTGTACCAACTTAAATAATTTCTTTTCATATGCAGCGCCAAATTATCACGTAAACGAAGTCACTACCATTTAAGAAGAGATTAATGTCCGCAAAATTATTCATTATGTTTTTCAGCACTTATTCAGCTAAACTTTTTCATACATTATCACTCTTTTGACAGCAAAAATTAATAGAAAATATTGTTTAATTGTCATTCAGCGCTTATTCAGCTCAATTAAATCAAAAAAACTAACTACTGAGGTGGAAAACAGATTAAAAAAAAAACCAAAATTATAAGAAAAGTTTTTCCTTTTACTTTAAAATGCAAGACAAACCATTGACAATCAACTCCGCCGAGTGTTCAGCAACACCCGCTGAATTGCTTGCTATACATGTATAAATCCCAGCATGTTTTGCCTCAATGGCATCAATCATTAAATTATGTATACGTTGGCCACGTTTTTCAGTTAAAATCTCTAATTCCGGCACAATTGGATGTTTATTGAGTGTCCAAAGCACAGAGACAGGTAAATCACCACCAGAAATTGTACAATGCACAGAGACGGGTTCACCAAAATTCATGGGCTCATCACCGAAAGAAAAGGGTGTTATTTTTGGTGGCACTACAGTGGGATGGGTGTGGGTTGGTATAAATAAAAATAGAAAACAAAAGAAAAAAATTCAATTAGTCAAATATTCGCTATTAACAAACCATTAACAATTAAACGCGCTGAATGTGCTGTTAGACCAGCTTTATTTTTCGCATGACACGAGTAAACGCCCGCATGATGCGCAGCTACTGCTTCGATGGATAAAACGTTAATACGCTTGCCTATGCGCGATAGCGCTATATCATGAAAACTATCAATTGTTGCATTATTTAAAAGCCATGTCACATTTATTGGTAAGTCACCACCGAGTATGGTGCACTGTACTGATGCTGGCTCACCATAGTTAAGCGGTTCTTCACCAAAATCAAAAGCGGCTATTTTTGGCGCAACTTTTTTATGTAATAGAAAATAAAATGATTTTGTAAGCGCATATGAATTTGAAAAGAAAAATTAATGAATTTGTTTCTACACGATTGTAGAAGCCGCTGAATTACGTCTGCTGTTATTCAGCGGCCTTCATTTGTACAAATATGTGAGCTTAGTAGATTTATATAAATATTTGCAAGAGCAAGACTTTTATTTTCTTGATAAAATAAATGTTTTATAGTATTAAACCAAAAAATTAAGTAAAATTTTTTAAGCGCTTATGTTTTTGAACTGAAAAATTGTTAAGTCTCTAAAAAAACAGGCGTTTTTGCTGCTGTATAAAATATCTAACTATTTAGCGTACTATTTTTTAATAAATAATTAGAAATTTTCACTAATTTATGTAAATTCATCATTTCTGTAGCATTATTGGCTACACTTTTAATAAATTTTCGTTTTGCTGAATTACAATTTCAGTTATTCAGCACACTATTTAATGAGAACATCAGTAGTCCAAGGTATATTTTTACATAAAACTTCACTATTTTAAACGAAGTTAAGATAATTATAACTATAATCCTTTTTTTGGAGATTATCAAATTTGTGAGCACTATGTTGTTTCATTACAAAATTGATTAAGTTTGACAGCAGTAAATTTTAAGTACAGCTGAATTTCGTTTTTAGTAATTCAGCAGCAAAATTTGTGCAAATATTGCATTTTTGACCAAAATATTTAACAATTTCCACACACAAACTTATTGTATTACTTATTTTTGGGTTCAAACCTCTAAATAACAGCTTAAAAGGAAGGTTTTAAAATAATAAAAAAATTTCGAAAACAAATGAAAAACTTCGAACAAAAGTACCCCAAAAAACAAACAAACCATTAACAATCAAACGTGCTGAATGCGTTGTAATGCCAGCTTTATTCTCCGCACGACATGAATAAGCGCCAGCATGATGTGCGGCAACGGCTTCTATTGTCAAAACATTAACACGTTTACCCAAACGTATCAATGATATATCATGAAAACTATCGATTGTTGCATTATTCAGCAGCCAAGTAACATTAATAGGTAAATCACCACCTAAGATTGTGCATTGCACAGAGGCGGGTTCACCATAATTCAAAGGTTCCTCACCAAAATCAAAAGCTGCAATTTTCGGAGCAACTATTGAAGCGAAAGTATTTTACAACAATATCAGTGTTTAAAGTTTTATAAGCACATTAGAAATAAAGACAATTTTTGTATCATTGTATATGTATTTGTATATGTTTTCACACAACTATATGTTGCTGAATTAGTATTTAAACAACTCAGCGCTCACTTTTTTGAGGTTTATCTGTAAAATGCACAATTTTTAATAGAGACTGTTTGCTATTATGGCAAAAAATTAATGCGGCATCAGTATTCTAACAATTCAGCTCACCAATGATCAGTGAACACTACACACCTATCTTTAAGAATAGTTTCACAAAAAGAAATGTTCAAATATTTTGTAAGCGCACACAAATTTATGAAAATAATAAACAACTTGGTACATATGTTATTAAAAAATTTGCGCTGAATTTCTTCTTCAACAATTCAGCGCAACAATTTTTGATGCAATTTTGTAAGCGCAGCAATTTTTAACAGCATGATCACTCAAAATTCGAGTTTCGAAAGGATTTATGTCAGGAATAAATAAAAACGAAATTTTTAAATTGATTTTTCTTAAAAAAAAAAAAACTCTTCAGCAAACCATTAACAATAAGCGCCACTGTATATTCAGCTATGCCCGCTGAATTTTTGGCAATACATGTATAATTTCCAGCATGATCGCCACTAACACTTTCAATAGCCAAAACGTGTGTGTGACGTGTAAATTTTGTTGTAGCAATATTCAAATGTGCAGGCAAATTGTAACCATTCAGCAACCAATAAACACTCATTGGCCAATCACCGCCAGCAATGGTGCATTGTATAGAAGCAGGCTCACCAAAATTCAAAGGTTGATCACCAAATTGAAAAGGTGTAATGCGTGGAGGTACTGCACGTAATTAGTGATAAGAAAAAAAAGCAATGAAATGAAACCTAAAGCAGTAGTAAGTAGTAGAACGTAGTAGTAGTAAAAAAAGTAGTAACAAAATTTTGAGTTCAAAGCTAAAACGAAATTTTTAATTATTTACCAAGTAGTAAGTATTTGTTGATTAGTATTAAAAAATAGTAGTATTTAGTAGTAGAATGGTAGTAGAAAACCAACTCCAGCAGTTCTTTTTTATTTCATTATTTTACAGTTTTAAGTACCATTAACTGTCAAATTGGTGCTGTATGTTGTATAACCGGCTAAATTACTGGCCGTACAAATGTAAGTGCCCGAATGTGCTGGTGTTGCATTTGGTATCGATAGTATGCTCGATTTACTGCTAACACGATTTGTACGCATGATAGGTTGTAGTTCATCATATCTGGTATCGCTGGAACTGCGTTCAAAACTCCAATGTATTTTAATGGGACGATCACCTTTTTGTATTTGACATAGTAGATCAATCGAGTCACCGGAATTGATAGTTTCATCGTAGTTAAATGGTATAATTTGCGGTAGAACTAAGATGAAATGGTAAAGCGTATACAGCAAGATTTTCGACAATTCAGCAATGATTGCGTGCCATAAATATACAACCATAACTATAAATGTTCCCAGAAGTAACATATTACCAGGCTTATGTGATTCAGCAAGGGCTTTGTTGTCCATAATATCAGACTTAAGATTTGCAGTATTTAAATACCTTAATTCAGCGCAATTAATCGCCAACTAATTCAATTCAGCAAAAAATTTTGGACTATTTTTTATAAATTTTTATAACCATAACAAAATTATTTAAATTCAACGCAATTCAGCGCCACTTTAAGCAATTCAGCACAAAATTTTGACTGATCTAATGATCTAATATAGCATCAAAGCAACTTAATCTTTAAATTCAGCACAATTCAGCTCCAAAAATTGAACTAATTTTTTTGATTGCTCAATACGTTGGAAAATTAACACAAATTAGTACAATTCAGTGCATTTTTCTGTTATTCAGCGCAAGTTTTAACTGAACTTTTCATAATTTTATTATAATTGTTTTGGACTCGAGGAGGAATAACACAAGAAAAAATTGGCATAAATAAAAAAAAATATTACTTGAAAGAAAAAATACACAAATACGTGTCTTTAAATAGATACCATTAACAAATAATTCAGCTGTATATGTCGTTTGTCCAGCACTATTTGTAGCAATACATGTATAATTGCCTGAATTTGAGGCTTTTACCGACTCAACCGTTAGCAAACTAATACGATCACCAATTTTACTTGCCAAAGCGCCCATATGTGAAAACAAAGTTAAATTGTTGTGTTTCCAACGTATCTTCAAGGGCAAATCACCTTTGGACACATGACATGTCAACTGTACGCTATCACCTTCATTAGCTTCAGCATCGAAGCTAAAGGGATGTATAGCAGGAAGTACTTGAGAAAAAAAAATGAAAAAAAAATTGTGTAATATAGAGATATGATGGGAAATTAAATTTTTAAAAGAAAACAGCAACCCTACTTTTAGGCGGCCATTAATTAAACTTGTTATTATTTTGAGGCACATAATGTGTAAAAAAATGGTGGGCGCATTATGGCTTTAAGTTATATCGGAGTTGAGTTTTTTGTTATATAATACTTCTAGCATTCTTGAGCGTTGTTTTGTATGTTTCTTTAGGCGTCAATTAGAATATTTGTCAGATTATTATACACGATTTTAATTGTCATTGAATTCGAGGATATTGCGAAGTACGAGCAAGATTTTCAAAAGCATTTAAATAAAATGCTGCTTTTTCGCAACTTTAAGCAAAAATTTAATATAAAAAATTTGCATAAAATCTTCAATGAGAGTTTTGAAAATTTCTTTCGATATAAACTGAATATCGAAAGCATTAAGAAAAGTGTATAACGTTATTTAGCTTAAAACGCTATCCTTAGGGCCTTTGTTTTAAAGATAAAAACGTTTATATTTCATCTTCGATGTGATTTTATGGCTGCAATTCAATATTTTTGCATTTATTGTCATATTCTGAACAAAAGCTAGTAATTTAATAGCTGGCCGTGCTTAAGAAAACATTTCCTAACGAAAAAGATGCATTTTCAGACGTATGAGTAACATTTATTTATTTTTGTACTGAAAGTTTAGCAAAAGTTCAGCATAAACATTTCTATGCAAATCTTCTTAAGTAAATTGAATTTAGAAATGTCACAGAAAAATTGTCACAACAAAGAAGATATTTGAGCGCCGATGTAACTTAGAAGCCATAAACTTAAATTTTTATATAAAGTATTATATGATGAGTAAAACTTATAGATATAAGGAGGCTTCGCCGCGCAAAAATTGCCGCTTCATGACGCTTTAATTAGACCTCAGAACTTTTGAAAAAACACTAAATGATTGACAGGAATCAGGATTTAATAAAATAGAGAAAAAAATTAAATAAATCAAAAGAAAGTTGCAAAAACTACTTAGTAGACCAAAAATTTAATTTCATGATCTTATGCCAATTCAATCAACGCTGACCATTAACTTTCAACTCTGCTATATGTTCCATGCTACCCGCGGCATTTGTTGCAATACATTTGAATAGACCACGATGTATATCACTGATGGCATCAATGCTGAGCGAACTAAGCTTCGATGACATTTTCATAACGCGTATGCCAGCATGTTCATTCGTTATCGGTTGACCATTCAATGACCATTGTAATTGCAGCGGTAGATCACCTTTAGAGACCATACATTGGACAGCAGTGCTATCACCATAATTTGAGGGGTCATCACCGAATTCAAAGGGCATGATTTGTGGTGGAACTTAAGAATTTGCGAAAACAATTTAAAACAAAATAAGAATAAACTGTTTTGTTTAAAGAAAATCAAGATTTTCATTTGAAAGCCAGTATGAACTTATGATTCGTAACAGCTTTATCAGCAACTTTGATAATGCATATAATTATTTTGTAATATTTTGACGTAACAGCTCGTGAAAAGAGTATTAAGTAAGTACTTAGTAAGTCAGTTAAATACAAACATAAAACATTGAGAGTACTGTCTAGAGAAAGAGTCAACTGTCAAACAAACCATTAACTTGTAATTCAGCAACATATTCACTAGAACCTGCTGAATTTGTTGCAATGCATTTGTAAACACCACGATGCATTGCCGCCAGAAAATCAATATTTAAAGAACTGGTGCGTTTATTTAGCCTAATTAAGCTAAAACCATTTTCACCATTCACAATATGTGCTGAATTAAGCGTCCAGCGTATATCCATGGGTAGGTCACCTCTAGGCACAACACAATTTGCACTAGCGATTTCACCCATATCAGCAGCATCTTCACCAAAGGAAAAAGGCAAAACTTGTGGAGGAACTGTGACGCGCGTTAGGAAGTTAAAAACACAAAGAAAATTATTACAAATAGAAACTTTTTAAGGAAAGAAACTTAAAAGAAATAAAAAAAAACTAATTCAGCAACACACAAACCATTAACACGCAATTCAGCAACATATTCTTGACTGCCGGCACGATTTGTTGCCACACATTTATAGTGACCACGATGTTTAGCTTCCAAAGCATCAATATTCAGCGAACTTGTACGCGGATTCATGCGAAAGAGCGTAAAACCATTTTCGCCCGATATAACTGGCGCTGAATTAAGCCACCAGTGTATATCCAGCGGTAAATCACCTTTAGTTATCATGCAAGTAACGCCAGCTATATCACCAGTATTGGCGGGCTCATCACCAAAATCAAAAGGTTGAATTTGTGGTGCAACTTTGCAAGGAGTAGAGAAGAAAGGCAAAGGAATAAAATTCAATTTAAAGCAACAAAAAATGTAAGCGCTAGCATTTACTACAAAAATATTTTCTATTTTAAACCACCCGCACCGTTCACATGTAATTCAGCACTATATTCAGCGCTGCCTGCTTTATTTGTTGCTATGCATTTGTAAATGCCACGATGACGCGCTTCCAATGAATCAATATTTAAGGAGCTTGTACGCGCATTCATGCGTGACAGCGTAAAACCATGTTCAGCCGAGATAATGGGCGCGGCATTAAGCGTCCAACGTATTTCCATGGGTAGATCACCCTTTGGTATTAAACAGAATACGGCAGCAATTTCGCCAGTATTGGCGGGCTCATCACCAAAGTCAAATGGCTGTATTTGTGGCGGCACTTTTAGGGGTTGGGGCAAGTAGGATAAATTATAAATTTCAAATAATAAACAAAGAAACTCTTAAAAACTAGCTAGTTTTTTTTATGTATGTCAACCCACAAACCATTAACTTCTAATTCTGCCACATATTCAGCAAAACCTGCTGAATTATTTGCTATACATTTATAGGTACCACGATGTTTTGCTTCCAACGAATCTATATTTAATGAACTTGTACGTTTATTCATTTTAAAAATATTAAAGCCATGTTCGCCGTTAACAATTAACGCTGAATTTAGTGTCCAGTAGATTTCTAATGGCAAATCACCCTTTGGCACAACGCACGTGACACTAGCAACTTCACCACGATTAAGCGGTTCATCACCAAAAGTGAACGGACTGATCTGTGGAGCAACTATTACAACAAGAGGTTTTTATTAGGGAAAATTCAACTAAATATATTTACAGTAGTGAAAAGAATTTGAGATTTTGTGCCCACGCATAACAAAGACCGTGCTTTTTTTAGCCTGTGCAACTATTTTATATACCTCATGAGGAGAGAGAGGGTATTGAAAGGACACAAATCAGAACACACATTTGCGTCCACATCTTTATGTTAACTACTTGTATTTAAAGTATCAATAATATCAAGAACTAATTAAAATTGAAATAAGTGATGAATTTCTAGTTAAATAAGTCTAGAATTAATTTAAAAGTAGATAGTAAGTTAGTTTTAGGACAATCGCATCAAACTGGCATGACAAACTAACGTGCAACCGCTTGATAAAGAGACAAAGAACAGAAGTTGCATGATAATCGCGTGCAGCAGCAACCCTAGCCAACTGTCAAATCCTATATATAAAAGGAAACAACTGACCGTGGATGAAAATGGATTGGTGGAATGCAAGTTCCGGCGTTGGTATCGTTCTCTAGTAACCTGACCGGCAACGAGGTAAGACGTGTTCTTTGAATATTTCAACTATTCTTGGACGAAACTGAGACTTTCAAGGAAAATCCAATACACACGTATCAGTGGACATTGACAAAGACCGTAGGCTTTGTTTTCCGAAAATTTCCTGACCTGACCCGAGAGTGTAGCGGGGGCGCGGGCTCCCGAAAACAAACAAGGTCAGGTTAGCAAAGGACAACGAGAAGGCAACGGTGGCGCGACTCTCTTGAATCTTTACATCTGGATGGAAACACAGACCGGCGACGCGAATGCGACAAGTCCACAAGGAGGTAGTGGTGGCACGACTCCTGGTTCAATTGGCTTTGATATTTACGTTTTACCCACATTTTCATCATCCATACATAGCCCTTTTGTCACCCGTACTTCTAAGCTTAAAGTTTAATATATTTTAAGAATGCTTTACAGGAGGAATAAAATCAGTGAAATAAAACACCAGTGAAATAAAACCAGTGAAAATTGTGAAAAGTGTTTCTTTCCTTGGTGAGGAATAAATTTTGTATACGAACCCGGGGCACTGACGGCTACACCCCGGCTAGTGGCAGAAAAGTTGTTACAGCATAGAAGTACTTAAATGAAGCACAACAAAAAGAGCCTTTCCGACTTGGAACTCTCAAGAGTGCATGAGGCAGTTCTTACTCAAAACGGATTCAAAGAGAAAATTTACTTAAATCAAAGGTAGGCAACTAATTACATTTCTTAGGAAATTATTAGTTAAGTACATTAGTACTTTAAAGCCTCTTCCGACAACATGGAAACCCAAATGGCACTATAAGCAACTAGTAGTGAAGTATTTCAATAAAATGGAGAAACTATTGTATTACAAGCCAACAACGTGGAGTCTCGAGATATGTATGTTATACCACAAAGGCTGACAAACTAGTTAAAAAAATAGCTTCAGTTGGTCTTTTTATAACTAGGTCCGTCAAATCAGAAAATCGTGTAAAATTCTGACAAAATTCTCTAAAATAATAAAATGTCCATAATATCCCAAATCCGCTTTCTGAACTAAGCAAGTCAAATTTCTCATGTATAGTCCAGTTGCCTGAAGATCTCGTGGAACTTCTTTTTTATCAATTTTTGTAAGAGAGCATAACAACTGCCGAGTAAAACTCGAGGTGTGGGCCAATATATTTCACCATATTGGTACAGTGCTAAGTACTTATGTAGATCATTTCGGAATCTTCTACAGATAATCGTACGATATCAACAACTTAATACGGAGACATTGGCTACCAAAAATACTAGTAGATATTATTGCTGAATAATTTGACTTTGAATTGTTGTAGGAATAACAATTTAATATCATACCCTTTCTGCAAATTCAGCACATAGTTTCTACATTTGTTATAAAACTTTAAAAAAATACATATATTTTGTAAATCAACGCAACAGCATAGATATAGAGTCAGTGAAAATATTAAGCTTTACATTATAGTCTTTTATAGTTTCTTTACAGTTTATAAAAAAAAAGGTCACAAACGAACCATTAACTTGTAATTCAGCAGCATATTCAGCTGAACCAGCATAATTTGTAGATATACAACGAAAAATACCACGATGTTTAGCTTCAAGCGAACCAACCGATAAATAACTCGTACGTGGATCTATTTTGAAGACTATGAAGCCTTCTTGTCCAGTTGTAATATCTGCATCATTTAAAGTCCAATGTATATCAAGTGGTAGATCACCTTTCAGCACCATACAATTGATGCCGAGAACATCACCCATATTGAAAACCTCTTCACCAAAACTAAAAGGCATCACATGTGGTGGCACTGATGAAAAGCAAAACAAATAATGGAACCAAAATCATGGGAGTAAAACAATTAAATAAAACTATTCAGCTGCTATACAGCCGTTTAGAAATCAAACATAATATAATAACTGAAAAATCTAATATATGAAAACATGTCTTTTACAACGCTGCTAACCATTCACATGTAATTCAGCGCTATATTCAGCATAACCCGCTTTATTACTCGCTATACATTTATAAAGACCACGATGTTTAGCCTCGAGCGCGTTTATATTCAGCGTACTGGTACGCGGATTCATGCGCATAAGCGTAAAACCCTCCTCACCATTAATTATGGGCGCTGAGCTTAAAGTCCAATGTATATTCAATGGTAGATCACCCTTAGTGACCATACATTGTACACCAGCCATATCGCCGAAATTTATTGCTTCATCACCGAAGCTAAAATGTACAATCTGTGGTGGTACTGATTGGGGGAAGGAAACGGTAAAAATGAGAATTTCAAAAACAACTCAAAAACACAACAAAATTAATAGCCAACTAAGTGAAAATTGTCCAATATAAAAACTGCCAACCATTAACTTTCAACTCCGAACTAAATTCCGCAGAGCCTGCTATATTTTCTGCAATACATTTGAAATAACCACGATGAAACTCTTCGACGGCGGCAATATTAAGTACGCTTGTTTTCGCTGACATCTTCAATATGGCTATGCCCTCTTCACCGTTGATGATTGGTCTGGAATTTAGTGTCCATTTTATGGTGATTGGTATATCACCCTTTTGTATCATACATTGTACACCAGCACTTTCACCGGTATTCACAGGATCATCACCAAAAGAAAATGGCACAATGGATGGTGGTACTGGGAATAGATAATTATTCTGTAAAGTGGATTGCAAAGGGAGCTAAAACTAAGGAAAATCGAAATTTAAATAGAAGTACTCTACAAGTAAAAGTCACTAGACAAATTGCCTTCCCAAATACAAATTGTCTTCTCAAAGGCCAATTGTCTCCCCAAAGATATATTATCTTCACAAAGGCAAATTGGCTTTTCAAAAGAAAACTGTCTTACCGAAGTCAAATCGCCCCCCCAAAGACCAATAGCCTTCTCAGAGACAAATCGCCCTCCCAAAGACAAATCGGCTTTTCTAATGGAAAATTCTCTTTCAGAACACATATCATCATCTCAAAGCAAACAGTCTTCCCATAGTCAAATCGTCTTCTCAAAGATCATTCACCTTCCCAGAAACAAATCGCCTTCCCCAAGATAGATTACCCTAACGAAGACAGATTATCTATCCGAAGACACATTCTATTCACAAACTTGTCTTCCCCAAGGGAAATTATCTTCCCATAGACATATTATCTTCATAAAGACAAATTGGCTTTTCAAAGGCAAACTGCCTTACCAAAGTCAAATCGTCTTTCCAAAGACCAATTGCCTTTTCAGAGACAAATCGTCTTTCTAAGACAAACTGCGTTACAAAATACTAATCGTCTTCCCAAAGACAAACAGTCTTTATAAAGTCAAATCTTCTTCTCGAAGACCATTCGCTTTCTTAGAGACAAATTGTCTTCCAAAAGACAAATTGTCTTCCCAAAGGAAAATCGTCTATCAGAAGGCAAATTGCATTCCCTAATACAAATTGAACTTCCAAAAGAAAAGACAAGTTATCATCAACAGGATCAATGAAATCAAAATGTAAAATTTGAGGAAAAAACTGAGGAATTAAATGACAATAAAGCAAAATCCAACGAAAACGTTATAAAAGGTCTTGCAAAAGTAACTGAAAAGTTATTAAAAAATGTCCGTATTAAGACAACATTAACCATTGACATCCAACATTGCTGAATGACGCGTGACACCCGCATTATTGGTCACAACACACGTGTAGTTGCCTGCATGACGCGCTCACACCGATTCAATGCTAAGCACACTAATGCGTTGATTAGTGCGCGTCACAACGAGTCCATCATTAGTGTAGACTTTACCACCATTGCGCGTCCAAATTATATCAATCGGTAGATCACCCTTATTGACAGCACAATAGGCTGAGACCATATCCAATTCATTAATGCTGGCAGCACCAAAATCAAATGGTGCTATTTGTGGTAAAACTGTGTGGAAAAGCGCAAGGTGTAGTGAAATTTATTAAATCAAAATACAAAACTCAAAACAAGAGAAAGAAATTAGGATAAATATGATGTATATTATGGAGTAGTAACCATTAACTGCTAAAATAGCCCATTGCTTGGTGACTCCGGCATTATTTGTCGCTACACAGCTATAATTTCCAGCATGTCGTGCACGCACTGATTCAATGCTTAAGACGCTTATTCGCGGATTATTTCTGTTGACAACCATACCATCATTGGTGAAGACGCGTCCACCATTCTTCGTCCAGATAACATCAATTGGTAGATCACCTTTATTGACGGTACAATAGGCCGAGACCATATCCAATTCGTTGATGCTCTCGGTGCCAAAGTCAAATGGGAGTATTTGTGGCAGCACTTATGGGAGATGGTAAAATGTGAGTTTGATTTGGACAATAGACAAGAATTTCGTATGATATATTATGGGAAATCCAATTATCGAAATCTTAAAGCAGTTTCTAAAAAGGTCAAAGCCAGATTGCTGACTTGCAGAGTTTCACGCGAAATAAATCGGGAACTTTACTTTAAACTCTTCACTCTAGTATCCACACATAATCCCAAACACCAAAAAAACAACTAGATACTCATAATGAATAGTGCCAAACTATGTAAAAGAGGATCGAACAGAGACACACTCCAATAAAGTTTCTGGTCAAGTTCTTGAATGAAATTCTTCAGTTAGTAGAAAACATGTTAGATCAAAAGTTCCCTGGAGACGGTCTTTGGAGATGAAAATGCAGGACGACTCGTTTTCTAACTTCTAAACCGCCTTATTACTCCAAAAAATACGATCAGAGGCTAATAATGAACAGTTCCAATCTATGTAAAAGGAGATGAACGTAAACACGCTCCGGTAGCCGCGCAAATAAGTTTATCGTCAATTTCTTGATCAAAAGTCGTTTCCATACGGTCTGTGGAGAAGAAAACCCAGACATAATGCATTTGATTAAGGCGCCCCGTTTTCTTCCGCCCTTCGAAGTTAGAGATGAAGATGAAGTTTAATTGATTTTAGAACTTTACGAAGGAAGACTTTTAAATTTTTCTTCGATAGATCTCCTCTTAAATTGATAGATACTAGGATAAGGTAGATGGATTTAAAAAAATAAGTCAAAAATAAAATGAAACAAATCAAAACCATCAAAAGATCACTTCAATAAATCACCATTAACCGCCAACATGGTCCAATGCATGGTTGCGCCAGCATTATTTGTGGCCACGCATGTATAGTTGCCCGTATGACGAGCACGCACTGATTCTATGCTGAGCACACTTAAACGCTGACTATTTCGGGTGACTACTAAACCATCATTGGTATAAACACGACCACCATTTCGCGTCCAATAGATATCAATAGGTAAATCACCTTTATTAACAGTGCATGAAGCTGAAACCATATCCTGTTCATTGATACTCTCCTCACCAAAATCGAATGGAACAATTTGAGGTAGCACTTAAGGAAGAAATGTACGAATTATTTGTACGGCCAGAAAAAAACTGGGACTGGATAAAGAATAATGAAAAACTAAAAACAAAAAAAAAATAATTTTCATTTCAAGCGAAACCCATAATATCCCACCATTGACCGCCAATATGGCCCATTGTTTCATAACACCCGCATTGTTTGTGGCCACACATGTGTAGTTGCCAGCATGACGCGCACGCACCGATTCAATGCTTAAAACGCTCATACGTTGACTTGTTCTGGTGACAACTAAACCATCGTTGGTAAAGATGCGTCCACCATTCTTATTCCAGATTATATCAATTGGTAGATCACCTTTGTTGACGGTACATGAAGCTGAGACCATATCCTGTTCATTGATGCCTTCCTCACCAAAATCGAAGGGTACAATTTGTGGCAACACTTGAAAGAGGGTTGAGAGAAAATTGACAATTGTTGGGGGAGGACTGGACTATAACATAAAAATATACAAAAAACAGAACTCAATTAAGTAGACTACCATTCGTATCTATGTGCCAAAATCAAAAGAAGTTGCTTTAAGTGTAGCGCCCACCGTTGACTCTCAATTCCGCCGTATGATATGCCACCCCGGCTGGATTTCTAGCAACGCAGGTATAATTTGCACGATGCCTCGCATGTACTGATTCAATGCTTAACATGCTGATACGTTGTGTTGTTTTTGTTATCAATATACCATCGTTGGTCATTAGTTTACGTCCCGATTGTGGTTCTGGTGCAGTAGTCCAATATAATTCCAATGGCGTATCACCTTTATTGACAGTGCATGTGGCCGATACCATATCATACATATTGATTATATCAGCACCAAAGTCAAAAGGCACAATTTGTGGTGGCACTGAATGCAGCAGCGGAAGTAGAAAAGAAATATTACAATACAACAATTCTTTGAAGCGAATTCGACAAACACACCAACGTTGACTTTTCAGCACTATGCTGAATTTTATAAGCAATTGCTATACTTTATAAATTCCTAAAAATTTTCCATAATATCGTTGATTTCAAAGTATTCAGCGATTATGGAAGCTAGGCAATATGCTATATTTCAATACAAACGGACATGACTATCGTGAATACTTTGAAATGCAACTTTAACCCAATATATTTTGGACTACATTATAACTTTCGATAATTTTTCGTTTGTAAAATGTAGCCCATTAATTGTAAATAATGAAACTTACCCATAACTTGTACTTCGAGTGATCCACGTGCTGAATACCCTTCGGCATTCTTAGCCACACAAGTGTAGGTCGCTTGATCAGAGTTGCGTTCGACATTTTCAATTATAAGTGTACCATTTGGGAAGACCTTTTGCTTGCGATTGATTGGTAAAGCTCGATTATCTGTAAGGAAAGGAAGCAGGGATTACATAAGTGCTAAGAGTTTTAAATCGTTGGGTCATTTTGATCTTGAGATTTATCTTAAGCGTGTTAATATCGAGTCTTCTGCAGAAAACTTGGATTTTCACTTTTTGAACTCGATCTTGTCAGTGGAGTTCAACTTCAGATTGTCTTGTGTTGTCTCGCAATTCATGTTCCTGACCTCAATGGGGTACCTTATCCTAGGATTTGGTCTATGTTTAGGCCTAGGACTAGTTCAAGGTCTATGTTTAGGTCTGGTCTGGTCTGGTCTGGTCTGGTCTGGTCTGGTCTGGTCTGGTCTGGTCTGGTCTGGTCTGGTCTGGTCTGGTCTGGTCTGGTCTGGTCTGGTCTGGTCTGGTCTGGTCTGGTCTGGTCTGGTCTGGTCTGGTCTGGTCTGGTCTGGTCTGGTCTGGTCTGGTCTGGTCTGGTCTGGTCTGGTCTGGTCTGGTCTGGTCTGGTATGTCCTAGATCTTTGTTAGTTTTAGGTCAAGGCCAAGGTCTCTGTTCAGATCCCGTTCCTTATCCAGCTCTAATTCTAGATCTAGATACAATATGCACACTTTATCAACTCACCTCTCTCCCACACGATCGATTCAATCGGATAGCCAGCAACAGGACATGTCACAAATAAATTCTCGCCCGCTACAATAGCCTTCTTCTCCATTTGACGTATATAGGGCAATCCGTAAACATTCAATTTAGCCGAATGTTCCGCTGTGCCAACTTTGCTCTTGGCAAAACATTTATACAGACCACCATCGTTAGCATGCACTGAGGTTATATTCAGATATGACACCACATCACCATTCACTGTCACATATTGTCCCACTTGATACCGATCATTGTTGGCAATCTTTTTGCCATCGAGTTCCCAAGAGATTTCCGGTGTTGGATTACCACCGGCAACACACTTTAGAAATACACTTGGTCCTGGTTCCATAGTTTCCTCCTGAAATGCTTGACGTATCACAGGTGGATCGAAGCGACCACCCAATTTAAGTTCAGCGCTAGCTTCAGCCGATTCCTGATCATTGCGTACAAAGCACTGATACATGCCCTTATCTTCCTTCTTGACAGATTCAATACGCAGCACAGGATCACTGTGCGCAATCGATTTGCCATCTTTCAGCCAACTTACAGTTTTGATAGGATTGCCAGTGTATTGACAGGTGAAAACAGCAGGACGTCCAAAATCGACAGTCTGCGTGGGTGGATCAATTTTCGCAGCCAATGGTGCAGTTACAGTCAGCACTGTCTCGACGCTTTCACCACCAACGGAATTATTGACAACACACAGATATTTGCCAGAATCTTCGACGACCGCATCTTTAATGATCAGTGTGCCAGACACTTGTTTGACGCGCTCATTCAGCACAACAGCCTGTTTGCGTGTGGTACCTTCGATGAATTTATACCATCTATAAGAAATGGACATTGTTAGTTGGAACTTTATGCATGGAACTTTCGAGACTGAACAATGAAAAAGCGTATGAAATGCATTGCGTTAAAGAAGCATTGAAACGATAGTGACACTTTCAGCAAAAAAAGCACAAAAATAAAGTGCTACCGTATGATTGAGAGATGAAGTTTAAGAAGCATTACAACACAAAAACTTCTCTAAGTCGCTTTAACACGGATACTTACCTTTTATTATGGGACGTTTATTTGACTGAGCGAATGTTGCGCAGAAATCTTTGTGTTGTTACTTGGCATTTCATTCGCTCTTTTAGTTCTTGCTCTTGGAGTTTTTAATTTCCTGAAGGCACTCATGAAGGATCTAACGAGACAGGAATAGTTATGTATCCCACTAAGCTAACTATTTGAGAAAATCAAGATTTTTGAAAAAATATCGGTTTAGTTTTTCGTTTTTCGTCTCATATAAAGTTTTATTCGGGGGCAAAGAAAGCTAGAAATGAACCGAAGAAGCATCTGCGAATCGAAAGCGTTCCCACGCGAGCTTTTCGGAACAATGATCAGTTCCTAAGGTTTCATAGCAATTCTAATTTGTAAAGTTTCTTCAGAAAAATCTCGATAGCCTACCTATAAACTGGCACTGGAAAACCTTGACCTGGACAAAGACCGACAAATGTTCCAAGCGTTGGTATGTCTTTGAGCTCTATGCTCTTTGAAGAAACACGTGGCTTAACATGACCAATAGGCTCTACAAGAAAATTTTTAGAAAGTTCACATCATAATTGACAAGAATTACACAAACTGCCTGAAAGTTCATTTAAATAAGGTGACCATACAAAAACTTTTACCTAAAAACTGGCATAGGATAGGCTTGACCCAGTTAAAGTATAGCAAAACTATCAGTCAAAGCAATAGTTAACTCCTGTAACCGATCACCAGAGACGGTGGGTGTCACACTGCCAACTGGTTCTAGTGGTGGAATTAAAATGTAATATATTTAAGTTTATCTTTTTATTCGCTGAGCCTGAACATTTGTAGGGCTTTCGAGTTATTTTATCTATAATATCGGAAATACTTGACAACGCTCACTTAGAATGACTTGTTAAGCTATGTATGTTTATTGGGTTTTGAGTAACTTTATTAGAAAATTAACAAATAGTTGGGCGACTTCGAGAAACTTTAAGGAACTCGCTAAATTCTTAACATTTGTAGAGTTTCCCAATATTTTATTTATACTTTTGAAGATAGTTGGCAGGATTTCGAGAAAAGTTTCTGGGAAAGAGATTATTAGTAGTGAAACTGATATGAAACAAAAAGCTCAACTAAAAATCTTTGCTCTTTTGCTGTAAAAATTTGTATGCACTAAACATTTGTAAGGTTTTTGTCGTATTCGTACTATAAAAAATACGCTTTCGTTAGGATTTTGCTTGATTGCAATGATAATTTCACTCCACTATTTTAATACTCTCACTCATTATATATACTATGAGAACATTCGCAAAGAAAGTGAGCTTCGAACAAAGGGCAGACCTAAAAAATGGCGTTGGGTACGATTGTCCGAGGCAAAGCATAGCCAAGCTTTGAGTAGCCTTTGTAGTTAGTTCTTGTAAACGACCACCAGATATTTTAGGAGAAACGCTACCAACAGGCTCTAAAAATGTATAGTTAGCGAGAAATGCTCAATGTTAATCAAAATAATTTAAATAGAAGAAAACTGCCTCAATATAATGGAGTTTTTGGATACTACTCTTAAATGTTTATAATACAATATAAAGTTTTGATTTGGACGTACAACCCATGCTAACATGAAGCAATATTACAAAAGATAAAAACTTAAGCTAAGACTTTTGTTCAAGAGAGCAAATTCTTACTTATCCCCAGGCGGCCATCAATACAACCTAATTAATACAGCAGAATACATTTTTAAGAAGCAGTAATAGATGACACAAATTTCCTACGTTACATCGGTTGGGCTAATTTTACTAAAAACTGCTTTTGACTAACATGACGTATGAGTAACATACAGTTTAATTTGCTAACCTTATCAAAGGCACTGGAAAAGCCTGCGCTTGACATAACAAACCGAAGCTTTGACCAACGCTGCGTAAAAATGTCGAACTTTTGGCATCATTTGAAAATGTAGGTGCCTTAAAGCCAACAGGTTCTAATCAAAAAAAATAAGTTTTCGTTTTAATTTTAAACTTTTTCTACTGACCTGATCAGTGGGACAGGAAAAGCTTGTGCTTGACATAGTAAAGCAAAGCTTTGACCGATTTCTCTAACAAAAGTAAAGCTTTTTGAGTCGCCAGAAAATGTAGGCGCCTTTGCGCCAACGGGTTCTAAAATATAAAAGTAATAAAGAAATATTTAAAGATAAAAGCTTTATTGCCTTGAAAGCTTTATTTTTTAGCAACCTGACTTGAGCTTTTATATGAGTACGCAGCGTACTTTACAAAACTAACCTAATAATTGGCACTGGAAATGCTTGTGCTTGACATAGCAGCCCAAAGCTTTCGCCACGCTGTCGCTTAAAACTAAAGCTTGTTAAGTCGCTTGAAAATGTAGGCGCCTTTGCACCGACAGGTTCTAAAAAAATAGAAATCAAAAATAACAAGAATATCAATCAAATGCGCTACCTTATTAAAGGCACTGGAAATGCTTGTGCTTGACATAAAAGCGCAAAGCTTTGCTTAACGTTGCGCACAAAAGAAAAGCTTTTGAAATCACTAGAAAATGTTGGCGCTTTAGCACCAACGGGTTCTAAAATAAAAATTATAGAAATTTATTAATTTAACTTAAGCTTAAAGAATTTATATAAAAATGAAGAACCAGTTGGCAGTGTTGTTTCCCCGTTTGAAATCATTTGAATTTTTTTGCTTGCATTACCTAATTAGAGGCACGGGAAACGCTTGTGCTTGGCATAACAAGGCAAAACTGCTACCGACAACACGTATGTAAGAGAAGATATTGGAATCTGTTGAAAATGTGGGTGCTTTGGCGCCGACGGGTTCTTGAAATAGAAAAAAATCTTAGTTTAGTTATATGCAGAAAAGTCAACAAAACTTTTGCAGCCATTATTAAAATCACTAGAATTGTAGAGCGCAGCTTAGAGTTGATAAATTGAATGACAAATATCACTATTAATTTAAATCAAAGCAAAGATATTGATTGAAAACAAAAAAATTGTTAACATGACGTATGCGCAACCTATAATAGCCATACAATCTAAATCAAAGCTTTTCACAGTTTAAACTTTAGCATCCCTTAACTCAAGTTCGATGCACTTTAGATAACGAAATATGAAGTGATTTTGTTGTGATTTTAATAGTACGAATTTGCTTAAAATTTTATTAGTGGCCGCTTAAGCAATTAAGTGCTAACTTTCAGAAAACTGTATTTGTAAATTTTTTATTTTTTTATTTTTTTCTTAATTTATTGAAAATAGCCTTGAATGTGGGGAAGTTATTGCATTTAACTTTATTTTTACTTAAGCACTGGCACTGGAAATGCTTGAGCTTGAAAGAATAAAACTAAATCCTTATCATGTTCCTGCCAAAAACTGCTTGTCTTTGAAGCAGTTGCAAAAGTAGGAGCTTTTGCATCGACTTGCTCTAAATTTCAAATATTTTATCATAAATGCAAGAACATCAACTTTTAAGAATATAAGCATAGTGAAAACTGCCCGAATTTTCATTTTACATTACCTTATAAGTGGTACCGGAAAAGCCTGCGCTTGACATAAGAGCACTACATCACTTTTGGCCTTGCCCAATAAACTACTTATTTTAGAAACGCTCGCAAATGTAGGAGCTTTTGCACCAACAGGTTCTGCGTAATAAAATAAAAATGGATTTAGGTAAATGAGGTATTAGTCAATTTTTTCTTTGAAAACTGCCTTTTGAAAACATCCCTTAATGTTTGCATTAGTTTACCTTATAAGTGGCACCGGAAATGCTTGAGCTTGACAGAGTAGCGCAAAACTTTGACCAACCGTACGCGTATATGAAAATGAATTGGAATCGGTTGAAAAGGTTGGAGCTTTAGCACCAACGGGCTCTGAAAATCATAATCTTTGTAATTGGATTCTATTTCCCATTAAAAACTGTCTGAATGTGACATTTTAGAGATTTTCAAAGGGATCAAAAAGTTTTCCCAATATTTTCACTTGTTTTGTTTTTGTTTCTTTACCTGATAAGCGGCACGGGAAATGCTTGAGCTTGACAGAGCAGCGCAAAACTTGAGTTGATCGCTCTAACGAAAATGCTACCTTTTGAATCTGAGGAAAATGTTGGAGCTTTTGCACCAACGGGCTCTAAAAAAAAATGATTATTTTTTATTTTATTTTCCAAAAATTTTTAGAACCGTTAAACAGCGTTGCCCCAAAAATTACACAGGCTTGAAATTCTTAAAAAAATAATCCACAGACGTGTCTGAAGAGCATAATCCCAGATGACAACAACATTAAACAGAGATATTAGCTCTTAATCTCGTTGTAAATCACGAGATTTGCGCTACAAAAATAAATCTACTTCTGACGAGGTTAATTTTAAATATTCGTATAAATCTCAACAACGCTATCAATTTTGGCTATTTTGACAAAAATAGAAAACAAAAGCAAATGGAAGATAAATATTAAGAAGAAAAGAGAGAACAACTTTAATTTTCCCACTTATGATGATATTTACTGTCAAAAATAAATCTCTTTCAGCAGGCGAGAACGGGTAGGACTTAACAACGAGTTTTATAAATCCAATCGATGGCAGTAGGAGACATGTTAGACCAAAAGTCAACTGGAAAAGGCCATTGGTGAAGAGAATGCAGGAATTCAGAAAATGGTAAAGAAAGATCAAATTATACGCAAAGCATAGGAATTGAAGCTACTATCGTAATTTTGTATTTACCTAAAAAATGGCACTGGAAATCCTTGAGCCTGACAAATGAGCGCAAAAGTTGTATCGATATCAGCGCGATGTGAAAATGTTTGCACTTCGCTAGAAAAGGCTGGTGCCTTAGAGCCTATTGGTTCTACAAAAAAAACTCCAGAAATTTTAAATATATTATTCTCATGAACTATAATAACTGCCTCAATGTTGGGTACGTTTTTGACATATTTTGTCATTAAGTTCAATTTAAGCAAAATTTTATAAATATTTTGTTTGTCACGTGTACTTTACATTTTGAGTTTATGATTATTTTATAAAAATGTTTCGTGTAAACCTATAAAAAAACTTCTGAGTATAACATTAAATCAAATGAAAAAGCTTTAAAAATTTTAAATGCCTAAAAGTATGCAGAAAATCCTAGATTTCAATTTAACAGTTCTAGAATTAGCAAAGGTGGGCACCAAGGAAACTTACTTGCCATGAGGTAGTACATACAACAACCATATGGCTGGTTAAGTAGTACTGTATCTTTGTTGTGCGTACACATTTGTATACGTATACAAAAATGCTCTCTCGTTACTCTCCAATGTAAGATATTGAAGAATAACTCTCAAATGTTAGAACTTGGAGAAGAACTGGCGCCCATCGAGGGTTATTAGTCTTTGATGGAATATGAAAGTTAAAGCGTCCCCAAAAATAAGGTTTCCTGTTAACTACTGAAATATATTCTTTTGCTTATTGTTAGACTTTTAGAAAAATATTTTGACTCTAGTGAAAATTTTAATAACGACAAAATTTTTTTGGTCCAAAAACACGATATTTGTATAGAAAACTTTATTGGGAAAAAAATTCACAAAAATAGTAAGTAGTTACATAAAAAATTATAAGGTTTTACGTCGAAAATTTTTTGGAAATTTGCTTCCTACCTCAGGACATTGATTTAAAAAACAATGAAAAATTTCAAACTTGTCACCCGTTTAAAATATCCTACATTTTTTTATGATTTCAAGTATGCTGCCTTTTAAAATACTAGCTTATACCCAAGACAGACGGTAACTATAATACGCATTACAGACGCAATAATGTGAAACTTTTTATTGCATGACTTTAGGCATTTTTTGAATACATATTTCATAGACATTGACTTAAAGAAAATTTCCCAATTTATGGTCCAAAAAATTCTAAAACATCAAAAACAAGATAAATGGTGAGTTAAGCATCAGAAAAGCTAATTAGAATTTTTTGGACCCTGATGGGAAATTTTCTTTTGGTCAATGTCTATGAAATATGTATTCAAAAAATGCCTAAAATCATGCAATAAAAAGTTTTACATTATTGCGTCTGCAATGAGCAATACAGCTGCCGTCTGTCTGGGGGTATTACTTATTTACTATACTTGTTTCTCCTAATGTCAAATTTCAATCTCAACACATTTTTAAAAAATCTAAAAATAATCCAACGAACAGTGTTTAACAGAAAACAACCTTTTTTTCCTATGGTGGTCGACCCACCGTAACTTATTATTGGAGAGAGTGAGAATATGGCTTCAGCACAAATAATCTCCCATCTTCATATTACGTTTTTAACGGAGATTTAGCTGTGGCGAGATTTATAAATCTCGTTGTTTCTACCGGCAGAAAAAGATTTATTTTTGATAGTAAATGTCATAAGCGGGAAAATTAAAGTTATTTTTAATTTTTTGCTTAATATTTATCTACGATTTGCTTGTTTTATAACATTTAATGGCAATTGTAAAAGTTAAGTATTGGCACTTGATCGAAAATAGAGAAAAGCGCTGCTCATGTTGAGATTTATATGAAGGTTTGAAATAAACCTCTTCAGAAGTAGTAATTTTTTTGAATGGTAGATCACTTGATTTAAAACGAGATTTAGAGCTAGGACTCAAAAATCTCCGTTGGAAACGCAGTATTAGAAGTCACTTCTTCTCAGTATAGCTAGCTTAAGGAAGCACACATAAAAAATCAAGCAAAATTGGGAAGATTCCATCATTTGGCAAAAATGGTATAAAATGGCCAGTAGGAAATAGAAAAAATGAGTTTTAATTTTTCTGTCGCGTTGATTGCAATAAACTTTTAAGAAGTACGGATAGTAATTTAAATACTAAATTTCGTAACAATATGTTCGTTTGAAGGATTACTCTCATTACATATCTGTGGCATTTTGACAAAATAATCATTCTCGAAAATGGCAACTTTTCAGGAGAGCTAAAAAACTACTTAGCTGCTTTTCAATAATTTGGTAGAATTTTCCAAGTGACGAACGTGACCGTCGTACATATTTAAAGTGCAAAAAAGTGGAAGTAAAACAAATGTTTATTTTAATTTTAACTTTACATTATAACTCTTAGGTAGCACTTTAATTAGTGCCAACGTTAATAGCAGGCGATGTCCTGGTTCCAAGATAGACGCAAAAAAAGGCACAAAACGAACGTGACAAAAATAGAAGTAGTTTTCGTGCCTATTCAAAGAAAGTCAGAATTCAGCGAAGCAAGACAGAATTTTTTTTAGAATCTTACGCAATAATGTTACTTTATAACGTATTTTGTTTGATTCAAATATCTTCTGTACTTTTCTTTGTTTTGATCATAATCTGAATTGATACGTGATAATATGAACGTTACATTTTTTCCACCATACAAATTTTTAATTGAAAATTTTTAAAAAAACCAGGATTTCCCAGTGAATGTTGGATCAGCTTATCTTGTTAAGTTGTCATGGCATTACCAATTTTTCCAAAGGATGTAATTTTTCCCTAGCCATTTTGCACGTGTACCAAATCTTATAAAATATGAAGTTTTTTTAGGGGCTTGGCATCGCTCATTTTCTCAGTGAACATTATTTGTCTTGTTTTTTTGTCTTTTAACATAAGTATTAAATCTCATCAATGTACGCTTAATAGTTTCAGAGATATGATGCTTTAAATTTTTGGATCATGGTTTACCTTTCTATGGAAATACCGATAATCCTAAACTGTTAGCTGTCAAAATGTTTTCTTTTTTGGTTGGCAACACTTTAACGCACAAATGGCGTTAATTATGGGACACCCGTACATTTCTAAAACTAAAAACCATAGAGACATAGCAATCACACCAAAAGAAGCGTACTCTAATTTTATATTTATGATCAAAATCCTGGAACATTATCTTATCTTGATTTAGGCCTTCTTGTCAAAAGTCCACAAATAAGAAGGCAGAAGAATACATCACTACGTAGGTATGCACCAATTACGCGCCTTCAAGGCTAAAGGAAAATAAAGTAGACAAGTAGGTTGCACTAAACGCACTCAGTCAAGTAAAAGTAGATCTTGACCTACAATAAGAAAAGAGCACGTCAAATACTACAAACGACATGACCGACCTTGACATCAAGTCAAAAAGACACTTTTCAAACAAAAAAGTTAACCCCACCCACCCATATGCATCCTTGAACTTCGTCAACGAAACGCAAAGTTAAGTCGAAGCTGCATACGTGTAGGTACAGATAATTCACCCACTTTTGAAGGGTGTGGGTATACCAAACCCCAACCAAGGTCACACACAAAGCTCAAGAAACAAAAGACAAAACTTCAAAGGAAATGAAAAAAAAAAACAACAAAGAAAAGGACAACACGCTTAACGTGACAATGAACTACGAAACGAATGAGAGCGCAACAAGTGACGACGACAGCAAGGACGAATATCAATTCAATAAAAAAAAGCACAAAAACAAAATACGTCATGAAAACTTTGAAGCAGCACACACATCGAAAACGAAAGTCAGCACGCATACAAACACACATACAACTGATATTTATGTGTATGTGTGTCTGACGGAAGTAGACAGCACAGAACGTAACGCAATGAAACGTGCAACGACCCAAAAACGTGCGCCAATACACAAACAACAACAGAAAAGCAATTCATTCATAAGTTCACGTCTTTGTGCGACTGTAAGAACTCTATATGACGCAGATATCTAGCGCTATTTCGCTCTTACACCAGTTCTTTTACTCTTGTTTTTCTTGCGTACTGCTTTGTCTTACTCTTTCTAAACAAATCGCACAATGTAACGTAAGCAAGGAATCAAAACAAAACCGCAACAAGTCGTAAAAATCGCACATGGCATTTCGACGTAAGCGCTTGTCATCACAAAGGGGTAATTGTTATGGGAAATTTTTTGATCCCCGCACATGCGCAATCGATTGCCATGTGCGAATGAAATAGATAGCGCAATGTGTGAGTGAAATGCCATCAAAACAAAACAAATTTTTTCTCTTTTTTATTTTGCGTTCTTTTTGACAGCGCTTTGTTTACTTTGCGAATTTTTCAAAACACCACAAAAAGCAATACACATTGCGTTTGTTCGTGTGTGATAAATTCTTCAATGAAATCCTAAAGAGAAGAGAAAAAAAACCAGTTGTGATTTTTGCCGGCGTTGGCCGCAAGATGGAGTGAGCGTACACAAAACGTGTGTCGGTTTTAATGGTTTGTTTGGACGGCGTAAATGTAAATTAAATTCTTCTTTTTTTGTTTGTCTGGAATAAATATTGTAAGAAATTTTTAGTTTAACCCATTATGTACTATGTGCATAAATTGGTTAATTTATCGTTGACAACATAATTTTTAGAATCAGAAGGTATCCCTATTTAAATGATTTTCCTGGAAAAATTTGACAACTGTCATAAATTAGCAGCCAGTAGTATTTTGTGCTACAGGTTTTCCACTTCATGTTGAACCTTTTTTGCATCTCAATGATATTTTTTCAAATCAAATTAACTTGCCATGTTTCACCATTAAATTAACCTCCACATTTTGGAAGGTCTTTGCTAGACAGAGTATTAATCCATATACCAAGTTTCATAGCGATAGCCGATGCAGGTACAGAGATAAACGTTTTATTTACTTTTGGAAAAAGGATTTGAAAAAAGTTAATTTGATAGGAAAAAGGTTAATTGCTGCAAACCGTTGATATTGATATGAAAAAAGTTTAATTTGATTTTGAAAATTGTTTATTTTGATTGGGGAAAGACTAAACTAGATTTGGAAAAAGGTTAATTTGATTGCAAAAAGTTTAATTGTTGGAAACAATTGATTTTAATTTGGAAAGAGCTTAATTTGATTTTAAAAAAATAGGAAAAAATTTATTTGGATTTGGAATTAGTTTAATTTGATTTGGAAAAAGGTTAATTGAATTTGGGAAAAGTTTAATTTGATTTGAATAGCGGTTTATTTGATTGGAAATAGGTTAATTGTTGGAAACCGTTGATTTTGAATTGGAAAAAAGTTTATTTGATTAAGAAAAAAATGTATTTTGATTGGGATAAGGTATAACTACATTTGGAAAAAAGTTAATTTGATTTGAAAAAGGTTAATTCGATTGGAAAAAGGTTAATTTGAGTTGGAAATAGAGTTATTTGATTGCAAAAAAGGTTAATTTAAGGAAACAGTTGATTTTGATTTGGAAAAAGTTTAATTTGATTTCGAAAAACTTTAATTAGACTTAGAAAAAGGTTAATTTGATTTAGAAAAAGGTTAATTTAATTTGGAAAAGGTCAATTTGAATTTGGAAAAAGTTTAATTTGATTTGGAAAACGGATATTCTGATTAGGAAAAAGTTTAATTTGATTACGAAAAGGTTAATTTGATTTGAAAAAAGAATATCTTGATTGGAAAAATATTTATTTGATTTACAAATAGGATAATTTGATTGCAAAAAGATTAATTGTTGAAAACAATTGATTTTGATTTGAAAAAAGTTGAATTTGATTTGAAAAAACTTTAATTAGATTTGGAAAAAGGTTAATTTGATTTGGAAAAAGCTTAATTTAATTTGAGAAAGGTCAATTTTGATTTGGAAAAAATTCAATTTGACTTTGGAAAAAGTTAAATTTAATTTGGAAAAAAAGTTGTTTGAGATACAATAGCATTTTATGTATTTTTTTTTTTTTGCAAAGTTTTATTTAATTTTGGAAAAAGGATTTGAAAAAAAGTTAATTTGACAGGAAAAATGTTAATTGTAGGAAATAGTTGATTTTGATATGGAAAAAGGTTAACTTAATTTTCAAAATGTTTATTTTGATTCGAAAAGGTTTAACTGGATTTGGAAAAAGGTTAATTTAATTTTGAAAAGTTAATTGGAAAGATATTAATTGTAGAAAACAGTTGATATTGATATGAAAAAAGTTTAATTTGATTTTGAAAATTGTTTATTTTGGTTGGGGAAAGGCTCAACTAGATTAGGAAAAAGGTTAATTTGATTGCAAAAAGTTTAATTGTTGGAAACAGTTGATTTTAATTTGGAAAGAGCTTAATTTGATTTGAAAAAAATTAGGAAAAAATTTATTTGGATTTGGAATTATGTAGTTTAATTTGAATTTGGGAAAAGTTTAAATTGATTTGAATAGCGGTTAATTTGATTGGAAAAAGGTTAATTGTTGGAAACCGTTGATTTTGAATTGGAAAAAAATTTATCGGAGTAAAAAAAAAATGTATTTTGATTGGGATAAGATATAACTACATTTGGAAAAAGGTTTAATTGATTTGAAAAAGGTTAATTCGATTGGAAATAGGTTAATTTGAGTTGGAAATAGAGTTATTTGATTGCAAAAAAAGGTTAATTTTAGGAAACAGTTGATTTTGATTTGGAAAAACTTTAATTAGACTAAGAAAAAGGTTAATTTGATTTCGAAAAAGGTTAATTTAATTTGGAAAAGGTCAATTTTAATTTGGAAATAGTTTATTTTATTTCGAAAAGGTTAATTTGATTTTAAAAAAGGTTATTTTGATTGGAAAAAAGTTTGTTTGGTTTAAAAATAGCGTAATTTGATTGCAAAAAGATTAATTGTTGAAAACAATTGTTTTTGATTTGAAAAAAGTTAAATTTGATTTGAAAAAACTTTAAGTAGATTTGGAAAAAGGTTAATTTGATTTGGAAAAAGGTTAATTTAATATGAGAAAGGTCAATTTTGATTTGGAAAAAATTCAATTTGACATTGGAAAAAGTTCAATTTAATTTGGAAAAAAGGTTGTTGAGAGACAATAACATTTCATGTATTTTTTTTTTTTGCAAAGTTTTATTTAATTTTGGAAAAAGGATTTGAAAAAAAGTTAATTTGACAGGAAAAATGTTGATTGTAGGAAACAGTTGATTTTGATATGGAAAAAGGTTAACTTAATTTTCAAAAGGTTTATTTTGATTCGAAAAGGTTTGGGAAAAGGTTAATTAAATTTTGAAAATTTTACAATAATTTGTTTTGGAAAAAAGTTAATTTGATTGGAAAAAGATTATTTGTTGAAAACAGTTGATTTTGATTTTGAAAAAGTTTAATTCAATTTAGGAAAAGGTTAATTTGAATTGGAAAAAGTTTAATTCAATTTCAAAAAGTTTAATTTCATTTGGAAAAGTATAATTTGATTAGAAAAATGATCAATATAATGTGGAAAAAGTTTAATTTGGAGTTAAATACTATTTCTGAGCTTCAATCTATTAGACAAATTTTCTTTTCGCAAAGCATAAGACTTCTACAAAATACTGCTAGAAAGCTGGAAAAAAATTGGTTTAAGATCCACCAAACAACGGGATCATTCAAAATCTACACAGTTATACTGTAGAAGGCGAAGGCTCTATAATTTCTTGGCGGAAATTGATCTTCAAGGCGTGCATAGTCAGACTACAGATCATTGGAAGGAAGTAAAGGTTTGTTTTAGCACTAAGACAGGGAAGTCACGAAACACCACAGGAGAAAAGAAAATTTGTCTAATAGATTGAAGTCATGAAACACAACAAGACTATAAGACGATAAACTTAATATTCATTGTTTTTTCTGAAAATCCTATAGAGGTCAAGTATAAGCGCTGAAAGCTGAGAATTTCAGCTTTTCAATGTAAAGTAATAAAGTGTCTTTCATGCAAAAGCTCAGGCTATTCTCAAGCCATGTCAGATTGCAGAAAACAATATTTTTCTAAAACCATGAAAAGCGATATTTGCAAATAGCTATGCTGCAATTAAAGCCCTGATATCGCATATCATATTGCTTAGCTAAATGAGAAGTGTTGTATGCAGTTTGTTATCCTTAACAAATAACAAAAACCCACAATCCATTTATTCTAGAACCCAGGAAAACAAAAAAATACATGGTAACTAAAAGCAGATGACGTATCCAAACGAAGCTGAGGTAGTTAACATTGCACTGAGTAAGGTTTGAGGAAATTTCTTTCTACATATTTCTACCACTGTTATGAAACATTTAATTAATGGAACAACCAAGCTCTATAGGGTGTAAACGATAAGGTTGCAATGATTATTGGAGGTGATAGAGGAGGCCTAGACTAACAAAAGATTGCACCTGGAACGGATCTAAAATTTACCCTTAAAGAGTTAAAGGGAAAAAACAAATTTTCTGGCTTGCTTTAAAAAAAAAAATTCTGGGGTCACCCTAACGTTTTAGAGAGAACATTTTTATGTAAAACTTTTAGCAAATTACATGAGCTTTCTAATAGTGCATTTGGTATATAGGCTTTGAAAAAATTTCGCAAAGTTTTGGAACATTAAGTTTGAAATTTCTATTATTTTTAAATTTTTTGAGTTTAGCGGCGAAAGCAGTCTAGTTCCTCGATAAAATCAATCCATATATTTGAAATTTTGTTTTTATTTTCAATTAACTTTTGATTTATTAAACAAAAAACCTCCAAGTCTGACCTAAATACGGGCACCGGAAATGCTTGAGCCGGACAAAGTAACGCAAAATCAAAATGTTCTCTTCGCTCAATACCAGACCACTTGGTATCCACTGATAGAGTGGGTGCTTTTGCACCAACTGGCTCTAAATAAAATTGATTGATTACAAATAATTTATTAAATTTCTAAGCATTACAAACATATTTTAACATTTATTAAAACGTTATGCTTATTAACCTGAATGCTGGTACTGGATACGCCTGCGCTGGACAAAATATCGCTAAAGTATGTTGTTGCTGACGTTCAATCCATGAACGTTTAATGTCATTGGATAGTAGCGTTGGTGCTTTGCCACCAACTGGTTCTGAAGTATTTTTTAGAAGAATTTTGAAGTGATTTGAATTGAGTTAAGGTTATGTTTTTTTACATGTAGGCATAAAAACATATTTATAAGTATGCACATACTTATAAGACAGAAGTAGAAAATAATTAAATTATTTTATGCATTGAATGCCACAAAAAAAAAAAAAAAAAAAAATACATAAATTTTCGAAAGCAATGCATACAAATTCCAAAAAAATACCATATTTAACAAAAACTGCCTGAATGCCTTACCGAAAATTTGGTGCCGGATATCCTTGCGCTGGACACAGCAGTGAAATCGCATGAGACATTCTTAATTCTAGTGGTTTTTGCACTAAAGCTGGAGTTTTTGGTGCTGCACTTGATATTGGTTCTAACAAATAAGGACAATTAAGTTTTGTATGTTTGGTTAAAACACTTACTAAAGAAAACTGCCCGATTGTTGGGTTCTTAAAGACCGTTTTCGAATATTTAGTATTTCAAAAAAATTTTGAAAGTCCTATTTGGATCTGTTAAATTTCATAAGGATTCTTAGACACTTTAGAGATTTTCTTTGTCATTAAGCGATATAAGCAAAGCAAATACTATGTGGCTTGAATGTGATTACAATGTTTAAGTAATTTTGACAAATGATTAAAAATAACAAACTGAATTTTCTTGAACCGTCGAGATGCAGTCATCAAATGCTCACCATCCCCAACACACTTCATGATCTACAGAGGCACAGCTTGTACTTGTGCGTTATGAGAGAGAAAGAGAGAGCGAGAATATAGCGTAAGCACCAGTGGCGGATCCAGCATTGTCAAGAGGGGGGGCCGATTGACTACATTTCTAGATAATAACAGAATGTTTTTTAAATCTTAACATATAAAATTTAATCACTTGGTTTGAGAGGGGGGCCGATCGGCCCCATCGCCCCCCTTGGATCCGCCACTGGTAAGCACCAGTATATACACATTAAAAAATTATAGTTTACTTCTCTCACTTTTGATTCCCTCAAATATTGACTTTAAACTTTTTTGGTATTAAATTCCAAAAAAGTTTGAAATTTATTCCAAAAAAGTATGAAATTTATTCCAAAATAGTTTAAAATTAATACTTTTTTTGGCATTGTTCTATATAAATACTTTTTGGTTTTAAAATTTAATGAAAAGTGGAACTGTGTACAAACTCTAATATTGAGCAATATTTGCATGGATCACACATTTTAAATGAGAACGGAATTCATCACCATAACAGTTTAACTACTTCAAGTACGCTCTTTAAAAGACCTAGTGGGATAAAATCCAAATCGGCAATATGGTTAAAAAATTCATAGAATCTCACTCAACGAAATTATGAATAGAGCTGTTGCTTACCGAAAACTTGGCGCTGGAAAGCCTTGAGCGGGGCATAAAATCGATAATGGCGTGCCACTATTAACATACGAGGGCTTTGACATAATCGAAGGTATACGTGGAGCAGCGCTAGACACCGGTTCTGAAAATCAATTTAAATACTTTTTTTAAAAGAAAATTCATGTTCAATGCCTGCTGAATGTTGAGATAATTACATTTACTTTGAGCACTATTTTTCGAAAACCGGAAAACCTTGTGCTGGACATAGAATAGCAGTCGACTGTTTCATATCAATAATATTGGGTTTATAGGTGAGCGCATTTATTTTTGGTGGGGTACTGGAAACGGGTTCTATAAAATGAAAGAAAATAATACGAATCCCTGAAATAGGCAACTTAGCCCTAAAATAAGAAAACTGCCGAATGTCATGTGGAGATACCATAGAATTCTAAACTAAAAGCTTAATAACTTGAACTTGGCTTAATTTTTATTAATTACCGAAAATTCGGTGCCGGATAACCCTGCGCAGGACATAATATCGAAATGCTGGAACGGTGTGCAACACGTAAAGGGCGCGCACTAACAGGCGGTACCATAGGTGCTGTACTGGAGACAGGTTCTACAAAAATGTTATTGATATATAAATTTTACATCATTATAAACTATAGTACCTGAATGTTGTGTGGGATATGGTAAGCTTACTATTATTTTGTTGTTTCAAACCGCATTTACCTAAAAACCGGCACGGGAAATCCTTGCGCTGGACACAACATATCAAATGTTGTATTGCAAGCATAGGATTTCACATCGAATTTCGACAGTGATGATACTTTAGGTATAGCGCTGCTTACTGGTTCTAAAAATGAATTTAAAATAGAGTAGTATTTTTTTGAAACTTCACTTTAGTAAATAAACTAGCTTTTGAAAACTGCCCGCAAGTCCCAAAATAAAAACAGATATTGAAATTCTAGGAACTCACCTAAAACTTGGCACTGGATAACCCTGTGCTGGACAGAGTATAGCTACTGTACTCTTCAACTGCACAAATTCTATATTGGTTTTTTGAATTAAAGCAACGCGCGGTGCTGCACCACTAATGGGCTCTAAAGAAACATTCAAGAAGTTATGAATTTTTTACAAATTTTGCCTAAAAGTATGCAATAAGAAAATTTACAAAAAATCTTAGCGTAATACTCAAAAATACAGAATGATATGCATTGCACAGTTATAGGCTTAGCTAATAAATACGCTATTTTTAAAATAACCTTGAACCTTGCGAAATGTTGGGATAGCAAATCTGTTGTTTTTTGCAAAATTTACCTAAAAACAGGCACCGGAAATGCTTGAGCTGGACACAGTAGCGTTATACTACCTGCGGTAGGTATATCAACATTACGCGTTTTATCACCAGATGTTAGGCGTGGGCTGACGCTACCAACAGGTTCTAGAACCAATTGAAGAAAACCAAAAATTGTACTTTTATTAAGGCAAATATATAGTGTGTGTGTACCACACTGTTTTGCAAAGAAATCCTATTTAAAAAAGCAATTTAACTGAATTACTCTATCACTTCAAGATTTCAAGATAATCTAACAAAAAAGTCCAAAAAATAAAATTTTTTGTTATTTTTGAGGCTATGTAGAAAAGGATGTATGTAGAAAGCTTGTTGGATCTTTCTCACGAATAACAACATTTATTTCTACTCTATATCTTAAAAATGAGCTACGAATTCAAAATCATGCTCCTGTATAGCCTTATAGCCTCATTTACGATTTATTGCAATTTAAAGTTAGGATATTTCGAAATTCTGACATGATAAAGCAATGCTGGATTTGGAATATTACTCGGAGAAAAAGCGAAACAATTTTTTTTGCAGAACAATGTAATATATGAATCATCAATTTATTTATTTATCAGTTAATCAATGTATCATTAGATCAATGTATCAATTATGATTTTTCATATTTGACAACTTTTCAATCTATTAGCTCTTCAATTTGTCATTTTATAAATTTAACAATGCATTAATTTATCATGCTATCAATTTTTCAATATATCAATCCTTTAATTCAACAATTTATTGGTTTAACAGTTTACCAGTGTAAAAAAGCACTAGTTTATCATTTGATCAATCTATAAATTTCTTAGTATATCAATGCATCAATTTATTGGCTTATTCATTTTATTTATTTGTCATCTTATCAATTTATCAATCTATAAAACATTTCAATTTATCAATATATAAATTTATCAATTTATTAATTTGTCAGTTTTTCAATTTATCAAACAATTTATTTTCCAATTTATCATTTTATTTGTTCATCAATATATTAATTCATCAATTTATCAATTTTTCAGTTTGTCAATTTTTCAATGCTTTAATTCATCATATTATCAATCTTTTGTTTATCATTATTCGAGGTATACTTTTTGACTTTATCAATTTATCAATACATCAAGTTATCAATTGGTCAGTTTATCAATGTATCGATGCATTTATGTATCATGTTATCAATTTTTCAATCTTTTACATTTTAAATTTATTTTTTCACGTTATCAATATCAAAACTTATCAATGTAGGAATTTTTCAATTCATCAATTTATCAATATATCGGTTAATGGCTAATCAATGTATCAATCAATCAATTATCAATTTATCAATCTAACAATTTTTAAAATTTTAAATTTCTCAATTTACTTTATATAAAATCTACCTAAATGTTGGGAAAGCGCACATTTTAAAAAAAAAAACAAAAAATATTTTTACATAAATAATTTTACCTAAAAACAGGCACCGGAAAGGACTGCGCTGGACATAATAGTGTTATGTCGCTATTAACCCGCGACCGTACCATATTTAGTTCATCATTAGCATTAACTTTTGGGCTTACGCTTCCAACGGGTTCTAGAACATTAAGGAACTAAATTTAAGAGTATTATTCATCCGATATACTAAACTGAATGTTGGGTTCGGTACGTTTATTTTTTCCATTAAAATTTTATATAGACTAAATTTGTGTTGCAAATATCCTTAAAAAAAGCCAATTGACATTTGTATTGAGTATCGAAGGCTTATTAATGTATCCTACATGAAACCTCCAAAGGAAAACTTTCGTCATTTACATATAAAAATTCTGAACAGATTTGACTGAAATATGTATGTCATGTAGAAGATTATAATTACGATAATTCAAAAATTTTACCTAAAAACTGGTACCGGATATGATTGTGCTGGACAAAATAGTGTAAAACTTTCACCTATCGATGATTCTGCATTTTTCAAACGATTTTCTACGCTTATTTTGGGTGCTACACTGCCAACGGGTTCTAGATTTAATAATAAAAAAATAATTTAAATATCCCTACTTATATTGATTTTACGTCCTGAATGTTATTGGGATACCCGAAATTATTTTTTAAATGCTTGTAGCTGTAATTATCGCTTATGACATACCTGAAACTTGGCATCGGAAATGATTGCGCTGGACAAAAAAGTGTAAATGTGGCATTCATGCGTGCACCAGCATCACGTAAACGTTCACCGATACTAATTTTGGGTGCAACGCTACCAATGGGTTCTATTTATTCGAGAATATGAGATTAACTTATGCTAAAAATTATTTTGTAAGATAAAACTGCTTAAGAGTGTTGGTATTAGGTACGCTGTTTTTATTCTAAGACTTATGACTGCAATTATCATATTTGGACATACATTTTTAAAAACTTATATTAATAAAACGCGGCCAAACGCCTAAACTACACAGAGACACATAGTGACGACCAAAAGACTAAAATTAGTCTTGGTCTTGAGTTTCGATCTTGGTAATTTTTCGAGACCATAACCAAGACGCTGATAAAATTTCAAGACCAAGACTTCTACTGTCTTGGTCTTAGTTTTGGTCAAGATGATCATCAAGACCAAGACTGCTTTTCAGACTTGGTGGTTTATAGATAATAGGTGTTTCACGCCCATTTAAAGCATAAAATCATCTCTCAATTCGAAATTTAGTATCTTTAAAACCAAACTGCTATAGCAAAATAAGGTTTGGAAATTATGGATACTCAACAATCTGTAGAAATTTTTCCCAGATCAAGAACAAGTCCGAGACCAAGACTTATTGTACAAGACCAAGACTTTATATCAAAACCAAGACCAAGAGCTAGATCAATGCCGCTATGTGCTTGGCTTGGTCTTAATTTGCTCATCACTATTAACACTAAACAATTAATGTCTAAAAAACAAGACCAAGACTCAATGTCCAAGACCAAGAACAAGACCATGACTGCTATGACAATCAAAGTCTAAATGCATTTTACCCTGTGAATGTGGTGGAAAGAAACAACGAGAACAGCTAATAATGTTTTGCCAAATGGGTACAAATGAAGGCAGCGAGAAGATGAGTTTGTTGTGCAATTGGAACCGACTAGAAGAAACGATAAGAAGCTCAAACAGCCTCAAGATTTTACTCGAAAACTCTCATATCGCAAATAGCTGGTGTAAAACCCGCTACGCACGGTATAGCAGTTTTGTATTAGCTTGATTGCAGTTCAGTAAGCTTTAGTAAAGTTTTGACTATGACCAAGCAGTGTTAATCAAAGACATTTTTATATCAAGCAAAATTTGTTAATGGTAAATAAATATTTTCAAAAATGCTGAACCCCCTCTCCCTTTAGTCTAATGATAGCTATGTTTTAGAGTTTGAGTTCTTCTCAAACGGCTTATGTGCTATCTTCTTCTTGTTTTGTTTTACTCCATCTTCTTTTGTTTTGCTTTTCGTTTCCACACCGCTTCCCACCGCTTGACCAAAATTCCATATATCAATGTAAAAATGTGTGGCCACTATGCTAAAATCCGATTAATATTCAGTGTAAATCGGCAACATTAACAGATCAATTTTGTGCTTTAAAATTAAATACGGAAATTTATCTGTGTTAAATTAAGCCCTTTAGTTGTTGCTTTCCCATACGTTTCTCAGAAAGTGTTTAATTAAGCATTAAAAACTGTCGTCTAAAACACAGCTACACACAAAAAAATATTGAACATAATATTTATGAACGGCATTCATACACCGAAATTCATTGATTTTCAAATCAAAATTTTTCATTAAAATTTTTTGATTTTAAGTACGATTCATTAACCATAAGTACATGAGTTCATAAATATTTTTCTATGAGAAATTTTTTTATGAACTTCCGTTCTTAAATTTTAAGAATTTTTTCGTACGAATAACAACATTTCATAAATCTACAGATACAAATTTTATGTATGTTTACATAAAATTAAACGAAACGTTCATAAATTTTAAGTAAAAGTGTCATCAATTTGAAATATTATTTTCAGTTTGTATTTCATCTTCTTCTTTTGGTTCTAGACTGGTTTATGCTAAATTTCAAATAAAGTATTGTTGAAAGTTCCTTTCTATGTCGCTCACACCATCATGCTATGAGTGTGTGAGTATTCTCTTGGAACCTCTAGGCATAGAAGCATGCTATGGTAAGTATTTATTTTCCCAAGAGGAAAAATAGCGCCTTAAAAAGCGTTCTTTAGAATGCAGAGCTAACTTTCCTTAAGACACACTACTCCATTTCAATATTGTATGTCCTATGCCTTGGAGCTCCTAATAAAAAAAAAATAATAAAAAAAAACTTTCACCCGCATTAGGGTTCGAACCCGGAAACCAAAGCGCAGAGAAATATTTCTAGCTCCTTATCACATACGCTACAGACTCCTCTGACGTTTTTGTGTAAAATTTGTATTTTAAAAATTTAATTGAATTTTTTTATTTTGAAAATAAAAAAAAATTTATGAATTTCGTTTTTAGATTTTATGAACGAGTTCTTACGTTTTAAAAATAATTCATAAAAAAAATTTACGAATTTTGTTCATAGATTTTTAGAAAAGTTCTTACATTTTATGAATAATTCATAAGCGTACGTATGCTTTGTTTAACGTATGATTGAAAATACTTATAGTCAATGAATGCTGTTCTCGGCTCATATTCGATGAATTTTTTCGTTTGGAATAATAAATTTTTCGTTAATATTATGTCCCTTTTTTTTTGTGTGTAATATAGACTGACTTCTAAAAAATATTATTAATTTTTGAAAAGCATTTGCTTTGTTACTGATGCTTGGTCAACATTTTGTAGTTGGCATTATGGTACTCATGATAAATACCGTAATATAAAAAAACTCCTGAAACTATGCAACATTTTTTTATAACATTCTGAAAGTTAGCTATACAATAACCCCGACTTCACAAGTGCATGTTGCAGTATTTTCATGAAAAGTATGTTGCATAATTTTAGGAGCTAGATATTACTATTTCAATTAAATACCCATTAATTAATACAGTAACAACACTCTAATTAAAATTTTGCGAAATTTTGGCACATTCTGTGTAACAGTTTCACCCAGCAATGTGTTAAATTCTCTCAAAAATGTGTAAGCGCCCAAGGGGAAAAGAAGTGCTTCAAAAACCCTTGTGAAGTGCATCCTTTTCACCAATAAGCGCTTCCGCTCCGTAAGAACAATACTTTCTTTTTAACATTGCATGTCATAGGATGTAAGCGAGCAAAAGCTTACCGCAGCCTTACCAAAAAAGAGTTTTTAAAGCGCTTATTTGTAATGCTGCGGTAAGCGTTTTTTCAATAAAATTAAAAAAAAAAGAAAAAAAAAAAAAACTGGCCACCACGATTTGAATCCACGACTCTCCTCGTGCTAGATATTTTTTCCAGATATTTTTACATTTACTAACCCTTCAGACCGCTACACCAACACCCGATGATATGAAGAGGTATTAAATTTGTATATTAAGCAAATGTTGTCCTGCAGCATTACATAGAATCATTGTGCAATCAGTTTCAATTCAAGTAAGCAAAAGTAAATAAAAATGAGAAATTAAAATAGAAAAGTGAAATAAAAAAGGTTGAATAAAAAATATTTTAATAATAAAAAAAATAAAGCAAAAACAAATAAAAAAAACGGAAAAAAAAATTACCCGGGCTGGGTTCGAACTCACGTTGTTCTTACTGCAGCCTTATAAAAAATCATTGTGATAGTGCTTCTAAATTTCTATGGGGACAAGCACTTTTGAAGTGCTTGGATCAGAAGCGCTAGAAATTTTTCCTCTTGGGCGGTGAGAGTTTTGCACATTGCTAAGAGAATTTGACACATTTATGTGTCAAAATTGTTGGACATTACTGTATGGCTTCCTTTTAACACAGATTGAGTGAAATCTCACACAATGAAGCTCCTAAAATTATGTGACATTTCTCTTACGAAAGTGCTGTAGTATTATATTGCAAATGACGTTTCTGAAGAAGCCCTTGCTTGCTTACTTGAAAACTGGCACTGGATACGATTGTGCTGGACAAAAAATACTCAATGTATCAGTAATAGCTGCCTCAGCATCATTGCGACGATTCAAAAGACTAATTTTTGGCGCAACGCTACCTAAGGGTTCTATTTTTAGAAAAAAAGTTAAGGTGAATATTATGTCAAAATTTTTAAAAATAAGCAAAACTTTTATAAATAGAATGGAATAGTGTACCCTGTTGACATTCAAATGCAAATTTTATTGATTTTTTCGCAATGCTCAATAATGCATTACCTATAAAACGGCACCGGAAATGATTGTGCCGGACAAAATATGCATACGGAGGTATTTAAACGCGCCTCTGCATCTTTGCGTCTATCACCGATGCTTATTTTTGGTGGTACACTACCTAAAGGTTCTAAAGATATCAAGAAAAATTCAGCAACGAAATATTAATGTTCAAGCTTTACGCTTTGAGTTTACTAGCATAAAAGCCTGAGTGTTGGGGTCACCTTAAAAACTTCAAAAGTTTTTTATAACACTTTAAAGTACCTGTAAAATGGCACCGGATACGATTGTGCTGGACAAAAGAGCGCAACACTTGAATTACGCTTGACTGCAGCATTTTGTAATTGATCAGCAATGCTCACTTTGGGTGCTACACTACCCAAAGGTTCTAAAAATAAAGTGGAGGGACAGAAGTTAATATAATAGAAGCATTGTTAAGTTTTTAATAACAAAAATCTGCTGCCTGAATGTTGCTTGGATTGGGGCATTTTATTGATTGTGGCTTTTGTTATGTTAATTACCTTTTTATTGGTACCGGAAATGCTTGTGCTGTGCACATAAGTGCTAGACTGTGGCTTTGCTTAATGCTATCATGACTGTAACCATCCTTTTTTGTAACCCTTGGTGCAACGCTACCAACAGGTTCTACAAGAGGATTATGACAATAAAACATTTACAGTAGTATAAATATAAAAAATTGTGAAAACTGTGCTGAATGAGAGATTTTATATTAGAGAGCTAGATAAGAGTTTTTTCGAGTAGGCCGTAAAGCTTTATTGTAATTGTGCATATATCAAAATCACGAAATAAACGTTACTCATACGACTTGTACAAGGAATAAAAGATAGTTGCAAATTTCGAAAGGGGAGGGGCAGAACGCCCCCATATATAAACAACTGTTTTATATAATCAAGTGCCAAGAATATGGGTATATTCAGAGCAAAGAATGGTACTTTTGATAAAATGTACCCCAACCAAATTCGTTCGATGTTATTATCTTTTTACAAGAATTCTGCGATCCTTCATCGTACAGTTGCATATTTTACAAATCTATTTTACCTATAGGCAGGCACTGGAAATGATTGTGCTGGGCATTGTAGTGCAATGGTACCATTTTGTTTAATCCGATCATGATTGTACTCATCTTTGCGATCAACTCTCGGCGCAACGCTACCAATTGGTTCTATAAGCAAATATTTAAATAATTTGAACAACGGCAACTCTGGCCCAGAGCTTTGGAAGTTTACTGAGGTGGCGATATTTAAAACTGCTGAATGTTGGTTTTTAATTCAAATGCTTAATGCTCAATTATTTCCACCTTTGTTAACCAAACAAAAATAAGCCAAACTAAGGCGCAAAGTTTAGCGCTCGTACTGACTTGCTTGGTTTATTTCTAGACCGTTGTTTTGACTGCCTAACAAATCACAAAACTGTTAGCACTTTCATCACTAAAATGATTTATTGCTTTTGTTTCTATATGGTCTATTTGAAACCAATGAAAGTTTCTCATACAAATTGAAAAGCTCTTCACATATCTACTCAAATCAGTTTGTGCGTAACTAAATATAAACCAACAAAATAACCTTAACCAAGCAAGAGACAATGTGATATAAAAACAACCGAACAACTATATAAACAACAAGCTGAAATAAGAAAAACTAAAATTCAAAGGTCAGCGTTACCACTGTGCTGCTTGGTTTGTTGTCTGACAGTTGGTTCATAACCAAATCACAACACTATCAGACTTTTCCACTTATTAATCATGAACTAGAATCGACCAATGGTCAAAATTCGACCACAAATATATTAAATAATTTTGGTACGTTTTGACAGTTTTAGTACTTTTTTTGCTATTTGGTACAAAACGGAAAAGCACATTCGTCACCCCTGGTACAATGACAAATGTGAAACGAAAAGAAAACTAGTAAGGGTGTAACTTTTAGCTTGGCCAAAAAATAAATACCCTACACTGCAGTATTTTGAAAAATTTGCTTATATGGGTGCCACGCCCTCTTGTGCGAGTTCACCAAGTTTTTGCTCAGAGTTTGCATTTATAGTTCTTAGTATTTGAGTTAAATTTGGTTGGATTATCTCAAAAAACGTTTTCAGTATAGCGTTTTGAAGCTTTTATTTATATAGGAGGTGCCACGCCCTCTTGTCCGTGTTCGCCTGGTTTTAGTTTAGAGCGTGCATTTGTAGTCTTCAGTATTTGAGTGAAATGTGGTTGGATTATCTCAAAAAATTCTTTCAGTATAGCATTTTGAAACTTTTGCTCATATGGGAGGTGCCACGCCTCCTTTGCCGATTTAACCCAATTTTTGTTGAGAACTTTCATTTATAATTCTTAGTGTCAAATTTGGTTTGAGTATCTCAAAAAACACTTTCAGTATAGCGTTTTGAAGCTTTTGCTTATATGGGAGGTGCCACGCCCTCTTTTCCGAACTCGCTCGGTTTTTTCTTAGAGCTTGCGCTTACAATTTGTTGTATTTATGTGTATTTTGGTTGCATTGTCGTGAAAAATATTCCTAAAATTGCGTTTGAAAATAATTTTTGTATGGGCGGCAGGCGTGTCCTTTGACCGATTTTTCTCATTTTCAATCCCGAGCTATCTTTGACGACGGAGGCAGTGTACCAAATTTCATTGAATTATCTTGCTCAATTTCCCAAAAAGTGTATTTCAACAAACAGCCAGCCAGCCAGATAGACGGACATGGCTATATCGACTCAGGAGGTGACGCTGATCAATAATATATATACTTTTCTATATCTGCCACGCCTCCTGCATATACCCTGGGTGTAGGGTATAAACAAAAATGAAGTCAGTGTTAGTCAGCTTTTTGTCTTTCTCTTTGTGCTGAATCCTCTTTTCAGATCTGTGTTACCGCGTATTTTATCGTTATTAATATTGAAAAATTTGCATTTAACTTTACATGGCTTAGTGGCAAAATATTAAAATAATTATAACTTTGTGCACATTTACACCCAAATACCTTTCTAATGGTGTATAATTCAAAGTCGTGCTCCATTTCTAACACAGTACAAAAGGTAGGACAAATTTTTGTCTTGCGTATTAATGTATACTAGAATCGCCCCCATTTCTAACACAGTACAAAAGGTAGGACAAATTTTTGTCTTGCGTATTAATGTATACTAGAATCGCCCCCAATGGTAAAAATTTTACCCTAAGTGAATTAATAATTTTGGCTCTTTTTGAACAGTTTTAGTACTTTTTTACTATTTGGTACAAATCAGATAAGCTCATTTATCATCCCTGGTACAATGATAAATATAAAATAAAAAGAAAACAAAACACATTTTTGTCTTTCTCTTTGTGCTGTATCCTGTTTTCAGATCTGTGTGACAGTGTATTTTGTTATTGTTAATATTGGAAAATATGTATATAATTTTAGATGGCTTAAAGTCAACATATTGAAATAATTTTAACTTTGTGCACATCCACACACAAATACCTTTCTAATGGTGTATAATTTAAAGTCGTAATCCATTTCTAACATAGTAAAAAGAGATGGACAAGTTTTTGTCCTGCGTATTAATACATAGATTATGTCAAAAAATAAAAAACGTCCACAATTTTTTAAATTCAGAGCTGTTTTTCTATCTTGTTCGTTTGAAACTGACTTAATTTTTTCATATAAATCGTAAAACTTTTTATATGGCGCAAACCAACTCGATTTGTGTGTTACTTAACTTAAACCATCTAAGTCTCCTTAACCAAGCAAGTGCGAATAAGCATAATTTCATGATAACTTTAACATACCTATAAAAAGGCACAGGATACGATTGAGCCGGACACTTTAGCGACACGGTAAGACCATTTGCTATGCGATCATGGCTAAATTCATCGTTTTTATTGACCTTTGGAGCAACGCTGCCAACTGGTTCTATAAAGTTTCAATTTCATTTTAGTAGTTTTATTTAAATATTTAATATTTCCTATTTAAGCTTTTGTTCGAAAACTGCAAATGTTGATCATCAGGGAGGTATGCACTAAGATAGATTTTTCAGGGGGAACGGCAAGCTCTGCTGCACACATTAAAATCACTGAATAAACGTTACTTATGCCTCTTTATCGAGGAAATTGCAAATTTGATTAGAGGCGCTAGAGCTCCTTACAAATTCTACTCTTTCACATGTAAATTGCAATATTTCTTACCTAAAAACAGGCATTGGATATGATTGTGCTGGACAAAGTAAAGCTAATGAATTATTCAAATGGCCGAGAAATATGCCCACTTTGTCCTTAATTTCAACCTTTGGTGCAACACTGCCTACAGGTTCTATAAAATGCAAAAGAAATGTTTTGAAAAAATTTAATTTTAGCTAAGTAAATTTCTTTCTGCTATTAAAAACTGCGAATGTTAGAAGTTTACAGCACCCTCTTTTATTTAATAACCTCTCTTATACATTTTGTCAATCAAAATACATAGCTTTGTTTCTTACCTAAAAACTGGCATCGGATAAGACTGTGCTGGACATAACAGGGCTAATGATTTATTTGTATGGCCATAGAATACTCCAAGTTTATCTTTAACTTCAACTTTAGGAGCAACGGAGCCAACCGGTTCTGCGGACATGCAAAATAATATTCGGATTAAAATAAGAGATCAAAATAAAAGCCTGAATGTCGAAGGGTACTCAGAAAAAATCTGTCGATATTTTTGTCCGAACCATGTTTTATAAGAAATCGATGTTTAATGCTGAAGCTTTCTTTCGGCAAATCACAATTGAATCAAAATAAAAAAGTTCAAGATCCTTTCTTAAAATAATTCCTCTTCAAATTAACCGTATCAAACAATATACCAAAATATACTTCGTACTCGAAATATTTATTTTACCTAAAAGCCGGCATCGGATATCCTTGTGCTGGACAAAGTAAACTCAATGAGGTATTTGATTTTCGTATAGAAAATCCTAACTTATCATTCATGTCAACTTTGGGTGCAACAGAGCCAACAGGTTCTAGTGAAGAAAAATAGAGGGAGAAGAAAGAGAGTTCAATAAACTTAGTGCATTAAGCGCGGTAGTTGGGATAGAGTATTGTAACGTGTCTTAGTAATCTTTTCAAATCATTCAAAAACCAGACTTTCGTTCTCAAGTCGCAAATTATGAACAAATACGAAGGTATCAGATCTTCGCAAAATACTCTAGAAGAAAAAAATATCTCAACTTCGGAAAATTTAAGTACGTCTAAAGATAAGTACGACTAAAGATAAGGGATTCATCTCAAAATTTTGCGATGGCTCTATTAATGTGGAAATAGATCAAATGTATTCTGCGATGGAGTAGTTTGGCATGTGGCTATGGAAAACAATTCTTTTTAATAGGAGGTAGCCATGAAGATGGAATGTTTATTAGACGAATTAAGAAAAAAACGAAGTTTGGAAATTTTATGATTACAACTGGAAATCTGATATATAGTATGATGCCAAAAAAGTGAGCTGAGAATTTTTTAAAATTTTTTGAGCCTCATTTAGAGGTCCCTCAAAGCCGATTCATGCAAACTCATTAATTTTATTTTATTATGATATCAAAAATTCTCACAATAAATCGTGCGACTTTTATGTTTATATTTATTATTTATTTCATCTACTGGGCTCAAACCCTTACAGATTGCAAAAACAATTCTTAAAAACTATATTAACAAAGATTCTTAATTTAAAGCTTGAGAGTAAATAATAATGTCCTTAAGACATATAATGAAAAAATTTCTATTAATGCTAAAATCTAATTCATGTATTGCAGTTTGAAAGGCATCGAGAAAGAGGCTCATTGGAACCATAATTTGTTCTATGGTAAGGAGTATAGTATATATTTGACTCCCTAAGATTTCGTGCAGGGACATTAAATGGAATTAATGCTAGAAATTCAGAAGAATAAAATTTTCCATCAATTATATCGATACCTTAGAGCGCTATAGTCCTATCTCCATTTTTCCAATTGTTGGGAAATGCAAAAAGAAGATTTCAAACAGTGGTTATTTAGGATTGGCTGCTATTTTGATATAACGATACATGCAATATTTTTACCTATAGTATCTTTTAACATAATTTAGTGTTTTTAACCAATTTAATTAATTTCTAACGAAATCCCAGCCAATTTATAGTGTGTCATTACTTTTGTCCTTATATAGAATTCCACTACTATTGAAAAAAACGACGTATTTAGTACATTTTTTGAATTTTTTCCACTAAAATGTTGTAAAAAGTCATGAAACACGTAGAAAACACGAAAAAAACGAATTTTTTTTTTCTTTTTTTTTTTTTGAATTTTTAAATTTTTGGTTCCGACAAACAAGAGTGGAGTCTTGGATGTAACCAAATTTGTTCACTAAAATGTCGCAAATAGTCATAAAACGCGAAGAAAACGCGAAAAAATTAAGATTTTTTTTTTAAAAATGTGACTTATTTGAATATTCAGTGGAGATAGGACAGTAGCGCTCTTGAAAAAATTACAGTTTGGAGATAGGATTTTTCTTAATTATCGAATATTTTGGTATTTTAGTGGTATTTTGACATCACACAGTTTTCCACACTGTAAAGAAGCCCACAATGATGCCTTAACTGCAAAAATCGCAAAATCTCAAAAAGTGGAGATAGGACTATACCGCTCTAAGGTATCGATATCTTTAATAAACATGATATTAAAGATTCGTCTATCAGATAAACTACTGAGGCCTTGCAGACGGCAACGCACCCAATAGATAGGCATATTTTCCCAAGTGTACAGTCTTCTCAATGCAAATCTTGTAAAGCGTTTTTGGATATTTTCAATCCGGGTAATCGAAACCTCGTAAAATGGGTCCCATATAACCGACGCATACTCTAGCAGAGATCTTACCAGGCTACAAAATATAGTCCTAGATGTTAAGGGATCAAAAAATTCTTTAGAATTACGTTTCAGAAACCCAAACTGAGAGTTCGCTTTCGCGATAATATATTCCAAATGCGTATCAAACGAAAGCTTTTGTTCAAAATAAACACCAAGGTCCTTATATTGACTAACCCTGAAAAAACTATCGCCAGCGCAATGCTTATACTCATAAACAATAGGAGTGAGTTTCCTAGCAAAAGTAACAACCTTACATTTATCAAAGTTAAGGTTCAGCTGCTTAATAACACACCATTCCAATAGGGAAGAAATGTCATACTGGAGTTTTGCACAGTCCGTACGATCTTTAACTTCTAGAAAGATCTTTAAATCATCCGCATATAGAAGGCACTTGCTGAACTTAAAGGACTGAGGAACATCATTAATGAATAAATTATAAAGTAAAGGACCTAAGTGACTGCCTTGAGGTACACCTGATGTAATCTTAATGGGTTCAGAACAATTTTCACCAATCTTGACAACTAGTGTTCGATCAGAAAGATATGAGTGAATCCATTTTAAAAATTGCGAGTGAATACCCAGTTTTTCAAGTTTAATCAACAAAACTGGATGTTTTACGCTATCAACAGCCTTCGAAAAATCAGTGTATAATACATCCACCTGTGAACCCTTTTCAATTGCGTTAATAGCAAAGTTAGAAAAAATTGCTTAATTAGAAGTAGTGGATCTATGTACCTTTGAAAAAACCATGTTGTTGGAAAGCGATATAACTACGCACTTCAGCAAAGAGGAGCTTGTTAACAATTTTATCAAGAACTTTAGGGATAATTGATAGCTTTACTATAGGTCTGTAATTTTCAACCAAATATTTTTGGACAGACTTAAAAATGGGTGTAACACAAGCAAATTTCCACTCCTTTAAAAATATATCAACATTATATTCTTTTTTTAGCTAATATCAGGAAAAGTACTACATTTTCGAAAGCTACATTTTGAAAAAACCTTGTCGTTTGAAACTCATAATGAAATCGGACAAGAAAAATTTTTTAGAACTTCTTTTCAGCTTTTATGGGACTTTTTTTTACAAAAATAGTCTCCAGAAAATATCAATAGGGATCACCAAAGTCAAGAAATGTCTAGAACTTAAGAATAATCCGCAATAGCAAAACATTGTTTTAATATACACTTTACCTAGTAGCAGGCATAGGATATCCTTGTGCTGGACACATTACACTCAGAGAAGCATTTGATTTTCTGGTTGAAAATTTAATTTTATCATCTAAATCAACTTTAGGTGCAACGGAGCTGACGGGTTCTGAAGTTTAAAAAAACTAAAAACTTTATGAATGAATTTAATGAAACTTACAATGTTGGGTTAGGGCACCAGAAAACGAATGTTCATAATTTTATGAAAGTCATATTGATTTTAATCTTATAACTATACCTAAAAACAAGTATTTTATATTATTTTGCTGGACAAATCAAAGTTATAAAGCAAAACTTTGGAACTTGCAACTCTTCTGTATACAAATGTAACCATCGAAATATCAAAACTCTAAATGAAACTGTTTGAAATTTGACAAAAACTGTGTAAGATACTTGCATACAGTACTGTGCAAAAATTTCTACACATTTCGTTTCAAATTTTGCACAGTCTTATTTAGAGTGAATGAAAAAATTACTGTAATGTTCAACATACCTATACGCAGGCATTGGAAACGATTGTGCTGAACATAATAAACTTAAGTCCTGACCAATTGGTTTATCTAACCATTTAATGCGATCATTAACATCAACTTTTGGTGCAACGCTGCCCACAGGCTCTAAAAATAGCCATAAAAGATTAGTCGTTAATTTTTATTTCCTACTCTCTAATGCTTGACTACAAAACTGCCAGAATTTGAAGGAAAAACCTTAGTAATTTTAAATTTATTATACAAACCGAAAAACCGGTACTGGATATGATTGTGCTGGACAAATCAAAGCAAAACTATGCTCGACATGAGCACGCGCATAATTAATTTCATCTTTGATATCAACTTTGGGTGCAACGCTGCCAACGGGTTCTAAAAACATATGATTTCGAGTTTAAGTTATACAAAACCAAAAGTAAATTGTATACAATCTGGTAAAACATACAAAATTTTTTTTTTTTTTTTTTTTTTTTGAAACTGCCCTCGTGTTGGTTATTACAATATTCTATCATTAAGTTTTATTTTACCTAAAAACTGGCATTGGATAAGATTGTGCTGGACATATCAGCGCTTTATCGGCATGTAGTTGTGTGCGTGTGAAGGTGAACTCATCACGTATATCTACTTTGGGTGCAACACTACCAACTGGTTCTGTAAAATTAAATATTTTAAGTTCATCAAAGAAAAGGTAACATTATCTTTTAGAAAAAAGCATAAACTAGCCATACACTCGCATATTAAATGTTGGGTTAGGTTACTTTGTTGGGTCATATAAAATCGGTAGCTAAATATATTGTGGAGTATTTTCAAAACAAACCTAACATATGGCACTGGATATGCCTGTCCTGGGCATTGCATTGCATATTCTATACCGCTGGGTACTTGCATAACTTGAAATCTATCATGTAAATTAATTTTTGGTGGCACCGATCCAACCGGTTCTATAGAGAAGACATGATCATTGTAATTAATATGGAAAAGATAAAAATTGATGAAATGATCTTAAATACTGCCCAAATGTTGGATATGAAGAAACAAAAAATTTTAATAGAAAGCAGAATAAAAGTTCAAAAATAATCGAAAAGTCCTATGGAAAAAATCAAAAGTATCGAGAAATTTGTAAAGTAGCTATGAGTAACTCTAAGCCCAGCAAAAAAAAAGTTAAGATGATAGAATAATATGGGAAAATTTAAAACATCGGCGAATATTGATATAAAAAAGAGTATCAAGTTTTTAAACTTCTGTTAAGGCGGGGGAATGCGTGAACTTTAACTCCCAAACTCTAGTTTGATTCCTAGACGAACGGCAACACTACCCATCCACTCGATCTGTAACTACTCGTTACAGACGATGATCAAAACTTGAAATATGTATATAGAATGCTTTTTAGCACTGACGAGTCTTGCCGCCTCGCTCACTCGTATTCAATATTAATTGCTGACAATTGCTCAGCACATTTCTCAACTTGGAGTCTAAAGTTCAAGAAAATTCTTCACTCGTTGAAAATTAATTAGCAAGCAACTACAGCTCTTTATATTTATAAAATCTCTTTTTAATTTTAGAAAAATTGTGTATCAATAAAAGTCAAATTAACTTAAACCGAAGTATTCTGAGTTATCCTTTTTATGGAAAATTTTTAATTGTTCACGTAAAAGCAAAGACAATGTATCGCTTCCCTTCGAAGTATTATCGTCGAAGTTTCATGTCAACAACACCGATTCCAGCTTATAAAATGCGACTTACAAAGTGACTCCAGGTCTCCCACAGCGGCTCTTTGTCTGAGGAACAGACTCACGGTCATCGCCAGAGGCTTTCCATCGCCATCTTGTATATGCCCAGCGGGCTAAGAGCGTCTCTAGAATCATCATAGCAGCGGCAGCGAAGCGGTGTTTTAACAAAAGCATACCCATGAAATCTTATGCATAGCGAAAGCTATAAATTTTAGTCCCCGACCAAACAACTTCTAAGTCAAAAAATTATTGAAACGGTATAAAAAACATTGAAAAACACAAAATTTTTCAAATACTATCGTATTATCGAATAACAACAAAAATTCTGGATGATATTGGAAAGCATCGCATTGTTAAATTAAAATTTTCGACTGTAAATCATCCAAATTGTCTATGGGTAAAGCTTTGTGTAATCGATTAAGATTTGGGTTGACATCTCCGATTTTTTTTGAAAATTGGTGAAAAGATTGCATTTAATGACTGTGGTAAAATGATTTTCCAAAATTTTAAAAAAATCTAAAATGGCTGTCATTAGAAGTTCGATGCAACTTTTAGATACTCACGTACAGTAGAACGCCGATTATCCGAACGCCGATTAACCGAATCGCCAATTATCCGAATCGGTCCTAAGAGTAATATAAAAAATTAAAACCAAGTAGGGGTAAAGTGGGAAATGCCCTTATTAGGGCAAACTAGCAAAGTATAGCTGTCATGCGCTTCTGACATGTACTTGCAATGATCGTAAGCAAATCTTTATGGTATAGCGATGCGTGCATACGTATTTTTGTGATCTCTGGAATCATGTAAAGTTTTTAAGTGATTTTGAAATTTCATTTTGAAATTTTTAAGCATCGATATTTTTACTGTTTCTGGAGATAAACCGATTGTAAGTACACAAAAATATTCTTTGTAGTCTTAATTTTGATAACGCAAAAGAATTCCGTGTAATTCATAGAGTGAAAGAATGAAGCTCACATTTTTTGCAAAATTTGGTATCGGCGCAAAGTGGGAAATTTTGTATGGGGTAAAGTGGGAAATGATATTTCACGATTGCTAGTCCCCACTTGTCAACGTATTATACTATTCCATGATCCAAATAAGTGTTGTACATTTATATTGTGAGTAAACACTTCGGAAAAGCTAAGCGAGTTGCAAAAAGCAGCTGAGAAACGTTTAGCAAAAAAACGGATGAAAGAGGGAAACGAACCACAAAAAATAGAGTACCAGGAGCAAAAAGAAGAAACAAAGAAGTTCTAGCTCAGATGAAGATCGTGATTTTTGCACCATTTGCATGGAACTCATGCCCGAAGTCATGACCAGACACAATAACATCAAATGCAACCTAAAGGATTGTCAACGCCCATTTCACTTGAAATGCGTTAAATGCGTTAATCTCACTACAAGCTTCTTTTGATGTTTCATCAGAGAACGACGAATAAGCTATTTTAAAAATTTTTTTAAGCACATTTTTTCATATATTTTTTTTTTCCAGCAAAATCATTATTTCTTTTCATATTTACTCCTATGGGTGTGTTCCTTGAACCTTTTTTGACTTAAAATAAAGATATTAGAACTTTTTTCCAACATTTGTATTAGTTTTTATGAGTTTTGAAAGCTTCCCATTTTACCCCAAGATTTTTAATTTTTACCATTTTGGGCATTTTCGATCAAAGCGTCGTACTCAACAGAAAACCCATATTTTCGGTTCGTTTATTCGGCGAAAATATAGCTTATTTAATTTTCTTTATTATAGGAAGTTGAAATATGAAAAAATAAGAAGTTTTGTTCATTTTATGGAGCTTCGAAAAAAAATTTCCCACTTTAGCCCACTTTCCCCTACTGTATGCAAGTAATGGAATTTTTGTTTTGTCTCTTTTTCTCCCTCTCTCTCTCCCTCTAGTGCACTACTTACGTATTGTAGAACTGTGTTTGTGAAGCTTAATAAAGTTTATTCTATGTATGACAGTTCGTTTTTCTTTATTACCAGTCTATGTCCGACTATCCGAATCGACCTCCGTCCTAATTAATTCGGATAATCGGCGTTCTACTGTATTTGAAAATTGGTAGCTCTTCGGTTTTATATCCGATTTTGATTAATTTTTCAGGGTTAGTGTAAAAAATATGAGATTTTGAAAACAAACTACACTGAAAAAATTTTTTTTTTTACCACATTCGTATGTGAAATACTAACTTTTGACCAATTTTCAAAAAAAATCGAAGATATCAACCCAAATCTTAATCGATTACGCAAAGATTGACCCCTATGGAAAGTAAAGAATATTAAAAAAAAAAAAACAAGAAAATAAATGATATAGAATTCAAAAAACATCAAAAATTCTACAAAGCTTAAAGATTGACACAAAATATGGATAAGTCGAAAATCACGATCAATTCGAGACATCGAAAAAACATGAAAATATCCAAAAACTTTGAAAAAGTATGGTAATTTGGAGCAATTTTATTAGCTTAAAATTAGTTCAAAGAAACTATTATAGAGGAAAGAAAAGTCCGTTATTGATAACTTGGATAAAAGAGAGGATCAAATGAATCTTAAAATGTAACCATGTCACGGTGCTTGTGGGAGAATTTAAATCAAATTTTGATGTACCTCGGATTTTTTTGTAAATTCTTATTATAGATGTCAATAGAAGTTATTCTATGTAAAAAATAAAATTATAGAGGTGGCGCTTTTTTAAAGATAATCCCTTTTCCAATTGGGGTATTTTCCCATACAAAAAAAATAAATTTTTTTTTTAACTACATTAAACAAAAATTAAAATAATCACATTCGATGTGTTTTGCGATGCTTCACGCGAATCCGACCTCAGAATTGCTCTATCGTGTATAGTTTTTGAGATATTCTAATCTAAAAGCCGAAAAAAGTCGTTTTTTGCCATGTTTTGAAGCTATATAACTATGTAACATATCATTTATTCGTTAAATGTGGCTAAAATACATGAAAGTCATGATCTTTTCCTTTAAAATCTAATTTAAATTATGTTTATATCTTCATGCTTCTAAGAGATATCGTAGACCGAAATATTGGCTAAACGGGTTTTTTGCACTTTTGTGTCTTTTTAGGTTAGGATATCTTTGACGAAAAAAAAGACATCAACATAATTTAAATTAGGTTTTAAAGGCAAAGATTAGGACTTTAAAGTTGTTTACCAGATTTGACGAAACTAAAATTTCTTTCACATTTTAAGCATGTTTAACGAACCGACCATTTTAAAATAAAGCCGTATGCCATACACGTAACAACAACACTCGGGGTGTCAAACGGCTGAATTTACAAGTAGTCGGTTCGTTGAACATGTTTAAAATGTGAAAGAAATTTTAATTTCGTTAAATCTGATAAACAACTTTAAAGTCCTAATCTTTGCCTTTAAAACCTAATTTAAATTATGTTGATATCTTTTTTTTCCTGAAAGATATCCTAACCTAAAAAGACACAAAAGTGCAAAAAACCCGTTTAGCCAAAATTTCGGTCTACGATATCTCTTAGAAGCATGAAGATATAAACATAATTTAAATTAGATTTTAAAGGAAAAAATCATGACTTTCAAGTATTTTAACCACATTTAACGAATAAATGATATGTTACATAGTTGTATAGCTTCAAAACATGGCAAAAAACGACTTTTTTCGGCTTTTAGATTAGAATATCTCAAAAACTATACACGATAGAGCGATTCTGAGGTCGGATTCGCGTGAAGCATCGCAAAACACATCAAATGAGATTATTTTGATTTTTGTTTAATGTAGTTAAAAAAAAAATTTATTTTTTTGTATGGGAAAATGCCCCAATTGGAAAAGGGATTATCTTTAAAAAAGCGCCACCTCTATAATTTTATTTTTTGCATAGAATAACTTCTATTGACATCTATGATAATAATTTACAAAAAAATCCGAGGTACATCAAAATTTGATTTAAATTCTCCCATAAGCACCGTGATGTAGCTAATAGGGATCGCCAATCGATGGGATAATACCTTATATGGAAGTTCCACACAATAAACTACAAAAGTCAAAAGTTGCGGCACGAAAAGTCGTAAGAAATTAACCCTCTAGTGGCTCAGGTAAGCTTCGCAGCTATTCAAAATCTATTTTCGAACAAAAACGGTTATTTCATATTATGTTCGATGCATTAAACCAGTCCAAGAAAAAAAGCATGGCATATACATATAATAGTTGTTGGTCAGCCTTAAATTATGAGCAATTTTAGTAAACATTTTTTATTAAAACATGTACCTTACAATTGGCACTGGAAATGCTTGTCCCGGACATTGCATTGCATACTCAGTGCCCATCGGAATACGCATAGTTCGTACTTTTTCTAGCAAATTCATTTGAGGTGGTACACTGCCAACTGGTTCTATAATTTGAGGTTTCAATAACATTAAAAGGAGCTAGAGATATACAAACACTTAACTAAAACTTTTTAGATAGGTAATATATTGCTAAAAACTGCCGAATGAGAGTGAGTCAAAGATCAACTACTTATTTAACAGTAAAAGATAAATGTTTAAGTGCAAATATGTACCTCACTATTGGTACTGGAAATGCTTGACCTGGACAAAGCATAGCATACTCTGTACCCAAAGGTACTTCCATATTACGAAATTTTTCAAGTAAATTCATTTTTGGCGGAACACTACCCACAGGTTCTGTAAATTTATGATAGTTATATGACGTAAATTTATATAATTTAAGTATTTCTGCTACTGAATGTTGCTGATAGTTTGGGGGAACTCAGTTGAAATAAAAAGTATGCTATATATATTTAGGTACCTCACTATCGGCACCGGAAATGCTTGACCTGGACATTGCATGGCAAATTCTGTTCTTGAAGCTATTTCCATGCTACGAATTTTTTCAAGAAAATTTATTTTCGGCGGTACACTACCCACAGGTTCTGAAAAGTTTAGGTTAATCAAAAAGGTACTAAGACTTAGCTTTCATATAAAATCTGACATATAAAGTTGTTTTTTTTTAATAATTTTTTCAAGAAAACTGCCAAATGTTGAGACTCAAAAGCAACCTACCTATAGGCTGGTATTGGATATGATTGCGCTGGACATTTGAGGCTGAAACTTTGTCCTGTATGTGCACGTGCATTCGAAAGTTCATCGTCTATGCTAACTTTGGGTGGTACGCTACCAATGGGCTCTGCGTGGTAAAGTATATAATACAGCATTTTTCTACTGGTTTAAATTTATTGAAGGCTTAAGAAATTATAGAATGCTCTAAATGTTGGGATCTTGTTGGAGGTTTTTTTGGGGACAGCAACATTTTTAAAAATTCACTTATAAGAAATTGGATTTCTCTCGTTAATGACAATAATTGATACTCAATAGCAAATACGAGTATTTTACCTATGCGATGGTACTGGATAAGACTGCGCTGGACAAAGCAAAGCAAAACTGGTATCTTGAAGTATTTCACGAGTTTGTAATTTATCTTGTATATTGATTTTGGGCTTAACGCTGCCAACAGGCTCTAAAGTTCATACATAGATATAAAAAAATAGTTTTATATTTTCATTTTAAACTTCCAGGCAAAACTGCCAAAATGTTGGATATTGTATGCTATCCTTCACATGCTTAATAATTTTGATTATGTTCACTATTTTAGCTGGCAGACAAACGCGCACAGCAATAAAAAAAAAAAATTGCACCAAAATTGTATAAAATTTTTTGAAAAAACCTAAAAACGTTCATATAACGTATAGAGGGTAGAACGGGGTTAAATCGCCACGGGGTTAAACAACCAATTGCCTCTAATTTTTTTTAATAAAGTCGAATCGAACGACCGTTGGTACAGTAGATAGTGATCGATACAACGCAACTTTGGCAAAAGGTTCCACTACCGCACGTGTGTTATAACCTGAGTTCTGACGAAAGAAAGATTTGACGCGTCCTCGCCGCAATATTTTCAGTCGACAAAAGTTCAAAATTCCACAAATCAGTGAAGTGCAGAAAAAAAGGTAAGTGTTTTCTAAGAGCAGAATTACATGCTGAATCCAAATATGTAATTGGTTTTACTAAATTTTAATTTGTTAAAAAGTTATTCGCTTTAAAATAAATAAAAGCACGTGGCACATCCGCGCGATTTAAGGCAAAAAACTTTTTTCTATAGGATTTTGATGGGAGGTATCTCATTTTCTTCAGAAACTTACGCTGATGTCAAATTTAAAAGAATTTTTGAAATCTCAACGACAGTTTTTTTTTTAAGCCGGGTAAAGTGATTTTTCAGTACAATATTTTTGACCATATTTTTTTAAAGACCAAAATTTTAAAAACAGAAGCCTAAGAAAAAAATGTAAGCCGCAAACTTTATTCTACAGATTTTTCCCTATCATTTGATATTAAGAACATAAAAATGTAACTGCCGTAGAAAAAGTTATAACCTTTCGAAAATGAGAGTGTCTTTTTGGTAGTTTGCACACTTAAATCTATATATGCCAGGTAGGAAAAAAATTAAATAGAACTGTTGTGAACTAAAAAAAAGGTGTCAAATTACTCCTGAGCACTTAATAAATAAGACAAAAAAGTTTTGAAAAAAAATTTATCGACTGTTTGAAAAAGGTCGAAAAACGGTACGGTAACTATACGTCATAAAGCAGTTCTGGGACCAGATTCAAATTCACCACTAATAAAAACATCGAAAATGACTATTTTTGTTTTGTTTTGTTGTGCTTTTTAACAAATACACCGCTTTTCGACCTTTTTCAAGCAGTAGTCGATGAACTTTTTTTCAAAACTTTTTTGTATTATTTAGTAAGTGCTCAGGAGTAATTTGACACCTTTTTTTTAGTTCACAACAGTTCGATTTAAATTTTTCCTACCTGGCATATATAGATTTTAGTGTGCAAACTACCAAAAAAACACTCTCATTTTCAAAAGGTTATAACTTTTTCTACGGCAGTTACATTTTTATGTCCTTAATATCAAATGATAGGGAAAAATCTGTAAAATAAAGTTTGCGGTTTACATTTTTTTCTTAGGCTTCTGTTTTTAAAATTTTGGTCTTTAAAAAAATATGGTCAAAAATTTTGTACTGAAAAATCACTTTATCCGACTTAAAAAAAAAACTGTCGTTGGGATTTTAAAAATTCTTTCAAATTTGACATCAGCGTAAGTTCTTGAAGAAAATGAGATACCTCTCATCAAAATCCTATAGAAAACGCATTTCGCGCGGACGTGCGTGGGGTTAAATAACCAGAAGGAGAAAAAGGCATTGGCCTCCACGGAAAGATCGAAAAAAAAAGATTCTAAAGCAATATTCCGAGCAAAAACCAAGACACGGCAGCCAAAAACAATACTCGTCGCTCCAAAAGAGGTCGTCCTAGAAAAGTAGTACACGTTGAGGAAAGTGACGCCAGCGATTAATGAAGGTCAAGAGAAATTTTTTCAAGTTAATTTTGTTCTTGTGTAACGTTTTGTAAAATTCTGATAAAATAAAAACCTTTAAAATAACAATGTTGGTCACCAGGTGGGGTAAAACAACCATTTCTCACTTTTTGTTCAAATGCAAATACCGGATAAACAATGCAAGTTTGATAAAAAATTTTCGGATGAATTTTGTAACAAAGGGTTCAACGAACCAGGAACATTTTGAATTTTTAAATTAATATTATAAACAAAGTTTTTACAGGGTGCCAAACACAAAAGTGGTTGTTTAACCCCGTTCTACCATACAGCACAATATGATTTTTTTTTTTCATATGAACTTCTATATAAATTTTATACAAAAAAAGTATAAAAGATTTTTATATAGTGATACTATAAAATTTAAACCAAAATAGTTTAAATTGTGTTAATACTTTATATGTATACATTTTATACGAACAAGTATAAATGGTTTGTATACCAAGTTGTAGAATAGATTTTATACCAAATTTGGTATGGATTTGTATTCATTACAATTTGGTTTGAATCTTACACCCAAATTATTTGCTGTGCGTGAAGCTTGATTTCTTTATGTATTAGAGAATATTTTTACCTAAAAGCTGGCATCGGATACGATTGCGCAAGGCAGAGCAATGCAAAATTTTCCCCCACTGCGATATCTATAAATTGATGTTTATCTTGAAGATTAACTTTTGGCCTAACGCTGCCAAGTGGTTCTAAAAAAGATAATAGAGAAGTTTTTGACTCAATATAAAGACGAAAAAACAAATATATTGCCACAATGTTGGGATAGCTTTTTGAAATTTGAAATATTGAACAGGCACAAAAATATAAGATTTCTCGGATGAACTAAGGACACTTAAACAACTTCAGCCAAGTGCCGAAACATGAATAACTTAACACTTTGTCAGTAGTGACAGCTATGACGGAAAAGTGAGGCGTCAAAATTATGGAAGTGAATTATGATATTGCCAGATTTCTGCAGAGTGTTCGTGAAGTGTTGCATTTTTGTAAATAAGTTATAAATCCTTTACCTGAATATAGGCTTTGGATAAGCTTGCGCAGGGCAAAGTATGCTGAAACTCTCAGTGTAACGAGCTTTGACTTGTTTTAATTCGTCGCCAACGTTTATTTTTGGACTAACGCTGCCCACAGGTTCTGAGGAAGAGCGTTTCATACAGATTTATGCTGAAGTTTATATTGATAAAAATAAAAAATTTTATTGGAAAACTGCCTGATGAGCCACACAAAAAACTACACATATACGTATACAAACAATACCTAAAAATTGGCGTTGGATATGATTGTGCTGGACATAAAACGCTTAAGCTAAGTCCACTTTTAGCCTTGATGTGCTTATAATCATCGCCTGCATTGATTTTGGGACTAACGCTACCAACAGGTTCTGCAAAAGTTCAAAGGAATTAATATTTCGCTTTATTAATGAATATATCGAAAACTGCGCTAAATGTGTTTTGAGTAGCCTACATCATGTTATTTTTATTTATATTGTCCTGATCAGGGTTTTACCTAAATATCGGCACTGGAAATGCTTGTGCTGGACATAGCAACGTTATGCTATGTTCACGTTGTACACGAATTGTACGCGAATCATCACCCGAAGTCAGTTTGGGTGCAACGCTGCCAACGGGTTCTTGAAAAATGTAAAATTAAAGCCGCTCAACTAAAAGTTCTATATATCTTCTATGCAAGCCTTGCTGAATGTTGGGATTGGATATATATTTTCTTACTTAAGATATGCATAGATCATCAAACTCTACCTAAAGAATGGCACTGGATATGCCTGTGCTGGACACATAAGTGTTGCGCTATGATTACTGCGTACACGTGGAATTTTTATAGAATCATCGCCAGCAGTGAGCTTTGGCCCAACGCTTCCAAGTGGTTCTTGAAATGAAATACATATTAAATAAGTTATATTGGATTTATTATAATGAAAACTGCCTATAGTTAGGTAGTTTAAATTTGTGATTAATTGTTTATATATTATTTGGGAGGATCTTTTATCTCTGATATAACAATGTTTTGGAAACTTTTCGGGAAAATAAAGTTATCCACAAAACATAATATAAATTTTATATTATAAAAAAATAAGATTTTGTTTATTCCTTCCTTATTGACTTGAAAGCTAACTGACCGATTTTAATGATGTTTTCACTGTGTACTAGTATCGAAAATTTGCTAGTTTATAGGTTAGATATCACGCAATATCACGCCCTCAAAAAGACTAATTTATTTTAATTCTGAAGTTATTCAACGCAGATAAATGAAATTTAGTACATGTGTTAAAAACACTGGAACAAATAATGTTCAATTAAAAAATCGGTAGGAACACGCCCCCAAAAAAATAAATTCAACATATTATCTCTGGAACTACTTATTTATTGTACATGAGTTAAATTTAATAGATGCGTGAAAAACATCAGATTAAATAATGTTCAATCAAAAATTGGGGGGTACCACGCCCCCCAAAAAAAATACATTTCGCATACCTCTGGAACTATTTAACATACAAAGAAGATTGGATTTGGTACATATGTAAAATGCATCAGGACTAGAGCTGTCGGATCACGTGAATTCGTACTACACGTGATCACGTGAATTCACGAACAGGGGTACGAAATCACGTACCCCCAAATCACGTGAATTTAAGGTCCGCACAGGTACGTGAATTTGGTAAAGTTCGAACCTTTGATACGAACTTCGTACTATTCGTACCTCGTACTTTTCGTACCTGGTACTTCGTACTTTTCGTACCTCGTACTTCGTACTTTTCTTACCCCATTTGAGATAGTACGGATATGCCACGCCCACTATTTAACGATTAATAGAAAAAAAATTTAACACGTTATATCTCGAAAACTATGGACGCAATTTCCATGAACTTTAATAGGTAGGTGCACCACATAATTAGCATCCGCTGCCCAAAAAGTGGGCGCGATTGGACAATGCCACGCCTACTTTTTAACGATTCAAAGAATCGGTACTTTAAAACGCTATATCTCCCAAAATATACAAGCTATTTCGATGAAATTTGGTAGAGAGGTGCTCCACATACTTGTCATCCGCTGACCAAAAAGTGGGCGTGATCGGACAATGTCACGCCTACTTTTTAACGATTCAGAGAATGGGTTTTTTAAAACGCTATATCTCCCAAAATATACAAGCTATTTCGATAAAATTTGGTAGATAGGTGCTCCACATAATTATCATCCGCTGACCAAAAAGTGGGCGTGGCATTGCCCGATCACGCCCACTTTTTGGTCAGTGGATGCTAATTATGTGGTGCACCCACCTATTAAATTTCATGGAAATAGCGTCCATAGTTTTCGAGATATAACGTGTTAAATTTTTTTTCGATTAATCGTTAAATAGTGGGCGTGGCATATCCGTACTATCTCAAATGGGGTACGAAAAGTACGAAGTACGAGGTACGAAAAGTACGAGGTACGAATAGTACGAAGTTCGTATCAAAGGTTCGAACTTTACCAAATTCACGTACCTGTGCGAACCTCAAATTCACGTGATTTGGAGGTGCGTGATTTCGTACCTTTAAAGTACGAAGTTCGTACAGAAACAGACAGCTCTAATAAGGACTAATAATATTATTTGGAAAAATTGGCGATGCCACGCCCAAGGCGTAGCAATGCACACTGGGATATGCTTATGTTCTGCATATAAGAGAGTTTCAAAACGTGTATTATTGCATATTCTTACCTAAAAAGTGGCACTGGATAAGCTTGTGCCGGACACAGTATGGTAACCGTATGCTCCAAACGTACACGCATTATTCTGATATTTTCTTCATTGGCATTTATCTTGGGACTGACACTGCCAACAGGTTCTAGGATAATATTAATAAACTTTGTTTAAATTTCAAGTGCAAAGACTAAAATGCTCAAATGAAATAAGCCATTGATCATTGGGATAGGAATTGTATGAGCAAAACTTCAAGCTCAAGCAATAACCTTTAAAACGATGTACATTAGACCGGGTCGATTTTGTATGAAACAAAATAAAATCATCCCGAAACCGACTCAAAAGTTAGAGGGACTCTTAAAACTGATATCTGCATCATTTTTTTTTTTTTTTTTTTTCTTTCCAAGAAAAAACTATGGAGCACTTTTGATACTACTGAAGGCCCATTTTGACTAAAAAAAAAATTTTTTTTCATTACAATATAGATACCCAACGGTGCTTTAAGAATAAAGGCTATGTTCTTACAAAAATTTTGGCGTTTAAAAATTTTAAATTTTTTTTGGGGATATAGATAATATTCGCATCCCAAAATCGATTTTTAACGTTTTTCAATTATGCGGTCAAAAAAACGTTTTTTTTACTCAAAAGCTAGGCATCTAACGTAAAAAGTGTGGAAGGCAAAAAATACTTAAAATTGTCCAAAGAATACGAATTTATTTAAAGTTTTTGGAATTTTTGATTAAGTTTTGAAAATTTCTGAAAAAATTAACACGTATTTTTGGGACAATTCCAAGTATTTTTTGTCTTAAAAACACTTTTTTCGTAAGTTCCCTTATTTTTGAGTCAAAAATCGTTTTTCCGACCTCGTTATTCAAAATCGTAAAAAAATCGATTTTTGGAACAAAATAAAAAAAAAAATTTAACGCCAAAGTTTTTGTAAGATATATATTTCTGAAGCGTTTTCTAATGTTTTTTTAGCCAAAAAAGGCCTTCAGTATTATCAAAAGTGCTACATTGCTTTTTTCTCAGAATGAAAAAAAAAAACTAGTAAGGGTGCAACCTTTAGCCTGGCCAAATACTAAATACCCTTCACTGCAGTATTTTAAAAATGTTGCTTATATTGGAGGTGTCACGCCCTCTTGTCCGATTTCACCCAGTTTTCGCTCAGTGCTTGCATTTATAGATATTAGTGTCTGAGTGAAATTTGGTTGGATTATCTCAAAAAACGTTTTCAGTATAGCGTTTTAAAGCTTTTACTTATATGGGAGGTGTAACTCCCTTTTGTCTGAGTTCATCTAGTTTTAACGCAGAGAGTGCATATACAGCCCTTGTTATTTGAGTGAAATTTTACGTGGATTATCTCAAAAAACCCTTTAAGTATGGCATTTTGAAGCTTTTGCTTATATGGGAGGTGCCACGCCTACTTGTCCAATTTCGCCCAGTTTTTGGTCATAGCATACGCTTGCATCTCTTAGTACATATGTGTATTTTGGTTGCATTATCGTGAAAAATACTCCTTAAGTTGCATTTTGAATATATTTTTTGCATAGGCGGTAGGCGTGTCCGTGTCCGATTTTGCTCATTTTCAATCCCTCGAGCTAACTTTTACGGCAAAGCCACTGTAAGAATATACCCTAGGCGTAGGGTATAACTAGGTGTTGGGTATAAAAAGATGCACATATCGTTTTTAAGAGTCTCTCTAACTTTTGAATCGGTTTCGGGATAAATCTAAATTTCGGCCGGCCTAATGTACATATACAAATACAATCCATTTTAAGAGAAATTTTCAAATTACTGCTACAACCATGTTAAGAGATATATGTCGACCCGTAAACTTAATTTGCAGGTGAGAACGCTGAATGAAAACTTTACTACAAACAGAGACCTTTCAAACGATATGTAAAATTTTTTTAAGTCACATTCGCTTCAAGTCATTCATTTCCATAATGCTTCGAAAAAATTATAAATTGTCTAGTTTTCAAACAACATCCTACGAAACGATATATTGAAAACAGACTTTAACTACGAGATTATCATTTTACCTGAAAAATGGCACAGGAAACGCTTGTGCCGGACATAATAAAGTAGCGCTTGCATTTAAAGGAACTTTGAGAATTCTAGATTCATCACCAGATGTCAATTTAGGACTAACGCTGCCAACGGGCTCTAAGGGATTGAACGAATTTAAGGTATTTAAAATAAAATTTAAATCTATACTCCTCAAAAGTTGGGATAGTGTTGTGGAAACTAAATGGTATCGGTTCAAAATGTTATAATCCCAAAATTTTTAGAGAGATTTTTGGGAGTTTCTGTTTCTTTTCTTAAAGTTTTCACTATTTTCTAGTAGGAACTTTCGAATATATTGTTTTCTTAGTTTAATTACCTAAAAACTGGCATTGGAAATGCCTGTGCAGGACAAAGTAAAGTTACGGGTGTACCAGCGGCAAACGCTAAAACCATAATATTATTGCCAGATAAAAGACGTGGTGCAACACTGCCAACAGGTTCTAAGGATTATAATATTAGATTAGCACTAAGTATTTACTAAAGAAATAATATAATCTTATGGAATCCGAAAAAAAAAACTCTGTAGACTGTTGAGAGAGGGTTTTTAAAGTTTTAGCAAAGACACCAACCTAAACATGGGCGCTGGATAAGCCTGCGCTGGACACAGCATTGTGAGGCTTTCATTAGCGGCTGTAGTGAAACTGCTACTCGTTAGTGTTGTAGGAAATTTTGGAGAAACCCTGCCAACTGGTTCTAAAAAAGTAAGTTTTTTTTGTTTGTTTTAAATTTAGCTGTTTGTAATCAAAGCTTAAATTTTAAAATTTAATAAGAAATATATGCTAAAAATGTATCACTTACCTTTACAGTAGCAAGATTTAATTTTTTGATTTTAACTTTTAAATTTAAGCATGATCTATATAAATTTTTCATGTATTGATTTTATTTTTAATGAAATTATTATTTGCTGCGTTTTACTCAAGCTCAAGTCAAGCATTTTTTGGAAATCAATTAATTATGAGTTTAACATTTATTATTAAATAATAATGTGATTTCTTACAAAGTGTAAAAAACTCTTTTATGTAATTTACCGACGCGCGCACAACAGGGTACCCTATCCCAACATTCAGGCAGTTTTCAATAAAGCTTAAGTAACAACAATTTTTTGAATATTTTTTCTAAATTCCCAATAAATTTTGTAATATGTTTTTTACAAATAAAATTCCAATGTTTTCAATTATAATTTATTTTGTACAAAGAAAAAGATTTTAAGCGAAAAATCTTTTTGATTGCCATTTACATTTTCATTATGTTGATCAAAATATTGTTGTTTTATATTTTATATATAATAATATAGTATAAATTTAATATTTACAATAATCTATGCAATTAAAATGAAAATTTTCTTAGAAAACAAATTGAATAAATTTTCATTTTTATTGCTAAAATTTTTGCAGAAATGTTTTATTTATTCGCGGCATCAATATTACACTGAATATGTTAATTTATACACTTAAAAACATTAAAAAAATAGTGGAATTTTTAGCTTTAACTAAGTAAGCCTCCAAACATTCCATTAAATTTTTAGCTTTTAAGTCTTCGAAAACTAGATTCTACTACAGTTAAATAAATTAATTTTACGCGAGAAAGCCGAACTTTTTTAAAAACGTCTACTTTGACTTTCCAAAAGCTTGATGAAAGTCACATATACGAGGGGCACTACTTATATTTCGGGAACTGGTAACACTAATGTCAATAGCTAAAATCTGGCAACGCCATAATAAAGTTTGACATTCTTAGCATAAACGTACTCACAACGTTTTGACGTACAAGTTCTATTTGTTTTGTTTCCAGTGAATTAAGAAAATCAATTTGGCGAAAAAAGATGATTCGTTCTCCATCATGACAATGCGAGCTCACACACATCTCGTAAAACAGGTGAATTTTTGAGCAGTCTAAACATCGAATTGATGACTCATACTCCGTACAGTCTTAATTTGACACCCAATGACTTCTTCTTGTTCCCGAACTTCAAAGGTAAGCTGCGTGGTCAACAATTTACGAGCGCCGAAGGAGCAGTTGAAGCGTTCAAAAACCATGTTTTGGAGGTGTCTCAAGAGGAATGCAAAAACAGCTATGACAAATGGTTTGAACGAATGCAAAAGTGTATTGATCATCAAGGGGAATATTTGAAAAACAATCAAGCCATTTTCAATTAAAAATGTTTGTTATTATTTGCTATTCCCGAAATATAAGTAGTGCCCTACGTATTCTAGCGTCTGTTTGACAATATTTTTGAGGTTACGAAAATCTAATTTTCTTTTACAAGTATTCTACTCATACTTAAGAATATATCCAAATTAAAAAGCTGGAATTTTCAAATTACGAAAATAATTTTCGTAGGGCTCACGGTTTAGAAAATATTTTTCAAAGTCGAAAGCTTTTAAATTAATAAATAAAACATTTCTGCACTATAGGAAAAAAGTGTTTTTTTTTTCCCGAGAGGTAGCTGTCAAAACAGTTGTCAAAGTAAGCTAATGTGTCTGATATTTATTTTATGCTTTGAAACAATGTTCAGTATACTTTGGAACAAGTGTGTCGGCGTACAACAAAAGTGAGCCAATTTTGGCTCGTCTACAACAACCACAATATTTCAATAATTTGGAAATTTCGCGGAACTACAACAATCACAAAAAATTGTTTTTGTTGTTTTTATGGAAATACCATGTTTTATGTAGACGATCCACAAAAAAAAACTTCCTTAATGCCATAAAATTTGTTGTATGTTGGACTGTAATAACTTTACAAAAAAAAGTCCACCGCTCAATAGGGGGTCTAACCCCCCTTTTTGGGGGTTCAAAGACTAAGAAAAATTCAGTTTTTGATGAATAACTAAAAAATTACTCATCGAACGAAAAAAAAAAATATTTTTTGTGATTGCTGTAGCTCAGAAAAATTTGCAAAATATTGAAATTTTTGTAGTTGTCGAAGACGAGCCAAATTCTGCGCTTCGCTCAATGATTTTGAAACGCTGACACTCTTGCTTTGGAAAATTACCATGCAAGGACTAACACCGGCTCAACGTTTACAAATCGTGGAAAAATATTTCCAAAAATCGCGGTCTTACAGGCAGCATTTTTACTGCCATATCATCTTCAGCGATTAGGCACATTTCTGGTTTAAAGGGTACAGAAGTAAGAAAAATTGCCATCTTCAGAGTGAGAACAATCCTGAAGAGACTTTTCAGGCTCCCCCTTACGACCACAAAAGTTGCAGTCTGGTGTGGCTTACGTAGTTTAATTTTCAAAATTGAAGATGGAGCCAACGTTACCGTCAATTGTGAGCGTTACAAGCAAATTATTGGTTTCCCATGCCAATAACAATCGTTTAGTGCTTAATGGTTCCAGCAAGACGATGCAGAAAGCTATTAGGCGCTTGAAACCATCACTTTATTGAGACGAGCTTTTGATGACCGAATCATGTCAAGAAATGGAAAAGTACTGCAAAATTGGACCCCGACAGTATAGTCTTTATAAATGCCATAAAATTTACAACCTAATATATTCAAAATATTGGCCATTTCATTAACTCTTCTGTTTTATTTGAAAAAAAATTCTATACCTCTAAAAAAAACACATCAAAAAACATAAGTTATTTTAAAGTTTTGTTATCGGACATTTATTTCAAAAAGTAAAAAGAACTTTAAAAAACCTAAAATTATACATAAAAAAAAAAAACTTAAAAAGCATGAAATCAATTTTTGTTTATAAATATACCTTTAAATTTATAATTATTATTTTTTCAAAAACACTTTTTTCCTTGAATTTTTTTATAATATACATGACATGACTCTTATCTGCAACATATTCAAAAATGAAATATCCCAGTGTGCCAGACGGTTCAAATCTCCGCATTTTTATCCGTTACGGATCCGTTACTGATCCGTTGGCGGGAGAGATTCCCAAAAAAAAAGCGAATCGTTTTATTTTTTGGAATTTCTCCCGCAAACGGATCAGTAACGGATCCGTAACGGGTAAAAAAGCGAAGATATGAACCGTCTGGCACACTGGGATTGTACTTTTTATAATTAAATTATTTTATACAATACATATGGGCAAATTAAAGCTCAATAATTCATTTTAATTAATTTTCACATAACTGACAACTTAGTTATAGATCAAGGCTTTAATAACATATAAATCAAATAATTTTTTTGACTTGAAGATCATAAAGATCACTGCAAATTAAAGAAATAGAACAGAAGGCCTGTTTTCTTGGTCATTAAATTTTAATAATTATTTTATTTTATTAATTAAATTTTACACAGTACATTTTTCATGTTTGACAGATAAGGGTCATGTGTCATTTAATGAAGCAAATAATCCACTTTTAAGTACATTAATCATATAGAATGTGACAATTTAATATTTCTTTGCATACAAAAATTAAACTTTAAAGCGCTGTATCCGGGTAAGAGCTTAATAAGAGTGCAACGAGATATGATGATAACATGCTTTAAGTTAAGAATATCTTCTATGTAAAGTACTTGAATTTGTCAGAAGATAATAAATTAGAAAATTTACAAGTATGAAATTAAATAGTTCAAAAAACCAATTCACTAAATTATTGAAAAATTATAAATGTACATAGTGGCACTTCAAGAACTGGAACTTTGACTTATACTCTTGTTTTGCTGTATCGCATAAGCAAAAGTCAGGTCAAATTTCCTTTTTTTGTAAATAATGGCGGCTCGAGTTTTAAAAGTATTAGTGAAACCGACACACAGCAGGTTAGGTTCCGGTGTATCGCCTAAAATTGTCTTTGCAATCGCATAATTTATTTTTGCAATTTTTAACGCGTTACATTCACTTTCGAAATATGCGTTGCATTGCTTTTTAATTTGACACGCGTTGACATTGGTGGCAATTGATTTTCACTGTTTGCAAGTAAATCTTTTTTAGTGCATTTGGTGTAATTTTGTATCTTTTTGGGTCTTGATGCAAACCCGCATTCATGATGATCTTAGGAACTTTTTGTTTTAATAGTTTCACGAATATAAACATTACGAAAGCCATCTATATTTGTATAACATATATCGCCAACTATTAATCTCATACTGGGATCTAAACCAACTTTCGTAACATATTTCGTATCATCAATTGGAATCTCTTAAATTTTTCGCTTCTTTTCGTTATTGGAATTTTTTGTTGATTAATGTTCTACTTTTCTCATTGAAAAGGATATAGCTACACCATCAGTGTTTTTCGAACAATCAAATTTTTTTGTCTTAGTTTCCGGTAATTTAAAATATTTACGACATTCAATGTCTCTATCAATTTTGTCATCATACTTACGCAATTTCAGCCCACAAAGAAGTGAACGGAACGCAGTTGTATCATAATGATTATCATGTGACCCAAATTTATATATTTAATTTATAAGTTTGACTGTAGTTCAAAACAACTAATTAAAAAAAAACTCTTTTAACTAAAAGTGGATTATTTACTTAGTATACTTTAGACTAAAATATATTTTATATTTATAATTTAAATGTCAACTTACCTGTAATTACTAGACGTCCCTTTGTAGCGCTTAATCTTGTCTCACCAGTTAAACGATGTTTCGTGCGACATTGATAGCTTTTATAACCATCTTCTGGGCCAACTTCACGTATATGCAATTCACCAGAAGGTAAAACCAAATATTTTCCATCTATCGTTCGTATTGTGTGTGGCATGTTCAAATAAATTGAATAAGAAAAAAGAATAAAATAAAATATGTGAGTATTTATAGTTTCTATCGAGTAATTAAGAAAATAAAACAACTATAAAACCTCAATTTAAAATTTTAGTAAATAATTTATTATTATGAATTTATTAAAATGCATTGCTGATGAAGTTGTTTTTTAAATTGAGGTTTATTCGTTAGTATAATATTGATTAAATTCAACTTGATTCAAATTACAATGCAAATGAATATTTAATTTTTATTTTTTTAGCATATTAATTTCTTTTTGAGTGGTAAATTCATGTAGCTAAGCTTTTATCAGCAACAGCCAAAAAATATGCAATGTAAAATATTAAAAATTGTTCTGTTATGCAAAGATAAGAAGAATAGAAAGTTTCAGAGAATTATATTGCATATTTTTAGGCTTTTGATGGTATAAGCTTCTTTATTAATTAAACTTTGGTTGTATTGGCATATATTTGCGCGAAAAATCATATTTTTTAAACATTAACAAAAAAATTATGGCCAATTTCGAGTAGATTAAAAGCAATCTACGTATTTATCAATTAAAACCCGATATGAAATTGTGTCATTTGCATTGTAAATTTAAAATTTATTAATAATATAAGGCATGCACTTTTAAAATTTCATAAATATTCATATATTATATTACTTATTTAATAAAACATTATGCTGTTGTTGGTTAATTTTGTAAGCAAAGCATTTGTTTTCAAATTTATTATTGCAATTATTCATGTAGATTATTAATTAAATCGGTTATTAATTTGATTTAATTTTATTTTTGTCAGATTGTTGACAATTTAAATTTATATACAATTGTACATACAATTAATTAAAATTATTCAGCATAATATAATATTTTGACATACTTATATAAATATGTTTACTTGCACATGCTATAGATAATACACCATATTTCGATTAAAATATTTCTTTTTAATATTAAATGATTTTTCACAAATTAAAATGATTTTAATTTTGCTTTTTAAGACTGCTATTTTTGAATATTCCATTAATACGAACTTGTACAGTCAAACTTGCAATGAACAACAACCGACGCGTCGCTACAAATATTAACTTGGAAATTGGTGACATATGTTTCGGCTATTACCACATACACATATATATATTTGCATATATATATATATGTATATAGCCTCATCAGACCTATTTTAGTTAATCTTTACTTCTTACTAGAATCGAACCGCAGCCTTCTGCATTCTAATGAAAGAGTGCAGCAGACCTCTACCACTTAGGCCACGCTACCGATTCTAGTTCGATTCTAGTAAGAAGTAAAGATTAACTAAAAAACACTTAACTATTTATGTTCCTACCCATTGGAACATTAAAGAGCATGAGAAGGCGGATGAAGTGGGCCGCATTGTTGTAGTGACATATGTATCTCTAAAGGTTTCGGGTTCTATTACTGTGCATAGGAATCTTGTACATTTTCTCCGACGACCTGAATTTTGTAAAATATATCTTGGTCCTGGGAACTTATTAAAGAATACGCCAACCCTTACAAGCCACTGGTGTATAGAAACTCAGACAGTGGAATTTTGTGTTCAGCCATTCCATACCATGCGTAACAAGATCTACCACACCCCTTCCGATTTGGTAAATGGCTTTGTATCATGAGTCAATACCTTTCTGAAAATGGTCTAAGCATGAAAATGGGTTAAGAAATTATTCTTGTTATGGGGCATTTTATGGTCGGTCCTTTTTTAAAATTTTCAAAAAATCATAACTTCTTAACCGTGAGACACCCCTTGCAATTTGGTACATGGCTTCGTTTCGTGATTCCATACCATTCCAAAAATGGTCTAAACATGGAAATGGGTTAAGAAATGTTCTTGTTATGGAGTATTTTATGGTCGGTCCTTTTTTAAAAATTTCAAAATATCATCAAATCACTTCTAAACCGAGAGACATACCGTTTTTTCCTCCTTTTCATATGAAAGGTTTGTTTTTTGGCTTTCCAAAATATATATTTTGGAAGGTCAGAAACGGAGGTTATCGACAATTATGTGAGGAGAGTTTGTCACACTTTACCGATTTATCCACAACTCCAAAAAAAACCACAAAAAAAATCTGAAATTTTTGTTTTTTGCCATTTCTATCAGATTACGCATGAAACGCAACCATGCACCAAGTTTGAGCGAAATAATAAGGGGTGTGGCAGATCTTGTTACGCAGATCTAGTTAGGCATGGAATGGCTGCATTTCTTTTACTGTTAGATATTGGGAGAACTTTAGTGAGAAAGACATTCACTTATTTTTTATGGAAGTTTTCTGCTTTGTCGGAAAATTAGTCCGGTAAGTCCAGAGAGCATGTTAAAATACCTTAACTGAAAAGAATGGGTCAAGTTGATTCATAAAATAAAGTTATTGAAATAGCAATAAACAAAGCCCAAGAACCTATTTTGCCAGCCGTTGCGATAAATCATTGATCTGATTGTCTGATTAAATCAACAAGCAGCTTGTTATTTTTTCCTAGTACAAACTAAGCATTATCTTGAGGTATATCATTTTAAAATTTAATCGAAATATGGTTTATTAAAATTACAAAAAAAAAATCATTTATAAACTTTTTAAAAGCTGCATTCAGAGGTGCTGTGCTGTATTTACAAAAAGTATTAGAGTTTTTATAAATGATTTTCTTTAAAAACACAACATGCAAAAAATTCCATTTTTGAAACCAAAGTTATGGCTTCAAAAACAAGCATTTTATAAAACACATAGATAAATAATTTTACATATCTACAACTACTTATATGTATGTATCTACATGAAGGAGGATATTAAGGATAAGGTAAGCCGTAAGGCTTATGGATTTTTGGATAGAAAGGATATTGGGAATTGCGCAAGGATCAACAGAAAATATTTTAACAAAAAACAAAAGAAAAAGTGAACAGATTGAGAATAAAAATTAAAAAATAAATGAACTGAAATTCTTACTAACGACACCCCAAGCTCAACAAAGGACATCAAATGCATCATTTCGCTTTAGCAACACTATAGAACTGATTTCAACTTTATGGCGGATTTTGTAGAAAAACATTTTCATCAAAGCATTAATATAGGAAGAAAGGCAAAGGATTCTTTTTTTTTTCGTTTTTGATAACTTAGCCTATAACAACAAATTACCGGTTTTAAAATGTCCATCATCATTAGTGGTAAAAATTTCATGTTCTTCATCTTGTACCCATGATGCAACCGAAATGAAATCTGCCACAAAAGATGGTATATGACATTTTAGTATGGCGCTATTGCCACGCAAAACAGCCTCGTCCATAACATTAACGCTATAGGATTGTGGTACAACTGTGAATGATGTAAAAGTGAAGAGTTGTCTTTGAAAAACGATGGTAATAATTGTTAAAGAAAAGTATAGGAAAATATAAAGGATATCTGTGAAAACTGCAGGGTAACGAGATAATTCAAAGTGGAAAATCCTTCATGTAGACTACTAACTAGCATTGAATTGAAACTTAAGTACTTAATATGTGCTTTTTTTCCTACCCGTCATATTTTTCGTATACATGCCACCATCGGTGTCAACCCAATCAGTTATATCAACATGATCCGCAACAAAACTGGGTGCTTGACATTTAAATATTGCCGAATTACCCTTGATGACATATTCATCATAGACTTGAGATTGGAAGAATTGATTGACGACTGCAAAATAAAATATGTAATATTCGATAAAGTTTTTATTCTTCTTGATGGATTGAAAAATTTACAGGTAATGGGTGAGCTTCGCCACAATTTTCTTAAAATTGAAAACAAAAAATTATTGATTGACGATTACTTTGAATTCACGATTAACAATTAATGATTTAAATAGGAATTAACGAATCTAAATGAATTAAAAGCCTATAATCGTCAAGTATCCACCATTTATATGCTATAAATTTTTAATCATCAATTTTCAATCATAAAATTTAAGTTTTAAATGAAAATTATGGTTCACCGATTTTTAATCATGAAGTTTGAGTTCTGATTCTTATTCGTAAATGATTCATTGTCAATTTGTCGGAAATAAAATCCTAAATAAAAACTTTAAGTAAAATATCAATCCTCAATGTCAATTGTTAGTCACCAATTGTCGGCTATAAGGTTTTAAATGTAAATTTTGGATTAAGAAATCCGTATAATTAAACATTAGGTATTAATCTTTAATTTTCAAAAATTGATTTTTCAATAGTAAATTGTCAATTATGTATCAATATATTAATCGTAAATTGTCAATCAAAAATTTTTAATTTGTAATAAGTAGTGGCAATATCAATGGCAACTATACGAAATGTTTTAATCAAAAATGGTCGTTCAATCAATCGATCAATGAATCAATCAATCAATCAGTCAAACAATCAATCAACCAATCAATCAATCAATCAATCAATCAATCAATCAATCAATCAATCAATCAATCAATCAATCAATCAATCAATCAATCAATCAATCAATCAATCAATCAATCAATCAATCAATCAATCAATCAATCAATCAGTCAATCAATCAATCAATCAATCAATCAATTAATCAACTCTTCAATTAATCAATCAATCAACCAATCAACCAATCAATCAATCAATCAATCAATCAATCAATCAATCAATCAATCAATCAATCAATCAATCAATCAATCTATCAATCAATCAATCAATCAATCAATCAATCAATCAATCAATCAATCAATCAATCAATCTATCAATCAATCAATCAATCAATCAATCAATCAATCAATCAATCAATCAATCAATCAATCAATCAATCAATCAATCAATCAATCAATCAATCAATCAATCAATCAATCAATCAATCAATCAATCAATCAATCAATCAATCAATCAATCAATCAATCAATCAATCAATCAATCAATCAATCAATCAATCAATCAATCAATCAATCAATCAATCAATCAATCAATCAATCAATCAATCAATCAATCAATCAATCAATCAATCAATCAATCAATCAATCAATCAATCAATCAATCAACCAATCAATCAATCAATCAATCAATCAATCAATCAGTCAATCAATCAATCATTTAATCGATCAATCAATCAATCAATCAATCAATCAATCAATCAATAAATCAATTAATCAATCAATCGATCAATCATTCAATCAATCAATCACAATTAATCAATTAATCAATCAATTAATCAATCAATCAATTAATCAATCAATCAAACAATCAATCAATTGATCAAAATTTTTAATTTAATTAATCGTCAATTTCAATTAAATACTAATACCCCCTGTCAATCGTAAATTTAATCATTCCACTTAAATATGTAGTTTTTCGCTTCAAACTAATGTAAATGATTAAATAAGGAAAAGGGATTGTATGGAATGAAATGCGACAAACTTTATAACATCAAGAAAACGTCTTAATTCTATATCAAAATTTCCAAAACAATAACGTTACCAATATCGTTATCATTAGCTTGTGGGCGTATTATTTCTACACCTTCCTCATCTATCCAAGCCTCGACATCAATAAAATCTGCCACAAATGAGGGAACTAAACACTTCAAAGTAGCTGAATTGCCACGCAAAACAAATTCATCGATCACACGTGTCTGATAGAATTGATGAACCACTAAAAAATAATTTATGTGCTTTAAATTAAATAAGTTAACCAACTTTAAATGAAAAATAAATGAAGTTAACTTTGGGAATGGTGTGGTAGCTAACATTAAAAAACAAACGTTTTTCTTTTATCTAAACTCATTAATACCGATTTCTTTATCGCTATGCGGATAATAAGTGCCACCCTCAGAATCCAACCATAAGTCAACCTGTACAAAATCCGCAACATATGAGGGTATTTCACATTTCATTACCACCGAGTTACCACGTATGACATATTCATTATCAGCCTCAGATTCATAGGTTTGTATGACAACTGTGAAGCAGTGAGAGAGAGAGAGCGAAATTAAATATATAAGTAATGCAAGGAAGTACATAAAAATGGGATGGGATTTTAATTTTTTACTATATATCAAAAAACAACTGAAATATTTTGCAGAAAAGTTGGGTACCATAAGCTTCATCAGAATTGTTACGCCACAATTCCAATTTCTCGTCAATGATCCAGTTTTGAATCTGTACAAAATCCGCAACAAATGAGGGTATTTTACACTTGGCTACGGCAGAGTTGCCCTTAATGACATATTCATTTTCGGCTTCGGTTATATAAAATTGCGTGACAACTGTGAAAAGTTTTCGAAAAAAACAAAAAAACCAATGAAAAATGTGAATAAAACAATAAAAATAATAACGGATTTAAAGGAAATGCGGAGTTCAACTATATGATGGCTATATCTTATGTACTCTATCTACTAAGAGGCAAACCGAACCGTAGTTATCTGAAAATGTTAAAACTTTGCCATCCTCATCAATCCAAGATTCGACGCGCACAAAGTCGGCAACAAACGATGGTATGGAACATTTTAAGACGGCAGCATTGCCTTTGATAACATATTCGGTCATTATTTCGGCCTCGTAAAATTGATTGACAACTGTAAACAAGTGGAATTGTTTGGAATTGAAACAGATTTTCTTGCTTTCAACAAACAACTGTTTTAAATAATTTAAATAATAAATTAGATTATTAATTAATGGAACGTCTGGGAAGTGGAACACTAACTTAAATTAAAACTATGTAATAAGATATAGTTTTTTTTCGAATATTTCGCACCATAATTATCTGTGTGCCTTAATTCATTGCCCTGTTCATCAATCCACATTTCAACGCGCACAAAATCCGCAACAAATGATGGAATGGAACATTTTAAAACCGCTGAATTGCCTTTGATAACATATTCCATGAGTATATCAGCGCCATAGAACTGATTAACAACTGTGTATAGTAGTGTTGGGGGAAAAATGACATAGTAAATATAAAAATAATTAATAAATTATATTAACAAAATATGGGCGGGAACGTTGGGAATGAAACTAAGTGCTAAACTGTATACGCTTAGAAGTAATGCGAATCGCTTTCGTATGTACCAAAACTTTCGGCGGGCAAAAATTCAGTGCCATCACTTGCCAGCCATGCCTCAACTTTAACAAAATCTGCAACAAAACTGGGTATGGTACATTTGAGCACAGCGGTATTGCCCTTTATGACATATTCCGAGACTACCTCGGCCTCGTAGTATTGATTGACAACTGAAAATTATCCAAAAATTATAGGCATATTGTTTCATGATTTTAAATCAAGGGGACTAAAACTTTACAACAGACTAAAGACGCTGTAAAAATTAGCATTTCATAGACCGAATTTCAGATGTAGAAACGCTTTGGAATTGAAACGGAACGCTGTGAAAATGGAACAAAAGCTAAAAACCCATAAATTGTAATGAATGCTAAAAGAAAATCACAACAAAATCAATAAGGAACGCTGTAAAATTAAAACGGAACAAAATGGAAACGAAATTGCTTATGAATAAGTCAAAACTAAAATTACATAAAACTAAATTACAAATCTGTTTATAGGAACTTTTTGGAATTGGAGCGGAACATAGTGAAAATGGAACGGTGTAAAATGGAATTGAAACATGAAATTATGAAAATGGAACGGAACAAAATGGATTTGAAACTTTTCTTATTTATGTACTCGCTAAATTATTTTCTAAGCATTTTTTCTTTTCATATACCCTTCCCCTGTTGTTCATCCAATGTTGCATACAATTCACCAGTCTCATCTTGCCATGATATGACTTGTACAAAATCAGCAACAAACGATGGTATCGAACATTTAAGCACCGCTGCATTACCTCTTATAACATATTCATTATTTACCTCCGATTCATAATATTGTTGAACGACTATAGCAGAGGGGTTAAAACAAAACAAAAATACATAAGAAAAGTCTGTCTAAATAGCGCTATTTTCTATCGGACAAAGGAAAATTATTATATCAGTCTGCCGATTTAAATTTTTTAATTTGTTTGGTAAATGCACGCGCGCAATTTCATCTAAAACAATGTTGTCACTTTTCCCGCTGCTCTCTATGCGCACATTGGTTGTTGCATAAGACAAAATGCAATTTTTTCGACCGACCTCATCACCATCGTCAATGATAATCGTGTGAAAATTCACTCAAGCGCGAGCATATGTTTAATTTTGAAATGCAACTTTAAGGAGGGAGGTAGAGGGCAAAAGCAGGGGAAGAAAATGTTAAAGATTATAGCTGCGGAAAAGTGGAAGTTCTTAACTGAAATGAAAATGTATCTTATACACGCAGAGTTTTTCTCAAGAAGCAGCAGCAGCATGAATTTTTGGAATTAATATGCTCACGAACAGCGCATAGCTATTAATATTTATTAAGATAGCGTCGCGTTCACTGGAAAAATGTTGCCACTTAACAGCTTCCCTGAGAAATTCTAAAACTTACACTAGTTTAAAAGTTACCAGTTCATTAAGAAAGAAATATGAATTTGACTGACAAACTAATGATGCCTAAAAAATCAAAAATTAAAGTAATAAGGATAGTATTATAACTGGAAAAGGATTTATGGATTTTTTTCTAGCAGTTTTTTCTCTTATTATTAGCACAGAAAAGTGTCAAGGACTCAAACTTAAACAAACCATATTCAGTGCCTGGCATAAAATCCTCATTCTGATCGGTATGCCACGATACAACACTGACAAAATCCGCAACAAATGAGGGTATTTCACATTTTAAGACCGCAGCATTGCCGCGTATAACATAGGCTTTATTTACATCGGTATCGTAGAATTGAGCAACAACTGGAACAGTGAAAATTTCATTTAAAATAATTGAAATAAGAAAGATGAATACAAAATTTTATAAAAACTTTAACGATAGTGAGGACAAACTTCCCACTAAATTCAAATAAAATTAAAAGCGAAAAAATCTTTAATGGTGGAATATTATGAAACTGGAAAAATGTGGGTTTATGTTTGAATCTGATTTTTTTATGTTTTCGAGTAGATTTTTTTAAGATGTTTTTGTAGCCGCCTAAAATTTAATATATTTTCTGAGTCTATTCGAAAGTACCCGGTGCTTTGTTTTAGTGTTTTTTTTTTAATGGTTATTGTAATTTTTGTTTTTTTATTTTGTTAAAAGTGAAATAATTTACAGTGATCTTAATGTAAAGCAATGCATTAACTGTTAAATTCTAAGATTAAATTGTAAGATTACGGTTGGAGCTCCATAACCTGTCTATCCTGTCTATACTGTCAGTCAATTACATTGGTAAATCTAACATCTATATATTAATATGAATGGCAAAAATTTGTCTTACCTTTTCTGCTATGTTAGAAATGGAGCACTACTTTGAATTATACACCATTAGAGAGGTATTTGTGTGTAAATGTGCACAAAGTTAAAATTATTTTAATATTTTGGCTTTAAATTTTCAATATTAACAACTACAAAATACGCGGTAACACAGAGCTGAAAAGAGGATACAGCACAAAGAGAAAGACAAAAAGCTGACTGAAACTGATTTCATGTTTTTATACCCTACACCCAGGGTATATTCACTTTGTCCTTCCGTTTGTAACGCAGAGAAGGAGGCGTGGCAGATATAGAAAGTATATATATTCTTGATCAGCGTCACCTCCTGAGTCGATATAGCCATGTCCGTTTGTCTGGCTGGCTGGGTGGCTGGCTGGCTGTGTGTTGAAATACACTTTTTGGGAAAACAAAGCAAGATAATTCAATGAAATTCGATACTCTGATAGCTCGGGGGATTGAAAATGAGCGAAATCGGTCAACGGACACGCCTACCGCTCATACAAAAATAAATTCAAAATGCAATTTTAGGAGTATTTTTCACGACAATGCAACCAAAATACGCACAAATACTAAGAATTGTAAGCGCAAGCCCGAACGAATTCGGACAAGAGGGCGTGGCACCTCCCATATAAGTAAAAGCTTTAAAACGCTATAATGAAAGCGTTTTTTGAGATATCTGAACCAAATTCGACTCAGACACTAAGAATCATAAATGAAAGCTCTCAGCTAAAATAGGGTGAAATCGGACAAGGGGGCGTGGCACCTCCCATACAAGCAAAAGTTTCGAAATGTTATACTGAAAGAGTTTTTTGAGATAATCCCACCAAACTTCACTCAAATACTAAAGACTATAAATGCACGCTCCAAGCTTAAACTAGAAGAACTCGGACAAGAGGGCGTGGCACCTCCTATATAAGCAAAAGCTTCAAAACGCTATACTGAAAACGTTTTTCACTCAGACACTAAAAACTATAAATGCAAGCTCTGGACAAAAACTGGGTGAATTCGGACAAGAGAGCGTAGCATCTCCCATAAGAGCAAACTTTTAAAAATACTGCAGTGTAGGGTATTTAATGTTTGGCCAGGCCAAATTTTACACCCTTACTAGTTTGTTTTCTTTTCGTTTCACATTTGTTATTGCACCAGAGATGATAAATCAGCGTTTCTATTTTGTACCAAATAGCAAAAAAATGTACTAAAACTGTCCAAAAAGTAACAAATTATTTGATACATTTGTGATCGAATTGTGACCATTGGGCGATTCTAGTACAATTAAAAGCTTTAAACACTAGAAAACTAAAAGATCCGACGCTCTTCATTCGGAACAGTCTCTTTTTATGTCGCTGCCCTTGATTTTACAGGTTTCCCAGTTCAAGTTAAACCTTTTTATGATGTGATTTGATCTTTTTTCGAATCAAAATAAACCTTTCTTCAAATCAAAATTAACTTTGCAAAAGATTAACTTAAAATGATACATTGTACCTTTAGCAACTATCGTTATGAAACTTGGTATGTGGAAGAACACCAAACACCATCCAAAATGTGGAGGGAGTTACTGAAGCCATTTGAAAAAGGCTAGTTTGATTTAGAAAAAAGATTAATTTGATTTGAAAATATCAATTTGATGCGAAAATGTTTAACTTGAAGTGGAAAACCTGTATTTGAGGTGTACATGCGAAATGTATTTTTCTTTACTAGAATCGTCCAATGGTTAAAATTCTTCCACAAATGTATTAAAAAATGTTGTTACAGTACATTTATCGTTTTTAATACAATGACGAATGTGAAACGTAAACAAAATAAAAACACGCTATAAGAATAGCTTTATTATTTGTGCTCTATCCTCTTTTCAGCTCTGTGTGACTGCTTATGGGCAACATATTGAAATACTTTTTACTTTGTGCACATCTACACAGAAATACCTTTCTAATGGTGTATAATTCAAAGTTGCACTTCATTCCTAACATACACACAAAAAAATATTGAACATAATATTTATGAACGGCATTCATACATCGAAATTCATTGATTTTCAAATAAAAATTTTACATTAAAATTTTTTGATTTTAAGAACGATTCATTAATCGTAAGAACATGAATTCATAAATATTTTTCTATGAAGAATTTTTTTATGAATTTCCGTTCTTAAATTTTAAGAACTTTTTCGTATGCGTAAGACGTTTCATAAAACTACAGATCAAATATTTTATGTATGTTTACATAAAATTAAAGAAACGTTCATAATTTTTTAGAAAAGGTTTCATCAACTTAAAGTATTATTTTCAGTTTGTATTTCATCTACACCATTTGGTTCTAGACTGGTTTATTGTAAATTTCAAATAAAGTATTGTTGAAAGTTCCTTTCTATGTCGCTTTTAACATCATGCTATGTATTCTAAGCATAGTTTCATGCTATGGTAAGTATTTATTTGTCCAATGGGACACTAGCGCTTCATAAAGCTTTCTCCAGCATCAAGCGCTTACTTTCTTTAAGACGCATTACTTCATTTTATTATTGTATGTCCTTGGTATTGGAACATGAGCGTTCTCTACATAAAAAAAAAAAAATTATAATAAAAAAACTTTCACCCGCACTGGGGTTCGAACCCGGGAACCCAATCGCAGAGAAATATTACTGGCTCCCTTATCACATACGCTACAGACTCCTCTGACGTTTTTGTGTAAAATTTGTATTTTAAAAGTTTGATTGAATTTTTTTGTTTTGAAAAAAAAAAAAAAACAATTTATGAATTTCATTCATAGATTTTATGAACGTGTTGTTACGTTTTAAAAATGATTCATAAAAAAAAATTTACGTATTTTGTTCTTAGATTTTAAGAAAAGTTCTTACATTTTATGAGTAATTCATAAGCGAACGTATGCGTTATTTAATGTATGATTGAAAATACTTATAATCAATGAATGCTGTACTCGGCTCATATTCGATGAATTTTTTCGTTAGAAATAATACATTTTTCATTAATATTATGTCCTTTTTTTTTTGTGTGTAGTATAAATAGGAGGACAAATTTTTGTCTTTCGTATTAATATAGATATGTGATTCTAAACAAATCAATGCAAAACATTAAATGAAGTATGCTTCAAAGTTGTTCTGAATGTCAGCAAAAGCGTCTGATGAGGTTTGCCTTATGGTGAGTCCCGAAACGAGTAACGCAAACCAGCATTCCAATAATTTTTTTTTGTTTTTCTTTTAAGCATTTTGCCTTGTTTATGAAACTTTGTTGATGTTTTACATAAACACATTGAACAGTAAGCTTAAACCAACAATGTCATCTGATACATGCTTCTTTGGTAGCAAATAAAAACTACAGTTTTTCGAATATTGAAAAACTTTAAAAAAGGCAGGCTAATAAAAGAAAAATTGAAGCAAAACCTAAAACGAAATCAGCCCTATCCTAGCAAATGTTTCTATTGCATTGCTTTACCAATATAATGTATATCTGATTAATTGATTATTTTGTATTAAAAATTTTTTTTCATTGCACTTTTTTTTCAAAGCCTTTGGTTGATTACACATTTAGTAGTGTTTTATATATTTTTCAGTAAATTTTGTGTAATGGGTGTTTCTTTTTTTCTTTTCTTGCGTATATACAATTTTTTCATTTTTTTGTTTTCATTTGTGTCTTTGTGTTGTTATGGTTACTTGATTGATTAGCTACAAATTAATTGAACAATCAATAAAAGAATATCTTCAATTATTATGTATGTATTATACACCAACAACAACAGTTTTTACAACAACACACCATATTCAGTGCCCGGAAAGAAATTCTCTTCCTGATCTGTATGCCAGGATATGACATTAACAAAATCCGCAACAAAGGATGGTATATCACATTTCAAAATGGCCGAATTTCCACGTATCACAAAAGCTTTGTGAATATCCTCTTCATAGTGTTGGGAAACGACTGGAAATGCAAATTGTTGTTAAAGAAACGGAAACAAAACAAAATAAAGGAGAAAGTGTATGCAGTAGAAGAAGTTTAAAAAAACAAATCAAAATATAAATATGAAATTGAATTTTCGAGTTTAATGTGAAAATTAGTAGTGCGTTGCATGAGTGCTAACAAACCAAAGATGGAAATGATAATATTGAGAAATGATTTTTTCTGTTCTTAATTTTCTTAAAATCAAGGAAATGACTGGTGGTATTTGAATCAACAGTATAATTTTTCTACGCGTGCTTTTTAATTCTAAAATTTTTCAAATCGACAATTTAAATCCTTTTTTTTTGCACACCATATTCAGTTCCAGGAAAGTAATTCTCTTCGCTATCTGTGTGCCAGGATACGACTTCAACAAAATCGGCAACAAATGAGGGTATTAAACATTTAATCACCGCCGAATTGCCACGTATAACATGTTCCTTATTAACATCGGCTTCATAGTATTGGGCAACAACTGAAAATTTTGGTACGATGTAGTAGATGGGTTAAATTTTATAAGAAAACTCATATATAAAAATTAATGAGATGAGATAATTTTATAAAAGAAAAATTTATTTATGTATACAGCACATTTTATGGTATTTTATCTTTAGCAAATTTATTACATTTAAAGGTTATCGTTTTGAAAATGTCCTTTTAGCAGCTAACATTCCGTTTTCTATTAATCCTTAAGAACTATGCAAATAAAATCAAAAATATATAATCACTTATTACTAAATTTTGCAACACATTTTGTTTTTAATATAACAATAAAGGGTCGTGGAAAAAAGTTGTAAGACACTTTAAGAGCATTCTACGGATAGATCCACTTCTCCCACATGTAAGTTTTTTTATGTTTTTTTTTTTACTCTTGTAAGCAAACGATGAAGCCTTTTCCTCTAGAAGTCCTCCGTGATTTATGCACGACATCTACGAAGTTGTCCATAAGCCCCTTGAATCCTCATAGCGTGGAGTAAAAAACCTCAAAAAAATAAAAAAGCGTTACGCTTGCCTAAACCTCCCTCCTCGGAACGTCAGGAAGTTTATGCGCAGCACCTGATACAGGCATGTTCTCGATTCCGATTTCGGCATATAAAAGATTTCCCTGCAGTAAAAATATGAGACAGTCTACAATAAATACTAGTTGACGGTTAATACTAGCCCGAAACTAGTGAAAAAGGGATGCAGTGGGGGCTAGTGACGAAAAAAAATTACAATTTTTGTTTTTTTTCTTTTGAAATAATTTGCGTTTTGTGTCACTTGAATTGTGTGTCAAAATATATTGTGGAAAAAAATGAAATTATTGATTCCTTTCTTGATAATGCGGTTAACTTTAGGTTGTTAGTAAGGTTGTTTTGTCCACATTCTAATTTAATTAATATCTGCGTCGTTTTCGATATCAAAACAAAAATTTTCTTCATCTAACAAACATTTTTAGAACTTTCGTAAAACTTATGTGGATTCTATTTCTTCAGCATCAACTATTGGTTGACTAAAACTTAACTAATTTAATTTGGGGGCTTAACTAATGGTGAACTAATCACAGAAAACAAAATTTTGTTGGTAAAGCCCTTGTCAATAATTACCAAACTAAACTTACTAAAATTTATCCAATGAAATTTGAGGGTTTAACTAATGGTTAACAAATGACAGAAAACAAAATTTCGTTGGTAAAGCCCTTGTCAATAATTACCAAACGACTGTCAGTTTGGGACTAAGTCATTTAAAAATTTAAGTCGTAAGGACATGAAGTTTACTCCTACATATTATGTGTTCATTGAAGTTATCATCTTTTTCGAGGAAATCAATTTTTTTGATGTTTTGTTCTACAGAAGACTGTACAGTATATAGTATCACAAAAAAAAATGGTCGAATGTCCGCCCCCAGTTTGAAAGCTTATATTGAAAGGTTTTTAAGGAAAAAAACATTTTTTTTTCGGCCTCTAAATTCGATGCAATTTTGTTTTTGAAAAACAGGATGTTTCAAAACGAATATCGCCCCTCAAGACTATGCAATATTTTTTTTTAACATTTGGCCTTTCAAACAGTATGCAAATAAATAATAAAAAAAAAGAATCTAGTTTTAGGGGGCAATTTTTGTTCTTGAAACATCCTGTTTTTCATATTTTGTTCTGAGGTTTTAGATTCGCTATAACTTCTGCAATTTCAACTATTTGAGGAAACTTCGTCGAGATGAATTTTATGATTTTTTGTAGGCTTCAATTTTATGAAGTGTCCTTGGCACCTTAGGGTGGTAGAAACTGAGATAATGAGTACAACTTGTCGAAAAAAACATTTGAGATAAATGACTTCTATGAATGAAATATAGCCCATGCCGAGACATTGACGACACATACTATTCTTGTTGATCAGGCGTCAAATGGCGGAGGTATAAGAAAAAAAAAACAAAACCGCATCGAATCTAAAGGCTGAAAAAAATGCTTTTTTCCGTAAAAATCTTTCAATATTAGCTTTTAAACTGGGGGCGGACATTCTAACTTTTTTTTTTTGTATGGGGGTCCATACTATCTACTGTATTGTTACTTACTCGGCCAGACTAAGAAATATTAATACTAGAAATCATACCCGAGTTATCACAGTTTTGCACCTACCACGTCAAATGAAACTTAAGTGGAAGACAAAAACTTCTTATGAGTACTTTATCTCCTCTCGGAGCATACTGCATCCACGAAACTTTTATATATTGCACGGCGACTAGCTAGTACCTTGAATTCTTTCCAAAATTTTTCCGCTTCAAGATATTTCTTCGGATACCAACGTTTTCTGTTACCTTGAGTGTTCTACTCGAATACTTGACTTCCATTGGTGGCTTATGTGTACGGATGCACTAAGTATTTTGTGTTTTCAAGATGATGCCATTTGTTTCATTTATGTTGACTTTCAGGTTTATCTTTGTTGGTTATAAGACACTAAGTGGTTTTTGTTATCTAATCGCTGTAACATCAATGTTTTTCATATCAAACACTTTGAAAACATTCCATTTTAAAGTATACCAATAACTTTAGTGTATATATTTTAAGTGAGATCAGGGTTCAAATTTTGTATTTACATTTCATACTTGACAATTTTATGAATAAGAATGACGACACACTCTTGTAAACATAAACTCTCAAAGCCTACAAGTTTCGACTCTCTCACAAAAGCCCTTAATTAGTCTTAATTAAAGAAAATTTAATTGTTTAATTTAAGAACCTAATTCTTGTCATTTTTATTACACTACAATAAGACTCTATTTAATTATTAAATTAACATTGACAATGAAGAGACATGCCGTAGTTAATACATTTAATAAAAACTTCTCTCCTGAGCATAAAAAACATGAACATTTTTAATAACCATCATGTTGACAACACCCTGTGACACCCAATGGGATGTGAGACCAGAGCGCAGTGACATTCTGCACAACAGTCTGTGCTTCTTGTGTCTGCCTACATTTTGCCAACTCACTCAGCAAGTAAATATCCGTATGGTAAGCCCACTTCCGTCTATTTAAATTACACTAAACTGAAAAAGTTAACAGCATTTTAATGTAATTAAATAGCAATCATATTTTGCTCCACTGGTGCTTTTTTCTTTCTTTTTTCATAGCATTTTTGATGAAACGTCATAACCGTGGAAGCTTCCACTTAGTTGACGTGACATGTCACTATTAGCTGCTGCTAACCTACCTGCTGTTCGTGTTGTTGACTTTATTTTCTTCTAAGCTTTTTTCTTAAACTGTCTGCCTGCCTGACTGGCTTCTAAACGACACTTCATTTTATCAAATTTATTAAAAATTTTCCCAAATTATGCAAAATGAAAAAAAAAGCGCAAGAACATGGGAAAAAAGTCCAGAAAGCGTAGCAAAAGCAAATGTTTTAAGGTAGTTAGCCAAAATTTGCTCTGCTTGGTTACACTTAACTTGACGAGGCCTAAAATAAGCCATGTTTGCTACCTGCTGTTTTATTTTGGGCACAGAAAAGGGTGTAGCAGGGTGTGGTGGTTGTTGCTGTTGGTAGCAGGTTGAAAAAGTGATTAATTGTGATTAGTCAGTGGATTTTGTTCACCTTAAAGTCTTTTGTGTTTAGATGTTTACTTTGACTAGAAATTATGCTAATTTGTATGAAAATTTTAATATCTTTAGAATTCTGGTTAATTGTTTTTTCTTTAATTTATGTTTTCTTTTAATGAAATAATGGGTTTTTTATTTGGAAACTGGTTTTTTTGTGATAAATATACCAATTAATAGGCGTGTGAAAAAAGTTTTATAGAATCTTCTTTGTTAGAGCACATTTGCATAACTTTTTTTTTTTTTTTTTTGAATCAAAATAAATCATTTAAGAACATTTTCTTTGCTTTTTAATTGACACGCATTACCCCACTGTGCCTATGCGTTCAACGTTCACTCATATCGGTCGTTTGTTGCAATGCCTTAATAACTCAAAAAACCAATATCTATATTACATTACTTAAGATACTGACAGGGGCTGCTGAAGCACTATTCAGCCCCTCTCTCTTACAGGAGTAATAAAGCGGAAGCCCAACGTAGGCAAATTAAAAGAGATGGCATTAAATGCCTTATAGGGAACCCCTTTGATGCAATGCCAAAAACGGTTTCCTAGGGGGGTGGTCCCGATGAAGAGGAAGTGTTTTTAGTCTGTAGGACGTTTAGAAGAGTCCAACACGACGGGTACCGGTGACGATCGGGCCTAAGGGCGCAAATGTTTTTTCACTCCTCATCCGCAACAAAAAAAAAAAAATATTATATTACCAAAAAATCTTTTCTGCAAGACTGTCACAGCTCAAAAAACCAAAATTTTGAGAAAAATACTATTATATTATGCTTTCTGCAAGTCTGTCATAGCTCACAAAATCAAAATTTCGAGAAAAATGCTTTCAAGTTACTTCAGCAAAAACTGATTGCTGCAAGACTGTCATAAGTCAAAAAATCAAAATTTTCAGAAAAATGCTTTTATATTACATTAACAAAAACTGTTTTCTGCAAGACTGTCATAACTCAAAAAACCAAAATTTCGAGACAAACACTGATATATTTCATTAGCAAAACTGTTTTCTGCAAGACTGTCGCAATAGATAGTCACAAAAAAAAAGTTCGAATGACCACCCTCAATTTGAAAGCTAACATTGGAAGAATTTTAACGAAAAAAAAATTAATTTTTTTTCGGCCTCTAAATTCGATGCGGTTTTGTATAGTACATAGTTGTAAATGTCTCAACATAGACTACATTTCATTCATAGAAGTCATTTATCTCAGATTTTTTTTTCGACTAGTTGTACTCATTATCTCAGTTTCTACCACCCTAAGTACACCTTATGGAATTGAAACCCATAAAAAATCATAAGATTCATCTCCACAAAGTTTCCTCAAATTGTTGAAATTGAAGAAGTTATAGCGAATCTAAAGGCTCAGTACAAAACATGAAAAACAGGATGTTTCAAAAACGAATATCGCCCCCCACGGTGCTCTTAAACAGTCGATAGGTTTTTTGGCTATGTGGAGAAAATCTGTGAATGGGGTTTCATTTGTATTAGTTAAGTGGTCTGAAAAATGCAAACCCCGAAATCGTAGCTGATCATCCCCGCGAAATATCGCAAAAATACATATCTCATATAAACAAAAAAAAAAATCGAAAAAAATACGCAACAAACAAATATAAAAATAGTTATTTTTAATGTATTTTGCAATGCTGAATCCAAATCCGGCCTTAGAATTGCTGTATCTTATACGGTTTTTGAGATATCTTACCCAAAACAAGGAAAAAAAGCCGATGGTATGTTTTATTGCTGTATTTTGAAGCTATATAACAGGATGTATATCCGTAAATTCTGATGCAGAAATGGAAAGCTTTAAGCAGTCTTCTAAACCTATTTCAAAAAATGTCGGTATCTTTATTTTTCTCGGAGATATCCTAACCTAAAAAGTTTAAAAAGTGCAAAAAACGTGTTTTGTCATTATTTTAGTCTACGATATTTCGAAGAAAAATTAAGCTATTGATATAATTTAAATGTGGTTTTAAAGAAAAAGATTGGAGCTTTCAGATAATGTATCGAATTCTGCGTATGAATGTTCTATATTCTAGTTATATAGCTTAAAAATATAGCAAAAACGGTATTTTTTCCTTGTTTAGGCTAAGATATCTCAAAAACCGTATGAGATATAGCAATTTTAAGGCCGGATTCAGATTCAGCATTGCAAAATACATTAAACATAACTATTTTGATATTTGTTTGTTGCGTTTTTTTTTCCGATTTTTTTTTTTTTTTTATATGGGATATGTATTTTTGCGATATTTCGCGGGGATGATCAGCTACGATTTCGGGGTTTGCATTTTTCAGACCACTTAACTAATACAAATGAAACCCCATTCACAGATTTTCTCCACATAGCCAAAAAACCTATCGACTGTTTAAGAGCACCGTGCCCCTAAGACTATGCAATATTTTTTTTTAAACATTTTATTTTTCAAAGAGCATGCAAATAAATGAAAAAAAAAAAAAAAATATTGCATTATCTTAGAAATCAATATTCGTTTTTGAAACATCCTGTATTTCATAAGTCGAGACATTTACAACGATATACTATACTTGTTGGTCGGACGTTAAATGACGGAGATATAAGAAAAAAACCAAACCGCATCGAATTTAGAGGCCGAAAAAAAATTTTTTTTTTTCCTTTAAAATCTCTCAATAGTAGCTTTCAAACTGGGTGTGGTCATTCAACCTTTTTTTTATGGGGGTCGCAACTCAAAAAACTAAAATTTTGAGAAAAATGCTTTAAAATTACTTCAGCAAAAACGGTATTACTTTTGTCTACATATTAATACGCAAGACAAAAATTTGTCCTACCTTTTATACTATGTTAAAAATGGAGCACGATTTTGAATTATACACCATTAGAAAGGTATTTGTGTGTTAATGTGCACATTAAGTCAGGTAAAATTAATTGCAAATTTTTCAATATTAGCAACAACAATATACGCGGTCACATAGAGCTTAAAAGAGGATACAGCACAAAGAGAAAAACAAAAAACTGACTGATACTGACTTCATGTTTTTTTGTTTTCTTTACATTTCACATTTGTCATTGTATCAGGGATGATAAATGAGCTTTTCTATTTTGTACCAAATAGCAAAAAAAAAGTACTAAAACTGTCCAAAAAGTACCAAAATTATTTAAAACGTTTGTGTTCAAATTTTGAGCACTCGGCGATTCTAATAATCATGAAAGCATGTGAATTGGCCTTGAGTGGAACTGTTATCCTATTGACAGGGGAAAAATAACCTTTTCTTGAGTTATGACAATCTTCTTGCAAATTTAACGTTTTATGAAAGCTGTAAATAATATTATACCGATTTTGGTGATGAGAATAGCGAATATGATTCATTTGAAAAATATCACCAGCATGAATCACAGAAAATCTCCTTTCTTTTTCGACAATAATGTCACAATACAAAATTTGCAATTTATTTCTAAAAAATCTGTAATTTTATAAAATTGTAATTTTTTATTAGTAAATTATTCTCGAATTTAAAAACCACGGACAACTTTTTTGCTGATTTTGTTTCTACAATAATATCACATCTCAAAATTTGTCAGGATCTTAGTTTGAACAAATTTTCTAATTTTTTTTAGTTATGATAGTCTCTCATAACTCTGCAAATTTAACTACGAAAAACTAATTTTTGAATTAAGACAGTCTTGCAGCAAACGAGCGATATAATTTTCTTAAATTCCAAAAAGCTCTTATTGCGTACTGTACCTACATTCTGAGCAACGTGCATAACTCCTTGCATTGCCACAATTAATTAACTGTTATTAAATGAAGCGTCAATTGCAACATAATTTGTTGCAGTAACGACGACGACAATGCAACATAATAAATGAGGAAGTTACATGTGTGTAAACTAGTTAACTGTAAATGAAAGCGAAATTTTACAAAAAAAAAAATGAAGTATCAAATGGCAAACAATCAAAATAAGAAATGTCTACAACAATAGCGGGAATTTTAATCAGAAACGTTCACGCATACCAAAATCTAAACGCGAAAATAACAGAAATAGCAGTGTTGCCAATTAAAATGAAAAATGATATGTGACACGTAATGGGTGGGAGCTAAATTGGATACAAAAGAGCTCTTGGTGACTTGTTAAATGCAGACATTCACTCAGAAAATAGTTCTTACTTATATGTATACATTAGACTGGCCTACAAACGTACGCAAAACATATTAAGTATTTGTTTTTTCAAGCAACATATGAGAGGCACAGCTTGTGCACCGTCCAGACGCTCAAGCTTTGCTGTTCAAAATGTGTTTGCGCAAACTGAACCTTTTAAAATTCAAAAGAAACACAGGTCATACTTTAATCAAGCTTTGAACACTAGAAAATTATAGTTTACTTTTCTAACTTTAAATTTCGAATTTTTCCCAAAAAAATTTGAAATTTATTCCAAAAAAGTATGGTTTAAAATTCTTACTTTTTTTGGCATTGTTCTATGTAAATACTTTTTGGCTTTAAAATCAAACTTAAATTTTTACTGTGTGCAATAGAATATCTTATACTACGTTTTCACCGAAGATTTATGAGGTGATTTATGGTTGTTTGGAGATTTAGCTCTAAGTCTCGTTGTAAATCACATGACTTACCATACAAAAATAAATCTATGTACTTCTGACAACATTCATTTCAAATCGTCTTATAAATCTCAACTGATTCACTGATTTTGGCTATTTTCGACCAAATGGCACCGCTTTACTTTAACAATGTGCAATAAATGTAATTTAAAAAAAAGGAAAATGTTAGTTTTGCCACAAATGACAATTTAAATTTTGCCGCTTATGACATTTTCTGTCAAAAATAAATCTCTTTCGGGCGGTGATAATGGATAGGATTTAACAACGAGATTTATAAATCTCATCACAGCTAACTCTCAGGTGGAAACGTATCATTCTTACTAATTAATTCTTTTCATCAAATTTTACCAATTTCCTATATAATATTTGTGGTACGCATAAGTTTTACTTGAAAGTTTTTCTTAGTGTATAATGTAGAATAGAAATGTGTTGCAAAATTAATTAATAATAGTCAATTTAATAATTAATTAAAAAAATGTGTGCATACATAGTATATATTAATCTTTTATTTTCATATTAGCAAGGATTTAGTGTTGCATTATTCGAGAATAGACATTTTCTTCGGCATAAAATTACGTTAAAGGTTATTAAAAGAGAAACGAAAGCGAATTTCCAACGATGCAGAACTATCTACTTGGATGTGGAGATTAAATAACGGCGAAAAGGTGAAAACCAACGCTCTGAGGGCCCAGACAAATTTAAAAGACAGCTGAAAATTTTTTTTTTTTTTTTTAAATTTGAAAAATGGAAGCAAGTTTTTAGTAATTCAATTAATAACACAGGGCAAAAATTGAAAGGTTCAAATTTTTGAATGAAATCTAGATAATTGATATCAAATCTAACATTTTAGACACATTACGCGTATTCAGAAAATAAGTGTAGTTCAACTCCATCGTGTAACTCTAATCTTCCTCTTTAAAACTTACCTTTTAACTTTACCAACTAGATCACAACCTTCGGAGATATCTTCCATTGAAATATGATATAAAATGAATTGAATTATGGTATTTTTACTTCAATGCATAATATTTCGGAAATGAATGATATAATTGGAAAAGTATAAAGGTAAAATTTAACCAAGCTACCTGATGCCCTTGACAAAACTGAGCTAAACTACTACCTGAATATGTGTCATACGTCTGAAAATAGCGTTTTCTGCACTTTAAATCAAGAATTACTCGGATCACAGACCTGATAGAGAGAAACGGTTGCCAGATTCGGAATCAGTAAGTGCAAATTAACAAAAAAAAGTTGTAAGACCTCATTCAAAATTTCCCTTCAATTTGTTGCACAGTGTACTAAATTAATTAGATGGGCGATAATTTTAATTTTAGAGATTTCTGTATTCCAACATCGAATTCATTTCTCAAGGCATCTTTAATGTCACTGTGAAAACCCGTTTTTAAAAATCTACAAAATGCGGAAAATTAAAAAAAATACTGTCCCTATTTATTCAACCTTTATTTTTATTAGTCCACGCTTAGTTCGAAAATACTTGATGAAAAATTATATTGTCCGTATTAGTTGAATTTTTATTTTATTTTACTTGTCCTCGCTTAGTTTGAAAATTCAATGAAAAATCCACAAAATAGGAACAAAATTTTGTTTTGTTTGTCCACGCTTAGTTCAAAAATATATTAAAACATCCATAAAATAGGAGGGATGAAAAATTGTACAGTTCATGTTTATCCAACCTTTATTATTGTTTGTCCATGCTTAGTTCGAAAATATATTGAAAAATCTACAAAATAGGAAATATGAGAAATCGTACTGTCTATGTTTGTCCAACATTTATTTTTGTTTGTCCACAAATATTTTGAAAATATATTGAAAAATCTACAAAATAGGAGAGATGAAAAATTTTACTGTCCAAGTTTGTCTAATATTTATTTTTGTTCGTCCACGCTTAGTTTGAAAATATGTTGAAACATCACTAAAAAAGGAGAGATAAAAAATTGTACTGTCCAAGTTTGTCCAACATTTATTTGTGTTTCTCAACGCTTAGTTCGAAAATATATTGAAAAATCCAGAATAAAGGAAAAACGAAAAATTGTACGGTTCATGTTTGTCCAACATTTATTTTTATTTGTCCACGCTTAGTTCGAAAATATGTTGAAACATCACTAAAATAGGAGAGATAAAAAATTGTACTGTCCAAGTTTGTCCAACATTTATTTGTGTTTCTCAACGCTTATATCGAAAATATATTGAAAAATCCACAATATAGGAGAAATAAAAAATTGTACTGTTCATGTTCGTCCAACATTTATTTTTGTTTGTCCATGCTTAGTTCGAAAATATGTTGAAACATCCATAAAATAAAAAAGATGAGAAATTGTACTGTCTATGTTTGTCCAACATTTATTTTTGTTTGTCCAAATTGAAAAACCCATAAAATAGGATAGGCGAAAAATTATTCTGTCCATGTTTGTTCAACATTTATTTTTGTTTGTCCACGCATAGTTCGAAAATATATTAAAAAAATCAACAAAATAAGAAAGTGCAAAACTCTGCTGCCCATGTTTGTCCAACATTTTTTTTTTTTGTTTGTCCACGCTAACTTCCAAAAATAATATTAAAAATTCTACAAAATAAAAAGATAAAAAACTCTGTTGTTCATGTTTGTCCAATCTTTACTTGTGTTTGTCCAGTCTTAATTGGAAGATTAAAAATTATCCCGTCCATATTTGTCCAAACTTTTTTCTTGTTTGTTCCCCAAAATATATGAAAATATTTCGCTGTCTACGTTCGTCCAACTTTAATTTTCGTTTGTTTATTCAAAAGGTATTAAAAAAATAAAGGTTCGGAAACCTTTCACTACAAATTCCCTATACCAACCGCGTTACTTGCTTCCATTTTTCAAAAAATATAAATTTATTTCTTCGCGTGCTCTCTCTAGAACAATTTCAACTTACCAGCTCTAACATGCACATCACGTGATATTATCGAACCGAATTGATTGCGTGCCAAACAGGCATACACTTGGGCATGCACCTCTTGACGATAATCTTCAGCACGGAATGGTGGAAATACCAATTTGCCATCAGATGAAACCTGACGCAGACCAGGAACATCGCCAACAGCAGTACCATCGCTACGTATCCATATAATTTCAGGCATTGGATTACCGCTTGCTTTACATTCAATTTCAGCGCCAGTTGAATTTGAGAAATCAATACGATTAGTTGGTTCCTTGAGAAAGACGGGTCCTTTTTGATCAGCGTCAGGTGGATTGGCAGCAGAGACGATGACGATGTGTGAAGACGCTGTAAAAGAAAGGATAGAGATATATTAGAAACATACGGTCATATAGAAAATATTTCTTCTTTTATACAAATTGGTTGCAATTACTTTTATGGCAATATGTTAATTCATAAAAAAACACAAAAGAATAAACAAATTACATACAAATTCCAACAGTGCGATGAACAAATGTAAAAAATACAATAAATTATTATGCCTGAAAACAAAACAAATTGAATATAAAAAGCTGAACGGAAGTGAGCGCTGTCTACTACGCTCTACTCGGTAACTCATTCACTTACTCATTGAGTCAGCAGTAGTCATCATCATTATCATTGGCAGCATGTCCATGTAACAAGAACAACAAGCACGACTTTGGAAGATGATGATGATGATGACGATAACAATTGAATATCGTGGATCACTGACTTCCATCCACTGACGGTGGCTCCATAATGCACCACACACATACACTGTGACATTAAAACACTGTGTGATTCCTTATTGTCAATGTGCGCAAGAGTGTCGCCGACAGTAAATAATTTGCATTTATACAACAACACTTTTTTTTTTGCCCGCACAGCAGTAAAAGTATAAAAAAGAGGTTTGAATGACATTTTTCCCAACACCAGGAAGGTGTGAGTGTTGCCAACATTTAGTTTTAAAAATGTAGATGGAAAAATGTATGCAATATGCGCCAGGTAAAAGAGTTGCGTGAAGGTTCCAGGCTGAGACAAACAATTTCATTGTTAATCAAATAATACTGACGATGATATTGTGTTCGGTGTTGGTGATAATCGATTAAAAAACTCAATTTGCAGAAATCTGCATTAACATTTTCAGGCTGAACAAAAATGTATGGGGAATGTTATCAAAATAATATTTTATAATGAATTTTAAACTCATAAAAGGTGAGAATAAATTCTGGTACTAACATACTTAAAATGTTGACAAAAAAACTTAATTATTAGTCTTCATATTTAACTAGTTAAGCATGATGAGCTCACTTTAATGGAAAAAAATTATATATACTATATAAAAGCTACTACAAAATAGTAAAAAATAGAAAGATACGAGTATATACAAATCGAATGAAACGTGCTGTTGAATACATTACGTACTTATAAGTAAATGTTCCCGCGTTAAGCGCAAAGTTCTTAATGGGTTTCACTTTTCAATTTAAATTTTAAATAAAAAACTGCGTGAATATGTGAACAACAAAAAAAAAGAAGAAAAACCAAATAGACAGACAATATTTATTAACTGAAGCGCGACAACCCCAAGTGACAAAACAGTAGACGAACTAAGGGACAATCTAAGAGTAACTGTCAGAAAATGCAATATATGATAATGAAAACGGAACGAGTCACACCAATCTGTAGTTTTTTTGAGTTGAGGTCTACAGTTTGGTTTGGTTTTTGCCAGTGTCCATTTCAAATTTAAACATTCCTTCCGAGAAAAACCTGATGATCACTTTTGATCATTTTGGCTAAAAACATGTTTTTTCTCATATTTTTTTCGGTAATTGATACCCAAATTTGCTTCCAAAATAAAGATTATAGTACAGTCATTTGGTAGTTTTAGCTGGAAAGTTTTGCGGGATTTTTGCAAATGAGTTATTTTACAGATTTCGATGTCCCTTTTCAGAATTTCAACTTTGCTACCCTGGCGTCCAAAATCAGTATTTTATAAATATCACTTTAACGGTTACATTAAGAGCAAAATACTGTGGTGCAATATTGTAGCTTATAAAATGTTCTATAAAAGTTACCTGTAAATTGTTTTCTTGCGATTTATAACTCAGAAGATATCCTAATTCAAAATTTGAAAAAAAAAATTAGTAAATTGTGCATGTCGCTTATGAATAGGCACAGTGATGTGTTGAGCATAAAATTATGATAAATGATGAACACACGTTTAAAGTAAAAATATCCAATTATATTGAATTATTTGCACTTAAAGCTTAATATTGTTTTTTTTTTCATATGACCTATAGTTTAGGAGATATTTTTTTAACAAACCTGAAATGTAGAAAAAACCATTTTTACAAAATATCTCTATTGTACTATGCGCACTACTATTTTCAATTTTGAATGATTTTCAAGACGCGATATCTCATGAAGAGTAAGTCTGAAGAAAAAAAATTTCGAAAAAATCCTTATAGGGAATTGAACGTTCTACCAAATGCATAAACAATTTTTTTTATATCACGAACCGTTTTGGAGATATTTTGAAAAAAAATTTTTCACCAAGAAATATTTTTTTGTAAAAAGAACACTTAAAAATGAATGGGACCAGTTACTTAGATATATCAATAAACAAACTTTGGTGTAAGCTATAAATTTTTGAAAAAACATCCTTTTCATAAAAATGACAAAAAGTACCAACTTCAACACCCTGTATTTTAACAACAAATGGTACTAGGATCAAATACTTCCGGATTATTGTTCTTGCACACAGGAACTACCATATTGCGAAATTTGAGCGAAATCGGAGGCTAAAAAAATTTTATCTGGAACACTTTGTTTTGCTTCCTATATATTCTTCGTTTTAACTAACATATAAGGCCTTCATGTAACCTTCGGGTGACCCAGGAAATTAATCAAATAAAGCTTATTAATAGTTCTTAGGTGTTTCCCCCTAGTATACATAGATTTTGTTCGTTTTGACTATTAAGCCTTCGGGTAACCTTCGGGAACCTTTGGGTGACCCCAGAAAATTAATCAAATAAAGCTTGTTGATACTCCGCCATAGATGTTTTCCTTCTAGTACACCTAGATATCCTTCGTTTTGACTATGAATCTTTTAGGTGACCTACGAAAACCTTCGGGTGTCCTAAGAAACATTCAATTAAGGCTTATTGACAATCCGCCATAGATGTTTTCCCTCTAGGATATCTAGATATTTTTCATTTTGGCTATGAAGTCTTCAGGTGATCTTCGAAAACCTTCGGTTGTTACAGAAAATAAATCAAATAAAGCTTGTCGATAGTCCGCTTTTCCTCTAGTATACATTGATATCTTTTGTTCGGACCATGAATTTTTCGGGTGATATTCGAAAGCCTTCGGGTGTCCCAGGAAACATTCAATTAAAGCTTATTGACAATCCGCCAAATAAGTATGTTTCTCCTCTACATCTTTTACATCCAACGTGGCTAAATACGTTTCACTTAAAAAACCTGAAAAAATATCTAGTAAGGACGTCCTTTAGGGGGAAGTAGCGTATGTAATTCGGACAAAGTCGAAAGAATAGGAGAAGATCTGATATTTCGGAATTTTTGTTTTTTGTAAGCGTGACCCTAGGCTTGTTTTTCAAGGAACTATCAACATTTCTTTAAAATAAGAATCTTTTTTGTTGGAAATTTGGTGTCGTTAAGTAAGAAAAGTTCAATATAAACTAGAACTGTATAATTCCTGACTTTTGCACTGGTTGAATATCATAGGAAAACCGAAAATCAGCACTTATGTCTAGTTTCCTGTTTCTAGTTTTTAGTTTTCCGACTTCAACTGACGATATACAAAACTATACTATCGCGAGCATAAGATTTCCTATTTTGAACTTAATGCTTGTTTTTCACCAGTCATACGACAGGCTGTCGAAGCAAAGAATTTTGAATTTATATAAGACTCGATTGCAAAAATCACACTGTTTCAGTAGTCAAAGTTATCGTTAACAAACTCAAGTCGGCTTTCATTATTGTTTTGCTTTTAAATGGGTTAATATGAGCTACTTGCTCATTAGAGTCATATTCTGGAAGTACTTGGCAGAGCGTGACTTCTCTAGCTCATGTTGAGGCCAGTTTTGAAGCCGATAACTGAATTTACTTTTATTATCTGGACAACAGTGACGGATCCAAGGGGGGGCCAAGGGGCGATCGCCCCCTCTCTCAAACCTAAATTATATGCAAAGATTTTGAAAACATTCTGTTATTATCTAGAAATGTAGGCAATCGGGCCCCCCTCTTGACAATGCTGGATCCGCCACTGCTGGACAATAAATGTATCGCCCATCAGAACTGTTGAAAATGTTGTTCGCATAATCATTTTGATGTCCTGGTATATGTGAAACTAAGTAAGGATTGGAATGAATTTTTTCTAAAGAAGCTGTTAAATTTCTTAATATTTTAGAATCAAACCCTTTTTCATGGATTTTTGCGTGGACTGGCACTTCCATACCAAATAAGTACAAATAGAATAGTAGACCAACGGACGGATGAATAACAGACTTACGAGTACTCGAATACCGTACGCAATTGTTAATGTTAACGAATTAATTAATGACAGCCTGAATGAAAACAAATTTCAATGAGCATATATTGTACTTGTAATTACAAACGCATCCGTTCCGATTTCTGATACGACAACTTCATGTAATGTTGGTATAACATTTTTTAATTTTTTATCTTTTTAATTTCAGGATTATTAGAGAGACACATAATCATCTAAAGTCTCTTTACATTTTTAATTTAGTGCTTAAGTCACGCTATTGGCAACATATATTAAGTTATATAGTTTTCTTCCCAAAAGCCTAATGCATTTTTTGTCTTTTGGGGTTGATTACAACATTTTCATTTTGTAACGCATGACTGATTATTTTTTAATTTTTCCACGAAATCTGAATATTTTAGATCTTTAAAATATTTATGTTACTCTTTGCTTTAATAGTGGGGTACACTTTTTTTGGAACGGAAACACTTTGTCAAAGTTTTAAGTATTTGAATGTTTGTACTTATGTATAGCTCCACGATTTTATGAAGAGTAATAATTTTGGTCGAAAAATTATTTTGTTATAGAACGCTTTTGAAAGCAAATTTTAAAAAGTTGAAAAACTCATATATGAGACAATAGCAAATGTTTTTAGTACTACATTTTCTAGAGCTCATAAGTGCTATATACTATGAAGTTGTTGATATACAAGAAAGAAGATATAGCCGAATAAATCAAAGAATATTATAGAAATTCAAAAAGTATCGAACAAGTTACGAGATGAAAATTTTTGAATGGTAGCCTTCGAATGGTAGCCTTCTGGTATTGGAAGGAAAGCTAAAAAAATCTTTCATTCCTTTAAAGTAAGAATATTGAGTCGAAGAGTAGATTTTTTCCCAAATAATGTGAATACATAGTTGAAAATTATCTCAACACAAATGTATACATTAGATTCCCAGAAAAAATACATATGAAATGAAGTAGTCAAATGATTGCACGTACATTGTTTTAACATAATCCCCACAAAAAGAAAAAACAAAACAAAACACCTGCTGTCAACTTAACAAAAACAACAACAATATTCCAAATAAAACGAAAATGAAAAAATCCGAAAAAATCAAAATAAACCCTAAAATGAAACTGCTGCACAAAACAACAATGAAATCAAGAGCTTCAAAATCTGTGCGTGATTACAAAAGGCACAAACGCAAAGATACCGAGAGAGGTTCCCTAAGAAACCAATGAACGAAATGAAACCAAAAACTATCGACAGCAAAGGGCCACAGCAACAGTTGCTGTCGACAGGTACTCACTCGCATTGTGTGGAGTGTACAATAAAATTGTTAGCCCGCAGGAGTACCAAAATAAGTGTAGGTAGATTGCTAAGTAGTTGACCCAGTAGGAAAGAAGTGTCATGGGATTAATTAAAATCAAAATCGTTAAAACAAAAATTTTTGTAAGATATATTTATGAAATAATGAGTAGTTGTTGGGAAATGTCGAATTTTCAAAATAGAAATTCAAACTCAAAAAATTTTTTATTAATCAAAAAATAAAAATCAAAAATTATTAGCTACCAACAATGAAAATACATTGATGGTTGGAGCTTACTGTTCAGTGTTTTTGAGTAAAACAACAATAAAAACACAAAAAACAAGGCAAAAATACACATAAATAAAAAAAGCAAAAAATTGTATCGGAAGGCTGGTTTGCGTTACTAGTTTCGGGACCCACCACAGGTCAAAATTGACTATAATAAGTCAATTCCTCATCAGACGCTTTGCCGACATCTTTTAGAATTCTGCAAGCATACTTTATTTAACTTTTAGCATAGATTAGACGAGAATCACAGGTTTTTTGCCTTGCAAACGAAGCGCTATGCAAAAATAGTATAATATCAATGACTCACAACGGCTTGGCAATGCATATAGAGGGAAAAACAAAGAAATTTGAATTTTTGCATGCGCTGTGTTTTTCTTGTAGCTGTGATTCTCGTCTAATCTATGCTAAAAGTTAAATAAAGTATGCTTGCAGAATTCTAAAAGATGTCGGCAAAGCGTCTGATGAGGAATTGACTTATTATAGTCAATTTTGACCTGTGGTGGGTCCCGAAACTAGTAACGCAAACCAGCCTTCCGATACATTTTTTTGCTATTTTTATTTATGTGTATTTTTGCCTTGTTTTTTGTGTTTTTATTGTTGTTTTACTCAAAAACACTGAACAGTAAGCTCCAACCATCAATGTATTTTCATTGTTGGTAGCTAATAATGTAAATCATCATCTGTTCCAAAACCAAAAAATTTAAAAATCAAAAATAATGATTATTTTTAACCAAAAAAAAATAAAAATTAAGTACATTATTTTAAATCGAAAAAAAAATTAAAACTCAAAATTTAAGGGTTATTTTTATCGAAAAAACAGTTGAAATTTTTACAATTGGAAAGAATTTCTATTTGCAGGGATCTGTGCTTTACAAACGGATGCACAGTGGTATTTTGGCGAAAAAAATCAATTTTTCGATTGCTAACTTTCAAAAATCTAGGTAACAACGCATGCGCATTGCGCGCAATTAATTAGAAAAATGTTTCACTAAGAAGGTGCCGTTAGCACTTTTGCTTGGAAGTCAATTTTTTCTTCGAAAGTCACAAAGTCTTTATATATTCATATTTTAGCCCTTCACCTAAGCTACTCGTATATATATACACTTTTACCGAGCGCCGTTTTGTATATGAAGCAATCCACGCCAAGTGTACCAGCTCAAATTTTTTTTTCTCTGATTTCGCTCAAAAGTACTTTAAATTGAAGCATAATTTATCAGCTTTAAAATGATGTATGACTCAAGATGGGATTCGGACGCTAAATGGAAGTTTTTGGCTTTTGAACGCCCGCGGAAGGCAAAAATCTTTTTTTACTCAAGAGGAAAGCATCTTACGAAAAAAGTGCACTTGGCATAAAATGCTTAGAATCATCAAGGAAATAAGTGAGAAATTTTTTGGGAATTTTTTGGAAAGTAAAAAAAAATTTTTTTTTTTTTTGAGGAATTTTTGAAAAAATTTGTAAAAAAAATTTTCAAAAAATATTCAAAAAAAAAGTTTCCTAAAAAAATCCAAAAAAAATTTTAAGTGTTAAAAATTTTGGTGAAGTCCGAACATCGAATATTGATAGAATTCAATACTCGCTGTTACTTTTTTTCGATGCAGAACAAACATTTAAACGCTTTTATAATTTTTCTTACTTCAAATCGTTAAAAGTCCAAAAGTATCAAAAAAACGTTTAAAATATCAGTCAAAGTCTAAATATATTGAAAAACATCTGCTATATCGGTAAAAGTCCAAAAGTATTAAACAACACCCAAAATTAAAATTCCAAAAGTATCGATATCATCTAAAATTTCGGTCAAAGTCGAAAAATATTGAAAACATCTAAAATATCGGCAAAAATCCAAAAGAATCGAAAAAAATCTTACATATCGATGTAAATCCAAAAGTATTAAAAAACATCGAAAACACCGGCAAAAGTCCAAAAGTATTGAAAAGGTCTGAAATATCGGTTTGAGCTGCAAAACATCTAAAATATCGGTGAGAATTCAAAAGTATCGATAAACATCCAAAAAGTCTAAAAGTATCGAAAAACCACTAAAATTTCGGTGATTCGAAAACTGTCGAAAAATATCTAAAATATTGGCTGAAGTTCAAAAGTATCGAGCATTCTACATCACAGTACCTTTCATATAAGTAGAAGAAAGATATCGAAAATCTATTAAATATTGTAGTTAGCTCGTGAGTTTGCAATGTTACAAATTGTTTACGGAAATAATGTGTTGCTTACGTTTAGGGCTAAGAATTTTTGTTAATTTTCTATAGTAGGTAGGCGCTCATTTTTGAATGTTTTTTTAACTGGCTATTACTAATGAAACATTTTATTGTTATGGGAGCACTCTATCTTTGTTTTGTCAAAAAACATTTTTAAAGTCATATCACCGTGAGACATTCGGAATCTTCGCTCCATTTTTCCGAGATTCTTTTTGAAAATAATCAAACCTCACGTATGTAATGTGTAATAGCTATTCTCACCGAGCATCTTGGGCAAGTACTCGTATGTTTGTAAAAGCAAAGGTCGAAAATATCAAAGGTAAAGCCAAAAGAAATTGACGGAATTAATTTGCAAAGTTTATTTAGGCAACGATTGCAGCAGACATTGATTTCATTTATTGTCGAGGATATCAGACGAAAAGTAAAGAAAGAATTAAAAGAAAAGGCGCAGTAGGAAACTGTTATGAAAATAAAATGAAAATAAAAATAAAACTAACATAACAAGCAGATGTTAAACAGCTGCAAAATATCTCCACGCTTTCCTTCCTCAAATTATAATTTTTGCCACATTCGCGAAATGTTAATGGAAGCAAAGAGTTAAAAATATGGCTTTTACTAAAAAAATGTTCCATAATATTTTTTCAAGTTTACTGTAAACATCTTGATTGCAGATGTTTATATAAGATTTCTTTCTATTTTTTAGCCTGATTTACATTATAAATTTTTAAAAGATTTCGAACATTTCGAGGTGTTTTTTATGATGCGAACTGAAAACACAAATTTATTTCACACTAAACTATGAATTTCAAAATATTTTTTTATAAGGAATTGAATGAACTTTACAACATTCCAAGGGAATTTATGTTTTTTGTGTATTTTTAGATCACTCACTCATTCCTGGTGGAGCAAGTGCGTGGAATTTGTATGTAAATCTACGTTGCATGTAAACAAAGGAAAGAATTTGAATGTTTTTAACCATATCGATGATATGTAATTGATTTTTAAGGTCTTACGAGTAATAAGGGGTCAGTCTTCATCTAAACATATCACTAAAGTAACAGCAACCCGCTATGGAAATTATAAGCAGGGAGGTATTCAAAAGTACATACTCGTAGATCTAGAAATATAGTATCCGAACGGGTTATTCACCTAACAAAATTTGTTGCGCAGCTCATGAGTGGAATAATCAAGGTACAAGATTTTCTAATCATTAGAAGAAAGCACTTAAACCTAATGACATTTATATCCGAAATTAAGATTCATGTTAGCCAAAAGAACACAATTCTCAATCTAGTCAAAAGCTTGATCTTTAAATGTTCCAACTCTCATATAAGTGGCAGCAAAATTCAGCTACTAAATAAGAACGCTCGAGAAGCAAAAGCATTTTTTGACCGTAAACAAAATTTATGATATCTCTAGATTTTATTTTACACCTGCCACAAAACAATTAAAAAGAGATACAAAAACAAAATCAAAAAGTGGGAAGAAGCGTAAAACCTGTTGAACAGCTGCTAACGCAAACCCCTGCAAAAAATGTTTTTTGCCAAACCATTTTGAACTTGTAGCTTGTATCCACTTTAAACGAATAAATATCAACAACAATCGCTTGCATGATTGACTGACCGTTTGTTGCGCAGTCGCAATGCCATGCTCGCAATACGGTTTTCTTTTAGATATTTGTACGAGTATGATCCATATCGTAAAAGAAGTCTTGTATTTTTTTGTTGTATTTTTTTCAAATCTTATGCTCTAAGTTTATATTATTAAATATTTATTTTGTCACAAAATACTCAGCGAGCCAGTAGATACGAAAGAAAACGTGTGCAGAACCGGTTCTACGAATTCTGCTGAATTGTTAACATTGAAATACGATACGAAGAAAAAAAAAACAGGAAAAAAAATTAATAAAAAATATAGAGAGAAAAAAATATATGAAAAAAAAAACCGAAACCTCTGACTAAATCGATTGATTACACAATGGAACCGCTTGTTGAACGGTGAAAGAGACGACTATATCAAGAGAAAAAAAATAAAAATACAAAACCAGAACCAGAACAATAAAAATAAACTGCTTATTGTTGCGGTTTTTGGCGCCCGCTACTGTAAATATGATAAGGTCTGAAGTGCAAAAAATCTTTAATTTTGAAGTTAAAAGTACGAAAATCGTTCGGTTATATATTACTTTTGTAATGTTACTTTTCGATTCCTATTCATTTCAATAAAAATAAATTTCGAACTTTGTCAATACGTACTTATATCATGCAATTCAAGCTTTTCGAATTGAAAGTTCCCATTTTCGATTCAAATTTTATATAAGCGTAATACCTACTTTGTTACAGAGCATACGAAGGGCACTATTGTGGACCTGGCAACACTAATGTCAATAGCTAAAATCTGGCAACACCATAATAGAGTTTGACAATTTTAGCATAAACGTACTCACAACGTTTTGATGTACAGGTGCTATTTGTTTTGTTTACAGGGAAAATCAATTTGGCCAAAAAATGGAAATTTCAAGAGGAGGTTTTCGTTGGATTATTTTTTACAACTTTCGACGTGGATTATCTAAACAAGAATGTGTCGATGAACTCAGTTCTTTGTATGGCGATAAAGCACCATTAAAAAACCACAGTATATAGTGAATTCAAACGTGATCGTAGTTCGCTGACAAATTCCGTCAAAGTCGTCCAAAATCGTTTGTTGTGCCACAAAACATCCACACAGTGCAATAACTGATAATGCAAGATCGTCATGTGACATATTGTAAGACAGAGACATCCTTGCACAATTCGTTTGATTTTGCATGAACGCTTAGTTGTAAAAAACGTTTTTTCTCGTTGGAAACCTCATAATTTATCAATCGCACAAATAGGGCTCGCCAAATTGATTTTCTTAACTCATTGTAAACAACACAAATAGCACCTCTACATCAAAACGTTGTGAGTACGTTTATGCTAAAAAATGTCAAACTTTATTATGATGTTGCCAGATTTTAGCTACTGACATTAGTGTTGCCAGTTCCCGAAATATAACTAGTAAGGGTGTAACATTTGGCCTGGCCAAAAAGTAAATACCCTACACTGAAGCATTTTTTAAATTTTGCTTTTAGGGTAGGTGCCATGCCTTCTTTTCTGAATTCACGTAGTTTTTGCGCAGACCGTGTGTCAACTAGTTGAAGTATTTGTGCGAAATTTTTTTGCATAACCTCAAGTAACGCTTTCTTTACAGCATTTCGAAAACTCTGATCGTTTGGGAGGTTCCACGCCTTCTTGTCCGAATCAACCAAGTTTTTGCTCAGAGCTTGCATTTACTGTCGTAAGTGTCTGAGTAAAATTTAGTTGAATTATCTGAAAAGACACTTTTAGTACATTTTGAAATTTTTGTTTATATAGAAGGTGCCACGCCCCCATTGCATTTGATGTCCATAGTGTCTAAGTGAAATTTGGTTGGATTCTCTCAAAAAACGCTTTTAGTTAAGCATTTTGAAAGTTTTATTTATATGGGAGGTGCCACGCCCTCTTGTTCGAATTAACCTGGTTTTTGACTAGAGCTTGCACTCACTATCCCTAGTATTTACGTCTATTCCGGTTGCGTTATCATGAATAATGCTCATAAAATTGCGTTTTGAAAATATCTTTTGTGTGGGCGGTAGGCGTGTCCGTTTACTGATTTCGTTCATTTTCAATCCCGTAAGCTAACTTTTACAACAAATGCAGTGTACCGAATTTCATTGAATTATCTTGCTAAGTTTTCCCGTAAAAAATATTTCCACAGACGGACATGGCTACATCGACTCAGGAGGTGACGCTGATCAAGAATATATATACTTTTCTATACCTGCCACACTTCCTTCTCCGCGTTACAAACGGAAGGACAAAGTGAATATACCACTTGTGTAGGGTATAAAAAGTGCCCCTCGTATAACGATAATATGTATTGTATGTATATTCGTTAGCAAGTCCTGAAGTCTTTTAGTACTAAAAGTCTGTTAGTCTCACATTATCTCAAACATCGCCTTCTACTACGTTTCCACTGGAGTTTTAGATGTGAAGAGATTTGGAAATCCGAAATCGGTAGCCCTGTTGAAATTTATATGAAGATTTAAAATAAGTAGATTTATTTTTTTATGATAAATTACGTGGTATACAGAGATATTAAGAGCGCAAATGTCATGCGATGCCCATAGCAAATGAGATGAAACTATCAATAACGGATAGGACATACTCTCTGAAAACCGCCAAACAGTGCTTGACTCCAGCTCCATAAGGCAGTAGATAACGTGACAAGCTAAAAATAACCGGAAAAATTTTAAAATGTTGGTGAAGAATGATATTCAAGAATCGGTGAAATCTCGGAGAGTGATCAAAGTCATAGCAAAGGTTTGCAGTAGATAGAAGGATTAAGAGCAGAATATAGAATTATTTGGGGCGATAGGAAATAACGCTCAATGACAAAACGAAATAACGCCCAAGCAACAAAAAATAACGCCCCAAAAACAAAACGAAATAACGCCCAAATAATGTATATGGGACGTTCCATGTTAACCGGGACAGCTCTGTCTTCAGAAGCAGAAGCAAGGTAGAAACGCGTTTAAAATTTTCGTTTGCTCAAGATCTTTTGAGTAAATTTTGAAATTCAAAATGGCGGCCACGAAATGGCGACTACAATTAGATGATGGTGATGAGCAAATCAAGGCCAAGACCAAGACACAAGTATCCATGTTCTTGGTCTTGAAATTATATCAGCGTCTTGGTCATGGTCCATTTTGCTCATCACTACATTCGATGTCTTTCAATACCTTGTAGGATCGACGGAGTCAATTTTTCTTCGTAAGTAGTCCGTAATGAACTACACCTAAGACTAGAATAAATTCACTTAAGTTATCAATTGTATCAAAAATGATCCAAATGTAATGGAAAGTCGGTCAATTGTATCAAAAATGGTCCAAATATCTGCATAATCAATCGTTAGTACCTAAACATAATTTTTTTGAAAAACAATATTTCAAAGTTTTAAGAAAAAAAAACTCTCATCTACATTGACCTTTTCTTCTTCATGCTTAAAACTCCAAATCGAAAATGTCGTGACTAAACCATGCATCAAAAATTTTCTTTGTATAACTTTTGAACACCTTCCAACGTAAATAGAATCAATCACACATTCTCCACCCAAAAAAAAAGAAACCCCAAAATTTATCAATGAACTATAAAACACCCCCAAACACAGCACATAACAATAATAATTAGTGACTAATTTGTAGCTCCAATTATGAAAATGGAATTATTAGAAAAATAGCTTACTTTTTATTTAGTTTTTTTTTTTTCTATTTGTTAAATGATTATAAGCCAACGGAAGCGCAGACATCACGTGACTAACTTTTGTGTCAGCCATAGAGGGAAATGGCCTTAAACATTCATAAGTAGCTGGCCAACACTGTAAGTTTTCACAATGAACCTGTTAATAAATATTGAACTTTTACAATATGAAATGATTGTTTGTTTGTTTGTATGAAAGTTGCATACTTGTGCGTGTCCGGATATAATATACTATACACATACATATGTACATTAGTATCCGGCTAATAACTGTGATTGAAAATGCACATGGGATGGTGTTATCATTTCCTTTTGTTGTATTGAGGTGATTAATGTATGTAAGAGAGGAGCCTCTTGGGTTATCTATTGACATTTGAAAGTGATATTTTTTTTCGAAAGGATATTGTTTTAATAAAAAGATAATAAATTTTCTTTAAACCAAAAAGGTGATCAATTTAGAGCATAAGTTATGTACCGTAAAACTATTGATGGCGCTTTGATAAAAATTATATTCATTGTGTTCTGAACATCTATGCTGCTGGTGCTGTTGCATAAGGTTTTAAACTTTGTAGTACCAGTAAATCAAAATTAACCAATAAATTAAATTAAATTAAATTAAATTGAGTGAAAAATCTTTTTGACATGATTATAATTTTTTTTAAAGGCCCCTAAAAAAAAGTACATTTCATTAGCGACAATCAGCGAAATTATGGACAAATAACGTATTAATCTCTTTTATCCGAAAAACGGGAAAAAATCACCAAAAAGTACTATTTGACAGATAGTACTAAGGCACTATGGGAAACTTGAACATGTTTTCTGGCCAAAAAAACAAAACTAAAGATATTGAGCTGAAATCTCGTGGAAACTTTTGTAGGAGTATAGAGAACATCATATTTTAAAATTGGACAACTGTTATGCCCCTTTTTCAACCTCATTTCAAAGAAATTATTATAAAACATTTTTTATTAAAATTTGGTATGGTAAATTCATATTTTCTAAGTATATACATAAACACAAATGTACATATAAGTAATAACAATACACGTAACAGTAAAATTACGGAGATCTAAACGCATAATATATTAAAAACTTATTTTTTCAAACATTACATAAACTGAACTAAAAACATAAGAAAACATAATCAAGCATGTTCTGAAATCCGATTTACTTCGGAATCGGAATGAAAGCAATCTTCAAGAGCTATGCATTGCGACAAATAAGATGGAATCGGATTTGTTTTTCAACAAATAAAATTTCCTAATGGTTCCTATTCGATTAACCAAAACATAAATCCGACTTGGTGTTAATAATCGAAATGCGGAGCTCTTGAAAATTGCTTTCATTCCGATTCCGAAGTGAATCGGATTTCAGAACATGCCTGAATAAATTCATGAGTAAAATACATATTAAAAGATCGAAATTTTCATATTCATTTTTTATTAGTTTGCTTAATAAACATCTTCCTTATTATTTTCAACGCAACTTAATAAATTTATGACTTCTAGTGCAAGTAACGCTTGCTTTCCGTTTACTTAAAGAAATGTTGGAAATGACGGGATCTGAGGTATTCAAAGTTCTATGAAAAAAGTCAGAAAGACTTATTGTTTTGTCACATTTACGAGCGTGACGCAGTCTATCTAATTTAAAAATTTTATTCCGACACTCATCTGCGTCTTTTTCAAAGTATCCTACCGGAAGTACCATATTTTGAATAATTTCCTTGGAATGAATAAGGACTTTGTGTCATCGGATACCAGGGACACTTTTTTTATGATATCAGCAGTCTAAAAACAAAATTTTTCAAAGTATTGCAAATTTAGTAGATATTGACATGTTATACGAGTGGTTTTTCCCCATTTTTCTTTCAAATGTTTGCAAAAGACTTTAGACTTTTCACCTGAATATTCCGCAAACGAGTTCAATCTATCACCTTTATTCAATAGATTTATCAAATGATTTAAAACTGCTGACACTTTGTCTTCTTCGGCTCTCCAGATATCGAATAAGTCTGCATTACGTATTGAGAAGTTGTCTGAGAAAAATGTCGATTATTAAAAAAGCGCAAAAAAATTTTTTACAGAAGAGCTCAAAATTGGTTGCTCTACATATTCATATAAGTTAGAAAGAGGCCTAGGCTGGGCGGTGTTTTTCCGGGTTCACCAAAACTTAAATTTAAAAAAAAAAATTTACGATTTAAAACTCACTGCAGAAAACGTAAATTTCTTTGAAATCACTATACGAAAAGACAAATTTTTTTATATACAAAGTAACTTATTTCAATTAGTTCTCGTTTGTATTTTAAATATTTTTAATTAGCTCTGAGTTAAGAAAAATATTCACTAATTTTTTGAGCGAGAACAACCAAATTTTTGTTTTTCCAGAAGTAGAAACTTTGACACTTGTGTAGCTGAAGGATAAAAACTTTGAGAAAAAACTAGGTATGGGGATTTTCTCTCGCAAGTATTCACATTTGAATAGCATACCCAAAACTTTATTTTTTAAGTGTTTAAAATACGACTTTTGGCAAACAAACAGGGCAAAATTTCCCACAGTGCATGGATGAAAAATGTGCTTTTCTATTTTGTACCAAATAGCAAAAAAAGTACTAAAACTATCCAAAAAGTACCAAAATTGATTAATACATTTGTGGACAAATTTTGGCCATTGCGCGATTCTAGTCTAATTTAAAACAGGTTTTTCAATCGAAGCCACATTGCTACATGCTTAGGCATAAAAAACTAAAAAAAGCAGGAATATCCTGTCAAAGCAGGATAAATGACAGACTTTAGATTGGGTTTGAGTTTTCTACAAAATTTAGCTCATTGTCATAGTTTTCCCAAGGTTTCGAGTATATGGGGTTGACAGCTTTAAGCTTACCTAGTACATGAAGACGTAAGTCACAGTTCACATTTAAATGTTTTTGTTTACGGCAAACCTCAAGATGACTTCATTACCTTCACATATGACAGTTGACACTTTCATCATCAACCGAAGAAAAAGTATCAAATTACTGATACTTAGCCTTACAAAATGCGTATTACATTTCGTCAAGCAATACGACATTTTCACTTCTAATTCGTACTGTACTCGTAGCTATTATTTAAATTATGTTGCCCATTATTTTTTTTATTGAAAGATCCATTTAATTTGTGTGTGTGTAAATAAATCTTCATTTACTTAAATCGCTATTCCTGTCTGCGAATATGACAGTGATTCCTAAACGTGCTTGAAATGATTATTGTATTTATGCAGCAGGAAACAAAAAGGACAAGGAAATTGTTGATGCAACCAAATTCGCAAAAGTTTTGGTGTCAAAAATATCGTCATAAACACTAACTTTAAGAAGACAGCTATGAACAGAAATTAAAGGATAAGGGCCTAACTAAACTGTTCTGAATTAAACCACGCTGTGAAATTTACCACATTATTTCATAAATTTTATGAAACTGAAACAATTTAAGTGTCATTTTAGAACGAGATTTACCGGATTCACAGTCATTAATTTACTAATGACAAGGATTAAATCAACAACACTTTATTTGCAGTCATAAATTAACTATTAGTTAAGCCCCCACTAACTATTGGTTTACCGTTAGTTAACGAACAGCTGATGCTGAAGAAATTAAATACAGTTAAGTTAAGTCCGATTTCGAAAGCGACGCAGACATTGAAGAAATTTATAATGTTACGATGTATCGTCGGCGAGAAATTTGTATAAATCGGCCGTATTTTTCCCATGCCAAGGTATTCCTACGATGCCAAGGTATTTCATGCCAGTTTTCGTTTGCACTCTAGAACTGTTTTGATCCTAAAATTAACTGAAATTTGTAGCACGTACGTTTTCCATCGTTTTTGTTATTGTGTTCTCCCAAAAAGAAATATGTGAACATGAAACATTAGTTAAACTCTTGTCAACATTTTAGTTAACTAATGACAGTGAACCCAAGCCTTAGTTAGTGCGATGTTTAGTAAAAAGAACTAAGATCAGTTTCACTAGTATATAAATTTCATCTGCTACATTATGCCAAAGTTAAAAAGTTTGAAAATCGCTGCAATGCTGGATGTAATTCAATAAAATCAAAAGACTCTAGCGCGAAAATTATGCAAACGACGCTTACGATGATCGTGATGATGATGCGGCTTGCAAAATATGTCAACGTTTTCCATACGTTTCACATATGTGCGAATAAAAGCTTCTGATGAGTGCGATGGTTGTTGGTGGTTTCACTTTAATGTGCGCGGATTAGCGATTACAAAGCCACAAAATGCGTCCAAACAAAAAAAGAAAAAAAAATACATTCATGCTGATTGCAAAGCGACAAAATTACTTGTATTTATACTCAAATATGTAGTTCTACCCGGCTACTGTATGAAATGTGTATGTGGGATTTAAATATCTCAAGAGCTATAGCTGTTTTGCCACTGATGAGCGCACACATATGGTACATATTTGTATCTATACAAGTATCTATGACCTTATCAACAATTTAAATTTTGTTTCATTTAAATTATGAAGATGATGTTGAGTTGCTCAGAAGAAAGACTGACGGACTGGAAAAAAATGCTATGGACAAGTACTTGAATAAAATAAAATGAAAATATTTAGCAGTTTAATTTGATATAAAGTGGGTTAAATTGTTTTGTTGTTATTGTCGTTGCTGCTGAATTGCTAAATTAGCAATGTAACATGTTTTGAGCTACCGAAAATCTATCAGACAGAGCTGGAAATAATTGACAAATAAGGCAGGCAGGCAACAATTCAATTGCATATGTTGAGGACTTCTGGTTTCATGACAGAATATGAAAATACAGAATTTGTTTATGATTTTTCCATCAAATTAAAGTTTAAATTACAATTCCTGAAAATGGTATAAAAAAAGACATTTCAAATTTTACCATCTCCTTACAAAGTGTTATAAAATAACCTGGAACTTCTTCAAAACATCAATTCGGCAATGTGTTTACACTTCAATTACGCTTTAAATGAACAATGAAAGTTTAGTTATGGATTAACTCTAAGCTGCCTACATTTTCCTTTACGTAGAGTAAATTATGCTTTCCGTCAGCAAAATATATTACCATTTTTACTTTATTATTCTAGTAAAAATATTTATGTTTGAATAGACATATAGACATTTGCTTAATATATAATATAATTTTATACCTCTTTGTCATATAGTTCAGTGGAGTAGAGGCTTAACAAATTTTTAATTGTAAGTAAAAATCATATTTTTCTATCTACCGCACGAACGGACCCAGGTTCGAATCCTTTTTTTTTTTGTTTCTTTTTTTCACTTCACAGTAAATGCTGAAAGAGTTCTAAAGAAAATCCTAGTAACATTTTTCCGAAATGTGTGTACTTTTCATTTTAGTCGAAGAAATATTTAAGCCCTTTCCGGAACTTTAATCAAAACTTCTCTACGAATAATCCTTTTCGGACACTTCGTAAAAAACAGAAATTTTTTTCTAATTTTGCGATTAAAATTAAAAGTACAAATATTTTGCAAAAATTTTACATAATATTTTCTTTAGAACTTTTCAAGAGTAACCTAAAACTTCAATCAGAACTCCTCTACGATAAAATTTTTACTTTGGGATACTCAGAAAAAAACCGAAAATTTTTTTGATTTTTCGATTAAAATGTAAAATACAAATATTTCGAAAAAATGGTTCTACGATTTCCTCTAGAACTCTTTGAACCCCATCCGGAACTTCAATCAGCACTCCTCTACGAATAGTCCTTTTCGGATACTTCGTAAAAAACCGCAAATTTTTTCTAATTTTTCGATTTAAATGAAAAGTACAAATATTTTACAAAAACTTTACTTAATATTTTCTTTAGAACACTTTGAGCGCAACCTAAAACTCGAATCAGAACTCTTCTACGAAAAAATTTTTATTTTCGGATACTTGGAAAAAAAACCGAAAATTTTTTTGATTTGCGATTAAAATGAATAGTTCAAATATTTCGGAAAAATTATACTAGGATTTCTTTAGAACTCTTTGAGCACTATTCAGATCTGTAATCAAAACATTTTAATTGTTAAAAAAAAAAAAAAACAAAAAAAAATTTAAAAAAAAAAGTATAAGGAACTCCAGAACTCTTTCTTGTGAGCTCAAAAATGTTATCAGAACCCCTCTACGTGAAAAACATGGCGCTGGGCAAAAAACTGTACACCTCCGATTTTTGCTCCAATTGCGTAGAACTGTTTCGAATTTTGTGAAAGAACCCCAGAACTATTACCAACGGACCCAGAACTCTAAAAAAATTTCCGGTTTTCAAGGATCACCGAGACAACTTCACATGAATTAAAGCAGTATGGTAACATTTAATTTATTAGGCAGCTGTCCCAGTATTGACTTGAAATTCTAGGTTCGTCCATCCAATAGATCTATGAATAAATCCAGTAAATGACTCAACCTTTGGTGACCTTATGCACTCTAAAGGTAAGAGTTTTTGAACATTTAATGTAGAATATCTCAAAAACCAAGCATGATAGAGCAATTCCGAGACCAGATTCGGATTCATAACCGACAAATGTATTGAAAATTACCATTTTGGTTTGTTGTGTTTTTTTTTTAAAAACCATTAGGTATGATTTTATTAGGAACAGATTTCGAAACTGGAATAAGATGACGTGAACCATTTTATAGGGTTTTTTCAAGAAACTTATTTTTGATTGAGGATAGGTGTGATCGCATTGCGTCGAAAATCACATACATAAGTAAATTCGTTTAGTAAAAGTTTGTAAATAAGTCTGGCAAATTTATTGCAGGAGCATAGTCACTCTAAAGTAAGTTTCGTAATCAATGTAATTGTAATAATAAGAAAAAGAAGGCTGGCTCTGGGAAACATAACCCCACGAGAATTGAAGTTTTATGTATAATTTTCTATTAAGTTATATAAAGTTAGTAAGAAACCCAATTCTCTTCCAAGAGAAGAAAATTTTTTAGAATTTTTAAGCCTTAATTTATCAAAAACTTTAAGTGGCGAAACAGAATTAAATCAAGAACTTCAGCAAAATTTTGTAAAATGTATGTTAATTGGGCAAAAATTTTCAAACTTTAAAAAAAGTTACGAAACTCATAGCGATAAATTTGGCAACAACGCTTTTTTTTATTTTCTTTCTAATAAGCCTCTCTAGGGAATCTTTATTGGTATAAAATGTAGGTTAATATAAGGGTGATAAAAAAAACAATGGTATTGTGTAAACAAAGGACAAAGAACATTCAAGGACCAATTTATTGTTGTCGAAATGGTACCTACCTATAAAAGAACTTTGTTTTTCTAATAAAATTAAAACAGATTTTCCGAGATTAAGCAAACTCTTTTATCAACTTTGCTTAAATCATAACTGAGAGTGACTTAAACCTTTAATGTATGTATATCCGTATATGCAAAGTTTCCTTAGCAACCTCACAAACAAACAGTCACCCCCAAAGAAAAAAAAAAAAAGAAGGTGCAAAAATAGTGTACAAGGAATATGCTGCCACATCATTTTTCCACTTTACTTGCGCTTCGACGGACACTTGCACTCATTTTGCCCTGAACAACAAACAACGACACCCCAATAGAATACACAGAAGAAAAACTTGGGTACTCGCTCGTACATCAAACCAAGCAAGTAATTTTGAAAAGTAGACAAAAGAGGGCGCCGGAGACAGTAACAAAACCTCAGTTCAGTAATTTTCATTCAGTGAACTTTTGCTCTGCCAGCAGCAGGCAGCCTCTCGACAAGGGTTTGTTTTCGTCATGTCGTCGTCGTGTCGTGTTATTCTACGTTTTTCGATATTCTTCGTCTGACACATACCATGACAGTAAGATGGGAAAAAAACAACAATGTTTGTATGAATTTATTTAGGGTGAAATTGTAAACGTATACATAGTACCTATATATGTATGTACAAGATTTGTATAAATGCTATACATACATACATAGTATACATATAAAGCAAAATGTTTGCGTATATGTATGTTGAGCAAATTCAAAAAGAGTAGTTGGTTGCAAGGAGGGCAAAAGGTATTAAAATTATACGTTATGCCGTAGTAGTGTAGCTGTAGCAAAATATGCGTTGTTGCCAAATTTCACATTCGTGTTTCTTGCATTTCGTTGGTTATTTATTAGTAAGAAATTGAATAAAGATATAAAAATTTTGTATTAAAAACTGTTTGTCCATTTTTCTTAAGAAATTGAAGCTGATTAATAACAATCTAATTTTTAATTTTCACAAAAGACCTCAGAAAGCTTTACATAAAACTCGCAAGCAAACAGCCAAAAAACGCCAATCAGCATGACCTCTCAAAATCCGCAGAAAACCAACTCTTCCTTATTTTTTTTAACGACATCCTAGATATATTAATGAGTACTTGCAAGTTAAAATCTACATATCGCTCGTTTGCTGCATACTGACATAACTCAAAACAAAATTGTTGCATTCTTAGTTATTGTAGTAGGCGTCTCAGTGAAAAGTTTTGAGTAGTGTCTGTTTTGCAGAAAAACAAAGACCTTTTTGATAAGTCAATAGCATTTTTCATATGAATCACACTCATGATTTTCACCAGCAAAATCGAAATAACTTCACCTATAACGCACGTAAATCATTAGGTTTGCAACAAGGTCGTCAAAACCCTAAGGATAGTCTATTTTTTGCCTGTCAACAAGGTAAAAGTTCCACCCGAGTTCAATTCAGACATTTTTTATCAAAGATAGATTAAAATGCTTTCATTGTTATAACAAGCAATGCAGTTAATTGAAATCCTTAAAAGCTGAAATCCCTCAAAGCTTTTTCGTGAAACTTTTTCTGTTTGACTAGCGATATCTACTTTCTAACCTATTTTTACTGAACTTTTACGTTTACTTTTACTAGTCTATTTTTTCAGCAAGCTTTTACTCTTCTCTACTCTGCTCTACTCTACTCTACTCTACTCTACTCTACTCTACTCTACTCTACTCTACTCTACTCTACTCTACTCTACTCTACTCTACTCTACTCTACTCTACTCTATTCTACTCTACTTCACTCTACTCTACTCTACTCTACTCTACTCTACTCTACTTTACTCTACTCTACTCTACTCTACTCTACTTTACTCTACTCTACTCTACTCTACTCTACTCTACTCTACTCTAATTTACTCTACTCTACTCTACTCTACTCTACTCTACTCTACTCTAATCTACTCTACTCTACTCTACTCTACTCTACTCTACTCTACTCTACTCTACTCTACTCTACTCTACTCTACTCTACTCTACTCTACTCTACTCTACTCTACTCTACTCTACTCTACTCTACTCTACTCTACTCTACTCTACTCTACTCTACTCTACTCTACTCTACTCTACTCTACTCTACTCTACTCTACTCTACTCTACTCTACTCTACTCTACTCTACTCTACTCTACTCTACTCTACTCTACTCTACTCTACTCTACTCTACTCTACTCTACTCTACTCTACTCTACTCTACTCTACTCTACTCTACTCTACTCTACTCTACTCTACTCTACTCTACTCTACTCTACTCTACTCTACTCTACTCTACTCTACTCTACTCTACTCTACTCTACTCTACTCTACTCTACTCTACTCTACTCTACTCTACTCTACTCTACTCTACTCTACTCTACTCTACTCTACTCTACTCTACTCTACTCTACTCTACTCTACTCTACTCTACTCTACTCTACTCTACTCTACTCTACTCTACTCTACTCTACTCTACTCTACTCTACTCTACTCTACTCTACTCTACTCTACTCTACTCTACTCTACTCTACTCTACTCTACTCTACTCTACTCTACTCTACTCTACTCTACTCTACTCTACTCTACTCTACTCTACTCTACTCTACTCTACTCTACTCTACTCTACTCTACTCTACTCTACTCTACTCTACTCTACTCTACTCTACTCTACTCTACTCTACTCTACTCTACTCTACTCTACTCTACTCTACTCTACTCTACTCTACTCTACTCTACTCTACTCTACTCTACTCTACTCTACTCTACTCTACTCTACTCTACTCTACTCTACTCTACTCTACTCTACTCTACTCTACTCTACTCTACTCTACTCTACTCTACTCTACTCTACTCTACTCTACTCTACTCTACTCTACTCTACTCTACTCTACTCTACTCTACTCTACTCTACTCTACTCTACTCTACTCTACTCTACTCTACTCTACTCTACTCTACTCTACTCTACTCTACTCTACTCTACTCTACTCTACTCTACTCTACTCTACTCTACTCTACTCTACTCTACTCTACTCTACTCTACTCTACTCTACTCTACTCTACTCTACTCTACTCTACTCTACTCTACTCTACTCTACTCTACTCTACTCTACTCTACTCTACTCTACTCTACTCTACTCTACTCTACTCTACTCTACTCTACTCTACTCTACTCTACTCTACTCTACTCTACTCTACTCTACTCTACTCTACTCTACTCTACTCTACTCTACTCTACTCTACTCTACTCTACTCTACTCTACTCTACTCTACTCTACTCTACTCTACTCTACTCTACTCTACTCTACTCTACTCTACTCTACTCTACTCTACTCTACTCTACTCTACTCTACTCTACTCTACTCTACTCTACTCTACTCTACTCTACTCTACTCTACTCTACTCTACTCTACTCTACTCTACTCTACTCTACTCTACTCTACTCTACTCTACTCTACTCTACTCTACTCTACTCTACTCTACTCTACTCTACTCTACTCTACTCTACTCTACTCTACTCTACTCTACTCTACTCTACTCTACTCTACTCTACTCTACTCTACTCTACTCTACTCTACTCTACTCTACTCTACTCTACTCTACTCTACTCTACTCTACTCTGCTCTACTCTACTCTACTCTACTCTACTCTACTCTACTCTACTCTACTCTACTCTACTCTACTCTACTCTACTCTACTCTACTCTACTCTACTCTACTCTACTCTACTCTACTATTCTCTTCATTTGGCTTTTATCCTAAGCATACACCATATTTTTTTCAAATTCGTGTTCTCTAACTATTCCGAGGATTTTTCGTAATACTTTACGCTTAAAATATTAAGTTGCTTCGCTTCTTTCTCTTTAAATATTTATAGTAAACTTCACTCTTACAGTTCTATAGTTCTATTTAGGGTTCAGAATCTAAAAAGTTTGAGCATACAGACATTTGTAAGTAGAAGGAAAGTTTATTTCAAGCGGCCATCAAATATCCTAGTAATTTACATTTTCTTGGTTGTTTTGACTAGTAGTTCTAGCTCAATAAATGTTAAATTGAATAGATAAAAATTTACCAAGAAGCGTTGAAAGTTTACCTACATAAATATATTGTCACGCGCTGTGGTATTTAGAATTTTGTGATAAATATCTCTAAAGTAAAGGTGTTCCCGCATATTGCCATAATTTCTCATTAACCCAAAAGCAAATTTTACAAATTGAAAATCATTTTATCAAATACATACATATGAATTGTATGTCATTAATAACTTTCAGTTACTGGCGCGTTTTTTGAGTAAGATCTTAACCCATTTTAGCACCCTTCATAAAAATCATAATTGTAATCTTTTTGATCTGTTTTTTACGTTATATTTTGACGTTACATTTCAGCATTATTATGTTATAAAGGCTTCAACAGAAGTCTTCAAAGCAAAAAGTGACTGAAGAGTTGTTGAAGCAACCCAGTGAGTCACGTTTTCAAGTTTGTCGTCGGGCATGCATAAACACGTACGTAAGTGAAAAAACTTAATGTTCGTGACATTCATATACAAAGTTAAAGAAAAAGAATGAATTGTCACATTTATTTTAAACTCAACTAAATGATATCTTTCATTCATAATCTTGAGATGTCATTATCTTTTTGGATTTTGACAGTTGAGAATTTTTCGTAATGAAATGAATGTATTTTTAAGAAGTGTTTAATTAAATATGCGAAACATGTTACCATGGCATGTAAAAATTTTGGACAAAAAATTTTCATTTATTTAATATATAGTTTGTACTGTAACTTTATTTGGGGCATAAGCCAAATATAATAGTTTTAAATTACTACTTACACCTGTGCTCGTGCCACCCTAAAATTTTATTGTTCTCAGTGTTACTTTTTAACCCAAGTTTTGCTCTTATTTTTCTTTTCTTTGCTTTTAATTCTCTGTATAACTTTTCTGTTGAATAATTTTGTCAACAATCTACATAGCCGCACCACAAATTGTTGGGCGTATTGTGTTAACATGCCCCATTTTAATGCATATTTACGAGCAAACACGTCGAGTATTTGGTAAAAATGAAGTTGGCAGCGACTGTGTTTGTTGTAAGTATGAGTGACATTTTGAGTTGTTGGCAACGACGTGTGTCATTAAGCACCCTCTGCTTTTGGTTTCTTTTGTTATTATGCTGCATAAGCGATAGGTATAATCTAAGCAACCCTAAACGCATTAATGCTAAGAATATCTACCACTAACTACTGTAAGTTATGTGAGAGTCTATCAAACATTGTATAATTTGACATATTGAATTTAAACTTTTTATAAAGATGTGTATATTCTCTTGGAACTTCTAAAGGAAGCATAGAGCCAGAATGAATCGTCTTCATTGGATGCGATCCTTTGTGATAACTTCAATTTCCCTTCATATCCTTGTCGATTCTTAAATTTACATATCCAATAACCTTTTCCAGATGATTTTCAGTCTATTACTTTCTCTACGTCTTTGTAAATTCCACTTTAGCGCTCAACGCCAAACTTTGATGGGTGTTTTTTTCTTGGAAAAGCACGAATTTGCGATTCTTGGATTTCCTCTTAGAATGGTATTTTCCAGATGATTTTCGATCTATTACTTTCTCCACGTCCTTGTAGATTCCACTTTAGCGCTCAACGCCAAACTTTGATGGGTGTTTTCTCCTGGAAAAGCACGAATCGTCTCCATTGTCACTTTGATTTCCCTCGATTAGTTTGCAGATTCTTGGGTTTCCTCCTAGAATGATCTTTTTCAGATGATTTTCGGTGTATTACTTTCTCTACGGTCTTATGGACTCCACTTAAGCGCTTAGCGGCAAACCTTAATATGTAGTTGGTTTTCGGAGAATGTGTACTAAATCTCTATCCATGGGCGTCTTTCTGATTGCATTTAAGGTTTAAGTCTGTGTTTGAAATGATATGAGGCCTTCGCGTAATTTTTAGCATTGGTTCAAACGTTATGTATTTGGTCACGTCTTTGAATAAAATGGCGAACTTTCGTTTTATTGGAAATGAAGATGAAGATGTCCATATTTTATTCAGTTGAGCAAACGTGACTTTAAGTTACTTGAGGTAATGTCCTGTCCCAACCTACCATTCCAGAAAATAAAGGTTTTTAGGCAAACAAAACAGTTTGCGATATATTATATTTGGATGGGTCAGAGACAACACACTTCAGGCGAAATAAAAAAATACGTGTCGAATCAAGGTACCATTTAAAAAAAGTTTCAGTGCGAGCTGGAAATGAAGCTTTTTAGGCAAACAGAACAGTTTGCGTTTTGAATGTTATCATTACTTGCCTATAAAGATATATTATATCTGGATGGGTCAGAATCAACAGACTTCGGGCAAAATAAAAAAAAAAACGTGTCGAGTCACATCGAATAAAGTACCATTTAGAAAAAGTTTCAGTGCGATATGGGATGATCGACCTAAAAGATGTATTGATTTTCACGCAGAAGCTGTCATACATGTATGAATGTCTGGATGATAGTTTGCAAATGTAACTTTTATCGGATTCTTTATTCGGGTCTTATCTATGATGTCATTTAAGAAGACAAGGATGAGATTCGGTGAGAATAAGCAGCTCTTCTAAACACTCGATCAAGAAACAAATCTTGTTGAAAAAAATCCGATTTGTAGCACACTGTTTTTAAGACCCTTTTACTGTGCACGTATTAAGTTGATAGACTTAGCAAAGATACTTTGTAACATTTTCAAAAAGTTGTAAATGATCTCGTTAGTCTTAGAGGATAATATTTGTCAATAGGAATATCTTTGTAAATAATACAAGGTGGACCAAAAGTCACTAAAAATTAAAATTTAATAACTTTTTTTTTTAGATTATAAAATATACCACTTACTATGGAAAATAGTAGCCGTGTTTCTTTTAACGCGTATATATACAATTGTGGATATTTTTAAATTGCGATAACTCATGAACAGTGAGTCGCACAATAAAACTCTAAGGAACTTTTTTATGGAGAATCACGTTCTGAGGGTGATATGGTTGGGTGCCATTTCTCACTTTGCAAGTTATAAGATATTTGGGAGTACAAATATAAAGCGCTTCAACTTATAGTCACTACTGAATTGCAGAATTTTAGTCAGGTAAGACCTTCAAGGATGCCTTTTTAATTTTTACCTGAATAATTTCAGGTTTTGCTAATGTTTTAGAAAACTCTATGACATAACGCCAGAATATGTGTTAAGTGAAATCTCGCCAGTACGAACTACTCCGAAAAAATGAGAAGCAGTTGAAGATTTCTTTGTTCAAAATACTTGAAATTAACAGTCCCCTGCCGTCAGTCCTTTGTGGTTATTACAATGACGATTACTAAGACAATTTTCACGAACGAAGTCTCATTGGATTTGATTAAAGACATTAAATTTGGGAAGGTAAAACTTTATCCAATATTTAGATTAATTATAACATTAAGTAAGTAAGTTCTCGTATATTACCAAATAGATTTAGAGAAGTAAATGGAAGGAAGATTGAAGAAGTGTCTCTTAGTAAAGTCGTTGTAGGCTCTTATTTCCTAAAAACAAAAATCATAATTGAAGAAAAAGGCGATGTTGTTCAATCTTAGCTGCAAATTAAGCCGATTATTATACATAGAATACAATGCATTTCTATAAAAACCAAGGGGTGCTTTTATTTTAATGAGTTTCTTGCCCTTAGCCCAAACGTTTGGCTGTAATTTCAACCTCACTTTCAGCATAATTTTTGTTTATTTTATCAGATTGTCTTATGTTAAAGGCTCGTTTTATAATATATCTTTCAAAGCCTTAAAAATGATTAAATGCTTAACAATTTCCGTAGTAAGAAAATTTTTTTCTTATGCCCAAATTCTTATCCCAAGTATGTTATTATAATTGATTGATGTTTTTCGCCTAGACGATACGCACATTAGTGGCTCGCCTTAAATTTTTAATGTACCAAAATGATTTCTTACACATACAAACATAAGTACATATATTATTCAATTTAATAGTATATGCATATATGCATATACATATATGTGTAGATTTTAATAAAAACGAAAATTTTTTTATTCATTGTTTATACAAAACACTCCAACATTTGAATTTATGTACTAAAAATAAAATAAATATAAATAAATTACGTCAAAATACAAATGATGTTGAAGTTAAAGAACAAAAACAAAATAAAAATCACGCGATATACGCACTTCATCTCTGTAAATGAAGTAACTTTGCCGCCGCCGCACTCACTTTAACATGCACAACAAATCTCTAGAAACAAAGAAAAAACATTAAACTCTAGAGATTCCAGCATCAGCATCTATCTGCTGTGAATGATGATGACGAATTTCATGTCTACGGCGGGTTCCTCTTAGCAAACTCTTCACTTTCCTATGCTTGGCTCTAGACTCTACTTTATTTCCTGCCATGCTTTTTCTTTTTAGTATGTATCATCTTAAGAGATTTTCAGGCAATTCCACACAACGTTTGTTTTGATTTAAAAAATTATCAAAAGTTTCAAGTTCCTGAATGTAAATCATGAAATCATCCAAAAACTAGCAAAAGCTATGTAGAGAACATTAGGTCTATCTAAATCAAAGCGATATTCGATAGTATCGAAAGAATAGACTTGAGAAAATCGCGTAAAATTTTAAATAAATTGCAGAATTGAGCGATATGTAAATTATTTAGATTTGTTTTTAGTAATTTTTCGAGATCAAGACCGAGAACAAAACGTAATACTCAAGATCAAGACTCAATGTCAAAAACAAGAGCGTGTTGGATAGAACTTGCGGTTCCTTAACTCTCTCATTATTTTGAACCAACAAGTTCCATATATTTTCCTTGAAATTTTTTTGTAAAAGCCAAATACTCCAGCTAAATAAGAACTAGACAGGGTGTAAACTTTGGCCTGGCCAAACATTAAATACCCTACACTGCAGTATTTTTAAAATTTTGCTCATATGGGAAGCGCCACGCCCCTAGTCCGAGTTCGTCTAGCTTTAGCTCAGAGCGTGAATTTATAGTCCTTAGTATTTGAGTGAAATTTAGTTGGATTATCTCAAAAGCATTTTGAAACTTTGGCTTATATGGGAGGTACCACGCCCTCTTGCACGATTTCCCCAAGTTTTTACTCAGAGCTTGCATATATAGTTGGTAGTGTCTGAATAAAATTTAGTTCGATTATCTCAAAAAACGCTTTCAGTGTAGCGTTTTGAAGCTTTTGCTTATATGGGAGGTGCCACGCCCTCTTGTCCGAATTCGTTCTGCTTTATTTTACAGAGCTAACGCTTATAATTCGTAGTATTTATGTGTATGTCGGCAAAAGGAAGATCTTCAAATATTTGTGAACTTTTGTAAGAGGTCAGAAATATTATTCGCAGGAGTTCGAAGCAGGGTTTGAGAGTTGAAAAGTTAAGCATCTACAAATATCCTACAAAAAAAACGATGGCGTAAATTATTAAAATTGATTACACAGTAAAAAAAAATGTTGTAAAGTGTTATAAAGACTGTTTTTTCAGTCAAATAATTCGAAAATATTTAAAAATAATGAAAAAGTCGAATAATCTCGAAAGTGTTGAAAATCTTTATTTCAAAATTTCTAAAAAAAAAGAAGAGTCGAATAGTTCGAAAATCCTCGTTAAAAATGAAAAATATTAAAAATTTCGAATATATTGAAAGAGTCGAAAATCTTGAAGTCAAAAAGTCTGAAAAAATGAAAAGTCGAACAGTTCGAAAAACCTGAAGTCAAAAAGTCTGAAAAAACGAAAAGTCGAATAATTCAAAAATCCCTGTAAAAGTCGAAAATATTAAAAACTTCGAATATATTGAAAGAGTCGAATATCTTGAAGTCAAAAAGTTTGAAAAAACGAAAAGTCCAACAGTTCGAAATTCTTGAAGTCAAAAAGTCTGAAAAAACGAAAAGTCAAATAATTCGAAAATCTTCGAAAATATTGAAAAAGTCGAATAGTTTCGAAAGTGTTGAAAATCTTTAAGTCAAAATGTCTAAAAAAACGAAGAGTCGAATAGTTTGAAAATCCTCGGTAAAAGTGGAAAATATTAAAAATTTCGAAAATATTGAAAGAGTCGAATAGTTTCGAAAGTGTTGAAAATCTTTATTTCAAAATTTCTAAAAAAAAAGAAGAGTCGAATAGTTCGAAAATCCTCGTTAAAAATGAAAAATATTAAAAATTTCGAATATATTGAAAGAGACGAAAATCTTGAAGTCAAAAAGTCTGAAAAAATGAAAAGTCGAACAGTTCGAAAAACCTGAAGTCAAAAAGTCTGAAAAAACGAAAAGTCGAATAATTGAGAAATCCTCGCAAAAGTCAAAAATATTGAAAAAGTCGAAAAACTTTGAAGGAGTCGAAAGTTTTGAAGTCAAAAAGTCTGAAAAAACGAAAAGTCGAAAATATTGAAAAAAGTCGAAAATGTTGCAAAATTCGAAAAATTTAAGAGAGTCGAAAATCTTGAAGTCAAAATGTCTGATAAAACGCAATATCGAAATATTCGAAAATCCTCGTCAAAGTTGTAAGAACATCTTGAAGTCAAAAAGTTTGATAAAATTTAATATCCAACTATTCGAAAATCCTCGGAAAAGTCAAAAAAAGAACTTCGAAAAGAGTCAAAAAACTTGAAGCCAAAAATTCAGAAAAAAAAAAGTCGAATAATTCGAAAATCCACGCAAAAGTCAAAAATATTAAAAATTTCGAAAAATATTGCAAAAGTCGAAAAATTTTTAAAGAATCGAAGATCCTGATGTCAAAAAGTCTGAAAAAACGAAAAGTCGAATAATTCGAAAATCCTCGATAAAAGGCAAAAATATTAAAAATGTCGAAAATCTTAAAATTCATTGGAAAAGGTCGAAAAAAAAATTAAAATTTTTGTAAAAGTGTAGAAATATCGTAATATATTCAAATATTCGTGAAAAATGGAAAAAACTCTAAAAACTGTTTTTCGCTGCATGGAATTGCCCTCAGTTCTTATTTTTATTTTTTTATTTTGTGGTTTATTTGTAAACTGCAACTGTCTCCGTTTTCTGCTGCATCATCTTCATGAAAATGAATTTTCTTAAAGTTTTTACTAAACGAAAATTAATGGAAAAAGAACCACAACAAAGCAACGCATTTAATGAAGCGCATCTGCAGTGGCGGTGCACAATTCTAAAAGAGGGCGGCGTGCATTTGTACATCAATAGCATTAAGTTGGCTGCAGTTCAAATCGAAACAGCAGCAACAGCAACATAGCAGTAAATGTAGTACAATGGCATAGCTATATATATAAATAATGCACCACCAGCAATTTTATGTCTTGTTGTCTGGCGTCTGGCATAGGATTTGATAATGCTCCCCCACCTTCTTTCAGTCTACTGTCAACACTTTAAATTGAAATTGGTTGATTCAAAAAGTTTTATGTCTTCAACGTCACATTCGAAAAACTTTCAATTGTTTAATTCCATAATGTCATTTCATGGTTAAAGTTTCAATTGTAAATGGAATGTTGATGTAACAATGTTGTCTCAGACAAATTAATTTTGTATGAAATGTTTAGTGTAGATTTCTTTTCAGTTTAAAGTTTATAAGCAATTTAATTCAAACCAAATGTGCATCATGCAACATTCCATTCCAATTCTTAGTAGACTGCAGTATGGACTACAATTTATAATGAAAATAATAAAAATACAAATATGTTCAAAATATTTCCGTTTAGTTCAATTCACTCCATTTCAACTGTACTTAATAAATCAAAGCGTATAAAGTTCAAACTTAATTGCAATATGATTACTAATCATTCTGGCATTTAAAAAGTAATTTTCTTGGTAATGTTGCCATATGTAATCTATTACTTGTTTGTTATTCTTGTTGTTTTGATTTATATTATGAATCATTCGAGCATTATGTTTGTAAACAAAACGTTAGAATTCATTAAGAAAAGATTATAATTTAATGACTTTTGATGTTTTACCTCAACTCTGAATATAAAAAGAGATACTTGATAAATTCTTCAGAGTCTTCAAAGCGTATAAATTAAAATTGGAGAGTGGAATTATAGACTTTATTGAATTGCTTGAACAAGTATACTATTACTATTAAGTACAAAACTAGCTATATTTAAATAAGTATCATCTTTGAAATGCTATGGTGAGAGTATTATATGAGATAATGCAACAAAATTTCATACAAATACTAGGAATGGTTTGTGCAATCTCTGAACAAAAAATTAAAAAATTTACGAAAGTACACAGTTCCCCCATACTTAGAAAGTCGAAGCACCCACAATATTAACACAGTAGAACAAAATCGAATTTTGTTTCTGTTGCATGAAATATTTTTATTGTTGTTTACTAATTCGAGATCACTGATTTCTAATCAACCAGGAGTTGAATCGATGCATCCGTAAACGTACAACTCGTGACGTAAAATCATGTATTTCACATGTATTTCGCATTGCATAGTAAGTACATGAGTTTACGTCACGAATTGTACGATCACGGGGTAATGTCGTGCAGGGGGTAATGTTGTGCACTGGCTGTTTTAGCCCAAGGAATTGAATGATTTACCAACTGTTCGTAAGGTAGGGACCTGCTGACCTACTGAGCTTATGCATATAATACTAGCAATTTTCACCAGTTCGTCTCTACAGAGTAACCTTTTTTTTTTCAAAACGCACGCTTTCGGGACGATAAAAGTGTTTTTTCATCGGGTCAGAAAAATAATTTTCCTTGCGGGAAAATATATCAGGTAAGTGTTTTCTAAAACGAAATATCCTGCCAAAGAAAAGAAGTATTTGGTTTTAGAAAAAAATGTTGGGCTTCACCGAGTTATCGAAGTTGACCTTTAAAACGACCATTGGGGTAATGTCGTGCACATTCACTTACACAAACACATTTTCTCGCTACACAAATGTTGTTACACATGGATGTAACCAATGAAATTATCTTTCGATCGGATGCTTACTCGTTGCATTCGCTTGAGATGTACGGCTTTACGAGCATGTCAAAGTTGAGTGCACGACATTGCCCCGTTCTACTCTAATGAATTTTTTTTAAATTTTGTTCTTTTATTTATTAGTGAGTAGTATAACAAACATAAATAACCTTACACTATTAACAAATATTTATTTTATATAAAAATATTTTACTTTTTTCTTAAGACCCTTCATTAAGTATTGTACAGTTGTTTCGTCGACAGTACCGTACGACCTTCGCCACTTATTTTTGAAATCTTTTAAATGTTTTGCAGTGCTTTTACTCTTCTGAAGATCTAATTTCATTAGAGCCCAATATCTCTCAATAGGTCAAAGCTGTGGGCAGTTAGGTGGATTCGCATTTTTGGGAACAAAATTTACATTATTGCTTTTGTACCATTTTATGGTGGCTCTAGAGTAGTGAGAGGTTGCCAAATCAGGCCAGAACATTACAGTACCTCCGTGCTCACGAATAAATTGCAAAAAACGTTTTTCGGAGCATTCATCAATATAAATTTTTGAGTTAATTGCCAAACCATATACTGCTTGGGAAATTTTTTACTTTTCTTCTCTTTAAATTTGCTCTGTATCTGCCTCTCCTCCGAACAGGTGTAAAATTCGTGTCTTGTTAGCTGTTTAAAATCTGCTTTAACGTATGTTTCATCGTCCATTATGCAGCATTCAAATTAAGTCAGGTAACCGACATATAACTTTCGAGCTCGCTTTTGAGCCTCTGACTGCTTTTCGTCGGAACGGTTTGGTACTTTTTGAACTCTGTAGGTTCTTAGCTTAAGTTTTTTCTTTAGTCTGTTTATAGAAAATTTTGAGGTTTTTGCTCTGGCAGCCATATCTCGTTCTGAAGTGTTGGGATTCTGATTAAAAAGGCGCTTCACTTTTTTCACCAATTGTGGGTCTATACTGGCTTTTCTACCTAAACTCTTTTTCCGCGTAATAAGTTGACCCTTTCTATAATTCGAAATAACCCTTTGGACAGTGATTTTTGATGCACCTGTTTTTTTAGCTATGACTGAATATTTTAATTCTCGTTTTTGCATGCAAGTGTACAAAATAAGTTTGCTCTTTTTTTCTTGATTGCTAGATATCTGTATTGTCTGAAGTTTGTTTGTGTTGTAGTGTTATATATTTTTTTAATCGTCATGTTATATAGAAAATATAGCACCCATATTTCGACCTGCACGATCATCAGGTAAACCATAATCTTAAGGAATAAAGGGTCAAATTTTTCTGGGGCAGTCCTTACTTACCTTCATATTGAGTTGGTAAACATTTATTATAACTACTACGATCACGTTTTAGATTTATATTTTCTATCATTTCTTCGTAAAAAAGGGTCTGTTATAGTTATTTGTGGAAAATATGTTTTCAAAAATTTCGTTTCAGTGCGTCAGAGTATAGGTTTTCATTTAAAAACACTTGAGAAATCTTAGATATCGAGTATTGTATGCAAAATCTGTGTCGACAAATTACGCTTATGGATGATAATGATTTCGAAGCAGAAAGTCCTTAAGAATCGCTACCATTCAATCAAAACGAACTTAGCGATTTTATCAAAGACATTGGACTACCGAAAACTTTTTCCGAATTACTTGCATCCTGATTGAAAGAAAGAAATCTCTTAACTAAAGAAACTAAAGTTTCGTATTACTGATTTGAGCGAATGGTGGTTCTTTAACGATTCGACAAAATGCAATATCAAATTCATTCAACGAAAGTTAAGGAAGAATACCACACGACAAGATTAGCAGAGACCAAAGCTAAATCAGAAAGTTGGACCAGAAAAGAATGACCTTCTAGGGAAGCACTAGTTCCAGATAGCCTAAATGTAATTAATTTACATCTTGTGCCGCGAGATCGTATCATATTTCCAACTCTGTATATTACACTTGGACTAATGAAACAATATGTTCAATAGAGTGGTCCAAAATCCGAAAGTGTTAAAAAGTCAAGGTGCGCGCGACTTTTCTGAATCCTTGGATCCTGCTGATTACAAAAAAAGCTTTGGAATCAAAAAAAATTGCGTTTAGATATTCCGCAACGAGCTTGAAGGTACTTTTTTAGGAATTTTTGAGTTTTTGAGTTCTCTTTTTAATTTAAACGCTATACCTTTTGAACCAGATAAAATATTTGCAAAAATTAAATTGCATTTTGTTAGGAATATTTTGAGCCATGTTTTGCATCAATAATAATTAATCTACTTTTTGCCAATTTTTTTCAGCAGCACTTTAAACTTAAAAATTTGTTAATTTTTTGAGGTGTTTGCACTTTCAACAAGCGATTTTTTTCTTATTTTGCTCTAGCAAATTTTTTTAAACATTTTTATATTTTTATGCATTAATTTATCTTTAAAATAATTCCAACAACTAAGCTTTTAGTAACACTTTTACTCACTAAAAACTATTAAGTATAATTAAATTAGACTCAAAAAAAAAATTCATTTTAGTGTTTTCAAGGCATTGAAATAAGATATCTCAATGGGATGACTTAAGATACAACTTGTTTTTTATAAAATCATTAGTTGATAATCCTCTGAGTAAAACAACATTCTTTGCAATAACGAAATTTTTGCACTTCTTGTTTTTTTTTGGCAAAACAGATTAACAGATAGTTTTCATAGATCTTCTAAAAAAACTAAAAAAAAATTTTGTCAAAAAGAAACTAAAATAGCCATTTTCGATGTATTTGTTACTGTTGATTCCGAATTCAGTCTCAAAATTGCTCTATCTTGTACGGTTAAGGAGATATTCAAACATAAAAGTATAAAAAACACCGTTTTTGCTCTTTTTAAAGTGATATTACAAGTCAAGGTTACTTTCGGCCACAAAAAATGGTATAGTGGTTAAAAGTACCAGTCTGTTTCTTTAAAATCCAATTTAAATTATACCGATATCTTTTTTATTCTCGGAGTTATCCTAACTTAAAAAGTTGAAAAAGTGCAAAAAAAAACGTTTTTTTATTATTTCTGCTAACGATATTTCAGAGGATTAAAGAGATATCGATTTAATTTAAATTGGGTTTTCAAGAATAATGCCTTCACTCTTATTTTCAATACCAAGCTGAAAGTTACCATGTCCTTATATAACAGCTTCAAAATTATCAAAAATGGTGTTTTTTGCATTTTTAGTTTAGGATATCTCTAAAACCGTACAAGATAGAGCAATTCTGAGACCGGATTTAGAATTTTCATGAACAAATACATCTTAAATGACTATTGTTGTTTCTGTTTCACCAGGAAAATTTTAAACTCAAAGTTTTTTTTTTGGCCAAATTTGATTAAACTTTACGGTTTTTAGCAAGTAAAGTGAAGCTGGTGGCTTAGTTGTTGGAGTCAGTTGATAGATAAATTAATGCGTAAGAAAATAGAAACATAAAAAAAAATTCGCTTGAGCAAAATAAGAAAAAAATCGGTTCTTGAAAGTGCAAATACCTCAAAAAATTAACAAATTTTGAAGTTTAAAGTGCTGCTAAAAAAAATTGAAAAATACAACATTAATTATTATTAATGCAAAAAATGGCCCAAAATATTCTTAACAAAATGCAATTTAATCTTTGCAAATACCTTATCTGGTTCAAAAGATATAGCGTTTAAATTAAAAATAGTACTCAAAAACTCAAAAATTCCTAAAAATGTAACTTCAAGCTCGTTGCGGAATATCTAAACGCAATTTTTTTTTGGTTCCACAGCACTTTTTGTAATCAGCAGGATCCAAGGATTCAGAAAAGTCGCGCGCACCTTGACTTTTTAACACTTTTGGTTTTTCCATACAAAATTTGGACCACTCTAATGTTCAAGCACTAAACAGAGATGGTAAATGTTTTAAGTATATTTCAAGGAATTTTCCAGAGAAGCTCAAAGCATGCATATTTGACGGCCCACAAATTCGCAAACTAATTTCGGCAGTTCAATGTAAGAAATTGAGAAGAACGCATGGGATTCGTTGGTTTGGGCTATTAAAAATTTCTTAGGCAATAGGAATAATTATGATAAGTTGAGCATGTTGAAAAGATGTTGTCTCACTTTCAGCGACTTTGATGCAAAATGGGCATCAAAAGTTCACTTCCTTCAGAGCCTAAAAGTCCTGGGAAAGTGAGTGAAGAACAGGATGAACGATTTCACGACAATATTCAGACTATGAAGGATCAATTCTAGGGTCGCTGAAGCGCACATATGATTTTTTTCTGGAGCATTCAGAGTAGCACTTTGTCATTCAAAAACCATATACTTCAAAAACAAGATCTGATTCAAAAAAAACTGAAAACATACTTGAAATCAGCGTCAAATATTAACTCAGAATTATGTAAAATATTTCAAGCAGGGAGAAAAATGGGCGGTGCTACGCCCCTCAAAAAAAAAACTATTTCTGCATATTTATGAAACTGCATGATGGAGATAGATGAGATTTGGTACACATTTTAAGGGTATTAAGAAAAATAATGCTCACTGGAAAAGTGGACAGTAAATACCACGACCCTCAAAAACCAAATACATGATATTTCTAAAATTATTTGATTCGTGTTGATGAGATTTGGTAAATATGTAAAGGTAAAGCAACGCTCAACGGGAAAAGCTAAATATGCAATAACAAAATTGACAAAGATTTTTGTCTACAAAAGAGCTTCAAATTTTTTACCAAAATTTTTGTTAGAAACGAAAAAAAACGTGTAGAAAACTTTTCTAACGAGTGGAGATTTTTTAAATTCAGAAATATGTCATCAAATGAACTGAATCTAATAAAATTTAGCAAAAGCCAATAAAAATGCACTCAAAAGATAACATGCAGTTCTAAAAAAATTCTTTCGACCTATTTTCTCTACTCCCTACTATGATATCTTATAAATAAACAAGAAGCTAAAAATAGTTTAGCATAATTTTTTTTTTTTCTAATCCATACAAGTAGAATGTCTACAGCAAAGCTGTCTACTTCCTGTTAAGATATAAACTTGTCTTATTTTGATTTCATATTCGATACGCTTTGCATTTATAATGAATGCACTTTGAAAGAAAAAAAAAAATAGAAAAAAACTTAAAAAGTTTAACAAATTTACGAGCATTCATTTGTCTAATCAATTTGTAGCGAGTTAAATGAAAATCTCTATTTTATCGACCAACATATAAAATGAAACATTTTCATGAGAAATTATGTCCCCATTGTGAACAAAGTATCACAAACATAAATTTCTTCACGATGCCTTACTCTCGACGTTTCAGCTATTTTCAGACATTTTAGTGTTGTAAATTAAAATTTTTTTTCAAAAATTTCTGCCACACTATAAATAAAAGAAAGGAAAAAGTTACTCCAAAGTGCACATAAAAGTGCCACAAAATGGCAATCAAGATACTACACAATATCACTCGTAGGACAAAGCAGCAAAAATGTTAAACGCATTTTTCGGATTTGTAAATCTGTCGCTGGTTGTCGTGTAAATAAATATTTTTTAGTGGCAAATGGAGTGCACGAACGAAATGGATGCGAGTGTTTTTTATGTTTGTAGGGCTTTGTGCCAAAATTCAGTGTTCGTTTTTTAGTAATAGTGTTAATTTTTATTTTATTATGTAATAAATAAATAAAAATTACTTTTTTCCATCTAGAATTTTTATTTGGTTTTTAATTTTGCATATTTATCTAAATTTATTTTCTGTAATATACTAGCTTCATTTTCTGCAAGGTATTTGATAACAACAATGTACATACGTTCATGTATCAAGTTTCATATCAACACCAGAAATAGATGAAAATTGTTAAGGTTAAAGTGTTGAAGTGTTTTTATGCGTGGGAAGTAGATCACCCTTTATCATATCCCATTCACTTTTCTCAGGATGTTTTGCAAATAAAATATACGTCCACGTGTCAAGTTTCATAACGACAGTTGCTATATGTAGGTGCAGAAAAACGGCAATCTGAGTATTTTCTGTTTCGAGGTAGAACATTCCCTTGTTTCAACCTCGTCAATTGCGTGATGTTTTGTAAATAAAATTTACGTCGGCGTGCCTTCTTTCATAACAATAGTTTCCAATTAAATTTTTTGCATAGTCCTTGGTCGATACCATGTACAATAGGCCGGATCGGTCTCCATACAAAAAAAAAAAATATTTTGGAAAAACCGCCATTATGTGAAAGCTTACTTTGAGAGCATCTAGGAAACAAAAAAAAAAATTATTGGACCACTCTAAAGATAGCCAAAATGATATTTTTTCCATAATTTCGGCAGGTGATGTTATATGTTTAAAAATTATATTTATTTGTCAAGTTCTTAATTAGACCTAATTTTTTTTTCATGTGGTCATATTTAACTAGTACGACCTAGTTTCTCCGGATCTTATCCTAATAAATGAAATTTTTCTGCACAAAACTAAATCATTTGAAAATATATTTACATTTTGCCCAAAATGTGCTCTCATAAGCCCTAATTAAGCCCTTTTAACGTTATATAATTTTTATATATCGAACATCAACCGCCGAAGTTATGGAAAAAAGTCCATTTTGGTTGTTTTTAGCGTGTTTTTTATTTCCTACATGCTCTCAAGATAAGCTTTCAAATAGGGGCGGTTTTTCCAATTTTTTTTTTTTTTCATCGATCAATAAAGTAGTTCAAAAATTAAAGCTTCTCGAAATTTCCCTCCCAGGGCTCCAATAGTTGCATTTTGATATAAGTAAGCACCATTTAAATTTTTGTCCATTTCAGAGAACATGTGATAGATCCCAAACCATTTTCAAAACCAAAAAATGCTCCTATGTAGGTATATGGGCATATCCGAAAATAATCTCTCCTTATGTGACCTAGGTTTTAAGAAATTTATTTTTTTTTATATTCCACATATAAAAATGTATATTGCCAAGTTTGAAAACCAGTTTAGATTATATACGCGATAATCTTTAATAATGTTATTTTAGAAGCAATATTCACATTTTATGTTACTAAAACTTTACTATGGTTATGAACTTTAACAATTTAATAAAGCAGTAAAGACTTAAAAAGCGATTTGTTTAACTAATTCGTATTAAAGTCATATCTAGTAAAATTTATGTGGGTGAATTATAACCTAGATAAAAGAAAGTAAACCTAGATAAAAGAGGGCATTAACATTTTACACCTACCAAAGAATATACCCAAAAATACAATTTAATAAATAAAAACTTCATATACATACCACTCAAAAGAGAATGAAATCAAATTAATGAAAAAACATAAAGCCAATTTTCGTGTTCCATCAGAAACAAAAAAAAACCCTGTAGCATGTCAATAAATAACTCAGACAAAATACCCGTATATTTTGTACAAATGGAATTTTATATTTTTATTGATTGAAAACAAAAAAAAACAGCAAAGAAGAACAGGACAGCTCATACGGAGAATATATGGAGAAAAAAAAAATATATAAACTGAGCAAAAACGAAATTGGCGCAAAAATGTTTTAATCAATTTAAATTAATTAAATGATGATGACCCATTCAATCAAAATAAGTCAAGAAAATAAATTCACTATATACAAATATATGTTTGTATGTTATTAAAATAAACTATTACAAACACAACAAAGTCAAAGTAACACCTCAAATATTCAGTATAGTAAATACTACAAAGTAAAATAGTAAAATAAAAACGAATGAATTATTGCAAAGTGAAAAATAAATAAATAAATAAACACGTGCACGAAACCATTTCAGTCAGCCAATAAATATTTTGTAATTTCATAGCCAATTTGTGGTACAAAACTAATTTTAACACAAAATCATCATCAGCAGTGCTAATTGAAATTCAAGACCTACAGCAACAAATATTCCATAAAAAAAATGTTGTTTTCAATTTTTAACCAGTTGCTTGTTAGCGTTATACAGAATACTTATGAAAAAATTCCAATCGATTTAAAAAATAAAATTAAATTCTTTGAAAAAACGAAAAAACTCATCATCACAGCAAAAGCGACTGCCACCACAACTTTGAACAATTTTAATGAATGAATGGAGCACTGATAATTGCGTGACTGGCGGTTGTTATTCGAACATATTCATTTTGAAGAACAAATAATGCGAGTAACGTCATTTTGCATACTATTTCATTAATATGTATGCATGTAGGTAGGTATTGCCATGTTTCATGTCACGTCACGATACTGATCCAAAAATAGTTATAAAAAATTATCACACAAATAAGGTACGACTGACATATATGGCAGCACTTATGCTATTTTTGGTATGAAAAAGTGTTTTTGTTACACCAACGTCAGCTGCATACATATTTAATTATATACACAATCATTTATTTAATCTTAAATTTGGATTTTTTATGCGTAGTTCTTAAAGATGCCTTGTAAAAAATTTTGTTGCTTTTCATGAAAATTTTTAAAACTTTAAATTGATTTTTGTAAAACCATGATATTCATCCTCCAAAGATCAGCGCTATCTAGTGTAGATCAAGGGTGTCAGTGTCAATCACTGAGCCAAGCGCATGCAGCGAAGTCAGCGCAAAATTTTCGCTTTTACAACAACTTCAATTTCGAATTACAACAATCACAAAAACAATTTTTGTTGATTTTTCATGTCTCGTTTATGTATTTTCTTTAACTCCTAGGAGGAGCATAGGGCCAATATGAAACATCTCCATTCGTCGCGATCCCTTGCGATGACTTTAATCTCTTGCCACGACTTTCCCGATTCTTGGATTTCCTTTTCCAGTGCCTCGTTTACAACAACAATAATATTTCAACAATTTTCAAAATTTCTTAGAACTAGGACACACACAAAAAGTAGGGGTATTCACGCGTTTATGCGCAATGCTCTTGCGTCATTGCGGAAGTGCGGTTTGCGCAAGTTTGACATTTGTAAAACAACAAACACATTGCCGAAAATTTCACACTACTTCTGCAATTTCTCAGGATGGAAATATTCACATTGAACGTTCAGGCGTTAGTGCGTAAGAGACTTGCATTTTTGCAACTGCGCATCAACGCATTAATACCCATATTGTTTGTTGTTTATGTTTTTGATGCGACGTAGTCGTTGTTATTGTTTTATGTTGGTTCGAGTTCGATTTTGTGTGAACTCAAAAAAAGCAACAAAAACGCGAAATTTTGACGAGCTTCAGTCCTATTAAGTTTAAGTGTTTGAAGTGTTATTCAAAGTTATTCTGAGTATTATTTGACACCATGAATCATGAAGAATTTAAAACAAAAAATTGTACCAGATACTCCAATCATATTATTTCTGTAATTTGCTTTTTATTTAACTGGAGATCTTTTAAAATTAATACACGGAGAAAAATACGCATCATAATTTTTACTCCACTCGGGTAGTCAAAAAACTAAAGTAATCAACACTAAATTTCAAACATGAATTAACTTACGTATGAAGTCATATTTACAAATAAAATGTAGTTAAATAATAAAATAATATGTAGGGTAAGGGAGGGAAATATGGACTACGTGGATAATATGGACCACACGGTTGTTTCCCACTGCATACATATTTACCGTTATTCATGTTCAAACTTTACGCTTATACCTAAAGCTTATAATAGTGCGATTTTAGCGTTCGGTGAAGTGAAGTTGTTTTTACTAAAAAAATTTTTGGTGATTAATTTTTTCTAGAGAGTAAATAAATCATTAATTTATATATAGTTAGTTAATACCATTTTTAATTTATTAGCACAAATAAGTTCATTAACTACAACAGTTTTCAATAAAAACCCATTTATTTCACCAACACGTGCTGCGGGTAATATGGACCACCAAAGGAAATATCCTCAAAAACAAATGTATTTATTATCTTTTTTAGGTGGGGAATCTAGATGCAGTTTTTATGACGAGTCTGATGGTCATTATTTGTAATTCGTAAGCTACTTACAAAGGAAAAGAAGATGAAAAATGCATATAATGTAATACCGTGGCTTATCTTGGGTTGAATGTGTAATCTGGCGTTCTTGGAGTCATAAAAAATGTTAAGAATGTGAAAGTGAAATTTTTATATGCAAATAAACATGTGGGGCAATATGGACTATATAGTCCATATAACACTACACTTTTTGTTTATCTTCATTTTGAGTTTTTTAATTTTTTTTTTTTTCATTATCCTGATGAGATTTGTAAATAAAACTGAATCAAAATAAAAGTTAATTGCTTCCTTTAAAGAATGAGATAAAATTAATTGTTTTGTTTTATGTTTTTTGAGTTTTATTTAAAAAAGAAAGATTGGTGGTCCATATTTCCCTCCCTTACCCTACTGCGCAAGTAGCGCAGAAGGGCCAGGGTTCGTATCCTAGTGCGGTCAGTTCATAATTTTTTTTTTTTTTTGTTTGAACTTTACAGTAAGGTAAATTTCACGTCAATTTTTTCAAAAAAAATACTAGCAAGCATACATTTTGAATTGACTAAAACAGTAAGGTGAAATTTATTTCGGTGTGGAGTCGTCACTATTCTGACTAAAAGTTCTGGTAAAATTTATGAGAAATAAAGTAGGAAGTACTATTTTTTTTCTCCGTGTATTCGATTTTATTTATATGTTCTGAAGTGGACAATAGACCGCTCGCATCGTAAAATATCTTCAAAGGATACCTTTTGCTGAATAAGCACCCTGTGTTACTTGAAAATTATGGTTTTTCCAGGTCAAAAATAGTTGAAAATTGTAGCAGTATTATAAAAACCGGTATTCTTTGCTAAAACAAACTTTTTCTCCATATTTTACAGTGCGTCATAACGATGAAAAATATTTTTTTTTTTGACAAGGTTATAATAAACGAGCTGTCCAGCAAACGAAGAGCTACTCACATATTTATATATGGTTTTTTGAAGATTAGAAGGTTACGAATCCTAGTGCAAATAAGATCTCCCAGATTGACGATGCAGTAACGCTCACCTGCATAAGCCTACTTCTACTGAGAAGTATCTACATAAGTTTATATGAAGACAAATTTTGAAAAGTAAGAAGAAAAGAAGTCAAAAGTTGTTGAAAATTGTTAGAAAAATCGAATATTCAAGAGGTTAGAAAATATTGCAGAAATGAAGTAGAAAAGTGTTGTAAAAATAAAAAAAAAAAACAAATTAAAGTCAGAAAAAGTTGAAGAGTTGTCAAAAAGCATAAAAGTCGAAAAATATTGAAAACTACAAACGAAACTTATGAAAATCAAAATCTTGGATGTATGAGCCGTTTATTATGAAAGTGGGGCAAGTCCAAAACGAGAAAAAAGTAATGTCATTATGAGCTCAATGAACTATTATTTGACCCATGTATATTATTTTTCCAACTTAATGCCGTGAAGACAGAGACTAATTTGATTTATTTTTAATAAAATGTTAGCCAATTCATATTATGACATTACTTTTGCCTTTTTTTGAACTTGCCCCACTTTCATAATAAACGACTTATATCATAAATCATGATAAAATTTATAATATTGAAAATTTAGAAAAGTCAAAACATGTTGAAAAAATTTAATTTGTCAAAAAAAAATTCAGCAGTCGAAACATAATAGGTCCGTTCGTTGAAAATTTGTGGTAAAACTTGAAGACTGTCATATTACAAATTTTTTGAGACTAAGAACAGAAATATCTCTGAGTAGCTGAAAACACCACAAAAAATCAACGAACGCAAAAATGGGAAAAAATTGAAGACTGTCAAGAAAATAAATAAAAAAGTCAGAACACCTGTTGGTGCACATTTAATTACCTATTTTGGTGTATTAAAACGTGCTGAAAAAATCACCAACATCCTTTCTTAACTTCATGAAACTTTTTTTTTGTTAACACAAAGCACAGAAATACGTTTTTCTTTTAATTTACTTTTTATTTGACAGTCTTCAAGTTTTGCCCAGAAAAAATTTTTCTGGGTAAAAATTTTAATTTTTATTTGGAGGGGAAATGATCAGCTGTTTTTTACTCTCATTTTTTGTGACGCAAATATCAAGTTTTTGTTTCAACGAACGCTTTTTGTGGTAAAACTTTATAAATATTTACAAATATTTATAAAGTTATTTTTGAACGAACGGACCTAATGAAAAAGTCGAAAAATTTGGAACTCCTTTAGAAATCGAAAAAGTTCGAAAATTGTTAAAAAAACACGAAATAAATTTTAAAAAGTGTTTATATTTACAAAAAAAAAGAAAGCAAATCTTTATTAGCTAGCAACAATGAAAATACATTGATGGTCGGAGCTTACTGTTCAGTGTTTTTGAGTAAAACAACAAATCTTTCGCCCCTTTTGAAGTCAATTTAACAAACAAGCTTACAAGGCTTAATTCTTCTCAAAACACACAATAAGAGTACTGATTAAGAAGACGAAAAAATGTCATCCCACTATCGAATTTCTAAGTATGTCATTAAAAAGAGTTAATCTCAAAAAATGTATATATGTACATATCTCATTAATTTATTAACTGTGCAAATAAGTACTAGAAAAAGAAAAAAAGTTACTTCACAAAGCACACTCCATCCACAAGATATGAAGATGCTACGACGAATTCAAAGCATTTCTTCATTTGTGGCTTATCTACATTAACCAACTATGGAAATACAAAAGTGAAAGAAATGCATTTCTCATTTTTTTATCTTCAAAACAACAAAAATAATAAATGAGAGCACAGATTTTTATAATTTTATGTTTATCTTCCGTTCTCCAAAACGTTTTGCTTTCGTACTTCTCTTTATTTGTGCAATAAAAACAAGAAGACTTTGAAGTTCTAACGAATTATTCCACGAAAAAGAAAAACTGTAACAATTAAAACAAGAGGGAGGTAATCTAGGAATATCAAGGTTTATAATTTTGTAGATTTTTTACACACATTAAAAAACAGACTGCAGCATTGTTCCTTAGATAATCACGTAAAGTAAGTATATTACTAAGCAAACTGAAGAAATCTCACTTAGGATCCTTGAAAACTAAAGGATATGAATGGGAACTGACCAACTTTAAGGTCGACTATCGCCGATTTTGCTAAAAATATTTGGCATGGTTCTTAACTCGACATTTTTTTTGTCCGAATTTTCGAATTTTATCTGGACATATTTCTGATTAACTGGACTCTGGACATCAGAAGGAAAATCTGGATAATCCAGATTATCTGCCAACCCTATTTCGAAAGTTTTACGGTTTATTTTTTATTCTTGTAAAGCAATGGAAATATTAAGGATATTCTGAAAAACACAAAGAAAATTTTCAAACTAAAATATCTCGAAAAAAGCAATCTTTTTTTCTTTAAATTTCAATATGTTTTACAGGGCACTGAGGACTACCATTGAAGCATATGAAAAAGTTGGTTCTTTCATAAAATAGAATGATTCAAAAAAGTGAATTTTTCAATTTCATGGTTGTCCCTGCAAATCTGAAAGATGTCAAAAAAGTGAGCTGAGAATTTTTTGTTGAAGGTCATTTAGAGATCGCTCAAAACCATTCCATGCAAAATCCCAACATTATGCGATATCACAAATTTTTTGTCTTAATTTAGGGTATATAGAAAAAATATTATCTCAAATTTAATATCAACAATATACGGTTTTTAAAAGCTATAAAACCAAAAATACCGAATTTTCAAAACATGAACCTCCAACAAAGCTCTAAAGCAAAATTTTGGATAAATTTTTTCCTCTGCATTTCATAATTAAATCTCAAAAGTGACATTTTTTGGAAAATCTTAACCTATGAGCCAATGTTTTGGCCCATCTCTCGAAAAACTGGGTTTTAATGGGCTTAAGTGTTCAACAACAAAAATTTTCTACGGATCACCAAAGGCAAGAAATGCCTAGAACTTAAGAATAATACGGAAAAAATGCATAAAAATAACTGAACATTGTCGTCCAAAGCATGTAAGGACCCGGATAGCTGGTTTAATAGATGTTGCTATTGAAATTGTTTGGCACCTTTTGTAGAATTTTAGAAATGATTAAAAGCAATGATTTAAAACACGGATGCTGCCTTTTTTTTCTAAAAATGTTTACTTTTTCGTGTGTGTCACAATGGCAAGTAAACAGTCATACAATATGTAATACATTTTTGTCTTAAGAGCTTTACAAAACTCATTTACATATCATAGATTTATTTGATATGCGTGGAAAATGCTCCACTTTAATTGAAAGAACACATATTTTCCACCCAAAATTAGCATTTAAAATGTAAAAACAGTGTTGCCAACACATTTTACTTTATACAGAACTCATAAATAAAACTGGAAGTACATGATTTTTGCACAAATTTGTTATTGTTACGCAAATCTGTCAGATTACAACCATTAAATGGTTGATCCGACAAAAAATCCGAAATTCTATGTTAGCTTTTTTTGACGCAGATTAGTTACGTCCGAGAAATTGGTCTCAAAGCGATCCAAGTTAAAAGTTCGAGGTAAAGTTTAATAATGCAGATGATGGCTATTCGAGGGTACTGGCAAAAATAAAAAACATTATTTAATATAAGTGTGATTTAATTTTAGATATGCCTCAAAATTGCGAATTTTACGCTTAGGGGACCGATTACCTTAATATCCTGAAGTGCTGTATTAAAATCAAGTTTAGATACTTAAATATAAGATTTCAAGCACTCACAAATGGCTATAGGAACCAAGCACAGAAAACTGTTGTTTTGCTGTGAAATCAAAAAATTTTAAGGGCAACTTATCACTCAAGCGTGTCTACAAGCATATGCTTTGTTTCCGAAAATTTTTAAAAATTTTTTGAAAAATAAATTTACATAACTTATGGTATAAACAAATTTTCTGGTTTCTTACAAATTCTTCATAAATATTTCTTGGAAAACATTTTTCAACTTATAATCATATCATCATAGTTTTCCGGAAGTTGGCGTATACTTTGCGTGAATCATTTGATATTTCACAAAATGCTCTAAAAATATTTGATGTGAAAAAATCTATAAAATTTTATTTTCAATGCTTACCAAATGCAGCAACAGCTGCAAATAGCGTAATCCATTTAATTATGTTTACAAGAAATCCCATTTTGCAATAGATGGCGTTACTTCAAGCTGGAAGTGTTACAATTAATATCCAATATGTTTGCTGTAATAATCCACAAATTGACAGGAAGTATGTTGATTTTTTTTTTCTTCCACTTAACACACAAAAAACACTTCAAACACTTAAAATTTTATATTTAAGCTTTTGATTTGAAATCGCGGTATTTGCTTTTGATATATAACACTAGAACACTACACACAGCTACGTTTGGCCGTTAAATTGGCTTCAGCGGGTGGGGGCAGATAATTGTGTGCCACTCTAATAAACACTTGGTCAAAGTCGCGGCAGCGCTGAAAAGAAAAAAAGAGAAAATTATTAAATTATTTTTTCATTACAATATTATTTCAAAGAGTCTTATCATAACATAAAATTATCACATCATCAGATTGTGACGTCAGAGCGATATAAAGATTCGAACCTTCGGTGATCAGTGCCATCCAATATTAATGAAATTAAGCTCAGTAGCTAACAATCACGATGAGATGGTTCGTATGGAACAAAATAAATTTTAAGTGCGAAACGAGTACAGAAAAGAACCAACTTTGATGGCGAGATGATTTATACAGTAAAAAAAGAATGGAATACTCCGCGTAGCTGCTGTAAAATCAAGGACGTGCCCTTCTATGAGAAGGGGTTTGCATACATTGCTGTTGCGTGTATCCTCGAGAAGGTTCTTTAAGTGGTAAGAAACATTTTTGCAGAGTAATTTATTTATTAATACGCTGGAGAAAAATGTGTCACCCTTTTTTTACCATGTTTGATATGGAATACGACTTTCAATTATATATTATTGAAAAGGTATTTGTGTGTAGATTTGCACAAAAATAAAATTATTTTAATATGTTGCCTGTAAGTCAGGTAAAGTTAAATACAAATCTTTTAATATTAACAATAACAAAATACACGATCACACAGAGCTGAAAAATAGGATGAAGCACAAAGAGAAAGACAAAAATCAAAGCAGCGATTTCATGTTTTTCGTTTTGTTTATGTCTCGTTTTTTATTGTAACAGGGATGATAAATGAGCTTTTTCTTTTTGTACCAATCAGCAAAAATGTACTAAAAGTGTCCAAAAAGTACCAAAATTATTTAATACAATCATGCTCGCATTTTGACCATTGGGCGATACTATTTTCCATAAAAATATCAGCGTATCATTATATAATCATACCAATATTTTATCATCATATTAACAAGTCACCTTCATCGAACATCATGGCAACTTAAAAAACTCGAATCATTTTCTAAAGGTGAAACTATGAAATACTTAAACATTTTTAAAAATTTTTCGCTCAACTTTTTTGGCTTAACTCAAGTGAAACAAGATTAGTCATTTTCGAAATCTATACTCAATTTGCTAATAATTTTTAAGAACCAGTTAAATACGACACAAGTCAGTACTCAGCAAATGAAGTGTAAAATAATATAATTAGAAAACGTTTTGCAAAATTCCTTTTGTTTTGTCATTTTCAGTCCTTTTTATATATGTAGACACCCCACACACTCACAGTGTACGCAAACTTCCTTAAGTGGCATTTAAAAAGCGTACAGGCATTGTTTTTATTCACTACTGGTAGATAGATTTCTTCTTCTTCGCCTTTGTAAATAGGATACGCGCACATTCAACCCTGTTTGCTTATTTCAAACAGTGAAGACTCGAAGAACAACGGGTAAAACAATAGATTCTTCAAATTGTCGTCAAAGTTCTAACGAAGCAGAAAAATTTATTTTAAACGTTGACATTTATGATTGACAGTTGTAAATTCCAGGGGGTTACTTTGAAACATGATATGGTCTTGGAGACTTTGTATTACAAACATACATACATATACTCAAAATATAGCTATTTTATACGGCGTTGCCTGGTTTGCATCTAAAAATCATGAACAATTTTTCAAAATCAAAAGAAAGTGCTGGGTTTTGCACAGAAAAAGCAAAGGAATAAATTGTCGTTATACTGTTAAGCATGTTTACAGATAACAATGTTATTTTTTTTCGTAAGTAAAATAAATAGTTCTCGCAAAAGTTAAGCAAACCTTTCCTGAGAAAGAAACCTACTCTATTTTTTGCTGTATATCGTCGGGTTAAAACTACAACTAGACATCTACATTTTCATTGTTTTGAGAAAAACGCATTTTAAGTTTTTTGAAATTTGATTTTTGTATGATATTTTCAAGTTTCTTGCTTCTTACTTTTTATATATAATTGGAAAGAGACAAGATTTCAAAAAGCCGATTAGACCAGAAAATGTAGATGTCTAGTTGTAGTTTTAACCCGACGATATGAGACGAGTCGGGACAAACTTTAACCTCAATTATTTCAAAAATATCGTTTTTCAACTATAAATTTCAAAGCTCTATAACTTCATCAATTTAAGACTTCTTTTAGCGATTTGTTCTGCATCTCTTCAGAACTTTATTCTTTATCCAAACTCAAACTTGACATTTAGCAAGATAAGGTCTCTTTTGTCACGACACGTCACAGATAGAATTTTTTCACTCATGTGAAGTTGCGCCAACTACAGTTTTCGAAAACCGATGAAATTTTTACAGTTCTTAGTCCTTGAGGTATAGTTCTGCGAAATTGAACCAAAAATCGGAGGAGCTCCGCTTTTTTTTAAAAGAGTTCTTATAGTATTTTTGAGCCCACAAGAAAGAGTTCTGGGCTTCTTAATATTTTTTTTTTTTTTTGTGTAAAAACTTTTTTATGCAAAATTTTTCATAAACAAATTTTTTCCTACAAAAGAGTTGTGATTAGAATTCTGAATAGCACTTGAAGGGTTCTACAGAAAATCCTAGTGGCACTTTTCCAAAATAATCGTAGTTTTCTTGTTAATCGCAAAATAAGATTCCATTGCCACTCAGGAAAATAAAAAATTATCACACAGGAGTTCTCATTAGAGTTCTAAACAAAGCACTAATACCGTTTTTCCAAATTGTTCGTACTTTTCATGTTAATCACCAAATAAGAAGATAAGCAAGTATCCCAAATGAAAACTAGTAAGGGTATAACCTTTGGCCTGGTCAAACACTAAATACCCTACACTGCAGTATTTCAAAAAATTTGCTTATATGGAAGGTACCACGCCCTCTTGTCCGTGTTCACCCAGTTTTTGCGCAGAGTGTACATTTATAGCCTTTAGTATTTGAGTGAAAAAACTCTTTCAGTATAGCAATTTGAAATTTTTGCTTATATGGGAGGTGCCACGCCCTCTTGTCTGAATTCATCTAGTTTTTGATCAGAGCTTGCGCTAATTATTCTTAGTATTTATGTGAATTTTGTTTGCATTGTCGTGAAAAGTACTCTTAAAAATGCGTTTTGAATATATTTTTTGTATCGGCGGTAGGCGTGTCCTTTGACCGATTTTGCTCATTTTCAATCTCACGAGCCAACTATGATGATGGGGGTAGAGTTCCAAATTTCATTGAATTTTCTGGCTCAGTTTTCTCAAAAAATGTATTTCCTCGCAAAGCCAGCCAGCCAGCCAGACAAACGGTCATGGCTATACCGACTTAGGAGATTATGCTGATCAAGAATATATACACTTTTCCATACCTGCCACGCCTTTTTCTCTGCGTTGCAAACGAAAGAACAAAGTGAATATACCCTGAATGTAGGCTATAAAAATGATCATAGGTTAGGGTGGCGGTAATTGCGAAGAGCAAAAACCTCACATAGACCGAATAGGTCCATAGCTTTACCACAAACTCCCTTCTATTAGGAGAATATTACTGTTCTGGCGAAAATCATTAGTTTTGAGAATACTATTCCAGCTACCTCATTGATCCTATTAATCGCCAAGTAGTTAAGAAGATAAAAAAAGTACAAAAAAAAAGTTTTATCTGGAAAGAGTTCTGATTAGAGTTCTGGGTGGCGCTTCTAAAGTTCCAAAGATAATCCTGCAAAGAGAAAACAACATTGTCAAAAGTGGCAGAAACGTGGATATTTTAATCACGTGGCGACCCAAATTTTGAACATGGCTCGATTGTGGCAGTTTTAACAACGCGCGTTACTAAATGGGTTTCAACTACGTTCGTGATTGATTTAACAACTTGCATTGCTGAATGAAGTACAAAAAAAAATAATTTTTTTTATTATTTTTTTAATTTTTTGATATTGTTTTCTTTTTTAATTTTCAATTTTTGCTTTAAATAAATAACTCGTATTTTTTTGTTTGGTATTGGGGAGATTTGAACCTGGAATCTGTCGTGTGATAGATGCGGACGTTAGCAACTCAGCTATGGTCATAATTTTTGTGAAGTTGACTGAAAGTTGAAAGTCTATTTGTTTTTAAATGAGCTGATTTGGATTTAACTACGTCTTGTGAGTGGTTTAGCTACGTTTCGTTGCTGATTTGAGTTTAACAACGCTTCGTGAGTGTTTTGACTACGTTTTGTTGCTGATTTGGATTTAACAACGCTTGGCAACCAGCGTTGTTGCATAAGTTACAACCACGTTCGTGAGTGAGCGTTGGAGCGTTGTTAAATTCAAATCAGCAACGAAACGTAGTTAAAACTCTCACGAACGTGGTTTTTTCTTCGCTCTGTGTAGTATATTTTTTCCAAAATATTAATTTTTTTCATGTTAATCGCAAAATAAGAAACCCAAAATATTTTTTTTTTTTGTTGTACATATCCGAACCATTAATCCCTTTCAAATGTAAAAATTATTAATTTTTCTATATATTCTAAGATCCTCAAAATCAAACTTAGATTGAAAATAAACTAGAGTGACGCTTAATTGATCGATTCTATTGAGCACCCTGAACTTTGTAGCTTTTATCTGAAATGCATCCAGCATGTTTTTTCTTTTTTAAAGCAATTACACTCTTGCACAAAAATCATCGATCTCATATGTTACGCATAAAAACTAATTGTTTACGCGGTGCCAAATGTACCATATCAATCAGCAACTTTCATATTTAAGTTGATTTTCGTTGAAATTCATGTGATTTCATAAAATTTCAATATAAGTCAAATATAAGATGTTCAACATATGGTTCAATAGAAAGGCAATGAAAGTCTCATTAAAGCCTGAAATCTTTTAAATTTTACACACAGTTTGTAGAGTTGAGGCGCCATATGTGCAGTGAGAAGAATAAAAAAGAAGTTTTGGTATTGAATTTGATTATTTAACTCTTAAAAATTTGCCTACTTGAGAACATGATGTGTAAAATTTTTAAAACTCAAAAATATAAAGAGAAAAAACAGACAGACAGAAAACAATAAACCAATTGTTTTGACCAGCGCATTTCCCAAATAAACACAAAAGTCTAAATATATACATGGACGCGTGTATGCATTGTATATTCGTAATAAAGAATTCCATTTAAAAAAAGCCACCCCTTCAAAAAGGCAGACATATCAAAATGGCCAAAATAAATTTAAACAAAACCAAAAACAAAAAAAATATAAAAATGTGCTCGACTTTTTATTAGTCATTCCATATAGGCCAGTCAGTCGGCGCTGTAAAATAAAGCATACGCATTGTTTAATTTAACTATGAAGTTTTGAAATTTCCAAATTGCAATGAAACGCTTATATATTTCATATGTGTACACACATTAACAACTCTGGCCAGCCATATGTTTATGTAAACCTATACTAATTCATAATGAAAACGGTTACCCCTTCAAGATTTCATTTGTATGACACAAATTTATAGTGGGGAAGTTTTATTTTGCCAAATCATTAATAATAAAAGTGAAGAAAAATAAACGGAAAAAAGGTGACCAATCATAAACAATGCATTTCATTATATGAACGAACTTAGTTTACGTTTTGTGTGCCATTGTGACGACTACTTTCAGAGGGTTCTACGCTTCCTATTGTAAATTCTGCACACTGAGATTGTGAATCAAAAAGTCCACTTGAATTAATTTTTCCCGCAACAACTGCAACGTATTTTGATGGTCATATTTTTTTTTTTGCAGCACACAGAAGATTGAATGTGGCCACTGCTACCGCCACTGTTGACTATGCGAAGGGTCATTTTGTTTAATTAAAATTCAAGAGCATTTTTGTTTATGACAGATGGGTATGTAAATAATTTATTTAACGGTTATAAAATTTAGTTTAAAAATTTTTAACTTAAAATTCAGTAAAAATTTTATTGATGCCAAAACTAAAGGGTTCTGTAACTTTCTCTGAAATATTAGCAAAATTATTTTTACGAGTTGGCATATGTAAACCTACTTGAAGAAATTGCATTCTTTATTTTAAAAAAACTGTCGAAATGCGTCAGTTTTATGAAATGTTTTCTTTTGCTTTGAACCACAATTACTGAGCATGTCTGCTTACCCAGCTGGAATAGATTAAAATTCTTTAAATCCGAATAATTTTTGCATGTAAACTGATCAAAATCACTGTCATTGCCTTTTAAACATTTTTTAGTTCCTGAACAGACGGCATAAAATTTATTTTAAACTGATACGGGTAGAAAAAATTCAGTAGTATTAACGATTTTTCTGGTTTAACTCTTTACTCCAAGCAAACAATTAAAAAAAAAAAAAGTTTTCTCTGAAAATGTTTTATTTTTTTATTTAAAATCTTTTAATACCCTACATCCAGGATATATTCACATTGTCCTTCCGTTTGTAATGCAAAGAAGGAGGCGTGGCAGATTTAGAAAAGTATATATATTCTTGATCAGCGTCAGCTCCTGAGTCGATATAGCCATGTCGTTCTGTCTGGCTGGCTGCCTTTGTGTGGAAATATATTTACACGTTAGCTCGTGGGAAAATGAGCAAAATCGATCAACGGACACGCCTACCGCCCATACAAAAAATACATATATCCAAAGTGAAACTTTAGGAGTATTTTTCACGACAATGCAACCAAAATACACATTAATAGTACAAATTGTAAGCGCAAACTCTGAGCAAAAACTGGTCGAATTCGGACAATAGGGAGTGGCACCTCGCATATAAGCAAAAGCTTCAAACTAAATTTTACTCAGATACTAAGAACTATAAATACAAGCTCTCAACAAAAACTGGGTGAAATCGGACAAGAGGACGTGGCACCTCCGATATAAGCAAAGCTTCAAAACACCATACTGAAAGCGAGTTTTGAGGTAATCGAACTAAATTTTACTGAGACACTAAGAACTATAAATGCAAGCTCTCAACAAAAACTGGAGGGAATCGAACAAGAGGGCGTGGCACCTCCCATATAAGCAAAAGCTTCAAAATGTTATGCTGAAAAAGTTTTTTGAGATAATTCATCTAAATTTCACTCAAATACTAAGGACTATAAATGCACGCTTTGAGCTAAAACTAGACGAACTCAGACAAGCGGGCGTGGCACCTCCCATATAAGCAAAAGCTTCAAAATCTATACTGAAAAAGTTTTTTGAGATAATCCAACCAAATTTCTCTCAGACACTAAGAACTATAAATGCAAGCTCTGGCTGAACTAGGACAAAAAGGCGTGGCACCTCCCATTTAACTAAAATTTTCAAAATACTGCAGTGTAGGGTATTTAATGTTTTGTCATGCCAAAGGTTACACCCTTACTAGTTTTACTTCATTTTATTAGAATTTTTTTCAATGAATAGAAATAACTGTTAATATCCATAATATTAGGTTTCGTCCTCTTTAAAGAACGCCAATTTCTTAAATGACGAAAAAATTTCAGTGTGTAAAATAATAGCAGTGCTTTAGATTTTACGAGGAAAAGTTAGTGGGAAAGTCTCAATTCCAAAGAAAAAACGTAAAATAAAATTAAATGGTCAATTAGTTGTGGATTGATCCTTATTGAGTAGTACTTTCGAAGCACGGAATCAATCAGACGTTGGAATTTCTCGACAGTAAATCTTTCCATCTTGATCTAACCGTGTCCCACAATTCTCCCAAATTTTTAGGATTTTGCTTTCCCACTGCTTCCTTGACATCGTCCCATCGTCTGTTAACCTGCTGATTTATTTTGGTCTTTCAGTGGAATTTCTCCATTCAGCATAGGACAGTATAGTTAACTCCATCATTTACGCATAAAAAGGAGCATTCATAGTATTTTTTACTTACTAAAAAAGGACCTATACTAAAGTAAGAGAAGCATTCTCAAACATTTATTTTAGTGTCGCCATGCTTCGCCGTCCTGGAAATATATTAAGGATCAAATAGAGTTTCAAGCCTTAGAGCATAATGTCTGTATCCTAAAGAGCCTGTCAAAACCATTTTTGTGGCACTATTGCACACTACTTCAGCACAGTTCATAATCAAGTCCATTGAGTACCCGTTATGAACGAATGCCGTATCCAAAAATGATTTGTACTTTGCTTGAGTGCAGTAGTGTCATCGAATGTAGCCATGAATATTTTTGAATTGAAGTGAGTACAATGAATGTTATTGAATAGACCCATGGATTGATAGCAGGTGACGTACATTATATGATGTACAACAATCGATAAGGAAAGGTCGAAAATATATTTTGGACATAACCAGAGGTATATTCGGTCTAACTCTCAGTATTGGGCATATTTTTGTAAGAAATTTACTGCACCAATCTATAGGCAAAGGTCAAAAATATATATTGGACATAACCAAAGGTGTCTCCGTGCCCTCAAAGTGACCGTTTTGGGCCCATTTTAATAAAAAAAAAATTACTAAGCCAATCGACGGGGAAAGGATGAAATAATATTTTGGAGATAATCATAGGTGTCTTCGAGCCCACTAAGTGACCGTTTTGGGCGCATTTTTTCAACCTTCTTGTTGATCACTTAAACAGCATCTCATTTAGCATACGCACATTTCATAAATCTAACCGTTCTTGGTGATGAATTTTACACATATGTCGTGCTTTCCAGCTGGGTATTTTCTGAACAGATAGTTGTGTGCGTCTGTCTAACTCTGCTCCATGGATTTGTCTGATTTTAAATGTTGCATGCATGTTTTAATGTCACGCGCATTTGTCTGTTTTTTTGAAAGACGTCTTCCTTTGCGGACACCCTCTAACACGATGCCTTCGTATTTTATGACGGAAGTCACGAAAGTTACGCATACTTTGCCCTTATGTGATACACACACCAATGCTAGCTATATACGGGATAATATTATGCCATAAGTGTCAAACTGAATTGTGTTGTGTTTTGAAAAAGAAAATTAAAAGAAGATTCTCACAATTTTTCTTTATAAATTTTATTAAATCATTTTATTAGGTTTTAATGCGTTCTTTTTTATTATGAAACCACTACAATACAATCGCTAAAAGTTTAAATTTGAGTGGGTCATTTTTTGGGGAATTTTATTATAAGAGATCCGGGGTTTTGTTTACCAATGAAAAAAAATCGTTGACAGTCCAAAAATTAAATTAAAGTCAATTCTATTTTTTTAATTTTACTGAAATTTAAATTAGATTTGTATTGCAAGCTGTTAATTGCATTAATTCTGGTCACGTGCTACTTTGTCTAAAAATTTATTCAATTTATGCGTAAATGTCTAGAACCATTTCTATTTCAACTGTCATGTTCACTCAGCACTTTAAGAGGGTTCAAGGCAGTTGCGCAGAAAAACTGGTTACCAACCACCAATTTTAAAATTGAAACTAACCAACGCACGCATGAAGTCTATGCGCTAAAAGCACGTATTTTATGTAGATTATTGGGGTGTGTTATAAAAACTTTAAACGAATTATATGATATTCGGAAAAAATTGCGTCTACAAAACTAAAAGTTTTCGTTGAAAGCGATCTGATAATTGGAGCTACATACCAACAGTACAGTGAAAGGAAAAACTGCGTCAAAATCTTATTAATTCTCACTATCTTGTTTAACAAAGTTTCTGCAAATTTCTTCCAATCATTATCATGAGTAAACGACGGAAGGCCTACAAGAAAAATATAATACATACAAAAATTACAAGGACATATCCATAAAACAAACATAATCAGGCGTATCCTCAATTCCGATATTGATCGGAATCGGAATGGAATCAATCTTAAGGTACTCTGCATTTCAAAAACCAAAATGGATTCGCAATTTAAATGCAATAAATAAAATTTGCGCTGTCTTCAATCCGATTTACTGAAACGTTTTTCCGATGTGGTGTTCAATGTCGAAACGCAGAGAATCTTAAGATTGATTCCATTCCGATTCCGATCGAAATCGAAATTGAGAACATGTCTGAATATGATTGGGTTTTACATTTGTTTCGTTTTTTGCTTGGGTTCTCAAGAAGTCTATGCCAACGTAGCAATATAGCAAGATTGGAATATATAAAAATTTTTCCATAACATTTTTCGACTTTTTGCAGCATTTCTCTACTTTTTCCAAAATTTTCGAGTCCATCAAAATTTTTGGACTTAGGCTTTATTTTTCTACTTTATCAAAACTTTTCGAATCTATCAAAATTTTACGACTTTTAGCAAAACATTTCTCTTTACATATTTTAGAAAGTTTCCAAATTCATCAAAATGTTTCGACTTGCAACATTTTACAACTTTTTCCAAAATTTTGGAATCCATCGAAATTTTTCGACTTTTCCAACATTTTTCTACTTTTTCAAAAATTTTCGAATCCATCAAAGTTTTTCGACTTTTTCGACATCTTTCGATTTATCGAATTCATCATAATTTTTCGACTTTTTTAAGATTTTACAACATTTCTCCACTTTTTTTAAAATTTTCGAATCCATCAAAATTTTTCGACTTTTCTAACATTTCTCGATTATTTGCAAAATTTTGCTACTTTTTCCAAAATTTCCGAATTTAACAAAATTTTTCGACTTTTTGCAACCTTTTGCTACTTTTCCAAAATTTTCGAATCGATCAAAATTTAACTACTTTTTCCAAAATTTCCGAATTTAACAAAATTTTTCGACTTTTTTCCACTTTTTGCTACTTTTTCCAAAATTTGTGTATCCATCAAAATTTTTCGACTTGTTCAAAATTTTTCGACTCTTCTATTTTTTCCAAAATTTCCGAATCTGTCAACATTTTTCGATTTTTTGCAATATTTTGCTACTCTTTCTAAATTTTCAAATACATCAAAATTTTTAGATTTTTGTTACTTTTTTTCAAAATTTTCGACTTTTTCAACATTTTGCTACTTTTTCAAAAATTGCCGAATTCATTAAAATTATTCGACTTTTTCTACATTTTTCGACTTTTTTTAACATCTATCAAAATTTTCCGACTTTTTTAACATTTTTCTCGATGTTTTTTCCAAAATTATAGAATCGATCAAAATTTATCGACTTTTTCGACGACGAAGTGTTTCTACAATGCGGCTTTATTTTAAATTGGATGCCATTTTGTTAGAAATGAAAAATGTTGGGTTTGCTTTTCAAGAAAAGTTCACTTGAAGGTGTAGCAAGTTTAAAAAAATAATATCGTTCGATTGACTGCCTCCTGAGTTGATGCACATTTGTGCATGTTTTACGGCATTTTGAATTGTTGCACGGAAAACATCTGACTACAAATAGGTGATATGTTCTTCTTCAAGGTTGACTTTCTCTACTTGCAATATTTGTGGTTATTGTCAACTATTTACAATATGTATATGTAAATATCGAAGGACAATGACATTCGAAGCCATTTTCAAAAGTTATAATACATTTACATTATGATATTACTTTTATCTCACCATCTGCATCCTGATAATCAAATTTTCTACACAATTGAGGAAATCCCACCTTCATAATTCTGCCATGCAATCTAAAAATTTAATTTTTGAAGTAGAACTAACTTAATCGGCATAGCAACCCGATACTAAGTGCAAACTAAAAAAGTCATTAGACTGCCAAACAAAATTAAGGAAGAACAAAAACAACAACAATAAAAAAAAACGAAAACTACAAAATATTCATTAAAAACTGCCATAGCGTTGATCCCAGCATGCACAGCATCAATTTAAACCTACTGACATGAGGGTTAATATCCTCGCAGTAAGGATACAATAACTAGGCAGGCCAAAAGAAAACAACAAAAACAACTAAACACAACGGCAACAAAATGATACGAAATAAGAAAAGAGCACTTAAAATAATGTTGACAGGAGGCAGAATAAAAATCGAGAGAGAGAAAAGCAAAACAAAAAGGATACTATTGAAAAGATGAGCCCCTGCAAGGCAAATAAGGATGCGTATTAAAAAGTTGAACACGGTGCAAACAAAGTGTAGGCAGGCATATAGAGATTACATGAGTTATGAATGTGCACAAGTGTGAACGATAGTGTAACCATCGTGACGAAAATGTTTGCATAATATACATTGGGTTATTAGTGGAACTGTTTAAAGTCCATTTTTGTGCTTTATAATAAAAAGTTTATATCTTTTCCTTTAAATTTTTCAAAATTGGGTTGAAAATTATGTTTTCTATGAAAAAAATCTTTCGAAGAACATGTATGTAAGTACTCTAGGCATGCGCTTATTTTACGATTTTCTGATTTTCGTAGATGCCGCCTCCTGAAATCCTTCTAATGGTCATAAAAACAAATACTATGAAGTTTCACGGCAATCGGATAACGATAACCCGGCCTTCAAGAGAGGTCACGGTCAAGTTGAGGTTTCAGTCAAAGCATAATTTTATCTTATAGCAAACTGAAATACCTTTCCAACAAGCTATAATTGTTTAAAATCGGGTAATAAATACGAATTCTATGAATTTTTCTTTTATCGACATTAGCAAAATTGCCGCAAAATACCATATTGTAGTAGTATTTGAAGTAGCTTTGAATAATTTCATAAAGTTAAAAAAAAATTTTCATTATTTTTTGCCTGAAACCTCAACTTGACCTTGACCTCTCTTGAGGGCCGGGTTATCGTTATCCGATAGCCGTGAAACTTCATAGTGTTTGTTGTTATGACCAATGGAAGGATTTCAGGGGGCGGCATCAACGAAAATCTTTAAATAAGCGCCTGCCTAATGTACATGAACATGAAGATTTTTCCTGCTATTTCGACATTTTTTTATCGCCTGATGTGGAACAATTTTTCACAATATACAAGTTTGTTCCAGAATCCAGGCGATTTCAACTACTTTTTATTTTAAAAACTTTTTGATGAAAAGGGAAGTCGCACAATAACGAGTATTCAGATCTTTTTTGTTAAAAATCTTAAATACTATAGTAATAGTTTAAGAGATATTTAAAAAAAATAAATTTTTTGACCATTTTGCGTTTTTTTAAGAATGTTTTCTAAACGCTTTTTTTTCGGATATACAAATTAATGTTGTTTGCAAAGCATATAATTCTCCACAGAAGAGATAATGATACTTTTTATCGTGCGACTCAACGGTTTCATCAAAAAACTTTCGAAAGAAAAGTAAATGAAATCGCATGGATTCCGGAACATGTTTGAATGTTACTTAAAAGGTGTGAAAATGATTTCAGGATGTCTAAAATTTCATATCAATTACACAAAGCGAAGAGAAATAGCATACCTTGCATTCCTAAATGAATTTCTACCACATTCGTGAGTGTTTTGACCACGTTTCTTTGCTGATTTGGATTTAACAACAATCTAAGGTCATGTTTATATAACGCTTTGCTAAATCACTCATTAACGTGACGTAGTCAAAACACTCACGAACGTTGTAGAGGTTAATTTCAAAACAAATAGACTTTCAGTCAACGTCATAATAATGATGGCTGTGGCTGAGTTCGATAACGTCCGCATCTATCACACGACAGGTTCCAGGTTCACATCTCTCCAATATCAAACAGAAAAAAATTTATTTAAAGCATAAAATTGAAAGAAAAATATAAAAAAGAAAATAATATCTGTTTCATTGTAGTTGACAGGAAAAAATTTAATTTAAAAAATAATTAAAAAAAAAATTTTTTCTAGTTGATTTAGCAATGCGCGTTTTTAAATCACTCACGAACGTTGTTGAAACTCATTGACCAACTCGCTTTGTTAAAACAACCACGAACGAGCCATGCTCAAAATTTGGTCTGCGACGTTGTTAAAATAACCACGTTTGTGCTACTTTTGATAATGTTGTTTTTTCTGTGTAGATTGAAATATTATACATGAGCCAAAAACACATTTCGTGATTGAAATAATAGTACAATCATTTGGAAGAATAAAATGATGTTACCTGGAATGTTTTGTGGGATTTTTGCAAATGAGTTATTTGATAGATTTCGATGTGCTCTTTCAGAATTTCAACTTTGCTACCTCGAGTCGTGTTCGCTCGCGCCGCCATATTGGAAAAATGGCGTCCAAAATCAGTTTTTTACAAATATCTCTTTAACGGTTACATTTAGAGAAAAATATTGTGTGGCAATATTGTAGCTTATATGAAAAATTTTTTTTCTACGACGAACCGTTTTGGAGCTATTTTGAAAAAACGGTTTTTTTCTAACTTTTAGGTTTGTTGACAAAATATCTCGTGAACTGTAGGTCGTGTGAAAAAAAATAAAACGTGGCTGATAGTGGAGGTAATTCCCTATAAACAAGTGTTTATGCTTTGAACGTGTGACTCACCGTTCATGAGTTATCGTAATTTTAAGCTCAACACATCACTGTGCCTACTCATAAGCGGAATGCACAATTTACTAATTTTTTTCAGATTTTGAATTAGGATATCTCCTGAGTTATTAGTCGTACGAAAACAATTAATGGGCTATGAAAATTTTATAAGCTACAATATTGCCACACAATATTTTTCTCTAAATGTAACCGTTAAAGAGATATTTGTAAAAAACTGATTTTGGACGCCATTTTTCCAATATGGCGGCGCGAGCGAACACGACTCGAGGCAGCAAAGTTGAAATTCTGAAAGAGCACATCGAAATCTATAAAATAACTCATTTGCAAAAATCCCGCAAAACTTTCCAGGTAAAACTACCAAATGATTGTACTATAAGTATTATTCAAAAATTTCGGTTATTTAAAAAAAAAAAATATTATTTTTTTCCTCTTCAATCTTCACTTCGTTGCCAACGGCTCTCCAGTACGGGGTTTAATTATAAGTTTGCGGAACCCCTTTTTTCTTTTTAATACAATACCTTATGATGTTAGCAACAAAATTCAATGACTTTTAAAATCGAAATTATGCGACCCGTTACAAAATAGGTCAAAAACTCGTATTTTTGTAAAAAGCAAAACAACAATTTTTTTCATTTTCAATTTATTTTTTGGTGGAGAACCTGAATCCGATCTCGGAACGGCTATATAACGTATGGTTTTTGAGATATTCTAACCAAAAAGTTGAAAACACGATTTCTGAGGTTATATGGAGGAGGCGCGAACTTGATTTGCTCTTTTATACTAAATGCATCTCTTCGTACTATCCTTCGCTTTCAAAATAATCTATCAAATGGTCTTGCATGATTTTTCTTTAAAATGTTGTTACTAATTTGGAAGGTTGATGGTAATATCCTGTTTGGTTTACCACGCTGACTCAGATTCTAAAGTAAATCTTATGAATTTTGCAAGCAACAAACAAACCAAAAATACAGGACTACGAGTAAAGTAAAGCAAAGCGACGACGACTAGCATAACCAAGTGTTGCAGATGCATGGCAAAATGTTTGCGTGAAAGAGTGATGGCAATAAAAAAATTTGACACTTGACAGCAAACGGATGGTGTTCTTTGACAGCTGCAAAACATGCGCAGTTAAAATATGGTTTATACAAAAAAATATGTGAGCGAAAATTTTTCGAAAGGATTTTTTCAAAATACAAAAGTTGAATTAAAAATTGTAGTTCTATCAGCATTTCTTAATGAAAATACTTGAATAATATATAAATATTGCATAGAAATGTTTGTTTTTTATGTAGCCAAAAATATTGCCCTAAAAATATACGTTCCAACTTGGTGCAAACCGAGACCCACCCATATTTGGCACAATTTTCACTTTGCAAGTGTACACACCCTTTTCCTTGCGAATGGAGAAAGCATGCAATAGTGTTGCCAATCATACAACTATGATGCTTGAACATGTGCATTAAAATTGAAAGCTGCTTCAAAATGAATCAAAGCAATATTCAAGGTAACTGGAAACAAAACTTGTTTTCATCAGAGTTATTATCTAAAAAGGCTGGTGTTTTAAGAAATTTTAGTTTGCAGAAAAAATTCACAAAGTGCAGGGATGGTTCTAGGACAAGTGAAAGGACATGCAAAATTAAGCTGGCGATGTTTAGAGTATTATCAACCTTAGAAAAAATATTCAGGCTTCTTAACTATTTTCTAGAATATTTTATTATAATACAACGAATGGGCACAGTGGACTCCTACGTGTTTTGAGTTTGACTTTATTGACGACAAAATCGTGGTATAGGGATGTGTTCGTACTCATTTCAGGATTACAAAACTGCTGCAAGTAAAATCGGATCTGATCAGTTTCAAAAGTTACAGCCAATTGCATGGTTTTTTATTTTGTACAGTAACAAAAAAGTTTAAGTCAAAATGTCATGGATTCAACACGAAATCATGTAAAATTTCTCGTGAGCACTAACGAAATCTAAAAAAACAGGGTTCTGAAATCAAACCATTGGTAGTTCTTTGCAAGAACAAGAAATTAAGGCAGAAACTGTCATTTATAATGGATTTGCCGATTTTAAATCTGAATCCGGTCGCAGAATTGCTCTATCGCATATAGTTAATTAATGACGATTTTTAGTAATTTTTGATGTTATATAATAAGACCAGATAATTGTTAGTCATAAAATCTTATACAGAAGATGAAAGATCCATTCTTTTTCTTTAAAACTCAATTTGAATTACATCAATATCTTTTGTTTTTCCAAAATATCTTAACCTTAAAAGTTGAAAAATATAGGACGAATGAAATTTTTATGCTATTTTATATTAATTGCATTATTTAGTACTATCCTTAGCCCCCTAGGAGGTTGAGATAAGGGCGGACATTTTAGAAACAAATATTGAGGAGAGGAAAATTTTAGGAGTTGCTTATCAGTTTTTTCTTCATAGGGAATTAATTTATTATTTACTGCACAGCACAAAAGAAAAACATGTAATTGGTTGTAACGAAACCGATCAGCTTCGATTTTAATTGAAGCAGTTTTATAATCCTGAAATGTGTGCAAACACATCCCCATACCCCGATTTTGTCGTCAACAAAGTCAAACTCAAAACATGTAGGAGCTCACGGAGTGGGTTAACTTGACTTCAGTGACGGAAATTTGAATGCAGTGAAACATTTTTAAAATCTCTTAACAAAATCTGCCATAACAAGTTAAGCCTATGGGTGTTAGCAATTTCATTCATTTATTGGCTAATTCTATTTTCAATACTTTAGTATCTGAAGATGAACCGAGCAAAAGCATTATTCCGTCCAAAATGCCCAAGCTGTGGTTCATCATATAATACTAAATTAAAAAACTATAACAAATAGTGGGGGAGCCCACGATGCTAAATGTGGATTAACTCGAGCGTCGTGTGGACCTATTAGATTCTCAAGATTATATGGCAAAAAGGAAAAAAGGAAATATAATTTTTTCCACTACAGGTTCTCAAAAATGCAAAAAAAAAACAGCCACATGCATTTACTCGAGCGCGTCAGATATTGATAGTGTATATGCGTCACGTGTCTCTGATGACGGAGGTATATTAATCCGCCGATTTGGATGTTGGGGGCGGCTATACTGACGGGCTAAAAATGGAAAAAAAATAGATTTACTTGAGCGCATCAGATTTTCATAGAGGATGTTAAGTGATACCACACGATGCTCCCATTCAAAAGACGGATGATTTGGAGGTGACGCAAGCTCGTGGCGACCTTTCGAAAATGTAAAAAAAAAAACGCCATTTGGATTAACTCGAGCGCGCCAGATTTTTATACACGGTTCAGCTTGATGTCCTGGTTGTGCTGATCTTTAATCTGATGATTATTTGGAAGGGTTTTCGTAAGCTAACCGATTGAAAAATTTTTTTTTCGAACCATATTGAAGGTGAGCGTGTCTTTAATCCGATCACGCCCATTTCAGCTAAGAGCTATATGCTACTAATTCCATCTCAGATATCAAATATTATTGTTGTACTTGAAATATTCCCGAAGTTATGGCGTTTCAAGTTTCGGGCTATATTGAAGGTGGGCATGTCTTCGATACGATCATGCCCATTTTTAACAAATGGCTAGATGCTGCCAATACCATTTAAGATATTGAATACATCAAATAATTTTGCGAAACTGGAGTGTTGCAAGAATACAGAAAAGTTGTTTTGGGCGTTATTTCATTGAAAAAAACCAAAAAAAAAACAACAAAAAACGCTCAAAAACTAAAAACAAAATAAGGCCCGAATTACTATCGAATAAATACGCTTTGGGTACCATTTCCAAAATGATTATCGCCCAAATTTATTCAAAAATCATTTGGGCTTATTTCGTTTTTTTAAGTTTTTTGGCTTTATTTTTTTTTAACGAAATAACGCCCAAAAACGAAATATAGCCCAAAATTTTTGGAATTATTTCCAAAATGATTATCGCCCAAATTTATATGAATATAACTTAGGCGTTATTTCGTTTTTGTTTTTGGGTGTTATTTCCTAACGCCTTCAAGTTCAACAAAACAGCTTGTATAGTTTGCGAAATGTAACGAGTTTTATCAAGATCTGTCGTTCTAGATTTGTCGCTTACTTGATATTATGCCCTCAGCATGCACTTAAAAAAAAACCTTTTGATGGTTGAGTCTTTTTGAAGGTAAGCGCACGTAATAACTAACGAAATGTCATAATGCTTTATGAATAGTCTCAGTTTAATTTTTCGAGATCAAGACGTTGATATAATTTCAAAGCCAAAACTAAGACTGCTATGGTCTTGGTTCCTATGGTCTTAAACTTGGTCTATTCTGAATATGTCATCTTGAATGCTCAACAATCTTTAACAATTTTTTCAAGACCAAAACTTAAGGGCCAAGACCAAGACTCAATATCCAAAACCAATACTGTTATGGCCAGTCTTGGTTTGCTCATCACTGAATAGTCTAAAACCGTAAGAATAGGGAAGGATCCTTTACAAATGATCTTTAAGTTTGTAGCCTTCAAAAAAATTATTATGCTAATGGCAAGCATTTTCTTTAAGTCCCTTCTAATGGTTTCTGAATTTCTTTCAACCTTTGAAGTGGAAAAATTGGACAAATCTGTTATTGTCCGTTTTTCATTTCATTTTATTTATTAGTCGGTATGTAATTACAAAGCCTATAAGGCTTTTATCAAAATTTGAATTTCTGAAATTTTGTCTATCAACCGTTTTGTTGTATTGGCACAACAAAAATTTATTTTCCTACTAAGAATATCTAGTTTAATCAGCTATAGTTTAATGATTATCGAAGAATGATGATAAAAGTGTGATTTAACATGAGGAGTGCAATATTTATGAATATTTAATGCATTTTTTTAGATGTCATTGATGCATGTAATTCGTGACGTACGGGTATGAGGGCTATTTTTACATTTATTTTATTTTGGTTCTTTGAAGAAAAATTCGCCAAAATATTATTTGTAAATAACTAACTTATATCCATCAACGCTGTAAAAGCTGTTAAAGTTTTTAAAATAAAGTATATTTCTAGAGTAATTAAAGCCCCTGATTTCGAATTCTTAATCAAAGAATTTTTACCACTACACATTTTTCCATTGTCATAAAATAAAATGTTCGATTAATCGAACTTACAAAATCCCATACAAATGAAAATGGACAATTTACACGATCGATTAATCGACCAGTTGGAAATAAGTTAAATTTATTTTGCTTCGAGTATTCTTACCAGAGAAGTATATTTTTCGTGACTAATCAGAAGAGTAATTCGAAGTTAATAAGCGATTCTTCATTAAAAATCACATATTTCTAGGGAAAACCTCAATTCGCAACTTCATATGAGCCGTTCAAAATGACAATGGTGCAACTCCGAAACGAAGCAAAAGCAATGTCATATAAATTATGTGCCATAATAATCAGTTATTTGGTCGATATCATATTTTCAACTTAATTTTAACAACTTCATATCATCAAGTAAATTTTTCGTGAAAAAAGATATCAATTTAATTCATCCCTAACAAAATGGCAGCCAATTAATATTATGACATTACTTTTGCTTCGTTTTGGCGTTGCATCATTGTCATTTTGAACGGCTCATATGTTGTTCACAGTTTCAGGAAACTGTGTAATTAGTTTTTAAAATGACATCAATAAGCCATAATTTTCTCATCAAACTTTAACTTTGAACTTTTCCAATGGGACCCTTAATTTCCTACAACTTGTCTATAAAAGAAAAGGTAGGAAAAAAATTCCCACTGCGTAGCACTTATCAACAAGACATCCCTAATAAAACCGTAGAGGTTTTCATTTTTTCGCCGATAAACGGCAACACTGTTAGACTGCTGCTAAAACAATTTGCGAAAAATCAATAAATTTTTGTTTTAGCCAGTTTTGCATAAAATGATTCAATAAAAACACTTTTGTCTTTATAATAGTTACACTATCGGCTTTTTTGAATACAAAATAGGAATCCTTGCTTCCTTGCAAAGTTAATGCAACCAAATAAGAAACATGGCTTCAAAAATGGCGACTTCCGTCGTCGGCAAATCTCAACTTCGTAGGCATTTTCCTTTGTTTTTTCTAGTGTATGAAAATTTTCTTACTTACCGTTGTTGGCTTTTTGTTGGCGCACTGCTTATTTTTTCATTAAAATGATGAAAACTTTTTCAGAATTATTCTCAACAACAAAAACCACTAATCCAGGTGGGTGGTTTTTGTCTGTGCACTCACACTCTCACACAACTTTGCACTTGGCAAAATTTTCTTTTCAAATTTTCAAAATGCTGCTGCCCTTTTGCAGCAGCAATTTTTGCTTAAGCAAAAATTTAATTTAAATTTTTTACTTTTTTTCGTAGCTGCTTATTACTCACTTTTTATTTTTGCACACAGCTATACACACACACACGCACAAATTAATTAAGCCGGCTTGTAGCTGCTTAACTACAAGCACACAACAGGGGGAGAAAACCGGATGCTGCGCGACACTCGTTACACTTGCGACCAAATTCGTTCGAACTAAACGACGTCTCAACGATGACTGAAATTGTGCGCTGCTCTGCAGTGTCGTTTAACTAAAATTTCCCTTTTTAAATGTTGGCGGGGAAATGACGTAAGCGCATGTCAGTATTCTTAACTTGCGCTACAGAGAGCGTTTGTTTTTGTGATTTTGTTTTGATTCTGCATTTTCTTGCTGTTTATTTAACTGTATCTACGATAATGTTTAGCAACATTTTTGTTTATGATAATGCTGCCATTGAATTACACGGAGAGAAATCGAATAAAAATACACTAACTTTAGTGAAATTTAAGCCTTTTGAAAATACCGAATTTCTGAGATTTCTGGAAACCTTTCACACTTAAAATCGATTTAACAGAATATCTGTCATATCCGTTTTTGAGGAAAACCAAGATCAAAGGTCATTAAAATCTGTTTTTTCCAAATATATCGCTAACTGTAATTTCTGTGGAAAAATTGTGCTAAACAGTTATAGAGCTTAGAAAATTGGCTGCAGAAATTATTACCCTTTTTATACGCCACACTCAGGGTATATTCACTTTGCCCTTCTGTTTGTATGCAGCACAGTGTTTTATGTAGAACAAGCTAGGTGGGCAAAATTCATTAACAGATATCTAAATATTAGTAATGAGGTAATGTCAACAATACCCCCCGTACATAATATGCCTACTTTTTTTCGTGTAAATATTTGATGGTGACAAACAACTGAGTGCAGAAGTCAACTTATGAGTGTAAGTTCAATTTCAAATATTTATTCTTTTCATTAAGCAATAAAGCAACTTGATTTTATTGTGGCAAAATCAAAGTTTTGTGACAATTTTATAGCAAAAAGAACGTATTTTATGTTTTAGTTAAAGTTTTTTCATTCCCTCCTTTGGGTAATGTGTAAGAAAGCTTCGAAAACAGATAAAAAAGTTATTCTTTTTTTTCGTTTTCCAACTTTAATGGACACGAAATTGCATGTACCCGCTTGTACCCAGTCCAAATTTTGGATGTATGTTAGTTGCATCTATTCCCTTGATGAATATATTAGTTTCAACCTCCGCACTGCTGTTCATCTATTTTATTTTAATTTTTTTCAGAATACCTTTAAATATATCTATATATTAAAATGGTTTATGTTGACTATATGAAAATTATACTAATTTTACGAACTTTAGTCATTATTTGCAAGAATCTAAAATTCTATGCATTTTTCAACTTAGAAAATCATGACAATTAAGATTAGAGAAAAAAACTACTAAGCATGGCTATGGTGACATATGTTTCGGTTACCGCCACGTAACCATCATCAGACCAATTTATGTTTTATTTAATTTATTTTAAATTAAATGAAATAACAATTGAAAAATTTTTTTTTTATAGTCAACATAAACCATTTTAATTATTTATGGAGAACACGCCAATACATGTGCAACTGGCAACCCTAGTAGCCACATGACAAACCGGTATTGATTTCGCAGCCAATGGCTGGACCTTACCAAACAGCAACAACAACAGGAGTCATGATAGAAAGGAAAAGAGAACAAAAAGCTCACTACATGAATATAGACACTTAAGCTACCAATTATTCTGAGGGTACATAGCGCAGTCCATTGATAAATGCGCTATGTAGAGAGATTGACTCCGAGGTTCATAGTTCAATCCCGGCCTCAGACAAAAAGTTCAAAAATTTTTCAATTGTTATTTCATTTAATTTAAAATAAATTAAATAAAACATAAATTGGTCTGATGATGGTTACGTGGCGGTAACCGAAACATATGTCACCATAGCCATGCTTAGTAGTTTTTTTCTCTAATCCTAATTGTCATGATTTTCTAAGTTGAAAAATGCATAGAATTTTAGATTCTTGCAAATAATGACTAAAGTTCGTAAAATTAGTAGGGTAAGGGAGGGAAATATGGACCACCCATCTTTCTTTTTTAAATAAAACCCAAAATACATAAAACAAAACAGTTAATTTTATGTCATCCAGTAAAGGAAACAATTTACCTTTATTCTGATTCACTTTTAGATAAATATCTCATCAGGATAAAGAAAAAAAATTAAAAAACTGAAAATACTCAAAATGAAGATAAAAAAAAGTGTAGTGTAATATGGACCACATAGTCCATTTGGTACAGAAGTTGCATAAAAAAATGTCACTTCCACATTCGACACATTTTTCATGACTCCAAGAACGTCAGATTACACATTCAACCCAAAATTCGCCACGTCGATCTTCTGAATAAAGGGTATTACATTATATGCATTTTTTATCATTTTTTTCCTTTGTAGTTAACGAATTACATATAATGACCATCAGACTCGTCATGAAAACTGCAACTAGATTCCCCATCTGAAAAAGATGGTAAATACATTTGTTTTTGAGGCTTTTTTCTTTGGTGGTCCATATTACCCACAGCACGTGTTGGTGAAATAAATGGTTTGTTTATCAAAAACTCTTTTGGTTAATGAACTTATTTGTGCTAATAAATTATAAATGGTATTCACTGAACTTATATAATTAACCATATATTTAAAAACGCGATGTCTTCAAAGTGAAATAATGAAATATACTCACTAGAAAAAAATTATCACTGATCTCTTTTTTAGAAAAATCAACTTTACAGAAACATGCGACTTCACCGAACGCTAAAATCGCCCTATTATAACCTTTAGGTATTAGCGTTAAGTTTGAACATGAATAACGGTAAATCCTATGTATGCAGTGAGAAATAACCGTGTGGTCCATATTACCCGCGTAGTCCATATTTCCCTCCATTACCCTATATCTATATATTTTTTTTAAATTTATATTCGAATTTTTTGCTTTGTCTTAAAAAAGTCGTAATTTTATGACATTTCTAGTAATGGATTTTATAAATGAAGGTTAGCGTTTTGTGCTTGAATTAGATTTTTGTCATTCCTTTCCTCAGGAAATGTTTCGAAAACACTTAAAAAAATAACTCGTAGTTTTATTATTTTTCAACTTTAAAGGAGCTGGAATTGCATGTACCCGCGTGTACACAATCTAGATTTTAGATATAAGTTAGCTACATCTATTTCCTTGATGAATATATTAGTTTTAGCTTGCACATTAGAGTTCATCTATTTTATTTTAATTTTTTCCAGAATACCTTTAATCATTTTTTTATTTTAATTTATATTCGAATTTTTTGCTTTGTTTTTAACGTCTGTTATATGTGTATTTGAAAAGTTCGAAATTTGGTTACAATTCTCATGATGGATTTTTTAACAGAAGAAGAAGTTGGTATTTTGTGTTTAAATAAGACATTTGTCATAACTTCCCTCAGGGAAAGTTTTGAAAACACTTAAAAAATAACGTTTATTTCTGTGTATCCAGACAAATTTTTGGATATAAAATAGTTATACCTGACCATTGGATTACAACTATTTCATTTTTTTCAGATCATTTTCACTCAATCTCAAGAAGTGAGTTTTTTCAAGAGTGGCTTAAGCATGACAAGGTTACAAAAAATTACTGTCTTTACGATTTAATAATATCAAAATTCAAAGTGTTTGATGTAACTGAAGACTGTGTGAGGGTATGTGTGAGAAAATTGCCAACTGTTCTTCAAAAATCGATCCAAAGTGGGTTTCTGCAGGGAAGTCCAAAGACCGCTGTATGATAAAGTTTAAAAGCTGGTTGGATGGTGACGATTTTAAATTTGGTATATTTTCTTCACAACCACTACCACGAATAAGGATTTATTATCTATGCTACTTTTAACTTCTGATCCTTTTATAAACTCCTTAAGGGAAATACCAAAAAAAAACCCAGATAATTGTGGTCTCAAAACTAATTATCCCTCCTACAATAGTTCCACAATCACGACCAAATATCTTGGCAGAACCTGAGGAACATTATATTGTATCAGATTCGTCGGATGAAATTAACGATGAAACTGAGTAGTAATTGAACATTTGCCAAAAAAAGAAAGAATAAATGTGGGTTTTTATACTTTTCCAACATAAAAAAATTTTGTTGTTTTATTTCTTTTTTGGTTTTTTGTTTAATTTTTTTTAGAGAGCTATTCAACGATACCAATTTTTGCGGGTTCAAACCCTCTCTATTAAGATCTTTTTCCTATATATCTTTTTCCTATATATATGAATTGAAAATATTGAAATAAAATAAAATTAATCTGTATGAAAACCCCCCAATGAGCAATTCCTAGTTATGATGGTGATCTATGCCGAATAAGAAAAAATGTTTCAGACAAAAGTGTCGTATTTTTGCACGTAAAATCAGAATCCGCAATAAAAATTGGGAGTTTTTATATAAAATTTTGAAGTTTCTTCCGTCAACCGCGGAAGGAGAGGTGTAGTGGGTCAAAATTTGTATCGTTGCGCTGCCTTCTTAAAAATATTGGACACGTGTTTTTTTTTTATTTAACGTGCAGCATTAAAAACACTTGACCGTTCCGGAAATTTTGGAACACCCTGTATATCAAAATATTAATAATATGTTGTAATAAGGCTTACACTACCCAAAAATATCAAAAAATAATTTTGTCCAGCTAGCTTGTTCTACGTGAAACACTGTGCTCAGGGAAGGAGGCGTGGCAGGTATGAAAAAGTATACATATTCTTGATCAGCGTCACCTCCTAAGTCGATAAGTCCGTCTGTCTGGCTGGGTGTGCGTGGAAATATATTATTTGGGAAAACTGAGCAAGACAATTCAATTCAATTCATTATTTGATATAACGCAAGCAAAATACCAGAATTACTAGTAATAGTAAATAAAGCTCTGGGCTAAAACTAAGCGAATTTGAACAAGAGCGCGCAGCACCTCCCATACAAGCAAAAGTTTCAAAATGCTATACTGAAAGCGTTATTTGAGATACTCCAACCAAATTTCACTAAAACACTAAAAACAGTAAGTCCAAGTCCTGAGCAAAATCTAAATAAACTCGGACAAGAGGGAGTGGCACCTCCCATATAAGTAAAAGATCCAAAATGTTATACTGAGAGCATTTTCTGAGATAATGAAACTACCAATTTCACTAAGTAAAAGCTTTGAGAATTCTGAGAAGTGGTCGTAGCATCTCCTTTAAGGGATATGAACACTGTAAGCTCTTTAATTTCGGGTGGTTTTTATTTTATTAACTAAGAAAAATTGGCTTGACATATAAATATAAAACTTTGTTAATGTATTAATTGAAGTTAGTACTACATGAAAAAATTTTATATATTTTGTTTTATGCATCGAGTTGGCCCACAGTCCTCCGACAGACATGACGCACCTAAAAATTCCTCCCAGTGGCGTTGACAGCATTGCAGCAAAATGGAGCGTCCTATAGCAAAAAATCAAAAATATTTTTAAAATACATATAAATGACTATAGTTTGACGTAGGGGATTTTGAAATTATCAATTTACAAAAAAATTACAACCGATTAAAAAAAAAAAAATTCCATGAAACTTTCACTAAATAATAGTTCATAAAAAAAGTAAAAAATGATAAAAAAAAAATCGCTGCGTCCTGCTGTTTTTTCTACAAAATGCCGTTGGAACAGTGATGCCAGTATTGTTGGATCAAATTACCCTCAAAAATGGGTAAAAACTCAAAAAATTCCCATAGTTCTGTTGAAAAAAATCCCACGAATATCCCACTTACAAAAAGATGTTAAAAACTTTATAAAAACATTTGATTTTTAAATTATACAAGATTATGTAATATCAAAAAGAGTTTTTAAAGAGATTTATGGTATTAAAAGCAAAAAAAAAATAGAAATAAATACGTATACAACAAAAATTATGTATACTTCAGTTCACTAGCTTAAATACAAATCGTCAATCACGTCAATACTACAACTAGGTAACTACGAAATTATCATTCTTGGGATAAGTACCTTATGGTATTCGAACCAGAGTTCGTCAAAGTGGCAGCATTGTAAAGTTATAAGAAAAAAACTAAACAAGAAAAGTCGAAAATCTGTGTAAACTTAAATTTTCAATAATATTTAAATGAATTATCTCAAAACTAAAAAAATGGAGTTACCTAGTTATAGTATTAAGGTGGCGATATGTATTAGTACATATGAAATTTTTCAATACAAATTATTTGCGTTGCAATAGGAGGAAATGCTCTTTTTTAACTTCAAAGTCAAGTGATTTGTTCAACGCCTTTGAAAAAATTTAAAATGTTATATCGAGAATGAAATGAGATATCCATGACATTAAAAAAAAATTTTGGTTTTAAAAATTTTTTGATATGTTGGCTCTTGTGCTATTGCATCAATACTTTTCTACTGTGAAACAATCCAATAATTCATTGAAGTAGCGAAAAATGAATTTGAGAAAGTAAAAGCAAGCCTTGTTTTCAGATTGTTCAATCCTATCATAAATAGTGTCCGGCATACGGATATTCAGCACAAAGAATCTTTTCTTTACATTTTCGGGGACTTATACAAAAATACCCATTTTTTCTTCGAAGAAGCTTGTTGCGTGTGTTATTGCGCTAACGAGTGCAAAGCACATAAAAGTATATGTAGGGTTTACACCTCTGACGTGAGATGAAATTAAAGTCAAATTGTGACGAAACATGATTTATATTTATAATATTGTTTACAATCCTCACCATAGTTGCGCCTTAGAAAACGTTAGTTTGTGGATCCGAGTTTTGGCAAACATTTTTTTTTACGGTATAGGGCAAAAATAGAAATGCTTCACATGCTGGGCCTTGGTTCCCGAGTAGAGTCACAATCGCAAATGGAAATGATCTGTAAAGAAATTAAAAATATTGGTTTTATCGAGGTTTAAATAATACTATGTGTGGATATTTATTTAGGGACTTACATACAATTAGCTCGAAACCAAGAAACAAAAGGAAATCCCATTTCACAGCTGCACGTCAGTGGTGGGTTTCTAAAGTTAGGCATGTGTGGCAAAAACTGGTAACTGCTGCTGGCCAGGAAAAATTTGGGCTTTCATCGGTAGTGGCGACGTAATCCGCGATGTTTTTTTTATTTATTTTGATAATTTAATTTTAATAAAGCAAAAGCTTTAGCGGCGTGAAATGCGTCTTTGTTTTTTTTTGTGTTCCGTTTCTGAAATGTCAGAATGTCAAAAAAGCCAAATGTTCCTTGGGTGTGTTCAGCGACATACCGAAAAGTTGGTTAAGTCAGGGATGCTTTATAAAAAGAACTTTACAACATGCTGCGGGACTTGCATACTGGAAAAGGGTTTACAAGGTGTGTCGGTATGGGTGTATGGAAACTGTTGAGTGTTGCGAAAATTTGTGAATATGAGGCTGGCTATTTGTTTAAAACGGAATATATAATTTTTTTTTAATACAGTTTTTTTCGCCGTAGTTTTGTGTAATTTAGGTTTGGTGGTAACCGAATTGATCCAAAAAGATTAGTACCAGTGTAAAGTTCATTTTATTAAGTTGTGTCCGCGGATCCGTTTTTCTTTTAAATAAAGTAAAATAAAATAAATTTTGGCGCATAAAGTTTTTGTTTAAAAAAAGTGAGTTCGGTAAAATTTTTAAATTAAATTAAAGAAAATAAGGTGTTTTATTTTAGTTTTTCTTTAGAAATTTATATACGCGACGTGCAAATTAAGAAGGTTCCATCCTGTGTGATTTTGGTGATTTGTAGACTAATAGGATTGAAAGAGGTAAAGATTTTGAAGATTTTAGATTTTAGTGAGTCGTTTTGTACAAATTTAATTTTTGATTTAGGAAGCAAATTTTAAAGCCAAAGGCTTAAGCGGATATAGAGGACGTTTTAATTGTGAAAGAGGAAGTAGAACTCAATGTAAGTTACATTGCTGGCATAATTTCTGTTTGTACGACACAGCTAATAAAATTTAATTTATTAGTGTGGCTGGCGGCGGAGACGGACACAAAGCTGGTCATAATTTCCAAGAAAGAAAAAGGAGCGCCACTCACAAGATAAGTGCCAGCCACAATTTTTTGGTTTGACCATAATTTCCTCCATTTTTTTTAAAAAATAATTTTTGGTGGGTAAAAATAGCGTCTGAACGCTGCCATTTTTAATTTTTTAAATCCGTATATACGAACGCGTCCATTTTGAAAGAAAAGAAACCCAAGTGTAAACCCGGGCAAGAAGACATTTGAAAATCGAACATCAATGGAACGAAACGAGATTCGTGGTTTTTGTGAGAGAGCACGTATGGTGTATTTAGTTAAGTTAGGTGTAATTCGTTTTTTTTTATTTTTTTTAATTTTCACCGCGATCTAACTTGTGAGGAAATTCCTAAAGGGGAAATTTTTATTGGGAATTTTGTGGGGAACTATTATACCCAAGATCTACAAGAGCGCTCTTTATAGAACTTATAATTAGGGGTAATTATAATTATGCGAACGTGAATACTTACGTGCATTGACATTTTGATCTTAGGAATTTCTAGAACGCTGATTTAAAATTCGGTCTTATTTTTAATTGATTATTTGTTTATTACATTTATAATTTTGTCTTTATAATATTTTTATAATTTATATATTTTTTTTGGTTGGTGCGAAAATTTTCTTTGTGTTTGGTTGTGCAAAACTGTAACGTAATTTTAAACGTAGTTTTTTTTGGACTTAAATGTTTCGCTGCTTTTAAAACAGTCAGTTTAATAATTTAGATTGATGCAGATTTAATTTGATTTGATTGTGTTTTAGGTAATTTATTTGAAGGTTTTCGCAACAACTATACTTTTATTTTGTATAACGTAATTTTCTTAGGTAATAATTTTTTTTAAAATTTATTTAATATCACTTTTGCGAATTGCAAGGTGTCAATTGCATGCTGATAATATTTCGGTTTTGAAATTCTTCATCTAGGCTATAATGGAAATTTTTATTAATAAATCTTGATTTATAACGTTTTGGTAAAATGAAATTGTGCTAAATTTAATTTAAAGGGGGATGGTATTTCGGCCAGGTTGGTGATTTTGGGGTAGGGTGATTGGCGATGGTTGGTCGTGGGTGATATCCCTAATATGGATTGGGTATCACAGGTTGGGCGGGTGCACAGGGAGAAATCGTATCTTTCCCTCGTTTGTACGGACAGGTTTTGAGGAGTTTTTTTGGAAAGTTTTTTTTATTAAAGTTTATTTAAATTTATAATTGTTCGGTTTTTTCTTCTTTAAACTCTACTTTGAGGAAGTAGAATTTATTGTTACTCCCTCGACCCTGCGCGGCGGGTTAAGAATTCCCCCCTAATCCGCAAGCTAGCCGGAGCGGGCCGCGTTGGGTTCGATAACTCGGGGACACATGAATGGGTTTATTTGAAAGTGGAATAAGTCCAATTCCAGAAAAATTGAGTTTATGGTAGTTATAGCTAGCTATATATGTCCTCTATTTATATTGAAAAGTACAGACTCGTTAGACCACGATTTCATCATAAATTACTCAAAAGAACTTTTCATGAAAAGCATTTTTACAAAAATGATTTTTTTGAAAGTGGAATAAGTCCATTTTTTCATCTACTGCTACACAGAAGATATTGCTTTTAATTCAATTTAAAAATATTGGCAAGCGCTATTTAACTGGTGTTAAGTGTTTACCACTGTAAATTTACCAAATTTTGTTATGCTGTAAAAATTTTTACAGGTCTAATAGAAAATAGTTGAGTTTTTTTGGTCTGAATGGACTTATTCCACTTTCATTTATAATAAATTTAAAAATTTGTTATACTTTTGTATGACTTATTCCATTTTTACTCACAAAATATTTTGTAAACTAAAGCAAAGGAAAATTAAAACTTAGAAAAATTTTACTTTAAAAACTGTTGTTGTTTTTTTTTCTTTTATTTTTGCCCAAATAGGGCTCTGGGAAATAATTACAACAACAACAACTAAAAGTTCTTGTCGGACCTACTTTCGGAGATATAGCCATCGGAAGATCGAGATATATCTTTTATAAAAACTATTATAAGTTGGGAACCCCTGAAAGGATTTCAATAATGTTAGTGTCATACGAAAGATATATTAATTTTCTATAAAATCAACCTGAAAAAATTTTTAATGCGAGTGGGGGTTTTAGAGATATTGCAAATTTCACGAAAATTTTGATAATTTTTTTTTTTTTAAAGCACTATTTTTCCAAAAACTGTATCATTAACGCAAAGTTTTAGTAACATAAAATGAAAGCTCAATTTATTTCTTTTCATTCAACATGTAATTTGTACCTGATTTCTTGCATTACAAATTTTTTTTTATAGGAAAACAAAAAAGTTAGTTATTGAAAAGCATCGAAAAGTCTACAGGAATCGGAATTGATCGAAAACTATGCAAAAACATCGTTATTGTTGTCATTGTTATTTTTGTTGTTGTTGTTGCTGGTATTATTGTTGTTCTTGTAATGTTTTGCAAAATTTCATGAAAATTTCTTTTGTTTACTTTTTTGTTTTCCTATAAAAAAAAAGTATGCTAGTGTAAGAAATCAGGTACAAATTACATGTTAGACGAAAGGAAATAAATTGGGCTTTCATAGTATGTTACTAAAACTATGCGTTAATGATACAGTTTTTGGAAAAATAGTCCTTTAAAAAAAAAAAAAATTATCAAAATTTCTGGAAATTTGCAATATCTCCATAACCACCACTCGCATTAAAAATTTTTTCGGGTTGATTTTATAGCAAATTAATATATCTTTCGTATGAGACTAACATTATTGAAATCCTTTTAGGGGTTCCCAACTTATAACAGTTTTTATAAAAGATATATCTCGATCTTCCGATGGCTATACCTCCGAAAGTAGGTCAGACAAGAACTTTTTGTTTTTGTTATTGTTGTAATTATTTCCCAGAGCCCTATTTGGGCAAAAATAAAAGAAAAAAAAACAACAACAGTTTTTAAAGTAAAATTTTTCTAAGTTTTAATTTCCTTTGCTTTAGTTTACAAAATATTTTGTGAGTAAAAATGGAATAAGTCATACAAAAGTATAACAAATTTTTAAATTTATTATAAATGAAAGTGGAATAAGTCCATTCAGACCAAAAAAACTCGACTATTTTCTATTACACCTGTAAAAATTTTTACAGCATAACAAAATTTGGTAAATTTACAGTGGTAAACACTTAACACCAGTTAAATAGCGCTTGCCAATATTTTTAAATTGAGTCGTACGCAAACCCTTCAATATCTCAGTTTATGAAAAAGTGGACTTATTCCACTTTCAAAAAAACCCATTCACATAACAATATGGCGCCCAGACAAAATAATTCAAAAATGGGTAAAAACATCTGCCCATACGAAAAATGCAAACAGAATAATAATATCAGGAAGTAGCTGACATTATCCTCTTTGGTTTTTTGCTCACACGGTGGCGTAGATCTATAAACTTTTGAATCAAGTCTGCTAAATGCAACGTGTGGAAAAGGGCTCAAGGAGAATACTGTCTGACTAGTTTTGTTTAGGAAAATTTTTGATATAGGATTCGATTTGACCTTTCTGGTGTATCCATAGCAAGGATAGCTTAGTAGGTGAAAAATAAATAGTAAGCCAACACTAATTGTATTTTGCTGTCGGTGTACCAGAGATGTACAAATCGAGAAGATAGAATAGTTTCAACAAAATATGGGTCGTTTCATCAAATGGCTTCGCCAATATAAATATAAAATAACAAAAGGGCAAATTGCATTTAAATGATACGACGTACAATTATTTGAGATCTGTATTTAATGGCTTAGGAAATTGTTTTAGCAGATTACCTAATAGCATTGAAAAATAGGACTTGGCAGTAGCGAGAATTTCAACCTTGCGTTAAATAAAAAAAAATTTTTTAAATCTTATCGTTTTCAACCGTACAGTTTGTGGCCTAGCAATTGGAATGCTCAAGATGCTACGATGCACAAATCATAATTTTAAATTTCATAAAGTATTCTAATTCGAAGCAAGGTTGAAAAAACTCGGCAAATAAAGAAATTAAAAGTAGGACTGTTACATACAAAAGACTCCAAGAGGAGTGTGCAGGATAACCAATCATCGCTGATCAAAGAATCCTATCCCAAATTTAAATCACTTGGGAAGGCGAAATACAACCCCCTTGTTTCTTATAAACATTTTTATAAAAGTTAATTGAATAATTTAAATTTTGAACTACAAGTTTTGTAAATGGGAAGTACATATCGGGATAAATTAAGAAAAAAGAGATCACACCTTCACGAAATAAACAGGTCATATAATACGGCTAGTCCGTTATCAAAAGTGGCGAATAAGGAGAATTTAGGACAGGCTAATAACCTAAGGGAAAATTTTTATATTGACTTGTCAGAGACGATAATGTTGGGCAACCAAGAGGGCGCAGTTGGCCCTGCTCCAAATACAGGTGCAGTTAGGAAACCCCCTAGGGATGATCCACAGGGAAACGTGGCCCCAAACCCATCAAATCCCTTATAGGCAAAATACTGCTTATATGAATCAAGCAACTAATCAGAACTCTCAAGGTCAAAATGCAGTCAATATGAATCAAGTAATGAGAGACGCAAATGAGGCTCTAGTTAACGATTTGGTTAATAAAGCAAATGAAGGTTATAGAGTGTCGTTACAAATGTCTTTAGAAAAGAAAATTGCAGAATGTGTTCAGGCTAACATGGGACAATTAGTACAAGTTCTTACTCAGAAGTTGAATCCTGGGGGTAATGCGACTAACGTACCCACTTCGATACCAGCAGCTGCAAGTAATTTCCAAGCTAGTAGTAGGCAAAATGTAGATTCTAGGACGATACCACCTGCAAGTACAAATGAGTTTAATTTTAATAACAACAACAACAATCGTCCATACACACAACAGACCGATAACCGAATCCTTACTCCATGGCAATCTCCAGCGATTCTTAACGTTGATAAATGGGGCATAATTTTTAGTGGAAGTTCAGATGAAATGTCAGTCGAAGATTTTATCTTTAGGATAGAGCATTTAACTTGCCACTATGGTTGTCCGTGGAACCAGTTGCTACGCGATTTCCATTTATTAGTGAAAGGGGAGGCCAAAGATTGGTATTGGCTCTTGATAAGGAACAATATCATTCCAGATTGGAGAACCCTGCGTGACGCGTTATTACGGCAGTATCGAAGCTGCAGATCCGATTTTGAGCTAATGCGGGATTTAGTAGAACGCAAACAGACTCCAGGTGAAACGGTAGAAATGTTTTTCCACGCCATGTATAAATTGCGGTCGAAATTGAAAGGTCCTGTAAACGAGCAAGATATGATAAAGATTATAAAAAGAAATTTAAAAGACAATCTAGCAAAAATCGTGTATCCAATTTCCGTATTTACTGTCGAACAGTTGCGTAATGAGTGTATCGAGGCCGAAGCACATTTTCTGCGTAGAGATTTCAGAAGTGGTACACAGTTCCCACAAAGATACCAACAACATCGTAGCCACAATGTAAACGAAGTCGTTGAAGAGGTTGAAAATATACCTTTCGCTGAAGATAATTATGACGTGGAAGAAGTGCTTCCCGTCCATAAGTTCAGGCAACAGCAGCAAAAATATCAGCAAAAACAGCAACAACAATATCAACCAAAACACCAACAACAATATCAGCCACAACAGCAGCAACAATTTCAGTCGCACCAAAAGCAACATACGTCTCAAATGCAACAACAGCAACCACATTATATTCAGCAACAGGAGTCACAGCAACAGAGGGCAAAAGGCACACTAATTTGCTGGAACTGTCGTCAGCCAGGGCACGTCTACATGGAGTGTACATCCATCCAACGTGCACTGTTTTGCTACAAATGTGGGTTAGCAGACGTAATTACTCCAAAATGTCCCAACTGCGTTTCGGGAAACACCAACAGAGACGTGATGACCACGGCACAATTTGATGATAAAAGATCTGAGGAACAGGCAGTAAATCTGAAAAATTCAAAAATCAACATTTTAAAAAGAACGCTAAAATTTAATGAAAATTACAAAACACAAAAATTTAAAGAAATAGTACCCATTGAAGAAAGAGTTAGGAGATATTATGATACGAGGGATCAAATTTTTAGAGATGGTCCACTTTTAGGCATGCGAGGTTTGACCCGGAGGGTTAAGAAAGCTAGGGAAAATTTCGCAAAAAGAAAAACTGTTAGAAAACAAATTGCTGAAACCGTGGAAGGTATAAACAGATCAGATCCGAGAGTTTATATCGATGTGAAAACACAAGATTCAGTATTAAGTGGTTTGCTTGATAGTGGGGCATCAGTAAGTTTGTTGGGCAAAGGCAGCCGAGAATGGTTAGAAAATGCAGGAATCGAAATTGAAAAATATTACTCGTCTGTGAAAACAGCGTCAGGAAAAAGGCATAGGATATTAGGAAAAGTAAAGTTACAAGTTTCATACAACAGAAAAATTAAAACAATACAATTTTTTGTATGTCCAGATTTGGAACAAAATGCGTATTTTGGGATCGACTTCTGGCGCGAATTTGAATTGGCACCCGAAGTGGTGGGGTTGGCCGAGTTAAGTACGGAGAAAGTTAGGGAATATTTTGAGGATGACAAATCTGATGGTCCAATGCATGATCCGAAGCGTCACGAGTTAAATTACGAGCAACAACAGCGTTTAAATAAAGTGATCGAAAAATTTCTGACTTTCGAACAACATGGATTAGGCAAGACAGAACTAGAAGAACATACAATTCAATTAATTGAAGGGGCAATGCCGGTCAAGGATCGACACTACCCCATGTCACCAGCAGTGCAGGCGTTGGTATACGAGGAGCTTGATAAAATGTTAGAGCTAGGGGTGATAGAAGAGAGCGAGAGCCCCTGGAGTAACAGGGTAACCATAGTAAGGAAACCTGACAAAAATCGATTTTGTCTCGACGCTCGAAAGTTAAATGAAAGAACGATAAAGGACGCTTATCCCCTTCAAAATATTGAAGGGATCCTCAGTCGTATCGATTACACATATTTCATTAGTAGCGTCGATCTCAAATTCGCTTTTTGGCAGATTTCCCTAGCAGAAAAAAGTAGACCCTATACGGCTTTCACGGTACCGGGCAGGCCGCTGTACCAATTTGCAATGATGCCCTTTGGGCTATGCAATGCGGCACAGCGCCTATGCCGTTTAATGGATAAAGTAATACCAGCACGCCTAAAGTCTCATGTTTTCACCTATTTAGACGACCTTTTAATAATAGCCCCGGATTTTGATACCCATTTACGAGTTTTGAGTGAAGTCGCAGACTGCTTAAAAAGAGCAAATTTAACGATAGGCCTTAAGAAGTCCAAATTTTGTTTTAAAGAGTTGAGGTATTTAGGTTTTGTGGTAGGCGAAGGAATGTTAAAAACAGATCCTGAAAAAGTCTCTGCTATTCAGCGTATACCTATACCTAAAAATGTGAGAGAAGTAAGAAGCTTCTTAGGGACAGCCGGATGGTACAGGCGATTTATTAAGAATTTTGCAGGAGTGTCAGCGCCGCTCAGTGACACTTTGAAAAAGAGCACGAAATTTGTTATGACGGCAGAGGCGATCGAGGCATTTAACGTTTTGAAACAGGCATTAATTACAGCTCCGGTTCTCAGGCACCCTGATTTCGCAAAAAGGTTCTGGGTACAGTGCGATGCCTCGCATGTAGGCTTAGGTGCAGTACTGTACCAAAAGGACTCAGAAGGCCAGGAGAATCCGATTGCGTATTTTTCCCAAAAATTAAATAGCTGCCAACGTAACTATAGTGTTACAGAAAAGGAGTGCCTCGCAGCCGTTCTAGCCGTCAAACGGTTTCGCCCATATATAGAAATGATGCCATTCACTGTTGTCACTGACCATGCCAGCTTGAAATGGCTTATGTCCCTTAAAGACTTAAGTGGTAGGCTTGCCAGATGGTCGTTGCAACTACAAGCATATGACTTTCAAATAGAGCACCGAAAGGGTACAGATAACGTGGTGGCGGACACTTTGTCGCGGTCGGTGGAGGAGCTAGTTGCAAATACTGAAGATTTTCTAGATATAGAAACGACAGAATTTGAATCTCAAGCGTATGTGGACTTGGCGAAAACTGTACAAGAAAATCAGGAAAAGTTGCCAGACTTAAAAGTTGAAGAAAATATTGTGTACAAAAGGTTGCATTTTGATCAAGATGGAGTGGATGAACTACAATGGAAGTTGTGGATACCAGAGGCTTTAACGTCAACGTTGATAGCAAAGGCTCATGAGCCCGAAATAACAGCACATGGCGGAGTCACAAAAACACTGCATCGGTTGCGTAAATTTTATTACTGGCCAAATATGGCCGTACAAGTGAGAAACTATATACGAAATTGTGTCATCTGCAAAGAGTCGAAGTCAACAAACCAGCAGTTGAATCCGGGTATTGGCCAGGAAATCATAACGGAAAGGCCGTTCCAAAAGATTTACATCGACTTCTTGGGAAAATATCCCAGATCAAAAGGAGGAAATGCTTACATTTTCATTGTTGTGGATCATTTCACAAAATTCACTTTTCTAAAGGCAATGCGCGAGGCAACTTCTGCTAACATTATTAAGTTTTTGATTTCAGAAATCTTTCATAAATTTGGAGTACCGGAGGTGTTACATTCCGACAACGGGAAACAATTCACTTCTAAAGATTTCACTAAAATGTTAGCCGATTACAAAATAACTCATATGAAGACAGGTTGCTATGCTCCACAATCGAACGCGGCTGAACGCGTGAACCAATCGGTTCTGAATGCGATTAGGTCATACATGAAATCAGATCATAGGGACTGGGACCTTTATTTGTCAGAGATTGAATGCGCGTTAAGAACCTCGGTACATGCCGCAACTGGTATAACACCATTTTTAGCTCTTTTTGGCCACGAAATGTATTCCAGCGGTACCGATTATAAACTCGCCAGAAAACTGAATTCATTGAGTGAATCAAATTTTAGAATTTTGAATAAAGCAGATAGGGTTGCCTTAATCAGGGATAAAGTTAAGAAAAATATGCATGTAGCTTACGAAAAGAGTGCAGAGAGATATAACAAACGATCTCGTGAAGTAAAGTTTACGCCAGGTCAGGAAGTCTTTAAGAGAACCTTCACGTTGAGTGATTTCAAAAAAAATATCAATTCTAAATTTGCAAAAAAGTTTATTAAGTGTCGAATAGTTAAACCAGTGGGCAATAATTTATACGAATTAGAAACCTTGAACGGGAGACCTTTGGGAGTGTTCCATGCTAAGGACATAAAGCAATAGGGAAGAGGCAATATCGATAGAGGGACAGATGCAATAATAAAAATATTTTTTTTCTGAACTTAGAAAAAAAAAACAACATAAATGCGTGCAATATTAGATCATAGGCCACAAAATGATAATACTAAAGAAAAAGTGCAATATTTACCAATTTATAGTTTAAGTCTAGGATTTAATTGAGCGTGTTTATGTTGTTCGATGTCCTTTCATGTTGATTATTTTTGGCTTTTGCTATAGTTTACTATGTCCGTCTTCAATATTTCCATAAGTACCTGAGCAAAAAAAAAAAAAGAAAAATTTACCACAAAGTAAGGTTCTTATAAATCAAAACTTCCCGTAAATATGTGCATCACAGATGTTCGCACTAATCGTCTGTCGATGGTGAATGCAAATGATGATCCGTTGCGTTAGAGTTGATACCTGAAAAAGAGAAAGAAAAAGTTTGAAAGAAAAAAAAAAACAAGGAAAAAAAATCAAATTTTAGCTTAAGTAGTGAAGCCCGGCTAATGCAGTCGTATATGCATGAGACACTCAGGGCGTGGGCGGAAGCCTTCGTTGGGCACCGTGCATAACCTAATATGGTTCAACGTATCCATTTTTCTGCAAAAATAGCACTATAATTTGTTTCTCCATCTGTCAATTCATTGGAAAAAAAAATTGCATACAATTAAACTGATAGGGAGCAATATACTTCTCTTACATACTTACCAAAATACACATGCACACTACGTATACCGCGGAGGTCCCAAGGGAACATCCGAGTCCTCGTAGAGTTTTGTTGCGTGTGTTATTGCGCTAACGAGTGCAAAGCACATAAAAGTATATGTAGGGTTTACACCTCTGACGTGAGATGAAATTAAAGTCAAATTGTGACGAAACATGATTTATATTTATAATATTGTTTACAATCCTCACCATAGTTGCGCCTTAGAAAACGTTAGTTTGTGGATCCGAGTTTTGGCAAACATTTTTTTTTACGGTATAGGGCAAAAATAGAAATGCTTCACATGCTGGGCCTTGGTTCCCGAGTAGAGTCACAATCGCAAATGGAAATGATCTGTAAAGAAATTAAAAATATTGGTTTTATCGAGGTTTAAATAATACTATGTGTGGATATTTATTTAGGGACTTACATACAATTAGCTCGAAACCAAGAAACAAAAGGAAATCCCATTTCACAGCTGCACGTCAGTGGTGGGTTTCTAAAGTTAGGCATGTGTGGCAAAAACTGGTAACTGCTGCTGGCCAGGAAAAATTTGGGCTTTCATCGGTAGTGGCGACGTAATCCGCGATGTTTTTTTTATTTATTTTGATAATTTAATTTTAATAAAGCAAAAGCTTTAGCGGCGTGAAATGCGTCTTTGTTTTTTTTTGTGTTCCGTTTCTGAAATGTCAGAATGTCAAAAAAGCCAAATGTTCCTTGGGTGTGTTCAGCGACATACCGAAAAGTTGGTTAAGTCAGGGATGCTTTATAAAAAGAACTTTACAACATGCTGCGGGACTTGCATACTGGAAAAGGGTTTACAAGGTGTGTCGGTATGGGTGTATGGAAACTGTTGAGTGTTGCGAAAATTTGTGAATATGAGGCTGGCTATTTGTTTAAAACGGAATATATAATTTTTTTTTAATACAGTTTTTTTCGCCGTAGTTTTGTGTAATTTAGGTTTGGTGGTAACCGAATTGATCCAAAAAGATTAGTACCAGTGTAAAGTTCATTTTATTAAGTTGTGTCCGCGGATCCGTTTTTCTTTTAAATAAAGTAAAATAAAATAAATTTTGGCGCATAAAGTTTTTGTTTAAAAAAAGTGAGTTCGGTAAAATTTTTAAATTAAATTAAAGAAAATAAGGTGTTTTATTTTAGTTTTTCTTTAGAAATTTATATACGCGACGTGCAAATTAAGAAGGTTCCATCCTGTGTGATTTTGGTGATTTGTAGACTAATAGGATTGAAAGAGGTAAAGATTTTGAAGATTTTAGATTTTAGTGAGTCGTTTTGTACAAATTTAATTTTTGATTTAGGAAGCAAATTTTAAAGCCAAAGGCTTAAGCGGATATAGAGGACGTTTTAATTGTGAAAGAGGAAGTAGAACTCAATGTAAGTTACATTGCTGGCATAATTTCTGTTTGTACGACACAGCTAATAAAATTTAATTTATTAGTGTGGCTGGCGGCGGAGACGGACACAAAGCTGGTCATAATTTCCAAGAAAGAAAAAGGAGCGCCACTCACAAGATAAGTGCCAGCCACAATTTTTTGGTTTGACCATAATTTCCTCCATTTTTTTTAAAAAATAATTTTTGGTGGGTAAAAATAGCGTCTGAACGCTGCCATTTTTAATTTTTTAAATCCGTATATACGAACGCGTCCATTTTGAAAGAAAAGAAACCCAAGTGTAAACCCGGGCAAGAAGACATTTGAAAATCGAACATCAATGGAACGAAACGAGATTCGTGGTTTTTGTGAGAGAGCACGTATGGTGTATTTAGTTAAGTTAGGTGTAATTCGTTTTTTTTTATTTTTTTTAATTTTCACCGCGATCTAACTTGTGAGGAAATTCCTAAAGGGGAAATTTTTATTGGGAATTTTGTGGGGAACTATTATACCCAAGATCTACAAGAGCGCTCTTTATAGAACTTATAATTAGGGGTAATTATAATTATGCGAACGTGAATACTTACGTGCATTGACATTTTGATCTTAGGAATTTCTAGAACGCTGATTTAAAATTCGGTCTTATTTTTAATTGATTATTTGTTTATTACATTTATAATTTTGTCTTTATAATATTTTTATAATTTATATATTTTTTTTGGTTGGTGCGAAAATTTTCTTTGTGTTTGGTTGTGCAAAACTGTAACGTAATTTTAAACGTAGTTTTTTTTGGACTTAAATGTTTCGCTGCTTTTAAAACAGTCAGTTTAATAATTTAGATTGATGCAGATTTAATTTGATTTGATTGTGTTTTAGGTAATTTATTTGAAGGTTTTCGCAACAACTATACTTTTATTTTGTATAACGTAATTTTCTTAGGTAATAATTTTTTTTAAAATTTATTTAATATCACTTTTGCGAATTGCAAGGTGTCAATTGCATGCTGATAATATTTCGGTTTTGAAATTCTTCATCTAGGCTATAATGGAAATTTTTATTAATAAATCTTGATTTATAACGTTTTGGTAAAATGAAATTGTGCTAAATTTAATTTAAAGGGGGATGGTATTTCGGCCAGGTTGGTGATTTTGGGGTAGGGTGATTGGCGATGGTTGGTCGTGGGTGATATCCCTAATATGGATTGGGTATCACAGGTTGGGCGGGTGCACAGGGAGAAATCGTATCTTTCCCTCGTTTGTACGGACAGGTTTTGAGGAGTTTTTTTGGAAAGTTTTTTTTATTAAAGTTTATTTAAATTTATAATTGTTCGGTTTTTTCTTCTTTAAACTCTACTTTGAGGAAGTAGAATTTATTGTTACTCCCTCGACCCTGCGCGGCGGGTTAAGAATTCCCCCCTAATCCGCAAGCTAGCCGGAGCGGGCCGCGTTGGGTTCGATAACTCGGGGACACATAACAAGCTTGGAGGGACCCACAATACCCTTTTATGTTATTCTGAGACGAAAATAACCATAAAATAGGTAATTACCCACGATCTGGCATCACTGCGTTGGAATCAAGTCGATCGGACAAAAACTCTTCAAGATATGCTGTCAACGCGGTTAAAAAAAGTGGTTTCGTGAAAACGGCGTTTAAAGTTTTAGAAGAGACGAATTGTATCAATATCAAATTTTTTCATGTAGTACTAACTTCAATAAATAAATACCTATACAAAGTTTTATATTTATATGTCAAGCCAATTTTTCTTGATTAATAATATAAAAACCACCTGAAATTAAAACGTTTACAGTGTTCAAACCACTTAAAACCAAAATTTTCAAAAAACCGCAGTGTAAGGTATTTAATGTTTGGCCAGGCCAAAAGTAACACCCTTTCCAGTGATCGAGATATCATTTTATTTAAAATTGTATGTATTTTTCAAATTCAAAAAACTGTTTTTTAGTTTGTGAAGATAAGGTACCTTTTCCCCTGGACGTTCACATATATTCTTGATCAGAGTCAACTCTAGTCGATATACTTAACTATGTTGTTGTTGTAGCAACTACAACTCCAGGTCTGTAAATTGAAAGACAAAATTAATCCTTTTGCCTACTAGTGTTTTGGGGATAGGACATTAGAAAACAGGTCGAGCCTAGTCCGGGAGGCCCAGAAATTGGGCTACCTCTACTGGGCGTGACCATAGGTCAATCGTAGAGAGGTTGGTGGGACGGGACGGACAGTTGAAAAGGTGGGAACCGTTGTACGGACTACCACTGCATGATGGGCACCGATCCGCGGTTCCCTCAATGATCCGGGCTCTATAGCTCATCAGGATGAGCGACTAGCCCGACCGAAGTTGAGCGAGTATGCACCTTGCCTCCCTCGATAGTGATTTTTCACTGGAATGAATTTGAGGAGGGCGGCTATTGAACACTTTATTAAGTGCCAGTGATCCAATAGCCGTACTGGCAAGATACATATGCAGCCCATTGAGGGCATCGCGGATAGGCCCAGGATCCCAAGAGCCAGGCAGGAAGTCTAATATGGCTTCCCTATAGCACCTAAAATCTACCCTGACACACCTATGTGGTGATGGCATACTGACCACCCTATTAGTGGGGTGATCTGAGTTGCAGCAGATCAGCAGGAACTGCTGTGTTAGCAGGGTATTATGTGCTCTGACTTTCTGGAGCCCGGTCTCATCAAGTATATGGTCCGGGTCGGACATGAGGCGACACCCGGTAGCTTTACGCAAGGCACTGTTCTGTCTGGATTGGAGGTTGCTCCACTTCGTGTCGCTGAGTACTGGAGACCAGATGGAGGCGGCGTAATTCAAGATGGATCGCCCTATCGCCTTATATGTTGCGATCAGGGTCTCCTTATCATTACCCCAAGAGGTTCCTGCAATGGCACTCAGCACACGATTTTTCTTGCTTAATTTGGAACAAACCTCACTTGCGTGCCTTGAGGATTTGTATAGGTTACCGAGTGTCACCCCGATGATTTTCGGATATTTAACGGTCGGTATTCGGTCTCCGTTTATATGGATATTGAGGGATTTATTGACCTTGCGGAGCCTACGGTCATCAAAGAACTGTTTGAGTACAACAAGATACGCATTGATCCTCTGCTCAGCCTCCGAAACTGTTTTGGCTGATGCCACAATAGTGCAATCATCAGCGTATGAGACCAAAGTGACCTCGGAAACTCATTGCCCACCTTAGAATAATTTCCTAGCTACGCCAATGCGTGGGATTAAAAATAAGCGAAACCGGTCAAATGACACGCCTACCGCCGAAACAAAAAACGCTGAAACGCTGTACTTAGAGCAGTATTTACGCGAATGCAACCAAAATACACATTAATACTAGAAACAGTAAGGGCAAGTTCTGAACATAAATTTGGAAAACTCAAAAAAAAAGGGCGTGGCACCTCCCATACAAAACAAATGCCATAGTTCATGCTGTATTTCAGATGATTTAACTAAATTTCGTACAGAAACTAGAAATAGTCGTAGAAAGCTCAGAGCGAAAACAAGATGAACTCAGACAAAAGGGCGTGGCACCTCCCATACGAATAAATATATCAAACTGCCGTAATTCATACGTTATTTGCGATAATTCAAATAAATTATGTACAGATACTAGAAATAGTCAAAGCAAGCCTAGAGTGAAAACCAGCTGAACTTGGACAAAGCAGCGAGGCACCTCCCATCCAAGCAAATTTTTCAAAATGTCATCGTGCAAACGTTATTTGAGATAATGCAACCAAATATCGTACAAACACTAGAAAAAGTCGAATTAAGCTCAGAGGGCGTGGGCAACTCCTGCAAGCAAAGTTTTTAAACTACTACGGTATAGGTTATTTTAGCTTTGGCCAGGCCAAATTTAGCATTGTTATTAGTTATAGCTTATTAAAATACTTTTTCTGACACCCATATTTTTGAAATCTATCCAAAGGTTTCCAACTTATACCAGTTTTTCTTAAAGCTATATCCGATTCCCGAAACTATATCCGAGCAATACTTTGTGATTGCATATTCCTTCTCAGAATTACAACATTCATAAAATTAACTAAGTTTGAAAAGCAAATATGAAGTGTTACTTGACTCAAATTTATCAATGATAATTTCTTTTCATTTCGTCACTTTTTTATTTATTTTTGATTATCGTTACTCTACCAGCTTCTCACAAAATGTGAAGATTGAGAGCTTTATTTGACTGAACTCGTAGACCATCACCAATTTTGAAATTTTACTTTGCTTTGATTATTTTTAATGAAATGCTTACTATTTATTTAATGCTTATGTTTCCCTTTTTTAAGCTTACCTGTCGAAATCAATGGAAAATACCAGGGCTGCGTAAGAGTTTTTTGGCTAAAATTGGAAGAAAAAAGTAAATCTGTCGGAAAAAGAATTTCCGTTCTCAAAATATTCGTGATTGCTAATGCTCTTTCTAGAGAAAGGAATACATTCAAAAGAGTGGAATTTCTAGACAAATTCCTGATTAGACACAATTATGTAGCTTAGAAAATCTGGTACAAAAAAGATTATGAAATATACGTCTGACTCATTGTGTAGGAGTTACCATTACGATAACTCTCGAACGATCAATCGCACAAAAAAGTAGTGCAAGGACCTATTTATAGAAAATTACATCCTCTACAATTGTAACATCCTTATTGTATACCTAAAACCTACCAAAAAAAAAAAAACAAATCATTTTTTTTTTCTACAACACTTGTGAAACATTTATTTTTTCTCTTATTAATGGCATAAGGTAATAGTTAAATTTAAATATATATTTTCTTGTAAGTTATATTAAGTTTTGATTAGAATATTTGTATGTATTAATGATTATTAGTACTATATTTTATAAAAATTAAAGGCGAGTATTATTAATTGTTGTTCATTTTGCAGGAAGCTTAAAATAATTTATTTCTTCTTCTTCTTCGACACACTTGATATGAGTAAACTTTAAAACTAAATACATATTCGAAATTATCACCTGATAAATACATATTTAAAGTATGTAATTTATTAATAAAAAATAAATTTATAATATATAAATGCATTTTAAGTGGGATTGTGCTATTTTGACAACATTTTTGTTTTGAGCATAATAGGTTTGTGCATAGTAATAGATAAAATTGTAGTTCATACTACAAAAGTCGAATATATTCCAATTCGCTGAATTAATAAAACATAATTTAAAAATTATTAAGTAGAAAAATAAACAGACTTATTTTGTTAATAAACTCTTTTAAATCTTAAGTGTTCAAGATAAAAAAATGGTATTTTCTTTTAAGTTTTTAAATTAAATTAAACGTAAATGTAAATACTTTTACAATTCTTAATTAGATTTTTCCAACTTAAATCACAAAACTGATTTCTCTTTGCTGTTTATGCAGAAATGCACACAGAAGAAACATTTTAATAAATAAATGCATACACCCTGTAGAGCTTAAAAACGGGGTTTTGTTTAGTCTTAATATAAATTTTAACACTAATTTCAAAAATGTTATAACATATTTAATTTTATATTGAAGTTACAAAGAAACTCCATAATAATTTCTAAATTGAGCATTGTTTTTCCTTTTTCTTAAACAAAATAAAGACAGCATATACTGCTGCTAAGACTTAAACAATTTGATTTAAATTTTAAGTTAATAGTGTAATAAGTAACAAATTATTTTAATTAAATTTTACAAATTTACTTCAAAATAGTATAGTTGTTTGATTATGTATTCATTAATATTATGAATACAACATATCATTTGATAGTTTTATTTTACTTATTACGCACTGACCTGGGACGCTAAGTCCGGGAAGGTATTTTTAGATTTTTAAAAAGAATTCTTTCCTTTAGTATAATATTAAAATATTATGATTTCAAAATAAGAAATCAGATTCAGCGTTCTCAAATACGTATTGCAAGATTGGAAAATTTTTGATAACCCAACATAAACTAGATTCGAATCCAGCAATTTAAAATCTATAAAGTTTGGAATAGTGTAGATATCCCAACAGTTCTTAGAACATTGAAGTGTAATAGAACTAGGGATCAGCACAAAATGGCTTGTTGGAGTTTCAAGACATTTCGTTTCAAAATACGTTGTCTTGTAGCCGCTTTCTATTTATCAAATAGATCAGTTCCAAATGTCTTGATAGCACTTTGATTTGCTTCAGTTCAGTTCATATACTTTATTTGTAGCGTACAGTACAATATACTGCTTCAGTGATGAAAGTTGTTTTTCGCTCTCTTCTTTGGGATTTTTTTACGCTCTTTTTCTCACGCGAAAATGTATGAAAGCTACTACAATTCTGGGTAACGAATGTAACTTGCAAGTGTTACCATAATACCTATAAAATTTATTGTAGATTTTCTACTCGAAAGTTTTATACTGACCTGAAGTATTTGTTTGTACAAAATGCAGTACACTGAAGTATTTGTTTGTACAAAATATAGTGCACTGAAGTATTTATTAGAATCAGACGTTTTTCTTGACACTGATAAAATGCATCAGTGGACTTCAGTGTCAAAATAAAATCAGTGTACTTTGAAGATTTGAATATTGAACTTTTGGATTAAATACTTCAGTTCAGTGTAAAATGAGCGAGTGAAAGAAAGTACATTATGATTCAAGGTATCTTGTGCAGGCCCCTAATAAGAACTGAGTATATAATTTCAATATTTGAATTCGAAATCTTTATTAAATTTTGCAAACCAGAGTTGAATTCGTTTACATTAATGAAAAATGTATCAAAATCTACATTTTTAATTCACCTCGAACTACACTCTAGCTTAGGGTGGTCTATTTTTTAAGGAGTTTAAAATTTATATTCTCCACAGCGTTTTCAGTTTTTCTTTGTGACGTCACAATTTTGAGAAAGCCTTACTTCAAAATGCAAAAAAGGCCTTTTTTCATCACAATTAGGCCTTAATAGCTCAACAGCAAAAGAAAATTTTGTGGATCGGGAAACGCCATAGTGTTTATTATACAAAAATCTTCATGAATCTTGGTTTGCACAAAAATAGCATCACTATAGATAGCTTAAAAAATCGGCTGAAATTTGAGAAAAATATAAATTATCATGATTGGAGCAAAGTCAGCGCTGTGGAGAATATAAATTTTAAACTTCTTAAGAAATGGACCACCCTACTCTATATGAATTCAAAAACAAACATTGAATTAAAACAAGATTTGTTATATTCTTGAATGCAAACAATACGTACTTTTTTAGTGCTATAAATTCTTAAATTACGCACTAAATTAGGAAAGGATTAAGTTTTTCTTTTTTCATTAATTTAACAAATTTTACTACTAATTTCAAAAATCATAATGTACATTTTTGTAAATCAAAAAGTACTAAAACCTCAAAATCTCCATACTACCTTATGGTTTTGCTAGAAAATTACGTCGTATTTTTAAGGGACCTTTCAATAAAATCTACATCTAATTTTAGCTTATGGAATATTTTACAAAAATTATGAGCATTGAATTTCTCAACTACATCAGAGCAAAAGTTACAAAGTTTTAAGTTAAAACACAACATAGCGTACGCTTAACCATTTTTTAGCTTTGCAAACTAAGAACTTGTATATATTCCGAATTAGAATGCACATTTCTTTTATTCCAATTATATGTAGATTTTATTCTTAAGATCCATAAAAAACAACACAATTTCAAGCTTTAAAAAAAAAACTTACCATTCTTTTTCTTTCATTTAGTTTTTTCGCGAAGCATCTTGTATAATTATTTTGTTCTTTTGTCTTGTCACCTTTGTTGAAGGTGGTTCCGATAAAAGATGCTTTAAATTTTCTTGTGGTATTACTGCCATTACCGCTGTTGAGTGTTTGTCTTTTTTCTTTGAATTGCCACCACCAACACCGCCACCGTTGGTTGTTTCTTCATTACCTGCACCGCCGCCACCACTTGGCATCGATTGTCCGCCGTAACGCGTTAGAACTTGAAATTTCGCGAATAGTTTCTTCTTCGACTCACGTTCTTTATCTTTAAAACGATCCAACGGCTTATATTTGGTCAATGCATCAGGCAATGGACACATTTCCATTTCACTATGTTTGGGTGGTTTTAACATTTTTGTGGCAACACTAACGCCGCCAGCACCTGTCGCCGTTTGTGCATTTTTATAATAATCTAAATCAAAATCAGAATCTGAATATTGCTGTGATGTAGTTGTTGTTGTTGGTGGCGATGCAACATGTGCCAAAACATTATTTCCGGGTAACATATGTCCAGCACGCATAAAACGTGGATCATTAAAACTGGAACTAGCTGAAGTTTCTTCAGCTAAATGACGTAGCATAAGCGTTAATTTTGTTTCATGTTGCCGCTGCAATAGCACTGCATTACGTTCACCTTCAAGTCGTGCCTGCCGCACAGCATTTGAGAGTACGCGTTCTTTCCATTCCCAAGCATCTTTTTCACGCTCCAAATTCATCAATTGCACTTCAAGTTTTCGCGAAGAATCACGTAAATCAATGACTTTTGTAAAGTATTTATAAAGCAAGGTGCGCATCTCCTCGGGTGAGAGTTTATTAAGACGCGCCATAAGCATTTGTTCACCCTTTTCACGTTGTAAACGCTCACTGGTATCTATGGATTTGTGTCCACAAATTAGCTCATTTTTAAATTCAATTGCTGCATCGATTGCCTCAATAGCTTCATCACATTCAAGCAATTTACGTTCCTCACGGTGAGTCAACATTTTTTCACGTTTCAATTTACGATCAAGTGTACAACGTTGATCCAACAGGTGATCGCGTGTACGCCGTAAATTGCGTATTTCATGACGTAGACCTTCTTTCTCTTCACCTTCATATTGTTCCAAATTTTCAGATTTTTCTTTGAGCACATGATCTAAATGTGATATTCTGGCCTGTACCTCTTTGAGATTCTTACCACGTTCCTCGGTGCCAGCTTCGCCCTTGGCGGCAACAAGCGCTTTTGTATTTTCCTTTTCGCGCAGTGATTTCAATTCCAATTCTAATTGCTCTTTGATTTTCTTCTCCTTTTTGACTTTCTTTTGTAATTCATCGATAATCTTCTTTGACTCGTGCACCGATTGTTGTAGTTTTTTAACTTTCTGACCACTTTCGCCAGCAATATGTTTAATAGAGACCAGATCCTGCAATCTTTGATCGATGTGTTCGGTGAGCGCTCTTAAACGTTCGACTTCGGTTTTGTCTTTTCCCTGAACAACGGCCTTTGCCAATTGTTTTTTAGCCTTTTCATATTCAGCCTCAAGTTTTCCTTTTTTTTTATTAAAACGCTGTTTGGCTGTAGTGCGTGTGTCATTATTTTTCACCAACTCAGTGATAATGTTCTGTTTAAGCTGTATGGTTTGCTCAACTTCTTTGATTTGTCGCTGCCGTGCATCAATATCGGTATCCAATTTACGCAGCTTTTTTTGTATGTTATCAATGGGTGCATTAATGGCTGCACGTAGTTTGACTGCATCCGTTGAGCTATCAAGAAAATCTTCTGCTGGAGTTTTGGCACTGGTTTGTTCACGTGAAGCAACACGATTCAACATTGCAATTTCTGCGCTAGATAGACTTGCGCCTGGTTGTATGGAACGGCGACGTCCTAGAAAAAGATAAAAAATAAATGTCGACATTTGTCAATATTTGCATCATTCTGGACAATTTTAGACCCATATCAGTGGAAGCCGTTATCATACTTACCACCAATTGATGCACGACGTGTATCCAATTTTTCCAACTCAAGCTGCTGTGGTTTTTCCTCTTTTTGTAAAAAGCTCTCTTGGCTTTCCATTACGGCTTTCGGTTGGCGCTGTAAAAACTCTTTATACTTGTCAAGCACTAGATTATCTGTTTTTAAACGCAATTCTTCCATTAAATTTTCTAATTTTTCTTCGAGATCTGGACGTTGAGATTCTGAATCTGATTCATTGTCAGAATTTTGTTGACAAGAAGTTTCTGGTTCGCTGGCTTCATCGGGCTCTTCGGCTTCTTGTATGGGACCTAATTGTTTTTGTGAACGAATAGCTTCACTGGAGCTCAGGCATTCTTCACATTCTTGTTTAAGAAATAGCCATTCTTCAATTTGTTCTTTATCCAGTTCAGAAACAGCAGCCGAAGCGACAAGTCTGATAAAAATTCAAATTTATAAAATCATAGTTTTACAAATACAATGCACTTAACTTACTTAGAAAACAAGCCCTCCGCATTTGAGACCAATTTAAACCACTGACTTGCTGCAAACTGTAAACCAAAAGTTTCTGCACAACTTGGCTGCACTGCACCTAAACCACCCAATTCAGGTGGTACAACATCCGGTGATATGGGCGTATTATCATCGGAGAATGTATTCATTATAACATAATTGCGTACACATTGCACTTTAAAGGCAAATTGCAAATTATAAATTGTCTCGTTAATGTCACGCTCAAGCGGCGAAACACAAAGTATAACCAAAGTTTGTGCACGTCCACCAAATGAGTCTTTGAGTAGTGTGGTCAATGTTGTGCGGTTATAAGGAATGTTACCATTTGCACCATACATAAGTGCAGGGTCAGTAAGCGTATTTACAACTTGCTCCAATGATTGCAAGCCTACATCTTTCGGTACACTTGTAGGTTGCTCCATTGCATTGAACAATAATAGACGTTCAGTTCCAGAGAGATCGGAAAAACTTGCAGTGGACAGACGATGTTGTATAAGACCATCTTTAGATACCCACTGCTGTTCTAAGGTAAGCGTAAAAAGTGAATGTGCCGCTGCATTTGTGACAGCTTGTTGCGCTTTGGCTGTAATGCCCAATTGCATCCAATGAAAAACATCTGTAATACTTTGACAATGTACATTTCCGACGCCCAAAAGATCCTGTATGACATCACCGGATATATCGACCCAACCAATGTTGATGGCGTAGGTGCGTTCTATTGAAATACAAAGGTTTTTAAAGAAATTATTAAGTTTTTGTTTTGTTTTGTAATGATCCTGTGAAGTATAGTCTTCTCTCATACTGAAAGAACCAGAGTTTATGAATAGATTTTAATAAGAGAGTTTGTGGTATCACTATGGACCCTTGTGGTCTATGTGTGGCAGCATTGCCGCCACCCTAACCTAACCTAACCTTTGTTTTGTAATTAAAAACACAAGCAATTAATGATAAAATACAAGAAGGATAGCCCTTTGGGGCTAAAGCAATGATGGAGTACTGGTTAGGTTAGTTAAAGTTTAGTTAGGTTAGGTTAGGTTAGGTTAGGTTAGGTAAGGTAAGGTTAGGTTAGGTTAGGTTAGGTTAGGTTAGGTGAGGTTAGGTTAGGTTAGGTTAGGTTAGGTTAGGTTAGGTTAGGTTAGGTTAGGTTAGGTTAGGTTAGGTTAGGTTAGGTTAGGTTAGGTTAGGTTAGGTTAAGTTAGGTTAGGTTAGGTTAGGTTAGGTTAGGTAAGGTTAGGTTAGGTTAGGTTAGGTTAGGTTAGGTTAGGTTAGGTCATACTACGTTTGCACCGGAGATTTATGAGGCGACTTACGGTTGTTTCGAAATTTTGGTCAAAATCTCGTCGAAAATCACATGATTTACCAAACAAACATAAACAGGTCTATTTTCGCCCAAGTGGAACCCTATAATTCTGACAATTGAAATTAAATGTTTGATTGAAAACAAACAATCTATATATATAAAAATAAAATGGTGTCCGTATTATGGACGCGGAAATTACACGGTCGATTTACACGAATTTTTTTTTAAATTGTTTTTTATGGTCTGTAGAAGGTTCTTAAGGAGGTGAAATGCTGCTGAGGGGAACGGGGGTTGCACCCCCCATACAAAAAAAAATACAAAAACTCCTATATCTCTGCACTTATACAAGCTATGATTATGAAAGTTGGTGAACTTATGCATAATGTATCTACCCTGCACAATGTAAAATTTGGTGTGGGAAAATTGCATCCTCTTTACAAAAAATATACAAAATGCTATATTTCTTCACGTCAGATATCGTTATACATACATGGTACATACATGGTTGTATATTCTATCTACCATTCATCTTGAACAATTTGGGGGGGGGGGGGGTGAGAAGGGGGAGTTGCACCTTTCATACAAAAAATATATAAAATGATAAAAATCTTTGGTGATTGGAAGAGAGGGACGATGGAGATGGATGGGACTTCATACGTAAAGGGCACCCGGAACGAGCGAACGAAGTCGCAATCAGGCCAGCTAGTATAAAATAAATATTAAGAAGAAAAGGAAAAACAACTTTTATTTTCAAAACAAATCTCTTTAGGACGAGGAAACGAGTAGGATTTATCAGAGATTTATAAATCTTATCACAGCTAAATTTTTATTGGGAACATAGTAATAGGTTAGACTTAGTTGGAGTGGGACTTATAGTCATTATGCATAAAATGTATTTATTATTAAGGCTACATGTAAGCAAATACATATTCGTTTCCACTGACTTGTTCAAGTGATAAAATGTTACATTTCAAACCAACCAACCTGGATGATTCGCCATGTGTGCGAATATTTCTCGAACACAACGCTGCGCCACACCTTGTTCAGCCTCACTGTAGACACAATCAAGACCTGGTCCGAATAATGTATAACTTTTGCCTGTACCACGCTGCCCGTATGTAACTACTGAAGCATCAAATCCTTCCATAAACAGATTGATAAGTGGAAATACTGTCTGGTGATAAATTTGCCCCTGTGTACAGTCAATTGGCAACGAGTATGTAACAGGAAAAGAATGCTGTCCGACTTGCACAATTCCCGATGCAATACCGTTACTCAATTGTCCACCAACACCCAACCCGTTCGGTGGAGTGGGGCCGCCAAGAAATGTTGGTGCTGCCATTGGAATCGCCTGTACACAGTAACGATTTTCATTCCCAGTACTTTCATCCCCGTCAACAGAATCGGTTGTAGTATCTTGCGGATTTCCATTTGCATCAGCTTCGATATCATTAGCATTTGTATCGGTTGGTGCTCCTGCTATCGTCTCCCCAATGCAAGGAAATATACGAACCGCGACCTGAATCGGAATTTCCATATTTAACTTTTAGTTTTTGATATATTAAATTGTGAGTGCATTATTTAATGCTCTTAGTTGATGCTAAATCAATTAGAACACCAATTTTCCAATAAATTCCGACTTTTCAGCGAAGAAAATTTGTATTTTCTTTTATTTTGCTGTCAAATCGATTTTTTAGATAACTCGTTACTCGCTATAAACATTCGCTAATGAAAACAAGAGATGGCATATATTATCGATTGATGTGGTTAAAGAGTTGGAAAATATGCAAAAGAAAAAACAATTCAGATTAAAATAAAATGTTTGCTAAATATCATGTTTCTATGAAAATAAAATATACTGAAAACTGCACAGACTTGCCTGTGTCGTGTGAACGCGATAAAAAAATGTATGCGCAAGCTCTCTAGTTTGCACGAACTAGGTTCGCTCAGGTAAGATTGTACGTGAGGACGGCTCTTTAAATATATTGGACACTTGTTTTTCCTTTTGTGTTAAAAATTTTTTTTTTTTAGTTTTAATAGGCCGAATAAGAAAAAATTTTTTTGACAAAATTAGAACCCAATTTTCATTGTGGTAGTGGATCAAGATTGGTATCGTTATACAGATTAATCAGTTAGCTTCCAAAATATTTGACTTTTCTGTGGCTTTCCTAAGTGGCAGCTTACATTAAATTTTTTCAAAGCTTGTAGGCAGGAATTTGTTCAAAAATTTCCTAGTGCCACTCATCTTCTTCTTCTTCTTCGAATATGCTACTCATTACGAGTAGCATAGGTCCCTAATAAGAGAGCTGCCGTAAACACTAGGTTTTTATCACAGCTCTCAGCGTAGCGTCTTTACAGACTTATAAAATTATTTTATATTATACGAAATTTTCAGTCTGACTGAAATTGATTTTTTCTTTTAACCTATAATTAGGTTATGTGCGATACACACGCCTTTAAAAAAAAACACGTGTAACGGGTCTAACTTTAAGACACGCGCGGACGATTACACACGAGAGTACGTCTGTACTCGGTCGCGGACAAAACAAAAGACCAGTGCCACTCATATCCTGTAGTTTCGACTATTGAGAGATCGAAATTTCTATTTTTCGGACAACTTAATTTGATCCTCTGAAAAAGTACAATTTCGTAATGTCGATAAAGCAACACTGATCCATTCGTCATATAACAAAAAAACGCAACCAACTTCACTTTGCAATGAAAAAAGAGAAGTAGCATTTTATCGCGTGTGTTTTTCAATTTTAAGAATTTTTCGCTAATTTTTTGGTATTTTTTCGTGCAAAGCATTATAATTATTCCAGAATTTTAGCAAAATATTTCAAGTAAACTCTTATCAATTAAATTAAAAACAAAAAAGATGTCGAAAAGACGCATTGAAGTTGGCGAGACCTACGTGAACCAAACCAAAAATGTTAAAAAGTACGTATACTTGAAGTTCAAGCAGAGCTAGTGTGCTCCACCATGGTTCAATAATGGTACATACATATTTACAAAAAAAATTTTAAAATATCTTTTATTTGCTCAAGTAGGGATAATGTGGTCGTAGCATCAACTTCAGTGGCTACTCCCATCGTACTCAAGGGTGGTACTGTAGCTACTAAAAATCCGGGCACAATGAATCCTTACAACTTAAAGCCCTACTCGCCACGCTATCAGACACTGTATAAAAAGCGCATAACATTGCCCGTATTCGAGTATCAAGCCGACTTTATGCGACTTCTCAATGAACATCAGTGCATAGTTTTGGTGGGTGAAACTGGTTCAGGAAAAACTACACAAATTCCTCAGTGGTGTGTTGAATTTGCCATGTCTAAGGGAAAGAAGGGTGTCTCCTGTACACAACCACGTCGAGTTGCTGCGATGTCTGTGGCACAACGTGTTTCCGAAGAAATGGATGTAAAATTGGGAGAGGAAGTTGGTTATTCAATACGTTTTGAGGATTGCTCATCAGCTAAAACGGTACTCAAATACATGACTGATGGTATGTTATTGCGTGAGGCCATGTCTGATCCCATGTTGGAGACATATCAAGTTATACTTTTGGATGAGGCTCACGAACGTACATTGGCCACTGATATTCTTATGGGTGTATTAAAAGAGGTCATTCGCCAGCGCAATGATTTAAAGTTGGTTGTCATGTCTGCTACATTGGATGCAGGCAAATTTCAACATTATTTTGATAATGCACCGCTAATGAATGTTCCCGGGCGTACACATCCTGTGGAGATATTCTACACACCAGAGCCAGAAAGGGATTATTTGGAGGCTGCTATACGCACAGTGATTCAAATTCACATGTGCGAAGAAATCGAAGGTAAGATTAGTTCCTGGTGAGAAAAAAATTTGCTCAGAAGTCTTGAATACTAGTTAATACATCTTCATTAGTTGTTATAAGTATCCTTTTAAATTTTGACATAGTATCATAATATACTTAATTTCCTTCTATAAACAGGTGACATTCTTATGTTCCTTACTGGTCAAGAAGAAATCGAAGAGGCCTGCAAACGTATTAAACGTGAAGCTGATAATTTAGGTTCGGAAATGGGTGAACTCAAGTGCATACCGCTGTATTCAACTTTACCACCTAATTTACAACAACGCATTTTCGAACCGGCACCACCACGTAATGCTCATGGTGCTATAGGCCGTAAAGTTGTGGTTTCAACAAATATTGCTGAAACTTCACTGACCATTGACGGTGTTGTTTTTGTGATTGACCCTGGTTTTGCTAAGCAAAAGGTGTACAATCCACGCATACGTGTCGAAAGTTTACTTGTCTCACCAATTTCAAAAGCATCAGCACAACAGCGTGCTGGTCGTGCCGGACGTACGCGCCCAGGAAAATGTTTCCGTCTGTATACAGAAAAGGCATTCAAAAATGAAATGCAGGAAAATACATATCCTGAAATTTTGCGTTCAAATTTGGGTATGTTATGCTTAATTTTTTGTCAAGGCAAATAATAATTGAATATTCTTTTTATTTTCAGGCACTGTGGTCTTACAATTGAAAAAACTTGGTATTGATGATTTGGTACATTTTGATTTCATGGATCCACCAGCGCCAGAAACACTTATGCGCGCATTAGAATTGCTCAATTATTTAGCAGCACTTGATGATGATGGTAATTTAACAGATTTGGGTGCTGTGATGTCTGAATTTCCTTTGGATCCACAATTGGCTAAAATGTTGATTGCCAGTTGCCAACATAATTGTTCCAATGAGATTTTATCAATAACTGCGATGTTGTCGGGTGAGATTTTTATTTTTTCAACTGTTTTGCATTTCATTTACTTTAGAATTCAAGATAGAGAAAAATGAGTAGGATGAGTATTAAAAATTGCAATATGAAATTAGGATTCTGATACTTATTTCATTTCAATTATTGAGAGAATTTTCAAAATTTGAGTATTTCTTATCCAAGTCCAATTATTTAGTGCGAAGCTAAACGTATTGGGCCTTATCATGAATTTATCGAGAAATTACCTGTGGAGAATGTATTCCCTTCTCGTGAGATAGCATTAACAATCTGAGAATGGAAATTGTTTTTCCAGCAGGGATACTTATTCCTTCCAATTTTCGCCAAAAAATACTATGCAGCCCTTGTAATATCTATTTTATTTGACAGCTAATGCTGACATGAGATCTATAAATCTCGTCGTAAAATCCTACCCGTTTCCACCAGCAAAGAGATTTATTTTTGACAATCATAAGCAGGAAAATAAAAGTTATTTTCTTTTATTCTTAACATTTTCTTCCATTTTTAATGACATCTAACCCACCACACAGCGCTCAGTGATTTGAAAATAATTTAAACCAGATACGAAACGAAAACTACATAAGCATGTATTTGGATATTTTTCCAGCAATTAAAATCGTTTTTATACCCTACACCCAGGGTATATTCACTTTGTCCTTCCGTTTGTAACGCAGAGAAGGAGGCGTGGCAGATATGGAAAAGTATATATATTCTTGATCAGCGTCACCTGAGTCGATATAGCCATGTCCGTCTGTCTGGCTGGGTGGCTGGCTGGCTGGGTAACGGCTGTGTGTGGAAATACATTTTTTGGGAAAACTAATATCTTGCTTCAATGAAATTTGGTACACAGCCTCCTTCGTCAAAGTTAGCTCGGGGCGTGGCACCTCTCATATAAGCAAAAGCTTAAAAACGCTGTACTGAAAGTGTTTTTTGAGATAATCAAACTAGATTTGACTCGGACACTAAAAACTATAAATGCAAGCTTTAAGCAAAAACTGGATAAAATCGGACAAGAGGGCGTGGCTCCTCCCATATAAGCAAAAGCTTCAAAACGCTATTCTGAAAATATTTTTTCAGATAATCCAACCAAATTTCACTTAAATACTATGAACTATAAATGCAAACTCTGAGAAAAAACTGGGTGAATTTGGAGGGCGTGGCACCTCCCATATTAGCAAAATTTTCAAAATACTGTTGTGTAGCGTATTTAATGTTTGGCCAGGCCAAAGGTAACACCCTTACTAGTTTTTTGTTTGTTTATGTGAAGTGTTCGTGGTAGTCATCTTTATTTGATTGCTTATTCGCAGACAGGTGAAAAATATAACGATGCCGTATGACCTGAGGTAAAAAATCACATTTTATTGTTAATAGGTCATTAATTTTGAAACTTCTTGTATGCAGTTTTATTTTAAAAAGACTTATAATGACTATATTAAAGTAAAAATCAACAAAGTCCGATTTAAAATAATCGAGTTGTTATGATTTGAAAATCAAAGTGCCATACGGCACCGCTGGTTTCTAGCTATCAATTTTTTCCTGGGTGGCATATGGCATCGCTGTGCATTACGAAAGTTATTCTTCTCTATGTTCCGTTCGGCACCGCTGGGCATTACCTAACAAAACATTTGTATTCAATTTAATTGTTTGAAGTACATATGTGTCGTTAAATATCAAAACTACCTAGCGGTGCCATATGGCACCCAGTCATTAAACTGTTCCTAAGAAAGACTTCGTAAAATCTCCTGAAAATGTCCGCACCTTATCTATGGTTCTCGTTGCGCATTAATGGGTTAGTGACAATTGTCAAAGTTAAGGGGTGCCACTTGTTCAAAAATAGCCAAAATCGGCAACACTATTGAGATTGATACGATGATTTAAAATAAATCTCTTCAGAAGTAGACTTATTTTTGTATGGTTAATCACGTGATTTACAAAGAGATATAGAGTTAAATCTCGAAACAGCTGGCAATCCACCTCTGGTGGAGATGTATTATAGTATTAAAACAAACTAAAATTGCTGATAGTCTACGAGTTTGGCCAAATAAATCTTCACACTTTATGAAAAGCTAATTAATGAAACTTCTTTATCCTAAAAAAGAATATGAAATCAAAAAGTGTCGCTAGGATCTAATTTCGGGGATCCGAAGATAATCTTTAAAATTGTATAAAAGTTTTTAATTTCTTATGCATTATTTATTCGCGCTTCGAATTCAATGTTAAAGAATTGGAGAATACATAGCCTTATCATGTATGGTAAAACGAATAAAGTGACTGAAAGTCACTCGTTCATTTCAACCGATTGAAGCCTTTTATTAAGAACTTGCTCTGACTTAAGCCTTCATTTTTAGCTCAAGGAACAAAGTTTGTAAACAATAATTTCAGTTAAAGTCCTATCTTTTAAGGGAAGCTGGTGAATTCGATTCGTTATTTATAATAAGGTTATAAATTCTTGATGTCTAAATATTCCCTCCCCACATTATTGCCGATAACCTTACTTTGCCGTGAATATTGCCCTTCCAGAATGTTTATTTTTTTTTTGCGATTGTATGCTGAACCCGAGAAAAAATTCTCAGGAATGTTTATTCATGATAAGGCCCACTTTGTTTACATAAACTACATTTTACTTGAACTTGAGCGTTTATTTATAAAAAAATAAATTCTTGACAGCCACCAAACACCATGAAGTTAAAAAGTGAAATATTGCGGTCTAAAACAGCAATCTAAGCCAATCTTATGCATTAATCTGACATTTATGATCGGCATTGATTGTTAAATTGTAGACTGCATTCCAATTTATGTATGAGTCGAACATTTTCTAATTCGTTTATGTTGAAAGTATAAAAATATTACTTTAAGTTTTTGGATATTTTGAGTTTATGCGAACAAAGCCATACCAAAAATGAATTTTCTCTATCACTGCTCAAAATGTTGATGTTGATGAAGTTTTCAAAATGTATCATGGCTCTATATAACAAAATTCGTTATATTACTGAAACCTTTTGACGCAGATGGACGATGGCAAATATATCAAGAGTATCGAAAGAAATAATATGACCGAAAATTTGAGCGGTGTCAGGTCCCCCATACGAAATGTTAGCTTACGAAAAACTTTTAAAGGAACTAAAGCCCAGCAATTGATCTATTTTGTATAGATTTTTGGCGATTTTGCCGGAACCCCTTGGACGGACAACAAGTTCCTCACTTTGCTCAATTTTTGTTTGGTTTATAAAAGAATAAAGCAAACACTATTTTCCAAAAAACTCATAACAACCCATACAGACACATTATGCACTTTTAAATGGTAAATTGTTAATTTGAACTGTTGCGTAGTTTTTCAAAAGTTTTCTTAATTTTTACAATGCAAAAGAAAAATTTTATTATTTGTCTATTGCATTCACCACTGAATACTAATCAAGTTTCATGAGCGATCAAACGATAAGTAATGGAAACGCATTGCGCATAAATTATTGTATACAACTATTACTTATTTTATATATGAAAAAAATATTAGCAATACTAAAACAAAATGCAAAAAATCAAATTAATCAAATAAAAACAAAACAAACAAAAGAAATCGTTCATGAAACTAAGGCCTACAAATTCCCCTCCAAAACACAGATGCCTTTAGGTGCTCCTTCACAACTACTACTAAGTTTTGTTATAAGCAATTTAAAATCATTTAAAAAAAACCTTCAAAAACCAAAATTACTGTGAAATAAAAATCAACTATAAATATTTGTGTGGGATGCGCCGTGATTGTCGCCGCCATCCAAAACAAACATTCTTCTTCTGTGTTGTTTGCTTCACATTATAGTTCCACAGTGTTTTGTGCGTCCAAATGAAGCTAAGAAGGCTGCTGATGAAGCTAAAATGCGATTTGCACACATTGATGGAGATCATTTGACGCTATTGAATGTATACCATGCTTTTAAACAGAGTGAGTGCATAATTTTAAGTCATTTTGCGGTGGCTTAAACAAATATTTACTGTTTTATTTATTATTATTGTTTCAAAATATAGGTACGGAAGATCCAAATTGGTGTTATGAAAATTTCATCAATTTCCGCTCACTTAAATCTGCGGACAATGTACGACAGCAACTAGCACGTATTATGGATCGTTTTAATTTAAAACGTAGCAGCACAGATTTTACATCAAAAGATTATTACGTGAATATACGCAAAGCCCTTGTGCAGGGTTTCTTTATGCAAGTTGCTCATCTTGAACGTACCGGACACTATTTGACAATTAAAGATAATCAAAACGTACAGTTGCATCCATCAACATGCTTGGACCATAAACCAGATTGGGTTATATATAATGAATTTGTGTTGACAACCAAGAATTACATACGCACTGTTACAGATGTGAAACGTGAGTGTGAAATTCAAGTTATTAAATTTTAAAAAATTCTAATTTCTTTCTTTTTATTTAAAGCGGAATGGTTGCTTTCACTATCACCACAATATTATGATATGAATAATTTCCCGCAATGTGAGGCGAAGAGACAATTGGAATTACTACAGCAACGTATGGATTCGAAACAGTATCAGAAAGGATTTTAGTTTTATAAAATTAGATATTGTTTAAGTAAATTCATTGTTTTTAAGCTTTAACTTATGCCTAAATATTTTCCCTTTGTTTTTTTATTTAAATATGTACTTGGGCTGTGTTTCAATTGGTTGGAGGAATAATTGAAACATAAAACTTTGATGCATTATTTTGTAGTGTTTCCTTTTTCTACTGTTGTTATTTTGCAAGTGCTAACTATTTTCTTGAAAAAAGTTGTAATTTCCTTTTTGTGTAGTCACATTTTCTATTCAATTTAAAAAAAAATTTAACCCATTTATAGTCATAACACACTTGGCTAGACGAGTTCCACAAATCGGTCGCATGAAGATATTGGTGTTGGTATCAAACACAAATATCACTACTGGATGGACCGCTCGAAGGCCCATCAGAGAAATCCATAAAAATTGTAGAATTTGCTGATGTTAGTTATAAAAAAACACAACCAATTGAAACACAGCCTTAGCAGCCAAATAATACTTGTTTCTGTAATTTTGATTATATCAATAGGTTCTGGAAATTCAAGTATAATTGTTGTAGATGTATTTTGATGGTAGTGAATGACTTAAGAATAATAATCAGCATATTATCATTTTTAATATTGTAATTGCAGTAATCGTTATCTTTTAAACTTTATATCAATTCAAGATTATCTAAAAAAATGCAAACCAAAAGTCACATAAATACAAGCTGTTGGAATTAACTTTAAATATATATAACAATATTATACACTACTTATTAAAACATTTTATCGATTTCTATATAATAAAAGTGATTAAAAAACAATCCTAAAATCCATATTCCAATATTGCGTAGTAGAAATATAGACGTGTGGCCGGTTTGACAATATTCAATTAAAATTTAACTCAATAAAAAGAATATATGAATTGTCATTTTTAAAAGGGGATATGTGCCGCTCGGCTGAAAATTGTTTTTCTACTTTTTTGCCGTTGTGGCAATGGAACTGGTTGGTAAATCTTTTTTCCAATTACGTAAATTACTACTTAATATCAATGTTTCTTAACCCCTATCACTAAAATTACATTAAAATAAGATTTACCAAACTTATCAGAGTTTTTCTTAAAGTAGCCAGAAGTTTAAATTTTGTTACATATCCCCTTTTAAAAATGACCGATTCATATATGAATGCATTAGGAGTCTGCACAAGACATCTTGAAATATAGTGTACCTTTTTTTAGCTCGCACATTTTACACTGAACTAAAATTCAAGATTAAAATCTTCACTGCATTCATTTTGCCACTGAAGCGTGTCAAAAAAAAACCTGTTTCTAACAAACACTTAAGTGTACTGTATTTTATACGAACAAATACTTTAGGTCAGTGTAAAACGTGCTAGTAGCAAAACTATAGTAAATTATGATATGGTAACACTTGCGAATTCCAATGCATTGGTAACCCAGGATTGTAGTAGCTTTCATACATTTAAAGTTTACAACATGCATTCAACTGTGCAATACATTCTTGTAATCGGTAATACTGATTTCTCAATTACATACTAAATAAAGTTACATAAGAAAATGGAGTTTATGTCAAACCATCAGTTAAAGTTCCAGTTATTGCTTAAGTAAATATTTTGAAACCGGACATGTAGAACTATTGGGAGTTATCGTGAATTAAAATTCCCCGGGAATATTTATTCAAGATAACCCCAATTATATTAACTTAAATAATTTAATATTTTTTTAGAGTTTGTTACTTCATTGAAAGGAATTGTTTATGGAATATAATATAATTAAAAAGGCTGTTTTGGTTGGCTTAGGACAAGTAAATTTTGGATGGCTTAAGGAGCAACTGCATCAAATCGCAGTACAAAGAAAACTAGCTGATTACGCGATTAGTAAAATATATATAATATATAAAGCAGTTTGCGTGGTATCCTCCTTCTAGAACCAGAGACTTTGCAGCAAATATTAAGTCATCATCTGAGATGCGCGAAGAAATCTGTCAGACTATGACTTATGAATGACTAAAAGAGATACGTCTTCATTTTGCATAAACATTTCCATAGAAAACTTGATGGTAAGTTAAACAAATTTATAACAGTAACAGATAATAAAGCTTAGGTCTATTAGAACAATCCAAAATTAAAACAGCATTTCATGGTCTTATGCACTGAAAGTGCTAATAAACCTATTGAAGCCATGTTTGAGATGCTTCTCTTACTTTAGTATAGGTCCGTTTTAGGATGCTCCTTTATATGTGCAAATGATGGAGTCAACTATGCTGAATGGAAATGCCGCTGAAATTGGTGTATACAGCAAGACAAAGACCCAAAATACATCAGTAGGTTAACGAAAAATCATTTTTTCTTCAAAAAAGGTTGACGTCATTAGCCGGCCAGCTCATTCTCCTGACTTTAGCCCGATCGAGAACCTTTGGGACGATGTCAAGGAAGCAATCGGAAAGCAAAATCCTAGAAATGTGTGAGAATTGTGGGATACGGTAAGACCAATATGGAAAGATATTCCTGTCGAGAAATTCCAACATCTGATAAATTCCATGCCTCGAAGATACTATCCAACAACATATTGACCATTTAATTTTATTTTAATTTCTTTGGAATTGAGACTTTCTCACTAATTTTTTCTCGTAAATTCTATGCTATTATTTTTCACACTGAAATTTTTGGTCATTTTAGAATTTGGCGTTCTTTAAAGAGGACGAAACCTAATATTATGGATATTAACATTTATTTCTATTCATTAGGCATAAACTAATAAAATGAAGTGAAAAATTTCAATACTTTGGTATGAACTTGTGTTTTTCAATGCAAAGTTTTCATTATATACCACTGCTGTTATTTCGCACACAGCTGTGACCTAAATGAGACAAAATCAAAAATATGTTTTCTTGCGACAATTTAACATTTATTCAATATGCAAATGGTGAATGGATTTTCAACCTACAAAAATGTGCGATTTATTTGTATTTTAAAATTTTCTTTAGCCATTTGACTTTTGAAATTGAATTAAAATGATGAGATATGTTGCAATTGCTGAACTAAACTGAAATAAGAAAAAGGATTTATTTGAAAGCTCTGAAAAAAATAAAAAAAAAAACTTACAGAAGTTAGAATATTGCGATTAACTTTGCACAAGCCCATTGCAGAAAATTCAGACTCGCTCACAAGCAGTTGCTGCCAAAATTTTTTAATCTGTAATTGATTAGAAAGCAAAAAATTAAATATAAAATAATTTTGAGTAAGAACTCACCTCCTCGGCCAAAATGGGATCATGTGTTTTGCGCTCAATTTCACAAATAATTTGTAGAGATTTTTTGGACTTGAAAATAGATGAAAACTAGTAGGTGAATTAATACATTTTAGCTGGCACAATATAAAATGATACTAACCTCCCTTGTAGCCAAATGACATGGCTCCACAACCATTAGCAAACGAAAAGTATGAAAACCAATCCATAGTATTTGTAGCCAAAGATAACCGTTGTCTTTCGTATTAAGAAACTCCAAGAAGAGAAAATACGAAGTAGCAACCAGATGTAATAAGCAAGATACCAGAATAAATAAGACCGCTACGCCATAGGAACTAAATCAAAAGATAAAAAAAATTATAAGTATATTTGAAAGTCAAACTCATTTCGACTTCCATTACCTTGAAACGATAAAAACACAGTGACATAAGGATGCATGATGCTCAGCTAAACCTTGGAGAAGGCGACTTTGTTTTTTTGCTGCTGTAGAATATAAAAAACAAACAAAAAAAAAAGGAAGATGCTCCAATATTTTCAAGAGAGACCCTAACAAAACTTCGGTCGCTTGTAAGTATTTTATTATTCGATTATGATACACAATTTGTATTAGTCTAATGAAATTCCATTTCAAATCGGACATCATTGTGATAAGAATTGTGCCATTCTCTGTGTATCGTTTGCAATATTCCAGATCGGATATTTTTCTAAGGAAAATGATGTACAACATCTACGAATTTTGAATGACGGCTGTCAGAAAAAGGCATTTCCATACAAAAATTTAAGACAGCAAATGATGAAACTTGAATGTACTTGTTTGTATAAGTCGCGAATCAATTAGAGACCCTTGGTATGGGGTCCAAACATTACAGAAAACAAGCTATTGCAACAACTAAAAACTTTTATTGCGTTTTTAAGAATTGATGAAATTTCCGGTTCTGAAAGGTTAAACTTCCGATTGATTTTAACCCCCAACTCCGACTTTGGTTCCGTTGAATTATTGAAAATAAAAAATAGGGAAAAGCATTGAAAGTAAGAATATACTTTTATTCCGGGGAATCCCTCAAGTTCGCTGCCACGTTATGGTTTATTTTTCTATGCCAATCGAATTGTTGAAAAGGAAAGGAAGGTGTAAAGCAGTGAAAGTACCCGTAATATACTTATATCTTTTATCTTCGAATTCGGTTCCGATGAAACTACCTCCGTAGCATCCCTAATATGCAGCTTAAACTACTTCTGACCGAACTTTTGCTTCGTATATACAACATTTCTTGAATTCTGAGGATAGAAAAAAATACTCACCTGCGCCATCATATTGAACATTGCTATCGCTTGATGCCTTTACCATACTTGCATTCAGTGTTAGAGGAAAAATCGTTTTGATTTTTGTAGTATTTTGTTTTAAGACTAGATCATATTTAATATCGCCTGCAAATACTTGCCATATATAGTAAAAAATAATCAATTTTTATTGAATATCTTACGCTCACCTTGACCAAGAAATGAACTGCGTAGCATTAAATTGAGTCTGCGATATCGTCTGCCCAAACCGAATGCGGTATTGGCGAAAGATATTTGAAGTCCAGTCAAAATATAATATAGACTGTAAAACGGTATGTACCATTGCACGTTCAAGTCTTTTTAAAAACAACACAAAAATATATAAGATAGTTATTAAATTTATATATCATTTAATGTGGATTCAATTTGATTTCCTCATATATGCTCAAAGCGTCTTGATTAACATTTAAATTACTATTCACAAAAGAATGATAAGGCCTATTGTTTTCCTGTTGGAATGATGTCCCTATCTTGATGACGAACCTTAGGGGCTGTCCATAAACTCTGTGACGCTCCTAGGGGGGTTCGGGCAAGCGTCACGCTTGGTGTATTTTATTAATTTTTTGTATGAAGCTACGGTCACATAGGGTGGGGGGGTTCATTATAGCGTATTTTAGCGTCACGGAGTTTATGGACAGCCCCTTACTAACTCCTTTTAAACTTATTTTCTTTTTCAACCAAAGCAGGTCGAATAAAATTTCGCCTTCCATAGAAGAAAGAGAAGTATAAAAAGAAGAAAATAGGCCTGTTTTGTAGATATTCATAGCCAACCAAGCAAACTATTCGTCACAAAATTCTTACAAACTAGTTTCGAACTATAAATGGAAACAGAAACTTAGAGTTAAGATCTCAAATTAGACAGAGGCCTACTGTTGGAAGGCAAATCAGCACGAACATTTGATTTTGATAAGGTTTAGAGCTGAATGTATTTTCAAATGTATTGATGCCCCTCTATGAGCGGCCTTGCTTAATTGCCTACATAGTAATATTAATCCCTATGAACATACCAGCATTTTCGATACCATTACTCATTTGATCTGCAAACCTTAGCCAAGTCCATATGTCTAAACCTGCAAAAAAAACCATAATTTCTGCATCAAGTTAAAAGATAATTTTTTAATTAGCTACCTAATAAAGTAGTGATTGCTGTCATCGGAACTAAAACCATTATGAATGTGCGTACTCGATCCTTTTTTTCATTAGCGAATGTGTGTAGGGTTTCATCAACCTAAATTAAAAATTTGTTTAAAATCTATCACTCGATATTTAAAAGTACAGGCACACAAAAAAATAAATCACTATTTGAAACAATTTAACTTTTAGTGCCGAAAACGCCATTATCAGTAAATCTTTAGTCCTTGACACTCCGAATTTATTACAAGTTGGTGTTGCTCGATGAAAATAGTACTCATCAACTTGTTATTCCTTTCATGACAAAGTCACTACCAAATTAAGAATGGAATCCTGACAGGGCTGATTTGAATTCAGCTTTAGAAAATCTTTAAGACATTATGCCCTATGCTCCTCCTAGGAGTTAAAGGAGAATACATACAATTTAATTCAGACTATCGAAAAGGTGAGAATTTACTGATTGGGTACAAAAAGGGCGATTTCGGCACTTAAGGGATAAATATTTCAAAATTTTGATATGTTTGAAAAACTCTGGCGTGGTTTTCTTGCTTTTTTGTGTGCCTATATAAACCTTTGATTTACAAACCTTACGCAGACGTCTATTTAATTCTTTGGTAGAGTTTACTCCCAGTAGTCCACATATGACTCCTGCGGTTGTTGCCAATACAACGACTGAAACGTCAAGTGCGGTAACCACTTTTGATGTAGCCGATTTCATTCTAAAAGATGCGCTTTGTTTTTGTAGAAGCAGGACACACAGTATTTCATAGAAGGAAGTTTTTTTTTTACACAGAAAGGAATAAATACAGGAAAAAATAACGAAAGAAATTGATAGAAATCGAAGTATGGATAGCAAAAGATAGTGGATAAACATACCTATAAACAGAGCTGTAAAGTTATGATTCACATTTTGAAAAGGAATTTTATTAAATAAAATTAATGGTTATTCTTTTCCATTGCAAGCTTTAAAATTAAAATTGTAATGGAAATGGAAATCCATTTTGGAATATTCACTCTGAAGATTGATTATTTGAAATTCATTGCTCTGAAGAATAATCGTCTTTGCAATCTTTTTACCATGAATACCTAGGGGTATCATTACTTTACAGCTCTGCCGCTAGGTATAAGGTAGAAGTAGATAAAGACAAGGATATAAGGAAGGCTCATTGCAGAATTGGGCAACGGGCCTTGAAAGTTTGCAAGTAGTTATTGTAAGCTGAAAGCAACGCATCTTATACAGCGGGTTTGGCTTAGAGCTTAAGTGGATAAGATCTGGATTATTTAGAAGAAAATCGAGACCCATTTGTATTTTAGAGTATATAAGTAAAAAGAAATTAGAAACAATATGATCTTACCGCTCAGGTAAAAATGGGAAGGCCACAGCTGTTGTTAAATTATCTGTACTTAGCCGTAGTTTAATCCTACATAAAGAATTTGTAATTACGTTTTGTAACCCGAAATTAAAAAAGGAAAATACGAGGGCAGTTTGATAAGTTCGAGACTTATTGAATTTCCCGCTCAGTAACTTTAAATCCAGCAGTGCTCCCGTCATTTATGATCTATTAACAGACCACTGCAAGCTTCGTCATTTAGTTCGTGTTCTATAGCCGTTGAAAGTAGACAACCTCGCGAATTTTAACGAAAATGGAAAAAAGTGAATTTCGGGTGCTGATTAGGTAAACATTATTTATTGCGTAGAAACCAAGGAAAGGCTTGCTATATACTATGGAAACTGCACCATCAATTTTAATGGCTAAAAAATGGTTAACTGAGTTCCGTTGTGGTTTGACCAGCCCACGTGACGCCGAACGTTGATGTCACCCAAAAGAAATCGTCACGCCAGAAATCGTCGATAATATCCATGGAATGGTATTAGACTGTTGAAAAATAAAAGTGCGTGAGGTGGATGAGGCTGTGGGCATCTCAACTAAGCGGGTACATTACATTTGACATGAAAATGCTATCCGCACGTTGGGTACCGCGATTGTTCACACTCACGCAACCTTGTGACTACTTCTAAGAAGAGTTTGGCGCAATCCGAACAAGTTTTTGCGCCTTTTCGTTACCGTGGACAAAATATAGATCCATCACAAGGCATCAGAGACTAAAGAATAAATAAAGATAGTGATTTCTTTGGAAGAACGTGCACCAAAGAAGTCCAAGGTGGGTTTGTCGGTCTGTCGAATATTATTCCGAGCTATTGGACAGATTTGATATTGATTTGAAGCAGAAACGACCGTGGTATTTCATCAAGATAATAGTCGGGTGCACACGTTTGCAATCACCATGGCAAAAACCCATAAATTTGGCTACGAATTACTACCCCATCCAGCAAGTTCTGAAGATTTAGTCCCTGCGACTATTTCCTGTTACCGGAACTAAAGAAATGGCTAGGTGGTAAGAGATTTGGGTCGAATTAAGGGGTTATTACTGAAACAAGCGCCTATTTTGAGGGCCTATTATTTGGAAAGAATACAAAAATTGAAAAAACGCTGAACTAAATGTATCGAGTTAACAGGAGACTTTGTTGAGAAATAAAACGCTGCTCTGCCGAAAAGTCTAGAACTTATCAAACAACCTGTAACCGGACTTTAATGTAAGTTTTTCACAGTTTTCAGTTTTATGAAATATTGTTACCCGCCCCTTAGTCATCGTATCGAAAGTGTCTACCCAGCATAGAGAGCTCAGTATATGCATGGGCGTAGTTGTTCGCCTGTTGGCACTTTTGAACGTATGACTAAGGAGCGGTTAACAATAATGGCGCCCAACGTGGGGCCCAAACCCACGACTCTGAGATTAAGAGTCTCATGTTCTACCAGCCCTACTAGCTCAGCAAACAAAAATTCAATTGAAACATAGTATTAATAAATATTTAATTTCACAATATAAAATATTTATTTATTTCATTCAACCAAATCGTTTTTTCAGTGAGTCATTGGGATAATTTTGTTTCCAATTTCAATAAATATTTAGAAAAAATCCATGTCTGATGTTTAAGATGATGATTATTCACAAATTTAAATACATATTTAGGATAACCCCAACTACCTTCTAATACAGATAGGTATGTATGTCCACTTCTATGGCCATGCAGAAAATGCATGCTATATAATTAAAGTTGAATGGTTAAATGCTTAATTCAATTGTTTTGCAATTAAAGCCATTTGCTGCCCAATGTGCAATGCAAAATAATACAAAAAAAATTAATATCTTTTCTTACCGCACAGGAATTTTTGAATTAGCATCGAAAAGTAGACCACGATAAGTTAAAGAAACTAAAAGTAACAAAAAGTTGATTGAAGTATGACAATATTTGAATCTAAAAAAAAGTTAAATTTACCCATAATAAGAATTAAACTTGTTGAAAAAATGCTAAAAAGTATGCTACGTCTTATTTCAAGCCAACCCTTTGCATTTTGGCGCAAAGCAAACGGTGCCAAGCCCAAAATTTTGCTAATATAGAAAATACCAAGTGTTGGTCTTGATATTTCCATATTAATTTTCCAGTTTCTGGACTATCCGTTCTGGTCAACACGAAGCTAAAAATTCAACTGAAGTTATTGACGCATTCGTATTTGGCAATTTTTTAAAAATATCCTTTTTCCCTCAATTAATGAAACAAACACGAATACGTATGTAAATATGTGCGATTTCTTTTTTTGTGCATTTCGTGCAGAAGAAAAACATAATGAGACAATCAGGCATGGGCAACGTCTACTTGTATTGTGTATTATTTTATGAAGAACTGTTGGTAAAAGAATTTTTTGCTATTCGGCAAATGAAAAATAAATAAAATTTTTTAAGTTACTATACTTAAAACGTAAAATATGTACATAATTAATAAATTAGCGCCTAAAACAATACAATATATATATATCATAAGGATAGTTGGTAATATTGCTTGTTTTAAGGGATAAACAATCTATCATGAATAAGCATTCTCGAAAATTTTTTCTCAGGCTGCCTTGCTGTCTCCATTGCAATCTGAAAAAAAAAAATCTCGAGAATATTTGAGGAGTTATTTTTCAAAAGGGCGTAAAACCATGCTAAACAAATTTTCAGTAATGAGAAAAAACTTTTATGGGCTGTTTACAATAACATATATTTTTTTAATGTCTCCTGTATTATAGTGAGTTGACCAAAGATTCTAATCCCCTTAACATTTTTGTTGTAACATATTTGCAGTAATTGCAAAAAGTAAAAAACAAGAAAAAAAAAACAAAAAATAAGCCCTTTTGTTCTGAAACGTTTGGAAATAAGCCCTTTTGTTTCAAAATCACCCTTATTTCACCATTTGGAAGTTCATTCTGATGTCTATAGGCATGGTATGTAAGCACCTATATAGCCTGGGGCATATAAAAAATATTAAAAGTTTTTTTGGCCACTTTTCAAATACGTCTTTTTGTATCAAACTCTAAAAATTTCTATGAAATTATATGGAAATAAGCCCTTTTGTTCTGAAATGCGACTTTTGATCACGTTTTTATCTTAGAAAAATGCATTTTTTGTGATGAATTTTGAACTAAAGGATGCATTTTAGCATGGTAATGGCGATGGCATCCTCAGGTTTGTTCAAGGTTGGAAGTGGTTTTACGCCCTTTTGAAAAATCACTCCTCATTTATTCATTATAACGCCCAACATATCGTCGGGTTAAAACTACAACATCTAGTTGCAATTTTCAGCTGGATAATTGACTAGAAGAAAAAAAATGCCGAACAAACTTAACCGAAAAAAACTCATCTAGTACCTTAAAATCGCAAAAATGACCATAAAATCCTTATATGAGCCAACTTTGCAAAACGCTCTGGCAGAATTACTTGTTTCGGCGAGTACTTTCGACGCCTTATAACGGATTTTAGTTCACTTTTCATGTGTCGCACTGTGTAAGATAACAGCAGCGTAATTCGAGAACTTTAAAAAATACGAGACAATTGAAGAGCTGAATATGTGACATTTTTAAAAAGTAGAGAACAAAATCAGAACAGAATCAAAAATATGCTATATGCTGAAAATCATACCTCAAGATTTAAATTGTTTATATTCCCGATTTGTAACTTCTTAAAAAAACATTTCTAATGACAACCAGTAAACTGATCAAAAATGCCATTCGATGGATTTCAGTATCTTCAAAGTAGTGGAGTCAATGAAGCATTTTAGATGGAAGTCCTGAAGAACAGCTCCGATTTTGAGGGTTTTTTTTTTTCTAAAAATTATGTTTTTTTTTTTTTTTTAAATCAGAAGCATTTTGGAGCGCGGACGGAATTATATAATTTTTTAAACAAAATTTAAAAAAGTTATGTTTTCATAAAAAAAAATTGGAAAAAAAACAACAAACAAAAATCAAAATAGTCAAATCAAATGCCACGCCCACTTTTTAACCCTTGAAAGTTTTGAAATTTTGATTTTAATATTACTCGAATACAGATTATGATAAAAATCAAAATTTTCAATGGTTAAAAAGTGAGCGTGGCACTTTTCCAATTTCGCCCAATTATAAGGCATTGATAGTCAGTAGTTGTGTACTAATTTTCATCAAAAAATTTTATACTGTTCAAAAGATATGACCAAATCAAATTAAAAGTTTGGCGGGGTGCCACGCCTCTTCATAAGTATATACTAAGACAAAGTCTATTTCATTCTTTAGCATATGTTAGCGCGTATCATTTTCCAAACTTTCATTAAAATTGCTATAGCCGTTCTTGAGAAAAACATAGCAACAGTTTTTATACACACAATTTTAGGCCCTATCAGAAGAGAAGATATCTCAGAAACCATACAAGATACAGCAATTTTAATGCCAGATTCGGATTTAGAATCGCCAAATACAAATGACTATTTTGATTTTTGTTTGTTATATTTTTTTTTCCAATTTTTTTTTATGAAAACATAACTTTTTTAAATTTTGTTTAAAAAATTATATAATTCCGTCCGCGCTCCAAAATGTTTCTGATTTTAAATAAAAAAACACAAAATTTTTTAAAAAAAATCATCAAAATCGGAGCTGTTCTTGAGGACTTCCTCATTTTGCCTGTTTTTTGGCTTCATTGACTCCACTAAAGCTGATAATATTAAATTTATTAAATTGTTGTTGTTTTATGTTAGTTGTGTAGAAAAACAATTTTCATGGGTGTTGTAATTCCAAGAAATTTCGAAAATTATTGAAATATTGTACTGGGGCGATGAAGGGGTCATCCTACCGGGCGGCAAAATGTCAGCGTGATGGGTCCTAACACCCCAAAGTATTGCAAAACTCGTAGAACTAATAAAAATTTAAACAATAAGTTTATATGTACTTATGGCATTAACAGCACTTTCCTTCGCGCGATAGACATAAAAGTTGAATTTGCAAATTGAAAAAAAAGTTATCCCACTTCATGCACTTTAAAATGATGTTTACTTCATTCATAGTTTCGTGTAGCGTAAACAGTTATTAGTAAGTACCACATATCTATCTGCTGCTTAGCGTTTAAAATGCGGCCAATTACAAATGTAATTACCAATTACTTTTAATATGCAGCTGTAAACTATAAACGTAAATTATTATTTGGTTTGTGTTGTTGAACAAATAAAAGTGGACACGCGTATTATAATCCAACAAAACATGACAATTTATTGGCGTAAATTGATAAACATGAAAATTGGCAAAACAAAATTTTTAGTTAATAAACAAACATAAGCGTTAGTGCAGATATTTATGTCAAACTTTTCAATCACATAATCACATTATTTGTATTGTATAAATATGGTATAAAATATAGCTGTATGTTTGTATAATTTTGATAATAAAAAAGTTCAACTTTTCGCAAATCTTATAAAAAATAAAAAACGTTGATCAATATCATTGAAATATTATTTTGCAACGGTGTTTGCGTTAAAAATTTCAATCCAATAACCATCTGGATCCTTAATGAATGCCAATCCTTTCATGCGACCATCATCAGGTTTTTTGACGAAATCAACGCCCAACTCTTCAAAGCTAAAAGATAGAAGTAATAAATTTGTGTAATTTTTTTTTAAAGTGTTTAAAAGCATTAACGCTAACCGCTTGCAAGCACCATAAACATCTGGCACCATTAACCCAATGTGTCCAAAGCCGCGTGGATCTGCGTTGCCATTATGATAGGCTTGATCGGGATCGTTTTCAGTACCCCAGTTGCTTAAAAAAACAAAGGAAATCATGCAAGACATTAGTTCCTGCGCTGATAAATAATTTTAAGGAAAGCACAAGTTAAGTTCTTGTGCTGTTCTACTTACTGTGTCAACTCAACAGTAGCCTTACGACTCATTGCCCATCGTGTGCGATCTTTGGGATCTTTAGGTACCTCAGCAGCACTTTCATATCTGCAAACATAAACATAATTTTAATTTAAAATGACAAAATTATTCTTATTTTTTTGAAAACACAAAAATTGGCAGAATTGTTTGATAATTCACCCTTATCATCTAATTCGATTTCGATTCGAACTAAGTCGAATGGAGATTTTGCTATCATAGATTTTAAATTTCAGAATCAAAATTGAAAGTTTTTGCAATAAAAATCGAATCAGCCTTATCATCTAATTCGACGTTGATTGCAAAAATGTTCGATTCCGATTCTGGAAATCAAAATATATAATAGCAAAATCTCGATTCGATAAAGTTCGAATCGAAATCGAATTACATGATAAGAGTGAAGATGATAAGGCTGTTTTAATTTGATTGGAAAAATTTTCGTTTTAATTCTGCAAATCAAAATATATGATAGCAATATCTCCAAGGGTGAATATGTATAATAATATCCTTAATTTTAAAGTTTTGGTAACGTTATCCAGATGTATATGTTAAGTAATCTTTAACTTGCAGTTTTTGGCTTGACATCTTATAGAATTCTTGTTTTTCATTGATATGTGCCTTTTAAACTTTATGCTTCCTTTTGTACCTACACCATAATTAAAATGGCAACAATCAAAACTCCTGAACAAAGCCTAAGTCTTAAGTTAAAAGAGGAAGAATATCTACTTAAGCAACGGATATTGGACTTAAATATGCCTCAGAGTAGAGATGGGCGCGTGCCTATATTTTCAAACACGAACACGAAACACAAGTTTCAAACACAAACGAAGCGCGCACGGTTAAAAATTTGCCCTGCACGAGCACGACACGACACGCACGATTTTTTCAATTGAGGGGGTTAGAAGCAAAGGGGTGCAAGTGACAAAAAGTAAATTTTAAGTAAAATACAATTAAAGTCAACATTGCTTAGTAAATTTCAGAGTGGATAAAAAAAAACAAAGTACTACTCATTGAAGAACCTCTGAAGTATGCCCTATCTAATGTATTTCCCAAAATTTATTTATGAGGCTCCTTTCAAAAGTTAATAGAGTTTTACTGGAAGTCTACAGCACTTTCTTCAATTGTTTTTTTGTATGAAATGTGAAGTAAAGTTAGGGCTAAAAAATTTATTTACCACAATTTCCAGAACCCAGGGAAAATTCTCTGTTTGAGGTATTTTTAAAAATTATCTAGAGTTTTGCTTTTAAAAGTTATTAGTATTTTACTGAAAGCATTTGCTTCTAAACGCTTGTAAAATTATTATAAATTTTTGAACAAAAATGTTATCCAATATTTTAAATTCGTTTAGAAGCAAAGGGATGCAAGTGCAGTAGGCTTTCAGTAAAATACTTATAACTTTTAAAAGCGGAACTCTAGAAAATTAGGTCGTGAGTCGTGTCAATTCGTGCGAGTTCGTGTCATGACGAAAATCACGTCGCGAGCCCATCTCCCCTCAGAGGCGGTAGGAAATAACGCCCAAATATTCAAATGAAATATCACCCCAACAATATGAAATAACACCATAAAATAAAAACGAAATAACGCCCAATTATTGAAATGAAATAACGCCTAAATTATTTTCATATAAATTTGGTCGATAACACAGGTTTACAAAAAAAAAAAAAATGTCATGGCGTTTTGACCAGACTATGTGTTTCCTAGAGCCTTTGACGTCCTGAATCTGAATCCGGGGTCCGTTTTTTTCCAGAACGCCTTCAAGGTCATATGGAGGACAAAGTGGTCATGTGCCGTTTAGTGATTCGTTAAAATTCTGAAACTAATTTTTTATCTTTGAGTTGTTAGGTCTTAAAAAGAATATGTTATCAAAACGGGTATCTCAGATCTAGTTTCGGAGATATAGCCATCGGAAGATCCGGATATATCTTCTATGAAAACCGCTATAAGTTGGGAACCACTGGATGGATTTGGAAAATATTGATCTCATATGCAAGGTATTTTGGCAACGACCAAATTTATACGGCGTTAGGAAATAACGCACGAAATAATTTGGGCGTTATTTCATTAGGCATTTTACTTACCGCCTGCCTTAGAATCTAGTTTTAAATAAAGTCGTATTGAGATCGTTTTTAGATGAAGAAACATTTTAAAATTTTAACTCAAAAACTTTTTTCAGATGTTTTTGTGATCTCTACATAATATACTCATATGGGACATTACATACCGTTCCGGATAGCATTTTGCTTTTGCATCTCCTATTTTTTTTTTAAGCAATACGTTAAGAAAAACGTTTAAGTACGTTTAAGAAAAATATTGGAGAAGTAAAGTTAGTGGGGGTCGAAGAACAATTTTAAACTCTTCCGGCAACGTAAAATATTTTAGTGCTCGTTCACTCACTTTTTTGTTATTTAAAAAATTTAAAAAAAAATAAATCCCATCGTTTGCCCATTTTAAAAATAGTCTTAGAACTTGTCAAATTCATTAAGGGCCAATTTCACAGTGTGAGCTTAAGCGTAGTTTATCTGTTGAGTGTAGTTTAAGTAAAAATTTTATTTTCAGTCATTTGAATTTAAGGGCCGGTTAAGCGCCAGTCTTTCGACACTCCAAATAGTTAGGGCGGTTTATGTCACAATTGACGTTGTCATAAATAAAAATTAAAAATAAATAAATGAAATTTTTGTATTTTTGAAATTTTTGCATTTGAACTGAATATTGTTTTGAAATTTACAAATATAAAAAACTTCTATGACAAAGCCACAATTTAAAACGCTTATAAACCCAAGCCTATGACTCAAGCTCGCACTACAGGCCAATATTTTTGTGTTTTCACATGAAATTCCGAACTGCTTGGCCTTTGAATCAGAAATTATATTTCGATGCTCCTTTGATAATTTCAGGCGCAGATTTTTCCACTTCTTTTTGGCAATTCGACGTCCTCAAATGCTTTTTTCCACTCTTTTTCGTGTTACTTCGTTTCCGCCCACTTGAGTATGAGAAAAAATGTTTCGAAAAACCCATTGTGCGCGTGAATTTTCCCAAAAGCAGCGAACAGATTAAAATCTTTTTTTTTTTTTTTTTGGTTTTAAAATTAAATGGCAGAGAATTATCTCATATTGCCAGGGTATTCCACATTTATGAGTTTAATCAAAAATACTTTTCATAACCTTAAAAAAGGCAAGTGAAAAGGCTCTGACGCTAAGACACACGCGAACGAGTACACCCGAAACACGTCTGTACTCGGCTACGGACAAAACGAAAAAGGTAAAATCTTTTTGAAAGTTTATTATTATTTTATCAATTGTAAACAATATTTTACGTCAAAATTGATTATTGTCAAATTAGTTTACCAGTATTTTTGGTTTAAATCTATGCTAATGACAAATGTGAGCTAGTCAACTGTGAAATTGGAAATTTATTAAGGGCCGCTTAAGCTTCACTAACGGTTTAGCTAAGCTAAAGCTTAAGCGAACACTGTGAAATTGGCCCTAAGTTTTTTCGGAATTTTTTTTAAAAAAGTCAAAGGGTATAATTATTAATAAAAATAGCAATTACGTTTATTTGATTTGGTTGACTACTGATGGAGTTATGAGCAATTCAAAAAACTACGATATGCTGTTTTTGTAGCTTTTTTAGACTCTTGAAAACGGCTCGATGAAAAAAATTTAAAAAAATCATAAATCTCAACTAGTACTATAAGACAAAAAAGTCGGAGATGCAAAAGCAAAATGTTGTTTGGAACGGTATGTAATGTGTCATGTATAGTATATTATAACATTTGAATGAAAGTTTGCAGTTTCATCTTCCACACTGTTATTTTTTTTTTTTTTACAGCCTACCTTGCTGGCTAGTGAGGAAAATAGAAAAGGGAAGAGTACAGTTTTTTTGGTTTAGGTGGAGTATTTCCGTGTGGAAAGTGAGATCTATGATATTAAGATCCTCACCAATATTTTGAAATTCAATTCTATATTTTAAGTATGGTGCGAAGGGTTTTCAAATGTTTTGTCATTTTAAATAAAAAACTTACTTAAATGATTACGAAAAGTACAATAAGGGCCAATTTCACAGTGTGAGCTTAAGCGTAGTTTATCTGTTCAGTGTAGTTTAAGTAAAAATTTCATTTTCACAGTCATTTGAATTTAAGGGCCGCTTAAGCGCCAGTCTTTCGACACTCAAAATAGTTAGGGCGGTTTATGTCACTATTGACTTTGTCATAAATGAAAATTAAAAAAAAAATAAAAATAAACAAATTATTTAAAAAATAACGAAATGAAATTTTCGTATATTTGAATTTTTTGAAATTTTCGTGTTAAGTATTAAGTTATAGTTTTAAAAATTTACAAAAATGTACATATGATAAAACCTCCTATGTCAAAGGAACTACCTAAAACATTTTATCCTTGATTATAGCTGGCCCTTCATAGCAAATTTTTGGTGCTTTTACATAAAGTTCAGAGCTGCTTGAACTTCCAATTTCAACAACAAACAAATTATCTTTCGCTGTTTCTTTGATAACTTCAGGCGCAGATTTTCCGCTTTTTTGGCAATTAAACGTCCTCAAATGATTTTTTCCACCATTTTCCTCGTGACTTCGTTTCCGCCCATTTGAGTGTGACAAAAAATTTGTCCAAATACCCGATGTGTGCGTGAATTTTCCCAAAAGTAGCTAACAGATTTAAATCTTTTTGAAATTTTATTGAAATATTTTTTCAATTGTAAACAATATCTTACGTCAAAGTTGCTTACTGTCGAATCAATTTACCAGTATTTTTGGTTTGTTTCTATGCTAATGACAAATGTGAGCTAGTCAACTGTGAAATTGGAAATTTCTTAAGGGCCGCTTAAGCTTCACTAACGGTTTAGCTAAGCTAAAGCTTAAGCGAACACTGTGAAATTGGCCCTAAATCGAAAAATTTTAGCATCGCATAATTTGTGACATATTTAATACATAAATAATCATAGTATAAAGCTCTTAGGATATCAATAGTTTTGATAAAAATGCTCAATGTGGAAACTGTGTATTGTCACTATGTGTTATCAGTAGGATGGATGTATAATCTATCTACTCGTAGAATTTTCAAGAACAAAAAACTACTGACCTTTACTCATTGAAGAGTATGTAATTGAGTTACAAATAATCGTAAGTGTCTAAATTTCTTCATTGTATCTGTTGTAAATATTTTCATTCATTTAGAATAAGCTACTTTTGATTATCAATTTTATCTACATACTCAAAATATATAAAACTTACCCCATAAAATAGAGTGAAAATTTTGCTTCTGCAAAATCCAATTTTTGCAGGAGTGTCATTCCCAATACACCAGTGTAAAATGGTAAGGATTTACGTGGATCTTTTATGCGATACATAGTTTGTTGGAAAAGAAAATCCTAAACGAAAAAATAATGTATTAACCATTTGTCCAACTGTTAAGGTTTGGCCAAAAATTTTATATTTCTCTACTTTGAAAATGTTTACCTTAGTGGAGGCATCTACCGGTTTGCACAACTCTTCAGCTTCGGCATTTGTTAGACCAGTAACTTCAGCCATGATTGGGTCTTTAGTGAAACCTTGCGTTACTTTGGACACTTGTAGCTTAACCAATTTTTCCGGAATCAAGCGAGAAACAACTTTGATTTCTCCACAATCAGCTGATGCGGTGAGCGACTGGGAGCTGTTTACACATACGGCGAAACAGTTGGGCGATAGTTCAATCTCCATTTCTGCTTACACCAGTTAGGAAAAAATGTTTTCAATAAAAAAAAAGGTAATACTTCGGCAAAGTGGCTCCAGCCATATTTCCGTCCCAAAAAAAGATGGTATCGAATTAGCGGTTTTTTTTATAATATCAGATCACTCTTACAAGGGGCAGAAGGTTTTTGAATCAAAAAATTGCGTGATTTCGGAGATATAGCCATCGGAAGATCCGGATATATCTTCTATGTAAACCGCTATAAGTTGGGAACCCCTAGATGGATTTTAATAATATTGGTGTCATATGAAAGGTATTTAACCGTGCTATATAATTGTCCCACAAAGTTTTTAATTCTGAGTAATATTTTTCGAGATATGACAATTTTTCAAAAATACTCTTAACTTACCCTTACTGATCCGCGGCCGAAGGCCGCCGCGAAGCCGGTGTTGGATGTCTGACGGGTTTAAATCCTGAGCTGCGGCCGCAGGCCACCCACTTACCCCTACTTTTATGTAAAATACCATGTTTTTTTGGGACTGAAATATGACTGGAGCCACTTTGCCCAAGTATTACCAAGAGTATTTTTGAAAAATTGTCATATCTCGAAAAATATTACTCAGAATTAAAAACTTTGTGGGACAATTATATAGCACGGTTAAATACCTTTCATATGACACCAACATTATTAAAATCCATCTAGGGGTTCCCAACTTATACCGATTATTATAAAAGATATATCCCGATCTTCCGATGGCTATATCTCCGAAATCACGCAATTTTTTGATTCAAAAACCTTCTGCCCCTTGTAAGAGTGATGTGACATTATAAAAAAAACCACTAATTCGATACCATCTTTTTTTGGGACGGAAATATGGCTGGAGCCACTTTGCCGAAGTATTACCAAAAAAAATTATTCTAATTATATAAAAAAAAGTTTCGACATCAATTTTATACCTTAAAAAATTTTTCTTACTGCCATATCTAAATTGGCGCGCAAGTGCTGGTTCACACGACAAACTAAATTATCGGGCGATAGTACTTTTTGTAGGCAAGCGGTGAGTAGCGGTCCCTCCGCTTGTCTATAAATTGTATATATTTGAATGACGCATACGGAAATTGCCAACGCTCAAAGCTGACCTATTCGAATTTTCAATTTTGACAAAGCGTTATAGAGTGAAGTTAGCTGCAGAAAAGTAAAAAAAAAAAAACATTATAATTTTGACAAACAAATGACTTCAACGCAACGTTCTTTATTTCGGTATGGCGCTTGACGCTTTTGTGTAACGTTATATAACGCAACGCCTGACGCTCCAATTTTGGTATGGCATCTATTCAAGATTTCCACTTTAAGTTAAACCTTAAAAATATAAATTTTTTCAAATCAATTTGAACTCCTGAAAAAGGTTTATTTTGAATCGAAGAGATTAATTTAATTTGGAAAAGGCTTAACTTGAAGTGGAAATCCTGTCACATCAACTTTTTCAAAATCCATCCAGCTTTTTCTGTATTTTATAAGAGATATATACGCAACTTCCGATGCCTATAGCTCCGAAAATAAATCTGAGTGAATAGTTTTGATAAGATTTTTATTTTTACCTTTAAGGCCCTACTAACCCGTTTAACAAAAAACAAATTTTCAACATTTCAAACAAACGGCAGCTAAAAATTTCCATAAAACTTTGGACAACTGAGACAAGATAATTGCCGAACAAAATCGTATGTGTCACACGAAGGGCACGGGTGCGCAGTGCATTTCGAATATGTAGGCATGCGGAGGGAAGTGGTGCTTTTCATTTAGCTTTACGCGAACTCACACGACGGGCACGGGCACGTAGGGCACGTCAAATTACTAGGCAAGCGAAGGGAAGTGGTGCCCGTGCCCGTCGTGTGAGTTCGCACTTTCTTTGCCTACTTCACTATATGTGTAAACAGCTCATATCAAATAACGAGTTAGTTTCGATAAGAAAATCGATATGTCGATTGCTAGTTCATCTCGTACTGCAGTGTTGTCAATAAAAATCTTTCAAAATCCTCAAAAATCGAGAAAAAATCCTCAATTTTCAGTGAAATTCCTCATATCTGAAAAAAGACGGCAAAATATGATACGTCCATGAAGTGCCGGTTTGTTTGACTTGACTTACTCCATCGTCAGTGCCAGCCAGTGCCCAGCTCTAGTCCAATTTGAAAGATTTTCCAAAGATGGAACATAATTTGATGGGAAAAGTCATAAAATCTGTCATATCATATTCTGCTTATGGTTTATTGTTCGTTATGTTATGTTATTTACATTTCATCATGAATATTATTCAGAAAAATCCAATGTATTTTAAAATCAATATGAGTCGATAGATAATTCATTGTGGGTAACAGATACTCAGTAGTTTTTGACGGACCTTCAAAACAGCAAGTTTGATTTCAGAGGTTCATATTGTCCTAATAAACATAAGTCTTAATTGTAAGGCACCACGTCAAAAACGATAAAAGAATTTTGTGGACTCCTACTGAAAAATATTGCCGAAAATCCTTTAATCTTCTCTAACTCACGTTTACTTTAGCAAAAAAAGAAAGCCATTGGTTAATATCAAAAATTGGTTAAAACAATTCCTCAAAAAATCCTCAAGCGGATTCTGAATTCCTCCGATTTTGAGGAATTCCCCACATTTTGGCAACACTGTCGTACTGTATTTTGTACTTCAAAATCAGCTGATGCTTAAAAACATGGTACAATTAACTATAATTGTATCATGTTTTAAAATAAGCGATGGGTAACGCAGCAATTTTTGAGAATTGATACCATGGTACCGATGTGACATTTTTAATAAATTACATATGTTAAAGGCCGGCGCAAATCTAGTTCGTGCAAACTAGAGAGTTTGCGCGCACTTTTTTTATCGCGTCCATACGACACATGCAAGTCTGTGCAGTTTTCATTATACTTAATTTTCATAGAAACATGACGGGGGTTATCGTGAATCAAGAATGCATGGCAATCCGAGAAAATTCCCCGGGAATCTTGATTCACGATAACCACCGACGTCTAGCACACATTTTTTTCATCTGAATTTTTGCATATTTTTTAAAATAGATTAACGAAAAAATGATTAATTTTCATGACGAAGCTATCACATGCAATATATATGCATTTGAAGAGTGACTGGTAAGTCTTGATGTTCAGTTGTAAATGCCATATTAAATGAAAGGAAATACAAAGTTTTTTGTTCGCATACACATAAGGTTGCTTTAAAACAAAGTTCAGAAAAGTGAAACAGAGAAGTTTAAATAACGAAAACTCAGTAAGTACTCGTTGATATCTATGAGAATTATAAGTAATTTTTACCCATTGACATTCTTAATTGTTTTAGCGTCACTTACATGAGTGCAGAATCGGAAAAAATTGGCCGCGAAGGTCAACTGAAAAATTTGTGCACATTATGGAGAACGTACTTTCTCAGAAAATGCAGTTGGAAAATAGTATGATCGATTCCGCTCTGAAAATAATGATCTAAAAGACGCACTTAATGTGCTTAATTTAACAATAAATTTGAGTGTTTAAATATTAAATTATATACACTGAATATTAGCTGTGTTTGATAAGATTTTAACATAGTGGTACCACATTTTTACTGATTGTGGAAGTGGTGCGGAAACGAAAAACAGAATAAAATAAAACAAAACAAGAAAAAGTAGATAGCATACAAACTCGTTTTAGAAGAACAGCGTTGGCTCCGTGTTAACACGCTGCCGTCTAAAACATAGCTATTGTTTCAAACAACAAACAATTTTTTGTTTGAAATTTTACCCTAAAATGGCCTTGCCGGCAGTGCAATGCAGCACTCTAGCGCTTTATAAATATGTGTCAGCGCATTGTTCGATATCAGCGAATTAATCGAATGCATCGCTGGTTTCCCATCACTATAAAAAATTACGCCAAATTTAAAGGACGCCTTATAAAAGAAGTAAATTGTGCTTTAAAATATTTAAAAAGCTATAGCGTACGGTTCATTTTCATTTCATTATCACACTTGGCACTGTGATGCCGAAACGAAAGGAACCCTGCAACAATAACAACAAAGAGCAAGTGCAAAATTTTGTCATCAAGAAGGCACTCTATTCAACATGTAAAAATGTGGACGTATTCAATAAGATTCAACGCAATGTTGCCGAAATGTCAGCGCTCTTTGTCGAAGTTTCAAGGTGAAATTGATTTTATTTTTGTGTTGTCGAAATGTTGTCGCAATGGCATTTATTGATTTTACTGTACATTCATTTGTAGGTACATTCATTTTACTTTGATGAAAAAATGGACTGTTAGTGACTTTTCTGAAATCAAATTTGCCGATTACTACTATCATCTCATGCAAAAAAAGAAGCCCAAATACATTGTAGACGCTACATATGCATCATTGAGGCAACATTTGCCACTCTACGACAGCTCATATAGATCGAATCTCTTCATAGAATCCGCTAACCAGTACAGTACACTATTTCACAACAACATATGGATGCACGCGTATTCAAGGCTGCGTAGATTTTTCAGCAAATTCACACAAGACCACTCAAAAATATACAATACTCTTCGTTATTTATTCAGCGAGGACAACGAGTTGGACCAAAAGTCACGAGATCCCGATTTGGATTTGCTGCTTCACATGACCGAGGAATTGCAATGGCGTGGCGAAAAATTTGCAAAGTTGCAAAATAAAAAAAATTACTGGGCTTCGATAAAAATATTTTTCAATCTCCAACGCTTCAACGAGCGCAACAATTACAAAAACTTTTCAATGATACCCATTTTCAAACACGGCGCACACCATATTCGCTATGATTCTTTTGCTTATTTCAATTTACTTTGTTCCTTAAAATTATTCAAGGGCGCATGGAAGGATTTCAACCGTGAGGAATATTGGTGTAAATACTTTAAACTACCGAAAAGCCAATTTGCTTTTTCACTGCAGACCGATGGTGTATCAGTTTCATTCCTGATGCAAAAGCCCAATTCTAAAACAATGGTAAAGACAAAGTGTGTGTTAAAGAAAAAGAAGGAAAAAAACAAAATGACAAGTTGCAAACAAACGGATTATTTTTCAGCGACAAAATTGGAGAAAATTAGATGCACCAAATATATAAACAAAATTGGTCTAGATCCGGGGCTTCGGTTGCATTGTACAATTTCGTACATTGCGAATTTCGTAAGCTGCATCAGTAGACCTATAGTAGCATCGTGGTCCATCGTGTATACTGTTAGTGGTTTCCGAAAAATATGGGGTACCCTCTGAATCGATAATTTTGTTATGTAACAAAGAAATAGTCTATACAATTAAATCGACTTTGTCAGAATAAATTTCTATGATTCTCTATTTTGCGGTTATTATATCAGAAGCGTATTCAACAAGACGTCTAGCTCGAGAAATGCTATGATTAAAAATTTCATGCTCTGGAGATAAATGCCCTAAAAATGGTCTCATCAAACAGTTCTTTAAAGGATATGCTGCTTCTCCCACTTAAACATTTGGTACAATAACATCAGTATTGGGTAGTGTCTTTGGCGGATGAACAGTACAAGTACCATGTTTGAGATGATGTACAATGATGTGTTTGTAAATATTCCACCGTCACTTTGTTTTCCGTAGCTTCCGACATGAACACTTATAAATCTGTAATTTGCAGCAAACAACCCATGTAATACTATCGAAAAGTACTGTTTGTAATTCAAATGAAAGGATTCAGAATTTCTGGGACATTTAATTCTAACATGGCTCTGAAACAATTAGGAAATTTCCATTTCGTATTATAAAACTTCTGAGAAATTGATAAGAACATAGATTCAGTTGGAAAAGGCATATGTTTTTCGGACAAAGAATCTCATATAGCCTTAAAGGTTTCATAAACAGCTTGTCTAATTGCTGTGTGGGACAGTCGCAATGAAATCGAAAAGAAACGCCAGGCGCGTGGAGAGTTAAATACAACTCGTTTAGTTTTTCCCATTTACATATGCATTAGAGTGGTCCAAAATCCGAAAGTGTTAAAAAGTCAAGGTGCGCGCGACTTTTCTGAATCCTTGGATCCTGCTGATTACAAAAAGTGCTTTGGAACCAAAACAAAATTGCGTTTAGATATTCCGCAACGAGCTTGAAGGTACTTTTTTAGGAATTTTTTAGTTTTTGAGTTCTCTTTTTAATTTAAACGCTATACCTTTTGAACCAGATAAAGTATTTGCAAAAATTAAATTGCATTTTGTTAGGAATATTTTGAGCCATGTTTTGCATTAATAATAATTAATATACTTTTTGCCAATTTTTTTAGCAGCACTTTAAACTTAAAAATTTGTTAATTTTTTGAGGTGTTTGCACTTTCAATAATCGATTTTTTTTTATTTTGCTCTAACAAATTTTTTTAAACATTTTTATATTTTTATGCATTAATTTATCTTTAAAATAATTTCAATAACTAAGATATTAGTAACACTTACTCACTAAAAACTATTAAGTATAATTAAATTAGACTCAAAAAAAAAATTAATTTTAGTGTTTTCAAGGCATTCAAATAAGATATCTTAATGGGATGACGTAAGGTACCACTTTTTTTTATAAAATCATTAGTTCCTAATCTTCTTAATAAAACAACATTCGTTGCAATATCGAAATTTTTGCACTTCATGTTATTTTTGGCAAAATAGGTTTACAGATAGTTTTCATAGATCTTCTAAAAAACTAAAAAAAAAAATTTAGTCAAAAATAAACTAAAATAGCCATTTTGGATGTATTCGTTACTGCTGATTCTAAATTCGGTCTCAAAATTGCTCTATCTTGTACGGTTAAGGAGATATTCAAACATAAAAGTATCAAAAACACCGTTTTTGCTCTTTTTAAAGTGATATTATAAGTCAAGGTTACTTTCAGCCACAAAAAATGGTATTGTCTTTAAAAGTGCCAGTTTGTTTCTTTAAAATCCAATTTAAACTATACCGATATCTTTTTTATTCTCGGAGTTATCCTAACTTAAAAAGTTGGAAAAGTGCAAAAAAAACGTTTTTTTATTATTTCTGCTTACGATATTTCAGAGGAACAAAGAGATATCGATTTAATTTAAATTGGGTTTTCAAGAAAAATACCGTCACTTTTATTTTCAATACCAAGCTGAAAGTTACCATGTCGTTATATAACAGCTTCAAAATTATCAAAAACGGTGTTTTTTGCTTTTTTAGGTTAGGATATCTCTAAAACCGTACAAGATAGAGCAATTCTGAGACCGGATTTAGAATTTTCATGAACAAATACATCACAAATGACTATTGTTGTTTCTCTTTCACCATGAAAATTTTAAACTCGAAGTTTTTTTTTTGGCCAAATTTGATTAAACTTTACGGTTTTTAGCAAGTAAAGTGAAGCTGGTGGCTTAGTTGTTGGAGTCAGTTGATAGATAAATTAATGCGTAAAAAAATAGAAACATAAAAAAAAAACGCTAGAGCAAAATAAGAAAAAAATCGGTTCTTGAAAGCGCAAATACATCAAAAAAATAACATATTTTGAAGTTTAAAGTGCTGCTAAAAAAAATTGGGAAAGAGAACATTAATTATTATTAATGCAAAAAATGGCCCAAAATATTCTTAACAAAATGCAATTTAATTTTTGCAAATACCTTATCTGATTCAAAAGATATAGCGTTTAAATTAAAAATAGTACTCAAAAACTCAAAAATTCCTAAAAAAGTACCTTCAAGCTCGTTGCGGAATATCTAAACGCAATTTTTTTTTGGTTTCAAAGCATTTTTTGTAATCAGCAGGATCCAAGGATTCAGAAAAGTCGCGCGCACTTTTGGTTTTTCCATACAAAATTTGAACCACTCTAATATGCTGCCGTCTAAAGTGCTGAACACATTCGGTGCGAGCTGCGAGTGCGAGAGAAACCCGACCGAGATAGCACGATTTTCTCTACATGTTAGAGTAAGATACAAAATTGAGCTTTTATTAAACGTCATTTATAAAAGCTCTCGCAGTGCGATTGAACTGATTCTATTTTTCTGACGATTTTTAAAAAAGAAGAACAAGACCAAACAGAAAAATTTAAATTTATTATTTTCAACTGAATTTTTTAATTTCAATTTGAAGTTTAAATAATTTTGAAAACAAATACGTTTTTATTTTTCGTTTTTTTGTTTTCATTTGTTTTCAATTTTCATAAAAAAAACTTACTCGCAACGAGTTGATTGTGTTTTTACGCACGAGAAAAAGCTCAAAAAATCGTTTGAGCAAAAGCTATTTTCTCTCGCACTCGCAGCTCGCACCGAATGTGTTCAGGGCTTAAAACATAGCTATTGTTTCAAACAACAAACAATTTTTTTGTTTGAAATTTTAACCTACAATACACATCACGATCGTAGCAAGCCAAGTGCTTTGCATTAAAAAATTAAAAAAAAAAAAAATTAATATAAAAATCTTGAAAATTTCTAAAATTAAAAAAAAAAAAAAAGGAATTTTGGAGAAACGGCTGTAATTGGGCAGTGCCTTTGTCCTTTTGTTTCTGCATATTGGTGAGTTTTAGTGAGTTTGATTTTAGTGTTTCTTTTCTTGTGTTTTTAATTTTTTCTTTTATATACATAAGTTCGTTCAATAAATTATGGGGGACGCGGCGTCGCCCTTAATAAATGCCGAACTTTTTGAAAATTTTTGCATAGCTAATGGGTATTCGCCTTTAGATCCAACAAAGAGGAAAAGTTCTTTGACCATGGATAATAATAAAAAACCAAATGTGTGTGATTCCTCCAATGTTCCAATGGTGCAGGATTCTCTTTCAACTCCGAGCTTCCCTTTTTCGCAAGATAATATAGATAATTTTGAGATGGGCAAGTCCATGGAGCGAGTTGCTCAAATTCATCCTCAGGCTCTAACTATTTCTCCCTTTCAAAACAATGAAAAAGATAATAGTTCTATTGCGTTCACTTCTAATCAAGCTTTTGCTCATTCTTCTAACACAAATATTCCATCTAATCAATATAATACTCAGTCTTCTAGTCATACCTCTTCGCCAACAAGTACAATTAAAATAAAAGCAAATTACCCTGATAACCATGAGGGTGATTTCTTTGTCCTTTTGGATGCGAGCAGAGCCTCTCAATCCAATAAATTTTTAAATGAACTTTTTCTTTTTGAAAAAATAAAACACCTTAATGTTAATGGTATTACTCTAATTAAAGCTATCGGCAGATCTTTATTTAGACTTAAATTTGATTCAGCGGTTAGTGCTAATTTCTTTGTTAATCTTAATATGTCTAGTTTAGGTTTAAATGCTTTTATCCCTGACTCATTTATTTTTAATTATGGTGTTATCAGAAACATCCCTTTGGAACTTTCTGATGAGTTCATTTTTAAAAACATCATCTCTGAAATTCCTTTGATTAATGTTAGTCGTTTTTTGAGGAAAAATTCTGAGGGCACTTTATCCCCTACCTATTCTGTCAAACTTGCTTTCAATTCTAAAGTTATCCCTAATAATATTAAACTTAATTACTCAGTCATTCCTGTCGATATTTTTTTCATGCCGGTAAGGCAATGTAAAAACTGTGGTCGTCTTGGCCATTCTGCTATGTCTTGCAGATCGAAAAAACGATGCATGAAGTGTGGCTCAGATAGTTGCCCAGGGGATTGCACCATTTCTAAATGTGTATTATGCAATAATACAGATCACTCTGCTTCTGACAAAAACTCTTGTACAAAATGGATCTCTGAAACTGAAATTTCCAAAATTATGTCGATTAAGAAAATTTCCCGTAAAGAAGTCATTTCAAATTATCCTGTCAATAGATTCGATTTATTGAAAGATTATGACAAGGAGTTTCCTGAAATGAAATCGTCTGCCAAAGTTAAAAATCCTGACTTCGAAATAAACAAAATTTTAACAAAAAATAAGACTAAATTTAGCAAAATTCTGCAACCACCCAGACCTACTGTAATTAAATCCAATTTTACAACTGGAGAACAAATTAATATTGTTCCTTCTAAGCCTGTTTACCTCCACAGTAGTTTTCAAAAGGTCTCAGAATTTGAAAAACTTATAAAAGAAATGACCAAATTTGTTACCGATGTCTTTAATAAAGATAACAACGAATCCTGCTTATCTGCTATTAATCATTTTTCAAAAAGAATTAATAACTTCTTTTTAGACTTTGACAGTGCATATATATCTAACAATTCTAGTACTTCGAACCCTAATAGTGAAAAAGTTTAATGAAAATTTTACAATATAATTGTCAAAGCTTTAAATCCAATAAAAACAATATTGAATTCTATATCAATAATTACAACATTGATGTATGTATTCTGTCCGAAATTTTTTCAATTGATGACAATGATCCTTATCTTAAACTTCTAAATTTCAACATTTTGCACAAAATCCGCCCTGATGGATATGGAGGTGTAGCTATCTGTTTTAATAAATCAATTACGTTCAAAAAAATTCCTTATTCCTCGAATTTTGATATTATAATTGCCTCTACACTTAATCTTCATCCAAATTTTACTTTAGTGTCTGTCTACTTTCCTCCTAACCTCTCTCAAACTAATTTTAATTCGGAAATCAACAGGCTTCTTAACTTTATTGCTCCTTTACCTAACACTATTCTTGCTGGTGACTTTAATGCTCGTCTATGTCTCTGGGGTGATTATGTTGATTCTCCGAGAGGAAAATCCCTTTTTGACTCTGTAAATAAATCTAATTTTGTGTGTCTTAACAATGGCAATTTTACCTTCAAACAAAACATTCAAAGTTCTAGAGGCTCGGTTCTTGATCTTTCTTTCTCTAATTGTCATTTCAATATCATTTGGGAGACTTGCCCTTTTTGGCTCAAAGGCAGTCATCATTTTCCTATCATCCTCACCTTTGACAATGTTAAAACTTCTCCTAATAAGTTTATTTCTAAAAAGAAACTTTTTTCGGATCTAAACAATTTGGTTCTTAGTCCTGATATTAATTCTATTCAATCTGAAATTTCATCTTCTATTGACAAAGCTACCATTGTTGTTAAAAAATCCAATTTTTCTCCAAAATTTTGGTGGAATAATAACCTCTCCAAACTTTTTCGTTTAATGGTAGCTGCTAGGAAAAAAGCCACCAAATTTCCTTCTACAATTAATCTTCATTCTTATGCCATTTCGCTTAAAAACTGGAATTTAGAGGTTAAAAATGCCAAATCCATCTCGTTTAAGCAGAAGATAAATGAACTTAATGGTTCCCCTCAAACCAAGTCTGCATGGAGATTTGTAAACAGTTTAAAAGGTTCTTCAATTCCTTTTTCCAAATGGAATTCAGATAATAACCTATTGTATCTTCAACTTCTTAAAAATCATGTTCCATTAAACTCATCCTTTGTTTTTTCAAAATTACCCTTTTCCAATACGGACTCGTTTTTTTCTTATGATGATCTTTCTAATGTTTTACTTAATAAGAAACAATCATCTTCTGGAGGTTTAGACAGAATCACGTACTCTATGCTAAAAGCTCTCTCAGTTGATGCTAAAAAATCCCTCCTCAAAGCTTTCAATTGTAATTTTTCCAAATGCCTAATTGAAGATTCTTGGAGATTAATCAAAATTGTACCTATTCCTAAAAAGTCTTGTGATCTTGATGACTACAGAAATTTTCGTCCTATTGCACTTATCTCTGTTCTAGTCAAAACTATAAATCTGATGGTTAAAGAAAAACTCACTTCCTTCATTCAAACTAATGATATTCTTCCTATGCGCACTTTTGCTTATCGAAAGCATTTTTCTTCTTCTATGTGCATTAATGAAATTCTTCACAGAGTTTCATATCTCAAATCTAATAAGTTTAATGTTGTTATGTGTACTATTGACATTAGTAAAGCACATGATTGCGTCAACATTTCTATCCTCTTAAAGATTCTTAAATCTTACAATATTGACACTAATATTACAAATTGGATAATTAATTTTCTACCCAAAAGGACCCTATGTCTTGGAAATGAGAGAATTACTGTTGCTAATGGTCTTCCTCAAGGCAGCTGCCTTAGTCCCATACTATTCAATCTGTATACTGCTTCTCTTCACTCTATTGAAGACTCCAACACTCTCCTTTTTCAATTTGCAGATGACTTCGTCATTCTTTCTTTTGCGAAAAGTTTTGATCTTGCTGTCAAAAACCTCGCTATTAAAATTTCTAAATTTTATAGTTCTTGTAAGGCTAAAAATCTATCCTTTAATATTGATAAAACTAAATCACTTTATTTTGCCAAAGGAAGCAGGAAACAAATAAAACTAATTTTCAATAATCATAACATTCAACAAGTTGCATCTTTCAAATTTCTAGGTAGGTACATCTCTGACAGTCTTTCTGTTTCTGAACATTATGCGAAGATTATTAAAGATTCTTACAAAGCCTCTAATCTTCTCAAGATGCTTTCCACCATCAAAGGTGGATTGAATCCCAAAATAAGTCTTGTATATTATAGAAGTTTTTTAAGAAGTAAAATTGAATATGCTCGAACTTCATCAGCTCATGCTCCTCAATCCATCAATAAAAAAATTTGCACTTTTCAAAATTCTGCACTTAGGAGATGCCTTGGTCTGACTCCATCAACTCCAGTTCAAATTATTTATGCTCTTGCTAATGAATTTCCTCCCCATCTGCGAGCCATTTTACTCACTGCCAAGGAAATTATCAAAATTTCACTCTTCAACCCTTCGCTTTTTGAGCTTATTTCCGAAACTATAGCTAATTCCAGTTAAAGTTTCGTCTTCCAAAAATTTCAATCAATTTTTTGCAATCTCGTCAAACCTTTTTCACCCACTGTGATCTCTAAAAAATCTAAGGTCTTAATTGATAAATTTCCTAACAAAAAACAGGACACTTCTAACGAAATTTTCAAAACTTTCTTTGCTGAAAAACTCCACACTTACATCTCTGAAAAATTTTCTGTTTTTGCGACTGATGCATCTATTTCTGGCAATCTGACTGGGGTTGCAGTCTTCAATATTAAGTGTAACCAATTTTTTCTCTTTAGAATTAATTTCAAATTATCTTCCTTATCTGGTGAATTGTGTGCTATTAAAAAAGCTATCGAAATTGCAATTGAGGATAATTTGGAAAATATCGCGATTTTTACTGACAGTTTGAATGCTTGCATTCTTCTTAAAAAAGACTATTCTGAAAATTTCCTTGTTTTTGAAATTATGAATCTCATTGAAAACTCCTCTATTAAAAATATTCACTTTATCTGGGTTCCCAGCCATGTTGGTATCTCATTTAATGAGAATGTTGATTATATGGCTAAAGCTGCTGTTGACAATGGCGCTCCCCTTAGACTAAGACTATCTGCTAAAGATGCTATATCTTCTATTGCTAATTCTTTATGGATTGAATGGAATGCTGATTTCATTGATGTCTCTAGGACTAAGGGAAAATTTTTTCACAGCATTTTCCCTAATATCTCAACTAAACCGTGGTATCATCGAGCTGTTCTTGATCCACAGGACTTAAAAGCTATAAACAGATTGCTTGCTGGACATGCCTATGACAAAAAATATCTTCATCTGATAAGGGCTATTGATTCAGATCTTTGTGACTGTTGTAATGTTGTTGAGGATTCGCAGCACTTGATTTTTGATTGCTCCAAGTTTAATAATATTCGATCTAAATTTAACTTTTTCTCTGATTTCTCCAATCTCTCTGATCCTCTACGCACACAAGACTTGAACTTATACACTTATTTAATCAAATTCATTAAAGAAGCCAATATTCATGATTTAATTTAACTTTACTTTTTAATATTATTTTGTTTACTTTTAAACTTTTACGAAGCTTCTCCTTTTCTATAAATCTTATTCCTATTACTTGCATTATTATTAAATTATTGGAATCATATCTTCGATACAACCTGTTATTTTGGATACACCCTGGTCTTTTGGATTTTAACCACTAATTCAAATTCCACCTGATATTTTGGATACTTCCTGATAAATTGGATACAACCTAATGCTTTGGATACAACCTGGCGATATGATCATTTATGTTCAGCCAACCTAAATCAACAATCAAAAAAAAAAAAAAAAAATTTTAACCTAAAATGGCTTTGCCGGCAGTGCAATGCAGCACTCTAGCGCTTTATAAATATGTATCAGCGCATTGTTCGATATCAGCGAATTAATCGAATGCATCGCTGCTTTCCCATCACTATTAAAAATTACGCCAAATTAAAAGGACGCCATATAAAAGAAGTAAATTGTGCTTTAAAATATTTAAAAAATACACTAAAAACTGTACAAATCTGCATAAATATGAGAAACGATCCAGCATGGAATATACAGTTGGTGCAACTTGTTGAAAAACATCCAATTATTTGGAATACGAAATTACTGAAATACGGGAATAGACCTGAGACAGAAAAAGCTTGGAATACCATTGCAAAGCAACTAAATGAAACAAGTTAGTATTAATCTTCGGCATAATATTTTATCATAAATTATATGAACTTAATGCGGATTTGAGGTAGTTTGCATAGGATCCCTGAAATGGTCAAAATCCTGTTTGTCGGAAAGTGTTTCTGTAATTGTTCAGTTATGTGCATAGCATGTCTGTGTTTGTGCATAGAGTTTGCGGCCAACTCGGAGTTCGTGCTCTTACGTATCGAAAAATACGGAGAAATTATATTGTGGATGCTTTTCACCGCGCTTTAAGAAAATTGAAATCTTTAGTTCGAAGCAGACTCAGCTTTCTGACTTCCGGGGTTGGAAGTTTACTTTAGTACCACCTAAGCGATAATCAAAAAGTGTGACTCGGATTCGTTTCGTAGATATAGCCATCGGAAATTTCGTATATAGCTTCTATATACACCGCTATAAGGTAGGCACCTTTGGATGGACATCGAAAATATATATATATTTTTTATTTAACGTTGCTTTGTCGTCACTTGGGGGAAAACCAGGACTTGAAGACTTATTTGACCACCAAGTCGTAGACTCAAATCGCCATCACCAATTATATTTCCATTTTGGAAATGAATAGTTAATATATAATTTTTGTATATATTCGTTCTATTTCAGTTTATTTTTTGACCCTACTGTACATTTGACAACCTTGGAAAAGGCATCCGAAACGGTTCTGACGCTAAGATTCGCGCGACTACACACGAAAACACGTCTGCACTCGACCGCGGACAAAACGAAAGACCATAGTAAATATTGGTTTCAACTGGAGTATGTACATTAGACCGGGTAGATCTCCAAACAAAAAAATTGGAAAAACCGCCCTTATTTAAAAGAGTACCTAGGAAAGAAACCTCTCTAAATTGCCACCAGAACAGCGTGCTAGATTTTTTCGCTCCCAAAACTGAATTTGGCTCAAATTAACCTTACTAAATAAATTTAAAATACATCAATATGCAAATCGTTACCAGATTGAATCGTAATGGAAAAAATGTCACGATCATATTGTCACGTATCGATTCAGATTATGATCAAAACAAAGAATAGTACAGAAGATATTTGAATCAAACAAAATGCATTATATAGTCGCACTAAAAAACTGACTTTGAATAGACTCGGAAACTACTTCTATATTTGTCACGTTCGTTTCGTGTTTTTTTTTTTTTTGCGTGTATCTTGGAAACAGGACTTCGGCTTTTATTAACTTTGGCACTAATTATTTTGCTAACTAAGAGTTAAAACTAAAATAAAAATATGTTTTACTTACACTTTTTTTGCACTTTAAATATGTGTGACGCTCACGTTTGTCACTTGGGAAATGCCCATATCTTTTTTACACCAAGTTTATTTTATGATAGTTCTAACAAAGAATATCTAATCAAGAAGTGTCGCTCGAATCCCGTTACGGGTATATAGCCATCGTAAGATCCGGATATAGATTTTAGAAAAATCTTTGGAAATCCTTGGAAGGGGGAGCATTTCCAACAGGGATACTTTTTAACACAATGCAACCTTGGTTTTCCAATATCGTTGAAAGTTTTTCCCGTTTTTTCATTTTTGCATTAAAATTTGACAGCTAAGGCTAAAAAAAGAATTTAAATCTAAGCAATAGCATCTGATTAAAAGTGAAGTTTATTTGTGCAGTTTGTGAAAATTCTTTGCAAGTATATTTTAGTGCTTTGCTTTTTTGAATACAAAACGCGTTTTTGTGTATAGTAACCTAACCTAAGGTCTATTAACAAAATTTAAAAGGTTGTTTCCGTTTATGGTTGTGTAACGTGATGATTTGATTTAAAATTAAAATAAGTGAAAAAATCCAAACAGTACCATAATAGGGATCTAAACATAACATTGCGGAGGGAAGTGGCGGAGAAAATGACATCAACAGGTAATTAATTTTCAAATGAAGTATTTATGACTCAAGTGTATTTTAGCTCCCGAACACAAAGAATTTGTACTCAAAGTTTTCATGGATCTGGATATGGATTTTTAAAAAAAAAAAGAATTGGTTATAAATGAAAGGTGTTTTATCAAGCGGATAAAGGCTTTATGAAAATCGTTATAAACTAGAAACTCTTGCATTGATTAAAAAAAACAAAGGTTCTAAATAAAATATATTTAGCAATTATTTGTAAAAACCCAGCCTTTCACTCCTAAAAAAAAAAACATAATTCGCTTCGGGGGCTAAAATAAACTTGTTTTACATATATGATCTTTAATTGTTATAGTTAATTTATTTTTGTTAAGTATTTAAACGATTAAAACATTGTAAAATTTCGTACATTGCGAATTTCGTAAGCTGCATCAGTAGACCTATAGAGGCATCGTGGTCTATTTTAAACTTGTATACTGTCAGTGGTTTCCGAAAAATATGTTGTATCAAACGAGATAAATGTTGTCCTAAAAATGGTCTCATCAAACAGTTCTTTAAAGGATATGCTGCGTCTCTGCGGAGGAACATTACAAGTACCATGTTCGAGATGATGTACAATGATGTGTTTGTAAATATTCCGTCACTTTGTTTTCTGTAGCTTCCGACATGAACACTTATAAATCTGTAATTTGCAGCAAACAAGCCTTGTAATACTATCGAAAAGTACTGTTTGTAATTCAAATGAAAGGATTCAGAACATTTAATTCTAACATGGCTCTGATACAATTAGGAAATTTCCATTTCGTATTATAAAACTTCTGAGAAATTGATAAGAACATAGATTCAGTTGGAAAAGGCATATGTTTTTCGTACGAAGAATCCCATATAGCCTTAAAGGTTTCATAAACAGCTTGTCTAATTGCTGTGTGGGACAGTCGCAATGAGATAGCCAAAAAACTAAAAGAAACGCCAGGCGCGTGGAGAGTTAAATATAACTCGTTTAGTTTTTCCCATTTACATATGTATCAATAAAACATAAAATATTTTCTACACATAATAACTACTTTTTATCTGTGTTTCATTGCAGATTATTTTGTGGTCCGTCAGAAATGGAGGGGACTAAGAGACACTTTTAGAAAAGAACTTACTAAGTTACAGGAAAAAAGAAGTGGTTATGGTGGCGAGGAAGTATCCCCCAGATGGCAATTTTTTGACAGGTTGCTTTTTGTTAAAGACCATTTTATGCCCAGAAAAGAAAATGGAAATATTTCATACATTAAAAAAAAAGATGTTACTTATGATGAGTTGGAAGAACCACCAGAAGAAGAAACAATATTGGGAATGGAAAGAGAATCTCCTTCTGTTAAACGGCCTAAGAGAATTAAACGCCCTTCATTTAAGACCGATCCACTGGAGGCCAGTACTACATTAAAAAGAAATAAAAGTGTTAAAAATAGCAAAATGCAAAAATTACGGGCTGTAGAAGAAGAGAAATTGAAGAAATTACAGGCTGTAGAAGAAGAGAAATGGAAGAAATTACAAGCTGTAGAAGAAGAGAAATTGAAGAAATTACGGGCTGTAGAAGATAAGAAATTGAAGAAATTACTGGCTGTAGAAGAAGAGAAATTGAAGAAAATACAAAACAATTCTGAACAAAACAAGCAACACCAAGATGATGACCACTATTTCGCTCTAAGTCTTGTTCCATACATTAAGCAACTTCCAACGCACAGGAAGTTATTTATAAGGACAAAATTTCAGGAATTGTTAATGCGGGAACATGAAAGATTATGTAAAAGAAAAGGAAAAGGTATTTCCAAATCTCGAAAAACCTCCAGTCAATATACGCGAGATGCAACGCCACCACCAGCTTTTAATTGCACTTCACCAGAGTTTTTAGATGAAGACGATGATGAATATACAATAACGTATGTAGATGTAGAAACATCAGCAAAATATTCTCCAAAAACATGATCAAATTAATTTTACGAGTTCCAACTTGAATATTAATATGAACGATAGACTAGTTAAAAGTTAAAGTTGCTCGGAGTTTTCTCCGTCGAAAAAAAGCTTCGTTATGGTGTAAGTAAGCACCATGTATATTTTGGTTCATTGCAGAGAACATTTGATGTACCCAAAACCATTTTGAAAAATGAAAAATTCTTCTAGAAATGGAAAATATTTTTAGATTTAAAATATAAATTTTTCAAAGTTTTCTATAGATTTTGAGCCGCTGACTCTGAATCTGGAATTTATTTCTTTGTAAATTCTGTTTTTTTTGGAGGTATTGCCCAATTAAAGTCGAAAATTTAGATTTTAAGAGTATAATTTTATATTTTTAATTTTCCACCGAGACATAAATTTCAGATTTGGATTCAGCGGCTCCAAACCCATATAAATCTTTTAAATCCAAAAAATGTTTTCCATTTCTAGGAGCATTTTCAGTTTTCGAAATGGCTTCTCGATCGAAATTTACATCGTGCTTACTTACAGTATAACGAAACATTTTTTAGCCGGGGAACGAAATTCCAAGCATCTTAAATTCTTCCCATACAAGTCTAATGCGCATGCATAGATAAAGTATATATGTACATTGTAATAAGATATTTTAAATAAATATGTGTTGGCTTAAGTATACTTTACGAATAATTCGTTTTTTTTTTAACCAAATTTTTATACCCTACATAATTCACATTTTTATCTCCATGGATGGTGGAGCAAAAGAGGATATCAACTCAAGAATAGCAAAAGCAAAAGGCGCGTTTGCTCAACTGAACAAAATATGGTCTTCATCCGTTATATCCACCAAAACGAGAGTGCGCATTTTTGATTCGAATGTGAAATCGGTTTTGTTATATGGGTGCGAAACATGGCTTGTTACTGAACAACTAACAAACAAGCTGCAAGTATTCGTCAACAAATGCTTAAGGCGTATATTAAAGGTTTGGTGGCCTCGCACTATATCAAATGCCGAGCTACATCAAAAATGCAAACAGAAGGCTATAGCAAACGAGATCAAGCTGCGCAAATGGGGATGGATTGGTCACACTCTCCGGAAACCACACAGCGAAGTTTGTCGCCAGGCCCTTGAGTGGAATCCACAAGGCAGTAGAGGACGTGGTAGACCCAAAACCAACTGGAAAAGGTCGTTGGAAAAGGAAATCCAAGAATCGGGAAAATCGTGGCAAGAGATCAAAGTCATCGCAAGGGATCGTGACAAATGGAGAGATTTCATATTGGCCCTATGCTCCTCCTAGGAGTTAAAGGAGAATACATACATAATTCACAGTGACATTTCGTTTGTAACGCTGAGAAGTAGGCGTGGCAGGTATTGAAAGTATATATATTCTTTATCAGCACCACGTGAGTCCCTTTAGCATTGTTGGTTTGAGCTTACTGAAGTAAAAACACCAACAAAATTACAAGAACAAGTCAAAATTCATAAAGGAAAACGAAAAACCTATCGCAAGGCTGATTTCTTTACGTTTTAATGATCGTCACAATCATATCATCCGACGAATTTGCCGGCATCCAGAAGAACTTGACAAGCATGCTATATTTAACCTTTTGCATAGATCTATTGAGAATCACAGCAAAAAGTAAATACAGCACTTGCAAAAAATATATTTTTTTGTTTTCTGGCTGGCTGTCTGTAAATATATTTTTCTCGGCAAAACAGAATGATAATTCGATAAAAATTGGTATACTGCTTTCATCGTAAAATTTAGCTCTGGCAATTGAAAATCCGTAAAAACGCTAACGAAATTACAAGAACAAGTCAAAATTCATAAAGAAAAACAAAGAACCTGTTGCAAGGCTGATTTCGTTACGTTTCAATGATCATCACAATCATATCATCAGACGAATTTGCCGGCATCCAGAAGAACTTGACAAGCATACTATTTTAAACCTTTTGCATAGATCTATTGAGAATCACAGCAAAAAGTAAATACAGTACTTGCCTGTGAAGATATTTTTCACGGCAAAAATAAGAAATATAATTAGATAAAAATTGGTATACTGCTTTCATCGTAAAATGTAGCTCTGGTAATTGAAAATTAGTGAAATCGGTTTACGGACCCGCCTACCGTCCATACGACAAAAAAAATTTTAAAACGCAATACGGTGGCTAAATATTCAAAATGCTACAGTATAGAATATTTCATTTTTGGCTAGGCTAGAGACAACACTCCTACTATTTTTTTTTTATCAAGATCTTAATTTCAAAGAATAATATGTTATCGAAATGTGTCGCTCGGATCCAGTTTCAGAGGTATATTTTCGTATCCAGTGTTACCTTAGCCTTATTTTGTTAACTATAACTATTCGCATTAAATTGCATTTTATATAACTGACAAATTTTTTTCTTTGCTTTTATAGCTGCAACATGCAATGACAAATGGAAAGTTCTTAGAGGGGGCTTCAGTAGAGCCCTTAAAAACAATCCTCAATATTATCTTGCAAAATATATGATGTTTTTGAAACCACATATGACCACAGTTCAACGTAAACAAGTGGGTTCGCGAACGAATGACAATGAAAACTACTCCTCCGAGGATGGTGATGGAGATATCGCCGACGAATCACTTGACCAAAACAATTACGTTGACATAGTTGAGAATGAGTATAAAGATATAGACCTATTGCCAGAAGACACAGTAGAAGATGTAGCAACTTCGGAACATAATGATAATGAAAATGCTGAACGAAATCCCAAAAAACGGAAATCAGATTTTGAAGAGTCTTTTGTGGAGTATGTGAATTTATTGAAACAAACAAAAATGGATCCGGATCTTGAGAATCCAGATTTTGTATTTTTCAAAAGTTTACTACCCGACATTGAGAAACTGGATAATTCAGATAAAATGAAATTTAAAATGTCTGTTATGGAAACTTTAAATGATATGCTTTATAATAAAGAGCCAATGTCGGATTAAATTTAATTTTAATGACACAACAATTGAAATGTAAAATGTTTATGCATGTTAAAATATAAAATAAAAAAGTATAAATATAAATAATATTACTTTCTTATAAATATCCCCAGGGGGGAATTACAATACAAACATAAGTGGGAAGAAAGTTTAATGGAACGCATGCATGACTCTTTCGAAGAAATTTGTTCCACTTATGATTTGTAGAATAAAACGCGTTCAAACAATTTTTGAGCCTTCCTTTAGCCTATGACCTAGCATTTTCCGCTACACTAAATATTTAGCTTAAAACGAATCGATCAGTTAGTGTCCGAGTCCATAATGAACAAATAGACAAAGAAACGAACAAAATCTCATTTTTATATAGTAGGTGATTTTTATAATTCAAGCCTCTTTTATTTGTAATTCGTTATCTATTTTGTAGGTGAGTTTTGCACTGAAAAATGGCAGTTGCTTAGGAGGAGCTTAAGAAGAGCCTGGCGTTGCAAAACTACATATTATCTCTCAGATCATATGCATTTTGTATTCCCTTACTGTACATCAAAGGAGGATCGTAATGAGAGCATAGAAGAAGAATCTTTGGAATATGACGAAAATGAGGACGATATAATTAAAGAAATAATGGCTGAAGATGATTACTACGAGACCAGTGAAAATGAATATAAAATGATAGAATTTTTACCCGAAGAAGATAACATTCAAGAAGCGCAAACATTAGATGCCGAAACTTTAAAACACGAAATAACATCATATGAATTGAATCCTAACGGTGGACAATCCCGAAAGAGAAAGGGAGCATTTGAAAAATCTTTTGAAGAGTACGTTAATATAAAAAAGCAAGCAAAATTGGAAAAAACGCGTGAAAATCCAGATGTAAAATTTTTTAAAAGTTTACTACCAGATGTATCACAACTTGAGGATGCTGATAAGTTAAAATTCAAAATGACAATTTTAAAATTGCTGCATAATTTGCTATATGCTAAAGAATAAAAAAGTTAAATTTCAATTTCAATATTCATCAATATACCAAGTTTCATAACGGTAGATGCAAATGTATTATAAAGTTTTATTTGATTTGGAAAAAGGTTAATTTGATCGGAAAAAGTTGAATTTGATATGGAAAAAGTTAACATGACGTCTAGCAAAAATTTTATTTTCATTTGAAATGTTTTTTCTTTTGTATGTTTTCCAAAATAGATAAATGAAAAAACGCATAATTTTCATGACAGAGCTATCACAGGCAATATAAATGCATTTGAAGACTGCAATTTAAGCTACAGATTGCAGGCACGGCCTGTACGCCGTCCACACGTTCCAACTTGCCTGCGCAAGCTTAGTTTGCACAAAAAAATCTTTGGATATTCAAAGAAAGCACAGGCCGCACTTTGACTTTTGCTGTCCACACGTTCAGATTTACCTGCACAAACCAGTTTGCGCAGGTAACTCTTGAGGTAATACTGTGCGTGTGGACGGCCCTTTAACCATCCCTGTCTGATTTGTGACAAGAAAAAAACTTCTAGCGAAATGTTTTTATGACCTTCTGAACGAGGCAAACCAAAATCTGACAACTTGTGAAAATTATTAAAAAAGGTTATTAGCAACGTATTTAGAAAAAATAAAGAAAAGAAAAGAATCATCCTTAACATAGCGGTTTTTAAATAATTGTTGGTGATCCGGTAGATACGTGGCATTACATATATGTTTGAATGCATTTATATTCAGAGTGCAGAATATGTATTTATATTCATAGAACTAAAATTTGTAGTTAAAAGTATTTTTAAACGTTAACGTTTTTTTCCGTGAGCGTAGACTATAAAAGCGGTTCATTTTCATTTCATTGTCACACTTGGCACTGTGATGCCGAAACGAAAGGAACCCTGCAACAATAACAACAAAGAGCAAGTGCAAAATTTTGTCATCAAGAAGGCACTCTATTCAACATGTAAAAATGTGGACGTATTCAATAAGATTCAACGCGATGTTGCCGAAATGTCAGCGCTCTTTGTCGAAGTTTCAAGGTGAAATTGATTTTATTTTTGTGTTGTCGAAATGTTGTCGCAATGGCATTTATTGATTTTACTGTACATACATTTGTAGGTACATTCATTTTACTTTGATGAAAAAATGGACTGTTGGTGACTTTTCTGAAATCAAATTTGCCGATTACTACTATCATCTCATGCAAAAAAAGAAGCCCAAATACATTGTAGACGCTACATATGCATCATTGAGGCAACATTTGCCACTCTACGACAGCTCATATAGATCGAATCTCTTCATAGATTCCGCTAACCAGTACAGTACACTATTTCACAACAACATATGGATGTACGCGTATTCAAGGCTGCGTAGATTTTTCAGCAAATTCACACAAGACCACTCAAAAATATACAATACTCTTCGTTATTTATTCAGCGAGGACAACGAGTTGGACCAAAAGTCACGAGATCCCGATTTGGATTTGCTGCTTCACATGACCGAGGAATTGCAATGGCGTGGCGAAAAATTTGCAAAGTTGCAAAATAAAAAAAATTACTGGGCTTCGATAAAAATATTTTTCAATCTCCAACGCTTCAACGAGCGCAACAATTACAAAAACTTTTCAATGATACCCATTTTCAAACACGGCGCACACCATATTCGCTATGATTCTTTTGCTTATTTCAATTTACTTTGTTCCTTAAAATTATTCAAGGGCACATGGAAGGATTTCAACCGTGAGGAATATTGGTGTAAATACTTTAAACTACCGAAAAGCCAATTTGCTTTTTCACTGCAGACCGATGGTGTATCAGTTTCATTCCTGATGCAAAAGCCCAATTCTAAAACAATGGTAAAGACAAAGTGTGTGTTAAAGAAAAAGAAGGAAAAAAACAAAATGACAAGTTGCAAACAAACGGATTATTTTTCAGCGACAAAATTGGAGAAAATTAGATGCACCAAATATATAAACAAAATTGGTCTAGATCCGGGGCTTCGGTTGCTCTACGGTGGTGTGCGTAATGGGAAACCGATAAAATTGAAAAGTTCGACATTTCATCACATGAGCGGGTTTTATTCACGTAAATACAAACTTTCAAAAATTACTTCAAAATGTCCGCCAAATACAAAATTTTCTTCCAATTCAATCAACGATCTTGACGAATATATTCGGTACGAGTTGGAAATTTTTCAAGAGAAACAAAAAATTTTTAGTCAACGAAAAGTCACGCGATTAAAATTAAAAAAGTTCATACAAGTTGAAAAAACCTGTCAGCGGTTGACAAATGAACTTGCGGGAGATGTAGCAGAACAAACTTTAATTTGCATTGGGTCTACGGAAATATCATCAAATTCACCAATTCGCGGTTACATACGAACACCACATCGTAAATTCATACAAGCACTAAAAGAGCGAAGAAATGTCGATATCATATTCATCAATGAATTCAGGACAACAAAGTTGTGCGCAAACTGCAAATCACCCGAAAATAAAACATCTCAGTCCCCACACAGGTATCAATTTTGTCCAAATTGCAATACTTGTTGGAACCGAGATGTTAATGCCGGTGTAAATATATTGTACCTGGGCGACTGCATAATTAGTGGGACACAAAAACACGAAAATTTCCAAAAATACAAAAGTAGCACTATTGCTCCTACCGAGGAAAATGTGTCTACTTGACCGTTTCTCTTTTTGATCAAAAGGAAAAATGGTTTAACTCTGCTCGGATTCAGATAACACAACTGTGTATGACGGGTCTGAAAGGGTTACCAGATGTATGTTTATTATCAGATGCTGATAAGTTAAAATTCAAAATGACAGTTTTAAAATTGCTGCATAATTTGCTGTATGCTAAATAATAAAAAAGTTAAATACATATATGGGCAATTCACAAGGTATTGTAAAAAATATTATATTTTAGTGTAAAATTTTACAACTGTGCGTGCTATGTTTATGGTCTGTCGTAAGGCACCAGTTGGTTTTTCTCTTGTTTCCAACAATAACATTTTTAAACCAATTTGAAAACTTAAATCAATACGACTTTACGACAGTTGCAACACCTTGTGAATTGCCCAATTATAAATAAATGTAGTTTTGTGTTTATTTTGATTCTAAATTACTGCACCAGCACATAATGGGGTTATCGTGAATAAATATGCCCGGGGAATTTTCTCAGACTGCCGTGCATTCTCTATTGCAGTTTAAGAAAATTCCCCGGGAATCTTGATTCGCGATAACCCCCCAATATATTTCAAATGCACTTGTAAGTTCACGGAAATATCGAGCATTCTGTGGTTATAACCTTTATATCGAACTAAAAGCAAAATTGTAAAATGTCGGCGTGGAAGTAGACAATACCTTCCAATTTTTGTTTTGAATATATTTACGACATCATGTACTGCTTTCCCTAAAACTGCTTCTGCAAAGTATTCAGCAGTGTTTGGAAGAGTTCAAGTGACCGGTTTTCAACCTTATTTTCAGTAACGTTACGTACCGTTAGATACATAACTATAGGCCAAAAATTAAACAGTGATTTCTTTTCGAGATCTGACGTAACGTTGCATCGGCTGGAGAGGTTTTGTGATTCATAGGACATTCTTCTTGGCTAGGGTAAATTTTGGAGATATGGCACTCCTTTCAATTTCAATACTTGCAGCTTTCGTAGCATTCAAATATGGACAAAATTTAAATCAGTTGCGTGAAAGACTTTGTGGTAAATAGTTTAGCTGCAGTTGCTATAAATACATGTGTGCGGAAGTAAAAAAAAATTGGGAGTGTAAACAGCTGACTTTTTTTATATATTTCGAGAGGCAGCAGAGCGGTGAGTATTTAAAACAGTTGTGTGCTCAATATGTATATCAAAATAAAAAGAATTGAATGTGATTTCGCTTTCGGATCAATAGGAACGCTAGTGAATATGTTTATTTGTTTCGGGACATTTTTATTTGGTATGTAGGTGATGGCACCCAATAAGTGAGTATGATATGGTTCGGGTGCCATTTCTCCCTTTGTATGTTATAAGATATTTGGGAGTACAAATATGAAGCGCTTCTTTTTCATTTTTTCCTGTTTAATTTGAGGTTTACTCTTATATTTTAAAAAACATTGCCGAAACTTTAATGCGATACCAAACCGACCTGGAGTAGATATGAGTTAAAGATAATACTCGCCTGTGATATCACGCCAGAAAATGTGTTAAGTGAAATCTCGCCTGTACCAACGAAAAACTATAAACCGAACAAGAAAATAAACGGCAAAAGTTCTAACGTCATCAACCGAAAACAACGATGGTTGCGTTCGATGTGGAGAAGATTATGCACAAACAACTAAACCAGACGATTGGATTCAATGCATAATGTGCTGCATGTGGTCACATGAAACATGAACATTTTATACGAACACATGCAACAATTCTAGCAACAAAAACTTAAAAGCCACTTAGGGTGCCAACTCTCCTATGATATGTTGCTAAATAACTCACTATGTAGTGCCAAATCACCCATGATATGGTGATAAATCACATATGATATGGTGCCAAATCGCCTATGATATGGATCCAATGCGTTAAATGCTGTGTGTGGTCACATGAACATTTTATATGAACACATGCAACAATTCCAGCAACAAAAACTTAAAAGCCACTTAGGGTGCCAAATCACCTATGATATGGTGCCAAATCACCTATGATATGGTGCCAAATCACCTATGATATGGTGGCAAATCACTTATGATATGGTGCTAAATCACCTATGATATGGTGCCAAATCACCTATGATATGATGCCAAATCATCTATGATATGGTGCCAAATCTCCTATATGGTGCCGTATTACCCATATTCTGAGGTGATTTGGCACATTTTATACCACTTATAATATATTTTCTATAATTTTTTATTAAAGTTGAAGTACTAAGTGTTTTTTGTTTTATATAAAACAAAGTATAAATTCGTCTCAAGTTTCCTTAAAAAATATTATTTAATTCCTGGTTTTGTAGCAGTTCAAAAAAAAAAGTGTCAAATCTCCCAAGATTACTCTATACGGAAAATGTCAAAGCGACCACTGCTGCTGATTCAATCGACTTAACGCGTGGCATACAAACAAAGACTTAAAATTACAGTACCTAAAGCGTTTTGAGTTAATCCAGTGAAATTTCACACAAATATTTTGAATGGTTCTTACGTAGGCTGCTCGATATATTTCTGACCTAGGCAACACTAAGTGTTGCCAGGTGCAATCTGACATTTCTATTGGAAAGTTTGATATTTTTTAGCATAAATGTACTCAGAACGTTTTGACGTACGACCATCATTTGTGTTGTTTACAGTGACTTGAAAAAATCAATTTGGCAAAAAAATGGAATTAACTCGTGAACATTTTCGTGCGATCATTTTTCACGACAAGAGTGCATCGATGAACTTAAATCTTTGTATGGCGATGAAGCATCATCCTATAGCACTGTGAAAAACTGGTTTAATGAATTCAATCGTGGCCGATGCTCGCTCAAAGACGAATTCCGTGAAGGTCGTCCAAAAACGTCCAAAACATTGATGCCGTGCGTGAACTAATAATGCAAGATCGTCATGTGACATACCGTGAGATAGAGGCATCCTTGGGCATTAGTTCCACTCCAATACATTCGATTTTGCATGAACACTTGGTTGTAAAAAACGTTTGTTCTCGTTGGAAACCCCATAATTTATCAATTGCTTAAATTTTCAATGGAAAAATTGATTTTCTTAACTCACTGTAAACAAAACAAATAGCACTTGTACATCAAAATGTTGTGAGTACGTTTATGCTACAAAATGTCAAACTTTATTATGGCTTTGCCAGATTTTAGCTATTGTTGCCTAGGCCAGAAATATATCGAGCAGCCCACGTACAAGCAGTAAACAAAATCTAGGCGAATCCGGACAAGAGGGTGTGGAGTTTCCTATCCAAATTTCCTTAAAAGCAAAGCATGATTTCATGTATGCAAAGTTGTTAAATTATATTTTTATTGTTAGAATTATTTAATAATTGAAGTGTTTTGGTTAAACGTTATTTTCTCATTTATTTCTTTTAACTTTTTGAAGGCATTTAACTTAAGGGCATTTCACCATTTGGAATAAACATAAAAAGAAACATGATTTATTTAGTTTTTTTGACACAGTGTACTATTATTTTTTGCTGCTCTTGTGGTTTACTTACAAAGTATTTTAAATTAATAACAAAAATTTAATTGTACAAAAAATATAACTTTGCGCACAGATTTAAAAAAAATGCACATTAGGGTGTTAAAAAAATGAGGGGAAACAAATTGCTGTAAAAATAAATGCTACCAAAAATAAACGAAAAAACGAATTGGAACTATGTATATTTTTTTTTTTTAATTTTTAATTTCAAGTATTTAATGTTTTGTTTTTTTTTACAAGAATAACATTTCAATTAATTTATAATAATAATAAAAACAAAAATTATTGCTAATTAACTAATATATTATTTATATGCTTGTATGTGTAACTGTCGGTTTGTCACTTTTTTTTATTATGATTTACAATTATCATTTTTATAGTAAATTTTCTTTTATTTTTTATGTATATATATTTATATATTATTAGTATTATTATTATAATTATCAACTTAGAAACAATTACAATAAATTTGTGTAAATTTACAAAAGAAACAAAAATAAAATAAAAAAATGAAACAAACAAACAATTGTTTATAACGTTTGTTTTTGTTTTCTCTACTAAATATTTAAATTACAATGTGAGCTTTTTTTATGAGTAATAGATATATTTTATATGTAATAAAAATAGCACGACCTTTTTTTTTTACTTTTGTAATTATTACAAAAATCGTTCACGCTTTCAAGTTCAGTTGGCCCAAATATATATAGTAGGGGACAACAGAATACCTTTTAATGTTTCTTGTGTAACTCAACAAATGGTAAAAAATGGGTTAAAAAATGTTTCTCAGAATTCTTGAATTCCATTGCGAAAGTGTTTTAATTTTTCTCATTTCCATTCACTTCCAAAAATCTTGAATTAATTACACAGGGTTATCGTAAATAACTATTCCCGAGGAATTTTCCTTAAACTGCAATGGAGAATGCACGGCACTCGTGAGAAAAATTCCCCGGGAATATTTATTCACGATAACCCCTACAGTGTTCTTGAAAAAGTCCTGACAAAAACTGACAATGGGCGATGATTCTAGAGGCTTTTGTGACCATTTTAATAGTAATTTTCGATGTGTTTTGCGATGTTAAGTTTGAATCCGGTCTCAGAACTGCTCTATGGCATATAGTTTTTGAGAAACTTAAAAATCGTTTTGTGCCAATTTTTTTAGTTATATAACTTGATAACATATCGCGCTTAAAAGTTCCAATTTTTTTCTATAAAACCTAATATATCGACATAATCTTCATTTCTCTAGATGATATCGTCGACTAAAATGTTAAAAAAAACGTGTTTTTTGCACTTTTTTGTCTTTTTAGGTTAGGATACCTCCGAGAAAAATTAAGATTTCGATATAGTTTAAACTAGGTTTTAAAAAAAGATTATACTTTCAAATACTTTATCGGATTTTACGGGTGCACGTTATCTAGTTATATAGCTTAAAAAATGGTAAAAAATTGATTTCTAAAACCGAATTCGAATTCAGCATCTGAAAACATCGAAAAAAACAATCTTAATTTTCGTTTGTTGTATTTTAAAATTTTTTTTTATATGGAGAGTTTTCTCGAAGCGGGAATCTGATCTGATTTTCTGGCCAATGGTAAAATTACCACAAAAGCCTCTAAAATCATCCCTTATATTCAGATTTTTTTGTTTTAGATAATCGGGTGCTTCAAGAACGCTATGTACACAGGGCAACAATGATTTTGCTGCGCGGGGTTTTGGATTTGATTTCAAGTAATCATAGCCTCCTGTATACGAAAATAATACCAGAATCGCAGAATTCATTCTAGTTCTCAAGATAACTTTGGTTAAAAGTGAAAAATCACTGTTTTGAGACATTTTGAAAGTTATGTTACACTCACAATAAACAGCAAAATGCACTTCTATCACATCGGATAGCTACAATCTTCCTTAATAAACTTTACCTTTAAACTTTTTCAATTGGATCATTTCTTTCCGAATTATCATCCTGTCTTAGTCTATGTCATCATATAGTTAATATTTCAATGCATTATAATTCGGAAAGTAAAGATCCATTTGGAAAAGTTGAAAGGAAAAGTTTTTGAGAAAGATTAAATACGCTACGCATAATCAAAAATGAAATACACTCTTTATTGTAAGTATGTTATAACTTCAAATATGCCTCAAAGCAGTGACTTTTGCAATTTTAAGTAAGGATAACTTGAGAATTAGAGTCAATTGAAATAAATTATACATTAGGTACTTAATTAGTTTGGTACAAAAGTATTAAAAAAAAAAATTTTATTTTGTTGCCGAGTGTTACAGGGTTTCCACTCCAATTAAAAAATTTTCAACACCACAATTGATCTTTTTTGAATGTGTTAACAGAGGAAAGATTAAATTGATTTGGAAAAAGGTAAGTTTGATTTGGAAAAAGATAATTTTGATTTGGAAAAAGTTGATTTCGATTTGGAAAAAGTTTAAATTGAATTGAAAAAAGATAAATTTGGTGTGGAAAAGGTTCTATCTTGATCCACAATTCAACATCGCCAGTCTTAAGATATGTCAGGTCTGTATAGGATGAGCTTCATATTTTTGGTTTAAATGTATTGATTGAACTTTTTAACAGGACTTTTCATTCTACGAAATATTTGTCTTTCTTTTCAGGGGAATAAAAGTAAAATTTTCTGACGAACTGATCAACGCTACGCAACTAACTGTGCAATGTTATCGTAACTATAATTTTGATAGCAAGATAACAACATATAGATAAAATTTATCTTCTCTAACGACTTGTTATACATGTCAAGGTCATAACTAATTGGGCCAAAAGTGTGAACGATTTCTAAATAATAACACTTTCTCTAAAATATTAATTGAAGACTGAAGTTTTTTGCAAGATTTTTAGCATTTTAAATATTTATCGTATATAAATCATCGTATAGTACATACATACATACTATGTATATGTAAAAAGCAACCTATAATTTAAATATATCAACTTCAGAATTTCACTCAAAGTTATTGCTAAAACAAAAAATCAAATTGAGAGCGACGACGACGACGATGAGATTGATTTTTTCTTTCTTTTTTCAAAATAAAAATAAAGCATTTGTTTTTGGAAATAAAATAAAAAAAAAACATTTAAACTTTTGGACGTTGTACATGCTTATTATGTATGTAGTATGTATGGTCTTAGTAATATAACATATTGGTCCGGGACCTTGACCACATAACTGTTCTTTTTTAGTTTTAGTTTTCTTTTTTTTTCATACGGATGGCATAATTTAAAAAAAAAGTAATTTTTTTTTTAAATAAAATGGTTATTGTAAATGTTTTTGAAATGTCATTACACGCGCTCAAGCCGATGTATCCAATTTAAAACAACAGTGCAGTGTTTTAAATTGATCACACTCAGTCGAATTGAGCAAATAAACATCATTTTGTAAAATTTTATAAATTGAAAATGCTTATACATAAAACTTAAAAATTACTAAGTTGTTTCACTTAAATTTCATTTACTATACATTTCTTGTTTGTTTTATTTTTTAAATTTTTTTGTGTGTTCTTTTAATTGATTTAGATTTATTTTTTGATTGATTGTTTTTAACGGTCGGCTTCTGTGTTGTTTTTTTCTTTCTTTTTGTTCTGGAGTTTGTGGGTGGAAATTGTGGAGAGAAAGACGAAAAGATTTTGGCATCAATATATACTAGTATATGTTATTATTCTTTTGTATTTATGACATATGTGTTATATAGCTTTCGAAAAGTTGATTTAGAGACATCAGTCTAAAGAGTTGTACAAAAACTTAAGTGTTTTCTGCATCTTTTTAACCATTAAACTAAGAAAATTCCAAAAACAGTTCTTATGCGGATATTGAGTTATTCTTGCTTCAAACTGCAGTTAATAAGTATAATATGTATACTCCTACAAATGACATTCGAGTTTGCCTTCTGGCTTTTTCAATTGAATGCTTAATTTCCGAGATACAAGTTTTCCATTCCAAGTTTAAACTTTTCTACATCATATTGATCTTTTTATAAATCAAATTAAACTTTTTCCAAATCAAATTAACCTTTTTCGCTTGGCCAACCTACTTCACATTTTGTAAGGTGTTTGGTAGACACAATATTCATCCATATACCAAGTTTCATACCGATAGTCATAACATTTCAAGTGTTTCTTTTGTAAAGTTCGAAAAAAAGATTAATTTGATTTAAAAAAAAAAGTTTAATTTGATTTGGAAAAGGCTTAATTTGATTGGAAAAAGTTTAAATGTTGGAAAAAAAAGTTAATTTTATTTGGACAAGGTTTATTTTGATGTGGAAAAAGTTTAATTTGAAATGAAAAAATAACAATATGATGTGGAAAAGGTTTAAATTGTAGTGAAAAACCTATATAAACATGTTTTTGTTGTGTATAAACATAATTTAGTCCCTTGTATGCAGTGCCTCATACAAAAAGTATGATTCATTTGCCTTACGAAAACTAAGAGGTTTTATGTCGAACTAAGACATTTCGATGCCTCTTACGAAAAGTAGGATGATTCATTATGTATGCATTCAATATAAAACATCCTACTTTTCGCTAAAAAATATAAAACATCCTATTTTTTAAAGGTATCGAGAAATATTCTATTTTTCAACCGTCCTACTTATCGCCAATATTTGTTATGACCTGGGGTCGAATCGACGCATCCGCGAACGTATAACTCGTGACGTAAAATCATGTGTTTCACATGCATATCGCATTACTAAATACATGATTTTACGTCACTCGTTGTACGTTAACTGATGCGGCGATTCAACCCCTGGATTTTGTAAGACAAATGAATTATCTTACTTTTCGTTTGAGGCATCGAATGGATGATAACTCGAAAAGTAATGATCCAAGTTCAAACAGGGATGGTTATTCAGGATTCCAGTAAGCTACAATAACTTTCAAAATAAAAACATAGCTTAAGAAACGATTTAATCAATTTTCATTGTTATTTTAGTGTTTTGTATTATATACAAACTATACAAAAATGAGTTTAAAAACAATAGACATAAGTGTATTAGCTACATATTTAATAAATACACAAAAACAAGAAAGCAAAAATGTACAATCTTTTAATTTACATTAGGGGTTGTTTGAAATCAAAATAACCAAATGAAAGAAACTGTACAATTTTCTTGAAAACTTATAACTTTAATAACACCTGTCATACATACTAAAAGAATAATTCATATATTTAACAATTCAAATCTCCTCAAAGCTCAAATAACTGTCTGGCCCTGCTTAAAATTGCGGACCTGTAATGTTATTGTATTTAGGCGACTTTGGAATTTTTATAAAAATTTTATAAAAAGCTTTTATTATAACTTAAAATTTGTCATTTTAGTCTTTTCAAATTATAGAACAAATAACTAACAAGCATATTTCTTTAATTTTATTAATAATAACTATAACTCAAGCAAAATAGCTAAGAAGACTTATGATAGCTTAATTTTATTATAAGTTATATTAATATGTCAAGAAAATCAAAATTCAGGCCCATATTCAACCTTATTATGTAACTCAATTTCGATTGGAACTAAGTCGAATCGAGATTTTGTTATATATTTTGATATCCAGAATCGAAAATGAAAATTTTTGCAATCTAAAGCGAATTAGATGATAAGGCTGATTAGATTTTGATAACAAAATCTTTCAATTTCGATTCTGGATAGTAAAATATATGATAGCAAAATCTCAATTCGATTTAGTTCAAATCGAAATCGAATCAGACGATAAAGATGATTACTTTTGTAGTAAAATTGGTATATACTTTAGTTATAAGTTAACCGATTTGTTAACTAAATTGGTGACAAGAGTTAAACTAATGTTTCATATTTACAGTGTCTGGGTTAACTAAAACAATGAACACGCGAAAAATGTGACAGCACGACTAAATTTGTGGATTTTGTGAAAACATGTTTTTTGTTTATGGTTGGGAAAACAAAATAATAAAAATGATGTAAAACGGACGCGCATCAAATGAATTTTCTGATCAAATTAGTTGAAGGGCATAAAAATAATTGAAAAAAAAAAAAAAAAACGGGTACGACTAGGACTTGTGTTCATCAGCTGTTGGTTAACTCATGGGGTTAACTAATGGCGTTTAAAATAATAGTTAATGATTGTAAATAAAATGTTGCTGGTTAAAATTTTGTCATTAGTTAACTAATGGCTGTGTATCTGGACCTTAGAGATGTTTGTCACAACAAGTCTGTCAAATGATAGTTTTAAGAAAAATGAAGTTGAATAGCAAATTGTACCAAATTTAACAATAAAATTGATCGAATAAGTTTAAAAGAAGAATATTTCCAGGTCATTTGAATTATATATTTTCCCAAAGGTTTAGCATCTAAACAGTCATTCCTTACATTCAAAAGGTACGAACTGCTTGTCAGAATTTAACATTTTATATAAAAGTAAATTTATTTAATAAGCTTATGAAACCTTCGCAGTCTTGACAATTGACAAAAGTTAGTAGAAAAAAAGGAAATAGCGCTACAAAGATAATGATTTTAGTCGAAATACGGATTGAAATAGATCAATTAATGTTAAAAAACGTATCGATCGAGTTTTTAGTTAAAACATAATTTTTACATATATTTAGGAATGGGGGGAATATATTTTTGCTGGGTTGCATCTCAAAATGTGGCCGCAAAAATAATCAAATTGCATTTACATGTAATAAAAATTACTTGTAGAGCATATGACTCTCCATAAAAAAGATCAGGGCACTTTTTCTCGTGCGACTCACGGTTCATAAGTTATCGCAATTTGATAATACTTGCGGCCACATTTCGATAGGCAACCCGCCAAAAATATGTTCTCCCATTCATAAACATATGCAAAAACTAGATTTTAACTAAAAACTCGATCGATACGTTTTTTACTGGCGGATCTCGTACTATTAGCTTCTCTTTTATCGTTAAATATAAAAGTACATGTGGAATTTAAAACTTTCAATATAAGTATACTGGGTGTATGCAAAATAATAAACTCTCAATACAGGCATTCTGTGGGTGCAAAACGATATTATTTGAATATGTAGCTGCAAAGTATAATTTTGATCTTATTTAAGATTTAAAAAAAATTAAATTCATGCGTAAATTCTATGAAGGGGGGAACAAACATACAGTATATATATTTATTCTGAACGCCCTCATCAAATATGTAAAGGTCACAGAAAACATGTAAAATGAAGCAGTTTTCAAAAAATTTGTTTCTCGTCTTTTTCTCCTTTTTGAGTTCTACAAATAAAAGTAAAAAAAAAGAAATTACAATAATAATAAAATGTTCTTGTCAATGGTTATGCTAAGCAGTACAAATATAGGTATGTTTGTTTCAAATTGTTTTGTTTTTTTTTTATACAAAATTAAATTAATTTTTTTTTTGCTTTTTTCTATTAAGCAATATGTATTAACTTTAAGATACAATCAAAACTTTGTATGTATTGAGTTAATAGTTTTCCGTTTTTTGTCAATTTTTGAGTTATTTTGAGTAGTTTTCTTCATTTTCAATTAGTTTTAAACTTAAAATTACTTTTTGAATGCTTTATTTGATTTTAAATTAAATTTGATTTTTATTTTTTTGACTTATTTTCCTTAAATGTTTTTTTTTTTTTTTTGTTATGCATCTTTAGTTATTTAATTTTTTTTTTTCTTCTTTATAATAAATATAGTACTGAATTTATGCATTTCAGTTATCATAAAGTTTAAATTTTGTTTGACTTTGTGTGTGTGTGTATTTTTTTTTAAATGTTTGCAGTTTCTTTCTATCTCTCTCAAGTATTTTAAGTTTTACTTTTTAAATTGTTTCATTTTAATTTTTATTTTTGAATTTTAACTTTTGCTTTACTTTCCTATCGGCACTAGACGACGACGACACATCTACAATTGGCAAATCGTTTTTGTTTTTTTCTTTTCTTTTTTAGTTCCAGCACAGTTCTTTTTATAATAATTTCACTATTTATTTCACCTTATAATCTTAAAAGATATCAACTAAAAAAATAAAATTAAAAATAACATATTTAAATATTTATATAAATTTATAATAATTTAATCATCATCGTCATCGGATGAATTAGATTCCGATAGTTGCAAATCGTTATGTAGCAAATCATTTGGAAACCCTCCATTATTAGACGCATAACCCAATGATTGTTGTTGTTGGTGTTGACTTGGCAACGCTGTTGCAGTTGTTGTCGTATGTCCAACAACACCTAAACTAGGCAATTGATTTAAATGCTGCTGATAGGTTGTATTTGTTGTTTGTGGTGGTGGATCGTCTTCGGTGCTATCATCCGAATCTGAACCGCTATCGCTGCCACTTGAATCGGAATCGGAACTGGAGCTTGCTGAACTTAGCACGCCAATTTGCTGTAATTACAAAATAAAATATTGGTGAGAGCTTACTTTTTGCAACATTTTATAAAAAATATAAAACTTTTTTATGGAATTGGCATCTTGGCTCAAGATGGTATATGCGCAGGTAGGTAATTTTTAGAGATTCAACTTTTGCATATTGCAGTGTAATTACCTTAAGTATTTTATTCAGATATTTTTCAAGACTTGTCATCAAATAGTCATCTTTAAGGCGACAGTATGTAACAACCTTCAAAGGCTTAACTATGACATATTGCCGAAAAGTTACCATTTCGATGAAGGTGCAGGCACGAGACATCTTGAAATATAGTGCACTTTTTTTACTTATACTTCAGTTCGGTGTTAAATGCTTCAGTTCAGTGTCATATGAACTGAAGTATTTGTCATATGAACTGAAGTATGTGATCCAAAAAATTCAATATTCAAATCTTCACTGTACACTGATTTCATTTTGTCACTGAAGTACATTGGAAATAACGCCCAAAAATTTGGGCTTTATTTCGTTTTTTTGGGCGTAATTTCTTTTTATTTTTAAAAAATGAAATAACGCCCAAAAACAAAAAACGAAATAACGCCCAAATTATTTTCATACAAATAAATTTTGGGCGTTATTTCCAAAATGATTATCGCCCAAATTTATATGAAAATAATTTGGGCGTTATTTCGTTTTTGATTTTGGGCGTTATTTCATATTTTTTGGGCGATATTTCGTTTTTTATTTTGGGCGTTATTACGTCATTTTATTTTTTGGGCGTTATTTTGTTTTTATTTTGGGCGTTATTTCCTTTTTTTTTAAAAACGAAATAACGCCCAAAAAAAAAAAAAACGAAATAAAGCCCAAATTTTTGGGCGTTGTTTCCAAAATGATTATCGCCCAAATTTAAATGAAAATAATTTGGGCGTTATTTGTTTTTTTTTTTTTTTTGGGCGTTATTTCCTTGGGCGTTATTTCCTAACGCCATTTTAACAAATACTTCAGTATACTGTATTTTATACACACAAATACTTCATGTCAGTGTAAAACGTGCAAGTAGAAAAACTAAATTAATGATATGGTAACACTTCCAAGTTGCAAAGCATTGCTAGCCCAATATTGCAGTAACTTTCATACATTTTCGAGAGAGAGAGAGAGCGTAAAGAAAAAATGCCACAAAAAAGAGATCGAAAAACTACTTTTTTCTTCAAATCCAAGTACTGTTGAACTGAAGCTTTTGATAAATAAAAAGCAAACCTCTTATTGGGATTAGGTATGTAGAAAAACATTTAAGACTTTAATTTGCTTGCAAGTTATTAAATAGTTGTCTTTAAGATGGCAATTCTGTAAGAAGATGACAAAATATGAAATGTCCATTCTTCATGAGACTGAACTTAAACTTTGATGGAAATTTTGCAATGCCTTTTACTTTGAGAAATATAAGACGTAGAGATATAAGAATTTGTCAGCTCTTAGATCTTACTGATAGCTGGCTAGATGAAAAAAAGGTCATTATGAAAAAAATGGACATATGAATGAGATTTTTGAAAGTGAAATAGGTCCAAAAGTAATGTCATAATATTTAAAGGCTGACATTTTGTTAGAAATTAATAAAATTGTGTTCTGTTTTCACGAAAAGTTTACTTGATGGTGTAGAATTAATGGCATTGAGTTAAGACATTGGTCAAATAACCGATTATTCAGGCCTGTTCCGAAATCAGTGTGAATTCAATTACTTTTTATTTAGGAGGCTTTTTGATGAAAACGGTGAGTGGAACGATAAAAGGTATTAGAATCTCTTTTGTGGAGAATTGCAGGTTCTACAAATAATATTGATTAGCATTAACGAAAAAGTAACCATTCGAGAAATATTCTTAAAAAACCGCAAAAAGTCAAAAAATTCAATCTTATCAAATATTTCTAAAACGGTTACCTTTTCGTTAATACAAATTAATATTATTTGTAGAACCTGTAGTTCTCCACATAAAAGATTCTAATACTTTTCATCGTGTGACTCACCATTTTCATTAAAAAGCTTCCGAAATGGAAAGTACGGAACAGGCCTGATTGTGTATTATTTACTTTTAATGAACTTATTCCACTTTCAAAAAATTCCATTCATATTATATTTTGCCACCTTTACACAGAAATAAAGGAGTTCATTTAACTGAGCAGTTTGTAAAAATCATATAGCATCATTCGCACTTACCTGCTCCAATGCTGCTGCAGCACTTTCTAGCGATTGTGAAGCAAGATCATGCGGCGAAGCCATACCAGGATTGCTATTGCTACTTGGTCGACTACTATTGCTGTTGAAAAGATTGGTGCTACTATTGTTGTTGTTGATGTTGTTACTACTTGAGTTAAGCAAGCGATTATTTTGTGAATAGTGTAATTGTTGCTGTTGCTGCTGCTGTTGTAATTGTGATGGGCTTTGCCGCAACTGTTGCTGTTGTTGTTGTTGTTGTTGCTGCTGCTGCTGTTGCTGCAATTGTTGCTGCCATTGCTGCACCTGTTGTTGCTGCGTTTGCAACGTATGCTGTTGTTGCAGCTGTTGTTGTTGTTGAAGCTGCTGTTGTTGTAGCTGCTGTTGTTGCTGCTGCAGCTGTTGTTGTTGCTGCTGGTGTCGTTGATGATTGTTATGATGTTTTTGATTGCTATGATGTGATTGTTTTGTTTGCTTCATTTGTAGCGGTTGCGATTGCATTTGTTGTAACTGATAATCTTGTCCAGAATTATTATGACTCGATGCTGACGATGATGATGAGATATTGGCAGCATTTATTGCAGCACTACCACCATTGGCAGTATTACCACCTCCGCCACCAAAACTGAAGAGTGAATCATCATCATCGAAGATCATTGGAATGCTGGGCAATGTCGCCTGAGTGTTGTTGGCATTCCAGCTAGAAGCAAAAATTAAAATTTGTATTTAGTGAATTTATAAATGGTTGGAAAATTCAAAATGCAATTAACTTACGCAGGAGCTGATTGAGGACTTTTGTGTGCAATTGGCACAGACGACGGTGATCCCTGTTGCATAGGCGAGTTACGTGGCTTATGTTCAACTAAAAATAGAAAATTTATAAAAGTTGTTAATATAAATTATTTAATTTATAAGCCTTTTAAAAAAGTATATAAAATGGATAGCAAAAACACAAGATAGTGCTGTGGGAAAGTTCACGTTTTTACATAAAAACAATTTTTACATAACAACAATTTTTGACATTTTCAAATTATCCGTTTTTTTTGACAGTTTTTGACTTTTTTAACATTCATCGATTTTTTCATTTATCCTGACTTTTTCAACAGTTTTCGAATTTTTTAAAATATCCATGATTTTACTGCAGTTTTTGAGTTTTTCAACATTTCTCGATTTTTTGACAACATCTCGTCTTATTCGATTTTTTTAAAATGTGTTTTTTCCACCGTTTTTGAGTTCTTTAAAATTCCTCGACTTTTTCCAAAATATCTCGGCTTTTTCGACAATATTGGATTATTTTAAAATATCTCTGTTTATTAGGAAGTTTTCGAGTTTTCAATATATCTCGACTTTTGGACAATTTTCGACTTTTCAAAATATCTCTGCTTTTTTGATATTTTTTGAGTTTTTCAACATTCCCCTACTTTTTCTGTACATCTGGACATTTTCAAAATATTTCTGTTTTTTTGACAGTTTTTGAGCTGTTCAACATATGTAAATCCATTTTTACAATATACATACATACACGTATACTGGCTTTTCGACAATTTTTGATTTACAGTTTTTGAGTTTGAGTTTTTCAACATTCATCGACTTTTTCAATATATCCTGACTTTTCAAAATATTTGTTTTTTCGGTAGTTTGTGAGTTTTTCAACATTCCTTGAGTTTTTCAATACATTCCGCCTTTTTTTGACAATTTTTTCTTATTGTGGAAATGAAATTCAGAACACTGTTTAACAATATATCATAAGTTTTGAAATTTTCATTAAAAAAATAAAATGTGTTCAGGCGAAGGATAAAGGTAGAACATGAACCAACAAAGAAAAATTTTGCCAAACTTACAAATTTACTCTCAATGATCCCTATGACCAATTTCTTCGACAAAAAACAAAAAAAAATCAAAGTTAACTTCTTTTTTAAATTTCTCGAAACTGTGACAAACTGCCCATGAGAGGTGTTTTAAGAATGTATGGAGATCCTTAGTAACAATATTTTGATACTTGACACCCCCCAATTTTGTGAGCTTGGAAACAAAAAATGAGTTTGGAAAAAAAATTTTGGGGGTGGGGTGAGGGTAAAGGTTGGCGCATCGAGGACAAAGGTGAGAGAAAAAGAGAACAAATTTACATACAGCCCTACAAATATTTAGGGATTACCAAGCATACTTAGCCACTATCTCTAACCCCTAAGGGGGCTCCCATACAAAATTGACATTTATAGGAAATCGACCCCCACCACTCCCTGGGTGCCCCTGGAAGGGTCAAATGTATGACTGGTCACTAATAGTTTTTCCTCCGCAACATTTTTTCCCAACATACTTACCTTGTATCTCTGACTCTTTAGGGGACTCCCATACAAAATAGATGTCATAGACATGAAAAATATGGAAAGGAAATCGTCAAATAGGCCCATAACTGCCCAGAAGTCATTCCTAGGGGAGTCAAATATATGACCGACCCCCATTAGCCCCCCTCCAAAGTTTTTTCTCAGCATACCCGCTATTTCCAATCCTTAAGGGGGCTCCCATACAAAATTGACATTTATAGGAAATCGACCCCCACCACTCCCTGGTGTCAAATTATGTGTCAAAATAAAATGTGGAAAAAAAATTAAATTAATGAATTCATTTTTGTTAATGTTGTTATGAAGGTAATTTAACTTAATTTAATTTATTTAAAGAAAATATAAGCTCAAATCAAAAAAAAAAAAAAAATATTACTATACATACATAGGTTGACTACACACGAAACCAATGGTTACAGACTAGTTGTTAAGACTACTTCACACCACAACTAGCCACGGACAGGTGTAAACGTAATGCAGAAGGCGACAATTTAAATTTCGTAGGACATCAACATACAAGAAAGAACAGTTGCTTGTATGCAAAAGGGACTGAAGTCGGGCTAGTACTGGTTGTCAGAGGACTATTTAATGAACTACACTTGAACTAGTGCGTTTGCCTGCAGGGTGATTTCAGAAAAGTTGCATCAATATTTACTTACTTAAATGATTTTTCCGACTTCCCGTGGATACTTTCGTTTTTGTTGATATTCTCATTGTGCTATATTCTAGTGATTTTGTTGGTGGACCAGCAGCAGCTACACTTGGTTTGTTTGTCATTTCACTCCTGCAACAAAAAATATATCAAAATAAATATATTAATAAAAACTTTGTTAATCTCAATCATGTATTTATGTTAAACTAACCTCGTCTTCTTAACCTGTATATTGTGACTTAATTTCTCTAACGTCATATCACCTGTCTTTTTGTCAAAAATTATTATACATTCCTTTGTATATTTTCTGTGATTTCCCTTATAAACTGTATGAGGCACACCGGAACTTACTGAAATTAAAAAGAAGAAAAAGTGATTTTTATAAAATTTGCTTAATTTATGTACTTAGGGCCATTTTCACAATGTTCAGTCAAAATTTAACTTCCAGATAAATAAAAATTTTGTATGAAATTTAATGTCAAAGTTCCAGTTAAAGTTCTAGTTAAGGCTTAACTGAACATTGTGAAATTGGCCCTTAAAAGTTTAAATTATATTTCCTTATAAAATAATATAGTTCAGTCATACGTTATGTGGTATAAATAGCAACTTATTCAAATATGCATTTTTGTTTGGAAATCTTTCTTTATTGATAAATCATTTATATATCTTAAAGTACTTTATGATAAATCATGTTGTTGTATCATTACTAATGTAACCCAACGCTTTCAGTGAAGTTACTCCGATTTCTTTGAGATCGACTTACAAAAATTCATTTCACTTTGATTGAATATTCTTGCGTAAAAATAATTATGGTTGGCAAAAGAAATTATCAATTAAAGTAGTAACCAGGATAAATTACATACATAGGCGCTTTCGGAGTTGCCATAAAGCCGAAATTAATTTCAGATATTGAAAATGGAAAATGTTTTTTGAACATAAACAGAGGACAATTTGCTCGAGAACATTGTTGGACAAATCCACGGATAAAGATTGAAAGACATTAGAAATGAGTTTGAATGAAAAGGTCAACCTTTTATTCATCAAGATTAATCTCAGTTCTCATCAGCTGCCTATATGGTGACATGGAGAAAAACTTGCAACTTGACTATGGACTTTATTTGTCTGGAAATCCCTTCTAGAGAATAGATTCACTTCATCGCATTTGCAATCGTGAATATTTTAAAAATAGAAACTCTTTTCCAGCAGAGATACTTTTTCTTCCAATTTACGCCAAGAAGCTGCTAAGCAACTCTGGTATTATCCATTTGATTTGACAGCAAAGGTTAAAAAAAAAAATATTATCAAAATCAGGGGCTGAATCGCCGCATCGGTGAACGTACAAGTCGTGACATAAAAATGTTTTTAGTAATGCGAAATCATGTGTTATTTTACGTCATGAGTTGTACGTTCACGGATGCGTCGATTCGAACCCAGGCCTGTACCGTAATCTATGTGTTTTCAATTACTTTTCATTGAGGAGGCTTTTTGATGAAAATGGTGAGTCACACAATAAAAAGTATCGGCATCTTTTTGGCGGAAAACTACAGGCTCTACAAATAATATTGATTCGCATTAACGAAAAAGTAACCGTTTAGAAAATATTCTCAAAAAACTTTATCAAATATTTCCGAAGAGGTTACTTTTTCGTAAATACAAATCAATATTACTTGTAGAATCTGTAATTATCCGTAAAAAAGATTATAATGTTTTTTATCGTGTGACTCACCATGAAAAGTAATCAAAAGTAATCCTCAATAAAAAATAATTGAAACCACACGGATTACGGAACAGGCCTGAATATCTAAATTTCACTAAAAACAATTAAAACAAAGTAAAATTACAAAATTGCTGATGGTCTACGAGTTCAACTAAATAAATCTCCAAACCTTCACACTTTGTGAGAAGTTGACGGAGTACGTAATGTAAATCGAATAAAGTGAGCTTTTGTAAAGTGTGCTAATGGTTCTTGCTGGGATTGTGTAGCATATTTTTCAATACGAATCGTAGACCAGTCTCCTGGTTAGCTATATCAACATCTGCTTCAGGTGATTTGAGCACCCGCAACAATTCACATTGATAATTTTGGGTCAAGTCTACTTTAGTGGCACCTCAGATTTTTTTTTTAACCATGTTCATTGTATGAAGCTGTTAATTCTAAGAAGTAATATGTAAAAAGTGTCACTAGGTTTTAGTTTTGGGGTTACAACTATTGGATCCGGATATAGCTTTTAGAAAAGCAGGTATAAGTTGTAGTGATGAGCAAAATTAGTCTTGGTCTTGGTAATTTTGCGAGACCAAGACCAAGACTCTGATATTTTTGCAAGACCAAGACCAAGACTGCTATGGTCTTGGTCTTGGTCTTGCGCACGATAATCGTCAAGACCAAGACTGCTTTTCATTCTTGGTAGTTTATAGTTAAAAGGTGTTTCACGCCCGTTTCGAAGATAAAATCATCTCTCAATTTGAATTTTGGTATCTTAAAAAACCAACTGCTTTGGAAAAATATGGTTTTGAAACTTTGAATACTCAATACCTCTAGAAATTTTTTCAAGACCAAGACCAAGACCGAGACCAAGACTTAATGAGCAAGATCAAGACCAAGACCAAGACTCAATATCAGAACCAAGACCAAGACTCAATGTGCAAGAACAAGACCAAGACCAAGACTGCTATTGTCTTGGTCTTGGTCTTGGTTTGCTCATCACTAATAAGTTGTAAGTTTTTCGTTGAATTTTAAAAATATAAGTGGTATTCAAATACATATGAATAAGCCATAAATTGTCCCACAAAAGTTTTGAATTTGCCACACACTATGAATGCGCCTCCGAATTGCCTTGTAAAAAGTTGGAAATAAATTTGCATAAAAATGACAAAATATTCCTATCTAATTACTGCCGGTAACCTTACTTTCCAGTGAATATTGCCCTTCCTGAAAATTTATTGAAAAGCGTTTGCATAGCAGGGAGTTTGAGAAAAAACCTGGAGACAAGGCCCTATATTTCCTCTTTTAGTTAGATTTGTTAAGAATCATAAAACAGAAGGAAATAAAGTAAAAATTTAAGTTTTTGACTTTTTTTCTATACTGTCTTTGTTTCGGTTACGGTTTAGATACCTTGAATAGTGGATTTTTCAGCGTTGTGAAGAGAAATTGGATTGAAATTGTTTTTTGACTGTGGTTTGCTTCAGAAAGCCATTGTTTGGATGCTACAACTTCAAATTATTGGCATTCTGGCTGGAGGATTCATGCACTTATTGATAACTACATAAAGTTAAAAGATCAACTAGAACCCTTCTCAAACCATAAACACTGAAGTGTATGATTTTGACAGTGATTCACTGTATACCATAAATGTATCTGTTTCATACATATTGTACATTTGAACATACGTTGCAAAAACTTCTACCTACCCAGGTGCTTGACCAACGGTGTAAAATCATTATCATCATCATCGTTATGATCATTAATTAACAGTTCATCGTCATACAAAATCGAGTTCAGTTTTGAAATTGTTTTTGCTGAAGAAATCTTAATGTGCGGCGGCGAGTACAAGTAATCTCATGAGTAATTTAAAGTATTTTGTGCGACAGATATGTATTTTTGTTGTTGTTGTTGTTGTTGTTGTTGTTGCTTGGCATATTATTTATTTTGTGCACATTACATACATACGGTATGTACGAAGCGCTAATATATATGTAATTTTGTTTTTATAAATTTTATTCTTTGATTTTATTCACGTCCAACACGTAACGTTCACATTCGGACCGATACAGCGAGAGAGATACTCATAGATATGAATATGTATTACATACATACAAATGTACGAATAAATGCAGTACAAAAACAAAATACAAAAAATAAAAAAATATGTAGCACAATTTTAAGCCAAGAAAATATGCGTCGTTGGTGAGTGTTGAGAATGTGTGGCATGCGTGCAATCATTACCACTTCACAAGTGAAATCGCTGCATAGATACGACCGACCGAATGGACAAATATGCACAATAAAAGCGCAATATTGCCACCTGGATTTATTTTCTATTTATTCCATGGTACAGTTACAGTTCGGTAGTAAAGTCACCAAAGAAAAAGTAGTGATTTTCGGTATATATCATTATACGATGGGCACTATTTATGTTTCGGGAACTGGCAACACTAATGTCAATAGCTCTAATCTGGCAACACAACAATAAAGTTTGACAATTTTTAGCATAAACGTACTCACAACGTTTTAAGTTACAAGTGCTATTTGTTTTTTTTACAGTGAGATAAGAAAATCAATTTGACCAAGACCATTTTATCGTCGAAAGCAGTCTTGGTCTTGGCGATTATCGAGGCCAAGACCAAGACCATAGCAGTCTTGATCTTGGTATTGCAAAGATATCAGCGTCTCTGTCTTGGTCTCGAAAAATTACCAAGACCAAAAGTAATTTTGCTCATCACTAATAAATACAGCTTTTCTGAGAAAACTTGAAGTTGAAACTTTTGTATGGGGTCATACCTGAATTAAGTAAGAGCGACCTTATTAAGCGACTTTATTGTTGCTTTTTCGCGAATAAAACGCAGATATCTACTACATAAAAACGAGATTTTGTTTGTTTGTATTGGGTGTACAACTTAAAAACCGGAATTTTTTAGCGAAATTTGATGCTTTATTGTGGAAAAATGTTACAATATATTTTATTCAAAGTATTGTCCATTGGAAGCTACAACATTTCCCCATCTTTCAGGCAATTTATGAATTCCATCCCAAAAAAATTCCGCCGGCTTGGCGGCCAAAAATGAATCGAGCCAATTTTCGATATCTTGAACTTAAGTGAAGCGTATTCCTGATAGGGCATTCTGCATCGATCGGAACAAATGGTAGTCTGATGGTCCAAGGTCTGGGCTATAAAGCGGGTGAGGCAAAATTTCCCATCCGTTGTTTTCCGTTGTTTTCCAGGTAATTTTTGACTGGGGCAGCAATATGAGGCCGAGCGTTATCGTGGTGGAAAATGATTGACTCATGTCTGGTCGCATACGTTGGCCGCTCTGCCTGGATTTTCTGCTTCAATTGGATCAATTGTTGACGATAGAATTGAGCATTAATGGTTTGGCCACCTGGCAACAGCTCATAATGGATAACACCTAGCTGGTCCTGACCAAGACGTTTTTTGTCTTCGACATCAAAATAACCACTTTTAAACCACTCTCGAAAGCTTGATTCAGCTGGAGCATATGTATGTATGTATTCTCCTTTAACTCCTAGGAGGAGCATAGGGCCAATATGAAATCTCTCCATTTGTCACGATCCCTTGCGATGACTTTGATCTCTTGCCACGATTTTCCCGATTCTTGGATTTCCTTTTCCAACGACCTTTTCCAGTTGGTTTTGGGTCTACCACGTCCTGTACTGCCTTGTGGATTCCACTCAAGGGCCTGGCGACAAACTTCGCTGTGTGGTTTCCGGAGAGTGTGACCACTCTCTATGCTGGAGCATAGTCCCCATAAACTTCTACAAGAATGCGATGACTTTCCGCAGCAGTTTTCTTTGCAAAAAAATGACCCACTAGAACCCCCCCGCAAATGCTGTCTTTTTCTCCAATTTTCGAAGTTATTCATCGTGAAAAATAATAATGATGCACACAAGATAAAATTGTTTTGTTGACTGATTTTGACAGCTGTCAAATGTACCTTCAAAATGACATATATATAAAGTTCGAGCTTTCAAGATATTTGTTAGTACGGACATCCACCGTCAAATTCCGGTTTTTAAGTTGTACACCCAATACTAAAAGACTAACTAATAGACCGATTTGAATAAAATTTTTTCAGTAACTTAGTATAAGAAAAAGCTAGGTCATAGACCAAAAAAGTGGGCGATGCCACGCTGCCTTTTAAATTAATTCTTAATATCTCTGAAACTACTTGACGCAGATAATTGAAATTCGGTACATGTGTTAAGTGCATTAAATGGGCGGTGCCACGCCCCCAAAAAATTAATTTATCATATATCTGAAAATATTTAACGGACATAACTGAGATTTGGTATATGTATTAAGAGTATCAGGACAAATAATGTCCATTGGAAAAATAATTGGGGCCGCGTCCTTAAAAAATGTCATCATACAAATTTGTAAAACACACATAGATGAGATTTTGTACATATATAAATTGCATCGGGGCAATAAACATCCTTTGAAAATATTGGTGTCGTCATATCTTTGAAACTATTTAACGCACATAGAAGAAATTTGGTACATACATAAATTACATCAGAACAATTTACATCTTTTGAAAAAGTTGGATGATGCCACGCCCTCTTTACAAGACAAGGTGAAGCAACGTACACCGGTAAATGCCAGTTATTCATAAAAGTGAGATTGCAATTTGATAAAATACGAGAGGGAAAGTACCTGCGAAATCTTCTCAAATATGTCTTCGTATTAAATTATATCTGCGGACTTTTGACAAAACAACTTAATTCGAGATAAAACAATTTTTCAGGATTTTAGTCACATAACTCACGCAAGATTTAAATTTTCCCACATTTATGCGATAAAGTGTTGCCAACAGAAAAAAAAAACAGTTTGACAGTTAACAGTTTAGGGTTAGTAAAAATGCATTGAAAGAGAAGATTCAACGCTGCATCAACGAAATTCAGCCGCATTATTGAGAAGCAGTTTTTTAACTCTCCTGAAAAGTTGCCAACTTCGAGTAAGGTGCTTTTGTCAAAATGCCAGACGTTAACCCGACAAATTTAAAAAATTTCTTCAAAAACAAAACAAAAAAAAAAAATAAACTATTGGCAACTCTATGCACAGAAACTATGTAAGTGACCAAGTCAAGTCAATGGTTTAATACCAAACAATAAAAAAAAAAAACGAAATATAAAGACGAAATCAAATCACATAACAGAGAGTATAACAACAAGAATAAAAACAACAACGAAAACCCGACATAACTCGCGCAGCTCGCTGAATTTTGTTTACTACGCTTTTACTCCGTTCGCACACACAACCAACCAGCCATCCATCCCATCAATGCTGCTAAGCTGTTGAGCTGCTGATTTTTTGTTGTTGTTTGTTTTGTGGCTGCTGGTCTGGTGGTTGGTTGCTTGGTGTTAAATGGAATGAAATTCCCGCATAAAATGCAACAACATGGCAACACGATCTCAAGGCCGAAAGAAAAACCAAAATGCATTAAACGGCATTTGCTGCAATGGCAGCAGAAAAAGCAATATAACCACAACAACAACATAAAAGTATCATAGTCGTCTCACCATTTGCAACAAAGAGTAGCAGATAAAGTAGCTGACTTCGATTTTGGGTAACAAGTGGAGTGGGTGGCTGGGCGGTTGGAAGAGGGAAAGAAATAATGCAGGTGGCAAACAAAAATTTAAAGAAATTTCGATCTGTTGTCTTTGCAGAAAAATAAAAAACGCTCCCACGTTGCTAAAAGTGACCTCGTTTTGTCAGTTTCAGTTCATATTTGTGTAATTTTTCATTTTTATGAAAAGTTCTCAACAATGAATTAACCCTTTAATGCCTAAGATTTAACCAGTAGTGATTAAAAAGCTTGTTATTGTTTCTAAAAACATAGTTTTTTAACCCTTTCGACCCGGCTGGGACAATATATCCCAATTTACATATATAATTGTCCCAGACGGGTCGAAAGGGTTAATGAAAACTCGAAAAAAGTTAAAAATTTAAAATATTTATTATGTTAATTGTTTCGCTAAGAAAAGGTTAATTATTGAACAGAAAATATTGTTCACAATAAGCAAAATGCGGCTTAAGACAACTTTGGAAAAAGTCAAAATTAGTTAAGATTTAAATTTTCTTCAGTCAATGTTAGAATTTTTTTATTTTTTGTCATATACTATATTCATGATATCTTTAGACTTTTGTAAAAACAACCTAACTCGAGATAAGAAAATTTTCCACGATTTTAGTCATATATATAAAATTTAAATATGCTCTTTTTAGTGTAATCGTCATGTTTCTGTGAATTTTAGTTTCAGAGATATAAGAGTGTCTCATTATTCACGCAAGATTTGAATTTGCCACAGTTTAGGGTTAGTAAAAATGCATTGAGGATTCAACGCTGCAACAACGAAATCGATCAACAGTATTGAGAAGCAGCTTGCTGTGTCTTAGTTCTCCTGTTGCCAATATCGAGTTAGTTTGTTTTGTCAAAAAGTCACAAATATGATTTTTCCCTTTTTACAAATAAAACTAGTAAGGATGCTTTCTTTGGCCAGGCTTAGAATTAAATACCCTTTCACCGACTATCCTTAGTGTTCGTTTTGAAAATTTAGCTTATATGGTAGTTGCCACGGTCTTTTGTCTGAGCTCACTAAGTTTTTGCTCAGAACTCACCTTAAAACTCTTGTATAAATATGTGTTTTGGTTCCATTCCCGTAAATAATGCATTTAATATAGAAAAATTTTGCGTGAAATCAGTGTGAAAGATTTTTATATACAATATATTTGTATATTATTCAACTTAGTAAATTTCAATTCAAAAAGTGAAGGTGTAGATAAAAAAATAATATAGCGATGAAAGTATTATTTAAAGTTACAAATTTAATTTAGTCGGTTAAATTGAATTTAAAGGTCAGTACCAAAAAATTTTGTGTTTATGCGAAAACTACTAGCAAGGGTATTTTCAAAATAAAACATTTTACACCGTAGTAACACAGCAAAAATAACATCAATTCGAACACTTTTAAAACAAATATTTGATTATTTCCCAACAAACAAAAAAGTTTGAAAAATGACTTATACACTTATTGAAGCAAACATTTCGTTTGGAAATTAACTTGCAAAATGTTTGGAAATTCTTGAATTTTAATTATTTAATAATCGAAACTGGACCCTTCATAGCAAGCTTGTGAAAATCATTTGGAGCAAGCTTATTATAAATGTTTTTATACAATATTTTCCAAATTTTTTTATTCAATATTTTTAAATTGATTTTTTAACTTTTCAATTAACATTTTGTTAGTATTTATTAAGTTCATAAAACAACATTTTCCAAACATTTTTAATTTAATTAAAAATAAAAAATAAATTAATGTTCGTTGAGAATCGAACCTATGACTTCCAAATTATGAGTCGACAATCTGACCTAACGTGCCAATTATGATTCAAATGCCTTGTGTTTTACTTAGCTCGATAAGTCATTGAGAAAATAAAATAAAAATTTTTTCGAATGTTTGGAAAACGATTATGAAAACTTTTGGAAATAAATATTTTTCCAATTGTTGCTTTTAACTTTGCAAATCAATTTTAAAAATAAAAAAAAAAAATATTAAATTCCAAACGTTTCAAAATTGGTTATAAAAACATTTGAAAATTAACTTTTTCCAAGCTTAAAAATCGAAAAGGTTATAAAATTGTTTGTTCGGTTATTATTATTATATTCACAAAATCATTTACAGAATAAAAAATCTTAATATCACGAGAGTTGAATCTACATATGAGGGGTATAGAAGCAAAGGCGACAATCTCCATTTTTTTTATGAACGTGTTTGATAGTGTTTGATCACAAGCTACCATCAAATGCAACTAGATGTCACTATCAAACATGTCCATGGTCAAAGAAGAGACTGTCGTCTATGATTCTGTACCTCTTTGATCGTACCATCTTCTTGCATTTGATGATGCTCTGTGGTCAAACACTAAGAGATACGCTCAGAAAAAAAATGGAGATTGTCGCCTTTGCTTCTATACCCGTCATATATAATAATACGCAAGCAGAAAACTTTGACACCCTTTTCCAGCCGATATAATGAACTGATTTACACTTATACCATTGAATAGGTGTAGCTTACCTTCACACTATCAATTGAGGAGTGGCCGTACCAAAGGGCCTAAGTACCATTTCGAGGCAAAAGTAGTGTCATTATATGAAACGGGTGACATTTTTTTAGAAGTTAATAAAATTGTTCTCTATTTTCACTAAAAATTTACTTGATTGTGTGAAATTCATGTTATTATGTTGAAAAAATTATAGCAGTCAAATAACCGACTATAAAGCACATAAAAAGTATGACATTACTTCTGCCTCGAAATGGTACTTAGGCCCTTTGGTACGGCCACTCCTCAATTGGTTTTTATGTTAAAAGTGGGCGACGCCACGCCCTTAAATGGAAAATACGCTCTCACAGCTGAACCGCTGCATCGATTTTTATCAAATTCGGTATGAAGATAGAGTTAACGATAATATGACCTATTTGTTTTCAAGTGCGCTGTGCCACTTAGTCATATTGAAGTGGTTGAATTTCGGCCCCAACGCGAACTTAGTAAATACTAAATGTGCTTCCGGTCCACTTTTTTTAAGTGGACCGGCGTAAACGGAAACTTTCTCGATGAATCTCGCAACAGCTTCATGAAATGAAAATGTGTCAAACACGATATTTAACATGTCGGTTCTGTTAATAATTTTCTTTATTTCGCTTAAAAAACATCTACATACCAAATAGTAGCGCAACATTCTGAACTTTTCTCAATATTTGTTTTGGTGAATCATGCATTTCTGCTGTGGTGCGATATGCGGTTTCTATTATCTGTTATGTATTTACCGTTGTATCTGTTACCTCTGCTTTTTGTTTATGCAAAACTGATATGTTTAACTAATTTTGTGTTAAATGGCGCTGATGCCCCACATGATGAAATGATTGCTTCAACAACAATATTTGTCATCATTATAAGCACTAGAATCGCCTAATGGTCAAAATTCGACCACAAATGTATGAAATAATTTTGATACTCTTGCAAACTTTTAGTACTTTTTTGCTATTTGGTACAAAATACAACAGCACATTTATTATCCCTGGTACAATGACAAATGTGCTATGCTTTTTATCTTTCTCTTTGTGCTTTATACTCTTTTTAGCTCTGTGCAACCGTGTTTTTTGTTGTTAATATTGAAAAAATTGTATTTAATTTTACCCTGTTTAAAGGCAAAATATTAAAATAGTTTTAACTTCGTGCTCATCTGCACACAAATATCTTTGTAATGGTGTACAATTCAAAGTCGTACTCCATTTCTAACATAGTAAAAAAAGTAGGACAAATTTTTGTCTTGCGTAGTAATATATAGTTTTGAGCTTTTCTTTATAATTTCTATCGATTTTTGTAAATTTTTTGAGTCCGGAGATCTAAGATTTCTCAAAATCCAACCCAATTTTGGTATATACAGTATCTATTAACTCTTCATTTCTATTGAAAACTGTTCCCAAGATATTTTTATTTCTGGAAATTAATCAGCAATCATATGACACTAGATAGCAGTCTTGGTCTTGCAAAATTACCAAGACCAAGACCGAGAATCACGACCAAGACTAATTTTGCTCATCACTAATATTATAGGATTTTCTTGTGAGTGATTTAGCAACGCACCATACAAATATGAGCTTGGAGCGTAGTTTAATTCAAATCAGCAACGAAACGTAGTTAAAACACTCACGAACGTGGTTTTTTCTTCGTTCTGTGTAGAAAGAACCGGAGTTACATGTAAATAGTATGAGACAAAATCTATGCAAAAAATTTTACGTTTGATCTTGTGGTTAAAAAAATATTCTATCAATTCTGTTGGTTTCAGCGTTGTAACAAGAGTTTACTTTAAAGTATTGACTTGATTTTTTATAATAAACAAGTTCTTATTCCACAGAAAGTAATAAAAAAAAAAATCCAGTATTTTTTATACCCTTAAGCATCAAATCAAAAACTCAATTAAAAACTAAAAAAAAAAAAAAATTAAATATATTAAAACAACAACAAAAACTATTCAATGATACAACAAACAACACTTTAAAGTTTAAGTTTCAACAATTCAATAAGTGGTGCCGGCAGGGGGAGAAGGTGGAAAAAAAAAAATAGAAGCAAAAATTTTAACCAAGAAAAAACTTTTATTAAGGTAAAGATAAAATTACAATAAAAACAACAACAGCAACAACTCCATAAAATTGTTAGCTAATAACAATTCATCTAGTAACAGTATTTTAAAGATACATTTTAATACTCGTTAACAAAAAATACGAGTACAAACAAACAGGTAACTACGTACATACATACAGCTGTTGGTATGTTTGCACAAAAGAAAAGCTTACTTGGCAAAAATTGAAATAAAAACCTCGTTTTATGCGCGTAGCATTTCGAATTTTTTTACAACTTTTTTATATTTTTTTTTTTTTTTTGTTAAATTTCAATTCATTAAAAGTTTCTTATTTCCACTTACGTGTGCATCAAAGCGTCAGCAGTGAAAATATTTTTTGTTTTTTTTTTGATTTTTTTTTTCTTATTAAGGTATTATCAAGTATCAAATTTCTGGCTACATTTTTTTACCTATAATTGCAGAAATAAATATTACGAGTTCCTTGAACTTAACTATAAATTCTATGTGAAAGTTGAAATAATTAAGAAATTCATTAAATAAATCATTTCCACTCAAATTGAGCCCAAAATACAAATTAATACCAAATCGAACCAAAATTAAATTGAATGGAAAAACTGCTACCACGCTTCAAAGCTATGTTACCTCAACGCATATTGGTGAGATAAGGCGGCGCTATGCTGGAAAAAGTGGTGCAAAATTCGACCGACAGAATGCTTTTTATAAGACACGGCTCCCATATGCCCGAAATTGTGTTCAACGCAATAAAGTTTGCAAACTAATAAAGCCAAAAAATTGGACATTTCAATGTTTTTACTGTGTTTTATTTAACAAAAAAGTTCTATACATTTAAAAAAACACCCCTTATTTTGCATATACATATTCTTTTTGATTCCACTCAAAAATATCCAAAAAAAAAAAACAAATTCATGATAAGGCCCTTTATGTAGGTCCAAGTATCTAGATGCCGTAATTCTAGATTTCACTAGCCCTCATAAGGTCAATTTCACGGGAGTGACGAGATTCATAAACAGTCTAATACTGTTTTCATATGAAATAGTGGCGTAGCGACCATACATATTTGTTAGGGGGGAAAAGATCTTCGACTTCTGTGTAAAAGAACCCAAAAAGCTCCATCAGTTTCGTTTTCAAGAACAAACTAGTAAGGGTGTTACTTTTGTCCTGGCCAAAAACTATATACCGTACACTGCAGTGTTCTTAAAATTTTGCTTGTAGGGTAGGTGTCATGCCTTCTTTACCGAATTCACTTTGGTTTTGCTCAGACCGAATCAACCAAGTTTTTGCTCAGAGCTTGCATTTTGTCTGAGTAAAATTTGGTTGAATCATCTCAAAAAACACTTTCAGTATAGCCTTTTGAAACTTTTTGTATGGGAGGTGCCACGCCCTCTTATCTGTTTTCACCTAGTTTTTGGCTAGAGCCTGCTGTCACTATCCCCAGTATTTATATCTATTGTGGTTGCGTTATCGTGAATAATGCTCATAAAATTGCGTTTTGAATATATTTTTTGTATGGGCGGTAGGCGTGTCCGTTTACCGATTTCGCTCATTTTCAATCCAGCGAGCTTACTTTTACAAAAAAGGCAGTGTACAAAATTTCATCGAATTATATTTCCACAGTCGGACAGCTTGTCAGCCAAGCCAGACAGACAGACGGACATGGCTATATCGACTCAGGAGGCGACGCTGATCATGAATATATATTAGGCCGGGTCAAATTTTTTTGGGGCAAAGAGTATAGCAACAAAACAATGTACGAAAAATTCTAAAAAACTTTGCCCAAGAAACCGTGGGACAAAAATCAATATCGAGCCGCCAAAAATTGGGTTGAACTTTTGATGTAAGTTCTTTAAAATTCAATAAAAAAAAAAAACAAAAAATTCAAATACTTTGAATAATTTTATATGAAACAAGTAAAAAAAAATTTGAATTTTTTCTTTTTCTTATTGTATTTTAAAGTAGTACATCAAAACTTCAACGCAATTTACGGCGGCTCGAAATTGATTTTAGGCCCATGGTTTCTTGGGCAAAGTTTTTTAGAATTGTCCATAGATTTTTTTGTTGCTATAGGTACTCTTTGCCAATTTTTTGCCTCCCGAACATATTGACCCGGCCTAATATATATACTTTTTATACCTAAGTGAATATACTCTGGGTGTGGGGTATAAAAACTTAAAGAGTTTTCCTCAGAACAATAAAAATGTAGATGCCTAGTTATTGTTTTAACCTGACGATATGCCGCAGCACTCTCTGCTATCGAAATGAGAGCTAGACTAAAATTGAATTAGGATATCTCTGAAACTATAAGTCGCATGAAAAAAAAACTGCACAATATTTTTTGTAATAAATTGTTAAAGCTACAAAACTGCCTTAAAAATTTTTCTGTTAAATGAATCGTGAACGAGATATTTTCAAAAAACTGATTTTTGTGACCTTTAACCCCGAATATCTAACTTTAATAGTGAAGTAGAAAACCCCAAAAACGGTTTTTTATCATTTTTAAAGAAAATCAGCGACCATAACGTCTGTCGTCTTGTTTTTCTCATTTAAGAAACCCTACGGAACAAAACCTAATCAATCGTAATGACAATAATGTTATGACATATGGTAGTATTTTTTTTTTTTTTGCAATTTCAAAATTCGATTACAATAAAAATCAGCGCGATATTAGGTAACCGCTTACTTTTTCTAAATCACACGGATAGGAATTACATACCATGTAAATATTAACAACGATGTTATCACATACCGAAATGGCTACCAGCTCCTTAACTATGTGTAGTGTAGGTACACTACAACTACAGCATAGGCACTGAACTGAACTGCAGCATATAAAAACAAGACAGGTCTGTACAGTATTTGGTTTTTTCTTCTTTCATATCCAAGTAGTGTCAAGACATTTGCACGCGAACTGAAGTATTTGATAAATTAAAAGCGGGTACAAGACATAACATACGTTGAAACGAAATGTCTACAAACGCCAACAAAAAGTCTTGTGCAGACCATTAGTATGGAAAGAGCCTACACAAAAATCATTTAGATCGTGATGTAACGCATAGCCTTTTAAAATAAAGTCGAATGTAAAACACGTGTTAATTCAGACAATTTATTGAATTAAATGGATTAAACAATGTTTGCTCAAAACATTCAAAGCTACACACTGTTGCCAACTAAAGTTCATATTCAGCTTAAGGTTAAAAATAGAATTAAAAATCAAAGCATTGAATTTGCAAAAAAAAAAAAAAAATAAAAACAATAAAACAAAAAAATTAAAAAATTTAAATTTTAACAAAAAACTTAAGCCAAAAATTAAAGATTTAAAGATTGTGAGAAAATAACGATGAAAACAAAAGTAAAAAAAATCGATCAAATAAATCGAAAAAACCGCACAAGGCTGAACAATTTCAGCTTATTTCGTTGCTTGTTGTTTTTGCTTTGTTGTTGTTGTTGTATAATAGCATGCAGCTCAAAAGCACCAAACTTAAACTACCAAAAACAACAACAAAAACAACACAAAAACTCACCAACACTAAAACAACAGCAGCAACAACAACAAAATAGCAACCAAATCCGGTTCAGCACTTTGACCAAATTCTTTTTATTTAAAATTTTTTTGTTGTTTGTCGCACAATTTTTTGTATGCAAATTTTTTATTTTTTTTTTGTTTCCAGTTTTTTGTTTTCAACTGAAATTTTGTAGATTGCTTGTTGTTGAGTTGTTGTTGCTGTTTGTTGTTGTTGTTATTGTACGCTTTTGACCTTTTCCACATACGTCAATACACCACGAATGCGACAAATGCGACGAAATCGTGTGCAGCAGGCGGCAGCAGCAACAGTTCAGTCAGCGCGATTTTCATTTAAAACTTGTTGGGGATTTTAAATTAAAAAAATTTAATTTGATTCATTTTACTTTTGTTTTGTTTTTTGTTTTTATTAAATACAAGTACTTTCACAAAGTATCCGTTTTTTTGGAGGGGTTTAAGTTGCAGCTGCATGCAAGATGGCAAACGATTTTTTTGCATGTACTTTGGGGTTTTATGCCTTGTTAACAATGCTGTCATTTTGCTATAACTACAATTAACTTAATTTTGACTGAAATTGTTTGTTTTTAATTTATGTTGCGGGTGTGACGGCGATGACTAGCGTGTTAAGAAGGGATTTTACGGAGGTGGGCTTTGCCGTAAATGGAGTCGGAACCGAATATTATAAATTTGATTTTTCGCAGTCGAAACTGGAATCGGAACCGGAGTCGGAGATAAAATATTTATATTATAGGAACTTACAATTTTAAACTGAAACTTTCATTGCTTTTCCCCTTCCTTTTCTTTTCAACAATTCAAGGGGGCAAATTTCGTAGCAGGAACCGAAGCTGCGTAACATATCTAGTGCAGAGTAAAGAAGTCTCTTGTGTTTAAAGTGAGCACTTGCCATGATGGCTTAATCTCACGGTGTTCTTCACACACGGTCCAGTGTACTACGGACGGCGCAACCTTCCATCAGCATAATGCCGATAGTTGGCTTCCATTTTTAGAATCATGCGATCAGACAGAATTCCTTCCAATGGTAGGGAAATGCGGAATATCCAAACCTCTGCCATTCTTAAGGTCATGGCACTCGGTTGAGAATGCAACTCCACACCGAGCTTTCAAACTCTTTCTGCGATTTAGGTCCAAACAACAGCCACCACGAAACTCCCCGAAGGGCCATCCCAATAGTCAGTTGGAATATCCAGCGAACCGGATGCTCCAAAGGGCTACTGACCCTCGTGGTACCAGAATAATCTCTGGTCAGATTTCGTAGCAATACGCTACTGTAAGTATGACTCTGATCCACCTGGGACTAATCACTCCTGTCGATTTATCATCGATTGTGGAAACACGTTTCTTAAAGCTCAAGACTTTCTTGGGAGAAGTAGTCCTACCCAAGGTGGCCATGGCCACTTTACCATGTACGACTTGACTTACTATGGATCGTGGGAACACGTTACCAAGTACGGATTTCTCAGGAAAACCCTCGAAATCCTGTCTTGGATTGCTTTTGCCACTTTGCCATATGCGTAACATGGCAACTAGGATAAAAGGGAAAACCCTCATTTCTCCAAAAGTCACGCCCTTTTGCCTTCCTGCTTTGGCTGGTACCCCACAGCGACACTGCGGTTAACAGTGTCACCGCCAACCACCATTACAAGGGGTTGCCGCTGGGAGGCAGCAGGCTGCTTGAGGACAGACATGGGACAATGTCTAGCAAACAGCCTCTCTTGTTTCGTTTCATCACTCCTCCGTGAACCTCCTGTGAACCAGCGTTTAATCACCAATCAATCTTCTATACCATACAAGACTGCGCCTTCAGAACCATCGATTAAATCAACTTCTGGCGGCGGGAGATCCGGATTGTCTGATCAGATCTCCCATCTCCCTCCAAATGACTGGGTGATGGTAGGTCGGGGTCAGCCCAACATCACCCCATGCTTCACCATCTTTCGACAATCTGGGTGGGGAGGACCTAGATATTCCACCATCCCTTGCGTCACCATCTTTCGCTTCCATTGCGACCATTCAGTCCACAACTTATAACCGGCCGTGCACAACACAAGGTTAGAAAGGCTGGACCAGACCTATACATTGCCTCCCTTCTAAATTATGGAAGAGACAATCTTCTTCACAACCCTACCAACTACGAAACAAGAGAGACTGCTTTTTCAGTTAGCAGTCTCTGCCGGGTTTCTCAGACCCCCCTAGTGTAGAGTAAAGAAAAATGGAATAAATTGAATGGAACTTACACTGTAAGTAGAAGTTGTCGTTGCGGGTTGGCCTCCAACTATATTGTAAAAATCGGGATTTGTTAGAATTTATGAATAACAGTGAAATTAAGATAATTAAAAATTTTAGGTGTGATATTTTGACTTTATACTAGAATCGCCCAATGGTCAAAATTTGACCACAAATGTATTAATTTTGGTACTTTTTGGAGTTTTACTTAGTTCTTTTTTTGCTATTTGGAACAAAATAGAAAAGCTCATTTATCATCCCTGGAAAAAATGACGAATGTGAAACGAAAAGAAATGAAAAAACATGAAGTCAGTGCCAGTCAGCTTTTTGTCTTTCTCTTTGTGTTGTATCCTCTTTTCAGCTCTGTATGACCGCGTATTTTGTCGTTGTTAATATTGAAAAATTTGCATTTAACCAGGCTTAATGGCAAAATATTGAAATAGTTTTAACTGTGCACATTTACACACAAATACCTTTCTAATAGTATGTAATTCAAAATCGTGCTCCATTCCTAACATAGTAAAAAAGGTAGGACAAATTGTTGGCTGTTTATTAATATCGACACATCCAACGTATAAGTTGGTAACTCAAGTTACCAGAAAAGGTAACTGAGTTTTAAGTTCGGAAATGTTCAGGTTAAAGTTCGTTAGAGTTTCGAAAATAGATTTTTATGCTATCTAACGATAAATATATCAACTCAAATCATTTCAAATGTAATCTTAAGATATGAAAGTTACTTTTGCTGAAAAAATTCTAAAACATGACTAAAGTCATATTTCGTCCAGTACTGAAAATTTCACTTTGACAAGTTAAATATGGTTTTGTCAGACCGCGTCACATAGTATGTTATAAACAATTTATGTTAGAGGTAAAATAAATTAAAACACTTTCCAGGGCACTAAAGCAAAAGTGGCACAAACATGTGTTTCATTTCCAATTGATACAATAACTATGAAAACATGAAATTATTATAAAGAAACAACTGAAAATTATTGTTAGCCACAATTTGAACATTATAAATAAAACTGTTTTAAATATGACACTACTAACTTATTTCAAACAAATTATTCAAACAAATTCTTAGAGTTTGTAGGCAAAAGGAGGAAAACGAAAAAAACATTGTTGTTGTTTCTCATACAAAATCAAGAAATTTGTTTGAAAAATTTCCTAGAGAAAAGGGAGTCGCATAGTATTGTATAGAGTTTAACTGAGAGTTAGCCGAATGATAAGCATATTGGATTGTTACTCTGGAAGCGTGGGTTTCTTCAAGTATCTGATACATAATAAATTCACTTATTTTCTGAGAAAAAATGTGTCCAAAAGAGTTCTATAAAATCCTGAATGATGAAAAAGTTTCTCTAAATGAACAGACTTCCCAAATTGTGATAAATTTTCCACCATTTTATAATTTTTTATAAAATCGAAACTAGTTGATTTTTTTAATGTAGCATTACACTACATTTTTGAGAATTTCCCATGACAAATAATAATAGTAAGTATAGGTTCCAGATTGAAAAAACCATTTTTGAAAAAGTCAAAAATTAACTGCATTTATTATAAAGTTTTACAAAAGATTTTATTTATTATTACACTGACAACTTGTAATGAGTTTTTAATAAATCTTTTGTTAGCATGACTAATCTTAGCGTAGCGAATATTTCTAAAGGTTAGCCTCATTTCGAAAAAACATCTTAAAAAAGTTCAATGAAAAAGTTTTACCATAATAAACCATTTTATGAAGTATTAAAACTTCAACAAGGCCAATTACACTTATAACACTTTTACTTGGTTTTATACATTTTCTATTAATGTTATGAAGTTTGTTTTTTTTTTACTTCACAAATGTAACGCTGAACTATTGATACAATTGGTAGTTGTAGTAAACACAAAAGAAAAATAAAAAACCCACATTGAGCAAAAAAGTTTTCTCTGAGTTTCTGTTTTGGTAATATAACAATTTTTACAATTAATAACAAGTTCAGTTTGAAAACTTTTTTTTTTTTTGTTTGTTTTTAATTGATTTCAGTGTTACGTCATTTATTTCTGTAAAACCCTAAAGTGAAACGCTATGCTTTTTATGCTTGAACAGTTTACAAGTTATTTGTAGCAGATATAGGAAATTATTTGTGGGGAATTTGCCCAGATAGTGGTGGTGATAGTTTTTTATTCAGTGATAATTTTCAAGTTTTATTTTCTATATTGAACTCGTTTTTTTCATGATAGTATTTGCGTTATCAACGGGAAATTCAAGATCAAGTTTAATTGTGAAATTTCTGATATGCCATTTGTATTGTTTTTGTATTTATTGAAAGAAAAACCAATAGGTTTTTGATTAAGTATTTAACGGACTACAGATTGCACTATTAGTTTTGTTAGTGTTCATTTTTGCTAAAGACAATAAAGATCCTACGTAATAGACTATTCATCAACATATAAATGACATATGTATAATGGGACAGAACTGATTGTAACCTGCCAAAAATTAACAAAAACTATACGGGAAAAACAGTTTTAAAATTTTTTTTTAGCGAAAATCGTTAAAGAATTGCTAAACTTTTATTAATCTTCGTTCATTTCATATATCTATTAAAAACTGGCTTAAAATTTTATAAAAATTTCAAATTTGCTTTGAATTTTTTCAATATTAGCATAATAAAAATAATCAAACAGAACAGTAAAAATAATTTAACAGCAATGCAATTATTTGTTAATTTTTTTTTTTAAACAACTAATATTAAAAAAGAGAGAAACAATTAAATAAGAAAAAAAAAAAAAAAAACCAATTAAAAATAGTAAGGGTGTAACCTTTGGTCTGGCCTAACATTAAAAACCCTACAATGCAGTATTTTGAAAATTTTGCTTATAAGTATGGGAGGAGTTCACCCAGTTTTTGCTCAGAGCTTGCACGCAAAGAAACATGCTCGCAACCTTTTGCGTTTAATGTTGAATTTCTCGTCTTCTACATTTTTTAAACTCACTGCCTTATTCTTCAAAATTGTTGATAAACTGTTGCCAGGAATCCCAAACTCCCTAGCAATATCTTTATTTTTTAATCATGCCTTCTTCAAACTGTTTTATTATCAAAAACTTTTTTTTCTAGAGAAAGGCTATTTCGTTGCAACATTTTTAATTCTATCACTGAACACTGACTGAACTCTTGTCAAAATTAATAGTGAAGGGATTTTATTTTTTTCTTTTGTTGTAGTTATTTTCATATTTTGGGGATCCCCTTAATATGCTTTCTTTTTCTCCGTATTTACTACCATTGGTTTGCGTAACCAAAAATTATTTACAAAGGAGATCAGAAACGCATGAAACTTTAATTTTCAGCAGCAAAATAACTTCGTTTTGAAGAAAAACTTGGTACAAGAAAACTCGCTGTAGGGAGATCAAAATGCACTGAAAATAGATCGAAAAATCTGTGTACCTACTTGAAATCAATTCGTAGTATGGAGAACTTCGTTGTATAGAAGTTCGTCATATGGAAGTTTTACTGTATTAAATAATACGGTAGGGGAAAGTAGAGATAGGTGGCTCATGGGGATACATGAACCACTAGGGATATCTGTTTACTGTCTAGGACTTTCCGTGCGATTATCATGTGTGTTGTTAACTCTGTCGGTAACCTAACCTCAAACGTTTGTTTGTATTTACCCGGCCGAAAGTGCTTCAACCGTTTCTTTAAATTATTCTGAAAAAAGTTTTTTGTGTTCCACTTATGGCACTGAACTCGATACAATTTCTTGCTATCGTAAGTACATGCGAATTCTGTCATTTTCACAAATGATTCTGATACATTGAAATGGCTCACGTAACACAAAATCCAAATCAAAATCCCTAAAAGCTGGTCAAAAGACGAAATCATTAAAGTTTCGGGACGAAATTTTTTACCTGGGGGTTTTTGAGGTCACTGATTACGAATTTGACGTTAGATTTTTAAAAAAGAAAATGGCGGATTCAAAATGGCGGACGATTTGAATAAATATTCAACCAAATCTAACAAAAAAATTTACTCGGGGGTTTTTGGGGTCACTGATTCCGAATCTTATATTAGATTTTTAAAAAACAAAATGGCGGATTCGAAATGGCAAAAAACAACACTTGCACAATTTTTATATCTAATTTAAAAATTTATTTCAAAACTTTAACTTTGATAGAGTTGTGTGCAACGTTAAATTGATCTACATAAAAATGGGTTTTAGATTCCATTATCATGGAGTACACACAAAAAAAAAACAACATAATATAAATGAAAAATTCTTCGAATTTGAGCCGAAAACAACATTCATTGACTGTATGAATCATTTTATTTATAAAATTATTCATATAGTCAATGAATTCTGTTCTCGGCTCAAATTCGATGAATTTTTTGATGTTCTATTTTTTGTGTGTATAAGCTGTATAATAATATAAAAATGTTATCATTTCGGGCGAGCATCACATATTGACACTTGGCCAGCAATATGATTTAAATTTTCTTCTGGTTGCTTCAGAAAAAACGGCGTCAAACAAAAAGGGCAAAAAAAGGCACCTCAATTTTTTTATATGTGTTAGAAAAGGTTTCAATCTTCTTAAATCCGAAAAAACTTGGTGGTATGACGTGATATAAATCAGTTCTTGGCTTTTTTCATAACCATTGCAAACTGATTTTGTGAAAAAATTTGATTTTAAGTTAATCACAATTAACGCAAAAGTATAAATTATTGCAAGATTTCAATATAGGGGTTCGATAGTATTTCTTTTACAAAGAGATTCCACATTCTAACATTAAAATCGATTCAGTTTTACAGTAACCACACAATTTTTACAGTGAACATTAAATTTTTACTTTTAACTCACAGAATTTTTCGTCTGAGAAGCGTACTTTTGGAGAGATCCCAAGAGCATTTTAGGAATACCTAGATCTTTCTTATAAATTTTTTGAGGTCTATGAATATCTGTTAGACAATACGGTCCATAAAAAGTTAGTTTTAAAAAACTTTTTTTTTCGAATTTTGGCCAGCTTTTTAGGATTTTGAACCAGTGTGCGTCACCTTAAAATTATTTTCAATTTGCTGATAGCCGTTGGGGATACATTCTCACCATCAGACTTTCTTGGAAGTGAATTTACCAACACAAACATGGACACAGAGGAGGTCGTTGATAAAGATCATGAAGAAGCCTCGATCATAGAAAATGAAATTACTCTTCAGAACACTACCGCTGAAAACAACGACTCAATTCAGTCTCAGGCATCTCCTCATATCGATCTTGATATACAGAATGCGTGGGTTTCTACCAGGAAGATCAACAGAAGTCTTACGAGGATTCCCGAAGGCTAAACCACAGAAGTCTAAAACACAGGGAAGAAAACGAGGAAGGAGTGTCATTGCTACAGACTCACCTCAAAGGAAATTAATCAAGGAAAAACTTGTCAAAAACTTCCAGAAAAGAAAGAAAACAAACGAAGACTTCGAATAAATAAAAGATTCGACATGTTAGATTTCATGCTTCATAAATATAATGTATTGTTTTACAAGAAATAGCTTGCACAAGGTAATAAATAATCATCTATTGATATATTCGTACAATCTTTTACATTGCCTTGGACGGTGGTTCAAGTACCATTTGTACCATTTGACATGAAAATTTAAAATGTGAATAAATTTAATAAAAAGTAACATTTTATTCTTGAATAATACTGGTATATTTACGGTGATGTTTATTCTTTGATATTATTCATAAGTGTATATTCTATCACGAATTAGTAAAAAAATATAAACGAAACAAAAAAAGTGAGCCACCAACCCCAAAATTTAAGAAAATAGAAAAAATTTTCCAGTCGGCATCAAACTCATGACGTTTTTGTTTGTAGGCTAGGCGCTCTAACCAGCTGAGCTACTGTGGCATTTTTTTGTCATAGCTTAATATTTGATTAAATTGATTTCCGGTGGTTTAAATATAATTTTTTACATATTATTTTTTGCATGTGTTGGGAAATGAGTGCTATGTATATTCCATTGCGGAAATTTGCTTTCTCTTTTAAGTTTTTTGGACCAATTTCGCAATTAATAATTTTGGATTCTGTCCAATTCGGTGACAGGCAATTGCTCGATTATTCGGCTTGAACACCACAATCATCAAATTTTATCGGACTTTTCCCAAAAAATTTTTTTTTCTGATTTAATATACTTTGAAAGAACAATCGCTAAAAAAAAAATTATGCCACCAGCAAATTATTTTTATACCACAGTACGTACACGGCCAGATTAAACCAATAATCTGATAACACAAGTAATCAACACTTGAGCACTCGCACTACCACAAAACCACAAAAACAACAGCAACAGAAACATATAGTGCACTAATAATAACAACAACAAAAACAACACCAACAACAATATCAACAAAAATACCATAAAAGAGGAAAGATCTCTGAACTGTTACAATTTACACACGAACATCGTGTGTTAAATGAATTTTTAAGTAAAAACTCGTTACCGCAAAAGATTACGACGATAATGCGAGCACAATTGAAATAAAATCTTTTTTTTTTTTTTGATTTTTATTACTTTTGTTCCTACTGGTGCTGTTGCTAACTGCACTTTACTGCATAATTTATGATTTATCAGTGGTTACTTCCGCTTTTCACACGGATGTATTAGTGTCTGCTCAAGTGTATTAGTTTTATCAAATGGAGCCAACATATTTGAAAAAGAGTTTGAGTGTAAATTTTAACAATGACATTGACCCTGCGGGAAAAAGTTTTTACATATAAAATGTATAAATCGAATGGAAATGAAAAGTACTCGAAAGCATAAAAAAATTAAAAGTCAAAAACAAAAAGCATCGAAAAGGTTGATAAGTATTAGCTGGTATGCAATACTTTTGAAAACGTCAACTTAAGTTTAAAAATGTTGCATATAGGAGTGGAAAATCCAAGTTAAACCTTGTCCACATCATATTGATCTTTTTCCAAATCAAGTGAACCTTTTTGTCAAATCAAATTACACCACAGTGTGCCAGACGGTTCGAATCTCCGCTTTTCTATCCGTTACGGATCAGAAACGGATCCGTAACGGGTAAAAAAACGATGATATGAACCGTCTGGCACACTGGGCACGTTCCAAAAAAAAATACACTTTATATGATATATCTCTGTACCTACAGCAGCTATCATTATGAAACTTGGTACATATTTGAATCAATATTGTGCCTATCAAACGCCGAGCGATTAAGAAAAAAGTTAATTTGATTTGGAAAATGTTTATTTTAATCTGGAAGGAGTTTAATTTCATTTAAAAAAGATCATTATGATGCGAAAAAGATTTAACTTGGAGTAGACTGCCTGGAATTAAGAAATAAAAATCTAAAAGCATTAAATAACAGCCAAAAGTATCAAAAAGTCGACAAAAAAGTAGTAGGTACGTACACGAAACAAGCACTTGAAAAAAAGCCCGGGCCCGCACGAATATTTTTTGTCGAAGTCCGAGCCCGGCCGGATCCAACCATATTATTATTATTCACACTTTAAAAAAATTGTATTTTATTGATGAAGCTAAATCAATGGTTTTCAAATGAGGAAAAAAAAATATTCTAGTCTACGTGGGCTGCTCGATATATTTCTGGCCTAATAATGAAAAATGGTTTTATTGATTTTCAAAGTATTCTCCAGCATGATTTATACAATTTTGCATGCGCTCAAACCAATTGTCGAAGCACTTTTTCCACTCCGATTGAGACACCTCCAAAACATGGTTTTTGAACGCTTCAACAGCATCTTCTGGCGACGAAAATCATTGACCACGCATTTTTTTCTTGATGTGCGGGCATAAAAATAAGTCATTGGGTGCCAAGTCAGGGCTGTACGGCGGATGACCCATCAATTCGACGTTTTGGCCGGTCAAAAAGGCGCTGGTTTGAGGCGATGTGTGAGAGCTCTCATTGTCATGGTGAACAATGATTCGTCTTCTCTTATTCGTTTTTCGAATTTCTCCGAAGACTTCAGGCAAACCAATTGTGATGTACCACTCAGAATTGACCGTCCTACGTTGCTCAAGAGGAGCAGTCGCCACATGACCAGTTTTGCCGAAGAAACAGGCGACCATTTGCTTCGAAGTACACACAAAAAAACACAACATAATATTAATAAAAAATTCATTGAATTTGAGCCGAGAACAGCATTCATTGACTATATGAATCATTTCATAAAATACAAGAACGAAATTCATAAATTTTTTTATTTTTTGAAAAATAAAATAAAAATTTATGAATTTATTTCGTATATTTTATGAAATGATTCATATAGTCAATGAATGCTGTTCTCGGCTCAAATTCAATGAATTTTTTCATTAATTTTATGTCCTATTTTTTGTGTGTACTTCTTCCACGAACAACTTTCGTTAGATTTGGCTCGTCTTCGAAGACTCACACGGTCGATTGCTGTTTTGTTTCGGGCTCATACGCATAGATCCATGATTCGTCACCTGTGACGATCTTATAAACGTCTTTTGAAGCACCGCGATCGTATTTTTTCAACATTTCTTTGCACCAATCGACACGAGCCTTTTTTTGAGCGATTGTCAAATTGTGCGGGATCCAACGAGAACAAACCAGGTTTTCATGCAATATCGAATGTATGCTGGTGGGAGAAATGCCCAAGGATCCTTATATCTCACGGTATGTCACCTGAAGATCTTGCATTATCAGTTCACGCATGGCATCAATGTTCTCTGGCACAACGGCCGTTATTGGACGACCTTCACGGAATTCGTCTTTGAGCGAGCGTCGGCCACGATTGAATTCATTAAACCAGTTTTTCACAGTGCTATAGGATGGTGCTTCATCGCCATACAAAGATTTAAGGTCATCGATGCACTCTTGTCGTGATAATCCACGTCGAAAGTTGTGAAAAATGATCGCACGAAAATGTTCACGAGTTAAATCCATTTTTTTTGCCAAATTGATTTTTTCAAGTCACTGTAAACAACACAAATGATGGTCGTACGTCAAAACGTTCTGAGTACGTTTATGCTAAAAAATATCAAACTTTCCAATAGAAATGTCAGATTGCACCTAGGCCAGAAATATATTGAGAAGCCTACGTAATAAGATGATTTGTTTGACTTGACTTACTCCATTGTCATTCTCAGCCTCAGAACAAAATTTTTTCCAAGTTTATCCTTCCAATCTTTGCGTGATTTACGGGCTTTTACGGGCCTCCAGTTTTTGGGCTTTTGGGGTTAGGCTCGGGCCCGTACGAAGCCCGCGCAAAACTCGATTTCAAGGCCTGAGCCCGTAGCTGAAGGGTAAAGGCCCGCGGGCCACGAAAAAAAAAACTCGGGCCGTGCCCAGCTCTAGTTGAAACTGTGAGTGAATGAAATTTATATGAAACAGGGACAATTTATAAACACAATTACTTTTACATTCATTAATGTGCACAAGTGAATATCTATTAAATTGATAATAAAACAATGCATTTCGTACGTTCTGGAGTACTTGTATGTACATAAACACATATGTAGTAGCAGATGTTCCAACAAGGTTGAGCGCTTAATTGTTCGCTAAAGATTCAATTAATTTTTTTTGTACATTTTACTTAAATTAAAAATTATTTTAAGATAACAAATGCACAATATTTAGTAGGTACGCGAATTGCTTTTGTTTCTACATACATTTTTTTTTTATTTTTTTATCAGCTGACACTGATAATCCTTATCTCTAGCACAAAGAAGCACTTACTGCACATTTTCTTTATATAAACATTTACTTTAATATTAATAAAAATAAAATTCTGTCACATCCGCAATTTGGCATTGGATTGTATGACAGAAATTCAAAAAATGTTTAATGTACATAATACATTCAACAAATAAAGTATTAAGAGTTGATAACACTTAATAAGAAGTAAAAAAGTACCAATATTTCGTAGCACAATATGGAAGATCTTCGAAAGATGGAAAAGACTTAAAAAAATTAACAAAATTACAGAGGCCTTATTGCGAATAGAAACGAAATTAGTATCGTAATAAAGTTGTCTCTTTTTAGCTAATGTTAATTGCTCACATTAAAATAGAGAAAAGTTTATCCTTTCCATTCGCGTTTCTATTCGCAATAGGGGGGCCAGAAATAAGTGAAAATTGTCATATAGTACTGTGGACGAAACAACTTTACAAAACATAATATATCTAATAGGAATAATGCAAACGAAACTGCAAATTCATCATATTCATATTTGGCACAAAAAAAAAAAAAAAAAGAAACGACCTGGAAGTTCCCGAATAATGTTATCATTATAAGCTGCATTTCATTTATTTATTGCACCAGAATTTTATCAAAAATTACATGAATCAAAACTTGATTTTTATCGCAGGTTTAATTGGATTTTATGACTCATAAAGAGCAAGATTTATGCGCTACATTAATTAGACAAAGTATAACTCGTTAAATTTGTTAAGTTTCAATTTCTTATGGATATAATCGGAAGGTAAAACCTTGTTAAAAAATAACAAAATAAAATTTTATTGTCACAATAACTTGATTTTATATATTTATTCGAATTAAAAATGCATGTTAATTGATTGGTATTACAGAGCTATGAGACCGAAATGTACAGAATTCAGTGATTTCATTCATAAATTTAAGCAAACACAAAGAGTTCCGAGTCAGAGTTAAGTCTGTAGGCGATAATGATACTATAAGCATTCTTATTTCAGTACTAAACTGTTAATTGTCTATTTTTGAAATAGAAGATGAGAAGAGTAACTCTTGAGGACTGATTGAAAAGCTTAATATGCATTAGGAAAATAAACTTAAAAATGATACAGCGCTTTTTGGCAATGTATAAAAGCTTATTGAAAGCTTTCATATTTTGTATAAGCTGCAAGCAAGTGATGCAGATCTGCACAACTACTAACAAAATTGAACGCTTATCTGTGAGTGAATACGTATACGGAAAGCTTTTAAGCACAAAAGCTCAAGTGCCCGCGTACATAGACTTTGGATACCACTGCTATAAAGTAATGTCCTAATATGAATTGGATGACATTTTGTTAGAAATTAATAAAATTAGGCTCTGTTTTCACGGAAAGTTTACTTGATAGTGTAGAATTGATGAAATTTAGTTGTAAATTTCTATCGATCAAATAACCGATTATTATGGCACAAAATGTGTGTGGCATTACTTATGGACTTATATCATTTAAAAAAAAAAAAAAAAATATTCTCACACACATTTATTTTCGCATTGAAACATTAAAATTTTGTTTTCTTTTTTAACACAAAATATTTATTCAGCTTTTTTTTCATAAACAATTTATAGAAAAGTGTTTAGATCAGACTAGCCCTTCAAGAGCAAAAATTTCAAATGCTGGCCCGCGCATAAAATGGCTGTCATGCCATATAAAATAATTAAATGATTTTTGCTTCTGCACTTATTCAAAATAATTAAAAACAACAATAACCTTTTTCATTTCTAATAAATAGTTCTTTTATTGGCCCAAATAATGATGTTCATATCTTGGTCCGCTTAGTTTAGCCGCGAGTGCGGGTCTGGTTTAGATATATGGTAACAATTACAGGTTTGACGAAAAACTTATGCACATAAAAAAAATTTAAAAAACACTATAGAAATAAAATTGGGGCAACGCACATAGGGAGATTTAACCCAAAAAGCTGGTCAAAAACGAATTTTTGTTATTGGTCCAAAATGATTCAAGTTTTTTTTTATTATACAGCTAATACTCCAAACTAAAGAAATCTGGGTCCCGATTTTATCTTAACCCATCTGCAGCTTCGTACTACGCTGTCAAAGTTGAAGTTTTGTAAAACATTTTAAAATAAAATTTTAAAGTTGCAAAAGAATTGTTGATTTAAGTGCGTATATTTCTTTAAGTGCAGAAAAAAACGAAAAATTGCAGAATGGATTATTCTACGAAAGGTGTGTTCTTTACAATGAATTTAATTTAATAAAAAAAGAATCATTATAAGAGTCAAAATAGTGTGTTCAAACTTTATAAGTAACTGAGTATTTTTTATTGAAAAATTGTAAATTTTTAAAAGCAGAAAAGTAATAGATCCTCACGAGTCCCAATTTTATCTACCAAAAATTCTCATAAATTAAATCTTTTTGTAGCTAAAACTGCAAAATTTGGCTCCTACTGTTTCCAATTGGCAAAATAGCTGCACTTTTTGCTGATGCCTATACACGTGATATTTTTAGTTTTATAGAAATTTTAAACGAAAAAATGTACGAATTTAGAGGACTAAAATTCTCAGAAATTATTTGATGGCGAAGAGTTTTCAGATTAAAATAAAAAATAATTGTTTTTCAAAAACTTGAGATTATTAGTACGGAGATTGAAAAGTTGGAGTTTCGGTAAGTTATGTCGGCCTCTATTATCAATTTTTTGATAATTCAGGATTACAGTATTACTCCAGTTAACAATACTAAAAGAATAAGCCATATCTATTAAATAAGGTACAGTGATATAGAATTTTTAAAATGTTTTTGTGATGTTTTTGTCTATAGCGCCCTCTGTGGACGAATTTTCTATTCTGTAGTGTTCCCGGGCTACTCTTCTGAGTTATATAAATTGATTGACACCTTGATAACTAAAATCAATAAAGCAGTATACGAGATAGAAGACCCTAAAATTAACAACATTAATCATGTGTACAGCGCCATCTATTGAATGTTTTTCAAAAGTTTATTGCCATCATATTGTCATTTTAATAAAATGAAAGAGAAAAACTTTATAAAAACCAAAATCGGCTCAGTACTACAGGAGCTACAAGTCGTCAAATATTTCACTTGTCTGCAGTGCCCTCTATTGACAATTTTTTTAAACGAGTCTATATTTGTTTTGATTGTCTGAATAATCTGAATAAAATGACACCTCAATTTCCAAAATCGGACCAGTAGTTTCAGAGTTATTAATTTTGACCAGGTTTTTAACTCAGATACCCCTATGTGCAACGTTCAATGCCACATATGACGAAGTTAAAAAGTAACAAATAAATAGAAATACAAGTGATCTTCTAAAAATGGTCTCAAAGGTGCTATTGGATAGCTGGATATCATATCCGGAGTAATTTTCTGCATATAACAAAGTCATAATTGGGCTATTAAGTCAGTATTTGAAGATAATTGAGGTTATTTGCTCGAAAAATACTTTTTCTGCTACTGATGAACTTAGATCTATGTGTATGAGCTAGAATGTATAACTCAATCAGCTGTGTGGGTCCAAATCTTCCAAAAGTTCGCAGGTTTATGTAGAAACTGAAAAAAGTCCTAACAAATTGAAAGGCAAGCGAAAGTAGTAACGTTAGTCTCTTATTTTTCGTTAAATCGTCAAGTTATTTGTGCTCGGAAGAATGAGAAATGGGGCCACAGTTTGGATGATTTGCATTTTAACAGATTTTCTGGAAATTTTTGGAGTTATGAAGCACAGGACTACCAGAAATAAATTTTAAGTAGGAAATAAATTTTTGGCTTTATGAAAATAAGTCCAGAATTTTGTGCGGAATTTTTCCTGGCTTTATATCAAAAATATATTTTTTGGCGTTATTTCCTATGGTATTATTTTCAAAATTCTGGCGTTATTTCCGATTTAATTTTTGGCTTTAGAAAATTTCTGGCTTATTTGGCTTTATTTCCAAACTAAAATGGAAATAACGCCAAAATGTTGTATGTAAATTTTTCTGATTTTATTTCCAAAAAGTTTTCTGCTGTTATTTCCGGGAGCCGAAGCTCAGAATGGCTATCATATAAATAATGGTTTAGTGAGTTTTCATATTATATAAAACTTATAGTTTACGAGATATGCAGACAGACCAGTTTACTGCTTTTGATAAAATAAGTTATCCAGGGATTATCTTTGGTGCTAGTACTCAAATTCAAATTGTGGATTCCTGAATCAATTCGAAAAAAAAAAATGATTATCAAATATAATAACTACAGATATAAAATTTAATAAGCTATAAGTTTTCGAGATATCACTTTTTATCTGAAATTTTACTTCAAAAAAACTAAAAAAAATAAACGATACAACAATAAATACTTTCATACATCATAAAATTCAATATTATGCATCTAACAACATGTCAATAATAAGGCGGCCGGGTTGCTTTGAAAGGTGTGTTCACAATACTACATAGCGCCGCTAGCATTTTATATAGCTTATTTATGTTTTTGTTGTTGTCTTTTATTACGTATTGCCGTTTCTAGTATTCAAGCGTGTACACGAGCGAGTGCAAGCCATTGAGGTTTATAATTAGAGTTTGGTTGCCTGATTTTGTATTTTATGTGGAAATGTACGTGTACGCCCAAAGAGTGGCACATTGTTTATAGTCTTTTTAGCAGAGGCTTTATTGATAGTTGAGTGTTATATGATGAGAATATTTTTGGTTAATATGGTTAATATTTATGCGTTTTTATTCTTAATTGATGAGTAAACTTTTTCAAAAGAATTATGAATATAGTAAATATCGAGAAATATGGACTAGGCATATTAATATTGTTTTATTATTTTTAAAGAAAATTATACATATATTGTATGTATGTTCTTGATCAGTATGGCATTTTCACTTAAATTTTTAAAAAACTATGGGCATTTAGAATTTGTTTCAAGTTTTTAGGCAGTCATTCTCAAACTTTTCTAATTTTAAAGTTTCAAATTTCTATTGATATGAGTCTATTCTAAATAAAGAGCATTTATGTGAAATAAATCATTAAAAAAAAGCTGCATAGAGGTGATATAAAAACAATTTAAAGAAAAAATGCTGGCAGAATGTCATGAGTATCACGAAGTCAATTTCAATTATAAATTTATAAATGTGTAACTCAAACAACATTCATAAAAATTTTTGTGTTATTTGAGCTTAGTATGCAATCATTGTCATTAGTGTCACGTCGCAAAAATTTTACGTATTTCTATAGTTATCTAGTAAATAAAATCTTTTTATTTTTAAATGCGATCAGCTATATACACATATACACATGAAAAAACAAAATGACTGTCACTGTCATAGGTGTCACAATAATTACAAAAAAAAAAAATATAGCTTCCCATTCACCAACAAACAACCTTAATTTTGTGAGTACTATGTATAGCAAAAAGGTCACCTACGGATGTTAAGGGAGTGAGTTGGTGAGAATTTTAACCCTCTAGTGGTCACCCTGGGGGAATTACGAACTATTTTTAGAAATTTTTCTTAATTTTTTGTGTTTTTTTTGGGCGACCGCCAAACGTTGGTTGATAGGGGGTAGGTGCGTTTAGGGAAAATGTTGAGGACAAAAAAATAAATAGTATGGCCTAGTCACACATTTGACCAATCTGCCAGGACAGTTAAAGCAAAAAATTCAAAAATTTGAATTTTGTATGGGGGTGTTTCGGGAAAACGTTGGGGAGAAAAAAATATTAGGAACTGATAATATATTCTAATTTTCCAGGGGTAACCCCGGGGGACCCCAAAAGGATGGCAAATAGAGGGTAAGAGTGTCAAGAGAAAATGTTGAGAACAAAAAATAATAGGGCCTTAGTCATACATTTATTTGACCTATAATTGGGTACTCAGCGACGCACACTGCGTTGGCTAGTGGGCAAAAATCAAAATTTTTTGTGACTCGAAACCTAATAATATTGGTATCAATCGACAGGTAATTGTATCAATAAAATAAAAACAAAATATTTAGTGGAAAAACTCAGTTTTGGCTACGCTGTGACACTTCAAAGTTGAGATATTTTTCAAAAAAATCATGTTTTATTCACTTCGTTTTGGGTTCTCTTAAACAAATAATTCTCAAAAATTTGTCTTTTGATTAAACTAACCGAAGTAAAGTTTTTTATTATAAATAATATTTGAGTAAATAAATAAAACTAAAAAATTTTGGAAAATATATAATTTGATGTATATTGTAGTGATTTTAATACACGATATTATCAAATGAAAAACTTCAGAAATTGACAAATTTCGATGAAAAAAAAAAACAAATCTTATAAAAATAAGTGCCGTTTTTTTTCTTAATCTACTAGTTCGAATTCTATATAATCAAGAACTGCAAATAACTTTTCCTACTTCGTCCTACAAATATTTTTTTTTCATTTGTTAACATTAAACATTACTTTTTCATCATCGTTATATATGGACTTTAAGAAAATCGTCCTAAATACCTGGTTTTTAGCAAAACTATAAAGTTTACAACAAATCTGAGATCATTTTTGAGCTCAGCGACCAAATTACTTATAGTACCAAATTTCATCGATCTCCAACCACTCTTTCTATTTTTGACCATTGCTTGTATGGGCTCAACGCACTGTGCGACGTTTGAAAAATGTGGATTTTGTAAGGCGACCCCTTATAGGTGGTAAATGTCTTAGAAGAACACATTTGGGAGGAAAAAATATTAAGACCTGGTCATACATTACGTCACTCCGAGAAACTATGAATTATTTTCGTGAAATTTTTGCCAAACTGTTACCCTCCTCCGATCGGGACCAAACTTTGGCACAATCATTTTTTAATGAATACAAGAATCCCCCAATGGTCAAAATTTTACCACAAATGTATTTAATAATTTTGGTACTTTTTGGGCAGTTTTAGTACTTTTTTTGCTATTTGGTAGAAAATAGAAAAGCTAATTTATCCTCCCTGGTACAATGACAAATATATGTCAGTCAGCTTTTTGTCGTTCTCTTTGTGCTGTATCCTCTTTTCAGCTCTCTTTGACCGCGTATTTTGTCGTTGTTAATATTGAAAAATTTTGCATTTAGTTTTACCAGGCTTAATGGCAAAATATTAAAATAATTTAACCTTTGTACACATTTACACACCTTTCTAATGGTGTATAATTTAAAGTCGTGCTCTATTTCTAACATAGTTAAAAAGGTAGGACAAATTTTTGTCTTGCGTATTAATATATAGGTAACAAAAGAAAACTAGTAAGGGTGTAAAATTTGGCCTGGCCAAACATTAAATACCCTACACTGCAGTATTTTTAAAATTTTCTCATATGGGAGGTGCTACGCCCTCTTGTCCGAGTTCACCCAGTTTTTGTTCAGAGCTTGCATTTATAGTTTTTAGTGTCTGAGTGAAAACCGTTTTCAGTATAGCGTTTTGAAACTTTTGCTCATATGGGAGGTGCCACGCCCTCTTATCCGAGTTCGTTCAATTTTAGCTTAGAGTGTGCACTTAGAGTCTTTAGTATTTGAGTGAAGTTTAATTGGATTATCTCAAAAAACTCCTTCAGTATAGCATTTTGAAACTATCGCTAATATGGGAGGCGCCACGCCCCCTTGTCCGATTTCACCCAATTTTTGTTGAGAGCTTTCATTTATGATCCTTTCCTTAGTGTCTGAGTCAAAATTGGTCCGAATATCTCAAAAAACGCTTTCAGTATAGCGTTTTGAAGCTTTTGCTTATATCGGAGGTCCGAATTTTCTCAGTTTTTTCTCAGAGCTTGCGCTTACAATTCTTAGTATCTATGAGTATTTTGGTTGCATTAACGTGAAAAATACTCCTGAAATTGCATTTTGAATATACTTTTTGTATGGGCGGTAGGCGTGTCCGTTGACCGATTTCGCTCATTTTCAATCCCCCGAGCTAACTTTGACGACGGAGGCAGTGTACCGAATTTCATTGAATAATCTTGCTCAGTTTTCCCAAAAAGTGTATTTCAACAAACAGCCAGCCACCCACCCAGCCAGCCAGCCAGCCAGCCAGCCAGCCAGCCAGCCAGCCAGCCAGCCAGCCAGCCAGACAGACGGACATGGCTATATCGACTCAGGAGGTGACGCTGATCAGGAATATATATACTTTTCTATATCTGCCACGCCTCCTTCTCTGCGTTACAAACGGAAGGACAAAGTGAATATACCCTGAGTGTAGGGTATAATTAGTGTACATTGGCATATAAAACTAATGATAATATAATAAATTGATTTTAGACCCAAAATCGAACTTTCACCTGGGGAGAATATTACTTTTTATTTTAATTAACAATATAAGATACATCAAACTGATATTACTTCCCCCCACTTAGTTGTGAAGTTATCAAACTTTTACTGAATATGCAGGATTTCAGTCGGTACTGACCATAGACAAAATATCATTCATTTAAGCAAATGGTAACAAAACGAATAGAAGAAATTTATGTGAAAAATAAATTTTAAAAAATAAATAAATAACCCAATGCTTTGAACATTTTTTGCTTCGTCCAGATTTAACTTATACGTAGAGATATTGCTGGAAATATCGCATGCATGTAGGTGCAATTTAATTTAGCAAAGAAATAAAAAACACAAGTACATATCTACCAATGTTGGCCAAAACTAATAAAAATGAAAAGGAAACGCTAAAATGAAATGTACAAATAAAAGAATTACACTTTGTCTACACTCTGAATGGAATGGAATGGTGCTGCTGTTGCGATGACATAATTTTTTTCTTTATTATATGAATATTTTACTTAGAGTATAAAATTTGTTTTAAGTAGAAAAAATCAACGAAGCGTTTCACAAAATAAAAAAGAGGCAAAATCCAACTCGAAATTAAAGTAATCCAAAGTAGAAAAATGCAAATGCTTACAGACGACGCGCTACCACTGATGAATGAATGGATAAGTGTATCTCCTACATTAAGTAATGTCATTAATGTGTTAATTTTTTTTTATTTAATGCAAAAATTTTACTAAAAAACAGCTAAAAGGTTTTTTACTTAGGGTTTTTTTTGGCTCATTAAGAGTACAAGTGCTTTTTTTTAAAAAAGAAACTTAACAAAATATCTGAGAAACCGTGGGAGTGATAGTTTCGTTTTGATCTTGAAGTTCATGTTTTCAAGGTCAATAAAAAACAAAGGTATTTTTCCAGAATTAATTCTGCTTCAAGAAAAAGTGAAGACCACTAATATCAAAGAAATTTTTCACACATTAAGGGATTTTCCCATATGTAAGCATTAGAGGCCTGCACGAAATATGGTGTACTTATTTTATTCGCACATATATACTAAGGAATTTTCACCTCATATTAAGTAATTTGTCGTCTTATTAAAGAATTTTAAGCCATACTAAGGTTTGTTTTCTTAATATCTACTAGTAGTATCTAGCTTAAATATTTTTTGTCATGTATTCGGATCTTCTATGTTGAAAATGTTATGCTTTACACATAGCTTGAGCTTATGGAACTATAATTACTAACAATAACTGCATATTTTTTTTTTTAGAAGCATGGAACGTGACACTGCCCTTCTAAAAATTATCAACTTTTAATTAGCCTTCCTTAGTACTAAGCCTATCTCAGTGCCGAATTCCATAAAAATCGGTGCAGTAGTTTAGCACTGCTAGTGTATTATAGCATTAGGGGCGTGGCTCCGCCTACTAAAAAACATAATAGTCATATTGGTACTTAGTGCTCACCCTATCTCCATTTCAAATTTCATAAAAATCGATGCAGTGGTTTACGTGAGAGCTTTTTGAAAAACATTATGGTCGTGTTATAGTTCCTTAGTGCTAGCCCTAACTTCATACCAAATTTCATAAAAATTGATGCAGTGGTTTAGAAGTGAGAGTTTTTTTTTTTTTTTTTCATTTAGGCCGCTCACAAAAAACATAACGGTAATTTTATCGTTCGTTACTGCTAACCCTATCTCCATACCAAATTTCGTAAAAATCACTGCAGTTTAGCCGTGAGAGCGTTTTTTCCATTTAGGGGCGTGTCACCGCCCTCTTTAAAAAAAATATAGTCCTATGCATTGCTCCTCCTCACAACTTTTGTGTAGTTTTTTAAGAATATTTCCTAAACGGTAATTTATGCATGTATTTCTCCACAAAAGAGATCTTAATACTTTTTATCAAGCGACTAACCGTTCTGACAAAAAAAGCTTTCGAAATGAAAAGTAATTGAAATCGTACGGATTTCGGAACAAGTCTGTAAGATATCGATACATCCAACGTATAAGTTGGTAACTCAAGTTACAACTTTTATACGGGACGGCAGTTTTTGAAGTCTGCGTATTAGACTCCATCTTGTGTCAAATGGTGGTGCCTCTATCTTCAAATTTGTAAGGGCTGGGAGCTATTTTCGAAGTTAAATCTCAGTATATTTAACCCTTTCAATACGCATTTTTTTTTAAGATTCAAATTTTTTTTGATGTGAATTGGTTGATTATGGCTCAAATAACATACAATAGAACGAGTTTAGGAAAAAGATCGCTAGAACCGAAAAATGTCCTCTGACACGGATGTCCCATCTGTGCTAGAGCTTTTTTTATACACGAGTCCAAGAAATATCGAAACCAAAACATGCTTAAATTATCACATTGAATGCTAAAAACTGGTGGGATGAAAATATAGTATGTAGCAATATATATGAATAACAGTGTTCGTTAAAGGAGAACACTCAATAAGACACATATGTCCCGTCAGTATTGAAAGGGTTAAGTGAAAAACACTGTTCCGTAAGAAAGTTGTAACTTGAGTTACCAACTTATACCTTGGATGTATCGATATGTTTTTTCTTAGAAAGTAATTTTCCTATCATATTGAGGTATTTGTGATAGTGTGCAGGAAATTTCCCTGACATTATGGAATATGTTTTCATGTCAAAGAATTTTTCGTCAAAATAAAGGAATTTTTTATGGTTTTTGAGCAATATTTGAACATATCAAAGGCCATTTTTCCATAGGATAAAAGTTCAAAAATTTCACTGTAATTTCTAAATGAATCACGATTGATTCATAAAATACAAATTCGTGTAAGATTGTTGACTTTCAAAATTGTTTTATAAAACAGAACAGGTTTAATCAAATGTGCACAAATCTACGAATGTATATCTAAGTATTCAAAACCTCAAGAGGTTAAAGACCTCCGTGCACAGCACATTTACATGAAACTTTGTATTTGCCAGTATAAAAGAGAAGAAAAAAAAAAAAAAACAAATGTCGTAGGCATTTGTTTTTTTACATTTGCACTTAATTGTACAAAATCAAATTGTTGAATAATAAGGCTAAAATTAACATTTTATCCAATATGTAAATTAAATTTATCATATGATATATTATTGTGCCACACTAAGCGTTTTTTTTTTTTTCATTAAGCCTTATGATAAATTAAATGTTTTTCTCACAAAATAAAACATACACATTTGTTAAATTCCAGCAGGTTGACCTAAATTTATTTTCTCAGCTTGATACTATTCATAAGGCAAAAAAATTTGTTATAAATTAGTTTTTGAGATATTTTAGCTATTTTAGTTATAAGTGGGGGAAAGTGCATAGGACTGCTTGTGTTGGCCTAACCGGTAGCACTAAGATCATGTCCTCAGTGTCCTTTTTTACAAGCGAAGAGTCTCTAACGTTGTATTAATTGTTTAAGCACAAGTGGTCATCAACTCTGCAACTTGTTTAATATTACCAAATTTAATTAAATACAATTAAACTGATCTCTTTACTTGAAAGTAAGTACTTCTATATAAAAACTTTATAGAAAATAAAAACCAAAATATTCATAAAAGAATGCTTCATATGTTTAGAAATTCCTTGTTAAGATTGTAACAGGTGGTGGAAGATGGAACTTGAAAAATCCTTTAGATTTCAGAGATTTTTAAATATTTCTGTTTCAAAGATGAAGAAGTTTTAACTTAAACAAAAATGAACAACAAATAAAAATAAATTTATCAATAATTTTCGTTTTTACTTTTTTATACTGAAATGTGGAACTGTTAACAATACAAATAACAGCAGTAACAATTAACGCACAAAATTTGCAATAATTAACATAAAATTAGAGCATTTCGCAAAACTCTCTGATTAAAATCACAGCTAGAGTTTTCGTTTATTTTTTAACCATGCTATTATTGTTTCTGTTATTTTTTAACTCATATTTTTTTCTTCTTTTGAATTGTATACCATATAATTAGCTACAATTATCGTTACCACCATTGTTAACAATCTGTTTTCGATTTTAGTTTGACCCGGCTTAAGTAAAGCAACAAAAAAAACATGTTAATTACTGATAATTTTTTACCTTGAATGCCTTTCACTTGTGATGCCAAAAAAAAAATAAAAAAAAATGTGCAGTAAAATAGCATAGTGAATCATACTATACGTTATTTTTCAATATTTTAAAATATATAATTAAGTATTCACTAGAAAAATTTAGCAAAACATTAAATAGTGAATGAAAAAAATTTCGCATTTTAAAACAATTTTGAATTCAAGCAAGATATCCCAACAGTTTATTACTTCAAATTGTGGTTTGATAATATTCACCATATGATAAGAAATTATAAAGTAAAAAGAATTTAATATTAAAGGTTATACTAAAAGTATAAAACATTCAGTGTGACAGACATTTAATTGAAAACCTATTCCCAACTATTAAATCCCGAGTTCACAGTCATTAGTTAACTAATGACAAGGGTTTAATGGACAAATTTGTATTTTCAATCATTAGCTTACCATATGTTAAGCCCCACAAATTACGCCCCCCCTCCCCTCACTGTAAACAAAACAAATGGCACTTGTACATCAAAACGTTGTGAGTACGTTTATGCTAAAAATTGTCAAACTTTATTATGTTGTTGCCAGATTTTAGCTATTGACATTAGTGTTGCCAGTTGCCGAAACATAAGTAGTGCCCTACGTATTATTTTGTAGAATTTTTCCAAAATTTTCAATTTGCTCCAAACCCCTCAATTTGAATTGTATATTTTTTGTTTAAAAAATCAATGCATAACTACTCGTATCATCATCAGCATTATCTTCAGTAATAAAATAAATTAAAATTAAAATGCATATTTAATTAGCATTGAAGCGAACACGATTGAATATAAAAGTGTGAAATTATTTTGATACAGTTTTTGGAATGTGGGTAACCTCAAGAATAAAAGCAACAACTTGAAATAGTAAAAAAAAAACCCAAACATAAATGCAAAAACAAAATCAAAAAAAAAAAAAAAAACAAGAACTAGCAGATAATAATAATAAAATAGAATAAGAATGGTAGTAGAACACAATCATACATGTGATATCGAGACAAATATGTGCTCTACTACTTGAAAGTTGTTATTATTATTATTAGTGTTGTTGCTGTTGTTGCTATTGTTGTTGTTAAGGTGTGAAAGTACTACAATATTAATTGTTATAGCTCTAGCTCTTACATACAGCAAGCATGGTATGAAAAAACAGATAAACGAGTAGGTATGTACAGTACAATACAAGAATTATTGTAGAATTCAATACTACAATTTGATAATGAACTTGTTAAACGTGATACCATTTGCATTGTGTAAAAGAAATGAAAAAAAAAATCTTTGAAAAAGTAGTTAACTGCAAAAACTCACAGGCAAGAATTTTGTAAAACGTACGTATGTAGATACCAACGAAAATTTTCTATAGATAAGCAAATTTAGAGATACGAATAATTACATACATATACTTAAGTGTCGGGGCTAGAAGAGGGATAAATATAAACTGCTGTTTATACGTGTAATAGTTCAAAGATTTAAATATACATATGTATTTGTTTACTGTGCCACATTTATACACGTATTAAAGTCAAAGATATTAATTTCGAATTCAAGTTACAATATTGTTACTAAATTTGTATTTTAATCAATTATTGCAAAGGGTTTAAACGCTAAAGTGCTAAAAAATGTATGCGTTTTATCAAAACTAAATCCCTGTAGGACCGCCGGAGACTATTGTCCCATCTTTGGTCTAGTTATTTTGTAAGTAGACCAAAACGGACTGCACCTAAAACTAGAATAAATTCACTTAAATTATCAACTGTACCAAAAATGGTCCAAATGTAATGCAAAGTCAGTCATTTGTATCAAAAATGGTCCGAATGTTATGTATAGTCCGTCATTAGCACCAAAAGTGGTCCAATTGTGTATCGATTGTGTCAGTGAAATTATAATGTTACTGACTACGCAAACAACAGTGTATCAGTCTAATGACTTGCGCTGCGTGGAGAGGCCCAGGTTCAAATCCTCCACTCGTTGATTTTCAATACCAATTTTTAAATTTCTATTAATTAGTACACAATTTGTGTGAAGAGTCTTCGGAGCGGAAAATGAAACATGTGTGCACCACAGCAGAGGTATTAAATAATAAAAAAAATTAATAAAAAAATAATTCATCTACAACGAGATTCGAACCCGGAACAAAATGCTCAGAAATGTATAACAAAGACTTTAGCACAATTGTGTATGAAATCTTTTGACATTTTTGTGTAAAATATTAAATTAAATTTTATGAAAATAAAAATAAAAAATTGGCCTTTTACTGGTCCGAATATAATGCATAAGGAGACAATTGACCTTTTTCTGGTCCGAATATAATACATTAAGAGACAATTGACCTTTTTCTGGTTCGAATGTAATGCATAGGAGACAATTGACCTTTTTATGGTCCGAATGTAATCAATAAGGAGACAATTGGCTACGCCAATGACGTAAATAGAACTTTATATGTGATGGGACCAGAATTTGGACTAGTCCGTTTCTCCCATGGAGTAATTTGCAAACTAGTTTTGGAATAGTCCGTGGTCCTGCAGGGAATACTTTACTTCAATTCCTATTTCCAATGCACTTAGTTTCACATTATATTGTTTGAATCAGGTTTATTTTTAGACTGATAAAACACTTCGGTGAACTTCAGAATCAAAATGAAAGCAGTTTACAGTGAAGGTTTGAGTTAAGAATTTTTTGAATGAAATACTTCAGTTCAGTGTTAAAAGTGTGCGAGTAAAAAAATACACTTTATTTTAATACAATATGTCTTTTGCAGCCCCATAATATACATTCAGCACATTGAAAACTACAAGATAAATTATTGTTTGTGATGTTTACTGTTGTTTATCGTTTAATGAGAGAAATTTCACGCTGAGTATTTTAAATTCTAGTAATCCATTATGTGATTAGAGAATGCTTTTTGTAGAATTGACAATCAGCATGCATTTTTGAGTCATGCATTAAGATATCAACATTAATTACAATTCAACCCATAAATGGTTGAGTAATCCCAGAATGGTTTCGTGATGTACATATAAAATGAATCAGCAAATATCTTCCTTACATTATTAAGTTTCTGGAAACTTTCTGCAAGATTTAAAAAATCTAGGGTTCATAAGGTTTATAAAAATGAGCATTTTATGAGTATTATACATAAAAATTTGCGTTTTCAGAGCACTACAAAAAAAAGTTCTTTGTGTGCATTTTGCCATACAAAAATATAATTCTGAAACAGACGTTAACATTAGTAGTTATTTAGCGCTCTCAAATACGTTTACGAAATTTCATTCAGTTTTAGTAAATAGTTATTCCCCAATGAATAAATAGTGTAACAAATTTTTTAAGTAAAAAAAAGAAGAAAGATTTCAGCTTGGATTTAAAAAAAAAATAAATAGTAAAAATCTACTCACCTAAATTTGGCACGGTAACAGTAACTTGATTATTGGAGCCGACGTCCACTGTAGCTACCCTGTTCTTATCCACACTTGCTGGCTTAAAGTCATCTACGAATCAAACAAAGAGGAAAATTGTAATTAGACCTCAGATCTTAGAACAATTTTAAATAATATCTGGTCTACTGAGGGGGCTACTTACATTTGATCGTGTGAAATCCAGTCGTTGTGTTTTTTGTATTCAATGTGCAACCAAGTTTGAGTTCTCGAACTTCGCTGCCGATGTTAAGACGATCGGACAACGTTGACTTTTGTTTGGTCATCATCATCGTTGTCGTATGTAATGCTGTTGCTGCTGCTGCTGATGATGGTGGTGATTGCTGTGCGTTGTTGATGCTGATGTTGCTGCTGCCGCTGGATATTGGAAAACTGGTTGCTTTTGTAATGTTGTTGTTGTTGTTGGGTTGGTAGTGGTTATTGTTGTAATTGGCACTGGTGTTGATATTGTTGTAATGATAATTTTGTTGTTGTTGCTGTGGTTGTTGGTGTTGTCTCTGATATGCAGTCGTCGTTGTGTTGCTGTTGTTGATTTTAGCGTTATTGGAAGCACCCCAGGATTCTTTGCTGCTGCTGCCGCCACCACCAACAATTGTATTGTCGCCGCCACCAATTGCGCCCGCAGCAGCAAATCCTCCAGCGCTTCCGGCGCCGCCAGCGCCACTTCGACTATAGTTTATATAACTACCACCACTAGCAACACCACTTTGTAGACCAGCGTTTGCTGTCGCTCCTGCTACTGATGCTGCTACCGCCGCTGCACCACCACCACCACGTCCAGCTGCTCCACCGGCTGCTGATTTACGTTTGGCACTACCACCAGTAGCTTTTGCTTTCAGACGTTGTAAGGTCGTTGTTCCCGATGCCTTCGGAATTTTTTCGGTTTTCGGTGCAATCAAATTGCACACCAATTTTTAATAAAAAAAAAGGAAGTTGAAAATTTTGGAAAATTTTTTTCAGGAAGAACAAGTAGACGAGACGATGTGTGTGTGTTGGTTGCGTGCGGGTACTTGTGTGCGAAGGAGTTTTTTAATTGCTGGAAGCTGAAGATTTGGAAAAAATGACAGGTATAGATTTTTGGTATATTTTTTTTAAATTTATGAAATATTTTTTTAAAATTATTGGTCTTGGATTTCAAGGATTAATTTTAGCATTGCAAACTTTTTTTTTTATAAATTTCTTATTTTTTTAATTTTTCCATTAATTTGGTAAATAATTTTTTTGTGTTCTGCCTTGATTTGTTTTTCGATTATTCTTTTTAGCCTTAATGTATTGTGGAGGTGGATCGAACACTCGACTTCTGGAGAGATACAAAAGCACTTCATTATCAGCCAAGACCACTGCCAAGGTTTTGTTTGCCTACCAACATTTGCAAAGAAACATTAATTTAACGAGAAATTTCCATACTCCAAAGCGTTTCAAAATCACTCAGCCAATCGTAGTCAGCGTAAAATATTATAGAATATTGTTTTATATATCAATATAATTTAAATATCTTGGAATTAAGTACAACATTCATGAAAAAATGTTTTTGTTTGTTGTTGTAATATTGTGTTTGTTGTAGACGAGCAACATAAAAAAAACAATTTTTCATGGGTGTTGTAATTTCAAAAAATTTTAAAAATATTGAAATATTGTGTTTGTGGTATAGTTTTGATAATTCACAGCCCAGGAAAATGGAAACCAATATTAAAAGAGGATAAGTCCAGAAAAGTCAGAATAAATATTCTTAAGATTTTTTTCTCAGATTGCCAACAAAAACACTGGAAAGTAAGGCAAAAAACGAAATTCATAACGCCAAAATTATTTTCATATAATGGACATTCTATTTAAAAACGGAAAATGAGGGGCTAAAATGAACCCCCCCTATGTGACAAAAAGTGGCGCTGCACCAGACCCCTTCTAGCGTCATGTGACGGTAACCGAAACCCCCCTATCCCATATTTTTTTTATACCCTACACCCAGGGTATATTCACTTTGTCCTTCCGTTTGTAACGCAGAGAAGGAGGCGTTGCAGATATAGAAAAGTATATATATTCTTGATCAGCGTCACCTCCAGAGTCGATATAGCCATGTCCGTCTGTCTGGCTGGCTGGGTGGCTGGCTGTGCGTGGAAATATTTTTTACGGGAAAACTAACCAAGATAATTCAATGAAATTTGGCACACTGACTCCGTCGTCAAAGTTAGCTCGTGGGATTGAAAATGAGCGAAATCGGTCAACGGACACGCTTACCGCCCATACAAAAAATATATTCAAAATGCAACTTTAGGAGTATTTTTCACGACAATGCATCCGGCATACACATAAATACTACGAATTGTAAGCGCAAGCTCTGAAAAATAAACTGAAGAGGGCACCTCCCATATAAGCAAAAGCTTCAAAACGCTATACTGAACGCGTTTTTTGAGATAATCCAACTAAATTTCACTCAAATACTTAGGATTATAAATGCACGCTCTGAGCTAAAGCTAGACGAACTCGGACTAGGGGCGTGGCGCCTCCCATATGAGCAAAATTTTAAAAATACTGTAGTGTAGGGTATTTAACGTTTGGCCAGGCCAAAGTTTACACCCTTACTAGTTTTATTTTATGTTTACTTACACATTCTATTTTCAACACGTCAACTATTTTGTCTCAATCTTGGTTGTTTTTTGTGAACAAAATATATAAGTGTGACGTAATTTATGAACAGTCCCTTATACTTCGCGTTAAATAAGGGTCCTTTAGTTAATTTTTGAAACTGTTTTCACAGCCTTAGGGTTTTAAATAACTTGACCAAAGTTTTGTCATAATCTATAGCAAAATGTCCAATGAGACACAATGGAATGCCGCATAAATAAATTTTGAGCATTATTTCCAAAATCAAATTTATACACAAGTTATTTGGGCATAATTTCGTGCAAACAACACTATTTAGGCGTTATTTCGCATTGTTTTGGGAGATATGTATTTCGTTTCAATAATTGGGCGTTATTTCGGTTTTTTTTAATGAAATATGTAATGCAAAAAATAAAAACGAAATGTGATTATAGCTTTATATGAAAATAGTTCGAGTGTTATTTAGTTTTTGCTTTTGGGTGTTATTTCACTCCTACCGTCTATACTTTGATTATAATTTTTTTTAAGGGGGGTTAACACTAGCGATCATGTTCGTCAGTCAAAAATTCATGAGTTTTGAATGATTGTTCGTAGCGGTCAAACTATCATTTATGTTTGAAGCTTAAACACCCATTTACGTTGTGATGTCACGCTATCATTCATAAACTAAGATGGCCACTGACTGACGAAAAAGAAGTCACACTCGCAAGCAAAACTGACGAACTCGATCGATAGTGTGTACTGGATTTTAACATTAGCTGTCAAATCAAATAGAAAACCCTAGGGCTGCATAGTAGTTTTTTGGCGATAATTGGAAAAGTTAGAAGAAAAAAGTAACGCTGCAGGAAATGGAATTTCTATTTTCAAAACATTCACGATTGCAAATTTTCCCTGTTAAGAGAGGAATATATTCTCGCAAAGAAGTTTCCAGACAAATTCATGATATGGCGAAACCGAACCTACTATAGATTTCCGCTATGAAGCCGGAAGGGTTACCAAACAACATTTCCGCGTAGTGTACTAGGTTGTTCAATAAGTTTTGCGGTTCGATAAGAGAGGATGTTGGTTCTAGCCTAATTTTTTTTTGTTACACTCTTCATATGAACGTAACTATGTCAAGTTTCATTTCAATCTGTCAATTCATTCTTTGTTTACAAGCCATTTAGAATCGACAAGTCACAGTGCAAAAATCAAGTATCGTGCAGTGATTGAATTTTTATTTTTGGAAGGTTTAAAAGCAAAGGAAATTTATGAACGAATGTTGAAAGTGTATAAGGACTCTTCGCCTTCAATTTGTATGGTAGAAAGATGGGTTGCTGAATTTTAACGTGGTCGTACAAGCCTTAAAGACGATCCACGTAAAGGACGTCCAAAAACAGCAACAACACCAGAAATCGTAGAAAAAATACAGGATATAGTATTGGAAAAATCTGCGAGTGACTGAAAGAGATTTAGTAGAAGCCCTAGGCATCTCATAGGGCAGTATAAGCAAAATTTTGACTGCAGTATTAGGCTTTAGAAAGCTGCGTGCACAATGGTTGCCGCATTCGCTAACAATTGAACAAAAACACATTTGAATGCGACTTTCTCAGCAACATATAGAGCGTTTTCGAAAGTATAAAGGGGATTTTGGGCGTAGATTCATCACTATGGATGACACTTGGGTCTATCACCATGATCCTGAATCAAAACAAGAGGCTAAATTTAACATTATAGTTTATAAGTTTCTTTCTATATTATTAAATTCTTCGGCTCCGAAACAAATTCTTGTCCAGTTTTTTGGGACGCGAAAGGAATTTTGTCTATGGATTACTTGCAAACTGGTAAAACAATAAATTCTGAATATTATTATAACCTGTTAGACAGGTGAAGGAAAAAATTCGACAAAAAAGAACCGGTTTGCAGAAGAAAAAAATCGTTTATATCAGGACAATGCACCGGCTAATGACAACGGCTAAAATCGATGATTTAAAGTTCGAATTGTTGGAGCATCCACCGTATTCTCCAGATTTGGCCCCTAGCGACTTCCATCTGCCTTCCAGACCTAGGAAAATTCATGCGTGGAAAGCATTTTTCATCAAATGATGAAGTCATAAAAGCTGTGGAAGCGTATTTTACAGCCCTTCCAGATTCTCATTTCATAAATTGGAATCTCGTTGGAACAAGTGTATTGATGTTCAGGGAGACTATACTGAATAATAAAGTGTATTTCAAACCATAAAATTGTGTTTTTCTTATCGAACCGCAAAACTTATTGATCAACCTAGTATTGCATTTTTCACTTGGTACTTCAAACTCAAAATCCAGGGTTTCCATGAACTAATAGGCTAGTTAGTCGTCAGTCGTTTTACTTAACTTATGTATATGTGATTGATTCTTTGTTTTCTTTCTTACGTAAATGAAGAGCAAAATAACGTATCGCCTTATAATTTCCAAAAAAAAAAAAAAAAACTCATTGGGATAGTTTCAGCCATCGTTAGTGTAAGTATAATTTTTACCCCAATTCGTTATGGTTTTTAAGTGGTCTGCCATCATCTGGTGCGCAAAAATACTACTCAAAAAAATCATACAATTTGTAGCAGTGTGTAAATGCAGACAGGTGGCTAGTAAGTAGCTAGATTGGGGTTTTATAGCATTTAGTATGCTTTTAATTTTTTATGTGAAGTGGCAGAGTTTGTATGTTAATAGTTGCGTGGTGGTTATTCCACAAAGTTTTAAAGAGCAACACTGTAACTTTGAAATTATACACTACAGAACACACATTTTGTATTTTTTTCTTTTTCTTTTTTTGCATTAAAAACCCATCACACTGTGACGTTGCCACTTTAAGCACAAAAAAAAAAAAAAAAAAAACGATTCTAGGCCACCAAAACAATAAGCAACACTTATTTTGGTTTTATTTTCATCATTTTTTTTTATTTTTAACGCCATTCACTGCCAAATTTTTGCAATTTTAAGCAAACATATGTTTAGCCACCTCCACCTACCGTCGAATTGGGTGGGACGGACACACACACGCACGCACACTTTTTCAGTCAAAGACGAGACGACGAAAACACGCTGTTGCAATTTCCACAAAATTTCTATCAAGTGGGGAATTTGCAAATAATAGACTGACTATTCGTACTACAAAGAGTAAGCAATGAGCACACGCCACCACCACTCTCTCTCACTCTCATTTTTTCGCCCATTAACGTCATAACGACACATTTTTATTTTTCGTAAGCACTTTCTCGTTTGCGAATTCGAATTTTGCTTAATTGTAGCATTTCATTTCGATTTAATTTTTAAAAGAAAACTAAAAATTGTAGGTAGGTATTTAATTTTTAAACTCTTTTGTATTTACACTGTTTTTTTTGTCTTGTAAGTTGGTTATTTCAACTGACACTTTTATTTCACTTCATCACCACTTCATTTGTGTCTCGTTTTGTTACCGTTGTAATCGTCTTGCCTGTCATATTTAACGTGTGCTCTCTCTGTCGCTCTCTCGCTTTTGTTGGGGTTGTCTACGTTGCTTTTCTTTTTTGTTAAACTTTGTTGTTTTTGTGCTCCACCAAGTGAGCCTGCCGAACTTGTATTGAACCGCACACTACTTTGGAGTAATCGTTGATACAAAAAAAAGTGTGCGAGAGTGCCCCAAAGCAGTGTTGCATTTTTGGGACAAATTTGTATACAGGGTAAAATGTGGTTTCTCAGTTAGTATGAATTATGATCTTATTTGTCCGGTATAACGAATATTACATTCTACGATAACCGCAAATAACGAACAACCAATTTCTTTCCATTGCAAAACCAAACGTAAAGCAAAAAAGTATTTATTCTGTTAATAGAGCTTCAGGAAGATGTAATTGAAGCAAATTCCAAAATACTTAGCAATAGTGTGTATCGAAAAACGAACACCCAATTTCACACTCAAATTATGAAACGGGAGAGAAAAACAATTCAGCCTCTTAGCGAATGTCATGAAAGAATAATTATGAGTCACTAACGACAATGCTTTTGCGTTGATGACCTTCAGGGACGTTCTCATATAAGTCTTTCATGACAATTTCATACAAGTGATCAAGTTGTCGTTGATACCCTCTGGATGACATTGTCATGAAAGGGACATGATTCCTTGTAGATGACATTGTCATGTATAGGACATGATGCCTAGTGGATGACATTTTCATGTAGGGGACATGAGTGACACAATGTCTATATGTCATCAATGTTAGGTCAATGATAATGACGTGACGTGCCATCAACGACTTCTAAATGACATATCCACGTGATGATCCTGAATGAAATATACCTGACAATGTAACCTATGCTTCTTCCCGATACTCTCATAAAACAACCTCTCAAACCTATTCCAATTTAATTCTAAGTTATTACTATCGATGTTAGGTTTTGTATACCAAATTATATTAAGGTAATGTACTATGTTACGAGTACATTTGTCTTTTCAGAAATGTTTTATTTAAACTTATATACAATATTAAATAATATTCAGCGTTTTCTTTGCTGAGTAAGTTACGTTAGATCGATCTGTTCTAAATTTTCTAAATAAATGCCCGAAGTTCGGCCACAAGCTCGTCAAATGTACTATTTCCGAATGCCTCTACAATTTCCAAAATAAAATATCTGCCATTAATTATTTTTACCTAACATATGAATACAAATCACAGTTCTTACTTTTTCCACGATCGTACGCGAGCAGATCACAAGAATGAACAAATATTTGTTTAAAAAATTTTTCAGTTGAACTTTAAGAATTTTAATGACAACGAAAACAATGAAAAAAACAAGGGAGAACTTCTATGAAGCTGACGCTTGCATGACATTTTCTTGTTTGTGCATGTGTTGGTGGACATATGGATGACAATGTCTTGTCAGTGACTATTTCTGCAATATGTCGATAGCATGTCGCCGAAACAACATTAGTGAGGCTCACAGTCGCTGATAAGTCATAGATGAAATGGTCAAGAAAGTCAGATTACGCTACGGGGAAGAAATATACATTTTTTGACTTTAAAATAAATTCGTAGCTCTTGTTTTTAAAACCGAGTGATTTTGCACTGGAGCCTATCTAGATTTCGATTTGTGGTCTAAAATAACCTATGTATGCAAATTTCCAGAGAGATCTAGATCTCGATTTGTGGTCTAAAATAACCTATGTATGCAAATTTTCAGAGAGATCGTATGACGTGCAGGAGTGTCAGCAAAGAAATAAAAACGATTATGTATTTTCAATCAAACGAATACTTTTTGTAGCCCATCTACCTGTAAATTTTTTTCAAAAAAACATTACAGTACTCGATTCATCATCAACAAAAAATTATGCATCCAAATTTTGAGAGCGATCGAACGACGCGCTTTAGGCAAAAAGTAAGATTTTTTGAAGAATCGACCTTTTTGGGAAATAATTCTGCATCATTAATTCCAAATTCGCGTTTTTTGAGTTGTGCCGTTCTTGAAGTAAATGTAAGCGATATGTAAGGACTGTTCCATAAAAATTTTATACTTTTGTTTTTTAAGATTATGATTTACCTGTCGTGTAGGTAGAAATATGGGTGCTTTTTTCCTATATAACATTACGATTAAAAAAATATATAACACTTGCTGATAACGTTTTTAGCTAAAAATACGTCTAGCAATCAATAAAAAGTTCGAAAATTGATTTTGTTACTTTTTTGAAAAAACTGCAGGTACCTCGAAATCTACTATACAAAGACTAAAGAAGAAATGTAAGCTGAAGACCTATAGATTTCAAAAATTACCAGATCGTTCCGATGAAAAGCAGTTGGAGGCTAAAAAGCAAACCCGAAAGTTATATGAAGGTTTTCTGACTAAATTTGACTGTTGCGTAATGGACGATGAAACACACGTTAAGGTAGATTTCAAGCAGCTACCAGGACACGAATGTTCTATCTGTGCGGAGGAGGGGCAGATGCATAGCACAATTAGACCAAAGGAAATCACTAATAAATATCCTAAGTATTATATGGTTTTGCAGGCCATATGGACCTGCGGTCTGAGGAGCAGATTTTTTGTAACACAGGGCATATTTTGTAACACAGGGCATAATTAACTCGAAAATTTAAATTGATGAATGCCTTGAAAAACGTCTTTTGACATTTATTCGTAGGCACGGGGTTGCTGTGATGTTCTGGCCTGATTTAGCAACCTTTTACTACTCTATAGCCACCATAGAATGGTACAATAGAAATAATTTACATTTTGTTCCCAAAAATATGATTGCACCCTACTGCTCAAAGCTTCGATCTATTTCAGAAATAAGTGGCGAAGATTGTACGTTGCCGAAACAACTGTACAAAACTTAATAAAGGGTCTTAAGAGGACATTCGCCTTTTTAATTGAAAACAAAAAAACACTTTTTAAAAATTTTATTATGAAAAACCTGAGGGGATTCCTGAAATTGTAAAAGCCTCGAAAACCACGTAAACTCGTAAAAGTTGTCAAAATCAATACAAAATTTGACAGTTTTACGAGTGCAGAAGAAGCGAAAAATAAGCAAATCATGAAGAATTTTAGTATTTTATATATAAAATCAAAAAAATCTCTTTTCAGACATTTAAGAAAATTCAATTGGGCTTAAGTTACCTTTAGCGCCCAAAACCCCATAAATTGTTTGGTTTTGGGCGCTAAAGTAAACTTATTTCTTCAATTGTATTAACCAATGCCAACGTTATATACTAGGGTGGGTCGAAAAAATACTTTTTTCACCCTATACATTTTCGACAGGTCCAGAAAGTATCTTTAGTACTTCATTAAGAAGCCCGTAAAATTTAATCAAGATCCGTCCAATAGATTTGTGTCAGAATTGAAATGAAATTTGAAACTTTCAAAATATACATAACAAATGACTGTTTCCTTGTTCGCTTTTAACAGAATAACCATAATTCTATTTTGGTGTATTCGCAAAGTTGGCTAAAATAACGTACTTTTAACTCGATATTAACCAACAGCGTGAATACCCCTAATATATTTTGCCATCTTCCTGCAGATCTTGTGATGTTTGTGGTAAAAAAAAACTAATAGCATTATATTTTATATTTGTTTCATTGGCATCATCAGGTACTCTTAAGTGCACAAAATACAATACCCTATTACACTGATATTTAGTCTTAGGTTCTTTTTTGCAATTCAGCAATAGCCACAAATGCCAAAGGTGAACAATAAATTTAATATACTTGTGGCTATAATTGCTAATTTGTAAAAAAAATTTATTTTTAATTAAATTTTGTTTTTTTTTTTTTTTAATTTCATAAATTGCGCATTTGCATTTTAGTTTATTTAATAATTTCACTAACGACTAATTATAAGTTTTCAAGGGCGCGAAGTTTTAATAACCGTAACATGTAAGGATTGCAAATTTATGTTCGCACGAAAAATACAAGGGAAAATTTTTTCTGAAAAAATTCATAATAGGAGATAGCACACAATTGAACAAACTCGTCAAATTCTATTAAGGACTTTCATGTTATAGGTAATTACTGGGCAGCATTTTGCAGTTTTGCTTCGTACACCCTATAAGTAGGTTAGTGATAGGTAGTGGATAAAAGTTTTGTCATTGAAACAAAATACTAAATAACTATCATATTAAGTGAAAAGAAATAAAAAAGGTTTTTTGATATGATAATAAAACTTTGGTTTATTATACATTTAGAAATGACAATGGTTCTTCAAAAAGTTTTATCAAAATTTCGTTATATTTTGCAAACTACACTATCAGCCCTGTTCCGTAATCCGTGTGGTTTTAATTACTTTTCATTTAGAAGGCTTTTTGATGAAAATGTTGAGTCACACGATAAAAAGAATTAGAATCTTTTTTGTGGAGAATTACATGTTCTACAAATAATATTGATTAGTATTTACGAAAAAGTAGCTGTTTCGGAAATATTCGATAAAGTCCAATTAACTATCCAACTTTTTGCGGTTTTTTTAAGAATATGGTATTTCCTAAATAGTTACTTTTTCGTTAATGCAAATCAATATTATTTGTAGAGCCTGTAATTCTCCGCAAAAAAAGATTCTAATGCTTTTTATCGTGTGAAACACCATTTTCATCAAAAAGCCTTCTCAATGAAAAGTAATTGAAACCACATGGATTCCAGAACAGGCCTGTATATATTCAAAATGTTTGTAGATAACTATGCCAATTTCAAAATTACCTTTATAGTATACAATAGGTATCCATATTTTAAAAATGTTTACAGGTTCTTATTTTATGTTGATTCTTAGCAAAACTAAGTATACAACTTTCCATGACATAGCTCCGTAGCTGGATTCGAAAAACATTTGTTAATGACAGATTAATTTTTGTATCCCTAAGGCTAAGGCTAAGGTTATATAGGATGCAACATCGTGCGAAAATTTTGTCGTACACAAAAATTAATTATTCAATATATGAATGGGTTTTTTTCAAAGTGGAATAAGTAAATTTTTTCATAACCTGAGATATTTAAGGGTTTGCGTACGACTCAATTTAAAAATATTTGCAAGCATTATTAAAATGGTGTTGTAAACAACTGTAAAGTTATCAAATTTTATTAATTTTTCAGAGTTTCCGGATACTATTCGACAACTTATGATTCTTGCCGAATTTTTCGATATTTCTCGATTAATTCCAGTTACCGCACTTTTTTTTCGATAATTTCAGTGTTTTTCGATGATTTCTGACTTTTACGGATTTTTGCCTATAGGCTTTTTTGATGTTTTTCGATTAATTCCGAAAAGAGTCAAAAATAATCGAAAAACACTGAAAAAATCGGCTAGATCCTGAAATTATCGAAAATTTGACAAGAACCATATATTATTGAAAAGTATCCGAAAACGCTGAAAAAATCGGCAAGGGCCTTATATTATCGAAAAACACCGACAAGCTCCAGGAATCGAAAAAAATTTAGCGACATACAAAAGTTTTAGTTTCCATTTGGCATTATTTACAGAATATTTTGTTACTGAAAATAGAATAAGTCATACAAAAGTATGAAAAATGTTTGAATAAAAAAGGACTTCTTATTCAGAGCAAAAAAAAAAAAAAACTTGACAATTTTCTATTATGTATAATTGTAAAAATTTTTACAGGATAGCAAAATTTGTAAAATTTACAGAGGTAAACACTTTATCCGGTTTAATAACGCTAACCAATATTTTTAAAATGATTTAAAAGCAAAACTTTTTATATGACAGTAGTTGAAAATATGGACTTATTCGTTTCGAAAAAAGCATTTTTATAAAAATGTTTTCCATGAAAATTCTTTTGAATAATTTATGATGAAATTGTGGTCTGACGAGCCTGAAATTTCGAACATAAATAGATGACATTTATAGCTTAGGGGCCGTTCATAAAGAGCGCCACGGTTTTTCGGAGGATTTTTTAACCTCCCATGTCACAAATGGTCGCATTTTCTCTGACACCCCTCCCCCCTTTGTCAAAATGCAAAATAACTCATTGTTGCGGTTAATAATGTCATTAGCATATAGTAAATAAATAGCAGTAAAAACAAATAGAATTCATAGCCATTAGTAGAAACATTTACTTATGATATTTCAAAAATAATAATAAAATACAAGTCTGAAGAATTTTGTTCCAAATCTCTTGCGAACATATATCTGCTGAATTTATCGGTATATCCTCTAAACCAGTCAAATCTAAATCGACCTCGTCCAGCCAATCCACCTGATCGATGGTTAAGATGGCCATCCATTTTCTTTGACAATACATTGCTCGACTTCTTGTCGTCTTGGGCAAAATTTTGTGTTTCTGGAGCATTACTTTTGAAGCGAAATATATGTGGCATGATTGACAAATTCTCGACTCCAGATTTTTTTGGACTGAAGGGTAAAATGAATAGTAAATAATAGGAAAATTTTCGGCTGGAAAGTTACTCAACTGGAATTATTATTCCGGACGTCACATTTTCATGAACCCCCCCCCCCTCCCTGCCACAAATGGTCACATTTTGATAGAGCCCCCCTTCCCCCTCAAGCCGTGACGCCCGGACGGCCCCTTACTATAACCACTTTAAACTCAAATTTTCCGAAATTGGACTTATTCCACTTTCAAATAAACGCATTCATATATTTCTTTGTATTAGTAGTACGACTTTATACATGTTTTCATAGTATGGCAATTTAGATGAAGAAAGCAGAGCATTAGATGCGACTTCGTGCGAAAAACAATTAGTCTTACGACTAATACAAAGAGATGAATAATGAAAAATTAATAATACTTATTTTATTGGAACATTCATTCATATCTAACGAAATGTCAGCAAATTCATATTATGACACTATATTTGCCCTCATATACTTAGGTACTCCAATATCTCTTTTGGTTTTGCGAATTTCGAAAAATGAAACTAAGAAAAGTTGTTCAGAATAGTCCTAGGGCATCATACATCTTCCGGTGTTCTACCTATTCCCAACCACCCTGTATAAGCAACAAAAGAAACACGCCTAATAAATATTACTTTAGAAAGCTCCAGAATTCAGACAAATTTTTAAGATTCCCCCCCAACCAATAAAATGCAACACTGCTATAAAACCGTGTTGCTCGCACACGACTCAACAATTCCCTTATAAAAAAAACAACAAAAAACTTGCTCACGTAAGATTGAGAAGGACGGGCGTGATGGGGCAGAGGCAGCGCAAACATACGTACAAAGTGATTGTGGAGCAAAAGTGGTTGAGAAGGGGCGAACCGAACCGAACAAGAAGCAAGCAAGCAGTAGAAGATGGTAGCGAAAAATGGGTTTTCAAAACATGATTGGTGGGGGGAAGGCATAACCGCCATCGAATCGCACACACAAAAAGAAACTCGCAGCACAGCGCAAAGTTGATGAGAAGTTATGGACAAAAGGGTACCAGAAGGGGATGAAGCGCGACGAAGTCGTCGTTGTCGTTCACACAACGTAACAAATCAAGGCAGCACAGCAGAAAAAAAAAACTTTCACAAGAGGAATTGTCTGTCGACGACGTTATATTTCTATTTTGCACATTTCTTATGGATATTGCAATTTTTTTTCATTCGAAATTACACAATTAATGAAATTTCCTTTCATTTTTATCTCTCATTTGACACAGCACTTATTTTTGCAAAAATTAGCAGATATTTAATTTTTGTCAAATTTCAACCTTTTCACCGATTGAAACGACCGCAAATCGCGCACCTTTTGATTTTTTTTTCTTTTTTTGCGACGTATGACGAATTGGGGGAAATTTTTTTTTCTTCTTTCAACACACCATTTGGCAATGGAAATTACAAATTAATCATTTCAATGAACTTCTCCTTAAACTTTTATATTTCTTTACCGTGTTCAAGCGCCGGAATTTGGTTTAAATTTAATTTGAACACATTTAATATTGGAAATTTTTTTGATTTTTTCACGGCGACTGAATTTTCCGTCTCTCGGTCTTGACGTTGTGCCTTATCGCGCGTACAACTGTCATTCAGCTGACATTTTAACGCTACAAGGAGAGCTACAAAAAGTGTTGCCAGTGTTTGTAGTAGCATATAATTGCCAGGTGAACGTATTTAACGTCATTTTGACGTTTTTACATTCAAATGACGTTAGAAGGTATTTTGATGAAGTTGGAATTGGGTTATAAGCCTGTTTCCACCGCAAGTTTAAAATGTTATTAAAGGCGGTTTCTATACTATAATCTAAATCTGGGCGTTACATGATAAACCATACAAAAATAAATCCATACCTTCCGAGCCACAACTTAAATCTGTGCATAAATCACTGAAAGGCTAGCGATTTTGGCAATTTTCAAGTGGCACCCCTGAACTTTGACAATTGGCATTAAGTATTAGGCCAAACTCACACGAAGGGCAGGGGCACGTAGGGCACGTCAAATTTCTAGGCAATCGGAGGGAAGTGGTGCTTACATTTCCCTTCGTTTGCCTACAAATTTGACGTGCCCTACGTGCCCGTGCCCGTCGTGTGAGTTCGCACTTATAAAGCACAGAGCAAATGAAAGATAAATATTAAGAAGAAAATTAGAGACAAGTTTAATTGCTTCTGATATTTACTGCCAAAAATTAATCTATTTCGGCCAGTGGAAACAGGTGGTATCAAAAATGTTTACGCTTAAAAAATTTTTACACAGCACAATTCACTGACCAAATTTAACAGTATGTACTGCTAGAACTAAGTGATTAGGTAAATTTAATTGGTTTTCAGTTTAAGGTAGAATGCAGTGCCAAGGCATGTTCTGAACATCAGATGTGAGATTCTCACAATTTATTTGAGGTAGATTATCAAATTACAAATACCAATAAAAGCGATTTTACCCATCGATATCTATTTCAAAATGCCATAACTCAGTAAATTTTTGAAATTTTCCAGTGATTGAGGTGTTATTGTATTCAAAATAGAATGTATTTTCAGAAAACGAAAAAAAAAGTTTTTGATTTTGTGAAGATAAGGTCCCTTTTTCTCTAAACGGTCACATATGCAGAAATAGTTTTCCGTACAGAAGCTGTATTCTTGTGGACGCTTTATCTCGGCCTGACATTTTTGATGCAAGACCAATAAGAACGTAAAACTTTTTGAAACGACTCTATAAGGACATTCTTTAAAACGTGTAAATTCTTCAAAAACCTCGTAAACTCGTAAAATTTTCAAAATTTTTATCGATTTTGACAGCTTACGACAGTCTAAAAAGTCTGGCGATAGTACTATTTGTAGCCAAGCGGAGGGACTGTGAACCAGCTTTCGTGTGAACCAGCTTTTACACGTTTTATGGAATACCCCCAATAAGTTTTTTTTTAAAAAAGTTTTTAACTATGAATCAGCTGTTTATTTGCACGTTTTAAGTGCTGGTTTACACGACAAACTAAATTGAATTTGTAATTTTTAAAAGGGGTTATGTGTAGCTCGGCCAAAAATTGTTTTTTTTTCTAGTTTTGATGTTGTGGCGATGGGACTGGTTGGTCTATATTTTTTCCAAGTACGCAGATTACTGCTTCATATCACTGTTAGTTGACCCCCATCACTAAAATTGCATTAAAGTAAGATTTACCAATCTTATGAGTGTTTTTCTCAAGTTTGCCACAAGTTTAATTTTTGTCACATATCCGCTTTTAAAAATGACAGATTCTTTTGTCGGGCGATAGTACTATTTTTAGGTAAGCGGTGGGTTGCAGTCCTTCCGTTTGCCTACAAATAGTAGTATCGCCCGACAGTTTGGTCGTGTGTGTGAACCAGCTCTTAATATTAAAAATCCAGGTCAAGGGAAAAGGCAACACTGGAAACAGAAGCTACAAGGCAACAAAAACTTAAATCTTACGCATATCGTGAATATCAGACAAAGGTTTATGTCTGCGATAAAGAGTGGTTCTTGTATTAAAATAAGAAAACGGAAGTGCACCAAAGACAAATAAGTCGATGGGTCAATGTTTTTTTGTGAATTAAAATTTAAAAAAAATTTATAGCGATACCCAGTCGGAAAACTTTTCATATTTAGGTTTATGCTCAGTAGGAATAATTATGCAACTGCCTTTTTTTTTAATTTTTGAGTTATTACCTATATCAACAAGTTATGATATTCACCAGTTTTCTTGTAAAAGTTTTTGCTTCATAAACTGAACCAATTATACTATTGGTATTTCAGTATATTATTGGCCGATCATCACTCTAGGGGACGGCAAATTGAGTTCCTGAACTTGATATTGAACTAGATGACTACGTTGAGGATCTCTCTTCTCTTTTTTTTGGTCATACGAAGTTTACTTAGTATGGTAGGAATTAGGTTAGATTAAACCTCCACTCTAACCTTACCTAATCTGACCTGACCTAACCTAACCTAACCTAACCTAACCTAACCTAACCTAACCTAACCTAACCTAACCTAACCTAACCTAACCTAACCTAACCTAACCTAACCTAACCTAACCTAACCTAACCTAACCTAACCTAACCTAACCTAACCTAACCTAACCTAACCTAACCTAACCTAACCTAACCTAACCTAACCTAACCTAACCTAACCTAACCTAACCTAACCTAACCTAACCTAACCTAACCTAACCTAACCTAACCTAACCTAACCTAACCTAACCTAACCTAACCTAACCTAACCTAACCTAACCTAACCTAACCTAACCTAACCTAACCTAACCTAACCTAACCTAACCTAACCTAACCTAACCTAACCTAACCTAACCTAACCTAACCTAACCTAACCTAACCTAACCTAACCTAACCTAACCTAACCTAACCTAACCTAACCTAACCTAACCTAACCTAACCTAACCTAACCTAACCTAACCTAACCTAACCTAACCTAACCTAACCTAACCTAACCTAACCTAACCTAACCTAACCTAACCTAACCTAACCTAACCTAACCTAACCTAACCTAACCTAACCTAACCTAACCTAACCTAACCTAACCTAACCTAACATAAATTTTACTAAACTAAAGTTAAACTAACCTAACCTAACCTTGTAAGGATATTTTACCAAAACCAAGCTAAACTGTTCATGCTAAACTTCTTTTGCAATTGAGGAATGAAAAGGATCAAATCTGTAGGCCAGTTCTTCACTCAGCTAAATGGCTTTATACCACACGCATAATAAGAAATATTAAATTTCATACCTCTTACAGAAACACTAAAACATATCTATTTCCATTGGATTGATTGGATTTGAGGTTTTATAATTATTACTGTTGTTGTTACATTTGGAGATTCAATGAATATGAGAATGTGTACTTTACATTCTTGACCCACAGACAACAGGTATATGCAGTATGTATAAATGGAACCAGCGTCGGCTCTAAGTAAAAATAGGAAGCTCATAATTAACATGATAATGAGTTAAGTGCAAGGATAAACAGACAGAAAAAACCTTTCTGTACCACATACACACAGCAGACTTGCTAAAATGTTCTTCCTTTTAGACAGACAACAACTCATCATAAGCGAATCAGCCAGCCAGGATTTGAATTTAAACACAGACATTCTGACTGCTGCAATGACAGTTGGCTGCTTAATCCAATCCGATTGCAGAAATAAAGGATCATAGCGGCGGCGGCGCCTATATGAATATCAGTTCGCTTATACATAGTTGCGTGTGAGCGCACAAAGGATAATGCTTAGATTTTAGCGATGTTTATCATTAGCATTGATACAATATCCTTTCTACCTGTTGGTGTGTTTATTTGTTTGTTTCTTTTTTTTTTGGTAGTCGCTTTATAGATAAAAATCACCGCAAAACATTGTGGATATTAAGTCGTCTTAGTTTTCGAGAGGGCGGGAAATTACTTATTGTTTGTTTTTCCAAAAGCATATTAATTAGTTTAAGGGTGTATGCAGTGTGTCCTTTGATTTTATAAAAAGGTAATGCAATTTTATTTAGCTACTGTTATTTTCTTCGGGAAAATGTTAAATTCCATTGGAGTAGGTTGAATATTTGGCTAGTTCTTTGCCTTATACTAAGTTTCCACCGGAGATTTGGCAGTGACGATGTTTATAAATCTACGGCCGTATTCATTAGATTTCTTATGCACTCGTTAAAAAGTGTTTTAGTTAAAACAGAACTTATTATAACGCTTATTGTCAAGCGTTGTTAAATCCAAATCAGCAACGAAACGTAGTCAAAACACTCACGAAACGTTGTTAAACTCAACTCAGCAACGGACCGTAGCTAAAACACTCACGAAACGTAGTTAAATCCAAATCAGCTCATTTCAAAACAAATAGACTTTCAGTCAACTTCACGATAACGATGGCCGCGGCTGAGTTGCTAACATCCGCATCAAAAATAGCTAAAATTGGTAGCCCTGTTGAGATTTACACGAAGATTTAAAATAAATCTCGTAAGAAGTAAATTTATTTTTGTATGGTAAATCACGTGATTTTCAGCGAGATTTAGAGCTAAATCTCGAAACAGTCGTAAATTGCGTCATAAATCTCGGATGGAAACGTATTTTTACCATTAAAGTATAATTTAGTTCTTTTGCAAGATTTATAGATTACCGCCGCTAATAGAAAAAGAACATGTATACCAAATATCATCTATTTGCATGGCTTAAGAGATATGACGAATTTTATTTTTGGAGGGTGTGGCATCGGTAATTTTTTTAGTGAATGGTATTTGTCTCGGTGTCTTTTACATACATAGTTTTCAAATATTTTCAGAGATAATACAAATTTTGTATGTATAGTTTCCGACATGCTAAAGGACATGGACACTTTAAAGCAAATAATTCATATTTTTATAAAACGTTAATTTTACATCGTTTTTCAACTTCAACTGATTGTTTGGCTACAAGCCTTATACACAGAAATTTCACTTGCGAATGTTCTACAAAAATCTGGCACATTCGGTTCTTTTAACTCAATTTTGAAGAACGAGAGCAATGTTTTTCACAGTCTCCAATTATTTCTAGTTCACTTTGTTTGTTAGAAAACAACCCAAGGAAATAACGTAAATATAGTAAGTCCTAACAACTGAATATTTTTAAACCACCAAGTTCGATAACTTTAAGCGTTAATATATGTAAACTATGTATCAACCTTTATTCTCTTCGTGCCAATGTTTGCTACGTGAAGACATCCATTTTCTTCACTTATTACCTGCACTTAATTAATTAAACATAACATAACCAGCCTAATGATGAATGACGTCAATAAAAGCTAATTTAAATGGACAAATATCCTCAATCATACCCTCATAAATCAGTTGAGCCTGTCAAAATGCCTTTTCATTAATGAAAAATTAAACCACCAGGAAGACTTGGTTATTGCTTGGATTGCCACACGTCAGTTTCTTCTGCAATTTGGCATAATTTACCACCTTGCGGCTAAATGGTCTATAATTATGTTAATAATTTTCATATTCACACACTTGCGAGGAGCGCGCCAGTTACCATATGGTAGATGGCCAGGCAGACAGACATAGTCAGGCAGGCGGGCAAGCACAAATTTGTCAATTTATAGCAACGATCAACTTAGTTGCCTTCAAATTGAATTGCCGTGCATAGGATTAATTGTGAGAACTAACTTGGTCACGTTTATGAAAGTTTTTGAGTTGATATGATACAGAAAAAATTCCTTTGTTAAAAAGAATAATTATTTACTTATCCACTATACGGGTGCCTGTCGATGTACATTAGGCTGGGTCGGTCTCCATACAAAAAAAAAAAAAAATTTCGAAAACCGTTCACCTTGAGAAAATATAGGAAACAAAAAACAAAATTTTTTTTTGACCACTCTAAAAACAGACAAAATGGTATTGGGTGTACAACTTAAAAACCGGAATTTTTTATCGAAATTTAATGCTTTATTGTGAAAAAATGTTACAATATATTTTATTCAAAGTATTGTCCATTGGAAGCTACAACATTTCCCCATCTTTCAGGCAATTTATGAATTCCATTTCAAAAAAATTGCGCCGGCTTGGCGGCCAAAAATGAATCTATCCAATTTTCGATATCTTGAACTTAAGTGAAGCGTATTCCTGATAGGGCATTCTGCATCGATCGGAACAAATGGTAGTCTGATGGTGCAAGGTCTGGGCTATAAAGCGGGTGAGGCAAAATTTCCCATCCGTAGTTTTCCGTTGTTTTCCAGGTAATTTTTGACTGGGGCAGCAATAAGTGGCCGAGCGTTATTGTGGTGGAAAATGATTGACTCATGTATGGTCGCATACGTTGGCCGCTCTGCCTGGATTTTCTGCTTCAATTGGATCAATTGTTGACGATAGAATTGAGCATTAATGGTTTGGCCACCTGGCAACAGCTCATAATGGATCACACCTAGCTGGTCCTGACCAGGACGTTCTTTGTCTTCGACATCAAAATAACCACTTTTAAACCACTCACGACAGCTTGATTCAGCTGGAGCATGGTCCCCATAAACTTCTACAAGAATGCGATGACTTTCGGCAGCTGTTTTCTTTGCAAAAAAATGACCCAACAGAACCTCCCGCAAATGCTGTCTTTTTCTCCAATTTTCGAAGTTATTCATCGTGAAAAATAATAATGATGCACACAAGATAAAATTGTTTTGTTGACTGATTTTGACAGCTGTCAAATGTACCTTCAAAATGACATATATATAAAGTTCGAGCTTTCACGATATTTGTTAGTACGGACATCCACCGTCAAATTCCGGTTTTTAAGTTGTACACCCAATATTTTTACCATTACTTCGGCAGATGATATCCGATGTTTAAAAGTTATATATCGTTGTAAAGAACTTAATTAGGCTTATATTTTTTGTTCACAGCATTTGGACTTTTGAGGTCATATTCGGCTATTGGCACCCAGTTTCTCTGGTTCGAATCCTTCTCAACGCAATTTTTGTCTAATAAAATTAAAGTCTGTGAATATATTTACACCAAAAGCCATGAGGAAAAAGATACGGCATATTAAGTTCTTTATAAAAATATATAATTTGCAAACATCGAAAATCACCTGCCGAAATTATTGAAAAAAAAAAAAATACTATTTTGACTGTTTTTAGAGAGGTAAAAAAAAAATTATTTTTTTTGTTTCCTAGATACTCTCAAGGTAAACTTTCAAATTGGAGGCAGTCTTACCAACATTGTTTTCATCGACCCGGTTTAATGTACATACATAGATCTGACTGTAACTTGATCTCTGGATATTCAATCTACTTCTTCTTCTGGCTTTCACTTAAAATTTATATTAACTGGTATAGAAAAAGCCTCGAAGTTTCCTACCAAAAACTTATAGTCGACAGAGCATAACCTTTCGAAGTACACTTGTATCATTAAATTTCTTGAACTAAACCGTAAGGAATTTGAATTTCTTGAAATTTCTCCGAAAGTACAGTTTAGAGTCCAACAGATTTCATGCATAAAGGCATTTAAGCTGCTAATTTATGTGAGGGCGCATAGCGCAGTCCGTTGATAAATGCGCTATGTAGAGAGTTTGACTTCAAATGTTCCTGGTTCAAATCCGACCTCAGACAAAAAGTTCGATTTTTCAATTGTTATTTCATTTAATATAAAATAAATTAAATTAAAACATAAATTAATCTGAAGATGGTTACGTTAATAAATCTCAACAGGGCTACCGATTTTGGTTATTTTCCATCAAGTGGAATTCCTTAACTTTGACAATTAGCACTAAAAAGAAGCAATTGTCATTAAAAAGAAGCAAGTAGAATATAAATATGTAGATATTAAGAAGGAACTAGTAAGGGTGTAACCTTTGGCCTGGCCAAACATTAAATACCCTACACAGCAGTGATTTGAAAATTTTGCTTATATGGGAGGTGCCACGCCCTCTTGTCCGATTTCACCCAGTTTTCGTTTAGAGCTTGCATTTATAGTTCTTAGTGTCTGAGTAAAATTTAGTTTGATTATCTCAAAAAATGCTTTCAGTATAGCGTTTTGAAGTTTTTGCTTATATGAGACGTGCCACACCTTCTTGTCCGAATTCGCTTAGCTTTTTCTCAGAGCTTCGCTTACAATTCGTAGTATATATGTATATTTTGGTTGCATTATCGTGAAACTCCTAAAGTTGTATTTTGAAGATATTTTTTGTATAGGCAGTAGGCGTGCCCGTTGACCGATTTCGCAGTATCCCAAATTTCATTGAATTATCTTGCTTAGTTTTCTCAAAAAATTTATTTCCACATACAGCCAGCCAGCCAGACAGACGGACATGTCTATACCGACTCAGGAGGTGACGCTGATCAAGAATATACATATACTTTTCATTATCTGCCGTGCCTCCTTCTTTGCGTTACAAACGGAAGGACGAAGTGAATATACCCTGGGTTTATGGTATAAAAAAGAAGAAGAACTTTCATTTTCCCGCTTATGGCATTTACAGTCAAAAATAAATCTCTTTCGGGCGGTGAAAACGGGTAGGATGAAACGACAAGATTTATAAAGTATTACTTCGATTGTTCAATGATAAGTCCAAAGAACACGCTTAAATACCTCTAAAAGACAGTATAATGCTTTGTTCCGACTACCTTGGTTTTAACCAAATCTAAATAACAAAAATCAAAACTCAAAGGTCAGCGTTCTCACTGGGCAGCTTGGTTTTTTTCTGACAGTTAACTTGTTGTTAATCAAATCACTTATATTTTTGAACAGTGTTTTTTATTAATTTTTTTGAAAGTCACTGAAAATACTATTTTAATATTCGAGCTTTAATTTGTTTATTTTATTTTATTTTTATTTTGACACACATATAAGTGTCAAAACAAAGTGTCCATAACTTCCCTCTTGGAATTTATTAAGTTGCTATAACCAAGCTAGTGGAAATGGCCGTTTAAAAGTCTTAATATCTGTGCAAACACTAAACTTCTTTGGTTCTGCGAGAACTGTGTTTTTCAAACATTTTAATGCTAATTATGTGACACAGTAGGGTACTTGAGGATCAGCCACCGCAACCAAGCAAACAACCATCTTAAACACTACGGATATAGTATAACAAGTGTTGTGCTGCGTGTGCGCAAGTGTTAATGAATTTTTATTCCATTGGTCGTACCATTAATCATTTAGTTTTAATGACCTCTAGGCACGAGCGCATGCGTTCCCTATTTAGCTAACTATACACTCTCTTTCCACTTGTCTCCCTCTTATGAAGTAAAAAACGCAGCAGGAGGCGTTACCATACTAATTTTGAGGTGGTTTTTGTTTGATATTTCATGTGGTGACTGCTAATTAGGGATTATAATATGGTTTGCTTGTATCTTTTTTCATTGATATTCAAAATTTAGTCAAAAGAAGTTTTTTTTTGAATTTCTCCATTTGTTTTATCAATTAATTCATGTACGATTTTCTTTATTTCAAAGATTCATTGAAAATTATTTCGAATTTTTCTTTCAGAGATTTATTCTATAGCAAACTTTCCGTGGAACTCTAAAGCATTTGTTCAGTCTATCGCTCTCTTATATGATGTTCATTAGGACATTAGAAAAACAGTCTTTGGCTCAAATCTAAATCGCCTTAAAAAAAAAAAAAAAAAAGAATCTCTACAAAAATAATCTACAACGCTGGTGGCATCCTGATATGTATCGCATAAAATTAATCTTAACTTCCATCACGATCAGCAAAAATTTGCTCTCTGTTATTTATTGACACTTGAAACCATCGCTAGCACCACTACACGGCGTTAACACTGACTGGACTGGCAAATACGGAACACCAAGCACTGACTGTGGTCGCAGCGCGGTCTAACTTCAGCCATATACTCGACCATTTGATTTATGTCCATATAATTGTTAGTTTTAAACGTTTTTGCAACATGCACCATTATGCCGCACCAATGTCAGCTCACACCACCGGCAGCCAGCAGTGAGCAAAGCGTCTTAAACTTAAAGCTTTGTGAAGCAACAACACACAAACCGATAGAGAGACAGACAGACTGAGAAACAGGCGCATTTGGCACCTTAATATTCAGATAAGTGTATGCATTTTGAACTTAGAAATTATATACTTTGAACATTGTCCGACAAAATTAAAATATTTAATTGAATACACTAGAATTCTTTCAGTAGAAACGTAACATTGAAAAATTAACAGAACGTCCATTCATTTAATAGGAAGTAAATTAAATAGGTTTTCTTTTTAAAGAAATAAGTAGTTTTCATATCCAGGGACGTGAACCGGTTTTGAACCGAACTGTTTTTGAACCGGAAAACCGCTTTTTTCTACTAATTAACTGAACCACTAACCGAACCGAAAATTTCACAAATATTTGATCCGAACCGGAAACCGAACCACTTTTTATAAAGGTTCAAAGGTTCGTTTCGACCAATTTTCAATAGAAAAATTTTCCCCACTTTTTAATTTTATCATTTGTTAAATATGGTAATACCATATTTGTTTACCATGTGGCAATATCATATGTAAATATCAATGGCAATCCATCGCATTTGACAGGCACTTGTCATTTGACTTTGTGCGGCGTTATTGCAATTTGCAAATCATTTTCTAAATGTCGAGACATCCAGTGCACAAATATTTTGTTTATTACAAGTCGAGTGATAAAAGTGAATGTAAATATTGCGACGTGAAATTGAGAGGAAAACATGCTCAAAATTTACTTCGCCATTTAAAAAGAAAGCACACAGATGTTTACCAAAAAATCCAAGAACCCAAGAAGGTAATACAATAAAATCAGAAAATAAGGAAAACTTGGATAAATATTTTAAGATGTCATCACACATGGTAAATATAACAAAAGGTCAATTGTTTGATGCATGCGTCGAGCTCGTTACCAAAAATGGTCGCCCACTTGCGTTGATCGAAGACAGTGGCTTTCGAAAAATTATTGAGCCGCTTTGGCAGTCATTGCACGTGCGTATTTATAAATGTAACATACGGCAAAACGTCATAGAAAAAGCAGCTCAAATACGCACCCATCTTCGCTCGTGTCTTAACAATCGGTAATTTACTTTGAATTATTCTGTAATTAAAAATATACTTATCAAATCAGCACGCAGGTTGTTTTTGCTGAAGATTGATTGCGTCACTAGATTGGATCGCTCCGTAATCGGTATAAATGCTCAGTATTGCGAGAATGCTGTTATTAACTTACAAACACTAGCTATGAAGGAAGTTCATGTTAAACATAGCAGTTTGAATTTAACTCATATACTAATGGAAGTTCTCGAATCCTATGGTGTAAGCCTGGTTCAAGTTTGCTGTATTACCATAGACAACGCTGCAAATATGGTCTGTCTAGGAAATTTGGTCAATAAGGAATTAAAAAATATTGACAAAATGAACAGCGATAAAAATGAACATAACATATTAGACTGAGTGTGATGAAGCTGACGAAAGTGATGGAGAAAATTAGGATGTAACGGATGCTTCTTGCGATGATGTTGATGATTTAGACGCTACATATTGTGAATTTTATAAAATTTGGATATTGATTTGGTAGCAAGTAATACTATAACTTTTATAAGATGTGCTTCGCATACCTTAAATTTAGCTGTATACGATTTTCTAAAGGAAATCAAAGGCATTCGCAGCAGAGTAAAAACGGTCGTTAAAAAACTAAGTACTCCAACTTTATTGCATCTGTTACCTGCAGAAAAGCTGCGTAAGCCTATTATCGATTTGCATGTAAGCGAACAAGATTGGTTGACTATCAAAAACGTTTGTTCAATTTTGGAACCTGTTTATATAATATACATAAAATTTCAAACTAAAGATCTTGTTTTAGCGATTTATATTTTTCATGGTATTCATGCAAGCTTAAAATTGAAAAAATGTGGGGAAAGTATGGCGCTTTTTTTTCTAAATCACTAAAAAAACATGGAGAAATTTTGTTGCGGAAGCCATATGTTTTAGCTGCTGTATACTTTGATCCACGGTATCCAATTCTCCTTACTGATTCTGAAAAAAGTACTGCAATTGAACATATTATACATGTTTTTAATCTATAATCGAAACTGAATAGTATGCTGGCTACTCTCGACATGTCAAAATTTAGTACCGATGACGAAATTGATGAAATTTTAAAAGAAATAGGGAAGAAAGAAGCAAAGTTCGAAAAAAAATCATTAAAAGAAAAAAAATAAATCGTTTGATAATACAAATAATGATGATGTTTTAAAATTTTGGAATAACTACCCAGACAAGAGTTATCTGAATTAGCACAAATTATTTTTGGTGTTCCAGCAACTCAGGTTTCAGTAGAGAGAGCATTTTCTACCCTAAAATTTATTCTCGGAGACCTGCGAGGAAATATTGACGTGGACTTACTAGAAGATATTCTTCTCATCAATCTCAACTTATTTTTGTAAATCAAATTTTTTTATTAAATAAGAATTTTTTACTACGTACTTTTAGCGTATGACATAAATTATCTGTACATATAACATATTACGTTTCTGTATTCTTTTGGATTGCTACTGAATAAAAATACCCAAATATTCATAGTTTCTCTTTTAATTCCCGAACCGTTGAACCGAACCGAAACCCCGGTTCAAAGTAAGAAAAAAACCGTTTTTCGAACCAATCCAAAAATACAAAAAGGGTTTGAACCGCTGAACCGAACCGACCAAATTTTTCACCCAGTTCACGTCCCTGTTCATATCAATTGAATACTTTGTCCACTATTATACTATTTATCCTTCGAAGATCTGTGGTGTAATTTACGGCCGTTTATAGATTCAGCTCTGAGTCACGTGATTTACCATATAAAAATAAATCTACTGCTACGTATGAATCTCAACAGGGCTACCGTTTTTGGCTATTTTTGACCAAATGGTATACCATAACTTTGACAATTGGAATTAAACGTCATTAAAAAAAAAAACAAATGGAAGATAAATATCATGAAGAACAGGAAAAAACGTCATTAAAAAAGAAAACAAATGGAAGATAAATATCACGAAGAAAAGGAAAAAACAACATTAATTTTTTCGCTTATGACATTTACTGTCAAAAATAAATCTCTTTCAGCCAGTGGAAACTGGTAGGATTTAATGACGGGATTTATATTCTGCCATGTCTTTTATCTCGAGAACCAGAAGCCGTAAAAATGCACGATTTTGCCAGCTCCTTGATTTCACTGAGAGCTGCCATCGGATATCTGTCATGTTTTCCATCTTTGCTCAGAGATGACTTGGCAGACAATGTTGCATAATTATAGGACTTTTTTTATATATTTTTTTGTTAAGAGCTAAGTTTAAAGAAAGCATCAACTTTGTTACTGATGCGCTGATTGCTATTAATTTTCTAGTTCGGTCTGAAATGCAACAATGATGCTGAAAAATATGCTCCTAAAATTATGCAACATTTTTTTATGAAAATTCTATTTCAATGCAAACCAAATGACGTTTAGGAAGAAGCCCTATTTTTCAAATGTAACAAATAGAAACTTGTAAGGGTGTAATCTTTGGCCTGGCCAAACATTAAATACCTTACACCGCAGTATTTTGAAGCTTTTGCTTATATGGGAGGTGCCACGCCCTCTTTTTCAAGTTCGTCTAGTTTTAACTCAGAGCGTGCATTTATAGTTCTTAGTATTTAAGTGAATTGTTTACAAAAATATTCAGGGAATTTCTTATTTTCTGTAGAATGACCTAAAAAAACCAAAAATTCTATCAATAAATTCTTCGGCAAATGTCGACTATCGTAGCACTTGTCACTTCAAGCTTCTATCAAAATTGTTTTTAATTTCTGCAAATTCATGTAAATTTTTCAATGATGTTCTCTAAGCCTGAATTAAGAAAACATTGAGAATTGACTATGCTACGGCGTATGCCCTATGCTCCTCCTAGGAGTTAAAGAAGAATACATACATACAAGCTACGGCGTATGTGTCTTATGTACTATATATTTCATCTCTGCCACGAAAACATCTTCAGACTGCTTTTGTTTACTAACGATAGCTTTAAAAAATAAATGGTTTCACTTTACTCAAACTCAAATATAGTAAATGCAATGCAATTTATTAAAATTTATTGTCACTCATACGTCATGTTAGGTAAAATAAACCTCATTGCAAATATCATAACTTTGATATAATTTAGAGCGCACATGTCTTTGAAAAGTTGTTTATTACTTGATACTTAATAAAAATCTTAAAATTGAGTGATGGCCGCTCAAGAAAATAAAAGTTGCGTCATTTAAACGATTTAAAAGGGGTACTAAAAAATTATATACGAAATATTTTGTCGAATGGTGAAAATATTCAATGCACAAACGATATTTTATATTTCACACACCTTTCATACATCTCGCTCTTTCGTTGATCATAATTTTTTCAATAAATTTCAATTTTCACGCAGAAAAAAATCCCAAAGACAACAAAATACAAAAAAAAAGGAAGCAAATCAAAGTGGCGAAAATGAGTGGTAACCGCCACTTTTCTGTCGATCTGGCAGCAGTTTACTGCTGGTGTGGCTGTACATACGAACACATGCGTTTATTTAACTGTTCGTCTGTCTCACTGTTGGCTCACCTCACACACACACACACATTTTGTTCGATCGTTGTTTATACGTTTATTCGACGTGTTAAATTGATTTAAATGGCTCGTGAGCGAAGGAGATAATTTTCAGTTGTCAGATACTCATATTATTTATGTTCATGCGATGATTATTATTTTTTTTACTTAATGTTCCACGGTGGCCAGATTGGCGCAAATTGTGAGCACAGCAATAGCAACATCACCACCACCACCGTCATCAGCACATCGTCATCGTCGTGCGGCGTAGCGTGCAAATTACTCGCATGCACTTAACATATGGAGTATTACGAATAATTGCTGCCAATTACAAGCAATTGCCTAATCATTTCTGACACCTCGACTTTGTTTATGAGTAGCGTTGCTCTCTCTGTCTCTCTCTCCTCTATCATTTGCTAGATGTGAGTGCGCATTTTAAAACTATTACTATAATTTGTGCTAAGCAACTTGATATGAAAACATGTGGTTGCACACTTTTTATAGACAGCATAAGTTTGGGTGAAGATAAGTTCAGTAAATAATTTAGGTATTCTCTTGCTTCCCGTAAATAAAACCTGTAGCAAGAATCCTTTCATATAAAATTGACATTCAGCTGATGTATACACGTACTTCCTTAATGAAAGTACTCTTTCATATCGTTCTTTTGTTAGGCAACAATATGGCATCATGAAACTTGTAATGAGTTCTGATCTCAGAATTTGTTCAAAAAATTGCAGAAAGCAGTTGAATATGCAAAATTTCCGAACCAAATTTTTTTAAAGCAGTTGTTTTTGGTGTAATTGAGAGATGGTACTTTGTCGAAAGGGAAGTGGCACCCTATTTATAACCAAGGCCAAGGTTAAGACAGCTATGATCGTGGTCTTTTTCTTGGACGCTAAGTCTTGTTCTCAAAACCGTCTTAGACTGAGGCTCAAAATATTACCAAGATCAAGAATGATATTGCTTATCCGTATATAAAACCCCCATTTAAGGGTAACTCTTCGCAAGTTGATTACACTAGCATTACATTCGAGCATTGAAGATTTGCTTCCACCAATTTGTATCATTTCCGCCAGCAGTTATTCTCCATAAATCGTATAAGCCGTTCGTTATATAAAACCATAACGACTGCTGATATTTTACACGGAGTTGTTATGTACCCTATCTTTCTGTAAATTTGGGAAAAAAGACGCTTATCCGAAAAATGGGTCATAAAAACTTTAGCCTTTAACCTTTAGGAAGGTGAGCATTATCAGATGTGTATATGTACATATGTATATATTCTCCTTTAACTCCTGGGAGGAGTATAGGGACAATATGAAACGTCTCCATTTGTTGCGATTCCTTGCGATGACTTTGATCTCTTGCCACGATTTTCCTGATTCTTAAATTTCCTTTTCCAGCGACCTTTTCCAGTTGGTTTTGGGTCTACCACGTCCTCTGTTGCCTTGTGGATTCCACTCAAGAGCTTGGAGACAAACTTCGCTGTGCGCGATTTCACATTGGAATCAAAAATGAGCACTTTCGTTTTGGTGGATATAACGGAAGAAGACCATTTTTTGTTCAGTTGAGCAAACGCGCTTTTTGCTTTTGCTATTCTTGAGTTGATATCCTCTTTTGCTCTGCCATCCATGGAGATAATGCTGCTTAGATACGTGAAGCTGTCGACGTCTTCGATGTCATCACTGCCAGCTCTAAGTGTGATGTCATTTCGGTTTGCGTTCAGCTTCATGCTTTTAGTCTTGGATACGTTGATTTTTAGGCCAGCCTTTTTTGATTTCAAGACAAGGTCTTCAATTTTGCTTTGCATATCTGAGTGTTTGGACGATAGAAGGCAAATGTTGTCAGCGTAGTCGAGGTATTCTAGATGTTCGGTAAAGTTGCATACCCCTTTTGGCCTTATGAAGAGCTTTATATAAGGTATCGTCAAGAACGATAAGGAAGAGAGATGGTAATAGTAAACATCCCTGCCGTACGCCTGAATTAGTGATGAATGTCGGTGACAATAAGTCGTTGTATAACACACTGCATTTAAAGCCTTCATATTGTGCACGTATTCTTTTTTATGGCCTTTGCGGCAATACCTCTTCGCTGCAGTGAAACCCAATTGTTTTCTCGGGAGACTCTATCGAAGGCACGTCACCCACATGATTGTTCGACAATTATTCTTAGGGTGTTGATTTGATCCACGCATGATCAGTTTGGCCAGAATCCTGCTTGTTGCCTTCGGATGGCCGAATCAAATTTTTTGCTTACTCTGTGTGGAAGCACTTTTGTCAGTACTTTTGATGGTACTGAAAGCATAGATATTTCTCTATAATTTCGGCACTCGCTTAGGTTACCTTTTTTCGAAAATTTGACTAGCATGCCACATAGCCAATCTTCTGGCAAACGCTCTTCGCTCCAGATTCTTTAAATCAGAGGATGAAGCTGATGTAATGGGGCATGCTTTTAGCAGTTCAGCTGTCATTTGATCTATACCGGTGGTCTTGTTGTTTTTCATGCGTTGGATACCTTCCACTATTTCATCAACTGAAGGCGGTTGTGTTTGTATTCGACTTCTAATGCGAATCACTGAGGCATTTGTGATTCTGGTTGCGGAAATGTGATAGATTTAGGATTCAGTATGTCACAAAAATACTTTTTCCATCTCCTTAGTTGGTCATCCGTGGATTATCAGATAAGAATATTTAATTAACTACTTTGTATTTTAAACCCTGTCCAAGGTTCTGAAGAAAAGGCTTTCAGTGATGTGCTTAGTCCTCAGTCTACAAAAAGCTAATAATGTCTTCTACGCCTAGTCTTAAAGACTGCGCAGCGACTAAAAGAAGATGAGGGTCTTAGCTCTAGAGAATTCGGGCACAGCAATTTAAGCCCTGCTACTGTAAACCAGCACTTCATCTTGATAGAAAGTTCGCTGTAAAAATTGAATCAAGAGATTTCTGAGTAAACCAAGCTTCAGATTCATCGAATTCCATTAATATTTACACGGACGGCTCAAAACATGAAGCAGAAGTGAGAAGTGCGTTTCTTTTCCACCTATAACGCAACATTAAAGTTTAAATTGCCACAAAACTGTAGCATCTGCCTTGCTTAGAGCTCGGTAAATCATTTACCCAATTTTTATTTTATAATGGGTAGATATTTATTTTCCTAAAATTTCCTCAATTTTCTATATTAAAAATCACAATAACTCGGGAACTACTAACCCGATTTGAGTGATTTCTTTTATGGGTAGATATGTTGCCCTGTGAGGTAAAAATTGGGTAAATGACTCTCGAGTTATGGAGTTTCTTAAATTTCCCCATACGATTTCCCAACAGAACGGGGGTAAGTACAAGTCAGTCCTTCGATGCTTTAATCTATTTCAATCCCTCAGCAGTAAGTTTGAAACATGCCTTAACTGGATGCGTGGTTACTACCGTATAGAGGGCAACAAAATTGCTGATGAACAGGCAAAAGCAGGCGTCCTTCTGGAAGCAGAACCGTTAAACACATAAGTTTCTTTACAGCACCGTAATGCTATGTATCAAAAATCGATTTACTGTGAGGATAAGCTAAGATAGATTAACTCAAATACTAGCAAAATGGCCAGAAAATGTTGGCCAACAGACTACTTTCTCTTTTAATCTCGTAAAACATGTAGGAGCCATCACTGGTCATTGTCTTATCGGTTATCATGCTCATAAAATGGGCATTATAGCAGATAGCAGCTGTCACTGATGTGATGACGACGAATAGGAGAATTTAGCAGAACTAAATTTAAAACTCTGGGGCAAATGTTTTTCAACAACATTGAAGAACTTTCAGATAACTGTCTAATAAGGGCTAAAACCAATTACATTTAATTTATTGCATCTACTTTAATCAACTTCCGGGATAATGCGGTATCACTATGGACCTTTTTGGTTTATGTGTAGCTATTAAGCCTAACATGTAGGAGAAGGGTACCTCCAGCGGGCAGGGTCCGGGTGTGGGCACCCCCCGTAACTTCTGGCAGAAAACAAATGCGGTTGTTCTGACAAATGTTAAGCGCATGTTATGATAGCACAAAGTTCTTGTGCATTTACGGGAGCAAGCAGGCGCATTTACTTTGTGATGAGAAGAAAACAGTTTTTGAATAAGTGAAAGTCAACACAAAAGTTTTGTTCAATAATTTTCCAAGTGCGATCAATCGAAAAGCTGAGTGCAATCTATATTTATGTAGTAAATTTATTGTATTTTGTGATTCAAGACCGAATGCAACCAAAATGTTCACACAACACAATTTGCTAGTTGCTTTTCAAAGTGACTATCAAAGTCGAGTATGGGCCCCGAAGTGGTCCGGGTGTGGGCACCCCTCTTTTTTTATTTAAAGTGTGTGTTTTACTGAAATATCATCGTGGATGCCAACGTTACTAATCTTAATGGTATTCTTATGCCATTTTACGCTTTTTTAGTGCAAAGGAAAGAACCAATAGGCTCTTTAAAGATATCGTAGAAAAAAAGTTATTTTAATTAACTGTGGGTGTTGAGGTGGCATAACACTTTGCAAAAAATCTCGGTATTGAGTTTCCAGCCAATTAGACCGAGGATCAGATGGCGGGCATGGATTGGTACAAAAAAATCATGCTTGGCAAAAGAGCAATGCCAACAAGGGCCAGAGATTACGTCACCTAGCTAGCTTAATTTGCAAAAAAATGCAGCCGAGGATTATCAAGTCTGGTTTCGGGGCATTAGGTATAATGCCATTCGATCCAGACGTTTTCAGTGACGCTGATTTTGTTGAAGCCGTTGAGCAGAATTTGTTAAATTTATGTGAGTCAATGTCTCCGAAATAAGTTAATTTAGCTTTCTTCTCCATTTGATCGCTTTTAATTTCATATTTTCCCTTTTTAAGCGATTTTCTAAGGGTGCCCACAACCGGACCCAAAATTTTTTTTTTGTCAAAAATTATCATTTACTCTTTTTTTGATATAATTTTTCCAACTGATGAAATCAATTTACTTTCTTCACCAATAGTTAGCTAAGGTCTTTAGCTTTCCATTGACACTTATGTGTCAGCATAATAAACATTTGGTCAAAAGTTATGAGTCGAAAACAAAACGGTGCCCACAACCGGTATCCTTCCCCTACTTATTCCAACGTTACTAAGTAAATGGGGACTTCCCCAAGTATGGAGGGTTGACCGCAAATAGAAAATTGAACTGGAAGCTCAATATGTTAGAGAGTGTTAAGGCAATCAGCTCTCTCAAAAGATATTTATATTCAGCCCAATTCTGAATAGAAAATCCGCGGGATTTTCACTTTTCACATTTTTCCTATTTCAAATTAAAATTCTCGAGAATTTTGTTTTATTTCCTTTTCCTCCTCTTCTAACTGAGAAAGGGAGAAAACACTCCCGGTGGAAAAAGTATGCATCAAATAAAGGAACACAGGGCTTGGTTAGCCTGTAATATTTTACAAATCGGTGGGAATAAGGGCCAAATTAATACATAAAAGCAGTTGGCAAATTCTGTTTTCTACATGCAAAGATTTCGAAAATTCGAAACTCTCTTTCCCAATTTTGCTTTTCCCAGTGCGTTTAGAAAAGGAGGATTTTTTCTCGAGAAAATTAAAGTCGTAGGGAAAAAATCGAGTGAATGTTTAGAATTGGGCTGAATATTTATTTTGAAAATTCCCAATAATTAACACACCTCTTTAGTCACACTTATTCATTCCATCAGTCTAACACCAACTTTCTGTTATAATAAGTCAACTTCTATAAAATTCTTATAAAACTATTTTAGCCAGTCAGTACATAACTTAAAACAAATGAACAATGCATTAGCTATTTAGCATTTCTACACCTGACCACAAACTATAAACCACGTTAGTAATCTCATTACTCACAATTTTCATTCAGCTCAAATCATCTACATAGTAAATGAACAATCTATTACCACCCAGTAAATGCGGTAGAGATGATTCCCATTACAGTAGTCTCTCTGCAGTCATGTTGCATTCGTTTGTGCCAACACAAAAATCTCCAATTACATAAACTTCAGCGTCGAATAAACGTTAAAACACATTCACGAAAGAATGAAATAAATAAATTAAGTGACATTTCCCATCTCCATATTCTTCTCAATGGAATGGAACGCCTGTAGCGCTGCGCACACACGTTGTGCAATTTGAGCTCCTTAAGCTGGCTTAGTACGATAAGTAAGTCGCTCGCTCGGACTGAATGACGACTATCAGCCAGGAATCTAGAATTGAGAATTTGTGTTTGTGTGTGGTATCACTGGCTGGCTGCTGAGTGGTATATAAAAAAAACGCGTGAAATTTTCAGCTGAATGTGAATATGTTTTGTGGATATTTTGTTTTTGTTTCTCGGTTCAAAATATGTGCCAAGAAGGGGGACTTTTCTCGGGAATTATTAAGGGATTTTGTAGTGCCTCAAAATTCTGGCAAAATTTTTAAAAATCTAAGTAATTGTAGCTAGCGTAGCATGTCTCAAAACCAGAGTGTGTTACCAATTAACAATTTGGCAATTTTTCACAACAGACGGCGCTAGTGAGCCTTATGATTTGTTCATAATGGCGATCCTGCTCAGAGAGTTTACTCGTGACCTATTGCACAATCGCTTAAGCACCGCGTTCTCTTTCATTAGAAAACCGGAGTCACGGGTTCGAAAATATATAAATATGTATGTGGAAGTAGCCGAAACATATGTAATCAATTTCCATGTTAACACTTGCTTTCGTCTGTTGTTGAAAAATTGCAAAAATGACTGTTTAATTAGTTCAATATAAAATTATCATACTTCAATTTAGAAAAAGCGCGTTGGTACTTTCATTAGTACTATACAAGCAAAAAAAAACAGTCAATAAACAAACGTCCTAAGTTTTTCCATTTTTCGGTTTTGAAAATGATTTCGGCTCCATCAAGCTTTCTATGGAATGGAACAAATTTTACAAGGTGTTTTTTCACATCAAAATAAAATTCCGATCAACTTTAATTTTTGAAGCAGTCTAACGAACATAAACAAATTTTTGCAAATTTTTACACTTTGTGGAGTTCCGCTGAAAAACACAAGAAAATTATTTTTTTTTTTTTATAAAATTAGTTTGAGAATCACTCATATCTACGCCATCACTGTAGTACTGCAACTGAAAGATTAATAAATATAAATTCGTTATTCTTCAGTTAGTTCTGCATGTCGAGGTTGTTGTTACTTCTGTGTTTGTAATCGGTTTTTGGCCAACAAAAAAAAAAACCAATAAGTGAGAGAAGTAACTAAATTTATCACATGTAAGCTACTGTTGGGTTATAAAGGACAAAGAGTAAAAAACTATCAAAAAAATTAAAAAAAATTGTGCGCTCCCTTGCCTTCAGATATTTTTCTTAACTCTTCGATACCTACTTACTTTTTTCATGCGAAAGTATTCAACTATCGAAAAACATCTAAAATATCCAACAGTATCGGAAAACATTCTTAATATCGACAAAAGTCAAAAAGTAACGAAAAACATCTTAAATATCGGTTAAGTTCCAAGAATATCGAAAAACATCAGTAAAAGTCAAATGTATCAAAAAACATCTTATATATCGTAAGGAGTCAAGAAACATCTAAAAAATCAGTAAAAGTTCAAAAGGTTTGAAGAACATCTAATATATCGGTAAAAGTCCATAAGTATTGAAGAACGTCAAAAATACCAGCAAAAAATCGAAAAGTAACGTAAAAACTCTAAAATATCGTTTAAGTTCCAAGGATATCGAAAAACCATTGTTAAAAAGTATTGATTAAGATCCAAATGTATCGAAAAACATAAAACATCGGTTGAAGTCCAAAAATAACATCTAAAATATCGGTAAGAATCCAAACATATCAAAAAACATCTAACATAGGTATAAGTCCAAAAGTATTGAAGAACGTTTAAAATATCAGCAAATAATCCAAAACTAACGAAAAACTTCTAAAATATCGGTTAAAGTCCAAAAATTTCAAAAAAAGGTTGGTAAAAATCCAAAAAAATCGAAAAACATCTGATGTATTCTTAAAAGTCCAAAAGTATTGAAAAAAGTCTAAAATATCAGCAAAAGTCCAAAAATAACGAAAAACTTCTAAAATATCGGTAAAAGGGCCAAAGAAAGTATCAAAAAACATTTCAAAAAAATGTTTCACCTTATTTTTTTTTTAAAATACATAAATACTTTAAAACTTTTTGGGATGGTTTAACATTTTTTTTTTTCGGTTCAATTTTTGAAAATTTCTTAAATTTTCAAAAAATTCTGAAAAAAATCACATGTGTACTTTGGATAATTCTAAACATTTTATGTCTAACACACTTTTTTCGTTTGTTGCCTGGCTTATGAGTAAAAAAGCGTTTTTCTGACCGCGGGCGTTCAGAAGCTGAAAACTCTCAATGAACAACTGAATTTCGTTATGAATCTCATACCATTTTAAGGCTTAGTGATTGCGCTTTCATTTGAAATATTGTTAAAAAAATTTAAAACGAAAAATCCAAAAGTATTTTGAAATTTGGAACATTTTGGGCAAACATTTTTATACCCTACACTGAGGGTATATTCACTTTGTCATTCCGTTTGTAACGCAGAAAAAGAGGCGTGACAAATATAGAAATGTATATATATTCTCGATCAGCGTCACCTCCTGAGTCGATACAGCCATGCCCGTCTGTCTGGCTGACTGTGTGTGGAAATAATTTTTTTGGGAAAACTGAGCAAGATAGTTCAATGAAATTTGATACACTTCCTTCGTCGTCAAAGTTATTTCGTGGAATTGAAAATGAGCAAAATCTGCCAACGGACACGCCTACCGCCCTTACAAAAAATATTTTCAAAATGCAACTTTCTGAGTATTTTTCACCGCAATGCAGAAAAAATACAAATAAATTCATACTACATAGGAATGGTTGGCGCAAGTTCTGAGTAGAAACCAGGCAAATTTGGACATATAAGCAAAAGTTGCAAAGTGCCATTATTTATGTCACATATCGGTACTACAATATTAACAAATTTGAGCTAAATCGGTCACAAAATTTTGTTTAACTGGTACACTTGACGTCTTGAAATATAGTGTACCTACTTTCTTTTACTTGCTCATTTTATACTGAACTGAACTACTTATTTGATCCAAAAAATTCAAGATTCAAAACTTCACTGTACATTGATTTGATTTTAACACTGAAGTACTCCGTCTTGTTTTATTAGTGTCGAAAAGAACCTGATTCTAACAAATGCTTCAGTGTAATATTTTTGCATTATATAATCCTTTGAAATGAGGTTAAAACGTGTAAATCTATATATTTATAAACGCGACAAATATTTGTCATACCTTTTTTACTATCTTAAAAATCGAGCACGACTTTAAATTATACACATTTAGAAAGGTATTTGTGAGAAAACGTGCACAAAGTTAAAATTATTTTAATATTTTGCCATTGGGCTAGGTAAAATTAAATGAAAAGAGGAAACAGCTTAAAGAGAAAGACGAAAAACTGACTGACACTGACTTCGTCTTTTTTGTTTTCTTTTCATTTCACACTTGTCATTGTACCAGGGATGAAAAATTACCGTTTCTATATTGTACCAAATAGCAAAAAAAGTACTAAAACTATCCAAAAAGTACCAAAATTATTTAATACATTTGTGGTCAAATTTTGATCATTGGGCGATTTCAGTGCCTCTAAAATGTCAATAACCTCTAATATTTGTATAGACTTTAGACAGTTTTTACAAGTTAACGACTTTCTCGAGTTTTTGTTTCGACGTTTTGTACAGTTCACTTGAATTTAATGTGCCAATATACCCACTAATGCCCTATAAAAATTGTTGCAACCTTTTGTTTAAATTGAAATTGGCAAACAGCTTGTTGGGCCTTAATTTATTATATGCCCGAATGAGTAAAAGAGTGGCTGGCTGACTGCTCATACAAAACTGCATTTTTTATTGATGGGGGGTTGGGTTCTTTTTTGTATATCCGTTTATTTTGTTTGATTTGATATGGCATACGATGAACGACGACGTATCGGCCTCTTACTGGTAACTGAGGGCCGCTATTTTTTAATTGAATATTAACACCTTTGTGTCATCGGTACACACATTTCAAGTTGCTGCATAATTTATCTTATCTCTCACTGCTGCTTTGCATGCAAGAAGTGATTTAGCCTCAAGGGTTGCCATTTCAATTCAGTATACTCGTATTTGTGCGTATGATTTATTTAAATATTTTATTGAATTTTTCTGCTACGGAAGCCTTAAGTCTAAAGCGTTCTTCTTTCGAATTGGATTTATTTGAATTTTTGTTGTTTATTGCATTTCATACAAATTTAAATAATTGCATACGATTTTTACATTTATTGGCAATAACGCAAAATTAATACAAACAAAGGAACAAAAAAAAAAAAGGTCGAAAATGATATTTTAGTATCAAAGTTGCACATGGAGGTACCCGTGTTGGCAGGACCAACTTTATAACTTGTAGCGTGTTTGCCGCACATTTTCTTGGTCTTTTTTATTTTGCAATGCCGCCGAAAGTTGGTTGCCGAATTGATATCTAAACAAATGTTGTTCTATTTTTTGGCTGTTTCTAACAAACAACAACAGCAACAGCAACAAAATGAACAGCAACAAAACTCTAATTTAAAAACTTTCTTATCACTTGATGGGATCTAAAATTGCATTCAGGTAGAAACTTCCGTCACATTTATGCCAAATTATGTGCGAAATGTTCCTATTTTTTTGGTTCCTTTTTTGGTTATTTTAAATGTTGGCATAGTATAGCAAGTGGAAGCGAACTTTCGTAATTTGTGCATTTTTGGTGAATTTGCATTTTTGCTATTTTGTATCACAATATGACTATGAGCCATTTTAGAGTATTCGCGTTTTGTCTGCCAACAACGAATGTATTTTTATGTCTTAAAATTTAAGTAAAATCATAAACTTATTTCGCCGGTGCTTACGAAGAAAATTTTCCAACCGAAAGTTGCGGCGAAGAAAATTTTTTTTTTGAAATTGCGGCGAAAAAAATCTTTTTTGTAATATGCGGACAAGAAAATCACTTTTTATAAAATGCGGAGAAGAAAATCACTTTTTGATTTTCTTGTCCGCATATTACAAAAAGATTTTTTTCGCCGCAATTTCAAAAAAAAGATTTTCTTGTCCGCATTTAAAGAAGAGATAGTCTTCGTAAGCACCAGCGATTTAGTATTATAGGCTCGAAAATATGGCAGTCAATAATGTTAGCGTTAGGAAATTGTATCGGCTTTAGAAAAAGTTCAAGTTCGCTCTCTCTTCATCAAGGAAAACGGCTCTCACCTTCAACTATTGTACAATAAGATAGTATGATTGATATACTTACACTAGAGGCATCTTGAAATATAGTGGACTTTTCTTTACTCGCATATTTTAGACTGAAATGAAGTATTTGATCCAAAAAACTCAAAATACAAATCTTCACTATATTGATTTCATTTTGACACTGAAGTACACTGTCTTGTTTTATCCGTGTAATTTTCATTTTTTTCTCTTTCATCTCTTTGTACTGTCAAGTTATTTGCACACGACACTGAACTGAAGTATTTGATAAATAAAAAGCGGGTAGAAGGTATAACATATTTTGAAAATGTCTCAAAACTCAAACATGACCTTTTGTGCAGGCCCCTTATTCGCACCAATAGATTCCAGATCGAATCATTAAATTTTGAATTGAAATTTCGACCGCACAAGCAACAACAAATACATAAAAAAATGTCGAAAAAAGTTTACTCTGATTTTTTTGGATTTTTATGTTGAGCTCTGTGGTAAGTTTGACCGTCTGTCTGTTAAAATTATGATGACGGCCAAACGGATAAAGCTAGATGCATGAAATTTGGTACAAATAAGTAACAGCAATATTATTAGGCTATATAAAGGGTGTTCCAATAAGAGCTTCCTACTTTGTTTTCTATATAAAATACATCAAAATCAATATATTGACTTAAATCTTTATTTGAAATCACATGATCTTGGAGCCAACTAAAAGGAGCATTTCTTGAGATTATGTCTTCATCGAACGTTTCCCCCAATAAAGCGATTGTTTCTCCAACTGTATGGCATGTTGCGCCATCCTGTTGAAACCAGAGGTCGGCTACACTACGGTCCGATGATGCCTCCTGCTCATAAACCACACCAAACAGTACATTCATTGGGAGACATTGGAAGCTCTTGGATTGCTTCTGGTTGTTCATCGGCCCAAATATGGCAATTTTGCTTGTTAACGTAGCCGTTCAACCAGAAATCAGCTTTGTCGCTAAACAAAATTTTTCGATTATGGATCAATTTGAAGTTGTTGTAAGGCCCATAAATCAAAATTAAAACGTACACCAAGATCAACCGGCTTTAATTCTTCTACAAGCTGTATTTTATAGGCCTTCCGACCAAGATCACGCCTCAAGATACGCCACAATGATCCATAAGAGATGCCTGAAGCTTGAGATCGGCGACGAATGGATTTTTCACGGTTTTCACGAACACTCCCTGCTACAGCAGTAATATTATCTAAATTACGGGCTTTACGCACTCTGGTTGAATGATGAATGTCCATGGTGTATAGTGCGCTCAGTTAAATGCTCCTAACGACCAAAATTATGTTGAAGAACTCTATAACACTCTCTAACTGATGACTGATTTTGGTAGTAAGTTTCCACAATTAATAAACGTTGTTCAGGAGTATGTCTATTTAAAATTGAGTCGTTTTAAATACTGAACACAAACGTCATATGGACAAGCCATTTGACATATAACAGCTGTCAAAATAACCCAATTGGAAAAGGGAACTCGTATTGGATCACCCTTTAGAACTTAAAATAGGCGTGGTCAGTTTATCTTCACGTCTACCTTACTTGCTGTAATGTTTTAGTAGCGTATATTGGAAATAGGCATGAACATTACCGATTACGCTTGGTTTTAGTCCTAAATACGGCACGACCCTAAATATTATCTATGCCAAATTTCATGTATCTAGTTTAAGCCGTTTGACCATAATTGTAATTTCAACAGAAAGGCGGGCACCAAAGGGTTAGTCAGGGCTAACAGGGTCAATCAGGAGTTACCATAAAAATCCGAAAAAACAAGGGATTTTTTTTCGACATTTACCAAATTTCATCCGAATTCGACAATAGAGGTCGCTCAATGAGAGCGACTTTTACGTTTGATTTACATAGGATTTGTATAAAAAAAGGAAACCGACTAAATAAAATGGGAAAGATGTTAATTACCAAAGTCAATATGTATGTAACAGCTACGGAGGGCCTAATAAAAGTTCGCCTAGTACTTAGGTGTCATGCTATATATTTTTAGTAAATCAAAAAATCGCGTACATACTATTTTTCATAGTCTTACGATATATCATTTTAATTTTCAGAAAGATCGGTCAAAATGCAGAGAAGAAAACGTAAAATTCGTGAAACGATGCCAGCAGATATTCCAGTGCCAACTCAGCAAGAGATTCGGTTTGCTATTCTTTTTGGATTACGAAGTAAGCTCAAGCCTGTGGAAATACTTAGTGAATGCCAAATAGTATTTGAAGTTAATGCGCCATCTCTCATGACTATTGCAAAGTTGTTCCGAAGATTCCAGACAGGTCAATTTTCTGTGGAGGACGAACCTCGAGAAGGCCGCCCAAAATCTTCGACTGATTGTGAATGTGTAGCGCTGGTGAAGTCTAAAATTGACGCAGATCGAAGATTGACCCAGGAAATCATTGCTGAGGAACTGGGCTTGAATGCCATGGCTGTATCGCGAATATTAAAAAATTATCTTGGATACACGTAGAAATCTGCACGAATTTCCTAAAATCCTAGAATTTTAAGTGATGTTCAAAAAGAGGCACGTGTGGGTTTTTTTTTTTTTTTTTTTTTTTTTGAGATTTAAGTTACTCTGTCAGCTTCCCACGTTTACGTGTGCGTTTTGCTAAGTATTTTCTTGAAAAATTCAAAATCGGATAGTCTTACACTTTCAAGAAAATTGTAACAGGTGATGAAGCATGGTTTTACAAGTACGACTTTGAAACCAAACAGCAATCCATGGTATGGAGCCTAGAAGGTGCAAATCCACCTGTTAAAGCAAAGCAACAAAAGTCAATAACAAAAGTAATGATGTCAGTTTACTTCACCAGAGAGAAAGTTGTAGGTGCTATTTCTTTGGAAAAAGGTCAGATGGTTACTGCTAAGTGGTATACTGAAATCTGCTTACCTAAAGTTTTCCAAAAATTTTTTGGGAATACGCCAAAAAAAGGAGCTGCGCTGCAACTTTCTACATCACGATAATGCGACCGATGTTATTGCGCTTTCAAGCATCGAAGAAATTCGTCCAGCACCTTATTCCCCAGATCTAGCGCCTTGTGACTTCTGGTTGTTTCCAAAAATAAAAAAAAAATTTGAGAGGGAGAGTGTTCAACAGCAATGATGATAATAAATGTGGTTAATGATGATGAAATTGCAAAACTGCAAAAAAACCGATTTTGAAGACTGTTTTTCAAGATGGATTATCGACTTCAAAAATGTATCAAAATCGTTGGCGATTATGTTGAAAAAATACAAACAGATGAAGAATAAAGTTATAAATTTAAAAAATTTTAATAGAGTTTTTCAATTCTACTAAGAGAACTTTTGTAAGGCCCCTCGTATATAAAAGAGGTGTGTAATCTTAACCGGTTTCTGCTTGTTTTGTAAGTGGCTAATCTAGATGTCTCTTCGTTCAATTCTTACCAGTATCAGCAAAAAATGTATGCTTCACAGGTCGGTGAATCTTAAGAAAAACCTGCGGTAGAAATCATCAGATCTAGAGTAGGAGATTCTTGTCTTACGTAAAATGGGTGTTAGAAGGATGGTCGTCAATAATGTGGCTGTTGCTAACTTAAGGGTATCACTTTATATGTTCATGGGCTATTTATTATCACTTTAGTTTTCTGAGACGTTCGAAACTTCATTTTCAGTTTTACCTTCACGCAATGTTCAGAAATTTTTTCATTATTATAGTTTAGATGGGGTCGTGTTTATCTTGCGTCTGAAGATAGATGTCGTTAACATATGTAGTTCTTATGCTACAGTCATGTGATTTTCACGAAATCATTGGAAAAATCTATGCGTCTTACAACTTATAATTTCCAAAGCTAATGCTTCTACAGTTCAGGCAGCAGCTCAAGCTTGGATGGCTTGCTATTGAAAATTAAAATTGTTAAAACAAAGATAAACTTAATGGGATAAATCATACCACCTGTGCCATAAAAATAACAAATAAAATCCTTATTTTTTTCCCAATCATTTGAAACATCATTTCTCAACCAGATAGAATCAAACGGCAGAAAAGTATTGAATTACCAAATAACAAAAGCAAAAAATAAAAGAAACGTAATGCAAGAAAGATAATGCACTGATGAACCGATCCGATGGCGATAAAACTTATGGTTCGATCAAAAACAAGTAAATAAGAAAAAGAAAGGAAACAAAAATCCAAAGTTTGATCTACAAATTGAAACAAAATCAAAATCACAAACAAATTGCCAATCCATTCGCATGGTCTACTGAATACTCTGCTGATAATTTAAAAAAAAAAAACAGTTTTTGCCAATGAATATTTTAAAGGTAGTTGCCTGAAAAAGGTATTGTCTTTATACTGCGTTCTTCCCTGAAGTAAGCTATTTGAGTGTGTGTGTGTCCGGTTGTATGCTTGGATTGATTTGCTCTAATTTTTTTATTGTCTCACATTTTTATTATACCCTTATCCTTATCCTTCGTCTAAGAAAAAATATGGGTCAATTTAAAACAATAGCAATTCTAATGAGCACAAGATCTATGATGATGATGTTCTCTTCTTGGCGCTGTCAAATTTTATCATCTCTTGTCAAATGTTTATTTGTCATCGAATGGGTTTTCTTGGTCAGTGGTCAAATTTAACAAAGAGTTTTAGATATGGTATTTGTGTGATATGAGGGTCGATTTCGTGTGACAGTTTCATTGATTGCTTCAATTTAAGGTGATAGTTTTAATAAGATCCCAAAGTACTAATTGCAATTAAATTTCATTTTAACTGAGGGCATGTGAAATAATTAGAACGAATTGTTTAAGGAAAACTATGCTTCCTTCCTATAAAACTGTAACAAATCTTTCACTTAGTATTGTTTGACTGACGAAAATACTTATAAGTTGCATTACGTGTGAAATAAAAGTTAATTGACTTTCAAAATAAAAGAAATATATATTAGAACTATCATATGTTATATGGGAAAAACTGAAAATGAGAAAAACCTTGCTCTCAGGGGCTAAAAAGTTTCCTATTGATGTAAGTATCAAGCATGTATCAAGCATAAAAATGTTGGTACTGATCGGAAAACACTTGACCGGCTTTGATCGAAAGAAACTATTTGACATAATGGAATGAGATTTGGTATGTGTACCAACAATGCTTGAGTAAATTGCATCCAATAAAGAAATGGTTGATGTCACGCCCCCTCTACCCGAAATTCGTCGTATCTCTGGAAATATTGGACACAGGGGAAAGAGATAAAAAATAAGCGGAGCCACGCCACCTCCTTCTAAAAAAAACAAATTTGTCAAATCTCTCTCTTTCTCTACAGGCAAACTACATCAAGTCGTAAGAGAATTCCACAAATTTAACCTTGAAATATTGGGATTAAGCGAGTGTAGATGGAACGGTGCCGGCGAATATGTAGTAACTGACGGCGAAAAGTTTCTATACTCCAGTAGAGCACAAAATGACATCCACAGGAATGGAGTTGGATTTTTGTTAATAAAAATACAGTAAGGGCAGTGATGGAATGGAAACCTGTTACCGAAAGGATCATTTGATGCAGGTTTCAAGCCCCCGCACAGTGCGAAATTTTCAGAGTCTAGCGGAACTTAATTCATATCTCAGCACATATAGCAGTTATAGTTATGAAACTTAATACTTGGATATGTATTTAATTGGCAAAACACTATGCAAAAATTAAGGGGGATCAGACAAGGGGTTATTACACCCCCCATATATGAAAATGCTTAAAACGTTGTATTTCTGCTTCCATACCAGATATCGCTATGAAACTTGATGGATATAACCATTTTCTTATCAAAACACCAAAAAAAAAAAAAATGCTGTTTCTTGCATTTTTATTCAGAAATGCTTCTAAATTTCGAGAGGATTTCCCCTACCTTGTTTGTATATTATAAACAAGTGTACGAATAGTTACCTTTAAACTATGGAGAGTGTCAGATGTTAGTGTTGGTGGGCCTATTTTTTCTAAATAAAAGCCAACGATGGCGTCCGATGTCGGTTTTTCATGAAATTTCGGTGTTATATGAAATTTCCAAAGACATTCTGGGAAAGGGTTAAGTTTAAAAGAAGATCGCAAAATATCGCGGAAGATGTTTTGTGTTTCCAGTAGAAGATAAACCTACCTTTCAAATTTTGTACGTTGCAAAACGGCGATTTGTGGTAACACCTTTTAAAGTATCCAATGAAGTTGAAAATGTAAATTTTATGAACTTCTTAAAAAGCACAATTTTCACGAACAAATCACACACGAGTAAGATTCTGCAATTATTTGAATGCCAATAAGTGACTATTTTATTAAAAAATATGTACCAATCTATAAACTAAAACAAATCGAAAAGCTTTCTATAGTCAAAAAGTATGAATGAATAAGTAATGCAAGTTTCAGGTGCATTTTGCAGTTGTTTCGCAGGGTTTTTGAGGTGGGATATTAAGCTACCGAAATAATGAATAATCTTATGCGTTTTATGTATTTCAAAAATTGAATAAAGTTCCGCTAAACCTCCCAAATTTCGCAGTGTGCCCCGATGAAAATAATACCATCTTTCAAGCATACGCGCCCACCAAGTTGGCAGAGAAAGAAACCAAGGATCAGCTCGCTGCAGCGATTAACAGTGCTCACAAGAATGACATCATAATGGTTATGGGTGATTTGAAAGTCAAAGTAGGCTCAGAAAACCTTAACCTTGAGCACGTGTTTAAAAGACATGGTTTGGGTACGAGAAAAGACAATGGAGAGCTCATTGACACCTGCAATACAACCGGTCTTGTCATTGAAGGTACGCTTTTCCCACACAAAATGTGCTATAAAGCTACTTGGGTGTCTCCAGACAACATCACTGAAAACCAAATCGACCACTTCTGCATTAGCAGAAAATGGAGAGGAAGTCTTCTGGACGTACGAATAAAGAGGGTCGCTGACATAGGCTCCGATCACCATCTTCTCGTCATGGTCATTCGATTAAAACTGGCCGCTATTAATCGTCCCAGTGAACAATCTGTGGCAAAAAAATTCGACGTGCTTAACCCCTTGAGACCCAAGCCTAGACCATTGTAGATATCGAAAAATGAACTTCGGATTAAGTTTTCTAGTGTTTAAATTAAGAAACAAAAGTAGGTCCAGAAAAGCCTTTTATAGCCGGAAATGGTGCACTCATATTACATAGCGCAGCAAAAAAAATCCAAAAAACTTTTTGAATACTATCCCTGAAAGCACATGATGTTTCTAGTAAAGCCCTATCTGTGTTTCGCTTGTTTGGCTCCAGGTCGAATTTTATAGTATTACAAAAATTGCTTCAAAATTTGTTTTTTCAAAGTTGCCACGGCTATAAGTCGTAAACCGTTTGAGATTTTGTTTTCCTATCTTCAACGATGTTATAGATATAGGCTAAAGGAAAGAAAGTGTTCAAAAACTGACCCGAAAAATTGGGTTTTGGGCCATAAAATCACAAAAATGCCGAAAAATTTTAACATTTTTGGTCATTGCTATAAAACCGTTCCGTATTTTGCCAAACAATTAAAGCAAAATTTTAGCCAAGACTTAACTGAACAACTCTCTGGAGCATGTCAATAGCATACGATTACTCCTTGATATTTTAATTAAAATATTGATGCATCAAAAAATGCTTGGGGTCCTATATGACCCCATCGGTCTCAAGGGGTTAAGATAAAGAACGTCGAAATCCGCAGGTCTTTCGTTGAGGAACTTAAAACAGCCCTGATCGATTGTGATGGAAGCATTGAAAAATCATGGAGTGCCGCTAAGGCTGCACTCTTAAACTCCAATGACCCTCAGATAAGTAACACTGGATGAGAGAGGAAACGTGCTGTCTTGTTGAAAAAAGAAGAAGCGCGAAAAAACTGAGAGATGACGCTAAAACTAGAGCGCAAGACAACGACGCCAAAAATATCTTAAGCTCTCTCAATAAAGAAGTCAGGCGTTCGTGCAGACAAGACAAAAGAAGGATGTATAACGACCTCGCGAGCGAAGCCAAAAGCGCTGTTAATGCTCAAAATCTCAGGCAGCTTTACGATATCACCCGCAGACTATCTGGCAAAAAACACCAACACAACCGCCCTATCAAAGACAAAAACGGAAAGCGGAGGACCAACTAAGGAGATGGAAACAGTATTTTTGTGACATACTGAATCCCTCATGAACGACATTCCCGCAAATAGAATCACCAAGTACAACTGCCGCAGTGACTCGCAGTGGTAGTCAAATACAAACACAATCGCATACAAACGATGAAATAGTGAAAGCTATTCAAATCATGAAAAACAACAAGGCCACCGCTATAGATCAAATAACAGCTGAACTGCTAAGGGCATGCCCCAAAACATCAGCTAAAATTCTCCATCCTCTGCTCACCAAAATCTGGAGCGAAGAGCGTTTGTCAGAAGATTGGCTACATGGCATGTTAGTCAAATTGCCAAAAAATTGTGATCCTAGCGAATGCTGAAACTATAGAGGCATTACCTTGCTCTCAATACCATCAAAAGTATTGACGAAAGTGCTTCTGAACAGGGTGAGCGAAAAACTTGATTCGGCCATTCGAAAGCATCAAGCAGGATTCCGGCGAAACCGATTATGCGTGGATCAAATCAACACGCTCAAAATAATTGTCGAACAATCATGTGAGTGGCGTGCTGCGCTTCAACTTGTCTTCATAAACTACTGCACTACCTTCGACAGTGTCTCCCGAGAAAACATTTGGTTTTCACTGCAGCGAAGAGGTATTGCCGCAAAGACCATAAACTTAGTACGTGCACAATATAAAGGCTTTAAATGCAGTGTGCTACACAACGGGTTGTTGTCACCGACATTGACCACTAATTCAGGCATACGGCAGGGGTGTTTACTATCACCATCTCTCTTCCTTATCGTTCTTGACAGTATCCAATGAAACTTTACCAAACATCTAGAAGATCTCGACTACGCTGACGACATTTGCCTTCTATCGTCCAAACACTCAGATATGCAAAGAAAGATTGAAGACCTTGTCTTGGAATCGCAGAAGGCTGGCCTAAAAATCAACGCATTCAAAACAAAAAGCATGAAGCTGAACGCAAACAGAAATGACATCACGTTTAGAGCTGGCAGTGATGACATCGAAGACGTAGACAGCTTCACGTATTTTGGCAGCATTATTTCCATGGATGGTGGAGCAAAAAAGGATATCAACTCAAGAATAGCAAAAGGCGCGTTTGCTCAACTGAACAAAATATGGTCTTCTTCCGTTATATCCATCAAAACGAAAGTGCCCATTTTTGATTCGAATGTGAAATCGGTTTTGTTATATGGGTGCGAAACATGGCTCGTTACTGAACAACGAATGAACAAGCTGCAAGTATTCGTCAACAAATGCTTAAGGCGTATGCTAAAGGTTTGTTAGCCTCGCACTATATCAAATGCCGAGCTACATCAAAAATGCAATCAGAGGTCTATAGCGAACGAGGTCAAGCTGCGCAAGTGGATATGGATTGATCACACTCTCCGAAAACCACACAGCGAAGTTTGTCGCCAGGCTCTTGAGTGGAATCCACAAGGCAGTCGAGGACGTGGTAGACCCAAAACCAACTGGAAAAGGTCGCTGGATAAGGAAATCCAATAATCGGGAAAGTCGTGGCAAGTGATCAAAGTCATCGCAAGGGATCAGAACAAATGGAAACGTTTTTTATTTACCGGAATTATCTTTATTTATCCATGATAAATAAAGTGTGAAAAGTTCATTTCAAAGATATGTGCTCATTAAAAGTTATTTGGGCTCAAAGCACTATATTTATGATGCATAAATAATTGGAATTATTTCACAGAAAAACCCTAATTTTCATGGGCTATAATTCTATATTTGGTGAATTATTCAAGGACATTTCAAAAATGTTTGCTTCAAAGTACAGATAACGCTGCTTTTGGGCAAATGGTGCACTGCCAGGAAATAGGCTCAATTTATTTCTATTCATGACATTTCAATTAAATGCTTCCTTTTCGAGATATTGCACATTATAATAAAAAGAAAAAGCCTTTACGAATTTTATTTTCAGTTCTCATAAGTTTCGTATTTTTTGAATTTTTTCTTACCAAAAAATAAAAAAAAAAAAAATTGGAAAGTTACAAAATTTCTCCGCACCTAATCCTATAAAATAATATATCAAAGACTAATGATCAGCGATTATCATCAATAGATACTAATCATATGGGTCAAATTTATTTATTTCTTATTCTTTTTCCATGATTAACTGCCTGACCCCAGCTAAAAATCTTTTAATTACCCTGTGGTTTTTTCGCTATAATTTATGTTTTGATATTAATATTTTGAACAATTTATGTGATATATCGTAATGATCAATTTTTAATATCTCTATCGCTGTGGCTCCATTAATCGTTTGTTTACATTTCTTTTTAATATTCTTCATAATTTTTCCCCCGCCTCATTAAAATCAGCTTGAAATGCGGATGGTGTTAAAACTCAAACGACTTTTGTATTTATTTAATAAACAGTTTTCAATACTGCGGGTGTCCGTGTTTTTCTGTCTTTTCCAATTCGACCAACTACATATGTACATTTGTATGTTGCCTCGAAACATATGCCACAGCATAGCACAGCAGGTGATATTCTGAAAATCCAAATAGAAAATATGTTTGGCGTTGTTGAGATCACAATAGCTCCAACAGACAGACAGACAGACAGACACAGACTCAACATGATCATCAAATGTTCATCAATATTGCGGGTATATGAGATACTAAAAACTGTAAATTGTTATTGTACCTACAACTTCTAATGGGTGGCTCATCCCCATAGTTTCAATTCTTCTGTTTCATTAATGTTGTGTTGATGTTGATTCCCCTTAAGAAATATTTAACCTTTAGTTGATTTTAATCTTTGCTGAGATATTCGTATGTTTTGTTTCGTGATGTCTCTTGTCTTTAATGCTCGTAGCATATTAACGTTTTTTATGTTTTTCTGATTATCTGTAAAGTTTGATCGTGTAGTTTTTATGTTTTTTATAGCTCATGCATCACTTGGGTATGTAAACATGTTTTTTTTTCTTCCTCTAGAGTTCTTTAGCCTCCTAACTTGTATTAATTTTGGTGACACCTACTATTCGTTTTTTTTTTTTCTGGTTAGTTGTTTGGGCTCATACGTATTGGTTTGGTTATCTTCATACGAAATCTGATATGCTCATTATTATGTTAATTTTATAGTTCTGTTGAATTTTAACACTTGTTTGAATTCATTTTTCGACTATAAAAATGTTGCTACATCTATTGTAATTTTTGTGAGGCAACAACATTTATGTAGGATTAATATTTGGCGCCTATGATATATGCTTGTTAGTTACTTTTGAATGGGTGATATTTGGAATTGCCTTTTTGATGAGCAGGAAATAGTGAATATATAAGTATCCCATAACACTTTTTGTTCTCACAATGGGAAATATTAATGCTGAGAAAAAAGCAGTTGCAATATCTTGAAAGTGCTGTTGAAATGCTTTGAAACTTACTAACTGACGTATGTTAATCTATTGTCTTAGATAGATTAACATAGAAGAATGTCATGCTTGTCTGCTTGTCTGTGTTCAATCATTATACTTAGGTTCTCTAAGTTTTGGCTTAAACTTCAATAAATTTGCTTTTCAATACTGCTCTCAATTTTTTTTTTTTTTTTTTTAATTATTGAATTGGTTGGCGGAAAAAAATTTTCTCAAAGTGCCAGGGTAAACTCTAGATTGAAGGAAAGGTTGTGAAAAAAAAAGTCTAAAAGACAATTTATAAAAGATCAATAATCTTAGTTTCTTTAATAAAATCAATTAATGAAGTATAATCATTTAGATTCTTAGAATTTAAAATTTGAAAAAGATTATTATATCGTAAGAAGATATTATATTTAGTGCGAAATATAGAAAATTTGGTGCATTGAAAGATTAAGTGTTGTGAATCTTCAATTGTATTACAAAGATCGCAAAAATTTGAATTAATGGCGTTAATTAGATTAAGGTATTTTTTATCAAAGGTGTGTCCAGATAATAGTCTATTGATGACTTTTATTCCACAGGAATCAAGAGCAGATCCAGTATACCATGGTTTATTGGGAATATAATTAAAAATATTATAAAAAAAGGTACCTTTTGATCTGGAAATTTCAACAAATTCAGAATTCCATTCCTCTCTTAGAGCATTAGCAATTATTTTAATAACATCTTTAGCAGTAAAACTAAAATTTATAGGTGCGCCATTTAAAATAGCTTCTTTGGCCATATAATCAACACGTTCATTGAAAAAAATTCCGACATGACTAGGCACCCAACAAAAATGTACATTGCAAATACTTGAATTATCAATTTTGTTTAGAATTTCAGAGACAAGATAATTGTTAGAATTGTTTTTTTGTAAAAGAATGCAAGCATTAAGACTATCAGTAAAAATAACAATATTGTCAAAATTATCCTCAGAAGCAATTTCAATGGCTTTTTTAATAGCAATTAGTTCACCTGTTAGTGATGATAATTTGGAGTTCACTTGAAAAAGAAAGTAGTGATTAGAGAAAATGTTATAAATGGCACAGCCAGTTTTATTATTCGAAATAGAAGCATCAGTAGCAAAAGCAAGAAAATTATTTTCTTTATAAAAGCTTAATTTTTCTAAAAAAAAGGATTTATAAACTTCATGTGAAGTTTCTGATTTCTTTGAGTTAAATTTTTCAATAAAAAATTTGCATTTATTTGAAGAAATGATTGAATTAAAATGAGTATGTAAATTAATAAAGATATTTCTGAATTTTTCAAATACAAAAGAATAACTGGATTTAACGTGGTGTTCTGAAATAAGTTTAAAAAAAGAAGGATTATGTAAAGAGATTTTAATAATTTCTTTGGAAGTTAAGAAAACTGCACGTAGATGCGGGGGAAGTTCATTAGCAAGTATGTAAATAATATGGACTGGAGTAGAAGGAGTTAAACCAAGACATCTTCTTAAGGATGAATTTTGAAAAGTACGAACTTTATTATTTATATATTTAGGTGCATGAGCTGAGGATGTTCTAGCGTATTCAATTTTGCTTCTAACAAATTTTTTATAAAAATTTAAACCTACTTTAGGATTTAAGCCTCCTTTGATTGAAGTTAGCATTTTTAATAAGTTAGATGATTTTTGAGATTCCTTAATAACGGTTTCATAATGATCCTTTATACATAAGCTATCTGAAATAGTTCTGCCAAGAAATTTAAAAGATCTAACTTGATTAATACTTTGTTGATTGAAAGTTAAATTAATCCTTTTTTTGCTACCTTTAGCAAAGTACAAAGAATTAGTTTTTTCAATATTAAAAGAGAGATTATGGGATTTACAAATATTAAAAAACTTGAAAACCTTGGCAGTCAAATTTTGGACTGATAAATCAAAGTTTTTAGAAAAGGATAAAATGATAAAGTCATCAGCAAATTGAAAGATAAATGTATTTTCATCTTCTAATGAATGTAAAAATTATGTATATAAGTTAAAAAGAATAGGACTAAGGCAACTACCTTGTGGTAAACCGTTAAAAACTTGCACTTTCTCATCACCCAAACATAAAGTCCTATCATGTAGAAAATTTATAATCCAATTTCCAATTTCAATTGGAGTTTGAATTTGAAAAAGAATTTTTTGAAGAACGGAAATATTAACACAGTCATAGGCACTGTTGATGTCTAAAGTGCACATTACAATTTTATGATTAAGTGATTTTAAATAAGCAACCCGGTGTAGTAATTCATTAATACATAAGGAAGAGGAGAGATGTTTTCTATAAGCAAAAGTACGAGAAGGAAGAATTTTGTTAGATTCAATAAATGAGGAAAGTTTATCTTTAACCATTAAATTAATGGTTTTAATAAGTACAGAAATTAATGAAATTGGGCGAAAATTCCTATAATTTTCAAGATCTCTAGATTTTTTGGGAATTGGAACAATTTTAATCATTCTCCATGAGTTTTTGATTAAACATTTGGAGAAGTGATCATTTATTGCTAGAAGAAATGAATTTTTGGCATTTTGAGATAATGATTTAATCATTGAATAAGTGATTCGATCTAATCCACCAGCTGACGAATGCGTTTTGTTTGAAAGTACATTATTCAGATCAGTCATGTTAAAAGAGATTGTAATATTAGTACACAGCATTTTTTGAAAGTTCAAAAAGGAATTAGATGGAACTTGAGATCTAAGGAAATTTAAGTAATTTAAATTATTGTCAGAATTCCAATTAGACTGACCAGAAGAATAAGAGCCTTTAACATTGTTAGTAAATTTCCAAGCATCTTTAGTGTTAGGATATTTATTTAGATCATCTAACCTTTGTTTATAACTATCAGATTTAGCTTTTTTAACAGCTTCTTCCCATACAGAACGAGAGTTCAAAAAAGATTCTAAGTTAAAGGGAGAAGGAAAATTGCTTGCTTTTTTCCTAGCAGCAACCATTAACCGAAAAAGTTTAGAAAGATGATCATTCCACCAATATTTAGGTTTGAACTTTGAATTTTTAATTTGTACAGTGGCTTTAGAGATTTCATTTGTTATAGAGGATTCAATAGAATCAAAGTTGTTTTCAAAGTCTAAAACGGCTAAACTAGAAAATAACTTTTTTTTTGAAAGAAATTTTTGAGATCGAATATTATTTTGAAAAGAGAGAATAATTGGAAAATGATGGCTACCTTTAAGCCAAAAGGAAGTAGTTTCCCAAATAATATTAAAGGGACAATTTGAAAAAGTTAAATCTGGAACAGTACCATAATTATTTTGAATATTTTGTTTAAAGGTATAATTACCATTATTTAGGCAAAATAAATTAGTATTGGTAATTAGATCAAAAAGATGTTTACCTTTAGACGAATCTAGGTAATCACCCCAATTACACAAACGTGCGTTAAAATCACCAGCTAGTATTATATTTTCAAATGGTTCAATAAAATTAAGTAGATTTGACAATTCATGATCCAAAATGGATGTAGATATATTAGGAGGGAAATAAACTGAAACAATCATTATGTTAGGATTAAGATTTATAGTTTTAGCAATAATTATATCATAATTAGTGGAGTAGGCTATTCTTTTAAATTTGATTGATTTTTTAAAACAAATAGCAACACCTCCATAACCATCAGGACGTTGCTTATGAATGATGTTGAAATTAATTAATTTGTAAATCGGATCAGAATCATCAATAGAAAATATTTCTGAAAGAATGCAAATGTCAATATTATAATTATTAATGTAAAAATCAATGTTATTTTTATTCGATTTGAAACTTTGACAGTTATATTGGATTATTTTCATTTTTAATTATCTAAAGCAATGTTATCAACAGAAAAGTATTGGTTACGAAATCGTTATTAAGGTCAACTAAAACAGTGTTAATTCTTTTATTGAAATGATTAATAGCATTTAAGCAATTTTCATTATTACTTTTTTTGAAAAAATCTGAGACAAATTTGGTTAATTCACATACAATTTTTTCGAATTCAGATATTTTTTTATATCTTTTATCAAGAAAAACGGGCTGAGAAGGATCAGTATTAATTGTTTCTGCAATATCAAAATTACGTTTATTAATAGGAGGAGCAAATTTAGAAAGAACAACTTTGTTATATTTATTTTTGGTAAATATTTTATTAACTTCCGAATCAGAATTTTTAAAATTGGAAGATTTGGATAAATTTGGAAAGTTATTTTCAAAATCATTTAAAAGAGAAAACTGATTAATAGGATACTTGTTGATAGTTTCCTTCCTTGAAATTTTTTTAATGGCCATAATTTTAGAAATTTCAATTTCACTTTTCCATTTAGGACATTCATTTTTATTGAAAGAATCATGATCAGTGTTATTGCAAGTATCATTACCACATTTAAGACAACGTTTTTTAGACCTGCAACCTTTAATGGAATGTCCAATTCTTCCACATTGTGAGCATTGTCTAATCGGAGGGAAATAAATATCGACTGGAATTTTTGAGTAGTTTAGAACGACAAATTCAGGAATTTGTTTAGATTTAAAAGCTAGTTTTACAGATAATGTGGGAATAAGAGTCATGTCGGAATTTTCCTCAAAATTTTTTTTCATGAAATGTGAAGCATCATAAATTGGAACATCCGAAATAATGCTATCACGGATCGTTCATTAGATAAGTATTTGGGAATATTTCTAATTACCCCATACGAATAAATGAAATTTTTAGGAATAAAAGGATTTAGTCCCAAATTAACTAAATCCATTTTAGCAAAATTATTAGCATTCGTAGCAGAATCAAATTTGATTCTAAATAGAGTACGACCAATAGCTTGTATAATAATAATGCCATTGATAGACAAATGCCTAATTTTTTCAAATAAAAATAGTTCGTTAATATATTTTTTTAATGAAGGATCCTTACTTGTGTCAACAAGAACAAAAAAATCACCATCATGATTGATAGGATAAAAATTTGGAGTAAATTGAGAATGATTTTTATTAATTTCTATAACTAGATTATTAGTGGAATTTTGAACTTGTTTATTCCCAGCATCTTTTGTAGTTGTATCCATTTCAGTAATAGCAGAAGTCTGCTCTGGAATCATTTGTAAATTGCTAGACTCACCCATGTTATTAAGTTTTTTAGGTTTATAAGGAAGGGGATTAGTTTTCTTTCTTTTATTGTTGGCAATAAAAAAGTCTTCAAAATCGGCGTTATTAATTTGGGGTGACGCTTCCCCCATTTGGTTAAAAAAGCACTAAAAAAGCTGGAAAATTAAATAAGGCACCAAAAAATAAGAAGAAGAAAATAAAGGAATAGAAAATATAAAATACAAATAAGTAAATAGCTTAAAAAATGCAAAAATTAAAAAGATGATATTAAAGAAAAAGTTTGATTTTTCAAACAATGATATTAAAATTTTTATTTATATTTTTTTTTTTTTAAAGGCACAACCGTTCACTTCAATGTTCAAGTTCAACTGTGCTCTCAATTTTTGGCTAAATAACCTAGTATAGACACCGCTACTGCCAAAGGCTGTACTCTAGCAGTGTTCCATTAAGACGTGTGGTACTTTTATTTGGAACAAAATGCAAACGGTTCGGAATTTTTCCAAATATTTTATTTCGTTCGAAAGCTCACACAATAGGATTATGTGTGAAAAATTATTTCGCGGATATGTTCACCGCGACTATTCCGAAGATTTCTCACTCTTTTGGCCATATTTTCGATGACATTTTGCAGTGTGGCCTCTGGAATTGCCCAAATCACCGATGTTATATTGTTTTTCAAGTCTGGAATTGTTTTCGAATCAGACTTTATCCTTCGTGTAATCCCACAGAAAAAAGTCTTACGGCGTCAAATCGCATGATCTGTGCGGCCAGTTCACATCACCGCCACGAGAAATTACTCGGTTCGGGAATTTGCGATACAAAAAGTCCAAATTGAGGCGAGTTGTGTGTGATGCAGCGTAGTTTTGTTGAAACCACATATCGTCTAGACCCTGAGCTTCAACTTCCGGCACAAAATAGTCCTTTAACATAGTGTGGTACCGCTCAGAGCTGACATTTTTGTCCTCATCTTCGACCCATAAAACCCACCAAACAGTGACTAGCTATAGATGCATTAGCCTCGCCACGATCACTTGTGGTTTTGAATTTTGGATATTTTGGAATTGACTTGGAATTTAAGATCCAAAGTTCTACGATTTCAATGCGTTGTCCTTCGGGTATCGATCCATATCTAAAATCCTATATTGTCACGATGAAAATGACACAAAATATGGCGAACAAGCGTCGGAGGAGCTTAGCATATGAAAATGCGCAGTTTAAAGGAGGTTAGACCCCATTTCAAAGTTTCCATCGGCAGTTCAGAAGTGGAGTTTTTATGGCAGTTTGTAGGTATTATTGAAAATATGTGACCTGGTCTATGAAAAGGGTGCTTACGTGTCAAAAAAAAAAAAAAAAATTTTCCAATTTTTTGGCGATTTGCATAAATTGACCTTTAAGTTGTTTTCCAGTTGTTTTGACGAAATTTTTTTTCCCACGTAAGCCCCCTTTTCATAGACCAGGTCACATATAGTCTTGTATAAACTACACCGGCACACAGAAAGTAAGAGTCCAAACGGAAAAGTTTGAAGGAATAGTTTGAAAGATTATGGCTTTACGATACCATCTTCTCGGAACTGCACCACAAGCCTGCAAACAGCGCTTATATCTCAAAATTTTGAGGGTATATGAACGATTCTGTCCTAGGATTCGGAATAAGTGCACCAAATTTCATATAGATAATAGTGCCTTACTAGACTGGCCCACAAGTTTTCGGGGCCTAAATTCAAATGAGAGTTTATGTCTTACACCTTAAGATAAATACATAATTATAATGATTAAAGAAAATATTCCAAATACAGCTTTGTGGCTGCATTAGGACAGATTCACTATGCTAGATCTATTTATATCTTGAAATACTAACTTTATGCCATTGGTAAGAAGAAGTCAGCCAGATTGCTACTGTATTTATGGGCTCTATAAGGTATTATGATGCAAAACTCAAGAAATATTTATCATCTTCATATTTGAAATTTTCCCTATTAAACAACGGCAAGAGCCTTGCTGACCATGGATTCCTTTATATGTGTACGAGTAAGTTTCAAATAAAAAAGTTAGTGTGTAGAAATATGATAAGACAGGTCCAATGTTGATATCATTCTTAAGATGATTAAAAAGAAGGAATAGGTGGACTATTTTAGGCTCAAACATAAATCTAGTCTCATTCCCGGCGATTAATGAAGTTAGCTCAAGCAAGTACAAAAGTGATCGAGAACGGTAGGGAGGAATGTAAGCTTGAAGCATGGTGTATCATGCGGCTTTCTTTGCAGAAAGCAAGTTTATGCAAAAGAATAGACAAACGCATAGGGAATGGATTTAAACAGATGAACAAAAAAATGTCTGTCCCTTCTGCATAAACACCTAAGACCAAAATTATATTTAAAATTTAGAATACCACATTACGTGTTCCACCAAATTGATACAAGCAGTTTTTTCAATCTATATACATGTGTTCACCGTCATAATATTTGCAGAACGTGATCTATATCGCTTTTTAATATCAAAAAGAGAAAAAATACCTTAGTTACACTTTGAATTTCAATAAATAAATACTAAACGAATATTCCAATTACACACGTCTGAGTAGGTAAGGTGTAAAAAGTAAATAAATTACCATTATTTAAGTTGCGTGTGATCTTGTAATCAATGTGTAGTTAAGCGATTTTACACCATTCACAACATGATATCAATTTAATGGTTAACGAAACGAGCGATTGATGAGTGTATCGTATAACGTTTTGGAGCGAGGAGTAGTTGGTACCATACCAGTGACTAAATAAACTCGTGCGCACCAACTCACACAATCGGCGCTGCATGGACATGTCCATTACGTAGACATGATCATGATCGCTGCGCGTCCAATAACTAGGTATCATAGAGATCATCGGACTAGACTTGGCACGTACGTTCATTTAAATTTCTTTTTATCATTTGTCCACATGCGGTCTGTCTTTTCTTCTCTCACTCTCCTATAGATTCTATGCTGCGGTTATGCATTCAAGTATCAGCGCAGATATGGGTTAGAGTTCTGGTTAAATGGACTGTTTGAAACTTTGAATTGATTGAATTTAACCGCAATTAACTGTGATTGTTTGTTTTAAGTGTAAACGTCAATTGTCTATTGGTTGTTTTCTGTTTTGGTTGGTTTTGTTTATTTTACGAATTTGACTTTCAATTAAACTAAAGGGAAAATTCTTACATGTTTCATCTAATCTTTTTGATAAAGGAAGAGTATGCATTTACTTTAAATCAGTAAGGTCAATATAGAGCTTATGAAGCCTGTAAGAAAATGTAGCAGTCTAATATAAATGCATTTGAGCAAAACCAGAAGTAGTGAAACGTAAGGCATGTACTCGTATGTATCCTTTAAGTCCAAGCGGATAAAATGCCAAGGACCAAAATGAAACGTATTCATTAGGTTGGGTCAATTGTTTTTGTCAAAAAGCGCATAGCAAAAACGAAATCTACGAAAATTCTTAGAAAACTTCCTCAAAAAACTATGGGTCTCAAATCAAAACATAGGTCACGGCGATAGACATAAAAATTCACATTTTAAAAATTGTTATTCCTCAAACTCAAACCTTATGTGTCTCGGCGGGAGCTAGGTTATATTTTGGAACCCTAGTTTCTTAGCGGTAGCCTTTCGCATTTTTTCTCACTTGAACAATTTGACCCATTCTACACTCCATCTTATGTGATCCTTTGCAACGACTTTTATCTCTTTTCTCGACATTAAGTAAGGTCAATATAGAGCTTATGAAGCCTGTAAGAAAATGTAGCAGTCTAATATAAATGCATTTGAGCAAATCCAGAAGTAGTGAAACGTAAGGCATGTACTCGTATGTATCCGACTTGTCCAAGTTCTGGTCCCATCACGCATAAAGTTCTATTTACGTTTTACATTCTTTGTCATTGGCGTTACTAATTGTCTTCGTATGCATTACATTCGAACCAGAAAAAGGGCAATTGTCTCCTTATGCATTATATTCGGACCAGAAAAATGCAAATTTTTTTTTTTTATTTTACCTATTATAAATTTTAGCAAATTTCATTTGAAATTCAAATTTTACACAAAAATTTCAAAAAGGGTAATAGCCGAATGTGCTAAAGAGTTTGTTATATATTTCTGAGCAATGTGTTCCGGGTTCGAATCTCAGTGTGGATGAAAATTTTTTATGAATTTTTTATTATTTTATACCTCGGCTATATTGGACATATGTTTAATTTTCTGCTCCTAAGACTCTTCAGACAAATTGTGTACAAATTAAAAGAAATTTAAAAATTGGAGTTGAAAATCACCCGACGGAGGATTTGAACCCGAGCCTCTCCATGCAGAGCAACTCACTAGACCGATACACTATCGTTGGCTCTTATTCACAACCGACGAACTGCCAAACAGTACGTAGTCAATAATGTTATGAGTATAATCGATACCCAATTGGGCCACTTTTGGTTCTAATGATGGATTATGCATCATTGGGTGTACAACTTAAAAACCGGAATTTGACGGTGGATGTCCGTACTAACAAATATCGTGAAAGATCGAACTTTATATATATGTCATTTTGAAGGTACAATTGATAGCTGTCAAAACCAGTCAACAAAACAATTTTATCTTGTGTGCATCATTATTATTTTTCACGATGAATAACTTCGAAAATTCGAGAAAAAGACAGCATTTGCGGGAGGTTCTGTTGGGTCATTTTTTTGCAAAGAAAACTGCTGCGGAAAGTCATAGTTTGATTGTAGAAGTTTATGGCAACGATGCTTTAGGAAAAACACAGTGTTTTGAATGGTTTAAACGTTTCAAAAGTGCCGATTTTGACATCAGAGACAAAGAACGCCCAGGACAGCCAAAAAAGTATGAAGACGAAGAATTAGAGAAACTACTCGATGAGGATTCGTGTCAAACACAAGATGAGCTTGCCAAATCATTGGGAGTGACTCAGCAAGCCATTTCGAAATGTTTGAAAACCGCCGGATACATTCAGAAGCAAGGTAATTGGGTCCCCTATGAGTTGAAGCCGAGAGACGTTGAACGGCGCCTCTGTATGTCTGAAATGCTGCTTGAGCGCCATAAAAACAAATCATTTTTGCATCGGATTGTGACTGGGGATGAAAAATGGATCCATTATGACAATCCCAAGCGCAAAAAGTCATACGTGAAACCCGGCCAACCAGCCAAATCAACCTCGAAGCCAAATATCCATGGCGCCAAGGTTATGCTGTGTATTTGGTGGGATCAGAAGGGGCCGTTATATTATGAGTTGTTGAAATCGGGCCAGACAATCACAGGTGACCTGTACTGAACACAATTAATACGTTTGAAGCGTGCCATCATCGAAAAACGCCCGGAAAATGTGACCAGACACGAAGCAATAATTTTTCATCATGACAACGCTCGGCCGCATGTTGCAAGACCCGTGAAAAACTATTTGGAAAATAGTGGATGGGAAGTTTTGGCTCACCCGCCTTATAGTCCGGACCTTGCTCCGTCTGACTTTCATTTATTTCGCTCGATGCAAAACGCCCTCACCGGAATACGCTTCACATCAGAGCAAGGCATCCGAAATTGAATAGATTCATTTTTGGCCGCCAAGCCGGCGCAATTTTTTTGGGATGGAATTCATAAACTGCCTGAAAGATGGGGAAATGTTGTAGCTTCCAATGGACAATACTTTGAATAAAATATATTGTAACATTTTTCCACAATAAAGCATCAAGTTTCGCTAAAAAATTCCGGTTTTTGAGTTGTACACCCAACATTTGGACCATTTTTGATACAATTGACCGACTTTGCATTACATTCACACCATTTTTGATACAATTGATAATTTAAGTGAAGGGTTTGTTTAGCTTCCTGTGTGAGCGCAATCCGAAGGGTGCGTGGGGTATGTCAATCGGTAGCCTGGTTCTGATATCGGCGTCTGCCATCTTTCTGCCGATATGTTGATTTTCAAATCGGTATATCTCATGAACGGTAAGTCGGATGGAAAAAATATCTATAGGGTCCTTCGTAGTGGATTGCATATTCAACAAAACGCATGAACAATTTTTTTCCCAAGGTCAACACATGTGACTAATTGTTGCTGCATTTTAATGTCTATTTGGAGCCATTTTTATTGCAAATTTTATAAGCTGCAATATTTTTCTCCAAGTGCAATCTTTAGCGAGATATTTGCGGTATGATGAGTTGAAATTCGGAAAAAGCACTTCGAAGTCCATAAAATAGCCCATTTTTAAAAATCCCTGGAAACTTTTCCGATAACTCCATTTTTCGAACCATATGACTGTACTGTAAGGGTTTTTAACTTTCACTCCCTTTTTTTAAGAGAAGAAAGAATTATGAATTACACAGGCACAAAAAAAAAAAAAAATTTTATTTCTTATTTGCAGTCTTATATACTTTTCGACACTGAATCGGAGTCCATACTCACAATTTTCAATATATGAGGCTGAAATACCCTCTCTTTAAAAAATCATAACTCGGATAGTAAGGGTCCTATTTTAAAAGTTCGAATATATATTTTGATAAGGAAGAGTATGACTATTCGATGCCATTTAAAAAGAGAATTTCTCCTTTTCCTGCAGCTACTCCATCAGCCTGAAAATAGCGCTTTCTCCAACTTCATGCAAGAATATCTCATTATCCTGCAAGTATATTGACAATTCTGAGGACGCAGTCCGATTCAACGTCAAAAAGTGCCTGTGTTATTAATAACGACTGAAAAATTCTAAAAGTCCTTTGGGTCAGAAAATCACTTTCGTTTGACCTCATTGATCATAGGTAAACTATAATCTTCGATATTCCAAAGAGATTTCATCAAACATTCCTTTGAGTGAGAGACATTAAGAGCATTTTGAACTTCCCTTAATCATCATTTATAATATTCAAAGACTTGTGCACAGCATATGGGTGGTCCTGTCGCTACTTTGACATACGAAATCGTTAACACACGCAGCTTCAGCTACACGCAATTGGCAGGATCTAAATGTGCGAATTAACAGAGCAATTTTTCAGTTTCCAGCTCACTTATTTGCTCAAATTACATACAATGCAATAAAAGAAGAGAAGAAAAGGAAACGAACGCACAAAGAATTCTTCTCTCCACGTCACCTGATGTTGTTGCTGACATCCCATAAAATGATATTCAACATTAATAAGCGCGATCATTTAGAGAGGCCGAGGCCAGTTGCTCAAGTAAACAACATTGCTCGCAAAGCAGCAAGATAACAACACCACGAATACAGGGGGAATCCAAAGAGTGTGCGTGTGACACCAAAACAAATTTGTCGTAAAAATGTGACACGATCAAATCGCGGCCATAACCACAGTAGGAGCAAAAAAGGAAGCACAAAATCCGCGCCTCTACTTGTAACTGAGATACCGGGCGCGTACGACGCACAGGCACGCAATGCAAAAATGTTCGCGACGGTGCATCATCGCAACGTGTTGTTGTTGGAGTTGTTGTTACTGTAAAGATATCAACTGCTGATACTTCGGTATCTCCTCTGGTCAGCACAATGGCGTAGCGTGGATATTTGCTACACGGGACGAATGTACCAAGAAGCGTTGCTGGCTGCTTCTTCCTTTCCATTTTTTCATACACTCTGCGTGCAGTGCAGGGAACGAATGCTCCCATGGCGCCCCACTAGCCACGCCACTGGATCGATCAACAATCGTTTTCAGCGTTTTCTCCGCTGCATTCAACATTTTGTTCAATTCAATAGCCAGCTTTGCACCGCACATTCGGGAACGGGTACAAACGAGGTTCACATCGCGTCCGTCTACCACATGGTGAGTAAAGTGATAAATTTTACAAATTTTCAGATAAGATCTTTTGTGTTATTTTGTAGATATTCGTCCATTCGTGTATTTGGTTAAAGAGAAGACTCTGTCCGATACGTACGTATGAATGTTACGATATTGGGTAACTGCTCTTTACTTGGTTTGTTCCCAGTGATTGGGGACTTGCTGCGGTAGAGAAGCGACCGAACATCTGACAAATTTTCATTGGGTATTTAAAATGTCAATTAATATTTTTTTAACCACGAACATTCACGTAAGAAGATACATACAAATAAAAACTGTGTGATAAAATTAATAGTTTCATTGTAAATTTAATAGTTGTTTCAATTAAAAAAAAAATAAAAGGTATCTATTAGGTATTAAGTTTTGTTTTATATTTCCAGATCATTGTCTTATGCCTGATACAAGAATTTTATAAGAGCATGATTATAAGTATATTCAAAATCACATAAAATGCCTAGACCAACATTAATATATCAAAAGATGATCCAAAACACACACTGCTTTAAGTTGGGACTTGATCTTTCCTTATTGTTTGGAGTCGTACTCTACTGATTGACCTACTCAAAGCTGGTTGCAGCCATACACACGTCGGACTTTTGGAACTTTTCGTTGCTTAATTACTGAGACCATCGGATAGATTGAAGCCAATTGCTCTATCTTTTAGGCTGGAAAAATTTGTGATGAGCAAAATCATCCTGGTTTTAGTTGTTTTTCGAGACCAATACTTATATCATTGTCCAAGATCGCTATGGGTTTGATCTTACTCTTTGTCAAGGCTGCTATGATTTCGGTCTTAGTCAAGATGATAAGTTAGACCAAGACTATTATTCGGTCTTGATCATTAATAATTAATAGGGGTGTCACGCTCCTACGAAACATCGCACTGAACTGCTCTAAAAAAAATTATTAAGACCAAGACTGATTCTGCTCCTCACTAATCAAAACAGTTTCTCGTGGAATATAGTCCAAGTTGACGCTTAAATCTAATCTAAACTAACTTTATGTACTGCTTAAATCTGACATTTTTGTACCAGTATCTTTACTGCTTTATCTTCATAAACGTTTCAAGGACAGAAAGCTGCAATCTTGACTACAAAAAGTCATCAAGATGATTTTGAGTTATACTGGCTGAAGTCAAAAGTTTTTGTATAGCCCCGGCTTAGGTCCAAATAAATATTATTTGTCCCGTGTATTCTGAAATACCACAATACATATTCCACGCTGTACATTACTTATGATACTAGCGGGTAATAAAGCTTTTATCAGTTAGCAGGTCAGGATTTAAGAAAGGGTACACTAGGTTTCTCGGGCGTTTCTAATATTTCTATGCCTGCAAAAAAGATCTTAATAAAGAGCGCTACTTTAGATAGTACATATAAATTCTCTTTTATAGATGATGATCTAAAAGGACTATTTAGTTTGGCAGCCTGACATTAGCATAGGATTTAAAGTAAACTCTAGACCTCCCCTTTTTTCATTAGAAAATTTACATTCCGATTGGACTCTAGAAGGCTGGTCGAAGTAATATATACATATTATTCTAATCTTGACACGCTGCCAATCGAATTTTCTTGCATTGGAATTCAAGAATACACAATACCTCAGTCTATAAATAACCAAGTTCAACTTTTCAGACAGATCCTTTAATCATTCTAAAAGTCTGTCAATGTGCCTTGACACTGGCTCGCCCATTACGCAATCTTTTGAGCATTTCCTATACTTCTGGTAAATTTTCATCATGTTGGAAGGTTGCTAATGTCCAATCAATTTCCAAAAAGGGCGAAGACACCAACTATTATTATTATCGGCCCATTGCAATATGCTCAGCGCTCCCCAAAGTTATGGAGAGTGTTATAAACTTCCATTTTAGGAACTATCTAGTGCAACAAATTACTTTATGATCGCCTATATGGGTTTCGTAGAGCTCGTTCTACTAGAGACTTACTTGCATTCGTCACTGAGGGGTAGGACCAATGTGTCCAACTTTTTGGTGAAAGTATGGTTGTTGCGCTGGATATTTTTAAAGCTTTTGATAGAGTGGGGCAGTGTAGTATTGCGCTCTCGTTACAAAATTAATTGCATGTGGCATCGGTGATTTCTTCGCTTGTTGGATAACGAGCTGCTACAGGGCCGTTCTACACGTGTTGTCGTAGATGGTTTTTCATCTAAAGAACACTCCATTAACGCTGGAGCTCCCCAGTCGCTTTTCCTCGCTTTCATCGAAGACCTACTGTCATCAACCATTAATCCAATCCACTCCTGACAGCAGCATTTGTTATTCACATTGCTTCAAAAAGTATTCAAGCTTTGAGGAGTTTGAGTGAAAAAGGTGGTATATGAATGAAAAACTCACAAATGACCTCAAAGAAATCTCAGAGTGGGGTCGAATCGAGTCGAATTCAACGCTAGCAAGACCCAATGCTATTTGTTGTCTCACAGATGAGTAGATTATCCCACTCACCCTTCATAATGGCCGTCGTAGACATTATGAGATCAGCAGCTCTTAATGTTTTTCGTATATCGATTCAATCGGTCCTGAGGTGGACAGATCATTTATTCAGAGTTTCGAAAGAAGCGGCCAAGTGCTCTTGTTGATCTACGGACAGTCTATTTCGCCTGTATTAGACTTAAGTTAGAGAACATTTTGCACATCTGGGCCGGGGCTCCAGAAACTGATTTGGAGCTGCTAGACAGGTTTCAACGTCATGCGATGAAGTTGATTGGGGATGCGGATGTTCTATCCACTATGGACTTTTTCGAATACTTGTCGTAAAGGGGGTGTGTTACCCTTTTTAATAGATACTATAATGGGATATGCTTTAGACAAATTTATGAGTTGGTACCATCAGTTCGTATATTCTCTCCCAGCACTTGGGCGTCTTATCAGGCCTATCCATTACAAGGGTGTTTACTAGAATTTCGCATGATTGAGTTGTGAAATAATCTCCCTGTGAGCATTCTTCCCAAAAACTGTTACATCGGCAGATTTAAAAAAGATTTTCATCAACACTACTCCTTTTTTCCCCCATCCCTCGAACCTGTTACCTTTTCTGCAAACCAAAGGGGTGAATTGCATTTATAGAAGCTATCAACTGAATATTGGTTTAAGTAATAAAAAAAAGAACCTCAAAAACAGCTCCGAGAAGATAGCAATTTTCTCTGACATACTGATTAATGCCATAAATTACAGCGTTATTCGACCGTCACCGTTATTTAACCATCTCTGTCTATTTCATTTTTATACAATTTATACAGAGCATACCGAAACAGATCAAATAACAGCTGAACTGCTAAAGGCATGCCTCATAACATCAGCTAAAATTCTTCATCCCCTGCTCACCAAAATCTGGAGCGAAGAGCGTTTGCCAGAAGATTGGCTACATGGCATGTTAGTCAAACTGCCGAAAAAAGGTGACCTAAGCGAGTGCCGTAACTATAGAGGCATTACCTTGCTCTCAGTACCATCAAAAGTATTGACGAAAGTGTTTCTGAACAGGGTAAACGAAAAACTTGATTCGGCCATTCGAAAGCAGCAAGCAGGATTCCGGCGTAACCGATCATGCGTGGATCAAATCAACACCCTCAGAATAGTTGTCGAACAATCATGCGAGTGGCGTGCTGCACTTCAACTTGTCTTCGTAGACTATAGCACTGCCTTCGACAGTGTCTCCCGAGAAATCATCTGGGTTTCACTGCAACGAAGAGATATTGCCTCAAAGGCCATAAACTTAGTACGTGCACAATATGAAGGCTTTAAATGCAGTGTGTTACACAACGGGTTGTTGTCACCGACGTTCACCACTAATTCAGGCGTTCGGCAGGGGTGTTCACTATCACCATTTCTCTTCCTTATCGTTCTTGATGATAACCTAGATAAAGCTCTTAATAAGGCCAAAAGGAACTTTACCGAACATCTGGAAGATCTCGACTACGCTGACGACATCTGCCTCTTATCGTCCAAACATTCAGAAATGCAAAGCAAAATTGAAGACCTTGCCTTGGAATCACAAAAGGCCGGCCTAAAAATCAACGCAACCAAGACTAAAATCATGATGCATAGACATAAAAACAGAAATGACATCACGTTTAAAGCTGGCTGTGATGACATCGAAAACGGCGATAGCTTCAAGTATTTAGGCAGCCTTATCTCAATGGATGGTGGAGCAAAAAAGGATATCAACTTAAGAATAGCAAAAGAAAAAGGCGCGTTTGCTCAACTGAACAAAGTATGGTCTTCTTCCGTTATATCCAAGCCAAAGTCGTACACCAAGCAAACTATTTTTCAATGCCCCAAAACTAAGTACGCAAAAATAATTTCAGAAATTTGAAGTACATTTGTAAATAGCCTATTTAATCTTTCAATTTTAACAAAAAACCAAACTTGAAATTTTCCGTTATTTTTGAAAATAAATAAAAAGTAACAGAAATCCAGCATATTCAGTACCAAAGCCAAAGTCGTACACCTTAACAAAATTTTAATTTTTACATGAGTTCAGTAATTAGTGTACATTATTTTGTTTTTATTTGTCATTTTAAGTCCTTTTGGCATACTTTGAATTAGTTTTTCACAATAGCTCGGATAAATTTTGTCCCATTATCCATGAATACCCTTTTCAGTTCAGTTTTTGAACAAATATTGTGCTGGCGAAATTTTGCGTCCAGATAATTCCACAAGATTTTAATAGCATTTATATCTGGACCCTGCGCCAGTGTTACGAATACATTGGGTCAGTTGTATTGAATCCATGATCTCATATTATAAGAAATATGTTTAAAATTGTTATCTTATTAAAAGTACATATTACTACATTGACCAAGATCATCCTTATATTGCAATAAATTTAGTCTTAAAATGTTCAAATACATCTTATGATCCTTACTACTATCAACAAAATGGAGTATTCCAGGCCCAGCTGCTGAAAAAGAGCCCCAAACCATTAGTGAACCACCGTCATGTTTTACATATGGTTCAAGGTTTTTCGAACAAGGTGCTTCAGTTGGTTTTCTCCATATATATGGCCTGCCGTCTGATCCAAAAATATTAATCTTACTTCCAATCAAGAAGAGGACATTTTTCCAAAAGAAAAAATCTTTATGGCAGTGAGTTTTGGCAAACAGCAACCGAGCTTCTTGATGCTTCTTCTTTATTAAAGAAAAACGTTAGACCAAATGTAAAACATGAAGGTGGTTCATTAATGGTTTGGGGCTCTTTTCAGCAGCTGGGCCTAGAATGCTCCATTTTGTTGATGGAAGTAAGGATCGTTGGATTTATTTGAACATTTTATGACTAAATTTATTGCAATATAAGGATAAACTTGGTCAATGTAGTAATAGATACTTTAACAGTTTTAAACATATTTCTTATAATATGGGATCATGGATTCAATACAACTGACCCAATGTATTCGTAACACTGGTGCAGGGTCCAGATATAAATGCTATTAAAATCTTGTGGAATTATCTAGACGCAAAAGTTCGCCAGCACAATATTTGTTCAAAAACTGAACTGAAAAGGGTATTCATGGATAATTGGAAAAAAATTTATCCGAGCTATTGTGAAAAACAAATTCAAACGATGCCAAAAGGACTAAACATGACAAATAAAAACAAAATAATGTACACTAATTACTGAACTCATGTAAAAATTAAAATTTTGTTAAGGTGTACGACTTTGGCTTTGGTACTGAATATGCTGGATTTCAAAAATAACGGAAAATTTCAAGTTTGGTTTTTTGTTAAAATTGACGGATTAAATAGGCTATTTAAAAATGTACTTCAAATTTCTTAAATTATTTTTGCGTACTTAGTTTTGGGGCATTGAAAAATAGTTTGCTTGGTGTACGACTTTGGCTTGGACCTACAGTACATCAAAAATGCAATCAGAGGGCTATTGCAAAAGAGGTCAAGCTGCGCAAGTGGAGATGGATTGGTCATACTCTCCGGAAGCCATACAGCGAAGTTTGTTGCCAGGCTCTTGAGTGGAGTGCAAAAGGCAGTAGGGGACGTGGTAGACCCAAAACCAACTGGAAAAGGTCATCGCAAGGGATCGCGACGAATGGAGATGTTTCGTATTGGCCCTATGCTCATCCTAGGAGTTAAAGGAGAATACATACATACATACATACCGAAACAGAGAAGGTTAAATAACTCTGAAGTTCGAGAATAACACTTCGATTTAGATATGGCTGTAAAAAGTTTTAGGCTCAATAACAATAAGATTGTTACAGTGGCGTAGATAGCTACAGAAAGGTCCGGAAACAGGTGGCACAATGGCGTTAAAGGGGACAGCAAAAACATTTTTGTTCGTATTTGGTTCTTTTCCACGAGGTTTTCTTGCTAATAAAAATTATTATGTGAAGAGTGCACTTGTTATTTGGAAACTGAGATCTTTAAAAATCGGACTTTCTTAGAGAATACTGACTTAGTTTAATGATAAATATTATGACTACCCGTTGTTGCGGATGGGCGCAAATTGTTTTTCGTTAAACAAAATTAGAGTTTTTGAATTGCATAAAAGGTTGCAGAAGTCATGATTATTTTTATTTCCTACTGGGTGTTTTTCCTTTCATCAATTGTGCTGCTTGCATTGCATGTCTGTCCGACCGTTAGGTTACAATGTTCCTAATTTCTGTGTTTTTCTTATTTACATCTAAAATAACAATTTATAATGCATTGCTGATGCGAAAATTGTTATTGTTTATTAGGCTACATACGTAGAAAGCAATAACATATGCTGTACTCTTAGTACTAAAATACTGGTACGTGTATGTGTCCCATATGATGATGTTATATTGGTTATGGTGAGAGAACTAGCGGTTTTGCTATCTCTGAAACTAGGCAGAATACCCGTTGTAATCGTAAAGAATGCGTACCTTTCTTGCATGATTCTATGTAATCGGAGTAAGAGACTTGTAAAAATACTAGAATTTTCTTAGGTTGGTCGTCGGGCAACCGTTTTGCAAAAAGTCAGTCAGTGGCGAGAATTGAAAGCGTGAAATCGAATAAGTCTAAAAAAATTATAATATATTGCTCGCGGATTCCTTTTGTACAGTTGCCAAAAAAACTAAAGCTCTATAGTGAAGTGTATAAAAAAAGTTTTCATAGTGAAAAAACAAAATGCTATTAAATTAAAAGCAGAGTTAAAGTTCTAAGAAAAACTATGCATTTAGCAAGAATTTAAAATCGAAAACTGAACCTTAAGGGCTAAAGAACAAAAATAATAAGAATTTTCTGAAACAAAAAATGTAAAGACTTGAAAAGAAAGTGCAAAGGATCCCAAAAGGTACATCTGACTGTTTTAAAGAAATATCGAGGTTTCTTGGAAGGAGACTTTTCCTATAGCAAATTGCTTAGAAGTGAACTGATTTTATGTCAGGAATTGTAAAACAAAACGTGAGTAATCGAAAAGTCACACATTTGAAATTTTGATGCCATAGGCAACCTTTTTTTTATCCTTGATATTGTGTCTGGCAGGGATAGGGAACAGACGGAAAGTTTTCGCTACAAACAGCTGGATTATCAACGATAATTAAATTCAAGGAGGATATTGCCCATATTCAGATAAGTCCAGACACAGTTTTTTTTATATATTCGTCATACATAATATATACTATATATCTGACTTTGAAATAACCTATACGTAATCGCCATCGAAGTAATTTATATATATATAGAATCGCCACTGAAATATATATATATAATTGAAAATAACCATTTTGAGAATTCGAAACGTGGAGTCGCCGATTTCGGCCATTTTGTTCCAGGCCTCAGCCATCGGGCATAATTTTTATGTTACAAAATTAAAACTTATTTTTGATTAAATTTAAATTTAATGGTATCTTAAGCCAGCATAGTTGATTTTTAAAGTTGATTATTGTTTACTTAAGAAAATAAATATATACAGCCTCTTGCTTAAGATATGTCAGTAACATCAGATTCCGGGAAATTTAATTTGCGATTCGAATTTAATTTAGAAATAATAATTATTGTTGATTACTGCTAAGATAAAATATATTTTTGTTCGTCTATAAAAGAGGATATCGCTGGTTTTAAGGCCAAGCTTAGAAACCGTTTAGGAATCTTTTTAGGTTAAAAAAAAAATCCCTGTTCAAGTAGAGCTCTATAAGAATTAGGTGAACCTCATTTGCTTTTTAAATAACTATCGGTTCTTTTACCGTGTCTTTTACCAAGACTTCCTCTCTTATAGTTCACTTATTTGATGTAATTTGTATTCATTAATTGTAATTCATGTAATTTTAAGAGAAATTGGTATTTGCTATACTATATTTTATTATACTATAAGATCAAATATTTAACTCTCTATGAAGCGAAAATTCAATTGTGTTGTGCAGTATATTGATTTTTAAAAGAAACTTTGTTTCAAATAAAACTAAAGTAATTTCAATAAAATAAAATATTTCTATATTTTAATAACACAGTCCTGCATAGATTTAAGTATGCTTATTACGAGAAAAATAGTGAAAAAATTCCAGCACGTCAAAATTTTCAGTGATTCAAGTTTTACTTAAGTGCCTTTTTTGTACATACAAGACTACCACGCCTATACTACTCAACGTATCAAAACCATATTTGCACCAAATGTTTTTTTGGTGCTCCAACACATTTATAAGAAATATGGGATCGATTGGACGAGGGGGTGTTATACCCCTCTTACAAAAAAAAAACTCAAAATAATTGAAAATTTTATTTGAGTCGCTCCTACGCCTATACCAGTAAGTATATTGAAACCATATTAACAGCATATATCCGCCTGACATTCCGACAGATTTGTCTTGACAATAAGGGTAATCGAATGAAAGTACGGTACGCTCGGTATGCAAAGAAAACATACCATAAACAAAAAAAAAAAAAAAAAACTCATATCTACTTACTTGACCTGCATTATGAAACTTGATATCTGGATGAATATTATGCATAGCAACTATCTAAATCATATGGGGAGCGCCAAAAAGATATATGGTGCAAGAATGGTTCAAATATATTGAGTATTTTAGGCGTGATATTGAAGAGTACATAAGCACAAACGATTGAATTAATAAGTTTTCAAATGCTGCACAGGCGAACAAGGGTACCCCTCTTAAAATTACGAGAACGCTTTTTAATGTATTTTTTGATGTTGAACCCAAATTCATGTTCAGAATTGCTCTATCATGTCCAAATTTTGAGAAAATTTGAAATAACAGTGAAAAACACACGATTTTCTATTATTTTTGAGGTTATGAAAACTGGGATATCTCAAAAGTCTGACGTGATGGAAAGAAACCAAGTTCAGATTCGTGATTAGAAGGTCCCAGACCACCATAATTGGGTTAAAAAATCAAGAGAGGAGAAAAAAGTGTCGAATTTGCAGGCCTGTGTAATTGAGTTTTCGCAATTGTGAATGTATGATAGTTTCTAATAATTTCGGTGAAATGTTAGACATATCAACTTATGTATATAGTTTGTTAATCGGCAGTTGTTGTCCGAATTTAATATGTCCCAATAATTTGTGACTAATTGTAGGTCAGCGTTATACCAACGATTATCTCGGTTTAAAATTTATTTTTTTAAATAAAATGTCATTGAATATCTGAAATAATGGCTTTTTGCTAAGGAACATTTTTAGGGGGAAATGGGTGGTTTTTTCCTAACTGGTGAATGGTGATGTGAACTTGTAGCGACGACCCACAGGTTGGGCGGGTGTACTGGAAGACACCATCTTTCTTCCGCTTTCACATGAACGGTCTTTGAGTAAATATGGTAATGTTGTGCAAGTTTTTTGTTGATAAAAAGAAAGTAGTTTTTTTTGTTTGCAGTTTTGAAGAAGTTGGTTCTTCTTGATTAGATTTGTGAAAGGTTTTGGTTCTGATAAGTCAGAAACAAAATCGTATTGTCAGTGCTGGATTAACCATTAGGCCAGACTAGGCCATGGCCTAGGGCCCCCGACGAGCAGGGGCCCCCACGAAAATCTAAGCGCTAAAATATTTAATCGGCTGATTAAAAGAACTAGCTCACAAAATTTGGCAAGTCCAAGCATGCTTTGACAACAACAAATCAATAACAAAATTAGAATTCCCAATGCTCGATCGCAACAAAAAGGCTTCAACACACTTGAGTTAAGCTGCATGAAACTGTTGTTGTTGTTTTAAACGTCACAAAACCATTTGATGCTTGGCCGTTTTGCAAAACTCATTTGGTCGGTTTTCTTGATAAAAAAAGAACGTTTTTTTAATTAGTGACAAATCGAGATGTTGTTTTATGTGAAAAGTTTTTAAAAGATGAACGTCGTTGTAATATTTAAAAGAGATGTCGAAAGATTATTTTATAAATTACTATACTGTTAATTTTGTAAAGTCAAAAAAAATATTTGTCAGAAAAAAAACTATTTTGATTGTTTTATTGTGTTTACAACCTTCATATGATATCAATAAGCTGGTTAAGGGGTTTGAACACTGTAAACGTTTCAGGTGGTTTATATTTTATTAATTAAGAAAAATTGGCTTGACATATAAATATAAAACTTTGTATAAGGACTGCGTTCGACAAAATTGTCCGACACATTTTATCCAATAACTTGTTTTCAAATTACTCAATTTAAAATTTTTTTTCGCAGTAGGCTTTGAATTGAATGTACCAAAACTATGGTTTTCAAATTTGGTCCCTAGTCAGTCATATTTACTTCAAAATGGTAAACGAGCTATAAGTTCGAAAGTCCATAATAAAAATTTTTGAAGACCACCCGCGGTAAACTACTAATAGAATTGCTCGGAATAGCAAAATTGATGTGAAATTGGTATCAAGAGTTTTTAAGAAATTTAAGGAAGACTTGGATGTCTTTCGAAAGCCAGGTTCCGCGAAAGAAAAAGGCATTCGCGACCAAAACAAAACGAAGAACTTCGTCACAATTTTAAAGAGAAACCCAACATTTCATGCAGAAAACTGGCACAGAAGGTAAAGTGTTCCGAGTTTTTAGTTCGCAAGGCCAAAAAGGAGGTTTGTTTGAAGACGTTTAAGGTACAAAAAGTTTCTGACAGAAATGCTATGAAGAACACGAAAGCAAAAACAGCACGGCATAAAATTAAAAATTAATTTTTTCCCAAAATTTTGAATGCTGCATCATGGACGACGAAACGTATGTTTTAGCCGATTTTGCGCTGCTTCCTGGCCAAAAATTTTACACTGTAGACACGCGGGGGAATGTGGGCGAAAAGCTTAAGTCAAAAAAGCAGTCGATATTTCCTCGTAAGTTTTTGGTTTGGCAAGCAAACTGCAGTTGTGGCAAAAGGAGCAATTCTTTTTTAACCACTGGAACATTAAACTCCGAATTCTATATTAAGGAATGCTTGGAAAAAAGACTTTAGCCTTTCCCACGAAAGCATGAAGTTTCCACTTTCCTTTGGCCAGACTTAGTATTTTGTCATTATAGTAAAATAGCCTTGCAGGGGTACTCAAGAAATAATGTGATTTTGGTGCCTCGTGAAGTAAGTCATGCAAACTGTCCAGAAATCTGGTCAATTGAAAAATTCTGGGCTTTGGTCAAAAAGAAGATAAAGGCTACAAAAAAGTTGCCAAGGATGCTACAAATTTTTGCATGTAGTACTAACTTCAATTAATACATATGCAAAGTTTTATATTTATATGTCAAGCGTATTTTTTTTAATTAATAAAATAAAAACCACCTGAAATTAAAACGTTTACAGTGTTCAAAATCCTTAAATTCTTTAAATGCATAAACAAAGATTAATTTTACAATTATTAAAAAAAGAGGGCCCCAAAATTTGAATGGCCTAGGGCCCCCATTTGTCTTAATCCGGCACTGCGTATTGTTGTACTCACGGTTCAATGCGACGGGTTCCAACCCCCCCCTCAATTCCGCGAGCTAGCCTTTGACAGTCGCATTGAATTCGCTAACTTGAGTTCATAACACCGTTGCCGTTGGCAAATGTGAATTGCATTGTTTCTTCAATGTGCTCCATGTGTCTAAAAAAAACGCTTTCTGCACTTTAAAGCAAGGGATATCTTGGATCTCAGAGCTAATAAAAGAAACACTGCTAACAGTTCCAAATTTATATTACCGCACATTATCAAAAAAAAAAGCTGTCAAGATATTTCTTATTCAAAATTTTCCTTCTCAATTTGTTTGCCTTGAGTAATTAAGGTTAGAGGAACGGAAAGAAAAGTCATGTAATTGAATGATTGGTTAAATCAACAAATGTTCAAACTTCACTTGTTGCATAAATATTATTAATGGTCGAATAAATTTTCTTTTTTTTAATTTGAAATATATAAAAACTTCTTTGTTTTTGCTCACACTATATGAGCACGAAAAAAAAAACAAATAATAAAGTATCACATTTCAAAAAAATAAAAATAAATACATTTTAGAGAGCCATAAAGCGGCCACAAGAATAACGATAATCCAATAGCAGATAGCGGCTTCAGCAGAAAAAATCTTCTCTTCTTATACGAGATAAAATTGTATGTTTATTTATATATTTATAAATATATATGTGCCCAAATTTTTCTCGAGAACGGATGCAGCGATTTTAATGAAACTTTATCAAAGGATGCACTCTAGCATAAAATGGAGAATAAACAAGGTTTTAACTTTATAGCTGCCCACTAGGGGGCGTGGCACCGCCCTAAAGTTTAAATTTCATCTAGTCATAACTTCCAAACCATTGAGGGTATTTTGATGAAATTTAGTACACACCTACCGACTATCAATGTCTTCTAATGGACAGAAAGTGGGCGGAATCGAAGAAGTGCCACGCCCACTTTTTAGCCATTGAAAATTTTGATTTAATATTACTCAAAAACGACTCCAACAATTTTGATGAAAATTTAGGAGATGTTACCTCTGCAAACAAGGATTAATATAAAATATGCCGTTATATTGGGAAAACTCGTTGAAGGGCGTGGCACCACCCACAAAATTATAATTCGGTATAAAAAGAAAACTAATAAAGTAATCAGTCTGAAATTAACTGTGGGGAAATTACTTGCTATAAGGCATCTCTGATCTGAAAGTGGGCAAAATATCGCCGTTGCGCGTGGAACCTCCCATACAAGCAAAATACGTTAAATGCTATTTCTCGCAAATTTTACAAGGTATTTTAATGAAATTTGGTATATAGGTACTGCTTAATAATACCTTGAAACAAACGAAAAGTGGGCGGGATCGAATAAGTGCCACGCCCACTTTTAACCCTTGAAAATTTTGATTCAATATTACTCGAAAACGACTCCAACAATTTTGATAAAAATTTAGGAGCTGTTACCTCTGGAAACAAGTATTAATATATGATATGCCGTTATATTAAAAAAACTCATTGAAAGGCGTGGCACCGCCCACAAAAATATAATGCGCTATAAAAAGAAAACTATTAAAGCAATCTTTCTGAACTGTAGGGAGTCTACTTGCTATTAGGCACCTACGACCTGAAATAAGGCAATATATCGAAAGTGCGCGTGGAACCTCCCACACAAGTAAAACACATTAAATGCTATTTCTCGCAAATGATACAACATATTTTGATGAAATTTTGTATGCAGATCTGGATGAGAAGTGTCTAAAGCATAAGAAAAAGAAAGCTTTGTTTAATAATTGCCGCGCCCACTTTTTTTATCAAAATAAAAATTTTGGTTAATAACTCAGGCACAAAAAAAAATGGAATGAACTGTTTAATTCTTATATGCAGTCTTATGTTCTTTTTGACGCTGAATCCGTCTTTATCAGCAGAACTGTCATTAAACCTGCAGGATTTTGAAATATCTTTGCTTGAAGTTGAAGAAAACGCTGTGTTCAGTCTTAAAGCGTAGCTATAAGAAAGGGTGAAATTCTTTTTTATTAATAGCATCGAACAGTTACACTCTTCCTTATCCAAATATCCTTTCGGATTTTTCCAATAGGATTCTTATTTTCCGAGTTATGATCCTTTAAAGATAAGATATTTCAGCTGCCATATAAAAGACGAAATATTTTGGGTGCGTGGCATATCCCATTTATTTATTTTAGGGCATTCTAAAAAAAAATTTTGAGTTTTTGATATTTTTCTATGCCGTTCAATGCTTTCTGAGTTTTTTCTTATTATTATTCTCATCGATTTATTTATCATTTTGAAAGGATGACCGTTAGAAGTGAAAAGATACAAGATTCATAACAAAAAATAGCTATGAATAAAAACATCGACTAAATTAATAAGATTAGATTGTTGACCGAGCAGGGATCGGTCTCCAGGTACTATTTCTTATAGAACATAGATTACAAAGTAAGGATTTTAAGAAGTTTTTAAATTGAAATAAATTGCAAATTGCATGCACGGAAAAAAATTATGTGGGGAAAACCTAGCATGGAAATTCCAAGATGAGGAAATCTTCAAAGTTTAATGTATAATATTATTATGAAAGTCGTTTCTCTAAATTATTGTCATTTTAACTAGTATATTGGATTATCTATTTAATCCACTGTACGGAAACCATTTATTTACTGTTCAATTCGATCCTATGAGATTCGTAAAAGTATTTGCTGACATCAATTCAGTTTTTGATACCTAGTACTGGACGATGTTTTAAGCAAATCTCTTTATTTTACTAATCGTGACATTTAATGTATCTTCGGAAAGGGCCTCGAAGATTCCGACCGTGAAGGAGGTTATAATAGAAATATGAAAGAGTTTTCTCTTTGAAAAATCAATTTTTTTTCGTTTCAACCAACAAAAGTATCTCAATAACTACTGGAAAAATCCCATAAATCTAAGATTTGCATCAGATTTTTCCCCGTGTAAACATAAATCCTACATTTGTCTCTGTATTTTCATTTTAATTTGCAACTACAGCAACGCGCACGCAAAAATGAAAAATGAGAAATGGAGAAAACGCATTTCAAAACTCATTAAAATCATCAGGAAATAATGCACTTACTTGCGTATTCAACTGTTATTAGCATCCTTTAGATACAAAAATACGGAAAAGCATCTTCGAACGACAGTAAACAGCAACAGATAACGAACGCAACAGCAGCAATTCACGTTCCGTTTACGGCAGCCATTGCGCATGTCGATAACTCTGGCAGCACAATGTCCGCTTCAATGCATTGACCAATCAAATTCTTCGCTTTCTTTCTTTCTTTACCTTGCACACATTCAAAATGAAGAAATACAGCTAATGTTTGTGTTAGACACGCCACCTTGTTGTTCTTGTAAGGCAGGTGAGGTCTTTTTTTATTGGTAGGCGGTGTGTTTGTAAGAGTAAGCAACAACAACAGCAACAATAACCGGTATTGAAATTATCATCTATGCTATTGTTGTTGCACCCAAAGCAAATTACCACGTTACCATTTGCAGTTGCCATTAAACTTTTAGTCAGTTTACGGCAGCTTGTAGTGAGAAAGAGAGTTTTAAGAAAATGTGCACTCTTTTGTTAATGAGCACGTTTTTAACAAAAATGTACAGTGATGGCTAGCAAAATTATACTTCATTGCCATAGGAGATTTATCAAGTGATTAACGGCTGTGGTAACGCTATGGACCTAGTTGGTCTATGTGAGGTTTTTGCGCACGCAATTACCGCCACCCTAACCTAACCTAACCTAACCCAACGACTGTTTCGAGACTTAGCTCTAAATCTAGGCGTAAATCAAGTGATTTTCCATAAATCTATTTCTGTAGAGATTTACTTTAAATTTGCGTATAAATCTCAGCAGGGCTAGCGAATGTGCTTATTTTCGACCAAGTGCCACTTAACTTTAATAATTGGCATGAAATGCCATTAAAAACAAAGCAAATGGAAGATAAATATTAATAAGGCAAGGAAAAACAACTTTCATTTTCCCGCTTATGACATTTACTGTCAAAATATAACTCGTTCGGCTGGTTGACTCTGGTAGGATTTATAGGTCTCATCACAGCTAAATATTCGGTGAAAACGTAGTATTAGGGAAAGTCACGGCATACATTAAAAAAAATATTCCAAAATTCCTTATCCTACCGTGGTCAATCTGCTGATGATCAAAAATAAATTTTTTAATTTTAATAAAGTTGTTCAATAGAGATTTGCAATATATAAGCACATATATCTTTTCTCGAGTTCTACATTTAAATGATGTTTCACCTAAAAGACCGTTCGTCTTGTATGAATTTTCGATGTTTGTGGCGCATCGTCCATGGAAATAGTGCTTTAGCTGTGAGGAGAAACAGGTTAATAAAAATGTGGACAAGACCAATTTACTTTTCGTCTTAGCTATTATTGCAACCTTAGTAAATCTATATATAAATAGGCAAACGAAATCGTTTCAGTCCCTATTTCTATAACTAAATATCAACCGATTTGCTTGTTTTTTTCTTTGTTGGAAAGGTTGTGAGGAGGAGCAGTGTATTGGATTATAATTTTTCCAAAAGTGGGCGGTGCCACGCCCTTAATTGTTAAAAACGCTCTCACGGCTAAACTGCTGCATCGGTTTTTTTGTAATTTGGTATGCAGATAGGGTAAACACTAGGAACGATAAAAATACCATTATGTTCTTTAGTGGGCGGTGCCACACCCCTTAGTGGAAAAAACGCTCTCACGGCAAAGCCACTGCATCCATTTTTATTGAATTTAATATGGAGACAGGGTTAACACTAAGGAAGGATAAAATTACCATTATGTTTTTAGTAGGTGGTGCCACGCCCCTAAATTGAAAAAACGCTCTCGCGGCTAAGCCACTACATAGATTTTTATGAAATTCGGTATATAGATAGGGTTAGCACTAAGGATTGATTTTTATGAATTTTGATATGGGGTTAAAATGAACAGGAATAAAACCTTTTTGCTTTATAGGCAAATGGTCGAATTTCCAAACAAAGAGTCTGATCGAGTTAATTGAATTACCTCTCTAATGATGTATAGGTTAATTATGATTGGACAACAAATGGCTGTGTTATGACCCCTTAAAGTTGAAACATTTGAATTCAATTTCAGAAAATGCCAGGTCCGGTCACTTGAATGTTAATTTTTATTAAAAACAAATCAAAATAAGTGAAAAAAACTCCAAAAATACAGAAAAAAATCAAATTTTTCAATTTTAAGGTGTCATAACTCAGCCATTTGTTGTTCGATCATAATCAAACTACATATTGTTGAAAATTAACCTTTCAACGATATACGTTTTACTTCGATCAGATTTTTTGTTTGGATTTCATAAGGATTTCAATGAAACTATCTCTGAAAAACATAAAATGGTAAAATTTACAACTGTAAAATAAACAATTTTTTTTGTTCTTAGAAAATCCCATTCTATCAAACCATATTAATTTAACTCTTGGTATTTTCTCAAACTTTGATTTTGTAAATCAGTGTTATACTTAGATAAGTTGAAAGGCACTTACCCTAGAAAAAGAATAATAAATCGTATAGACTTGTAAAAGGGCATGGCACCACCTACAAATCTTTAACATGATTTAATAAGAGCGATAAAAAACTTATTTTTCTTTAACTTAGTACAAAGAATATACTAAGTATGAGGAAAAATGTCACTTACAGGCGTGCCATCTCCCATAAAAGCTTATTTCTTTAACAAACGGAAGGACAAAGTGAATATACAGACATACAATAGGTTAGAGTATAGTTATACTGTTCCAATGAAAAATTTAATTTAACTCTCGGATTTGGTTGTTAACACCATACAATTCATGTAAGCTGAATTTAGTAATCTTAATCATTTTTACGGATTAGCTCTGGCTTACGAAATATTACAATACAAAAACATTCCCCATATGTAAAACGCTTCCTTTTTCTAAAAGTATGAGATTTTATTTTTAAAATGGTGAATAACTGGACAACTTATTGTAACAATTGCAAAAGTTATAGCCATTTTAAAATTACTTATTTTCTATTTAATCACGCATAACATGGCGTATGAGTAACATATAATTAATGTGGAAAAATAAATGTTCTTATCAACACTTTTTTGTACTTTCTGCATTCGTGAACACTTATCTGTTGAGTGTTTTAAATACTCATGGAGACCAATTTTTCAAGCCATTACTGTTTAATAAAAAAAGCGCACTCGTCGAATGCTCTTCTTATATCCAATAAGACTTGAGGAGTACTGTTTCTCTTGAATTTGTTAAAAGGCACTGTAGTATTGGAATCACCACCTAGCATACTCGTACTCGTGTATCTCGCAGACACTTAAGGTATACTCTCTTTCACACTCAAATAGCTATTTCCTTTTATCTAATTATCTTGTCGCTACTAACCAAAGAAAGATAGCAATACAATGCTGGATAATCGTACTCGTATTCCTGTGATCGTATCGTATGCAGATTGAGTTACAAATTGTATTGCAACGATACGGATGTTTGAATTGAGGGTTCAGTTTAAAGTTGCTCATCTGGTCGTGTGGTTGATTCGTTACGCGCGTTGTACACGGATTTTTTTTTTGGTTTTGTATCTTTGAAATACAATCGTCAAAGTGTGTGGGACGAACAACAAACAAACGCGCCGCGTTGGTTAAAAGGAATCGAATTTTATTTGTATGAAACGCGTATCATTTTAGTTTTCAATAAAATTGATATCTATTTTTTTTTTGAAGAAAATTCGCGTCGGAATTAACGCACAAACTTTTAAATGTGGCGAATTTTAATTAAATAAGAACGTCATATGTTGCTATTTAGTTTTGGCGGCTGTTGATCCATTTTGTTTTTATTTTCCTCTTTTCTTTTTTTACTTTTTACGTCGATAAAAATATCGTGTGGTTTATTTTTATAACCAAATTCGTATGCAGAATAACTTGTGCTCTCGTTGAAATTAAATTTTCTTTATTTTATGAATACTAGTGAATGCAATAACCTTAATGTATCTTAATGTATGTATCTAAATGCATATATATTTATATATATTAGATCAATAAATTTTTATTTATCATCTATAAAAGATACAAGTGCTTCGAAATCATTTAAAATTATTTAATTAAAAAAAGTGCAATTATTACAACAACAACAAAAAATACGAGTTAATAAATTTGAAGCAGCTTTCTCTCAATGGATTATTATAACTGATATTTCAAAGATATACATACGTATATATCTTTCTTATCGAAACTTTAGCTTCCATTGGATATTCTGGATTTTATATATTAAAAATTAAAATGTAAGTATTGGTGGTGGATATTAAAAGTGATTAACAAATTATTTTTATATTTAAATTAATTTATACCGTCGGGTTTTTACAACAATAAGGTAAAGGAGCAAATACAGAAAAATAAAACTTTTAAAAAAAAATTTCAAACTAGGGTAGCCTGTTCTATTATTGGCACTATGTAGTTATTGGCACTCTGCAATTTAAAGTCAAATATTAATAAATCTAATTTATTTTCTAACTTATATCCTAAGAATATATTAAATATTAAGATGCCAACGACTGATACATTTTCTGTTGAAATTTATAATGATTGGCACATATGTCAATCACTATACAGATTCAACTATTCTCAACCTGGCACAATACCAGTCATTGGCATTTTTATGGAAGTGTCAAAATGTAATTGCAAGTGTGTGTAAATTTTTAGACACTTAACCAAAGCCAAATCCTTTCATAAATAATCAACCTGGAGATGGTTGGTACCGACTTTTTTTAAAACGACATCCCGAAATAACGACTTGAACTTCAGAATCCGTAACAGCAGCCAGTGTCATTGTTTCAGAGGCAAATGTCAGGAAGTGGTTTCCCCAAGTTGACGACTATTTGTTTAAACAAGGATTCAAGCACATTTTAGAAGATCCTACTAGGATATACAATGGAGACAAAACCAACTTTCAACTGTGCCCTAAAAATTTTAAGGTCCTAGCAAAAAAGGGTAACAAAAAAGTATATGAAATTGATTGCGTTCAAGCAAAGTCTTGCCTTACCGTTATGTTTACCTTCTATACTAGTGGCGAAACAACTCCACCCATGATAATAAAGCTGAAATGAATGCGAGTATAAGGGAATCTGTCCCTTCTTCCTGGGGTTAGGGTTATCTGAGAATGGTTGGATGAACGCAGCTCAACTGAATTACCATAACAGAGTTGCTTTTACAATGCTTTGTTGAATGTATACAGAAATTTTCAAGAGCCTCAATAGCGGTACGCTGAAAGCAGATGACATCGAAGAAAATCAAAGTATAAATTCCATCTTAGTCGGAAATGAATGATGATATTCCCATTGTGATAAGCGAAAGGATTGAAAATAGTCAAACAGAAATAGACCACCAAATTTACACACTCGCACCACTTGAAGTTGAACCGTTAACTATAAGTGAATTATATCAAAATGATATTATCAACATATCAAATATCGATATCGCACCCATACTAACTCAGACTCAAATACCTAGCAAAATACAAAACAAAGATAAAATTCATATAAAAAACATTTTAGTGATACCGACAACACCCCGGTGGCGTTTTTGAGCGACATCATCCATTATGATATTGTCATCGATGATTCATCGAGAAAATAACACGAACATAAGGCTCTCTAAATGAAATTTTCCGAAATGATTTCTCCATCGATGATTCATAATGTGCATGTCGGGAAGTTAGTGTTCTTTGCCGGACAATGTCGTTTAAATATCTCTGAAGAATTTATGTTCATAGACTTAATAAAGAAATAATATAATATAACAACTAAAAATTCTAAAATGTTCCAAATCGGTGAAATTGTCTATTAGAAGTCGATAACAAGTGTATGGCTGCATGGCATTGTCTGTTACATGTCGCCATCAAAGAGTAAAAGTCATGGATACAGCCGATTATTGAATTGAAATAAATAAATAAAACATTTTGTGTTCTCTTAAAAAATCTGATTAATTTTAATTAAAAGGATATATTTTAAGTATGACTGCTAATTTAATAATAAACACGACCAAGCCTAACCGTTTTGAGGTGAGTTAATATGTCCATAAGAGAAGGCTTTAAATAGAGTTATTATTAAATCTCAATTTTATCTTTTCAATAGATTTCTGTCGTCAACCTACCCGAGAATTTTGCTATTGGATAAGTGTATTCTCAAGTTTGATGTGGTTTGTTTCACTATGAAAACATTAATAACATTATCTAATAGAATAATTGCCAATTGTGATAATATCGAATTTGAATTTTTGAGTGTTCTTACAATAGAAGATATGAACTTTTGTTATAGTCAAATCTTGAGAGGTGTGTTTTCGTTAGAAATCGGGTGGTAAAAGTCGAGAAAATTAGTTTTTTGCCAAGAGTTATTTCTAAAAACAAAATTTTGGTTCACAATTTTGAATTTTATAGAAAACTCTGTCCGACCGACCTTCATAATTTCTTTATAAGAAATTTTTTAATCATAAAGTTGTGGACCAAAATTTTTTTTACAAACAACACTTAGCGAGATATTTGCACAAAACAGATTTTTTCGACCTTTAGCACCTAATATCTCACCAAGGCTCAATTTGACTAAGACACAAGTTATACAAGAATAACACCCACAAAAAAATTAAGCTTTGATATTATGACATATTTAATAATAGTTAGTTATTTAGTTAGTTATTTTCATTTGTTTATAAGTATTTTTTGAGTTGTTAGTGTCATGTTTTAAAAGATTGTTTATTTAATTAATGTAAACTAAAATATATTAATTAATTAATTTAAATAAAAACAACGACAAAACCAAAAAAAAACAGTTTTTCTAGATTTATGCTGACATGTTTGTGACAAAAGCATTGGTGAAAACTTGATGACATTTTCCTCTACAACTCACTCCGAAGTATACGTATTAGTGACTTATTCATGAGGGACCTTAAAAGAAAACGACTATTTTTTTTTTTAAATCCCAACATGTTGATTTGTAACTGCTTTTTCAATTTGTTTGGCATTATAATGATCTTTAACTAACCTTTTTTTCTTAACATTTTTTAAAAATATTTCTTCTTAGTTTATTGCCCATGTGAAACTTATTTAGAAGTGTAAAATATATTTTAGAACCAAGCATAATTTGGAAACGGCGGAAGCAGGTTAACCTCTTTTACATCCCCATTATCAAATTATTTTAGAATCATAATAAAATTAATAAAAAACCCTTTATACATTTGAAACATAAAAATAGGTTTTATTTTTTTCTGAAAATTAAGAAGATATCTGGTTAAAGTAAGTTGCGAGGACTGGAAAGGGTATTAAGACTTACCGAACATCCTTGCAACAAAATTTTTAAAATTAATATTTTTATAAATAATGTAGCAAAACCAAGCCCTTCAAATATCCTTTTTTTACTATTAAGACCCATTGAAAGTTTACTATAGATCCTTAAAATACCTCATTGAGTCGAAAAAGTCTATCCTTTTATTTGTTTTTAAGTGTCAGTAACTATACTTGCTTTGTTTACAAAATTTTTCAGAGTGCCAACAACTGTACATTTAGGTGCCAATAATTATACTCAAAGTGCCAATAACTACACATTTGGCTCATATTTTACTTTTCTCTTAATATACTAAAAATAAGGGACAAAAAATGATATCCGAAAATTAAATATTAACTACGAATTCATAATTATCAATAATATCCAAAATTAAAGTCTCTTATTAAATCCCGTAGGGAGAAACAATAATTTAAATCAGGAATTTAGCTTAGAGTGCCAATCATTATACAAATTACCCTATATAGAAATGGGCACAGCTATTGAATTGTGATTGGGATATTGAAAATCGCCCAAAAATTTAAAAAAACTCGTATATAGATGGATTCATTCACAAGATATATTCTTCCTACCACAAAAGTTGAGTTAATAATTTTTTGTTTTAACGTTTGAACTAATTTTGCTATATTGTCCATATGAAACTGTTACACATTAAAAAAGAAAAGTTTACTTTTCTTACTTTTGATTCCCTTTAGTATTGATTTTAAACATTTTTGGTATTAAATTCCAAATTTTATTCCAAAAAAGTATGAAATTGATTCCAAAATAGATAAAACTAAATACTTTTTTTAGCATCGTTCTATGTAAATACTTTTTGGTCTTAAAATTAAACTAAAATTTCTACTGTGTAGTTTTTGAGTATGCGAACAGATTTGTAGCAAAACTTGTTGTATTGGATAGAGATAGAGCTGGAATTATCAAACATTCCGCACCGGAGAAGGAGCTGAACAACAACAAGAACCTTGTCATCACTGATTACAGCTTACCCAAATACAGGTTTTCAACACTACTTTCAAATGTCATTCCTTAGCAGAAATTCCTGGGAAAAGGAACGATCACAAAACGAATGGAGAGTTAGTGCATATTTGCACGCATAAGTCAAGTAAACTCAGTGTTTCTGGAGGAAGTACAAGCAATCAAGCCTTGCCTGAGGGAATATTAAAGAAGGCTTCCCTGTGGAATAACTATCTATATTCTATCTAAAAGCAAGGTGACACTTTTAGCTTTAAACTATTGCAAAACTACATCGATGTTAGACTGGAAGTGCCCTCAACTCCTAATCAAACTCGCATACCGAAATAAGGTTCACCTCATTTGTGTACCTGGGCATAGTGGAACTGAGAGCAATGAAATTGCAGTTGAGCTCGCTAGAAAAGGATCATCAACAAAACTTGTTGGATCTACTGAATTCAGGGGACCGTCTTGGAGTTTCATAAAACTAAGCTTTAACAATTGGGTGGATAGAAATGTTCAAGATGGCTAGGAAGACACCTTGGGCAACATACAAGCAAAATCATTCGTGTCAAGAACGAAGAAGAGGCAACAGCAGCGCACATTCTATGTTACTGTGACAGTCTTAAAAGACACAGACTTCGTTACTTCTCCATCGCATACCCCTTAGCTTCTGAGGTAAGCGTTTTAACTAAAGGAGAGAATATGATAGTCGTTAATGTCATGTGCCTTTGGACTGACTTCTAATAGAATCTTATGAGAGTTTATAGGACTTGTTGGCTGCAGTGACATTTGTTGACGTGAGCCCAGTCCATTTCTAATTTTATTTCCAAATTATATAAATTTTGTGGGAAATATAAAACCTGCAGCTGAAATTTTAAATTTGGTGCAATCAAGTCACGTTCTATTATTTATTACCTTCTCTCAGCTACTCAATTTACTAGGCTAATATTGCCTTAGAAGACTATTTTGGCAAAATTGTATCTTAATAATAATCAAGTTTACTCTTAGTGTATCATTAAGGAACGACAAATATGGAATTTGCCCCAGGCTGCAGAAACTTACGCTTAAATCATCGTTTTGATAACTAGACCAACACATCATGTTGCAAATCTTTAGGAAAACGCTCTACGTTTTGAACTCTAGAGATGCACAACTTTGGCTGACGTCAAAGGTCATGCTCTTAGCAATTACCATTGGATTTGTTGTTCGTCAGGTCTCGAATCGCTGTTACTACTTTGTCAATTGTTGGCGGCAGTAGACATAACTAGTGATTCAAATTCTGTTTGGAGATGTAGTCGTAATGGCATGTAGGATTCAGCATAAATAACGTCGGACACTTTTTGAATGTTTTAGACCCTTCCTCATCTCTTTTAAGAAACTATGACCCACTCCCCTCTTGAAAGTCTTAGGGACGGTCATGTAAACAATAAAAACTCTGTACTTTTTATTGATTATCTCCCAAGCAATTGAGCTCCGTTTTTTGTTGATAGAAATGCTTTTTAATTTCAAAAAATTAATTTTTAATTGAACTTTTAGTCATATGTGACCTGGTCTATGAAAAAGGGGCTTACGTGCGAAAAAAAAAAATTTCGTGAAAACAGCTGGAAAACAACTTTTAAGGGTCAATTTATGCGAATCGGTAAAAAATTGGGAATTTTTTTTTTTTTTTTGACACGTAAGCACACTTTTCATAAACCAGGTCACATATTTGCAAAGATCGATTTACATATAAATCTATCAATGCATTTTCTAACACATAATTATGACAAATTAAGGAACGGATTAAAAACACGGCTATAGTGACATATGTTTCGTCTTTCGCCACAAAGACCCTTCAGACTATTTTTGTTGTGAAAAATTGCAAGTTGAATATATGACTAAAAGTTTAATTAAAAATTAATTTTCAATTTATAAATGTCATTAAGTAACACCATTAAAATTTCATAAAATTTCGCAAAGTTATGGCATCCACCGAATGATACCTTGTTTTTATCGTTAAGGAAATACAAAGCCACTTCCTTCTCGTTAATTTTTGCTTTAAGTTATCGACCGTTTTGTTAGCATCCATCTAGTTATTTAAATAAAAGTTGTTCGTGTGAGTTAGAAACATATGTAGAAAACTTCTCCGAACCCATTTTCTGATTGAGAGCCAACTGTGTCAGCTTTTATAATTTCTGTTGGATGAAAACTGTCTTTATACGAGTATTTGTTTTATACGACTGATCGCTTGGGAATTGACACATTTTGAAAAATTTTGTAATGACCAATATTGGTCTTGGTCTTGGTCTTGAGTTTTGGTCTTGGTCTTGGTAATTTTTCGAAAACAAGGTCAAGACTAAGATGCTGATATATTTTCAAGACCAAGATAAAGACAGCTATTGTCTTGGCCTTTCTCACGATGATCATCAAGACCAAGAGTGCTTTTCAGTCTTGGTAATTTACAGTTAATAAGTGTGTCACGCCGCATTCAAGCATTAAAATTAAGTATCTCTCAATCCAAAATTTGGCATCTCAAAAACCCAACTGCTTTGTGAAAATAAGGTTCGGATATTTTGAATACACCGTAAAAATTTTAGTTTAATTTTAAAAACAAAAAGTATTTATATAGAAGAACGCCAAAAAAAATATTAATTTTAAACTATTTTGGAATAAATATCATACTTTTTTTGGAATAAAATTAGAATTTAATAACAATAAAGTTTAAAATCAATGCTAAAGGGAATCAAAAGTAAGAAAAGTAAACTATTATTTTTATTATTTTACTCAACAATCTTTAGATAATTTTTTGGTTTGGCCATATCTCCGAAACGATGAGTTGTACGAAAAAATTGTTTGGGAATCATTATTGTAGATTATTTTTAAGGCAACAAATTTTTTTCACCACCGTTTTAAAGTGAATAAAGCCTTTAGCAAGATATTTTCAAAAGTACTGATTTTTATTACCTTTGACCTTTATTATCTTAACACGCCAATACTTTAGCTCGTTACAACAATAGTTTGTGCAAAAATTTAGCTTTCTTACTTTAAATGGGATGCTAATTTTTTATTTCAATGGACTCTAAAAGATGATATCGTCGGGCTAAAATTATAACTAGACATCTACTTACATTTGAGAAAATGGCTTATTTTTTGCATACAATCAGATGATAGGAACGTAGAGCAGTTTTTTCTTCATGGTTTTGTACACTTAACTCAAATGATCAAAAATGTACGATAGTTTGAAAACTTTTTCTGTTGCAACAATTCAATTTTGCTTAGAAGCATACGTCTACATATTTCCATCAAGCCCTTGAAGATTATGAAGCATTATGTTGTTTGATTATACTAAAAAAATGTTTATGTGAAAATTTCAAATTTATGGAAATCCAAGCAAATAAATTGTATGAATTATTTACTGTTAATTATTACTAAAAACAAAAAATCAAAAATCATTTCTAAAAATACCGGATACAATAATTTAATAACTTAAAAAATACGCAAATACGCATGCTTAAATTTATGAACCAATATATCAAATTAAGAAACAAAAACGAAAAGCATTAAATTTTGTGTTGTATATCATGAAATTATGTTGCGTTTTAGCAATTAAATTTAATTGCATTCAAAATAAAAATATGAAAATAAACATTTTTAATAAATGTAGTACGTACGTAATGCAAATTGAAATGAGATAAAAATATTACAAATTAACAAAAATACATTAAGTATCTACTCAACAACACACTTTATTCGCCTTCATTCAATGTTATACATCAATGGATGAGATATCTACAAAACGAAAAACAAATAAATAAATATTTGAGATATAAGCATCCTCAAGTGATCATTAAAAAGTTGTGTACCATGAATGGGCACATACTCAATTGAGCGTGCTTCCAGTATTTTCACTAAAACTATATAGGCTACATGTTTTCCACTCCAAGTTAAACCTTTTCCACATTAGATTAAACTTTTTCCAACCCCATTGCCCAACACCCTCCACATTTTTGAAGCAGTTTGGTGGACACAGTATTTACCAAAAAATTTAATTTGTTTTGAAAAAGATTATTGTACTTAGCTTGGAAAAGTTTTCACTTGGAGAAAGAAACCTGTAATAAGCGCCAAAAAGAAAAGACGTAAAATCATGTATTTATACGTAGTAATGCGAAATGCATGTGAAACAAATGATTTTACGTCCCGAGTTGTACGTTCACGGATGCGTCGACTCGACCCCAGGTTTATCAAAAACCTTCGCGACTCCATATGAAGCATACTATTTTTTTTTCAATTTTGGGGTTCACAAAGAGATTTTCGAAGGCGCTGAACCCAAAAGTCAGACTATTTATAATATATTTAGCATGTAAGTGGCTTACTAAGGAACATGCGAATATTTTAACTAGTACCTCGCTTACATAGAATCGCTTAACCACTTTAACTAAGCCATTTTTAACTTAGGTATAGTTTGCCTTCTCATATTCGCTGGTCCTTCAAAAGTGTTAAATGTCTCCACCTATTTTATCTTACAACATTGATCAGTAAGACTTCGAACATCATTCTCCATGAGAAAGTGGCACTGATTATATTCCTATTTATTTGGGAAGGAGTAGTGAAAGTTTTCATTAAGCCCCCAATTCAATTTTATGATTTAAGCAATTTTGGTCTGACCATAAAAAGGCAAATGTTATGGTCCATAACAATTATGGTCCATAACATGTACATCAGTAATATATATAGAACAAAAAAAAAAAAAAACGGCTATACCCAAGTACTCTCGTATTGTACAGATATGCCATATTCTGAACCTCGGCTAGCTTCTCCTAGCCTAAGTCTTGACCTCAGTCGTGCTTTTAGTCATGGTTTTGGTCTTGGTTTAAGTCATGATCTTGATTTTAGAGATATAAATCTATTGAAACAATCTATAAAAGGGCGTTGAGCTCATATTTCAAATATTCCCAAAGTTATGGCAATTTATAATTTCGGGTCGTATGGAAGGTGAGTGTATTCTTGATCCGATCACGCTCATAATCATTTTCGACGAGTAGCTTTCTGCAATCAATACTATCTCAGATATTTAATATTATTTTTGTACTTCAAATATTTACAAAGTTATGGCGATTTAAAATTTTTGGTTATATGTGAGGTGGGCGTAGCCTTGACTCAATCACGTCCAGTTCCAACAAATAAATAGATGCTACCAATACTATTTCAGATATCAAGTTTTATTGCTTTTTTCTCAAACAATTAGGCTCTTATTAGTTTTACGAAACTGGAGCGTTGCAAGAATGTAGAAAAGTCGCTGAAGAAAACAGTAGTCCAAAAAGCCGTGTGAAGGGGGTTGCTGATAAATGCGCAAAGCTTTCAAAGATACTCGACTTCATCTCCAACTTCAACTCAATAAAACTTTTTAGTTATAATCCACAGAGTTTAAAATTCGTAAATTTGGGAAATGAAATTAGAGATTTTTTGTGATGATCTGGATATCTTTTTTGTATTAAAAAAACTAACATCTAAGTACGCAAATCTTCAGAAAATAGATCAAATTATTTTTTACCATAAGTTTCATGAGGTAAGATTATTTAGTTTTAAAGATATACTCATTTAAACACTTACATATTTTAAGAGATTTTTGGAAAAAATTCATTAAGTTCATTAAGTTTAAGACGCATAAGCTCAGAAATGGTATTATTTCTTGATTTTCTGGTACTTGAAATATGTTGTCTAAATATTTTACTTTAATTACTTTTGACACAAAAACTTTCGGAGCTATGTGTGTTATGAGCAGGAAAATGAAAGCTGTTCTTTTACCCTACACCCAGAGTATATTCACTTTGTCCTTCCGTTTGTAACGCAGAGAAGGAGGCGTGACAGATATAGAAAAGTATATGTATTCTTGATCAGCGTCACCTCCTGAGTCGATATAGCCATGTCCGTCTGTCTGGCTTGGTGGCTGGCTGGGTGGCTGTGTGTCTGTGGAAATACATTTTTTGCGAAAACTTAGCAAAATAATTCAATCAAATTTAATACACAGCCTCCGTCGTCAAAGTTAGCTCGGGGGATTGAAAATGAGCGAAATCGGTCAATGGGCACGCCTACCGCCCATACAAAAAATATCTTCGAGATGCAACTTTTGGAGTATTTTTCACGATAATGCAACCAAAATACATATAAATACTAAGAAAATACCAAGCAAAAACTGGACGAATTTGAACAAGAGGGCGTGGCACCTCTCATATAAGCAAAAGCTTCACAACGCTGTATTGAAAGCGTTTTTTGAGATTATCGAACAAAATTTTACTCACACACTAAGAACTATAAAAGCAAACTCTTAGAAAAAGCTGGGTGAATAAAATCGGACAAGAGGGCGTAGTACCTCCTATATAAGCAAAAGCTTCAAAACGCTATATTGAAAACATTTTTTGAGATAATCCAACCAAATTTCACTCAAATACTAAGAACTATAAAGGCAAACTCTTAGTAAAAGCTGGGTGAATTCGAACAAGAGGGCGTGGCACCTCCCATATAAGCAAAATTTTCAAAATACTGCTGTGTAGGGTATTTAATGTTTGGCCAGGGCAAAGGTAACACCCTTACTAGTTTCTACTTGATATTTGCTCCCATTTTAATGACATTTAATGCCAATTTTAAAAATTGACGTAAGCCACTTAGTCGAAAATAACCAAAATCGGTAGACCGGTTGAGTTTTATACAAAAATTGAAAATAAATCTTGTTAAAAGTAAATTTATTTTTGTGTTGTAAATCACATGATACTCGAACTCTCAATAAATATAAACTTCTCGATAATATCTCTCTATTAGTACAACAATTCCATTAAATTAGATATTATTAAATTATTAATACCCAAAGTCTTAAATTTTTAGGAAAATGTTTTTTTTTAATAAAATAAGCTAGTATATAATTGATATGAAACGTATTAAATCAATGAACGTACTATAAATATTCAAATAACTCTTTTTTTAAAGTAGAAATTCTTTGGCTGCTAAAATTTCAAGGTCGCGTCACATTTCATGTTACGATTGTTGCACAGATCTGCGTGAAAGCGAAAAAGAGATGCAACGATAAGCACATCAGCAACGTTTATTTTTCTACAAACTGTTCTTTTCTGTGAGTTGCTTGAGTTTGCGATAAGCAAATTAAGACCAAAACTATAGCAAATTTGGCCTTGGACATTGAGGTTGGTCTTGGGCTTAGCCTGAGACATTCATAAAGTTTTGGTTTCAATCTTGGTCTTGCGCATTGAGTCTTGATATTGGTTTTGGTCTTGAAAACCTTAGAAATAAAAAATTAATAAAATAATAGCTGATTATAAATATGGTTTTCACACCACCCTAATATGCTCTATGTATGTTAATATGGGTCAATCGCAAAGATCGATTGATATGAAATAAATACATATGTATGTGTGAAATTTATTTTTCAACTCAGCTGCAACAAAAGTTAAAGGCCGCAAATTCGTGCGTGCACCTTACACACTTTATGCCACACATTCATAAGTGCACAAAATTTGAAACAGTTGTTGTTCATTCATCAAAATTATGTTGCCGATTTTCTTCTTTTTTTTTCAAAAATGTATTTTTATTTCTGTATCAAACTTTCAAATCGAAAGAACAAAATATGAATAATTGAAATTCGCTTATATCGAATTGCGTGTCGAAAGCAAAGTATCCATCAGATACTTTAATGTTGTGGGCGTTCATTAATAAGCGTCAAACAAGTTGTATATTTTTGTCATTAAGTTTTGCGTAAAAAGTTAAAATGGAAAAATCATAATTTATGAAGTGGAAAATGTGTTTTCCTCTTTCAAATATGCCAGCAATTTTCTAAAATTGAACTCGTAGTTTTATTTTTATCAAAAAGATACGTCAAATATTCAAGCGACGAGCCAGTGTGTGCAGCAGCATCATTGAATTCAAAGTTTCAAAAGTTGTTTGCTAAACAAGAAATTTATTGAAAAAAGAAAAAAAAAAAAATGTTTTCAATAAAAATTAATTGCTATTATTAAATAGCATTTATTGTCCATTCAGTGCTTGTAATTAGCTGTAAAAATGCTCTCAGGCGTAGTAGTAAAAGGGTGGGCCGGCTGATGGTTTCTTTTTCTAATTACAAGAAAATAAAAAAAGTTCAATATTTTTCAAAGTTTTCGTTTTTTTGAAAAGAGTAAACATTTCGTTATGCTCTGGAAAATAATTTCATTTAAAACACTGCACCGCACAGTGCGAAATTTTCAGAGTCTAGCGGAACTTAATTCATATCTCAGCACATATAGCAGTTATAGTTATGAAACTTAATACTTGGATATATATTTAATTGGCAAAACACTATGCAAAAATTAAGGGGGATCAGACAAGGGGTTATTATACCCTGCATATATGAAAATGCTTAAAACGTTGTATTTCTGCTCCCATACCAGATATCGCTATGAAACTTGATAGATATAACCATTTTCTTATCAAAACACCATAAAAAATGAAGGGGGTAAGACAAGGGGTATTTGATGTTTCTTGCATTTTTATTCAGAAATGCTTCTGAATTTCGAGAGGATTCCCCCTACCTTTTTAGTATATTATAAACTAGCGTACGAATAGTTACCTTTAAACTATGGAGAGTGTCAGATGTTAGTGTTGGTGAGCCTATTTTTTCCAAAACAAAACCAACGATGGCGTCCGATGTCCGTTTTTCATGAAATTTCGGTGTTATATGAAATTTCCAAAGACATTCTGGAAAAGGTTTAGTTAAAAAGAAGATCGCAAAATATCGCAGAAGATGTTTTGTGTTTCCAGTAGAGAATAAACCTACCTTTCAAATTTTGTACGTTTCAAAATGGCAATTTGTGGTAACACCTTTTAAAGTATCCAATGAAGTTGAAAATGTAAATCTTATCCACTTCTTAAAAAGCACAATTTTCACAAACAAATCACATACGAGTAAGAAAAGATTTTGTAATTATTTGAATGCCAACAAGTGGCAATTTTATTAAAAAATAAATGATAAAAATTTCGCGGCCTACTAACTTACCGTTTGTATGTACCACTCTATTAACTTTAACAAATCGAAAAGCTTTTAATAGGCAAAAAGTATGATTGAATAAGTAATGCAAGTTTCAGGTGCATTTTGCAGTTGTTTGGCAGGGTTTTTCACCAAACTGAGTATGAGGTTTTTGAGGTGGGATATTAAGCTACTGAAATAATGAATTATCTTACGCATTTTATGTATTTTAAAAATTGAATAAAGTTCCGCTAAACTTCCCAAATTTCGCACTGTGCACCGGCTTGGTTAACCATTGGCCATTCTGTCAATTCCATTTCAAACCAATTTGGCTACACTAGTTTTGTGCCTGAGTAATAGATAGACCATCCCATTTTTCCAAAAATTTGCGAACCTTGTGATAAAGTTTCCGTAGTTTCCACAAAATTAGAGATATCGTATTTTACATTGCATATAACTTTTCTCAAAAAGTTTCCCGATTTGACCTTCTAGGGTCTTGTTAAAATCACTTAATATAGTGAAAAATTTCACATTCAGGCAACATCGATTGTCAGCGAAACAAAAGTTTAGTGATGCTTATTTCTTGCAATTTTTTGTAACAAACCAGTAGATAGCCCACCCCTTATAAATGAGTTTTTTCAAAAGTTTGCTCAAAATCGTATGCAAGTTTTCTATCATCTATAAATAACAGACAAGCAGATGAAAACGCAATATGTGGTCCATCATCAATGGCATCAATGGTTCATCAACGTAAAATAAATATGCAATCATATGTACTATGGAATCGATTATAACAAGTGCATTCAAAAGACATAGAATAATTTAATAAATTTTCAAAGTACACTGACAAAAAAAGCTTTGTGTTTGAATGAAATAAATGCATATAAGTAGTGGAGCAATTCAAGTCATTTGAATTCAGTGATAATAATAATTTTCACAGCTTTTCTCTGGTTCTCGAGATAAACAAGTTTAAAAATTAGTTACATGCATATTCGACCCATTTTACAAAAAACCTTCCATGCAAAAATTACTTAATTTTTCTAAAAGTATAAAATTTTAACGTGAAAAATAAATAATTTATCGTAATATTTGCAAAAGTTATAGCCATTTTAAAACTAATTCTTATAGAATCACGCGCACCATGTCGTTTGGGTAATATAGAATTCTAAATTTTCAGTGCTCTGCACTTTCCGCGATAGTTAACACTCAATAATACTGCTGTATATATTTCTGGCCTAGGCTACACTAATTTCAATAGCTAAAATCTGGCAACACCATAATAAAGTTTGACATTTTTTAGCACAAACGTACTCGCAACGTTTTGATGTACAAGTGCTATTTGCTTTGCTTCCATTGATAATTTAAGCGATTGATAAATTATGGGGTTTCTAACGAGAACAAACTTTTTTTACAACTAAGTGTTCATTCAAAATCGAATGTATTGGAGTGAAACTATTCCCAAGGATGCCTCTATCTCACGGTATGTCACATGACGATCTTGCATTATTATTTTTGGTCGATCTTCACGGAATTCGTCTTTGAGCGAGCGTCGGCCACGATTGAATTCATTAACTCAGTTTTTCACAGTGCTATAGGATGGTGCTTCATCGCCATACAAAGATTTAAGTTCATCGATGCACTCTTGTCGTGGTAATCCACGTCGGAAGTTGTGAAAAATTATCGCACGAAAATGTTCACGAGTTAATTCCATTTTTTTTTCAAATTGATTTTTTCAAGTCACTGTAAACAATACAAATGATGGTCGTACGTCAAAACGTTCTGAGTACATTTATGCTACAAAATGTCAAACTTTATATGGTGTTGCCAAATTTTAGCTATTGACATTAGTGTTGCCTAGGCCAGAAATATATATAGCAGCCTACGTACATTTCCACCGGAGATTTAGCTGTGACGAGATTTATAAATTTCGTCATTATATCCTACCCGTTTCCATAGGCAGAAAGAAATTTATTTTTGACAGTAAATGTCATAAGCGGGGGAATGCAAGTTGTTTTTTCCTTTTCTTTTTAAAGCTCTCTTCCCTTTGCTTTTGTTTTTAATGACATTTCAAAGGGATGCTACTTGGTCGAAAATAGCCAAACCGGGAGCATTGTTAAGATTTATATGAAGATTTAAAAGAAATTTTGTCAAAAGAGTAGATTTATTTTTGTATGGTAAAACACGTAATTTAGAGCTAAATTTCAAAACAGCCGTTAATCATTTCATAAATCTCCGGTGAAAACATAGTATAAGCTAGAAAAAGTAAAAGATATTTCAATAAATCAGGAGATTTGATCGAAATGAGTTGTAAATATAAATGATAAAAATCTGAATATGAGGGACTAAAATTGAATATCTATTTTTACATTTGGTCTAGAGTTTTACAAAATATGGCGTAGATTTCGGGCAGAAATGTCAGACCTCATGTGTCATGTTGAAAGTTTGATTATCTTTCATCTTTGCGTCATTATATTTGTGCATTTTCATCGGCGTCAAAGATTTTTTCGAGCAAAATCATGGCAAGTTTTGAGCCAAATAAGCGTCATTTGCGGGATCCGCATAAATAGCTTCGTTTTTGCATGGTATTGTGACTGGTGAACAAAAGTGGATTTGTTGTGATAATCCGATATACAAAAATATACGCCAAATCGACGCTAAGGCGAAATATTCACGTAGATAAGGCCATCCTCTACATATGGTGGAATTAGAAGACTGTAGTATACTACGAACTGCTTTCGAGTGGTAAACCATCAAAGGACCATTGTATCGAACATAACTAATTCGTTTGAAGCGCACATTGAAGGGAAGTGGCCAGAATATGAGAGCAGGCACGAGTCCGTAATGTTTCATCACGACAACGCTTGGCCATATGTTGCGGCTTTGGTCAAAAACTATTTGGATAATAGTGGATGGGAAATTCTGCCTCACCCACTTTATAGTCCACACTTGGCGCTATCCGACCAACACTTGTTTCGATCGATGCAGAACGCTCTTACCGGAATACACTTTACTATAGTCTAGAAAATCAAAATTTGCTCGATTCGTTCTTGAGCTCAAAAAACGAGAAATTTTGTTGGTGTTGTATCTTCCGATGGATAATACTTCGAATAAAAAATATGTAACCATTTTTTCATAATAAAGCCTCAAATTTTAGTTTAAATGTATGAAACGTACTTCTAGACCCAATATAATAAAATTGTTGAATGCTTTTTTATGGAATATATTTTGAATAGGTAGTTAGATCTTCAAATGTGATCGTAAGTTTTGGATGTCTGAGCTGCTTCAGAAACTTCTTTTTCTCAGTCCCATATGTCAATAGGCAGTGCGAAAAGTCGCTCAAAAATTCATTGGATAATTTTTCAGGTAGTAATCATTAGTATTATATGTCTAACCGTTATTGAAATTAGTTTAAAGTTACTGAAGTAAAAACTCATTTTAGTCTTTTACTTCTTATCTTCGTATTCTTATCTATTCAAAAAGTTGACCACAATGACCTTCAAATGTAGACCTTATTCTCCAAAATCAACTCCTTGTTTTTCCGAGATTGGTTTAATTCATTGAGAAGCATCAGTTCATCGCCTAACGATGAACTTCCTACGTAACAAAGTACGATATTCTGTTCAGCAGATGTTTTTCCAAACTGTATCACGCTGTCCTAATAAGTATCTCTCTCTTCTGGCTTTATTGTTTCGGACATTTTGTGTTCACCAATGTTTTTTTGGAGGCACAGATCCCAGGGATTTTTGTGTTATTTTGTAAAAGTTCACTATATGGTCCACAAGTAAGGAACTAAAGATTTTCGCATACGAAATATTATCGATCGTATTATTCTTTGACTTCATGGCACTTTGCTCTAACCATAAGCGCTTCTCTTTGTCCAGACGTGTTACTGTGAAGTGGTGCTTACATTTTTAAGCTTTATGATTTTTAAAGTGAAGATTTTTAGGCCGCGCTAGGGGTAAAATTTCAAGGTCGCGACTCTTTTTTTGGTCTCATTTCGTTACATCCAGTTATATTTCAAAAAATGGGATCTCTCAATGCAATGTAACACCAACTTTTCAAACATAAATTTCACCTAAGAAATGTAAAAAAAATGATTTTCACCACTGTACTTTCGCGTAAATCAAGTAATTACAACTATATGAGTATTTAAACAGGCACTTCGGCCTATTTGATTTGTGGCCAAGTCCTCTGACGTATTTCTTTTTATTATTTTGAAATTTAAAAAAAATATAACGGAATAAAAGGAATATTACATTTGTTTGTAAATAATTTAACGATTCATCTTCAAATTCAAAAGAATTATATTTCATATGAGTATTTTCAGGTTTTTACTTATTAAAATGATCAGAAATTAGTATTAGGCAGAAATATATATGTAAAATGAGTACAAAAGTGTGGGAAAAATTTATTTAAAATTTTTCTCCTTATAAATTGTGTCTAAATTTAATTCTTACTCATTCTCCCAACAGACGAACTCGACATACGCAATATAAAATGACCCAAAAACGATCTGAAGAAATTTTTGAGTTTTTTTTTTTCATTTCGAATTTCATACAAATTATATTTGTTGACAAATAAAATATGTTTGCGATTTTGAAATGCTGTGTCGAAAGCCAGCGCAATTTTTATGCATGCGATTCATGCAAATTAATGCGACAATTAAAATACGCAACAAAAACACGCGGGCAAACATTTGTTTTGTTTCATTCATTAAAAGAAATTTCTTTGGGATTGTGTGCTCGCATAGGGGATTATGGTCAATTAAGCGTTTAGTTATCAGCTTAAAAGCAAATGACTAAAAGACAACACAATAAAAAAAAAAGAAAAAAATCCAAATAAACCAAGAACCGAAGAGTTAACAAGAGATATTGTACAAAACAACAAGCTAAGTCCAACAGATTAAAAATAACTCTCTGCACAGCATGTTTAAAATGATGGTCTTTATATCATATGGATACATCTACAGAATCAGCTGCGAATATTTTTGAAATTAAAATAAAAAAACCATAAAACTCATGTTTTTTAACATTTCTACTTCTACATTTTCTGCTGCTTCACTTTCCGACTATTTATTATTTTGTATTTGGTGATTTATTTGAATAAATATGGACAATCATTATCTGATATGCAACACCCCAGCAGGAATTATGTGTTAATGACAATATATTTGGAGTAAGTGTTTAAAGCAAAACATTTGAACTTTTTTCTGTTAAGTTTTTAAATACATTTCATATTTTATACTGCATACGTGTATAACTTTTTCAAACTTTTGAGTGATTGATTAAATCAAATTAATATGTGACCGTCCAGTAGAAAATGTACTTTATCTTTACACACACAATATAGCAGTACAGTAGGGCTGTTCAAAAAAAAAAAAATTTTTCGAATTTCCAAGATATACTTTGGCATCACGATCTACATCATGACAGAATATCCCAAAAAATTTTTCAGATTTTTAAATTCATATTTAAAGGTGGCTCAAAGCAGAAATATATTTTTATTTTTTTTTTTTTTAGCATTAATTACAAAATGTTGTCAAACAATTTGAAAAATTTGTTTTAGAGTTATTTAAAAACATTTATTTTGTTTGTTTTTTAATGAACTTTAAAACCTACGTTGTAATTTTGGCAAAAAAATTTTACACTTCTTAAAAAACGAAAAACTGCCCTAATAAGGCGAAATTTTACGGTTTTTCAAAGAAAAAAGTCATCGTGCTTTAAACGAAATGAACATTTTTTAATTTACAAGATTTCATTCAAAAGAGCTCTTAAAAACCTTCAAGACCAGACATGTTAAGACATTTTTGGGCCAGCAGGCTCGATGACATAACGTTTGAAACATAGTAATGCAGCCCTGTGAAAGGCAAAACGCTTTTTACTCAAGAGGGAGGCATCTTACAAAAAAGTGCCCATGGCATAAAATGCTTAAAATCATCCAAGGAATAAGTGTGAGTTGTTTTTTTTTTTTTTTTTTTTTGAAAGTTTATTAGAAATGACGTTAAAAAAATTTTTTTTCTAAAATTAAGTAAAAAAAAAAAAACAATTTGCACTTGTTCCTTGGATGATTTTAAGCATTTTATGCCATGGGCACTTTTTTGTAAGATGCCTCGCTCTTGAGTAAAAAGCGTTTTGCCTTTCACAGGGCTGCATTACTATGTTTCAAACGTTCTGTCATCGAGCCTGCTGGCCCAAAAATGTCTTAACATGTCTGGTCTTGAAGGTTTTTAAGAGCTCTTTTGAATGAAATCTTGTAAATTAAAAAATGTTCATTTCGTTTAAAGCACGATGACTTTTTTCTTTGAAAAACCGTAAAATTTCGCCTTATTAGGGCAGTTTTTCGTTTTTTAAGAAGTGTACAATTTTTTTTGCCAAAATTACAACGTAGGTTTTAAAGTTCATTAAAATACAAACAAAATGAATGTTTTTAAATTACTCTAAAACAAATTTTTCAAATTGTTTGACAACATTTTGTAATTAATGCTAAAAAAAAAAATAATAAAAATATATTTCTGCTTTGAGCCACCTTTAAATATGAATTTAAAAATCTGAAAATTTTTTTGGGATATTCTGTCATGATGTAGATCGTGATGCCAAAGTATATCTTGGAAATTCGAAAATTTTTTTTTTTTTGAACAGCCCTACAGTACAGCTAAAAATAAGAGATTGGGTCAGTTTTACCGGTTTTCAGTTTAAGGTGAAATTCAGAGCTAAGACATGTTCTGAACATTTTACAACTAATTTGAGGTCGATTATCAAGTTATAGATACCAATAAAAGAGGTCTTACCGAACCTCTTCCCTTTAAAAATTGATAATTGACAAACTTTGCACTTTGATATCTACAAACTGGATGTACGATTTCAAAATGCCAATTTTTGGAAATTTCCAGTGATCGATGTATCATTTTATTCAACATCGTATGTAAGCATTTTTAGAAAATGCAAAAAAAAGGTTTTTATACCCTACACCCAGGGTATATTCACTTTGTCCTTCCGTTTGTAACGCAGAAAAGGAGGCGTGGCAGGTATGGAAAAGTATATATATTCTTGATCAGCGTCACCACCTGAGGCGATAAAGCCATGTCCGTCTGTCTGGCTGGCTGGCTGGGTGGCTGGGTGTGTGTGGAAATACATTTTATGGGAAAACTAAGCAAGATAATTCAATGAAATTTAGTGCGTCGTAAAAGTTAGCTCGGGAGATTGAAAATGAGCAAAATCGGTCAACGGACACGCCTACCGCCCATAAAAAAAATATATTCAAAATGCAATAATAAGAGCATTATTTGCAATAACAGAAGCAAAATACACATAAATACTAAAGAAGATAAGTATAAGCTCTGAGCAACAACTAGGCGAATTCGAACTAGAGGGCGTGGCACCTCCCATATAAACAAAAGTTTCAAAATGTTATACGGAAAGCGTTTTTTGAGATAACCCAATTAAATTACACTCAAACACTCTGATCCATTAATGCAAGCTATACGCAAGATCTAGGTAAACTCGGACAAGAGGGCATGGCACCATATAAGCAAAAGTTTCAAAATGCTAACTGAAAGATTTTTTTAAGAAAACCTAACCGAATTTTAATCAAACACTCAGAATAGTAAATGTAAGCTCTACGCAAAATCAAGGTAAGCTCGGAGGAGAGGGCGTGGCACTTCCCCTATCAGCAATTTGTTCTTATAATCTCCTAATAATATACTTGAAATGCAGTGTAGGGCATTTAGTTTTTGGCCAGACCAAAGATACCACCCTTACTAGTTTATTTTGTGAAGATAAGGTACCTTTTCCACTGGACGGTTACATATAAACTTTTCAAAATTTTTTGATTATGTAGTTCGAAACTATTCCACCATTAAATTGATTTTTCAACATTTCTCCAATACATACATCACATATTTTACTTTTCTAACACATAATTATGACAAATCAAGGAACGGATTAAAAACACGGCTATAGTGACATATGTTTCGTCTTTCGCCACAAAGACTCATCAGTCTTTTTTGTTGTAATTATAATTATATTTATTTTACTAAATTAATTATAATTGAAAAATTGCAAGTTTGAAAACTTTTTGTGTTTTTGGCCTGGGCGTGAGTCGAACCAAGGAACTCGCGGTTGGTAGCAGAAGTCGCTACCACTGCACCAGCCTTGCCCGGCTGCGAAGCCGACTTTTGCCAGTTTTGCTTGTGTGTTAATACGTATTGATATATCATAATTGTTGTTTTGTGTTATTTATTGATATTTGGTATAGTTGTTCCTTTGGAACAAATTCAATACCGATTGCAGGTGTTTCCACCTTATCAGGGCGTGTTCTCCCAAATAACTTTTAAGAATTTTTAAGTGTGTAACTTAATGACATTTTATATATAGAAAACACGCCCTGATAAGGTGGAAACACCTGCAATCGGTATTGAATTTGTTCCAAAGGAACAACTATACCAAATATCAATAAATAACACAAAACAACAATTATGATATATCAATACGTATTAACACACAAGCAAAACTGGCAAAAGTCGGCTTCGCAGCCGGGCAAGGCTGGTGCAGTGGTAGCGACTTCTGCTACCAACCGCGAGTTCCTTGGTTCGACTCACGCCCAGGCCAAAAACACAAAAAGTTTTCAAACTTGCAATTTTTCAATTATAATTAATTTAGTAAAATAAATATAATTATAATTACAACAAAAAAGTCTGATGAGTCTTTGTGGCGAAAGACGAAATATATGTCACTATAGCCGTGTTTTTAATCCGTTCCTTGATTTGTCATAATTATGTGTTAGAAAATGCATTGATAGATTTATATGTAAGTCGATCTTTGCAAATATATGACTAAAAGTTCAATTAAAAAATCAATTTTCTATATATAAAATGTCATTAAGTTACACACTTAAAAATTCTTAAAAATTTTACTTTTCCAACAAAATTTATGGAATTCGCCTATAAATATCGACTTTTTAGATTTTGTTTTGTCTTTTTGAACCTATTTTTTTGAATTTTATAGCTAAGTATCTCAATTTTTTTTTAACGTCTGTCGGATATTTTTATACATCGTCGCTCTCGGGTAAAAAGGCTCTAATTAATGTTTTTGAGTGGATATGTTTATGAGACTTTTTTTTGAAAATCGACAGAAATGCAAATTTAGAAAAAACTAGTAATGGTGTTACCTGACCAAACATTATATACCCTACACTACAGTATTTCGAAAATTTTGCTTGTAAAGGAGGTGCCACGCCCTCTTCACCGAGTTCACCCAATTTTTGCTTAGAGTTAACATTTATAGCCCTTAGTGTTTGGATGAAATTTAGTTTGATTATCTCAAAAAACTCTTTCATTATAGCATTTGGAAATTTTTGGTTTTATGGGAGGTGCCACGCCCTACTGTCCGATTTGGCCCTATTTCTACTGGGTGCCTGCAATTACAGTTTTTAGTATCTGAGTGAAATTTGGTTGAATTATGTCATAAAAGGTGCCACGCGCTCTAGTCTGATTTCATCCATATTTAGTTCAAAGCTTGCATTTATAGTTTTTAGTGTTTGAGGAAAATTTAATTCGATTACCTCAAAAAACCCTTTCAGTATAGCGTTTGGAACTTTTGCTTGTATGGGAGGCGCCACGCCATCTTAGCCGAATTCGCCCAGTTTTCTCGGAGCTTGCGATTACAATTCGTAGTATTTATGTACATTTTGGTTGTATTGTCGTGAAAAAGCATTTTGAATATATTTTTTGTATGGGTGGTAGGCGAGTCCGTTGACCGATTTCGCTCATTTTCAATCCCACGAGCTAACTTTGATAACAAAGGTATGTATGTATGTATTCTCCTTTAACTCCTAAGAGGAGCATATGGCCAAATCGAAAGGATTTTAAAATTTTGAGAATCCATATTGGTTCCAGTTATAGGAGAATCATTCCTAACTATGCATGTTTCTTGCACCTCCAAATCCGATGTGCATGCTGCCGAGGCAGGTGGATTAACCACACTCTGGTGGGTACCCTTCCACACCTTGTCTGGTCACCCGCTTTTAGTCGCCTTTTACGACAGGCATGCTTACCTCGGGCATATTCTGACCCCTTACCCGCAGGGGTAAGTACCAAATTTCATTAAATTATCTTTCTCAGTTTTCCCAAAAAATGTATTTCCACATACAGCCAGCCACCCAGGCAGACGGACATGGCTTTATCGACTCAGGAGGTGACGCTGATCAAAAATATATATACTTTTCTATATCTGCCATGTCTTCATCTTTGCGTTACAAACGGAAGGACAAAGTGAATATAACCTGGGTGTAAGGTATAAAATAGGGGTGCCCACACCCGAACCAATTTGGGGCCCACACTCGACTTTGACAACCACTTTGAAAAGCAAAACGGACATTGTGTTGTGTGAACATTTTGTTTGCATGCGGTTTTGAATCACAAAATATAATAAATTTACGGCATGAATATAGATTGTATTCAGCTTTTCGATTGATTCACTTTGATTTATCGCACTTGGAAAATGATTGAATTGATTTTCACTTATTCAAAAATTGTTTTCTCCTCAGAACAAAGCAAATGCGTCTGTTTGCTGCGGAATATGCACAAAAACTTCGTGCTGTCATAACACTCGCTTGACATTTGTCAGAGGAGTCGCATTTGTTTTCTGTCAAAAGCTACGGGGGGGGGGGTGCCCACACCCGAATCATACCTGCATGCGGCACCCTTCCCCAATATATAGATTTCTTTAACGAGGAACTAAAGATTGATTTTATGTAGGAAAATATAATGTCTGTCCTGTTCACAATAAAAATTTGAACAAAGTCATAAGCAATTCGATTTCTACAGGGTGATTCAAAGTATGGCCAAGGTAAGCAATATTTGCATTTATGTGATACATGGCTATAACATATTTAAGAATAATATTTCCTAAAATCCTTGACACTTAGTTAACCAAGTGATTTACATGTAATATTCTTCACACCTAAAATTTGCTCCATGATATTTCTGTGTCAATCTTCACTCTGCTCATTACTTATACTTGAGTTATACTGATACAATATGCCTAATTCGTATTATTTATTTAGTTTTCAAATTTATAACATTTTATTGCAAAATTATTACCAAATAAACTATGTTTTTTAAAAAGTTCTAAGATCTATACGAAATTAATCTAAAATATAAGAAAAAAAAAATTGTCGTCGCTAAATAAACTAATAATTTTTGTTAAAAAGTCATAAACCTATCAAACTGTTTTAATTTTTTTTTTTTTTAATAAAAATGTGGTTCAATCAACAATTTTCAAATAAAATATTTACCACGCGCTTTGCTCTACTTTTTGCGTCATTTCAACACAAAAAGCCGACCAAACAACCGATCGTCCCAAATAGAAAAATAAAAAAAAACCAATTTCGAAAAAAAAAGAAAACTTGGCGTAGGTATTTTCATTACATACACGAGCACGCGAGAAAAATGAAAACAGATCCAAGAATATCTCAAATCACCAAAGTGTGGATAGAATTTTCAGTAGGTATCTCCTATGTGAGTATGCACATGTGTTTGATTTCACAAATACACACGAAGATGGAGAAAAATGAGACAAATAGCTGTATTTTGTGTGCAAATACAGTAGAATCTTTATAGTTTAGATTGATGCCGAAAAAGTTTTATATGCCTCCGAAAACGTCTGTTTTGATCTGCTATCTTCCAACAAAAAAATCACTGCAACAAATTTTTTGCCAAGAAATTTCAGTCTAACTCTTAAGCGAAGAATACGGCTTAGATATAGTGTCCATCAGGGGCGTAACTATAGGATTGCCTCTGGCGCCTGGAAAACGCGGCGCTGTAACAATGCTGTCACCTATATGTAAAAGATATGTTCTGTCCAATAGAGTAACTATCGGTATTCGAAAGAGGGGCCCCCAGAGCTTGGAGCGAAAGAAAATTCAAATTTTTGTCAGAAATTTGGATTAAAATTTATACAATTTTGGTATGAAATAATTTAATATGAGATATTGTTATAAATTTTATAAAAAAATTGTGTAATGCCATTTGGATGAAATGAAAACGAAATCTTGTTCAAAGTGAACGTATTTTATCGGGTGTTGGACATCATCATCAATCAACTGAGATTGCGTTTCATCAGAATGAACGAAATGGTTTTCAATTTCAGTGACTTGCAACCCGCCACTTTGCAAAATTTAAATGACGTCGATTTATTTGAAAAGGCTTAAGGATTTGTTCATTCATATAAAAAAGACATTTAGACGGAGGATAAGCAGCAGCAAATTGGATTAAAATAATTATATTTTTAAGCCAAAATTTGAAGGCATAAAATGATTCATTAGATATGTAAATCAGCAAGATCTTTTATAGAATGGAATTTTAATTTCGAGTCTAAAAGTGAATCAAAACTCAAAATTTCCTGGATAAACGAGGCAAATATTAGACTTACGAGTGGAGTCAACTGCTGCCTTACCTACGTCATATTGTCAAAGCTGAGTTTTTTAGTGTGTGTTCTTTTAATAGTAGGTATAAACTTTTGTTCTAGTCAAATTTTGAAGGGTTTGTTAAATATCGGGTGCTAAAGGTCGAGAAAATTGGTTTTTGCAAATATCTCCCTAGTCAAGATTTCACGAATTGGTTTTTTCAGATATCTCCCTTGTCAAGATTTGACTAGAACAAAAATCCGTAACTGCAATTGAAAAACACCCTAATATCTGTTTTGTTTATCAAAGAAACTTTGAGTTTTGATCCACTTTTAGACCCGAAACAAAAAATCAAATTCTATAAAAATCTTGTTGATTTACAAATCTAAAGAATCATTTCATGTCTTCAAGTTTTTGCTAAAAATATGATTATTTTGATGCAATTCGCTCTTCAAAGTATTCATTAAAATTAATTAGTTTAGTTTCTTTACATTAAAGGAGGGTCCCTTCCTATAAATTTGCCACGGACCTCGAATGGTGTAGTTACGCCACTGATGTCCATTGAAAATGATACTTTCAATGACTTCGATCTCTCTCCAAAAGCTATCCTTATTTTTTCGAAGGGGTTATCGTGAATAAATATTCTCGGGGAATTTTTATTAGACTGCAATATAGAATGCACGGCAGTCTAATAAAAACTCCACGGGAATATGTATTCACGATAACCCCCTGTACTTACCGAAGAACTTTCTTTCTTGTCGTTGGTCAAGAGAGTTCTGTACAGTACGGAAAACATTACAACGAAAGTACAAAAAAACCGTTTTATTCACTGTTAAGATTCGCCAATAAAATAGCAAGCTCTTGGTATGAAATAATTAAACTAGTTGATTTATTTGCTATATAAAGAATACGTTCATTGTATATGTGCTATGGATGATTAAATAATCCATCTTCCGTAGTACCAGATCCAGAAAAACTGTTTGATCGGGCTGTTATTCTCCTACTCCCGATTTATTATCTGTAGCCATTTTAAGCGACATCATCCATTATGATATTCTCATCGCTGAATCATCATTTAAACAACACGAACAAAGCGTGCTCTACATGAAATTTTCCGAAATGATTTTTTCATCGATGAATCATAATGAGAATGTCAGGAAGTTAGCATTCTCTGTTGGACAATGTCATTCAAACGTTTTTGAGCCTTTTAAACGTTCTGAATCGGGGATATTGTCTGTTGAAAGCCGATAACAAGCTGACGGCTGCATGACATTGTCTGTTACATGTCATCATCAACGAGTAAAAGTCAGTTTGTCAAGCAAATTGATACAAATAATTAAAAAATTATTGTTTTGTATTTCCTTTTATTATTCATTAGCAAAATTTGTAATTGAAACACCCTGTGGAAAATTACAATGACTAATTGAATTTCACATATTATCGAGTTTCTACTGTATGGAATGGTTTACGAAAACGTATGTTTTTCGCTTTAAATCACAAAAACGAATACGATCTGGCAAACAACAAGAGCAACAACAACAACAACAGAAACAAAAACCATAATATCAACACAGAAAACACCAACAACGAGATATACAGTCGATGTAATTTTAGAATTCTTCGTAATATGGGAAGTTTATTTTTGAAAAGTGTTTTCATCCAAAAGAACACTCAGAGAGATTCTCATGTTTTTCGTATTCTGTATAAAAACAGAATATTTGCCTTTAGAAATAAGATATAAGTAGAGCAAAAATAAAAATAAAAAAAAAAAGAGAACAAATAAATAAATAAAACAGAAAATCGAATGGAATTAATCCATATCTAAGCACAAGAAACTCAACATGAGGTCAATCGGGTACAAAAATAAAAAAAAAATAGTTGAATCGATAATTAAAATATGAGATCGTGTGAAATTCGAAAGATATCGTCCTATAAATTTCGATTTAATAAGGGTTATGACCTTTAAGCTGACCTAACAAAGTTACAAATAGCAATTAATTAGCATTTACTGTAAAGTATACATATTTACGGATCTACATTTTCAAATTGCATTGTCATTTAAGTCCAGTTCATCAGCAACCAATGAACGTTGAACATGATCTACCCACATTAAAGGGCTGTTCATAAACTTCGTGACGCTAAAATTGAGTGCCCATTCACTATAGAACGGTAGCTTGAAGAAAAACTAGTAAGGGTGTTACCTTTGGCCTGGCCAAACATTAAATACCCTACACTGCAGTTTTTGGAAAATTTTGATGGTATGCGAGATGCCACGCCCTCTTGTACGAGTTTACCCAATTTTGACTCAGAGCTTTCATTTATAGTTCTTAGTGTCTGAGTGAAATTTGGTTGGCTTACCTCCAAAAACGTTTTCAGTATAGCGTTTTGAAGCTTTTGCTTATATGGGAGGTACCATGCCTTCTTGTCTGAGTTCGTCTAGTTTTAACTCAGAGCGTGCATTTATAGTCTTTAGTATTTGGATGAAATTTAATTTAAAAAAACTCTTTCAGTATAGCATTTTGAAACTTTTGCTTATGTGGGAGGTGCCACGCCCTCTTATCCGAATACTCCCAATTTTTTTATCAGAGTTTGCACTTACTTATCACTATGGACCTTTTTGGTCTATGTGTGGCTAATTTGCCGCCACTTAAACCTAAACCTTGCACTTACAATACGTAGTATTTATGTGTATTTCGGATGCCATGTCGTAAAAAATACTCCTAAAGTTGCATTTTGAATATATTTTGTATGGGAGGTAGGCGTGTCCGTTGACCGATTTTGCTCATTTTCAATCCCACGAGCTTACTTTGACGATGGAGGCAATGTACCAAATTTCATTGAATTATCTTGCTCAGTTTTCCCAAAAAATGTATTTCCACGCACACCTAGCTAGCCACCCACCCAGCCAGCCAAACGGACATGGCTATATCGACTCAGGAGGTGACGCTGATCAAGAATATATATACTTTTCTATATCTTCAACGCCTCCTTCTCTGCGTTACAAACTGAAGGACAAAGTGAATATACCCTGGGTGTAGGGTATAAAAGGGTCGTTTCTATATGATATACAATTGATTTTTTACAAATGGTACCCTCCAGCGGGCAAACGGTTAGCCGAAGAATAATGGTTTGTAAGCGTAACTATATCAAAACAGATTTCCTACATATATTTATGGGGGTCTATAGAATTTGTGTGTCCCTTGTATCTTCAGTTATAGCAAAACAGACTGTTTTTGAATCGAAAAATTTCAATTCCTTCCGGGATTTCCAGAGGACAAACTTTCAGGTACATAAAGTGAGCCAAACAAGAGTTACAAATATCGATGTTTTTGAGCTGGAAGTTACGAGCTATTTAGAGATTTTCAACAGTAGTTTCGAGTTGTTTGGGAAATCTTTAATTTTTCGGAAAATCGGAAAAATCTTATTCTACGGCTAATTTTATTTTTTTCAGCAAGACGAACCCACGGGAATAGTTGGAGACCATATCTTTTAACAAACGAATTTCGATCTAGTTTCGAGCTGATCGAAAAGTGTTTTCCGAAAAATCCGAAAAAACTTTTTTTTATGTGCCTTACTTTATTTTATCAGCCAGACGATTCCACAGGAATAATAAGCGATAAATAAATTCTTTCGATGGAGAAGTTTCGAGTTGATCCTGAGTGAAAAACGGTTTTTCAGAAAACTCGAAATTTTTCAACCAGACGAACAAATCGAAAGAATTGGCGACAAAATCTTTTGACAAATGAATTTCAAGCTAGTTTCGAGCTGATCTAAAGCGTAAATCGTTTTTCGGAAAAAACTAAACTTTCCTGAAAAATCCCAAAACCTCGGGAATAGTTGACGACAATATTTTTTGTCATAGTAATTTCGAGCTAGTTTTGAGCTGATTTTTAGTGCAAAACGTTTTCTGATAAAACCTAAACTTTATTTTTTCAGCCAGGCGAATCCACAAGAATAATTGGCGATAAATTCTTTTGATAGAGAAATTTCGAGCTGATCCCAAAAGAAAAGCAATTTGCAGAAAAATCAAAAAAAAATTTTTTTTTTTTCTTCAAAAAACCCACCTTCTTAGATAAGTATTTTGATGAAATCAAATTTATTTTCAAAAGACTTTTAATGTATTTTTTTAATATCGCTTAATGTTTCCTTTAATAAACCTGTCAAATAATACTTATTAAGACTACAGATTTTATTATGAGTTTTCGTTTTAATTACACTTTTAAATTCAATATTTTGCTTTAATATTTTCATACATAAATGTTAGCAAATTTCAATACTAATGAATTTAAATAAAAGAACAAAGTAAATACGAATAATTTAATCTTTTGAATATTCTTTAGATACCATGCTATACACTGTGTATGACTGTGTTTTCATACAAAACACTGGTACTATGATGGTACTAATACCTGCTACATGTGTTCTCGTACATCGTTCGTCACATATCACATTAACAATTTCATAATTCGTGAATTTTTAATTTGAAAATGAAATTTAAACTAATTTCAAAAATTAGTGTGAAAAAATGTACAGACAGACAGACACACGGCGGCTATTGATATGTGAGTCATTTATTTGAGTTCGTTGGCGTTTGGCCAAAATGTCTTGCACATACTCGTAGATACTGCATGATGGATTCTTTTGAGTTTGTTTTGATTTGGAAATAAATAAAAGTGTTATTCCATTTTTCAACAAAGATATGTTGATGTCAACTACTTAGTAAATTAATAATACGTGTATAACAAAGGTACTGTAATGAGGTATTGGATTTAAGTGATAAGAAACCTTTTGCCATGTGTCTATTGTAGACTAAGCTATAGGCGCAATGTAGAGCGAAAGAAATGTCATAAGTTGACATTTAGCCAATTAATTCAAAGAGAGATTATTTTTCGCGGAGCAATTAATGCGCACAAATATGTATCATTTGACCGATAAGATTTTTTTAACTTACTGCTATCAATTACACAATTTTAAATAAACTTTCTGCGAAAACATAGCTCAATACTTTCATTTGTAACAATATAACAGCAAATTGATTTCGTGAAAGCATACACCGCATGAAGAAGAAAGACCTTAAATCCTATCAAGCAGTTAAAAATCAATGAAATGTAAACTTTAACATGACAAATTCTACCGTTAAACATCTTCATGCTTAGCCACTGGCGCACTTTTTATACCCTACACCCAGGGTGTATTCACTTTGTCCTTCCGTTTGTAACGCGGAGAAGGAGGCGTGGCAGTTATGGAAAAGTATATATATTCTTGATCAGTGTCACCTCTTGAGTCGATATAGCCATGTCCGTCTGTCTGGCTGGCTGGGTGTCTTTCTGTGCGTGGAAATATTTTTCACGCGAAAACTAACCAAGATAATTCGATGAAATTTAGCATAGTTGCTTTGTCGTAAAAGCTTGCTTGTGGGATTGAAAATCGAAATCGGTCAAAATGCTAAAATGAAAGTGTTTTTTGAGATAATCGAACCAAATTTCACTCAGACACTAAGAACAGTTAGTGCAAGATCTGAACAAAAGCTATGAGAACTGGGTCGAGACATCTCCCATACAAGCAAAATTTTCAAAATACTGCAGTGTAGGGTATTTAATGTTTGGCCAGGCCAAAGGTAACACCCTTACTAGTTTTTGTTTCGCAAGTGTTCAGCTGCCATAAACGCTATCTTAAGACATTTTCTTTGCTTTATTGAAAAACGGTTTTCACTCAAAAGCAGGGCATTTTACGGAAAAATTGTATAAGGCATAAAATGCATAGAATCATCTAGGCATGTTTGTTTTGTTTTTTCAGTACCAATAGCTTAGAAGATATACTTAGGTAAAACCATTAATTTGCGCCCCTGCGGCTGATCTTCAGGAACCTTTGGGTATTCCAAAAACTATCAATTAAAGCTTGTTGATAGTGCGCAATAGATATTAGCCCCTTGTATACCTATCAAGCCTTCGGATGACGTTCGGAAACCTTTGGGTGACCATCGGAAAACTTTGAGTGTCCCAAAAAACTATCAGTCAAGGCTTGTTTACAGATCGCCATAGATGTTTCCAATCTAGTATACCTAGATATTCTTGATTTTAACTATGAAGCCTTCGGGTGGCTTTCAGAAATCTTCGGATATTCCAAAAAACTATCAATCAAAGCTTGTTGATGATCCGCAACAAATATTTTCTTCATAGCATACTTAATTATTCTTCGTTTTGACTATCAAGCCTTCGGATGACCTTCAAGAAACTTCGGGTGACCCAGAAAACTATCGATTAAAACTCGTTGATAGTCCGCCATAGATATTTTCCATCTAGTGTACTTGATATTCTTCGTTTTGACTATAAAAACTTTCGGGTGGTCTTCGGAATCCTTCGTGTATCCCATACTTGAGATGTACTCATTGCCAAATTTTCAGGTCAATCGACCGAATGTTTTCTGAGTGATAATGCTTTACACAAACACACAGCCATTTTCAAATACAGCCTTGGTCAAAAGTATAAGGCACCCCAATAATAATGCATGTTTTTAAAATTGAGAAATAAATAAATGCTTATCATAAATACGATGCCGGGTTCATTAAACATTACATAAAACAATAAGTGGCATTTTTTTAAGATCATAAAACAAATGGTGACCAATAACAAAAGGCTCGGTTTTTTCGGCTTTTTATTGGTCAATCTTTTTTAAATTTTTTTTCGGTACCCCAAGGAATAAAAAAGCTTTTATTTCTATATTAGTCAAAAATTTGACAACTAATCGATTTTACAACGCCAAAAATAAGCGATAAGAGTTTGAAAATCAATAGTAAAATGGCCAAAAGTGTAAAGCACCCCACAATTTGATTTCATACCCATTTTTCCAAAAAACATGTATGAAACCGTACCACTGTAAAGGTGTTTTATCAGGTCTCACCCGAAAACATTCAGATTTCAAGGCTTGTAAGAGTTTTTCATTTAAGTCTGTTTGAAAGGCCTCTATCATAGTTCTCATTGTCTTAGTATACTTCTTGATTTTTTCATCCACATACCAAAAAACGTAGTGTTACGGATATTCAAATCATTTATACAGGGCGTATTGCATAAGGCTACGAAGCTGTTGGGAGGTGATTGTGAAGTCCTAGACTAACCAAAAAATTGCACCTGGGGAGGGTCTAAAATGTACCCCTGAGAAGTTATAGGGTTAAAACTGATTTTCTGCCTTGTTTTACAAAAAAAAATGTTCTTGGGTCACCGTAGCGTTTCAGAAAAACTTTTTTTTAGAAAACTTTAGTTAATTATATGAGCTTTCTAAGAATGTATTTGGTTCATAGGGCTTACAAAAATTTCGCAAAGTTCTGGACTTTTAAAGTTGATATTTTCAATATTTAATTTGGCGGCCATTTTAGTATGAAAAATGTCGTATTAACATACCCATTTATATTTTTTTTTGATATTCTGGTTAAATTTCCTTTAATTCGGTAGTACATTTATTATACCAATTTTTTGATTTGAGGTCAGAAAAAATGCTATTATGGAGTATCTCACGCGTTACTCGCAGGCGTTGCGCTGCATATGAAGCCCAGTACGCGTTGCTCTTTATATAGCAAAGCCTTCAAACGGATTGTTCTTGAAAATTTTTTTTTTATTTCTGACCTCAAATTAAAATTGGTGTAGTTAATGAACTACCGAATCAAAGGAAATTTAATGAGAATTCCAAAAAAATAATAAAAAGACATGTTAATAGGACCTTTTTCATGCTAAAATGGCCGCCAAAGTCAAAAAATATGAAAAAAATTAAAAATATCCATGTCCTTTTAAATATTTAACTGAATATTTGCTGAAAATTATTAAATAAAGTTACTAACAACTTATGTATATTTTTTCCTTTTTTTATTTTCAGATTATTTTACCAAAGATTAAAATAACATATCATAATATAGCTACCTTTTTATTCGTCGAAATGTTGTATGTATAAAGAGAAATTTTATGAAAGTAATTTAAAAAATAAAATAAAAAATAAATTAAAATACATTCAAACGCGCTTTTCCCGCCATATCACTACAAAATGCTACAACATCCCGCCACCGATTTTTACGATTTGGCTGCCGCCAATGCCGCTGTATTGAGCTCACGACAAACACCACCCTACAGTCCGACAGGACTTTCCGGTTCCGGTTTAAATAATAACAATAATAGTACAAGCAATAATAATAATTTAGATATGTTGGGACATAATGGTACCACAGGCGGCGGCGGCGGTATTATCGGCAGTGTTGGCCACATTGGAAATGGCAGCAGCGGTGCCATTGGCGGTGGACGTGAATCATTGCCAAGTTTTGGATTTACACAGGAGCAAGTGGCGTGCGTCTGTGAGGTGAGAGAAGGGCAATTTGGCTTTTTTTTTTGAAGTGAAACTTTTTTGACTGCTTTTAGGTAACATTACACATTACATGTAACGAACGTTACATAGTTCTGTGTGTATGCGAGAGCGAGATGCAATGATAAGCAACGTTTATTTTTGTATTTTTTATCGCTTATTTGATATTTCTGTGCTATATGTTTGTATAAGCAAACTGTCTATATTTGTATGTATAGTATATGCAAACGCTTGGTTTAAGCTTTAGCTTAAGCGCTGTAATAAAATGTCCCATAATTCACGCAAGATTTGAATTAAATGAAAACACTTTTTTTCCAAACTGTATTTTCGTTTTTTGTATAAAAACGTAAAGCATAAAACATAAAGTAAGGTTGAGTATACAATGGTACATGACTGCCACAGTTTAACTGGCACATACGCACTCTTTTGCCGAAGTTTTCCATGACCATTTTGCATAAATGTAGCTGAATTTTATTGATGCAGCCTTGAATCTCCTCTTTCAATACATAACCTCAGGCTGTGAGCTATGAAACTGTTTTATTTCTTGGCTGGCAACAATTTACCGCATAATGGGTGACATAATAAAATCTTGCGTGAGTTATGGGACACTTTTTACTTCTTTTCTCGTCACTTTGCCAAAAAAGTTTCACAAAAAAATACTTTAAAAAAAAATATTTTTCTAAAAAACGCAAAAAAATTTCAACACATAGGTCCTACAACAAGCTGGTAATATTGAAAGACTGGGACGTTTTCTATGGTCATTGCCACAATGTGATAAATTGCAATTGAACGAGTCTGTGCTCAAAGCAAAGGCGGTCGTTGCATTCCATCGAGGACAATACAAAGAATTGTATCGTCTGCTAGAACATCATCAATTTTCACCGCACAATCATGCCAAATTGCAGGCATTATGGCTAAAAGGTAAGGACAAACAAACAATCACCATATTCAAATGCTAAAAATAACTTTATATTACCAAATATACCTATGTATATGAAAAAAAGTAGTAAAAAAAACTCCCTTTTTTTAAATAATGAAAAACATAAAAAATTTTTGTAGCGCATTATGTGGAAGCCGAAAAACTGCGCGGAAGACCTCTAGGTGCTGTTGGAAAATATCGTGTTCGCCGCAAATTTCCCCTGCCGCGCACAATTTGGGATGGTGAGGAGACGAGTTACTGTTTTAAGGTAAGTAAAGCGGCGCAGTTTTTCGTATTTGCTCCTGTTTTTTAGTGTGTTCTGTTGAGTTTTTCTGCAATTTGCAAGGGTAACAAAATTTATTTATTTTACTTGTTGTTGTTTTTGTTGCTGTTGCTTAATTGGCACAGCAGGAGGCAGTCAAAAGAAATCATAGAAATGTTGATTTGTAACATTGAAGCAGCCAGGGAAAAAACAAACGGATACTACTGTTTTGAGGAAGAACTTTTTATGTTCAATATTTCGCAGGATATGTGGGTCGTTGTTGAATATATGCAACTGCATGAACTCGTAGTAGTTTATAAAACAAATCAAAATGTGGGGAACTCAATCACTTTAAATTTTGTTTTTATAACATTGTGTGGTTTTTGGATTATTATTAGTTCCCAAAATTTTAAAAGGTTTCTTTTAGTTAGTTTAGTTTCTAAATAGTATGCAGGTTAGGTTAGGTTAGGGTGGCGGTAATAATGCCACACATAGACCACAAGGGTCCATAGTGATACCATGAACTCTCTTATTAACGTCAATTCATAAACTCTGGTCCTTTCAATATGGTGTTTATCCAAACTGAAGGATCCTGTCAGCACAGCGAACATTTTAATTTAACTTAGATGAATTTTTATGAGTTCCTTTGAGGAATTGAAAAATGGCTGACCAAAGCATTTTAGTCTGGTTCTTGCCAAAGCAGGGCAAAGACATAAAAGGTGTTCAATTGTTTCCTCTTCTGCAGGCTCGTGGCAGTTTCTGTACCAGTTGTTGGAGGCTATGTCCAGTCTAAAGGCATGATGAGCAGTTAGACAATGACCTGTTGTATCCTAAGTTTCCCTTTCGAGGGGAAACTCAAGTTGAGTTGTTTACCTGTAACTATAAATAAACGAGAGAATTATATCGATGTCTTATTTTTCTTCCCTGAACTACCTCAGAAGGTAACAAGTTCAAAAAAGCATTTTTATTTCGATGTTTCGTAGAAAAAAAATTATCTATATATGCACATTTCCGAAAATATTCTTCCCTTATATGACCCAGGTTTTCAGAATTTTTTTATTTTTTTTCTCATATTCTATAACCAAATGTGGTGGCATGTATTCCTAGATGTGTAAAATGAAATTCCCAATACGTCAACAAGAAAATTTCGACATGACACGGTGCTCTTAAACAGTCGATAGGTTTTTTGGCTATGTGGAGAAAATCTGTGAATGGGGTTTCATTTGTATTAGTTTCGTGGTCTGAAAAATGCAAACCCCGAAACCGTAGCTGATCATCCCCGCGAAATATCGCAAAAATACATATCCCATATAAAAAAAAAAAAAAATCGAAAAAAAAACGCAACAAACAAATATAAAAATAGTTATATTTAATGTATTTTGCAATGCTGAATCCGAATCCGGCCTTAAAATTGCTGTACCTTATACTGTTTTTGAGATATCTACGCCTAAACAAGGAAAAAAAGCCGATGCTATGTTTTATTGCTGTGTTTTGGAGCTATATAACAGGACGTATATCCGTAAATTCTGATGCAGAAATGGAAAGCTCTAATCAATCTTCGAAACCTAATTCAAATAATGTCGATATCTTTATTTTTCTCGGAGATATCCTAACCTAAAAAGTTAAAAAAGTGCAAAAAACGTGTTTTGTCAATATTTCAGTCTACGATATTTCGGAGAAAAATTAAACTATTGATATAATTTAAATGTGATTTTAAAGAAAAAGATTGGAGCTTTCAGATAATGTATCGAATTTTGCGTATGAATGTTCTATATTCTAGTTATATAGCTTAAAAATATAGCAAAAACGGTCTTTTTTCCTTGTTTAGGCTAAGATATCTCAAAAACCGTATGAGATATAGCAATTTTAAGGCCGGATTCAGATTCAGCATTGCAAGATACATTAAATATAACTATTTTTATATTTGTTTGTTGCGTTTTTTTTTCGATTTTTTTTTTTTTTTTATATGGGATATGTATTTTTGCGATATTTCGCGGGGATGATCAGCTACGATTTCGGGGTTTGCATTTTTCAGACCACTAAACTAATACAAATGAAATCTCATTCACAGATTTTCTCCACATAGCCAAAAAAAATATCGACTGTTTAAGAGCACCGTGATGAGGAGCTGTCGTTTTACCTGAAAATTTCGGGAAAATCGAGATTTGCAATAATATACGGGAGGTCACATATCTCAGAAGTAGTGGTTATGTTACAGGCACCTTTCCAAATATTCTCAAGTAAAATTCATAAAACTCGTTTGTGGGACACGGTGAGGGAATGGGTTAAAAAGTTTAAGTCGCTCAATACGGCCATATAACAGGTAATAAAATTCTGAAAAAATTCAAGCAAATTTCTTGATGAAAAATAAATCGACTTTGTTTATGATGTTGTTTTTAATTTAAGCCTCCCATGCCGAGTAAAAAAACGATTTTTGGTGATATGCGAAATTTCGCATTTTTCGTTTTTAACTCGGTAAAAAAGCGTGACGGCGCTTTACATTTGTGCCAAATTTCAAGTCGTTGCGTCAAACAGTTTCTGAGATATGTTAAATTTTTGCTTCTTATAGACGTGGCACAGCCTATTTTTCAAGAACCTAGAACCTTTCCCAGATCTAAACTAATATATTTTGAAGTAGTCGAGTGGTATTCGAATCCATAAAAAAAGAAAGAAAAGACTATTGCTTGCATTCTAAACTGCCGTAGAAAGTTATAGGGCTGAAAATCACCTTGTCTTGTTATATCGTTCGTCGCAAAGATAAAATTTCTTAAATTTATGAAAGTGGTTGGTTGTATGCAGATCATATTTAGCCGGATAGATGCCATAAGAAGGTGGTAATTAGTGATGAGCAAACCGAAACCAAAACCAAGACAATATCAGTCTTGTTAATGAATATTGAAGCTTGGTCTTGGTTTCGAAATTGGGTCTTGGTAAAAGGCATTAAGCCTTGGTCTTGGTCTAGCTCTTGAAAAACCTTGTAAGGAGTGTTGAGTATGCACAGCCTTTGAACATTGTTTTTTCAAAGCAGTTGAGTTTTTAAGATACCAAATTCCATATTGAGAGATGATTTTATGTTCGAAAGAAGCGTGACATCCCTGTTAACTATAAACTACTTAAACCAAATAGTATAGTCGTTGCCGTGATGATCATCGTGACCAAGATCAAGATTCAAGACCATGACTAATTTGGCTCATCACTTGTTATAATTCCGAAACAGCCCTTGCGACAGCCTTTTGATGAAGAAATAATTATGTGGTCTTTCATCGAGAAAATTTTGTCCTCAGTTTCTGGGTCTGGGAATGAAATTTCGATATTGTTTTTAGAAAACTTTTTGTATTTTAAATTAAAAAAAAAATTACTTTTGGTAAAAATGCGAAACCAAGAAAAAAAGGAAAAATTTCGAATTCTTGTATATGTATTTTTACCCTTTTGCCTATAACTTTTTAAGGGCCAGAGATAGATAAAGACATAGGTGAATACAAAAAACATTAGATAAAGTTTCCTTTAAAACGTTTTATTAAAAAATTTAAATATGGCTACTCGAACATGGACTACGCTGACGACATCTGCCTCTTATCGTCCAAACATTCAGATATGCAAAGCAAAATTGAAGACCTTGTCTTGGAATCACAAAAGGCCGGCCTAAAAATCAACGTATCCAAGACTAAAAGCATGAAGCTAAACGCAAGCAATGACATGACGTTTAAAGCTGGCAGTGATGACATCGGAAACGTCGATAGCTTCACGTATCTAGGCAGCATTATCTCCATGGATGGTGGAGCAAAAGAGGATATCAACTCAAGAATAGCAAAAGCAAAAGGCGCGTTTGCTCAACTGAACAAAATATGGTCTTCATCCGTTATATCCACCAAAACGAGAGTGCGCATTTTTGATTCGAATGTGAAATCGGTTTTGTTATATGGGTGCGAAACATGGCTTGTTACTGAACAACTAACAAACAAGCTGCAAGTATTCGTCAACAAATGCTTAAGGCGTATATTAAAGGTTTGGTGGCCTCGCACTATATCAAATGCCGAGCTACATCAAAAATGCAAACAGAAGGCTATAGCAAACGAGATCAAGCTGCGCAAATGGGGATGGATTGGTCACACTCTCCGGAAACCACACAGCGAAGTTTGTCGCCAGGCCCTTGAGTGGAATCCACAAGGCAGTAGAGGACGTGGTAGACCCAAAACCAACTGGAAAAGGTCGTTGGAAAAGGAAATCCAAGAATCGGGAAAATCGTGGCAAGAGATCAAAGTCATCGCAAGGGATCGTGACAAATGGAGAGATTTCATATTGGCCCTATGCTCCTCCTAGGAGTTAAAGGAGAATACATACATACTCGAACATGGAAATTTTGTTTATGCGGTCAGAAAAACTTTTTTAACTCAAAACCAAGGAGTCTTACGAAAAAGTATATGAGGTGATCCAAAAAGTATGAGTGACTATTTTCTGAATTTTTGGGGACATTTTATAATTTTCCACAAAATTGGTAAAAAAAAAAAATTAAAAAGTTCCCAAAAATTTTGAAAAAAATGCACCCGTATTTCTTGAACAATTCTAAGCATTTTTTGCCTTAAACACTTTTTTCGTTAGATGCCTTGATTTTCAGTAAAAACCGTTTTTCCAAGCTTTTTTTTTAATAAACTTTTTCACTTTCGGTTTCTTGGCGAAGTATTCGAAAACTTAATTTATTTTTTTATAATTAAGGTTAGTATTTTTCTCATTTAAGGTTGGTAAAATTAAATATTTTTCTTTTATTCTAAAGGAAAAATCTCGATCGGTATTAAGAGACTGGTACGCACATAATCCATATCCATCGCCACGTGAAAAGCGTGAACTCGCAGAGGCTACAGGACTGACAACGACGCAGGTGAGTTGTGAATTTAAGCTTATACAATATATCAACTTATATATTTATATGTATATGTATCATATTACTTACTGATAAGAATTTTAAACTAAGACACAAGCCAATTGATACTAAAAATATCATATCTATATCTGCTTTTCTGTTCATTTACAGGTTTCCAATTGGTTTAAAAATCGCAGACAACGAGATCGTGCTGCTGAACACAAAGAGTAAGTTTTATTTTGTTCAACACGAAAGAACACTTAATGGCACCTATTACTCTCCCCATTCGAGTGAATGTTATATTTTGAAGAAAATGTCAACGTAACGTAACAATTAATTAACATTCATTAATCTTCTTTATACGCGCCACACTTTGAATTCTTGAGTTTCTTCAAAACATCAAGTATTTTTCTTAAAAATAAATTTTTTCGTACGCGTTTTTTAAACGCACTCGGAAATTACGCATCGTTGCATGTAAACAATATACTACTTATATGTAGTAGGTATATACATGAGTTTTAAGAAAGCAGAATGTTCATATTTTCGAATATGTCCAAATGACATTACTTTTTCAACAAGGTGAAATTTAGTCACAATATCGTTATTTTCAATTCACAAAAGTGATGATATTTCGGAATATTCAGAAATTTCTCATTAAATATAAATACAATTAATAACAATTAGTGTCAAGGTTAAAACAATTCTTGAAAACATGGATACGGCGATCTTGAAAAATATACTTGAATATATTTTGATAATTTTATTTTTTTTTTTTTACTTAAACAATAATTTTCATGTAAAATAAGAAGATCAATCCAGCTTTTGTCTTTATACATTACATTCAGTTTGGCCAGGATATCATTCTCATCTGGGAATGATGTTGGTCATAAATATAAAGGAAATGAAAAGGTGAACAATTTGGCTTGCCTCGAAACTCCTCACTACGTGTCCGTTACCAGATCACCTTATTAACAGAGAACATATTTACTGACACCGCTCGAGTCACATCAGTTTTCACATAGAACTGGTGCTTTTATAGAATTCTCTGTGAATGCACAGCCTCGGTAAACAGAAGGAATAGATTTCGAGGATAATACTTTCTGGACATACTCTCTCTGTTTGCTCGATGGTAATTAGTTCAAAGAATATCAGAAAATATTTACGTTCGAGGAAATGTTTTTAAGGATTCAAGTTCACAAAAATCAATTTTTTGTTTTGAAAACTTTAAGTTTTTAACTAAAACCACTGAATTTGCAGTACTGATTGATACCAGCATTTTTGTTTTGTTTTAAACTTTTTTTGGGCCATTCAAGAGATGTACGAGTATTAGAGGCAGAAAGTAAAAACTGCTTAAGTCGACTTAAGCAAAATAGGTTTGAGCTCACTTTTCAATAGTACTGTGTAAAATCACTTTTTCATTTTTGGGCGCTATTAAGATCTAAATAAGTATTAACAAAACGCTCCAAAACGTTTATACAATTGCACTCAGAACAAATGGAAAAGGGAACTCAAACCCATTTTGCTTAAGTCGACTTAAGCAGTTTTTCTTCCTGCCATAGATATATTTTTTTTTTTTAATTTATAAACAAAAAAATTTTTTTTTTAAATACTCATTATTCCACCACAAAACAAACTTTTATAAAAAAAATCATCCCTATAGGACCGGCGGAGACAATTGTCTCAATAATCCCATCTGTGGTCTAGAATTTTTGAAAGTAATCCACGGTGGACTTTACCTAAAACTAGAATAAATGCACTTAAACTATCAGTTGTATCAAAAATGGTCCAAATGTAATGCAAAGTCGGACAATTGTATCAAAAATTGTCCAAATGTAATGCATAATCCATCATTAGTACCAAAAGTGGTCCAATTGTGTATCAATTGTTTCAGTGAAATTATGAAGTTACTGACTATGTACTTTATGTTTGGCAATTCGTCGATTGTGAAGAAGAGCAAACGATAGTGTATCGGTCTAATGACTTGCGCTGCTTGGAGTGACCCAGGTTCAAATCCTCCACTTGGTGATTTTCAATTCCAATTAATAAAATTTCTATTAATTTGTACTTGTAATTTGTCTGAAGGATCTTCGGAGCGGAAAATGAAACATGTGTCCAACGTAGGTATAAAATATGTAATAAAAAATTAATAACAAAAATTTTCATCCGCACTGAGATTTGAACCTAGAACACAATGCTCAGAAATACATAATAAAATTTTTTGATGTTTTTGTGTAAAATTTGTTTAAACACAATTTGTTTGAAATTTATAATAGTACAGTCATTTGGTAGTTTTGCCTGGAAAGTTTTGCGGGATTTTTACAAATGGGCTATTTTATAGATTTCGATGTGCTCTTTCAGAATTTCAACTTTGCTACCTCGAATCGTGTTCGCTCTCGCCGCCATATTGGAAAAATGGCGTCCAAAATCAGTGTTTTACAAATACCTCTTTAACTGTTGCATTTAGAGAAAAATATTGTGGCGCAATATTGTAGCTTATAAAATAGTCTTCAAATTGTTTTCGTCCGACTTATAACTCTGGAGATATTCTAATTCAAAATTCGAAAAAAATTAGTAAATTTTGCATGCCGCTTTTGAGTAGGCACAGTGATGTGTTGAGCTTAAAATAACGATAATTCATGAACGGTGAGTCACACGTTCAAAGTAAAAATATTTATTTATAGCGAATTACTTGCACTACAATCTACATGTATTTTTTTTTCATATGACTTATAGTTTAGGAGATATTTTTCAACAATCCTAAAATTTAAAAAAAAACGTTTTTTTAAAATAGCTCCAAATCGGTTCTTCTTAGAAAAAAAATTGTTCATGCATTTTGTAGAATGTTCAATTCCCTGTAAGGGTCTTTTCGAGCTGTTTTTTTGTCCGACTTACCGTTCGTGAGATATAGCGCCTTGAAAATCACTCAAAATTGAACATTGTACTATGCGCCCTACTTTGTTCAATTTTGAATGATTTTCAAGTCACGATATCTTATGAAGGGTAAGTCTGCCGAAAAAACAGTTTGAAGAGATCGTTAAAGGGAATTGAACGTTCTACAAAATGCATCAACAATTTTTTTTTCTACGACGAACCGTTTTGGAGCTATTTTGAAAAAACGGTTTTTTCCTAAATTTCAGGTTTGCTAAAAAAATATCTCCTTAACTATAGGTCATACGAAAAAAAAACAATGTGTAGCTTATAGTGCAATTGATTCCCTATAAATAAATATTTTTAATTTAAACGGGCGACTCATCGTTCATGAGTTATCGTAATATTAAGCTCAACACATCACTGTGCCTCTCATAAGCTGCATGCACAAAGTCGGACGAAAACAATTTGAAGACCATTTTTATAAAAAATTTTATAAGCTACAATATTGCGCCAGAATATTTTTCTCTAAATGTAGCCGTTAAAGAGATATTTGTAAAAAACTGATTTTGGACGCCATTTTTCCAATATGGCGGCGCGAGCGAACACGATTCGAAGAAGCAAAGTTGAAATTCTGAAAGAGCACATCGAAATCTATAAAATAACTCATTTGCAAAAATTCCGCAAAACTTTCTAGGTAACATCATTTTATCCTCCCAAATGATTGTACTATAAATAAAATAAAAAAAATTTGACTTTTTCTGGTCCGAATGAAATGCATAAGGAGACAATTGGTCACGTCCAATGACAAACAATACAAAACAATAACAGAATACAATACAAAAATAGAAATTTATATGTGATGGGACCAGAATTTGGACTACTCAGTCGCCCCAAGGAGTAGTTTATAAACTAGTTTCGGAATAGTCCATGGCCCTACATAGATATTAAAAAATATTTTGGAAATACAACTATAAAATTTTCAAGTTTCAAAACAAAATTCCTTTTTTAATATTGATTATACTCTTAGATTTTTTTAAAAATTTTTTGTAGAGATCTTTAATAAAGTCGTCAAATTTTAAGGCTCGTTTGAAAATGAACAGACCATGGTATCTATTTTTTTTTTTTTTTCAAGTTTTTAATTTAAAAAAAGTGCGAGGAAATGAACGAAAATATCTAGTCACCGTCAGAGGGAAGCAATGCTTCCCAACACCCATTATTTTTCCTCTCCAACATACTAAACCCTTTTTTTCAACTATTAAGAGGGCTTCCCAAAAAACTTAGAGGAAAATATCAAAAAAATTTCTCCCTGGAACGACCTGATAAAAAAAATTCTAAAAAAATCATGGCGTCTAGTCTCAACTAGTACTATATGATAATATTGTTTCAAAAGCAACCAAAACACAATAGTGTATAGTTTGGCATGGAAATGCCCCATATAGACTTCGATTAAGCAGAAAAGAAAGAAAGAAAAAAAAAAACAGATTAATCATCCGCAAGATATCAAATTACACTTTTGTCTGATTTCTGCTTCACTTATTATCACATTTTGTTTTCATTCAGATTTTCTTCGTTTTCATTTTCATTCAGTTAAATAACATAATTTTTACCTTAAACCTTAAAAAAAAATTTCATATAAAAATTTTGCACATTAAATGGAAACAAGGACGTTCCACTCTTGTGGAAACCTTAAAAAAGCAACTTATGTCAATTTCGATTAATAACAAATGAAAGAATGAGCATTTCCTTGGTGTGTGGCCGGTGATTTTCATTTTAAAGATGCACAAATTTTGCTTTTAAACGCGAGAGTTTTGTATGAAAGGATGGAGCTTCTCTATTCTATTGCTTTTGGGTAGAAAAGATCAAGAGTGAACAACAAAAATTTAAACAGGTAGAATTAATAAGAAAAAGGTTTAACGATAGAGAATCACCCTATATATTATGGTTAAGTAAAGATCGCTTAGTATAATATCAGATTAGACATGACATCAATTATGTGTTTTAATATAAAACTAATGTATAGGTCCGTTGCCTTGAATTTGAATTTTTATAGTTTTAAAATAATAAATTTTTCATATTGAAAATATGTTTGAAATTCCTCCGGCATACGCAAGTATACATACATCTATACTATTTAAAATCGATCATTAAAAATAAACCAAAATAATGACCATATGTCTGTCAATATCAAGTCAGACCACTTAGTATCCTTTCACTAAAACAAACGTTCGTTTAATTTCGCTTTTAATTTCCCTATTTAAATATTTGCTTAAAAGGCGCTATGGTCCAAAGATCATCATCAGCAACAGCCATAGAGAAATGAATGACAAAAGTAAAGAATCAACAAAAAAAAAGGACATTTCAATAATGAAGAATATGTATATTTATGAAACGCTTATCTATGGCGGTAGATCTTAATGAAACGAAAAAAAAAACCAAACTGATGCATACAAATATTTATTTTGACGGAAATGCAGATGTTTCAACATTTGACGGATGTTCATAAAGATCGAAATGATGATGAAGACGTTATAGTTAGTGTAGGACTTTTGTTGGGTGTATTGAAAAGTTGTCTGGCTAGGGTTGTAACACTCTTGAAGTTGGTAGGAAATTTCAAATCATCATTCATAAAAGAAAGCAAAAATTCTACGTATTTAAATCGAAAATTAATTTTTGTGTTTTATGTAAGGGAATAGTGTCGGGTGTGGACACCATTCTGTTTTCGACTCATAAGTTCTGACCAAATGTATATTATGTAGACATATAAATGGCATCATGCTTGTTGCCCTAAAACCAGAATTGATTGTCTTCGGCGGCAATGCCAGACGAATTGTTTTAAAGACCAAGCATGATTTTTTTGTACCAATCCATTTTCGCCATCTGCTCCTCGGTCCACTTGTCTGGAAACTTAATACTGAGATTTTTTACAAAGTGTTATGCCACCTTACCACCCACACTTAATGAAAACAACTTTTTTTCTGCGATATCTTTAAAGGGCCTATTGGTTCTTTCCTTTCCACTCAAGATAGCGTAACAGGTCATTCAATAAGTCCGTAGGATAAGTAAGAAAAAAACAAAATTTTGATAAAACTCGATTTTATTATTCAACATAGTTGCCTTCGAGGGCGATACAACGAGTATAGCGATTTTCCAACTTTTCGATACCACTTTTATATTACGATTTCTCTTTTTCGTCAAAATAGGCCTCAGCTGACTGTCTTTTGGATTCTGGTGTGTAAAAGTGAAGCCATGTTTCATTGTTTCATCGATTATCACATATCGACGATAGAATTCGATTTTATTGCGGTTTAACAGTGCCAAACACTCCTCTGAAGCATCAATTCGTTTTTGTTTTGGTCGACTGTGAGCTCACGCGGCCGCCACTTTGCACAGAGCTTTTGCATACCCAAATGTTCGTGTAAAATAGTAAAAACACTACCATTTGATAACTTTCAAATGTCAGCTAGCTCGAGCTTCTTCAATTTGCAATCGTTCATAACCAATTTGTGGATTTTTTTTTATGTTTTCTGGAATAACAGCCTAATTTGGGAGTCCACAGCGCTCTGCATCATTTGTGCTGGTACGACCATGTTTAAATTTAGCAATCCATTTGTATCGATGGAGTCAAGTTCGGATAATATTTATCAAGACATTGTTTGGTTTCCACTGTATTTTTTTCATCAAAAAGCAATGCTTTATCTCTGCTGTACATGCAGTAGCTATTATTACAAAACTCTGTAAAAAGGAGTATACTGCGTTCACCAAGCACCCTTCAAAAACTGGACGAAATTGAACAAAGGGGCGCTGCACCCCCCATACAACAAAACACCTCAATAGCTATTCCTCAGAAATTGTAGCAGATTTTGTTACAAAACTTTGTATACAAGAGTATACTATGATCACCAAACGCCGCACAGAAAATGGGGAAAATTTAACAAGGGGACGTTGCACCCCCTTTGCAAAAAAACACTTCATTTGCTATATCTTTACACTTGTAGCAGTTACCATTACAAAACTTTGTATACAGGAGAATACTACGTTCATTAAACGTATTGCAAAAATTAGAGGAATTTCACCAAGGGGGCGTTGCACCCCCCATACAAAATAATATATCAATTGCTATATCTTTGCACCTCTGGAGTTATTACTACAAAACTTTATATTGAGAACGTGTATTTTATTTACAAAATACTATACGAATAGACAAGGGGTTAAAATATGAGGGCTTTGCACCCCTACTTAAAAATACTTAAAATACTCTATTTATGTACCTTCATTATTATAAAATTTGGTACATGGATGTACGGGAAAAAATTAAAAGAGGGGACGCTGCAACCCCCCATACAAAAAAACATTCGCAATATTTTACCTTTGCACCTAGTGTAGATATTATTATAAAATCTGGTACAATTTTATTAGTATGGCGAAAATTTTTTGCGAGAAAGTGCGAGGATTTGAACATCATCTGTCGTCAACAAAAAACTACATATTTTTTTAAAATGTCCATCTCTACCCAGTGCGGGGCGATGCTTATAGTCTTTTAGTCCAATATAAAACAAAAATATAAATTTCGAAAGCAGTTAATTGCAATTCTGTTTAAATTGTTTGTGGCAACTCTATGTAAGATTAATATAAGCAATATATATTTTTGGAAAGCTTATACATCGAGTCAATTTTGGTTTTTTTTTTTCTTAATTTTATTTCATGGAAAAATTACCACAAAGTTTACTGAGGTTGAAGCGCTTTCCAGAATAAAAATTTTTTAATTTCTGTTTCTGGATCTCCGGTATCTTCTGATGGATTCATGTTTCATCTACAGTAACGAAACGACACAAAAATTCGTTCGGATTACGTCTAACTCTCCTTAAAAGTAGTCACACGGTTGCGTTTATGGTCGAGTGCGGCACCAATCGTGCAGATAGCTTTAGCATGTCCAAATATCCATTGCCATATTTTTAAAACCACTCTTGTTTGAAACATTAATGTATAATGTTGAAACTATCAAGTTTGTTATACGTTCACTCTTGTTCGAATTTGCTCAGTTTTTTGCCAGGCCTGGCTAATACCATTTCTACCATTTGTACGAAATTTGATTGGATTATCTCAAATAGCACTCTTACTGACTTAAAAAAAAAAGTGGTTCATTTGAGGGGTGTCACGTCCTCTTGTCCGAATTCGCTCATTTTTTTACCCCAGCTCTAATAGCACTCTAGGTATCGAGTTTTAAAGATTTCGTTTATATAAGAGGTGCCACGTCCTATTTGTTCAAATTTGGGCAGATTTTGTTTAAAGCTGCTCCGTTTATTTGATGCCACATATGAGAGCTTCTGAATATTTGATCAAAAATTTTTTTTTTTTTTTTAAGTGAGGATGCAACTTTACGCTTCCAAGTATGGACTTTCTAAATCTTTTAAACATTTTAACCTATTCCTTTGCAGTTCTGAGTTATCCTATATTTTTTTGCCAAGTCATAAACTTTAAATGCGATTTCCAAAATTTTTAAAAATTTTCTTATTATATACGGCAAGACAATAATCAGACGACGAAATGTTGACTTCAATTTTGTACAAAATTTTTGCTTTGATAAACCATATGAAGCGAACGTTAATTCTCTGCACAGCTCTGTTGTATCCACTTTCCCTAACTCTCTTCAGTATTATTAATCTTTAGCATGTGTTTTGCTGACGAACGTACAAACTCCAAGGATTTTTATTGCCAACAGGCGCATTTTCGAAGTGTTAAAATGCGGATGTTTATAATTTTTTGTTAAAGTCTCTCTTGGGATGTTTATTTTTTCAACATATGGAAAGATAATAGAATGTTTAACTTAAATGCTGGAATATAGTCAGTCAGTGAGTAAATTCAAGTGGCAAAAATTGTAGAGTTAATAAAATAAAGGAAGACATAAACATAACTCGATTATCAGTTTCAGTCATGGCAAGAAGGAGTATGATAAGTTATTTTTAAAGTTGACATAAAATTAACTTGAAGTGAGAAATGTAATTTATAATCAGCTTGTCAAAATTAACTTTAGCAATAATCTCAATTCTTTTGATAAAATCATGTTTATGCTAGAAATCATCATCAATATCTAATTCCAATGTAAGACAATCAATATCATCAACATTATCATGATCATGATCATGATTTTTGTATAAGTAGGTATTCTTTATAACAGACCATAACTTTAAATTGGTGTTAAACTTGTCACCAAAGCAACAAAAATAACAAAAACAACAAAAAGAAAAGGATCAGCCCTAATCTTACGTTTAACATTTAAGCGCACGCTAAACAATTTGTAACGATCTTGCAAGAATGTTGTTGATATTTTTACAAAAAAAAAAATGATAAAAAATACCCTACTCGGAATCTAAAGATCGTCGTCGTATGTTTAAACATATGAGGCAATAAGTGGCGGGAGGGGGAATAATGGAAATAACAAAATGAGCAGACCAGAAGAAACATTCTTGCCAGCCAGACAAATTTTCAACCAGACAAACAGTCGCATTCGTCGCTTAAATAACAAGCTAAACTATCGTGGACAGACAAATTTTAATCCAGAATTCAGATGCTATGTGGAAATGAAACACATTGCCCCTGTTTGTGTTAATAACTTGGAAATAAGTAAATATCGATATATTGTACACTTATGTATCACGGCTCGTTTTAACTTCGTTATATCTCGATGTCGGCAGACTCCAGATTTTTTGATGCAAAGTTATTCAAATATGTACAGTTATTGAAATACGTATTTCAGTGAAGATATTCAGTTATGAAGATCAGCAACATTATGTGTTCGGATTGAATTTTTCTACATTTATCGACTTTTCAACCTTTTTGAGACATTTGCTTTTTGATTTTTCAACATTTTTTGACTTTTGAGCTTATTCAACTTATCTCAAATTTTTCGAGTTTTAAAATTTTTTCGATATTTCTTAACACTTTGATTTTTCAACTGTTATTTCAAAAAAATTTCGATTTTTCAGGATTTACGATGGTTTTTAAAGCTTTTTTCTTTTGAATTTCAACTTTTCTTGACTTTTGGATCATTTTCAACATTTCTCGTATATTTCTTTTTTTCGACATTCTTCGATATGTACATATTTCAATATTTTTAGAGCTTTCATCATTTCTTGATAATTTTCAATAAATATACTTCAACATTTCTCAAATTTTTAAAAATTTTTCGATATTTCAATATTTTTTAAATTTTTTTATACCCCACACCCAGGGTATATTCACTTTGTCCTTCCATTTGTAACGCATAGAAGGAGGCGTGGCAGTTATAGAAAAGTATATATATTCTTTATCAGCGTCACCTCCTGAGTCGATATATGAAGCTATGTCTGTCTGGCAGGCTGCCTGGCTGTGTGTGGAAATACATTTTTTGGTAAAACTGAGCAAGATAATTCAATGAAATTTGATACACTACCTTCGTCGTCAAAGTTAGCTCGAGGGATTGAAAATGAGCGAAATCGGTCAACGGACACGCCTACCGCCCATACAAAAAATATATTCAAAATGCAATTTTAGGAGTATTTTTCACGGCAATGCAACCAAAATAAGCATAAATACTGAGAAATGCATGCGCAAGCTCTGAGAGCAAATTTGAACAAGAGGGCGTGGCACCTCCCATATAAGCAAAAGCTTCAAAACGCTATACTGAAAGCGTTTTATGATATATTCAAACCAAATTCGACTCCGACACTAAGAATCATAAATAAAAGCTCTCAACAAAAATTGGGTGAAATCGGACCAGGGGGCGTGGCACCTCCCATATGCGCAAAAGTTTCAAAATGCTATACTGAAAGAGTTTTTTGAGATAATCCAACCAAACTTCACTCAAATACTAAAGACTAAAAATGCTAAACTAAAACTAGAAGAACTCGGAAAAGAGGGTGTGGCACCTCCTATATAAGCAAAAGGTTCAAAACGCTGTACTGAAAACGTTTTTCACTCAGACACTAAAAACTATAAATGCAAGCTCTAAACAAAAACTGGGTGAACTTGGACACGAAGGCGTAGCACCTCCCATATGGGCAAAATTTTTAAAATACTGCAGTGTAGGGTATTTAATATTTGGCCAGGCCAAATTTTACACCCTTACTAGTTTTCTTTCAATTTTCATCATTTCGAGAATTCCTGACCATTTTCAACATATGTATCTCAACATTTCTAGAATATTTAATTTTTTTTTTTTTTTTTTTTTGATTTTTCAGGATTTTTTAATGTTTTTAAAATTTTTTTCTTTTAATATTCGACTTTTCTTGACTTCTTGATCATTTTCAACATGTCTCAACATTTCTCGTATACAGTCGACGTCCAGTAATACGAATGCTCCGTATTACGAATGTCCAATGATACGAATGCAATATTTCTTCCACACGTGATTCTATAATACGAACAGCGGTAAATTTTACGGTTCGATAATACGAATGAGATTTTTTTCTTAGTAGGCTTTGCTCTTTTGCTAAGCATTAAATGCTTAGAATGCATAAAAGAATACGTGGGAAATTTTTCAGAATTTTTAGAACGTTTTGAAATGCCTTTATTTATTATGTTTGGAGAAAAATTGTTGAAAAATTATGAAACGTTTCGAAAAATCTGAAAAAAAAAAGTTTGAGTTTCTGAAAAGAAGTCTTTCTAAGAAATTTACAAAAATCACCAAAATCAATTTTGCGACCCTGTTTTTTGACAAGAAATACCAGAGCAAAATCCTCGCGAATCGCGCATCGGTAAAAGAACAATGCCAAATTTTAGCCAAATCGGTCACATCATGCTTTTTTATCTGGTACAATTGGCGTGTTTTACTTTAAATTTCTTCTTTTAGTGGCAAAACTCATTAAGTATTTTTTTTTTTGGAAATTGAGCTTAACAGTGTAGTATGTTTAGCTCAGTTTCCATATTTTATCCATCAAAATTTTTTTTAGTTTTTATCAAAATATGGAGGATATTCCTTAAAACGTGTAAATGCCTCAAAAATCACGTAAACTCGTAATTGTTGTCAAAATTAATACGAACTTTGTCAGTTTTACGAGCTTTCGAGGCTATTACACGTTTTAAGAAATACCCTAATTGTGTTTTCCTTTTCCGTACCATATTACTCAGAAAAAAAATTCATAAATTTCCTATTTTTCATAAAATTTTTTCGTAAACTGATGTTTTTCTCTCAAAACAAATATTCGAGTTAATGAGTTTTATCTCTAAACCGAAGATATGTCTCAATATAAAAGAAAAAAGGACCAAAATTTCGTTGCGATAATACGAATTTTTCGATTTTACGAATGGGCCTGACATTATATAATTCGTATTATTGGACGTCGACTGTATTTAGTTTTTTTCCATATTTTTCGATATGTTTTAATACTTTGCGAATCATTTCTTGACTTCTTGAACACTTTCAATGTATGTGTATGTCTCAGCATTTCTCGAATTTTTCAAAATTTTTTGGATTTTCCGATATTTTTCAAAAATTTTTTTTAATTTTCAACCTTTCTTGACTTCTTGATCATTTTCAACATATCTCAACATTTCTCATATATTCCTTTTTTTCGACATTTTTCTAAATACATATTTCAATATTTTCTGAATTTTAATAATTTCTTGGACTCTTGATCATTAAATCAATAAATGTATATCAACATTCTTCGAATTTTTAAAAAATTTTCAATTTTTCAGGATTTTTCGATATTCTTTAAAGTTTTTTCTTTTAATGATCAACTTTTTTTGACTTCTTGATCATACTGAACATATCTCAATATTTTTCGTATATTTCTATATTTTTTGAGATTTTTCGAATTTTCAACTTTTATTGATTCCTTGACACGGTGCTCTTGAACAGTCGATAGGTTTTTTGAATATGTGGAGAAAATCTGTGAATGGGGTTTCATTTGTATTAGTTTAGTGGTCTGAAAAATGCAAACCCCGAAATCGTAGCTGATCATCCCCGCGAAATATCGCAAAACTACATATCCCATATAAAATAAAAAAATTTCAATAAAAAAAAACGCAACAAACAAATATAAAAATAGTTATTTTTAATATATTTTACAATGTTGAATCCAAATCCGGCCTTAGAATTGCTGTATCTCATACCGTTTTTGAGATATCTTAGCCTAAAAAAGGAAAAAAAAGCCGATGCTATGTTTTATTGCTGTGTTTTGGAGCTATATAACAGGACGTATATCCGTAAATTCTGATGCAGAAATGAAAAGCTCTAATCAATCTTCGAAACCTAATTCAAATAATGTCAATATCTTTATTTTTCTCGGAGATATCCTAACCTAAAAAGTTAAAAAAGTGCAAAAAACGTGTTTTGTCATTATTTCAGTCTACGATATTTTGGAGAAAAGTTAAGCTATTGATGTAATTTAAATGCGATTTTAGGCAATTTAAATGCGATTTTAAAGAAAAAGATTGGATCTTTCAGATAATGTATCAAATTTTGCGTATATATGTTCTATATTATAGTTATATAGCTTCAAAATATAGCAAAAACGGTCTTTTTTCTTTGTTTATGCTAAGATATCTCAAAAACTGTATGAGATATAGCAATTTTAAGGTCGGATTCAGATTCAGCATTGCAAAATACATTAATTATAACTATTTTTATATTTGTTTGTTGCATTTTTTTTCTGAATTTTTTTTTATTTTATATGGGATATGTATTTTTGCGATATTTCGCGGGGATGATCATCTACGCTTTCGGGGTTTGCATTTTTCAGATCACTAAACTAATACAAATGAAACCCCATTTACAGATTTTCTCCACATATTCAAAAAACCTATCGACTGTTCAAGAGCACCGTGTTGACCATACTCAACAATCTCAACATTTCTGAAATTTTTCAAAATTTTTGATTTTTCGATATTTTTTATAATTTTCAACTTTTCTTGATTTCTTGATCATGCTGAACATATCTCAATATTTCACGTATTTTCCTATATTTTTCGATATTTCTTTAACTTTTTAAATTCTCAAGAGAAAGTTATCTCAACATTTCTCGAATGTTCAATAAATTTTTGGATTGCTCAGGATTTTTCTATATTTTCGAAAGACTTAACTCACTTTACAACTTTTCTTGACTCGTGGCCATTTCCAATTCGTATTTTCGACATTTTTCGATTTTTCTGTTACCCTTCGAGTATTTAACGTTTCCAGAATTTTTGACCATTTTCATTTAATCTCTATATTTCTAGTATTTTCAAAGAATTTTCCTTTTTTTTTAAATTGCAAAATATGTAGATCTAATAACACAGTGCAACACGTTTCTGAAGGTATATGATACCTGGTGTAAACCATGTGTAAACGATCAAGAAATTTGTTCATGGAATCCGATTTAACTATAAATTGGCATAAGCAATAGTTGCAAAGTGAAAAAAATTACTACCAAATATTTTTTCAAAATTTAAAAAAATGGCGGAGATATGGGACTTTGAAATTTATAGGTTAGTTTTTTTTTTTTGAGAAGCTATAACTTTAGTTGCATTTATCCAATTCTTAATTTTATGGTGTTAAACGATTTGTCTTGAAACAGGCTTTAAAATAAAAACTAGCAAAAATAATACTTTTCTTTTAATATAGTTTACACTGAAAAAAAAAAAAATTAAATTGAGTTTCCCAAAATACGTCCTTTTTGATATTTTTTATTTTTCTTGTAAAAAAAGCTACAGATGAAACTTACCAGTCCTCCAAAAATTGGAGTGGGCCTGCCAGTGGTTCTCTAGAAAAACCATAAAATGTGGGTTCTACCGCAATTTTTCAGTACAATTATATCGATCAAATAAATAATTGATTATGATAGCACATAAAGTGTATTACATTACTATTTTCGCTTTATGGACTCATTAAAAACTTTTTGACCTTGATTATTCGAACTTCTTAACATTTCGATTTCTTAATTTCTTAAATTCTTTGATTTTTTCGAATTTTTTCGACTTTTGAACCCTTGTTTTGTTTTTTGAATTTTTCGATTTTTCAAAACATTTTTTTTAATATTCCCATTCTTTCAATTAGGGTATCCTTTTAAACGTGTAAAGGCCTCGAAAACCTAGTAAGCTCGTAATAGTTGTCAAAATCATTAAGAACTTTAACAATTTTACGAGTTTACGAGGTTTTCGAGGCTTTTACACGTTTTAAGGAATACCCCAAATATTTTTTTAAAAAATTTTTTTTAAACCAACTTAACGACCATGTACCGCTAACAGTTCTAGAAAACTTCATCTTTGGTAAACGACCTACAGTAGATTCGATCGATACAATATATTTCAAGTGACATCTCTAAAAGCACCGAACACAAAAAACACTGGGAAACAGAGTTCTATCCGAGAAGAGACATACAAATATTTAACATGCAATGCTATCGACAATCGTGTAATTGTAGATTGTTGTGTGAAGTAGAGAGAGTCAGCAAGCATCAGCAGCATTTTAGCAATATCAAAACGACAACAACAACAATAACAGCAACAGCAACAACAAAAGTGTAGAATAGCGATTAATAAGCCACCAAAGTGTCCATAAAATTAAACACTTTGGAGATCTGAGCCACAGAACGACAAACCACCAACAGCGAAAAGTTGTGCGCTTATGAAGAACGATGGTCGTTTATATGACAGGGGTCAAATGAAGGGAAAATAAAAATCAAGAAACAAATAAATAAAATTGATATAGCGTGGCATATACCGATATTTCTATGGAGCGTAATATAACTCATTCATAATTTTTGCGCTTTCATGTTTTATGACGTACATACTTACTTACTAACAAAGTGTTATATTTTTTATATCTTGATTTTGTACTTGAATTTTCTGCTAGATTTAACTACTCTTCGTGAGGTCTTCGACAATTCTGTTGATATGGCTTATTATTGTCTTCTTTTCATCTTAGCGTACGTTCTAAGACGATTAAGTTATAAACAGAATGCTATTGAAGCACCTTGATTCCAATACACGTCAGATTCAGTAGATACATTTGGTATTGAAAAAGTTGATGAGGAGAAGTTTTGTGTAGACTCTGTGCTCCAGAAGGAGATGAACGGCGTAAGGAGAAAAAAAGTAATGACTGATATGTGCAGCAATGATTTGAAAAATTGAGGCAAATACTAGAGGATGTTTTAAAGTCAGCTTATTGGGGGGTAAAGATTAGAAACATTAATATAAATTTACTCTTCCATTTCAATATATCCTTCTGCTACCTTAACTTTTGTGTGTACTTATTACTTTCGAAAAAAAATCTTTCATCTTAGTCTGAAAAAAACACTGAAACCGAATACTTCACTCCTTAGATAATAATCGCTGAGAGCCAGGTCAGGACTGTACGGTGGGCGAGCCTTCTGTAGGCTGTCCATCACAACACGGCTCTTGTGAACAGTCGCATGCAGAAGAAGAACACCTTTGGTCAATTTTTCCCACATCCTTTGTCTGTCTGCTTCCTTGAACCGCTCTAAGATTGAAGCGTAGTCTTCTACAGTTATGTAGACACCTTTATCTTTGTAATCTATCAATAGTATACCTTCGGAGTCCCAAAAGACTGCCGCAATGATTTTCCCGGCCGACTGTGGGGCCTTAAACTTCTTGGGTGGTGGTGTGCCTTTTTTTGCGTCACTTCATAGACTCCTGTTTGGACTCAGGTTCATAATGATAAGCCCAAGTTTCGTCCCTAGTCACAATTCGTGCCAAGACTCTATCTCTGTCTTCACTACAGAAGTCCAAAAACTTGAGAGAATACTCGACGCGCTCGGTATACATCTTGCGCTGACTTTTACCACGTCAAAGTTATCGTGAAGAGTTTAAACTAGTAAATGTGTTATCTTTGAACTGGCCAAACATTAAAGACCCTTCACTGTAGTATTTCGAAAGTTTTGCTTGTACGAGAGGTGCCATGCCCTCTTGTCCGAGTTCACCCAGTTTTTGTTCAGATCTTGCATTTACAATTCTTAGTGTATGAGTGAAATTTAGTTTGATTATCTCAAAAAACGTTTTCAGTATGGCGTTTTAAAGCGTTTGCTAATATGGGAGGTGCCACGCCCTCTTGTCTGAGTTCGTTTAGTTTTTACTCAGAGCGTACATTTATAGTCCTTAGTGTTTGAGTGAAATTTAGTTGGATTATCTTAAAAAACTCATTCAGTATAGCATTTTGAAACTTTTGCTTGTGTAGGAGGTGCCACGCCCTCTAGTTTGAATTTGCCTAGTTTTTGCACAGAGCTTAAGCTTACCGTCCCTAGCATTTATGTGTATTTGGCTTGCGTTATCGCAAATAATGCTCCTAATATTGCGTTTTGAACACATTCTTTGTAAGGGCAGTAGGCGTGTCCGTTGATCGATTTCGCTCATTTTCAATCCTTCGAGCTAACTTTGACGACGGAGGCAGAGTACCAAATTTCATTGAATTATCTTGCTCAGTTTTCCAAAAAAATTTATTTCCACGCATAACCAGCCAGACAGACGGACATGGCTATATCGTCTCAGGAGGTGACGCCGATCAAGAACATATATACTTTTCCATAACTGCCACGCCTCCTTCTCAGCGTTACAAATGGAAGGACAAAGTGAATATACCTTGCGTGTAGAGTATAAAAATGGCTCTATCTGATAACCCATTTCTACGAGCTTTGTCTTCTTTTGTCGGGCATCTTCCAATATTAATTTTTGGACTTTTTGAATGATTTCTGGAGTGGTCGTGTGTCATCTTCAAGTGAACCCCTGCTCAGCCCCTCGGACAAGAATCCCCGCTGACGGATGACATCTCCTTCAGTATAGTTTGAACTAATTTTCCTTGCTTGGTAAGGAAATTTATAACAACGGTGTACTCGACTTGCTACATATTTGAGATTTTATTTGAGATCGACTTATTCGGTCGATGATAACTAAAAGACTAGTGACCCGAAAAATTAAATGAAAAATATATGAAGAAAGGCCCAAAATGAAAAAATTCGATAAAAAATCTAATAAAGAACAAAGTACTGAAAGGACTTTGAAATGTTTAGTTCAAACATGTCCAAAAATTATGTTGAACAAAATACTATAAAAATGTATGTTCAACTGTCTTGAGACTATGGATTGATTCTTCAAATGAAATCACTGCGAAATTAATGACATTTTGCTAACTAGTTGTTTACATAGTAAGCTAATTATACTAAAGGGAATAAAAGAACATAAAAACTGCTTCCCCATAGAAAAAACTGCTTTGCTAAAAATCAAGAACTTTAAATATTTGAGAGTTCAGCATGCTGGACTTCGCTCACGCTTAACTTTTTTGAGCAGCATAAGGTGTTGATCATAAATTTTAATTTAATTTTTATGATTTTAGGCCCCCTGTTGCAATTTAAAGTTGCTGTGACTGCGGCTGGTGTCGACTGTCAGGGTAACCCTTCGTTTGTTTTAATAACCAGAATACGAAAATCTTAATGTGACGTTGTCGCTGGAATTGTTTCGTTTATTCATTTCTTTTTTTTCTATCTCTCTCTACGCGTAGTATCTGGTATTTAAAGATGCCATACCAGTTGGAATCAACTGTTTAGCTGTGTTCTTACCTGCAACTGTTGTTGTTGTTATTTGTATCTTGTATCTGCTGTTGTCTTATCATTTAAAATCAAATTTCTTAGTTAACAGTTGTAATAAATAAAATTTTCCAGTTTTATTTTTGATTTTTTTTTTTATTTTTGTTTTTATGGTTTTGTGCAGCAATAACATTTTGTTGGAATTATGGTGTTTTTTCATTTAATTGAGACTTTTTTTAATTTTAAATTTGTCATTTTGTATAGTGGATATTTTCCGCCGTGCAATTAATAATCGTGCGGTCAAAACAAACAATTAAAAATAATATTAATGATTTAGATTTAGATAAGAATTCTTTTGGAACTAATAGGTGAAAGTAGTGGAAATGAAAAGATTGAATTTTATTTCAATTGATCGGACTTATTCGGACATAAACTTTTACGTTTTTTTGAAAACTTTTATGCCTTCGATTAAAAATTAAGTGAAATTTTTTATTTAGTAGGGGAAAGTGGGGTAGAATGGGAAATTTTTTTCGAAGCTCCATAAAATGAACAAAACTTCTTATTTTTTCATGTTTCAACTTCAAAAAAACGAACCGAAAATATGGATTTTCTGTTGAGTACGACGCTTTGATCGAAAATGCCCAAAATGGTAAAAATTAAAAATCTTGGGGTAAAATGGGAAACTTTCAAAACTCATAAAAACTAATACGAATGTTGGAAAAAAGTTCTAATATCTTTATTTTAAGTCAAAAAAGGTTCAAGGAACACACCCATAGGAGTAAATATGAAAAGAAATAATGATTTTGCTGGAAAAAAATGTATGAAAAAATGTGTTAAAATAAATTTGTGAAATAGCAGCTTATTCGTCGTTCTCTGAAGAAGCATCAAAGTCCGAGTCACAGTAATAGTAATAAAAGAAGCTTGTAGTGAGATTAACGCATTTCAAGTGAAATGGGCTTTGACAACCCTTTAGGTTGCATTTGATGGTATTGTGTCTGGTCATGATTTAGGGCATGAGTTCCATGCAAATGGTGCAAAAATTACGATCTACATCTGAGCTAGAACCTCTTTGTTTCTTCTTTGACGCTTTTTATGCTGGTGGTGCTTTTTTGCTCCTGGTACTCTATTTTTTGTGATTCCTCTTTCTTAAAAATTTCAAAATGAAATTTCAAAATCACTTAAAAACTTTACATGATTCCAGAGATCACAAAAATACGTTTGCACGCATCGCTATACCATAAAGATTTGCTTACGGTCATTGCAAGTACATGTCCGAAGCGCATGATAGCTATACTTTGCTAGTTTGCCCGAAAAGGGGCACTTCCTACTTTACCCCACTTTCCACCTTGCCCCACTTACCCTTAAGTTTTTGGTTTTTAGTTAGCAATTTATATTATACCTTATAACCTTTGTAATACGCCCAGATTAATAAACACTCTTTTTTTCAGTTCTAAAGTTTCTCAATGTTTATTTAAGACTGACTTATATTATTCTTAGCATTAAAGTTATAAGCTGAGTATAAAGAGTGGAGAGTTTGTGTTGATATGTACATATGTTAAGTTATTGTTTAGCTTAGTTGGAACCGTTACAGAATAGTGTATTTACATGAATATATAAGTAGGTTATAAGCTAGAGATGAGTATACTAAACATTAGTATCGTTAGCATACTACACCTCCCTTTTTATGAAAAGAATGATCTTAATTACGTTAAGAACATTCTTTTATACAAAGTACAATATCTTTATTTATATTCTTTTTTTTTTTTTTTTGATTCATATTATATGTTTCTGCTTATATAATACAAACTTAGTATTAAGCCATTGTTTTTATAATATTTTTAGTAATACAATATTGAAGGAATACAGAAATAATATTTATACAAATTCATACATAATTAATATTAATTTATTACTTTCACAAAAATTTTTTTTTGTTTTTTTTTTTTTTTTTTTTACTATTCACAAATTCAGTTTTCATAACTTAAGTGAGTATGAACATTATGTGTTTCTTATTAGAATATATGTAAGTACTCATATAATAATTATTTATACGTTTGATATAATTATTTCAATTATTGTGTTTTAATATTGGGTTTTGAGAATGGTTTTTTTTTTTTTTTTATAGCTCTGCAAAAAAATATCATTATTTGTTGCTTACCAAAAGTATTAAAACATTTGTTGGTGTATAAAAAACTAAATTAGATTTAGGATTGATAATTTTTTTTTTTTTTTATATTATTTATGAAACAGTCTTAATCTATTTTTATGAACTACAATGCTCTTTTTATTAGATGAGCTTAAGGTGCAATTGCTTTTGTTATCAATTTTTGTAATTTTATATGGACCAACAAATAAATTTTCTAGTTTATGTCCGGCATTGTTTTCTATTAAAACTAAGTCGCCGACATTCACGTTTATGGGGTTAATATTTTTATCGTAAATCAGTTTTTGTCTTTGTTTTGCGTTTTCTATGAGTTTTAATGCTCTTTGTTGTGCAGTTTGAAGCCTAAACTTAACTTCTTTTTCATACGCATCTATATTGTAAATTGGATCTATTTTATTATCTCTTAAGAAGTCTGATGCTAAAGGTGTTTTTCCGAAAACAAGCTCGTAAGGGCAGTATCCGTGCACTGTTGAAGGAGTAGTATTGTAGCAGTACGTAAAGTACCCGAGCCATTCATCCCAGTCTGATTTATCAGAAGATAAATACGACCTAACATATTCGTTAAAGGTTCTATGAGACCGTTCCACAGTCCCTAACGTTTGATGGTGGTAGGAAGTGGATGTGATATGCTGAATTTTTAATAAACTGCATAATTCCTTCAATGTTTGGTTTTTATACTCAGTTCCCATATCAGTGAGTAAGTTTCTCATTGGGCCATAAATGAGTACAAAATTATTAAAGATTGCTCTAGCTACAGTAGTAGATGCTTTGTTTGGTATTGGAATAGTGACTAGGTATTTTGTTAAATCACATTCTATTGTCACAGCATACTCATTATTTTTAATAGACTTAGGGAATGGTCCTATAGTGTCTATGAGTACTTTATCAAAAGCTCGTATAGGTGTATCGGTTAATACCAACTCTTGTTTAGTGTTTTTTAAAGACTTATTCATTTGACAGTTTTTGCATGCTCTAACATAATCGTGGACATTTTTAGTCATGTGTGGCCAGAAGTAATGCAATTTCAATTTTTTCAATAACCTGGTGGTACCCGGGTGTCCACCATATAATGGGTCATCATGATATTTTTTTAATAATCGATTTATTTCATCTTTATTGTGTACATACGTGATTGCTGGTGTAATCACGATTTTAAGTTTTTTTAAATTATCATTACCGAAGTTTTTAAATTTTGAGTACTCTACTGTTTCAAACAAGCTGTCATTCATGGATAGTTGTAATTTTCGTATTGAATTATTACTGGTTACTAGTTCTAACCGTGGTAAGAAATTCTCTAAAGCTATCTTTCCATTAGTAATGAATTCGTTTAGGTCGATGACCGCTAATGCTATTTTTCCTTTCTTTATGTAACATTTCGGTGCTACATTTTTTATAATGAACCTAAGTTTTGGTAATTTTTTGGCTTCATTATTATTAATTGATTCATAAACTTTAAGCAATGATACGTCATTTCTATTATCGTGCTTTTCTTTATTTATATTACTTGACTGAGCTTTTTGATTATTAGATCTTGTAGTTACCTTAAAAATATTATTTTTTGATTCTTGTATTTTCTTTATATCCTCAAAATTTATACGAGACAAGGCATCCGCTGCACAATTGTCTTTGCCTTTTATATATTCTATTTCAAAATTATATTCCTCCAAGTCAAGTCTTATTCTTGTTAATTTGGAAGACGGGTTTTTCAATGAAAACAGGTATGTCAGCGGCTTGTGATCACTACGAATTAGAAAGTGTTTGCCGTAAATGTAGGGCCTAAAGTATTTAATTGCCCAATGGATAGCTATTAGTTCTTGTTCTATAACTGATTTATTAGACTCTCCTTTAGTGAAAGCTCGAGATGCATAAGCTACTGGTAGCTGAATATTATTATAGTTTTGGCTCAGAACAGCTCCGCATGCTGTTTTGCTAGCATCAGTTGTTATGCAAAAAGGCAATTCAAAATTGGGATATTGTAATATTTTAGGGCTGAGGAGTGTATTTTTTAGATGTTGAAAAGATTCTTCACAATTTTTTGTCCATATGAATTCTTTATTCTTCCTAGTTAATCTACTAATATGCAAAGCGTAGTGTGCAAAGTTTGGGACAAATCTACGATAGTAATTGCAAAAAGCGATGAAACGTCTTGCTGAATCTGAATCATGAGGTCTGGGATAATTTTTGATGACTTCGTATTTACTATCGTCGGGTAGGATGCCTTTATCAGTACACTTGTGGCCTAAGAAAGTTGTTTCATGATTAAAGAATGAACATTTATCTGGGTGAAGTTTAAGATTATGTCTCCTGCACAGATTAAAAACATCTGTAAGATTTTTAAGCATATGAGTTTCTGAACAGCCAATGACTATGAGGTCGTCCATATAAAGAAATGCTTGTTCTGGCTGCAAACCCGAGAAAGCAATTGACATCATACGCTGAAAAGAATTTGGCGCAACTTTAAGACCATAAGGTAGCCTTGTAAAACGATATGATCCTGTCGCAGTTGAGAAGGAAGTTATATCTCGGGACTCATCGGATAATTCGATCTGATGAAAACCAGACATTAGGTCTAAACAAGAAAAAAATTTTGCTCTTCCTAATTGATCGAATATGTCATCAATCCTTGGAAGTGGGAATTTATCCGCAACCAACTTTTTATTTATTTGTCTATAATCAATGACAAGACGCCATCTTTTGTCATTTTCGCCGGGCAATGATTTTTTCTTTACTAGGAGTAGAGGGCTGTTGTATTCAGAAGTAGAGGGTTCAATTATATTGTCTTTCTGTAATTTATCTACCTGTCGGTTAATTTCTTCTCTTTGGGAATGTGGAATACGATAATTTTTGATGTAAACTGGGTTATCGTCTTTTATTCTAAGTTTTTGCTTATAAAAGTTATTGGTCGATATTTGGTCTGTTTCAAGGGCGAATATGTCTATATATTCTTCGCACAATTTTGTTAGTTTATCCTTAACTAAGGTTGGGAAATTTTTTGATAGTTTTTCCATTAGCTGTACCTTTCTTATTGGTGTGGCATTGTCCGGTTTGTAAGTGTCGTAGTCTTCCAGATTTTCTGTTTGAATTGTAATGTTATTTAACAAAATGTTATTTGGAGTGGTATTTAAAATTCTGACATACGGATTTTTGGCTGAAACTATACAATTAGCTATATAAATCCCATCTCCTAGAGTTTGATTTGGCACAAGTATGTTTCCCTTTATTATATTTAAATTTAGTTTTCTAATGACTTCTGATCTACTTGGAATAGAAAGACTATTTGGGCTTGGAGTGTCTTTTATGGGAATATGAATGTTATCGAAGTTTTTTGGGCGTAAAATTAACCAATCAGTTCTTTCCTCGTAGCTCAGTAAACAATTATATTTTTTTATAAAATCTAACCCTAGTATGCCATCACTCGGAATAGGGAAATCTTCATCAACTACGAGAATATCATGTTGTATTAAAATATTGGTATTAATTTTAAAATCTCCTGTTATTTTACCTATGCCTATGATAGTTTCGTTTCCTATGCCTTTTATTTCTGTACGATGTTTCGTATCAATGAAGTAATTACTTCTTAAATGATTTATTTTTAATATAGAGACATCTGCCCCTGTATCAACTAGATATGTATTTAGACCATTTGTAAAGTTTGATTGCAATAGAACATAGCTAATTAACTTTAAATTTAAATTATATATTTTTACTTTACTAGTTTCCTCGCTTTTAGAAATAACTTTTTTATTTTGCCCCCAAGATCCGTACTCGTTTATGTTTCTTGGGGTTCCAACTCGTTTCCCTGAGATACTATTCGTACTGAGCTATCCGCGTTATTGTAATTGTTATTACGAGTATTTCTATATCTGTTTTCATTACGATAATTGTTATTATTATTATACCCAGCATTTGTTGTATTATTACGGTTCCAGTTTCGATTTGCATTATTTTGATATCCTCGATTAAAACCACGATTACGTCCACGATTATACGCACGAAAGTTTCCATAGCCTCGTCCTCTAAATGAATTAAAATGAAATACATTTTGTTGTTCTATGTCCGAGTCAGTAGAAGTGTTTACAAATTTAGCGATGGCGTCGTTAAGGCTTTTAAATTGGCCAGCTTCCATGATAAGTTTTACCTTTTCACTAGAAGCATTTGTTTTCATTGCTTTAACGGCCACCTGACTTGTGTATTTATTTGCTACTTCTGGTGGAAGTCCTTCTGATATATATGCATTAGTTAATTTAATTGCGAGTTCTTCTATTTCTTTTACAAATGTGTTGGCAGGTTTCGCGTTTTGTTTTATATTCATAATTTTAGCACTTAGTACTTCAGTTGAGTCTCCCCTAACTGATCGCTGTAATTTTTCTTTAATTTCATTAATAGTAGTTTCATTAGAAACCATAAATCGTGATGTTCCTGTTAGTTTAGTTTTAATAAGAGTCACAGCTAGTGTCTCATGACTTTCTTTAATAGAATCTACAAGGTTCAAAGCATCAACGAATCTTTGCAAGTTTTCAAACGTACCGTCAAAGTCTGGCAACAGTCGTGCCGCTAGAGACAAAAATTCAGCTGGTGTTCTGGCCATATTTGAAGTTTTTTCCTCACTATATTGGAGACTTGCTTCACTTTCTTTACCTTCGTTTTCCGATTCTTCACTATCTAGCGACAACAATTCTTCAAAATTTTCAGTTTCAATTGGTATATCTAACTTTTCAGGGACATTAATGTTAAGGTCGTGTTTCGCAAAAATTTTAATTAACTTATCTCTATTTTGAAAAAATATTGTTCTTGATTCGTCTTTTTGGTTTTTAGTGAATTTATCGAAATGGACATGAAGTAGGTAACAGATGCTATTAAAATTTTCAATTAGTAACAAAGCATGTTTAGTTATGGTATCCCTTTTGATATAAATTTTTTTATTTAGACATTTGTATGATTTGTTAAGATTGTTCTTAAAAATTTTTATTTTGCGTAATATTTCTTCCCATTTAATATTGTCCATGAACGTTCCTTAAAAAAAATAGTCTAGAAGAGAACATTGTCTCCGTTATTTTCTTTTAAATGAGCTCTCCGGTCTTATATTTTACACATATTTTTCTATTCGCTATTATAAATTTAATAATATTAATTCTTTCTGATTAGGTTAGTTAATATAGTAATAATAATTAAGTAAAGAATTAGAACCATTCTCATTGAATTAAGTTGTAAAAAAGTAACTTATTCAATAGGTTATAGATTTTCAATTTCGAAATAGTTTAATTGTTCAAGCTAATTTTTATAACTACTTGAAATTTCTATATTTCTAAAATGTGTAATTGTTGAAATTAGTGTAGGCAAATAATTAAAATTCCAGTTGATCAATGAATGCTAAATATTTAATAATTATTTAAGGGTTATTCCACTTAAAATTTTAGAATTTTATAATATAATAATATCCTTATATTATTAAAAAAATGTTGTGCATTATTGCTCCTAAGTTTAGTATTTCTATTAGCTACCTTCTAGTTTATTAATTATAATTTTTTTTTGGTGAAACACAAGATGATGTTCCAAATTTGGTCGCTATGCAGTCATTTATTGCTGTTGTTGTCGGTGGTGGATATACCGCTGCTGTGATGTCATTGTTGTAAATAGTATAGTAACAGCTTAGCTCAATCAACCGTTCTTAAATTTACTTCTATATTGTAACGGTGATATGGTGCGATTTTTATGTATTTTGTTTTTATTTATTATTTTTTTTTTTTTTTTAATTTTTTTTTGTATTATTATTAATATTAGGTATTTTAATATTTTTCAATTTCCTAAATATTTTTTTTTTGTTTATCGGTATCGATTATTTGTAATCCTTAAAATTTTCATGTTTTCGTATTGTTTTATTTTGGTTCTTATTATTTATTTAGTTTTAATCTGTTAAGAGTCTCCTCTGATTTTTTATTTCTTATTTTTTTTGTTTGTTTTTAAGTGCATGATATCAATAACTTTTGTTCATAATTTTTTTATAACGACACTGTTGTCTAGCGATTATTAATTTACGTAATTAAAGTTTTCTTATTTATTTTTTTTTTTTTTAGAAATATGTCACGGTCGCCATGTAATACGCCCAGATTAATAAACACTCTTTTTTTCAGTTCTAAAGTTTCTCAATGTTTATTTAAGACTGACTTATATTATTCTTAGCATTAAAGTTATAAGCTGAGTATAAAGAGTGGAGAGTTTGTGTTGATATGTACATATGTTAAGTTATTGTTTAGCTTAGTTGGAACCGTTACAGAATAGTGTATTTACATGAATATATAAGTAGGTTATAAGCTAGAGATGAGTATACTAAACATTAGTATCGTTAGCATACTACACCTTGTATAAGGTAAAGAAGCTTCTGAAAGGTGATAAAGGAGGCCTAGACTAACAAAAAACTACACCTGTTGGTAGGGCCTAAAATGTGCCCCTTGGTTCAAACCGATTTTTTGACTTATTTTACAAAAACAATGTTTTTGGGTCACCCCAGAGTTCACAGAAAACTGTTTTATAGGAAACTTTGAGCTCATTGTGTGAGCTTTTTAATAATGTATTTGTTTTATAAGGTTTAAAATAATTTAATAAAATTCTGGACCTTAAAAGTTGATATTTTAAATTCTTTTACATTCCTAATTTTTGACTTTGTCGGCCATTTTAGTTTGAAAAAAGTCATCTTAACATATACTTTCATAATTTTTTTTTGGAGTCCTCTCTAAATTTTCATTACCTTGGTAATTTGTCATAACAATCTTTTTAATTTGAGGTCGGAAAAAATACTTTTCTATGTAGCACACGGGTAACTCATATGCGTAGCACTCGGAATGTTCTTGAAAAGTACTTTTTTTCTGACCTCAAATTAAAAACTTGGTATGAAAAATCCACTTACTACCAAAGTAAAGGAAATTTAACGACAATTTATGAAAAAATTATAAAAGGATATGTTAATAGAACCTTTTTTATACTAATACGGCCACCAAAGTCAAGAAATAGGAAGGGTCCAGGACTTTGCGAAATCCTTTTAAAACCTGTAAACCAAATACACTCTTAGAAATCTTATAGAATTAGCTAAAAGCAAAAGTTTAAGAGAAAACATTTCTATGCAAAGTTTTAGCTAATTGTAAGAGCTTTCAGAAAGTGTATATGATTTATAGGGTTTAAAAAGATTTCGCAGAGTTCTGGACCTTTAAAGTTGATATTTTAACTTTTTTTCCCTATTTTTGACTTTGGCGGCCATTTTAGTATGAAAATGGTCCCACTTATATATCTTTTTCTAATTTTTTTTTGAAATCCTCGTTAAATTTCCTTTAATTCGGTAGTACATTTGTCTTACCAAGTATTTAAGTTGACGTCGGAAAAAAATACTTTTCTATGTAACAAACGAGCTACTCGCATGCGTTGCGCTGCATATGATGTGCGAGCTACATGCGCTATCCTTTATCTACTGGAGCTTTAAACGGATTGTTCTTGAAAAGTTTTTTATTCTGTCCTCAAACTAACATTTTGGCAAAACAAATGTACTACCAAATCAAAGGAAATTGAACGAGGCTTTCAAAAAAAAATTATAAAAGGGTATGTTAATAGGACCTTTCTCATACTAAAATGGCCGTCAAAGTCAAAAAAAGGGGGAAAAAATTAAAATATCAACTTTAAAGGTACAGAACTTTGCGAAATCCTTTTAAGCCCTATAAACTATATGAACAATCTAAAAGCTCTTTCAATTAGCTAAAACTTTGACACAGAAATGTTTTCTCTAAAACGTTAGGATGATCCAAGAAAATTTTTTTCTGAAACAAGTCAGTAAATCAGTTTTAACCCTATAACTCCTCAGGGGTACATTTTAGACTCCCCTCCAGGTGCAATTTTTTGTTAGCCTAGGTCGGCCCTATCACCTCCCAGAAGCTTCGTAACCTTATGCAATACACCCTGTATATTAAACATGTTTCACTAGCAAAGTCTTTAAAACCATAATTTTGCAACAAAACCTATAGAAAGCTCGAGAAGTTTCAATTTATATAAAAAAAAATAAAATATTTATCGTATAGTTCTACAAGGTGGGCAAAAATAATGCAATAATACTGTAATATAATAATGTAATGTTGGGGAATTAGTTGGCATGTGTATAAATAAGTCGATTAATTTTTAAACCAGATATTTTTCGAGCCCCAATCTAAAATGCCATAAAACGAGCCTGTTTTTTTCGATGATTTCTCAAGAAAAATTTATTTTCCTGCTAAGAATTATTAATCAGTATACAATTTTATTTCTTTTCAAATCATGATTTACGTTGATTAAAGTTAAAAAGAACTTAGTTTTTCTATCAAAAAAAAGTCCTGAGGTTTCGATTGAAATCGTAACATTCGGGAAAGACAAAAAATGTTAAGCGATAAAAATATTTGTTATTGCCCAATAAGTTTAGTCGAGAACTAAAAATGTGAGTCGAAAAACTTCAATAGTTCTGCATATCTTTCCTCTAACTCCAATATGATCATTAGGTCAAAATGAATCGTAGATCGATTTGATGGAAATATTGCTGTTGCTTTAGGATAGCCGAATCAAATGCTTCTGAGCAATAAGTTAATGCCTCTATAGCTTAGGAACTCGCTAAGATTACCCTTTTTTGGGAAACTGTAATTCTATCGATGCCGAAGATAACTACAAGACTTGGAACACTTTAATAATTTCATCAAATGTCATATGAAAAGCTTTCGTTGGGAGAAATATTCAGTAGCTCTTAGTTTTGAAACAGTAAGGAGCTCTAAACAAGAAGCTCTTACTTTTGGCTTAATTTTCAGCTGCGATTTATACCTAAACGAAATTCAGCAAAAAAAAACATTAAAAGCGCAATCAGGCCTCTCCCTGTAAAAACTAAAAGTACAATATAACAACAACAACAACTACATTAGCAACAACAAACAATATTAAGGAGTGCAAACTCTGAAAAGACAGAAAACGAACGAAAGAACGAAAAAAAACTTAAACAAAAAAACAAAACACGCACATTTTGTTGAAATTTGATATCTTGTTGAATTCCCTCCACCAACGAACGTACCAAGCAACCGTCATATTATAATAATGGAGAATTATTGCTGCCACAGAAACGGCAGCAACATCAGAACAAACACAGTCCCAGGTTCTACAGTGTGCGCACGAAAGGCCTTTATGGCGACGACGAATCAAAAGAACCACACAGACCGGCACTCTACGCGTAATGACGACGTTGATGCGATGACGATGTTGTTGTCGAGGCTGACTCAGAGGTTCCCTTGAAAAGAGTGCACTTTTTTTTGTTTTCTTTTTGTAATGTCGTATTAACCTCTTGAGGGAGTTATGCCAATATTTGTATTGTTTCAAAAACTTTCTTCTGATAGATGCACTGGAAACTTATAGTCAAACTGACTTGCAAAGTTCATTGGCTTCTGAAAGTCGGGGAGTAACTGCCTATTATAGTTCGGCAGCATACTGGCTAAAGACGGATGGACCGTTGAAGAATCTAAAGTTCTAAAATTATCAGATTGATGGATTAACTGCCCAGCTGTCGCTGTGAGGAGGCGAAAGAAAGTTTGGAGCACCTCCAAAGGGGGTAACAAAGTTAGCACAAGAGTACCCACAAATGGGTTTAAGAGTAGCGTAGATATCCGTTCCAAATTATGTTATTAGGGCACGAGCTAAACAGCTCGTTCAACCTTAACGAACCAGGATACATATGTCTTGAACTTTGAGAGCAAGTTCTGGGAACCTTGTCCTTCATAACTTAATGGTTTTGTGGCATTGCTAAGCGATTTACGCAAAATCTAAGCTACTAACTTTTCAAAATGCCAATAAATTACCCTAAAGCAGAAATCTGGTGGAAGAAGCTGCAAACTGGTACCCAGAAAGAAAGCTCTGACATTTTTTTCTTTAAAAATAAAGAAGTTGTCTCGACAAATCAACCTTCAGTTAAACTTTGACTACCATTCGAATTTTGAAAGTCAGCTTAGGCGTGTTACTCATCCATTATCAAACGACCTTATGTTGAGAAACTGTAGTAAAATTGACTTCTGAAGATTTTAAACGCTGGCTCTGAACTCTGTTTAAGGGTGTCACAAATTTGTGTATTCTTTCCTTAGCGTAATACTTCTCAAAAGTAAGGGTAAACTGATTGTGAAGACTCTAAGCTTTCGTATATTGGTTCGACGAACCCTCACTCTAAACTCTGTCTTGCAGTACTCTGTAAATACTCTGAGTAAGCTCTGCCAACTTCTACTTTTCAGACTATATTCTTTCCTTAGCGTTATACTTATTACTGATTGTGAAGACTATCTCTCAAGTATTGGTTTAAGGAATCCTCAATCTGCATAAGTTCTGTCTTGTAATACTCTGAGTAAGCTTTGGAAACTCATAATTTTCACTTTATGTTCTAGTATTCGTACGGAAACCTCTTTGCGAAGATTCGCAGATTTTGGAGAATGTGCCGTATTATCTTGTTACTGAGTTCGGAACGATTGATCTTATACTCTAAGAAGACTCAATTTTTGAAGACCGCAACCTCTAAACCAAATTTAAACTTTCGCTGAAAAATTTCTTACTTTTTGCACTCATAAAGTATGTTTCGATAACATATTTCTGAAGGCTTTAAAACTTACTATTTGAAATTCGTAGTGAAATTGTTTTTAAAGACCCTCAGCTAAAAAGGTTTGGAACTTGTAACTTTGAATCTAAACTTTTTACTAAAGAAAACAAATGTTCTTAAGAAGTAGCCAAGCTCAATTGAAGTAGCCCGAAAGCTTGAAAAGTGTTTCAAGATGTAAATTCTGATAAGATGTAGACTCAGGGTTTTTCGGAAGGCTTCAGAGACTAAAAGTTTTTTAAAACAAAATGATGGTGAAATTGACTCCGAAGGCTGTTTTCTCTCCTTGCATGTGGCTTAGTAACTTAAGTAAAAACTCATCTTTAGAAACCTTCTTAGCTCTTAAAAGTTTAAGTGGCATTTTAAACGAGAGTAGAGTTGGCAACACGAGATTTATTTAATTAAAGTTTTTTTTTTGTCTGCCTACCAGTGCCTTAATTGTGCTCAAAACCCATCAGAGGTTAAAACGGTAGAAACGAACGAACAATGGGGCTGTAAAATGTAGGTCTCTGATAAAGTAAGTAATTGCAGCCAAAGTACCTGCGATTATTGAATGTGCAGTTGAATGGTTAGCTGGCTTGTTGGGTTGATCGTTTTGCTGTCTTTTCTTGTATACCTCATAATACGTCCGACGCGATGACTGTAAATGGTAGCCATTTTTACAGTTTTCTTTGAATTTAATGCATTGAGGCAGGGCAGTCATGGTCAGGGTTTGTTATTGGGCATTGACATTTGTAGTTGTAACTTTTTGCTTTAACTTTTACTTAATACCTGTGATAAATACAAAATCAACCCTTTGCTTAGCTAAGTTTCCAAGCATTTTTTGTTGTGTAATGTATTGTTGTTATTTGTTGCACTTTATACTTTCTTTTGGGATAGTACTTATATACTTAAAAAACGGACATTTTTTGTAACTGTCTTTTGGAAGTTTCTCTCAAGTGAGGGTCTTAAAATACTAAAATGTTCCGTTCGTTTTCTAATAAGGAGCTTTATCGATAATTCTGACAACAACTCCATGAAATGAAACCCCTTCTTACTTGGGCCATCTAAAACATCAATATATGATAGGAAAATTTTCTCCATGATTCTAGTAGCTTTCGTCGATACTGAGAGATGCGCTTTTCAACTGCGTATAGCTTACTTTACTCTCAACCCTCCAGACACGAACCTTTTCGAGTGGAAGTCACCTCATCGGATCTGTTTTTTGCTTTTTTGCTTTATTTCGTTATTCGTTTTAGACATAGCATTTCTTTTCCCTACATGAATTTCTGCCCTTACTCATTCCTCACTAGGTGGCGCTAATGGTTGTCAGTTAATTTGATGCACACAGTATATGTGCTTTTGTTTTTAATCTCGCTCTTACGTTCCATGAATTAACATCAAAATCATTAAAAAAGCAAACCACATTACAATTCTTAAAATGAAATTAAAGATCAAATCAATTGCTTCTGAAATAAATCAAAATAAAAATCAAACATATCATCAATAATTTTATGTGGTTTTTGTAGTCTACTGAAAAGTGTGTTGGTCTGTCTGTCTTGGTAGTACCTACTTAGTAGCATCACTTGCGCCATATATGTACTAAATTTAGCCCTAATCTACTACATTTTTTGAATGCTAAATAAAACTTTAATTTCACTTCGTATTTGAAAATATGATTTTACCGAATTCTTTCTTAGTACTACTTTTTAACTTCTGGGGCCAAAATGTATCGTCTCAAACAAAGCAATCCTTTGCGATAACTTTTATTGATATTTCAGTTATTTGCTACCAAACAAGCGTGGATCAGATGACGTTGTTGGTTTGAGCTTATGTAAGACACCAATAAAATTACAAAAACAAAGCAAAATGCATAACAGAAAAACAAAAAATTTATTGGAAGGCTTGCCCGTGTTACTAGTTTCGGCACCCACCATAGATCATCAGATCATCAGACGCATTCGTCGACCACCAGAAAAACTTTCAAGCATACTATATTTGAACTTTAGCATAGATTTGTTGAGAATCATAGCAAAAAGAATAATACGGCACATGCAAAAAATTATAATTTTTTGTTTCCCCTTGTTATAATATTTTTGCATAGCATTCATGCACATCTTCACGACTTTCCCGTTTCTTGAATTTTTCCATCAGCGACTTTTTCCAGATGGATTTTGATTTAAAATGTCCTCTACTGTCTTGTGGAATTCACTCGAAAGTTGGATAATTTCCAGCTCTATTTGATGTTATCTCAATTGCAATCGGCATTTAGTTGCATTTTGGTTATAACTCTCGGTATTCGAGATGGTCCCAGGCCTTAAGATTTTTAGTATGTAGATAGACCGATTTAGCGCCATTCTCTTTTAATAGCTTTGAGTCAATATTCTACAACCTTCCATGAAGATATTATATTGTATTTAACCTTCAAATTCATAGGGGAGCATAGGACCAATATGAAACGTCTCCATCTTATGCGATCCTTTGCGTTGACTTTTATTTTTTTCTACATTTCCAAGTTTTGGACTTCCTTCTCCAATGACCATGAAAATGTTGCTGCCCAGATCAGTGAAGCTGTCAACGTTTTCAATGCCATTATTGTCGGGGGCATAGATAGAACTTTATTTCGGGGAGTGCCCGAAAAGCTATTTTACTCAAAATCATGATATAAATGTTACTCATACGTCTTTTTTTTACAAAATTTGGGGTGGGGCTAGAGCCTCCCTGAGCACCCTCATAAATACTCCCCTAATCATTGTAAATTTTGATATGATGTCATTTCTGGATGTGTTTTAGCTTTATGTTTTTGGTATTTCTTGAATGCATTAAATTTTAAGCCGACCTCCTGCAATCCCCTGATAAGATCTTGAACTTCTGGACGAGATCCTCTAATTGTTTCTCAAAGTTACATAGGAGTCCCCTTTCGGTCTTGTGAAAGGCTTTATCAAAGATGTCGTCAATAGCCCAAAGAAAGAAAGTTGGTTAGAAAAACCAACCCTGTCGAACACTTAATTGAGGACAACCCGTTTTGTATAAACTCGCAGATATATTAAGTTGTTAGATTTAGCAAAGATACCTCTTTCTTTCTGTGAGGTTCAAATTCTATCTCAAGAGACACTTTTAAAAGTAGTGCCGTTTTTAAAAAAAAATTCTTGTGTCATCCTAGCGTTTTAACATAAAACTTATTTATAAGAAGCGTTTAGTTCATTTTATGATCATACAATTAACTAAAAGTTTAAAAAAAAAAGTTTTCTTTAAAACGTTAGGGTGACCCAAGAAATTTTTTTTTGGGAAACAAGTCAGAAAATCTTTAACCATATTACTCCTCAAAGGTACATTTTGGACTCCCCTTTAGATGTAATTTTTTGTTAGTCTAGGCCTCCTTTATCACCTACCAGAAGATTCATAACCTAATCGATTATGCCTATATATTGGGTGGGTAGAAATCGGAGGAGCACCGAAAAATGTACGAGTTAGATTCCTGAGACTATTTTTCTACAGCTTTTTCTATTGCCATTTTTCGAAATTCGCAAAACCAACAGAGTTGTTTGAGGCGTTAATTTTGAATGTGGGGTAACGTGGTAAAAGTAATGTTATTTTATGTATTGGCTGATATTGTATTGGGTGTACAACTTAAAAACCGGAATTTGACGGTGGATGTCCGTACTAACAAATATCGTGAAAGCTCGAACTTTATATATATGCCATTGAAGGTACATTTGACAGCTGTCAAAATCAGTCAACAAATCAATTTTATCTTGTGTGCATCATTATTATTTTTCACGATGAATAACTTCGAAAATTGGAGAAAAAGACAGCATTTGCGGGAGGTTCTGTTGGGTCATTTTTTTGCAAAGAAAACTGCTGCCAAAAGTCATTTTTGCATCGGATCGTGACTGGGGATGAAAAATGGATCCATTACGACAACCCGAAACGCAAACATTCATATATGAAGCCCGGACAACCAGGACCTTCCCAGCCAAAGGCAAATATCCATGGTGCCAAGGTAATGTTCACAGGTGACCTCTATCGAACACAATTAATACGTTTGAAGCGTGCCATCATCGAAAAATGCCCGGAAAATGCGACCAGACACGAAGCAATAATTTTTTCATCATGACAACGCTCGGCCGTATGTTGCAAGACCCGTGAAAAACTATTTGGAAAATAGTGGATGGGAAGTTTTGGCTCACCCGCCTTATAGTCCGGACCTTGCTCCGTCTGACTTTCATTTATTTCGCTCGATGCAAAACGCCCTCACCGGAATACTCTTCACATCAGAGCAAGGCATCCGAAATTGGATAGATTCATTTTTGGCCGCCAAGCCGGCGCAATATTTTTGGAATGGAATTCATAAATTGCCTGAAAGATGGGGAAATGTTGTAGCTTCCAATGGACAATACTTTGAATAAAATATATTGTAACATTTTTCCACAATAAAGCATCAAATTTCGCTTAAAAATTCCGGTTTTTAAGTTGTACACCAATATTTTGTTAGAATCTTCTGGGAGGTGATAGAGGAGTTGTTCAAAATAGTCCCCGGTATCTTATATTTTTCGGTGCTCTACCGATTTCTACCCACCCTGTACATACTTAGTATGTATTCGGTACTTTATTAATACATTTCCATTTTTGTATGTATGAAGATGTTGGTATATATCTATGCATTTATATTTTAATGGCATATCAAGCGGGACAACTATCAAATTACCAACTCGATGCAGTGAAGCCAGGAGGCCAACACACCATAAATGTGTTTTATTGTTGTTGTTGTTGCTGTTGTTGTTGTTGTGATTATACAATACACACGATTATATTTGTTATTTGTTTATATTTTATAGTACGCATAACGATATACATATGTGTACCAAGTATCTGGACATATATTTTTATATGTATGTATGAGTATATTTAACTGAATGGTTTTGTAGATGAGATGCACTACCACTGTTTTGTGTATGCGGTTTTCACGGAGGCCAACGTTATGGTTCATAGTCTTAATTTCAATGTACGACGAATGGCATAAAATGTGATACCATAGCAGACAGATATGACAAATAGAATGACAGATCTACATTGTGAATGTGCTATTTTGAGTAGCCGGGTACCTTTCATTAACGCGACGGCTTCCATTTTGCCGACGGTATATTTGAAAGATCTTGTTAATAAAAAATGAATTCTTTGTAAATGCGTAGTTGAGTTTGGAATTGAAAACAAAATGTTTTTTCGGTTTACTACTTAGTACCTTTGGAATGTCTCCAATATATCAGAGGAACGGAATACTTTTATATAAAACTGTTGAAAGAAAGATAATGCTTCATTCACCATTCATTTCGTCATAACAAAAAAATATATTTGAATCAATCAAAGCATCCATCTTGGCTTAGGTCCTATTTAAAAGACGGATTTATAGTCAATTTCTTAATACTTTAACTTCAATTGCCGTTTTTTGGATTATTTAAGAAATTAACTTCAGCGGATTGACGAGTTCGGAAGTTCAACTCAATGGATTGTTTGATTAATACCCCAGACAGACGACAGCTTAAATCTAGATTATGGACGTAATAATTTTAGTGCATGATTTTAGGCATTTTTTAACACATATTTCATAGACATTGACTAAAAGAAATTTTCCCAATTCAGGGTCCAAAAAATTCTAATTAGCTTTCCTGATGCTTAACTCATGCTTAACTCACTATTAATCTTGTTTTTGATGTTTTAGAATTTTTTGGCCCCTGAATTGGGAAATTTTCTTTGAGTCAATAGCCGTGTTTCTTTTGACGCGTATATACAATTGTGGTAATTTTCAAATTGCGATAACTTATGAACGGTGAGTCGTACGATAAAAAGTCCAAGGGTCTTTTTCATTGAGAACCACATGCTATACAAAAAATTTTATTCTTTTGAAAAAAAAAAATAATTATTTAGGAGTTATTTAAAAACAAGTGATTTTTTGCCGTTTATCGGCGCTTAACCAGTTTTCATAGGATAACTCCTAAAAGATAAATTTTTTTAAAAATAAAATGAAAAGTTTTTGTAGAGAACGTGATTCTCCATAAGAAAGTTCCTTAGAGTTTTATTGTGCGACTCACTGTTCATAAGTTATCGCAATTTAAAAATATCCACAATTGTATATACAGCTCAAAAGAAACACGGCTAATGTCTATGAAATATGTATTTAAAAAATGCCTAAAATCATGCAATAAAAAGATTCGCATTATTACGTCTAAGTTTAATCTGGATTTAATCCGACATCTGTCTGGAGCATTACTATCTAAAAATCCAGCTTAGCGGATTGTCTTTAGTTGGATGATTCAATAATCCACTTCAGTATACGTACCGTCATATTGAATTGAGTTATTCAAAAATCTGACTGATCAAATTATCAATTGAAAAATTATTCAAAAATTCAATTCTTTTCTAAAAAATCAAACATAGAGTACCCGAAAATCCTTCAGAAAATCGAAGTTATTAGATAACCCACAGCCTCACATTCATAATTTTTTTACATTCTCCGTTCTTATAGCTGATTATGGAGGTTTAAAACCTTCTATTGAAAAATCTGACCTTAGTTTGTAAAGTTGTATTTTTAACAGTATCAAGTTCTATCGAGCTTAAAAGAACACACTTTATTTACCACGTAAGTCTTCTGAGTTATCCTGAGTTATTCTTTGCGTAACCGACCAAGATTCGACTTGAAATCTCCGACGTTTATGAAAATTGTTGGAAAGTTAGTATTTAACACACATATAACTGTGGTAAAATGATTTTCCGAAATTCCGAAAATTTCCAAGATGGAGGCCATGGGATGTTCGTTCCAACCTTTGGATACTCACATATTTGAAAATTCATAGCTCACCGGCTTTTTATCTGATTTTAATGAAATTTTGGCCGCCATCTTGAAAATTTTCAGAATTTCGGAAAATCATTTTACCACAGTTATATGTGTGTTAAATACTAACTTTCCACCGATTTTCATATAAATCGGAGATGTCAAGTCGAATCTTGGTCGGTTACGCAAAGAAAGACTCTACTGCAAAGTGCAGGGAACGCTGTTTTCAGGCATATGGCACACTTACCGGAAATAGTGTAATTGATTTGGCACAGATAACTCAGAATCTTGATGTGAAAGAAAAAAAACGAAGTTCAGACACGTAAGTGGGGTGCTCCTAAGCTGAGGGACAGCCCTGGAATTTCCCATCTCGTCCCGGATTCCAAAGCGTCGCGGATTTTCATGTATATTCCGGAATTCTCCCGTGTTTAAGATGGATGCGTATTGTAGTGTATACATTTTTTTATTTTATTCTACAACAATTTAAGTTTATGGACCATAGACCATCATAGACTGAATATTATGAACCAAAGACCGTATATTATTGCCCATAGACTATAGATTATGGTCCCTAGTCCATAAGAGACAGATTATAGACCAAAGGTTGTAGACCAATGGTCATAGACCAAAAATCATAAAGGATAGATCATAGATTATTTATTATGGACCATAGACTATAAAGGACAGATAACAGATCACATATTATCGACCATAGATCATAAATGACAAATCATAGACAATATATTATGGTCCACAGACCCTAATAGACAAATCAAAGACTATATATTGCAGACTATTTCTCTTGCCCCAACTATATAAAATAATTTTTTTCCTGTCTCGGACTAGGCCATCAAGAACCTATCCTAACCCCCTTAATCGGCTATAAACACTGAGAACGGAATACCATTGTAGGACTGTGTTATTTAAAATTCGAACCCAGTCGAAATACTCCATCAACACTCACTCGTAATGTCAAATACAATTTGAAAAACACAAAAAAATTATTGTGGGGTGAAACTCAAATTAAGTATCACCATTTACTCAAAAAATTCCCTATGGACTTTTGTGTGTTGCACTTTAAATATCCGGTTACTTGAAAGTTATTTTAGGAATTGGCTTTAAGATTTTACATTAGGGAATTGCAGTTCACTTACATACCACACTGAATGTATTAAATTAGAATGCCAAGAGTTAAAGTAAACTTGATCTCAGAAGGGATGACATGATTTGATGTTAAACCAATTTTTGTGTTAAGTGATGCTTTTGTTGACAGCAACAACCAACTGATGTTGCTGTTGTGGTTAACTTGATTTTTATAGCAAGCAACAATATTTATATTTATCAGATGATAATTTAAGATCATTACGTTTTTGGGAATGGAGGCGGGGGGGGGGGGGGTTGAAAAGGCATTGGCGTTAGCGTAGCAGCTGATTTAGATTTTCTTCGGAGTGTTTGTTTCATATATCGTGTAGATATGCGACATAAGTTTTAGATACCATTCATTGTGTGATCTTAACTAACGATGTTTTTTATAATTGAAAGTGACACAAAAACACATAATTTTATGTATTATGTGTGAACATGTTTTCTAGCAAGTATAATAGAAATGTTTGAGAAGTTATCACCAAAGTCGATATGTTTTTGACTTTTTCAACATATTGCAATTTTTTTAACATTTTTCTAATTTTTCAAAATCTTTCGGCATTCTGTCTTATTACTTTTTGAAAAGAATTCGGTCTTTTACGATTTTAATAAATCTTTTTTATTATCGACATTTATTGACTATTTTTGTATATTCGGAATGCAAAATTCTTCAAAAATGATAAACCAAATAAAAACGTGAAAAAAATTAATTGAAAAGAAAGCCAACATTGAGCAGGATGTGGTCATTTGACCGATATAACTTTTTTCACTTAATGCCATAAATTTTAGACCTTTGTATGAACTTTGAATGAAAACAAGACCGAATTGTTTTCATTCCCAACAAAATAACAGCCAATTCAAACTATGACATTACTTTTGTTCCACTTTGTATAAAGGAAATAAACATTAATCCAAGGATACTGTAGAATGGGAATTCAAAACTTTTTTTTTTTTAATTAACTTCTACATACTCGTAGTGAAAAATTATGAAATGTGTGCTTCTTAATTGGATCTATCGATGAAACTTAAATAATACTAAGGCATTAACCGCTTCTTGTACTTTTGCTTCGGAAATCGTATTGACAAACGTTATCAATCAAGATTAAAGGAATAAAAGATAGACTAAGTATCGAATCTCCTTGAATTCTATGGGAAACAATTAAATGGTCAACGCTAAACATATTCCAAAGCTTTCAAAGAGATTTTTGAAGCCTCCTACTGAACGTTCCAATTTTTCTCTAGTTTGGGTAGTAGGGTAAAAAATTCAGTTCAAAGCTCAAAAATACTAGAGCATTTCTTATACCAATACACTTGATCGCTCATCTGTGAAGCAATATGAAAATGACAAAAAGAATAGACAATATTCAGTCTAAAATCTACTTGATCGATTCGATTCCACACGAGTATGTTTTGGATTCTTTAAAAAGTCTATCGTTATTATGATGTCTTTGTTCTGCAATCTCCAAAAAGCTTGGACATCAACTTATAGATAAAAACAAAGAAAAGAGTCGGAAGTATACGGGTTAGAATTCCGGAGAGTTACAATGTGGATGGAGTTTCTGTTTTTGGATTTGAAAACCATCTATGTATTGGGTGTACAACTTAAAAACCGGAATTTGACGGTGGATGTCCGTACTAACAAATATTGTGAAACCTCGAACTTTACATATATGTCATCTTGAAGGTACATTTGACAGCTGTCAAAATCAGTCAACAAAACAATTTTATCTTGTGTGCATCATTATTATTTTTCACGATGAATAACTTCGAAAATTGGAGAAAAAGACAGCATTTGCGGGAGGTTCTGTTGGGTCATTTTTTTGCAAAGAAAACTGCTGCCAAAAGTCATTTTTGCATCGGATCGTGACTGGGGATGAAAAATGGATCCATTACGACAACCCGAAACGCAAACATTCATATATGAAGCCCGGACAACCAGGACCTTCCCAGCCAAAGGCAAATATCCATGGTGGCAAGGTAATGCTCTGTAATGCTCACAGGTGACCTCTATCGAACACAATTAATACGTTTGAAGCGTGCCATCATCGAAAAATGCCCGGAAAATGCGACCAGACACGAAGCAATAATTTTTCATCATGACAACGCTCGGCCACATATTGCTGCCCCAGTCAAAAATTACCTGGAAACAACGGAAAACAACGGATGGGAAATTTTGCCTCACCCGCTTTATAGCCCAGACCTTGCACCATCAGACTACCATTTGTTCCGATCGATGCAGAATGCCCTATCAGGAATACGCTTCACTTAAGTTCAAGATATCGAAAATTGGATAGATTCATTTTTGGCCGCCAAGCCGGCGCAATTTTTTTGGGATGGAATTCATAAATTGCCTGAAAGATGGGGAAATGTTGTAGCTTCGAATGGACAATACTTTGAATAAAATATATTCTAACATTTTTCCACAATAAAGCATAAAATTTCGCTAAAAAATTCCGGTTTTTAAGTTGTACACCCAATATAATACTATAAAAAGAACAGGGCTGCCGCTGAAGTAGCGCACCTACTTTCTATGATGTTTAAATATCAAGAAAATCTAGAATGGGTTGGAATATAGTTCAGACTGTAGACTTCGTAACCGTAGTTGCGTATTTAATTTAGTATGAAGTCCAAAAAATGTATAGCTAACTGGCTTTGTCGACAGGGTTTTCCGGATCTCAATTTAGAAAATGGTACAATCTGAGATCATCTTATAGATAGCACAACAGATAATGGGTTTGTGATTGTTGCAGGGAAACTGTTTGTCAATTCCGAACGAACTTTCCATGTAAAAACCGAATCCCAGGTCGAAATTGGCCCATCAGCTTTAGACTTTGAGACTAAAAACACGTAATTCATCACGTAGTGCTAGTCTTTCTCTTCAAAATGAGCTATTGAAAGGTGTCATACAAAGCTTTCTCAAAGTTATGACCGATTTAAGATGAAATCCTTTATATAGCAACTAAATCGACACAGGCTACGGATTTCGTAATGTCATCTTAAAATATCCATAACTTTTTAAAAGAACATTATATTGCACTTTTCAAGAGCTCATTTTGAAGGAAAAAAGTAGTACTACTTGATATGTTAAATAAAATTAATAAAAACAAATTTGTGTAGTCTGCATCTAGCCTCAAAAATAGCCGTGTTTGTATTTTTAGCCTCAAATATCTCGAAGTCTAGAACTGGTGGGTTGATTTTGACCGCGGATTCGGATTCTAAGCAGAAAGTCAGTTTAGAAATTACCCCCAAATGCCCTGCAACAAAATCATTGCAACCTTAAAAGACCTTTTGTACAGCCTCTTTCCTATCGGAACAGTTCCAGACTATCTATAAATCTTGTATTTGTCGTAGGATTAATATTAACTAGGTCATCAGGTTTAAAAAATTTCGATACCTAAGTTCTTAATTCTGTGCTCTTCGCAGCGGCGCAAGTGCATACTCGAAACACATGCTCCACTGTTTTCAAGTCCTCTTGAAAGAGTCTACATTAATCTTCGTCTGCCAGACTCACCTTTTTTAGGTGGGAAATAAGTTTACAGTGACCTGCCACTGTATGTTTTTATATCTTTTCCGCTGAGATTCAAAACAGCTTCTACTTTAACACGTTGTGGATTGATTAACCTTTTCGCTTGCCGCATGCCCTCTTGAGCTCTCCATTGGCCGATAAGGCTGTTTTCTTTCCATTCCCGAATTAAGTTAAAGCTGTTGTTCTCACTCCGCAGAAGGGTGCTGAGCCTATAAAAGTATTGAGTGCGCCTCTCTTAGGCAAGCAATCTGCCCTTTCATTGCCTTCATGCCTTCTGGATAGGACTTGAAGAAGTTCAAAACACCACCACAAAAGCTTTGAGTGTATTGAGGAATGATTTTAAAGTCGCTCGACTGTCCGAATAAATGTATATGTCGGTGCGAAAAGTGCCACTTTGTAAACATTTACTGGCGCACAACTCTAAAGCGTGGACCCCCGCCTGGAAAATGAAAGCTATTTTCCTGTAATCTATATATTAATACGCAAGACAAAAGTTTGTCCTACTTTTTTACTATGTTAGAAATGGAGCAGGACTTTGAATAATACACCACTAAAAAGGTATTTTTGGGTAAATGTGCGCAAAGTTAAAATTATTTTAAAATTTAATCATTCAGCCAGGTAAAATTAAATGCAAATTTTTCAATGTCAACAACGACCAAATACGCTGTTTCACAAGGCTGAAAAGAGGATACAGCATAAAGAGAAAGACAAAAAGCTGACTGACACTGTCTTCATGTTTATTGTTTTTTTTTTCGTTTCACATTTTTCATTGTACCAGGGATGATAAATGAGCTTTTCTATTTTGTACCAAATAGCAAAAAAAGTACCAAAAGTACATTTGTGGTCGAATTTTGACCATTGAGCGATTTTAAATAGTATGGTTAAATATGGAAAAATGCTCGCATCTGTTTCAGCTCCTTTTTGGAACATGTAAGTAAAAATTACACAATCCTGCGTTCTTGAAAAAGTTAAAAAAGTATGAAATGAGAGTATAGATTTTTAATCGCTGAATCCGAATATGACCTCCGATTTGCTCCATCACGTCTGAGATTTGAGTTATCGTTGATTTAAAGTGCAAGAAACGCTATTTTCAGACATATGGCATGTATCCCGAAAGTAGTCTAGTTCACTATTGATAGCGGCATTGAATAGCTCTGAGCTTCTTCTTTAAAGCGTACTTTTAACTTTTTCAATTGAATCATTAGTTTCCGAGACATCATCGATTGAAGTAAAGGTATCTCTAATCCCTGTAAAGGACTATATTCGATTTGTACACCTTTACTTCAATGGGTAATATCTCGAAAACTAATGATCCAATTGGAAAAGTTAAAAGTACACTTTAAATGGTAAGGGCTATTCAATGCCGCTACCAAAAGTGAATTAGACTACTTTCGGGATGCATGCCATTTGTCTGAAAATTGCGTTTCTTGCACTTTAAATCAATGATAACTCTGATCTCAGACGCGATGGAGCAAATCGGAGGTCATATTCGGATTCATCAAACAAAAATCTATAAAAATCAGCTACTCTGACTTCATACTTTTTTTCATCGCAGGACTGTATTATTTACTAGTCGATAACTAAAGTAACCAAAATTCCAACTATTCAACGCGTCAAACTGCTCTTTGACATCATGGAATTTCGGTAATTTTGATTACGATATCCATGGCAATTAATAAATGATTCATTTGATCAGCTATGTTGCAAACGATAATGCGAATTTGCAATTTGCATCAGCTCAATTGCGCGTAAAGTTGCAAACCACAATGCCGACGTTAATACACGTATTCACTTTATTTGATATGGCGCTATAAAACTGAAGACTCATTCATAAAAAATCGGACAAAAGTTGACTGTTGTCACCAATATGCTGCTGCTGCCAAGCACAACTTGGAGTTTTGACCTCAATAAAAGAAAAAAGGAGCAAAGTAAAAACTGTCTGTCTGTCTGTCGGTATTTGCTAGGCGTCATAATACATAACATAAATATTTAATTCCAAATGACTGCAGCAGCCTCAATCGCATTATGAACTCAGCTGAAAACTACAATACGCGTAGCGTCGTAAACTTGTGCGCGTCGGTCGCATATTTAAAAATATCGCATTACATCCGTTATATTTCTAGAAAGAAAAAAACAAGTCCATTTTTTTCTACTTCTTGTGCTGTTCCTGAGTTTAAGGTTTACTTTCGAACGTGAACTTGTTGAGGAAACCCAAACCAACTACTGAGCGTAATTCCAAAGAAAGAGAAAAAAATGTTAAGGTTTCGCAAATCAAAACAATGCGAATTTCTTGACTTGCAGGTTATGTTAGACAGAGACCAGCATATTTGGAAAAGCTTTATGCGTTAGAAAGAGAACCTTATGCATATTAATGCCGTCGGCCGTTAATTTTTTGTTATGAAATTTAAAACTTTTTCTTTGATGACGTTTTTTTGTTCGTACCATCCAACTTAATACTTTTATTCTTTCATGCAATATTTTCCTTCACATATTTTGTCTCTCTTTAACAGCTCATAGCAACAATACATAGCATTAAACAGCGTTGGTGGTATGATATTTTTAATGATAAAAAAAAATAATCGGAAAATAAATATAAAATTATTATGGGCAATAGATGGCGTGCTCTGACAGTGAAAAGAAAAAACTAAGCGATGTAAAGAATTTGTAAACAAAAGAGTTTCGAATTACAGTGATTTAACTGGAAAAAGAATGACGAGGTGTTACTGTAAGCAGACGGGGCGATATGGTGGCGTTTTGTCCGTCGTAACAAAGCACTCTTTCAAATAACTAAGGGATTAATTATGGGATTAGGAATAAAAAAAAATTATTTGCTGATAAAAAACCATTAATGAGAAAACTTTTTTAGAGCCTTAGACAAAATTTAGGGTTGACTACAAAGATAGTTCAGAAAAAAGAGCTGAGCTTAACCAATTTCATTGTTATTGACCATCTCTCGCCATCTTTCGGGCAAAACCATACCTACATATTACCGTCCTTTAAGAATTCTTGGGGTTTTTGCTCGAAAAACTCGGACAAGACCTTTTTGCAATCCTTTTGGGAATTCAATTTTACGGCAACAAGATAATTCTGCAACGAACTAAACGAATGATAAACCGAAGGTGCAAGATCTGGACTGTATGGTGGACGCATTGAAATTTCCCATCCAAGCTCACTCAGTTTTTGGCGGGTCACCAAAGAAGTATGTAGTCTAGCGTCGTCGTGATGAAAGACTATTGACTATTGACTAATTCCAGACATTTTTCCTTGAGCGCTTCATTCATTCTTATTAATTGTTGACAGTACAGTTTCGAATTAATCGTTAGGCCATGCGAAAGTAGCCAAATACTAAGCAAAACCGTTCTTGGCATCAGTTTCGGCTTTGCAACGGTTTGGGCAGGCTCACCTCGTTTTGACCATGGTCTTTTTTGCACATTATTATCATATGTTATCCATTTTTCGTGACCAGTAACCAATCTGTGCAAAAATGCCTCGAGAACTTTCCGTTTCAGAAGAGATTCACATACTGAAATGCGCTCAGTAAGATTTTTTTTTTTTTCAGCGATAGCGCGACTGCTTATGTGTCGGTCTTCCTCCACCTTTTCAAGAATTTCGTCCACTTTTTCAGTGCATGGTCGATCAGATTTAGATGCGTCTTTTGCATCAAAGTTTCCAAAGCGGAATCGATTGTATAATTTTCCAACAATCCTTTTCGATAAAGTACCTTCTCCATAATCTGCACAAATTTTTCTGTGAGCCTTCGCGGCCGTATAGTGCTTTTCGAAAAAAAAAATTAAAAGGTAACGAATTTTTTCCGATTTGTGTGACTTTAAAAAAGTTGTATAATGCCGAAATGGCAATGGGTAAAAATTGTTTATGATTCTCAGAGATGTCAACTACCTTTAGCAATAAAGAGTTGATGGATCGGACCAGTACTTACAGAGTTATCAGAGCTATCAGAGCTATTTCAATTTTCTGTACTTTCTTTTTAAGCAACCTTATATATAATTCTAACTTATATAACTTGCTCACAAACCAAGTATTTGAACTCATCTACATTAGTCGATTATGGCTCGATTCTTGTCCATCTAGAGTCGATTCTTGTTCATCTAGTAAGCAGAAAGTTATTGAATTTCACAGAAAAACTGTAGCCCTCCCAAGTTTTGAAGAGAGTTTGTCCTATTTTAAGCATTCAAGCTTGCAGTTATTTCTTAGGATTCTTATCAGAGAAGTCTCTACATCGGGAAGGCAATGCACATTTGTTCGTAACCCAGCTCACACATTACTCAAATATCCTTCATACTTATTGATATGCAAAATATAAGACTTAGCGATAAAAGTGATTTGAAGTAAGAAAATATACTGTTTCAGTCACCAAATCCGAAAACAACACATCTTTCAACAAGAATAAGAAGTATAAGAAGGTTGGGATCCAGGTAACCGCGACTTATAAAGCCTATTGTGTTAACCCTTGCCATAGGCGCATGGCAGTAATAAATGCCAGTATGTCAGAAGTCTGAAAAAAAATCTGTGTCTTGTTTAACTGTCACAGTGACAGAGAATATGGTCGCTGTTTCCTCTTCTTCATTACAGAATTTACAAAATTCATCTTGGACAAATCCCATGTTGAAGTTCCGAAAGAACGCAATGGGAAGACAGTACGCCCAGCCTTAATTGCACGACCACCATATACACTGATGGTTCGAAGATGGACTATGGCGTTGGTGCAGGTGTATTTTCAAAAGACCTCAATTTATCTAAATCTTTCAGCCTATCCAATTCAGCTAACGTCTTTAAGACAGAGTTTACGCCATGAAAACCTGTAGGCTAGTAAAGACTACCAATCATAGCTACAGACATATGGCGATCTTCTCTGACAGTTAGGCCGCTATCAAGGCAATAAACTCAGTAACAGTAAAATCAAGACTAGTTGAGAAATGCAGAAAAAATTTAATCGAACTAGGACATCAAACAGAATTTAAGTACTCTCGTTTGGATTCCAGGTCACATCAATATTTAAGGCTACGAAAACGCATTCAGAGTGTGTATACACTCCGATAGGTTTAGTAAAGAAAATAATTTTTTCGCAATTCCTCACCCAGGTAAATGCGAGGTGGAAAGCTTTAGAAACTTGCAGGATTTCCAGAGTAATCTGGCCTTCATTTAACAATTCAAAAACAGAAATCGTACTGATATTGCAAGAATCTCTGCAGCTTGCACTGGACACTGAATCATCGGCAAACATGCCGAAAGACTTGGTATCCCGTTTGATTCGTTCTGTCGGAGTTGCACTGATGTTAACGAGATGGAATCTCTTGAGCATTTTCTGTGCTACTGCCCTGTTCTATCTAGAGCAAGGCTTAGGACTTTAGGTCAACCCTTTTTCAATGATCTGAGTGAATTTGCCGATATCGATATTAGCCCAAAGATCAACTACATCAATAGAACAAACTGGATATAAATATCCTTTACAGTTCCCTTTAAAATATATCTAATATAGTCCTTGCTTAACCCTCCTATAAGCCAGCTTGATCACTTATGTGGTATTAAAAAGGCACTAACAGTACTACTTGGGCCTAGCATCGTTTCCTAAGCTACCACTCTAACCTAACCTAATCCTATGTTGGAGAGATGCGTCCTAACTGGGCAGTGTCTCGTGAAACAGGAACAGTCCGTATACTTTTCCTGTTCATTATAAGTAACTATTTGTTCTTTGTATGGAAACTCTTGGCATGAATGATTTTGCTTGTCAGTTACCCAGATTGTCGTCCCAGCCTTCTTGAACTTCTTGTCCACCCGGTTGTTTCGGTGTTATTTTATAAAACTCCGAGGCGGGCCACAGAATTGAATAGGTCCTACACATTGTATTGCACAAGAGGTTACATTTAAAATTTCGCGCTATTTTCAAACTGTAAATATAAAATTGACAGTGACACATTTGACAAGTAAAAATCAGAAAGTTTTTCGATAATGGATACAATATGGATTATAATATCGATATTGATTACAAAAATGGTACGAATATGACGGATGGCGCCATCTCGCACGCCTATTCTGAACTTTTTAGTAATAAATTTTAATATCTCGATCAACTTAGTGTTGCGAAGACACCTTTTCATATTTACCCGGGTAGGTTGAACTGAAAATATTATCGTTGTGGGTAGGATTAGGGGCTGTCCATATACCTCGTGACGCTAATATCGTTAAAAAAATTATCCCCTCTAACATAAACATGACGTAAAAAGAGTGGAAGCCACAAGACGCCGTACATTTTTTTTATTTTTTTTGGGTGCTGAAAAGATAATGATTATTCGAATATAATTATTCCGAGTTATAAGACCCATTTTCAACTGTCGAAGTATGTGAACAAGCAAAATTATAGCATTTGGGGGCTCTGAAAACTCAAGAGATAATGAAACAGCCACAACCACATCATCAACAATGAGTGAGAGTTTGATGCGGTTTTTGGGAAACCGATGATATGAGTAACCGAACTTCTAATCCAATTCACGCTGTTATTTAACAGTTTAATAACATAAATGTTAAATAGCAGAGAATGTACGTATTGCCGTTTAATTAAAAAGTGAAATTTTATTTCAAAGCAAAAACTAAGCAATCGATAGAATTAATGATAAATTAAGACACGCACATGTTCCAAACTCCCCCATAACCCCATTCCATACGTCCATTTGTGAGTCTCCGCCTTCAACACCTCAAATGTCATCGTGTCTATCGATTGAATGAAGTCTATCTCGTCTATCTGCCACTGCAGAGTAAAACATACTGAAATCGTCTGCTTGTCAATTTTTATAATTTTGTTTGTTTTCATCGTCGTCAACGACGTCCTCATCAACATCATCAACAGCACCAACAACAACAACATTACAATGTTGTTGTTGTTGTTTCTGCTGCTGTTCATTTTCGTGTAATTTGATATTTTGAAATACAGAATGGAATGGATGAAAAAGGGAAAGAGCAAACGTATATTTATAATGCGTCTGCCTTCAGTGTTTGTATGTTTAGACATGGCTATGTACTTGTGTTTATATTAAGCACCCACTAGAAAATATTCTTAGAACTTGAGAATTGGTGAAATTACTTAATTTTGGGCTCATTTACAACAAACACGACTTTGTTCGAATCCCATACACATGGTGTACGTCCTGTACACCAAGTAATATGTCTCCCTCCTTGATCTGATTTTGTTTTTTTTTTCTTATTAAATTTCGTTAACATTTAAAAAAAATGGACGTCCGAAAAAATCCTTGAACTTTGTCCTCCTTATCCATATTTACAACGCATCTCCTCAGCTATGGACATCTTTTATGGATGACTTCACCTGTAGAGCGCTCAATGCATAAGCTACGGTGCTAAGAAAGTCCCTTCTCTTCTAACGCCCTGAACTCTAAGACAAAGGTTTGAGTATGATACGATTTCTGTTTTTGATAAGTTTGAGACATTTTTAATTTCCGCACAGTAACTGTAAATCCAACACTGCCCCTTTCAACTGTCATCTATTGACAGAGCTCTGTGAAATTTTGAGCGATTTAGTTTGTGTTCCGACAGCCATTGTGTTCCGCTATGGCCGCACCAGCAAAAGTGACCCCAAACGTTTAGGTCGATGAAATTTATGTAGTGATATTGAGCGATTTAAGGCATCTCTATTGAGTGGGTACATCACATTTTACATGAATATTTGGACATGAAAAAGCCATCCGTACGATGGTTGCTGCGATAGCTCATACTCGACCATAAAAGCAACTGTGTGACTGATAGAAAGGAAAGTTTTGCCCAATTTGACCAAGTTTTTGCGCCGTTTCGTTACCTTAGACGAAGCATGGATCTATCACCAATACACTAGAGGCCAATAGCAATCAATATACATAGTGTGTTTCTTCAGGAGGCAAACAATACCATGGCCACTGTTTTTTGAGATGCACGCGGTGTCATTCACATCGATTACCTTGGAAAAGGGTATGATTATGATTACCCTCGAATATTATTCAGAGCTTTTGAACAGATTTGATATTGATTTGAAGCAGAAACGACCGCATTTGGCGAAGAAAAAAATGCTGTTTCATCAAGACAAAGTATGAGTGCACAAGTTTGTAATCACCATGGCAGAAAACCATAAATTGGGCTACGAATTGCTAGGCCATCCAGTATATTGTACAGATTTAGGCCTCTGCGACTATTCTTGTTTACAGACCTGATGAAATGGCTGAGTGGTAAGAGATTTGGGTCGAGTGAAGAGGTCATTAGTGAAACAAAAGCATCTTTGAGTGCCTTGAGAAAACCTATTGTTTGACAGGTGTATAAAAATTGAAAAAACGTTGGACTAAATGTATCGAGCGAAAAGAACACTATGTTGAGAAGTACAACACTTTTTTGCCGAAAATAATACATATATCTTATCCAAAAAGTCTTGAACTTATCAAGAACAATTTTTTGACGTGTGTCGCCACTTAAGTGGTTTTTATTGATTAATATTTGTAGAGTATGTGATTTTTCATAAAGAAGATCCTTGCACTTTTTATCGTGCTACTAACCCTTCATAAGTTATAGCAATTGAAAATGAACGATTGTATGTATATGTGGAAATCTCAGCAAGTGTGAGTTTTTCGAAAAAAAAAAAAAAAAAAACTATTTTGTGTTTTGTGGCACCCTATTTGAACCGCGAATTATCAATTTTAGATATATTAGGAGCATTTTTCAGCCTGCGTAACTGACTTTTTTCGATCGCCTCCCCCAATATCTTTCAAAATCATTTTTTCAAGAGTGATGCACTGAATTTACCGAATTAGACATATAATCGGGATGCGATTTTTCTTACGTCTAAACACCCATGTTAAAGATCCTGAAAGCTCTAAACAATTCGCTGAACCGCATCAAAAGTTATAGCTCAATAACGGAAGCGGTCTCTTCAATTTACATTCAAAATTTGAGAATTTTGCTCGAATTTTGACAAAAAAATTAAAAAATAAAGATTCCAAGCACATGCATTTTTTCGTATTAAGCATCATCCAAAAAGTATCACAGACATGTTAGAATGAATGGGAAATGCAAAGGGTGCTCACTCGGCCAACCAAGACTTGTTCACACCGAAAGTCACACTTGCTGAGATTTTCTCATACATGTCAAAAGAAATAGGCCTAATAGTAAGCTTTTCGCACTGGGTGTTCCTTTAGTATGTTTCGCTCTCTTTCCGCTCAATAGCCATGAAAGGGACAAAAACTGTGTATCACAGTCTGTGGCTTAAGAGAATAATATACAAAGAGCACATTATTAAGAGTTTTCAATACAGTAAAGACTTTTATATTAGCCCTTTAAAAAATTAAGCAAAATTTAATAAAGAACTTTTTAAAAATCTTATTTTTTTCTTTTTCTTGCAGTGGTTCCATTGACAAGCAACATCTCGATTCATCCAGTGATTCCGAAATGGAAGGATCCCTGTTGCAGCACAGTTCAGCGCAAGCGCATCATCATCACCATCAACAACAACAACTATCACCTACAGCAACAGGGCTAAGTAATCATCATCATCATCACCAACATCATCATACGACAACGGTGCATAATAATAGCAACGACAACGCACAATCACAACAGCAGCAACAACAGCAACAACAGCAACAACAGCAACAACAACAACTGCAACAGCAACAGCAGCAACATCACACGCAACATAGCATCAACAATTTAAATGCACAATTAGTTGGTGTCTCACCAACGGGGGGTACTAGCGGTGGCGGTGGCAGCGCTGGTAGCAATGGTGGCGGCGGTGGTGGTGGTAGCAACAGTACCGCTGCAGCTTCTGCTGCCAGCAGCAATCTTACAATACCAGCAACTTCAAACAAATCAGGCACATCACAAATGGCACCGATTTCAGCTGCCGTTGCCTATTCACATTTGCATAGTGTCATGGGTTCGATGCCGATGTCAATTTATGATATGAGCGAATATCAACATTTATGATTTTAGTTGGAAGTAAATGCAGCAGCGGCAGCAGCAGCAACGTCAACATGCTCAAGGCAACAGCAACATTGCCAGTTTCAGAATTATTACCACTAAAATGTGAAGTGGAGATAGAAATCGGTCATTTTCCACACAAATTTGCATACATAAACTATGAAAAGTATACAAAAGAGCCGATCTTTTATTGATATCCATTTTGGTTTTCAAGATATGCGTTGTGTAACTTTTATCAGTTAAAGTGTAAAAGCATATATCACTGAGGCATCAATATTTTTCACCAGATTTTTATAGCACTCTATGGGACCGTCTCGAAATATTGTATAAATCTCTTTGATAAGTTATTGGTTTTCGAGATACACGCTGTGTTACTTTTATAAATAGATAAGGTAAATAATTGTTTCCAAGTTGTGCTACATCCGAGGAATATTGTCTCGGTCGAATATCGTTCAATGCCTGAAATATAGATACTTTTTTGAGTGGTGCCGGAAGCATCCGAATATGGCAATATCTTTTAAAGTTTCAATTACTTTTATCACTCTACAGAAAGTTTACTAAAACTTGTGTGAAAACTCGAAAAGTATGCAAGTTTAAAGATCGAAATATTCTTTATAAATTGCCCTATAATTTTGGTTAATATGCATATCTCTGATCTCAAGGCAAAATGACACAAGTTCACTTATCTCGAAAAAGAAGATATTCATCCTGTGATGTATGGTCAAAGGTGTCAGCGTAGAACAAAAGTAACTTAATTTTGGCTCGCCTACAACAAACATAATATTTCAATATTTTTCGGAACTACGACACCTATGAAAAATTGTGTTTTTTTTTTTTTTTGTATACCCTACACCCAGAGTATATTCATTTTGTCGTAAAGCAAAGAAGGAGGAGAGGTAGGTATGGAAAAGTATATACATTCTTAATCAGCGTTATCTTCTGAGTCGATATTGCCATGTCCGTCTGGCTGATTCTCTGTCTGTGGAAATATTTTTCACGGGAAAACTAAGCACGATATATCAGTGAAATTTGGCACAAGGGTTTCGTTGTAAAAGTTAGTTCGTGGAATTGAAAATGAACGAAATCGGTCAACGGACACGCCCACCGCACATACAGATATATATTAAAAACGCAATATTAAGAGCATTATTTGCGATAACGCAAGAAAAATATGCATACATACTAGGGATATTAAGTACAAGCTCTGACAAAAAACTAGGTGAATTCGGACTAGGGGGCGTGGGACCTCCCATGTAAGCAAAAATTTCAAAATGCTATACAGAACGGGTTTTTTGATAAAATCGAACCAACTACAGTGTAGGGTTTTAAATTTTTGCCAAGACCTTCCTAGTTTTTTTGGCCTGTCTACAACAAACACAATATTTCAATAATTTTCTAAATTTCTCGGAAGTACAACACCCATGAAAAATTGTTTTTGTTGTTTTTAACGCAACCAACATATAGCAACAACAAGGACTGATGATTCACTACATCTCATCAACTTTGAAATCGATTCTTGTGTGTATTAAAAAAAACGATTTTTGATGGGTTTTGTAATTCCGAGAAATTTAGAAAATTATTGAAATATTGTGTTTGTTGTAGACGAGTCAGATCTATTTTCTCCAGATGTAAATTATTTCGATTTCATGGATAATGATCCAACAGTTTCAATCAATGAGTTTTCAATTTCACCGGAAATTATATTGAAATATATTGTATCTGTTGAAGATAGTTCTTGTCCAGGTCCTGATGGCATACCTGCTACAGTACTTGTTAATTGTAGCTCAATTCTGAGCCAGTTGCTTAGTTTCTTGTTTAATAAATCTTTAACTGATTGCTATTTTCCTAAACAATGGAAAGAGTCTTTTATAAGCCCTATATTTAAAAAAGGATGTAAAAATGATGTATCTAATTACAGACCCATAGCTAAGTTATCAACAATTCCTAAACTATTTGAAAAGATTATTTATGATCAAGTAAAGGTCTATTGCAATGAAATAATTTCAACACGTCAGCATGGATTTGTCAATGGTAGATCTACAGTCTCAAACCTTCTTGATTTTTCTTCTTTTGCCTTGAGTTCACTTGACTCTGGCTGCCAAGTTGACTGTATCTACACAGATTTCAGTAAAGCATTTGACAAGTTACCACATAGTTTAATTATTTTTAAACTGAAAAAGTTTGGATTTCCTTCCACCTTTATCGCTTGGATTGAATCTTATTTATCAGAACGTTCTTACCAAGTAAGATTTCGCAAAAACTTATCTTCTCCATTTACGGCGACTTCTGGTGTCCCGCAAGGTAGTCACCTAGGACCTTTACTTTTTATCTTAGCTATAAATGATGTAACCCATATCATCAAAAATTCTAACCTTCTAGTTTATGCGGATGATATGAAAATTTTCAGATCCATAAGGGAGAGTAACGAAACTCATCTGCTTCAGTCTGACTTGAAATCCTTTGAAATTTGGTGCTTTAAAAATAACTTGCATCTTAATCCCGATAAATGCCAAACAATTACATTTTCTAGGAAGAAAAACAACATAAAATATGATTATGTATTAAAAGACAAAAACATTTGTCGTGTCGATTTTGTTAAAGATTTAGGTGTTCACTTTGATGATAAAATATCATTTAATGAACACATTAATCAAGTATGTAAGAAAGCGGCTTCTCTGCTCGGTTTTATTAAAAGATGGGCCAAAGAATTTAATAATTCATTAATAACAGTAACTTTATATAATACGATCGTGCGTCCTCACTTGGAGTACGCTAGTCAAGTTTGGTCACCATTTTATAACGTTCATATTGATAGAATCGAAAGAATCCAAAAGAATTTTATTCGATTTGCTCTGAATGGCCTAAATTGGGTTGATCCTTTGAACCTTCCTCCTTATGAGGATCGTTTGAAGTTACTTAAATTGCAGTCTCTAAGGGAACGCAGAGATAATGCAGATATTCTATATTTGCACCAACTTGTCACTGGGTCCCTTGCTGCTCCAGAGCTTTTAAACTATATTTTTTTCAATATAAATAGGAGAAGCGATCGTAATTCTCCACAATTATTTTACCAACCGGTTAGTAGAACTAATTATATGTTTTCTGCTCCTTTTAATCGCATGACAACCCTTATCAATAACTGTGAATTTTATAATGTTAACTTGTCAAAAGGTCAACTCAAACTTAGATTGAAAAATAACTAGTTAACTGTATTTGTCATCACTTATTATGATTTTTTATTTTTTTTTTGCGTAATGCATGTTTTTTGTTAGTGTTTTGTCCGAGCCAAACAGCATGCTGGGTTAATTTTTTCAAACATCCCATCTTTGATTTGTATGAACATTTATATGCAGGTGTATGAAAATACTCTTACATGTTTATGTACATATAGGCTAAAAGGGTATGTTGTGAAAGTGTGATAAAGCTACGGGATATGAAACAAAATATAACTAATGTTAACTTGCATGGTTTTTTTATCCCTTATTTTCAAAAAATTTTTATAAAAGCTTTAAATTTGATTTATAGCCTTTTTTGCTAATTAGCTAAGAAGGCTATTAGCTGCAGTAGCTAAACTCGATTATACTACGCCGACAACGCTTGTCTCAGTAATTTTGAAACGCTGACACCATTGCTCCACAACAAATAAAAAAAATACAACTTATAACAATTTGCCTTATGACCACAGATAGATACGTATCAAGAGCACAACAAAATACATAGAAAAAAGTAGTAAACACAAATACAATTTTATCAAAAAAAATATATATCAAACTGATATTAAAACTCACATCCAGCAACAGAATTACACAATTTATTATGAGTAGCCCACTCCACTTAACTAGCAATATCAATAGTTTTAGAGTCTATTTTATATAGAAATAATACATAAATAAATAGATACATAAATAAATAAATAAATACATACTACTAAATTGTAATTACATCAACATAATATCGTATCGTACATATATAGTTTGTAAATTTGTTCTCCGTGTAAGTACTTACGATATTGCAAATATTGTAATCTTTTTAAGTTAAAATGTTTACCATATTAGGGGTATTCACGTAGGGCGTACAAGCCAATTGTATAGTTGTAATTTTCTAAAAGAATAAAAAACTTTTCACTTGAGGACCCCTAATATTTAATATATTTTCATTTTTATTTTATTTTTGTAAATATGTAATGCAATTTGAAACAAAACAAGAGAAAAACAAAATTTATGTGCAAAAATTTATTGTAATTATTGTTAAGTAACTAAGCATTGTTAAATTATGTATTTAAAATTATTTAAATGTAGAAGCAAAGAACTTTTTAATATAATACATACACATGAAATGAATTGCTTAATGTTTCAATTACATATAAATACTAGAAATAGTGGCATGCAGAAGACATCATGGTTTCATCCAGATTCAAATCTTCACTGGACACTGATATCTTTTTGACACTAAAGTACACTATCTTGTTTTATCAGTGTCAAAAAAACAACCTAATTCTAACAAATACATACTTCAGTGTACTGTATTTTATACAAACAAATACTTCAGGTCAGTGTAAAACGTGCGTGTAGAAAAACTACAGTAAAATTTATGATACTCGTATGGTAACACTTAGGGTGCAAAGGACCGCCTGTATCGGTGTAACGGGGCCACTGAGATCATGCCATACCGCAGCACTTAATGTCATTTTACACCTGTTGCCTCCTACCTCTTTTATTAAAGTTTTTGCTTCATGCAGTGCAGTCAGACTCAGGGAAACTGGCTGTTGGGTGCCAAAGCAGTATGGCCATGCTTCCATTCTCGGAAATCTGCAGTCAGGCTGCCATCAAAGCACTCAACTCAACAATAATAAAATCTAAATTAGTAGTGGATTGCAAGGAAAAATTAGTCAGACTGGGGCATCGGTTTGATCTTGCGCTCGTTTGGGTTCCAGGCCATAGGGACATCGAAGGCAACGAAAAAGCTGACGAACTGGCAAGAAACGGCTCCTCTCTGAATGTCACAAGCGCGGTGCGAGTTCATACCCCGCTAGGTCTAGTAAAGAAGCGGATCTTCTCATACTACTTAACCGAGGCGAACACTAATTGGAAGGCATTGACTACATGTAGGATATCCAGGTCAATCTGACCTTCATACAACAGTTCAAGAACTGCTTATTTACTAGCTAATAACCGTATTAATATAGCAAGATTTACCGCAGTTTGCACTGGACACTGGGCCAGCGGCCAGCATGCTGAAAAACTAGGCATCCCTTTCAACTCCTTTTGTCGGAGTTGCTTAGATGTAAACGAGCAAGAATCTCTTGAACACTTTCTCTGTGACTGCCCAGCTCTGGCTAGAGCTAGACTTAAATCACTAGGAAAGCCTTTCTTCAATACACTCAGCGAATTCGCCAACATCGAAATTGGCTCGCTGCTCAATTACCTTAATAGGACTAACTGGATAGATATCGTTAGTTAGGTAATTTTAAAAATTTTCACATCCACTTATACCAGTCTGTCGGATCACTTTTAAGGTATTAAATGGCACTTTTAGTGCTTCTTAGGGTTTAGCTTGCATCGCTAAACCGCCACTTTAACTTAACCTAACCATGGTAGCACTTACAAGTTGCAGCGCATTGGTAACGCATGACTGTAGCAGCTTTCATACATTTTCGCGAGAGAAAGAGACCGTAAACAAAAAACGGGCACAAGAAAAGAGCGAAAAACAACTTTTGCCACTATTGAGATTTTTGCATTTAATACTACAACTACAGTATATGCACTGAACTGAAGCAAATCAAATAAGACAGTTTAGAGAAGTATTTGTTTTTTCCTTCTTTCTTATCCAAGTACTATCAATACATTTGCTAGCGACACTGAACTGAAGTATTTGATAGACAAAAAGCGGTTACAAGACATAATGTAACTTATAACGAAATTTCTTGAAACTCCATCAAGACATCTTAGACCCCTAGTCAGAAAAATTGTGTCGAAATGCCAGCAATGATAAATGCCAAATTTGCTATTAATCCCAACAAAAAAGTCGAGTGAATTTTAAACTGTCCAAGTTTTTTGCAGGCCTTTTTTTTTGAAAATTTTTTGTTTTTTCAAAAAATTTAAGTGCGAACTATCCAATCTTTGCTCAAATTACATGTTTGTTTCAGAAGATTCGACAGGCAAAAAACTTACCTTACAGAAAGCTTGAGACAAAAGTGTATGAGATGGGAAAAGGGCGAAAGAAAAGTTTTGGAAGGTGTCAGGGTCGTCGTCCCTACGAGGGGCGTAGATGGAAAATTGCAAGGTAATCAGAAAATTTCGGGGGGATCAGAGCCCCCTGTCCCAAACTCCATTCAGAAGTTTTATGTTTATTAAAAATTTTTTTTTTTTGTTTTATATGGAAAACTTGAAAGAAGCTTTTCGAATTGGGCATCTGATCGGATTTTCTATACAATGGGAAAATTATCACAAAAGCCTATAGAAGCACCCCCATTTTTAGTTTTTGACATCATTTTTTTTGTGATAATAATGCCCTTTAAGAACACTGTGAGGTGACTCCGGTTTTAATTTTTTAAAAATAAAAATTCACTGCACCAATCGATAGGGAAAGGCCGAAGAAAAATTTTGAAAGCTATCAGGGGTGCCCCCGACCTTTTAGGGGCTTTAGTCCCATTCTTGTAAATATTTTATTGCAACAGTCGCTAGTGCTGTTTTTCTATTAAAAATTTTATGCAATATTCGTTAGTTTTCCATATACTACAAAGTTAGTCCTTTGTGTTAGGTAGAACATTAAAGTTTAGAGAAGAAAATCAGATATTAAAAGTTCTTACATTTTTCATAAATTTCAAAATTGATTCCTTGATTAACAGGACCATGAAAATGAACTTACGGCACTAGGGACCTGAACATTCAGCACAATCAATAAAATTCAAAAAATCTGCACACAAAAAATTTGAGAAATAAAATTCGATTTGATTCTTTTGTTTAAAAAGAAAATCCTGTTGCTTGAGAGATAGCACAAAAAGATTTTTGCTGAGGCTCTTACTATAGGAAAGAAATACACAAGTGAACAATAAGTGTGAAACATCATTCATGTTCTCATTGTTAAAAGTGTAAATATTCATACACCAAAAGTACTACCCTTTAAGAGATAAGCACTTAAGCCGATAAACTAATTTGTCAACCCCTTTTTTGGAAAACCGTAAATGAAGAAATGAAATGTGAAATTTGGTTACAATAAGATAAATTGCCTTAAAAAAGAATTTCCCTGAACAAAATGTAATGCAATTGTGATCTTATTGAATTCAAGAGAAAATATTTACTATCATTTGCAAAAACCACAAAATTTCGTGGGCGATTGTAAGAAGAAAGAAAAAAATCAGGTAGAACTATATTTGTATACAAGATGAGTAAGTTTTTTAATTTGCAGCGTGTTCCGAACTACTTTCATAAGTCAGTTTCTAAAAGATAACACAAGCGAATGAAAAATATTGTTCCTTCACGCTTTCAATAGGCGATTATAGGAGTTTGGTACCTCTAATTTTGCGAATCTGAACTTGGTTTTTATACCCTACACCCAGGGTATATTCACTTTGTCCATCCGATTGTAACGCAAAGAAAGAGGCGAGGCAGATATAGAAAAGTGTATATATTCTTGATCAGCGTCACCTCCTGAGTCGATATATGAAGCTATGTCTGCCTGGCAGGCTGGCTGGCTGTGTGCGAAAATACATTTTTTGGTAAAACTGAGCAAGATAATTCAAAGAAATTTGATACACTACCTTCGTCGTCAAAGTTAGCTCGAGGGATTGAAAATGAGCGAAATCGGTCAACGGACAAGCCTACCGCCCATACAAAAAATACATAAAATAATAAATATAAATAAATATATAAAATATATATATGGAGCATATTTCACGACAATGCAACCAAAATACACATAAATACTACGAATTGTAAGCGCAAGCTTTGAGCAAAAACTGGGTGAATTTGGACAAGAGGGCGTGGCATATAAGCAAAAAAGTTCCAAAACGTTATACAGAAAGCGGAGGAGCTAAAGGGGTGAAAAAATTGTGTATACTCAGATATAGGGCGCGATCACTTTGGACGGAGAAGAAAGATGACAAATGCCATAAGCATGCCCCTCTAGCTCTTCTAGTTTACGAGATCTAGCTATTTGAAACTTGTCAGCTTTGACCCCTCTAGCTCTTCAAGTAGGCATATAGCCAACAATCTTACGAAAAATTGCGTATACTCAAGTATAGAGCACGACCACAATGATCGGAGAAAAAAGATGAAAACTTACAAACCGGTTTTTCTCGTAAACTAAAAGAGCTAGAGAGGTCAAAGGTGACAAGTTTCAAAGCGCTATGTATCGTAAACTAGACGAGGAATAGGGATGAAATTTGGCATGCATATCCATCTTACGATAAATTATGTATGTATATGGGAGAAGGGGGAGGTTTCGACACCCTAACAAAAAAGTCCTTATATCTTCCAAATGCAAGTTATTTTAAATACTTATAGACTATGCATGAAAATGTGTGTTTCTTTTATAAATTACAAAAAAATAGATATGTTTGTTATCTTCGGAAATGTGTCCAATAAACCAAATGACGAAACCTCCCACTTTCGGGGAAGCATCGTCAGTCATATAAATTCTTGATTCCCTTAATTTCTTGAAACCTTCAACCTTTTGAATGTAGATGGTAAAAGACGAATTGCTTCCGGTGATACAATGGGAGAACGAAAATCAGGGATGTCGTCTTCAATCGGGGCCATATCCAGCAAATCATTCGGAAAATACAAAATCACGACTAACTACGCACACTAGCCGAATTGCGCAGAGAAATTTTTATGATAGCTGCGTAACATTAGGAGTATGACTTTCTGGTTTACACGCGGGAGTAAGTGCGGATAGAAATCGCAAAATTTGGCACTGATGAAGCCAGCCACGTGCCGAACAACCTCTCTAGCTCTTCTAGTTTACGAGGAAAACTGGTTTAAAGTTGTCATAATTTTTCTTTTAGCGAAACAAACAACGTCATTCAAAATTCATTGAACTTATCGAACACATTCCTTCATGTATGCAAGATGATGGTATTCAAGACCAGTTTATCACCAATCCTTTTATGAGTCGACTTCAGCTTTTACTTACCAGAACCACATTTGAATAGTCAGTCGAACCTGTCTGGTGGTTCTTCTTCTCTAAAAAATGTTCGAACTGGAAACTTTGTCGAATTCCATATGGCATAATAGAAAAATCTTTGCGGTGTGAGCGGTAAGATTTCTGCCGACATTATATCAGTAATTTTACGTTTTCTCGTCTTTATTCTCACTGATCTTTCTGTAACTTTAAGCATAGAAGCATTAGATTATTACAAAACATGTAGTCTTTATATTTTTTAAAAACAAATAAAATACCGCCAATTTACCGAAAAATTTGTTAGACCCTTTGTATGTTAAGTTTTCAGCTATTCCACTGAGTTAATAATTTCCCTAACGCTTTGTGCGATGTGTCCTTAAGCGCCAAAGAAAATGTAAACCATCAGTGTTCTTACTAAAATTTTTTGACTGTCAGTAGTTATCAAACAAAGATTAACTATCCATATAGTTGGGAAGTATGGATTTTTGCTTATACGGGTGAGATTTAAAGGACGACACACGTCAGCACACACGACCCAAAGTAACAATGTTAATTTACCTGTAACTCTTGACTGAAACAAGCCATTAACAACTGAAATAAACCATCAACAATCATAATGCGTATAATAATCATATTAATGAACCACAATACGAAAACACTGCAAGTGCAAGTGCTGACAACCCTCAATTTGTGAAATGATAAAAAAAAGGAGATGCGCAGCGCATAGCAACCAGTTGATTCACATCAAGAGGGGGTGGTCCTTGACAACAATAAGAAAAATGTGAGCAACCAATGTAAATTCAGTGTATGGTAATGCAACGATGGTGGTTGATTTTAATAATGGGTATTAGTGGTATATCAAAATACCGCAATTTTTATTTAGGTTTTCGTGAAAACAAGTAGCATATGCTTTCCCAGAATCTATTTAGGAAGTGGGAAGTCAAACTTATGAAGTGGGTTGGTTGATCGAAGCAAGAAACGTGCGTATAATGAATTGCACGTGCCGACAAGAAATAATAATAAGAAATAACATTACATATATTATGACAGCTTTAAAGCACACTCATTGTCTTCTACTAAGTCTGTCTCCCTGCAGCGGGTTATACCAAAGCGATGCTAGGCAAATTTTCCGATCATATGGCCTGTATGTTGATATTACACACAGTTCTTGCCGTTAACGTGCGCTAACTACATACCAAATTTCACTTTCTAGCTCTAGCTCTTCTTTACGAGATATAAAGGTTTAAAGTTTGTCATCTTTTTCCGCCGCCAATAATGAGCGTTTTCCATATTGTATCAAGTGATTTACTCTTAGTATCAACTTTATCAAATTTTAGCAGATCTTATTCATAATTTCCGGGTCATACCTTATGTTATTAATGGAGGACTCCATTGTCTGTAGAATGTTGAAAACCAGCTTTCGTAGGCTTGCCTTCTCAATCGACCAGTGTGACAAGAAGCCAAACTTGTTGTCCCTTTCACATTCGAGGTTTTACAATTTGTAAAAGATGAACTTATTTAATTGTTTCACCTTTTTGACGAGCGTTGACCGTGCACTTTAAAATTACTTTCGCCAGAAAAGAACAAGATTTTCCAATTATAAATAAAGTCTTAGTTCTTATATAAGTTTTAAAACTTCACCAGTTTATAACTTTGTCAAATCTCTTTTCATTTTAAGTATCTCCAAGCACAGCTGAGGCCATATGTATATTCCACAAGACTTGCACAAGTTCCAATAGGGATCAAGTACCATTTTTCTTGTATTTTTTTTTTTTTTTTTGCCATAAGTCGTTTTTTGATTTATGCGAACCAATGGGCACTCCCCAGAGGTGATTTTCTTTTTTTGATTTATCCATGAACTTTTGGCCCTATGCTCCTCCTAGGCACGGTGCTCTTGAAAAGTCGATAGGTTTTTTGAATATGTGGAGAAAATCTGTGAATGGAGTTTCATTTATATTAGTTTAGTGGTCTGAAAAATGCAAACCCCGAAATCGTAGCTGATCATCCCCGCGAAATATCGCAAAAATACATATCCCATATAAAATAAAAAAAATTCAGAAAAAAAACGCAACAAACAAATATAAAAATAGTTATATGTAATGTATTTTGCAATGCTGAATCTGAATCCGGCCTTAAAATTGCTATATCTCATACGGTTTTTGAGATATCTTAGCATAAACAAGGAAAAAACACCGTTTTTGCTATATTTTGAAGCTATATATCTATAGTATAGAACATTTATACGGAAAATTCGATACATTATCTGAAAGATCCAATCTTTTTTTTTAAAACCGCATTTAAATTACGTCAAAAGCTTATTTTTTCTCTAAAATATCGTAGACTGAAATAATGACAAAACACGTTTTTTGCACTTTTTTAACTTTTTAGGTTAGGATATCTCCGAGAAAAATAAGGATATCGACATTATTTGAATTAGGTTTAGAAGATTGATTAGAGGTTTCCATTTCTGCATCAGAATTTACGGATGTACGTCCTGTTATATAGCTCCAAAACACGGCAAAAAACATAGCATCTGCTTTTTTTCCTTGTTTAGGCGTAGATATCTCAAAAACCGTATGAGATACAGCAATTCTAAGGCCGGATGCGGATTTAGCTTTGCAAATACATTAAAAATAACTATTTTTATATTTGTTTGTTGCGTTTTTTTTCTGAATTTTTTTATTTTATATGGGATATGTATTTTTGCGATATTTCACGGGGATGATCAGCTACGATTTCGGGGTTTGCATTTTTCAGACCACTAAACTAATACAAATGAAACCCCATTCACAGATTTTCTCCACATATTCAAAAAACCTATCGACTGTTCAAGAGCACCGTGTAGGAGCTAAAGGAGAATACATAAATGACTTCACTAACTAAAAAAAAATGTTTGCGGTCATTATCATGCATGAAATCCCAGATCAAAGGCATGTTCTCTTTTGCTTAACGCAGCAACACTGAATTGACATAATCGGTTGCACATATTCGGTCTTTATTCAAAAATATTGGCTCCAGCCGCCGAAAACCAATCCCATATCATGATAAATCCACCACCATGCTTAACTTTCTGGTTTATCTGCTTTCGAATGCAGCATTCTTAGATCATCTAACAAATATTCTAACATCAGAACCAAACAAATTAGTTTTAGTTTCGTCAGACTATAGCAAAATCTCCAGTTTTGACGAAACTTGTGCTTGGTGGCGAAATTAATGCTCTAGTTTATGTTCTTTCAGATTAATAAAGGTACTTTTTTTGCACTTCTTCAATTCTGCTTTTCGTAGCCTGTTTCTTACTGTGCGGCTAGTAACTGGTGCTTTTAGAGTCAGCTTGAAGTCAGTGGACGAAAAAAATGGAACTTTTTTTCGAATTCCTCACACACCGATATGAGGTTTGTCGCTTTCTTCCAATCGTTTTTCTTTAAGGAGTTGATTTTAAAGCGTTAATAGAGCATTTCATTGTACACAGAGCCAAATCGACCACATAAACCAGAACAAAACTAAGAAGATATCTCTATAGTTTTCATCCAAAAAGAAAGTCACATCAAAATCATAGAGAAAAACTTCTTAAAATTTATTTTGCCATTTATATGAACACCTAATAATATTAAGGAAAAATCTCATCGTTTTCAATACGATTTCTTCTTAATTTATGAGAAATCTTCTGGAAAAACAATAAGATTTCTTCTTAATATTATAAGATTTTCATATAAATGGCAACAAAAATTTTTATTAGATTTTCGCTATGGTTTTGATGTAACTTTCTTCTTGGATGAAAACCATAGGGATATCTTCTTACTTTTGTTCCGTTTTATGTTGTCATAATTCGGCTACCAGGTTTTCCATACGCGTCTATTTAGTAAACAATTGAAGCTTTTTCGATGACGACCCATCATATTTCATTCTGTAAAAATAAGTTGATGGTAAAGATGATTTATATAACAAAATAAAATAACTTACATTGTATTTTCTTAAATGCCTCAGTCCTGCCGTCATTCCCCAAACAAAATAAATAAATACATAAGAGTTCTGTCAAGTCAAAACAAAAAAATAAAAAACATTTTATACGATTTTCTCCTTAAAACTAGAAAATAATAAGTTTCTCACGTTACTTACATCTTTCTATGTTATTTTCCATATAGAAATGATGCGAAAATCTTTTTGAAATTTTAACAAGATTTTCTAATTAAATTCATAGAGATTTCTCTATGGAAAATTCATATTGTTTTCTATTTTTAATGGGAATTCATAGTAAAATAGGTTAATACGACAATCTTCTTGTTTTTAGGGGTAATTTTTTTACCCGATATCTTTAGATTGTTTTTTATTTTCTTTTGTTCTTCGCAATGAGCTTCTCGACCCATTTTATACAAATTTCACTTTAATCTATCAAATTGCACAGGCAAATATTAACTATTCGTTCACTACAATTATTCATACACAATTAACCACTTTTAAAACAACATCATTTTAATAACCGGTACTAAGCACTCAAAATTATCTTTTGGCCCTATTATTTTTCACAGACCCAAAACGAAGTGAGAACAATTTTTATAATTTTTTTCGAAAAGACAATATTTTCTAATAAAAACGGATGTATTTCTGCATGCGTGCCCCTTATATTTTTCCCAACTCTGTATATTTCCCACACTTGTTCAAATTGTGTAGAAGCTTTCTTGTTGATATTATTTTGAGTTTTAGCAGGCAAACTGATCCAGGATATCCATCACCTAACTCTTTCCACTCTTTCAACATAATTTTTTGTAAAATTTCAAATATGTTTTGCAGTTTGAGGAATTAGTTTGCTACATTCGCTTCCTATTGCTTTTTTATTGCTTTCTACACATTCGCTTCCTATTGCTTTGTTATTGTTTTCTATGCACAATCGACAATTGATCAGCCAGCAAGTTGGGTATTTGTTCGGTAATACCCAAGTACGCAAACGATGTCAGCTCGCTGCTTACATATTGTTGTTTGTGTTTTTTATCGGCCTAGATTTCAAATAACAACAAAATTTAATCATTCATTTAATACACTACTACTTTTTCAAATATAAAAGCAAAATATATTAATAATATTTTGTTGAAAGTCAATTTAATAAACATAATACATACATATATTAACTAAAATAAGATAAGATGAAAGTCATACGAATAAAATGTGAATTATGAAAAAAAAAAATCAAAACTACAATCATTATTATTTTCGATTACGACGCCCTCGTTTACTTTGCGGCAAATCTTCACTTTCATCGGAACTAACGGATTCATGTATCACTCTATTCCGACCTTGAGATTTACTCTGTGTAGCACCCTTATTGTTGGCACTACTTTTAACTCCACGTCCCTTATTTTGAGATGGTTTAGGTGCTGTTGGTCTATCATCATCACTGGAATCATCACTACTCTCTTCAGATGTAGATGAAGATGAATCAATTAGGCTTGTTCTTCCACGACCTCTAGGACGCTGTGACTTGCGAACAACTTTCGATTTTGTACGTGGCTCTTTTCTTCTCCTTGCAGTCTCTCTAGCATTATCACCCGATGCACCCGTATCCATATCGTTAGCATCGCGTATCTCAAGGCATTCATTAAGACGCGTTTCAAATTCCAATATTGCCGCCTTTACTTCTGGCTTAGCCATTTTAGATGTAGTTGTTATGATTAGTTTAAATGACTGATAAACCTCATCGATTTGTACTTTATCTTTAAAGTGCTGTATGTTATCAACAAGTTTCTTGATCGCACGCTCATTGTAGGTTAGCAAACTAAGGCAATAGGCAATATCGCGCCATTGACGTTCTTCACGTGTAACAGGAAAACGTAGACAAAGTTTCTCCACCAAAGTCTCCACCTGACGATCCTTTTGTATGAGACCCAAAATGTAACGCATAATAACACGATAGCGCTCTTCTTCCAAATTAAGATTTGTGTCGCTTAATTTTGAGATTATATCTGGTAAAACGTTATATAAAATGTTTGATTTATTTGCAATTTCTTTGAAGAACTGTTGTGTTATATTTTTAATTTCATCATCCTGATCAACTATGCACATTGCCAAGTCGGCAATTTGTCCTTTGACACGTATCATTTCATGTAGAATTAAATGGGATAGCATTTTTACTGCCGTCAAACGTAATTCGATGTTTTCTTCATGCAGCGTGGAGTAAAAGTGACCTGTCCAGGGTTCGATTATATTTGGAAAACGGAATGTTAGATCAGATAGACCAATAACTATGTTGCATTTGATTTTAATATTTTTTGTATGATTTAAAATGTTCATTAAAAATGGCATATGTGCCTCACAAAATGTTGAGGAAACGCACATCGAGCGTACGAGTGTAAGTGTAGCAGCTTGTTGCAAATGTTGGTCCCTATACTTTGCTGGATATTTACAAATTTCTATAATGTAGGGTAGAATTTTAGCTAGTAATGAATTACCAGCATATAGTAAAACTTCTTCGCAGATATGATTTATTAATTCGGCAATATTATCTTCGGCAGTTGCGCCAACCAGATCCTCATCGGGCTATATTTAGAAAGAGAACAACAAGAAAAATGTGTTTTACTAGATGTGTCAAGGAAACTTTTTTAGATACAGAACTCAGAGTGGAAAATATAAGTTTTCTTAACGGGTCATTTCATGAATAAACACTCTCCAGAATTTTTTTTCTCAGACTCCCGTTTCTGTAGCTTTTGTCGATCGCAATTCTCTATTGATTTACTCGATTTGACGTCATCTTGATATCATACCAAAAAAAACTAATTTTTAACGGATCCCCGAAACTGGATCCGAGCCGTTCTTTTTAATTACATTTTCTGTCGTAGAATTAAAAGCTCACTAAAGTAAACTTCACTCAAATATATCAATGAGAATACCATTGTTACGAGGTATAAATGCAAATAGACCTGAAGTAGGTGTTAATACATCTGTACAGAAGGATTTGCCTAAGATCAATCTGTCAACTTTTCACAAAGTGTGAAAGTTTAGAGATTTTTTTAGCCACATTGGAGACCATCACCAATTTTGTAATTTTACTTTGTTTTGATTGTTTTCAATTAAATTTAGCTGTATATACTAGGACATTGTAGTTTTTTGGTGAAAATTGGAAGAAAACTGAAAAAAATTGGAAGAAAAAAGTACCCCTGCTGGAAATAGAATTTCCATTGTCAAGGGGGGTTATCGTGAATCAAGATTCCCGGGGAATTTTCTTAAACTGCAATAGAGAATGCACGGCAGTCTGCGAAAATTCCCCGGGAATCTTGATTCACGATAACCCCCAAGATATTCACGATTGGAAATGCGCCCTCTTGAGAAAAGAATACATTCCCGAAGAATATATTCTCGAGACAGAATTACTAGACAAATTCATGATTAGGCCCATTACCAGAACTTGAAAAATTTGCAGACTCGTTTAAATTTTGCGATTGGGGTTCGCCAATTAATTCCTATGTGTATTTTGTCAAACGTCACCTCTTTTTTTTCACTACTAATATTACTTCAAATCAAAAATTTACCTCTTGCTGTGGCTCAGCTGCATTCCCCGATAAACGTTTCAACGACTCTGTCGCTGACATATTCATGTTTCCAGTCTTGCGTTTTGTTTGTTGATTATGCGTGTTTTTCTTTTTCTTTTGTTCACTATCAGTTAACTCCTGACGATATTTCATATTGTTGTAAACATCAATATCAAGGAAAATCATCTCTTTAAGCGTCATATAACCAATTATGAATAGAAAACGTGTTAACAAAAATACAGGCATTTGCAATTGTGATGATTTCTCTGGCACTTCTTTCTGTTGTGTGGCTGGCTGAGTATCTGGTATTTGTTGTGAGAACGGTGTCTCATGCGATAGGGCCTGTTGTGATGCTGTTATTTCACAAATTTTTACAGAAAATTGACGAAATTTTTTCAACAATTCCACTACAAAATTTTGACATATTACATCTGGTGTTTGACACATTTGGTAAAAGAATTGCAATGTTTTCATAGCTAATTTATCAAAATCTGGTATACGTGGATGAAAGAAAAAACACTCAAAAAAGTTAATGACTTTCTGCACTAGCGCTGAATCTGGTTCATAGCGCTTATAAAATTTTGTACTCATATCGGAGTCAATAGAGTTAAGTAGAAATTCTAAACAACTGGCATATAAGCGTGGATCAGCTTTAGCACGTTCGCCTAAGCCAATTGTTTCTATAATGTTTATATTAGCCGAAGCAATTGTAGATTTAGCATTTGAGGACATTATAAGCAGTTGGAGCGCTAAACGTGATTCGTTATCAGTGGTGCCTTCGAGTTTCAGTGTGAAACGTTCGAAGAGGACTTGTATTATTAGTGCATCAATGTCATCACAGGCAACCCATTCGCGTACTAAACACTCCATTGCCGTGTAATGACCATAATTTAGATCCTCAAGAAATTTGTGCAAATTTTGGACCACTTTTATTGCATGAGCTCTACAAGATTAATGTAAATTTATTTTTGACTTAGAAAAAAAACTGTTAATTTAACTCACCGCCCAGTTTGATCTGTGGTGAATAAAACCTTCTTATAAGCATTGGAGACTGCGTCACGTTTCTCCTTATCCGAAGACCAAACTAAAAACAGCATCTGACGCATACCACACTCAGTGCCTTTAATGCCAAACATATAACCAGTGGTAAAAAGATCAACTGCTTCAAAGACATCTGAATTTATTTTGGAAAGTAAAAGTTCCTGTATCTTGGGTACAGCTTTTGTTATAACTTTTGAGAATTCAATAGAATCTTGCAAGAACTGCACAGTTTTTATTTGTGTACCAAGTAATTCATTCTAAAAATAAACAAAAAATTATATCATTGCTTTTTGCAAGATTATATTTTTCGTATTCTTTGAAAGACTTTAAAATTTACTTCAAACAATGTATTGTCTCATAAACGTGCCAACAAATTTTTCATTAACTTCAGTATATTTTTTCATGTCAAAAAAAAAAAAATGAAATAACGCCCAAAAACAAAAAAGAAATAAAACCCAAATTGTTTTCATATGAATAAAACGTGGGGGTTATTTCCAAAACGATTATCGCCCAAATTAATGTGAAAATAATTTGGGCGTTATTTCGTTTTGGTTTTTGGGCTTTATTTCACATTTTTTGGGAGTTATTTCACATTTTTTTTGGGTTATCATATTGGAAATAACGCCCAAAAAACGAAATAACAACCTAATTGTTTTCATATAAAGGAATTTTGTCTTTGTTTCCAAAATGATTATCGCCCAAATTTTTATGAAAATACTATGGGGCGTTATTTCGTTATTGGGAGTTATTTCCTACCGCCTAAAAATTCTTATACTTACACTGTCCTTACAGCCATTAGCCAGAAACATGTACGATTTCAAAAGCGCCATATAGTAAGCGCATTGTTCATCAATTTTTAGTGCATGCCTTATCTCCGAGTTGCCTGCGACATAGTCAGCCTTACGCACTAATAATACAGCTTCTTTGTATTTTTTTTCCAATAACATACCCGAAATACGCTGTACCATGTCTTCGTAGTTTTCTTGTGTTTCTTGAACATCTTGCGTGTCTGAAAAATTATGTTAATTCGATAAAATTACTCCTAAAAAGATGTTTATCTTATGCAAAGTACTTTGTGTTAAGTTTTCCTCTACGAATGGTAATATCTCAGGTATAACTAAACCCCACTTTTCATCCAACTCCTCAGCTTTTTTACGTTCTTCTGCCAGCACCACACTAAGTTGCTCCATTTTAGCGGATTCTTCTTCGTGTTTTTTTATCAGCTCGGCTAATGAAAGTTTCGCCGCAAATGGATTACGCTCCAAAAAAGATTTAATTAATAGCACAGCATGTTTGCGAACAGTAGAAGTTTTATCCTCTAAACGATCGACCGCATCGCACAGAACTTTCAATTGAAATGTCAATGGTACTGCATTTTCTTCTTTCATATGATTCCAAATTTGTAAGACTTTAGCGCGTACATGTGCCGACACATCATTTATGTGAGCTAATAAATTTTCAAGAAATTCATTACGTGCATCCTTTAAATCATCCGATAATTCTTCCGATGTTAGTTCACCAACAATGGCATCACCCATAATTTGTAATATGCAATTACGTAGCACATGTGACTCACAATTCAGCAGTTCATCGCATAATGTTGATAAATGTGGTATCATCAGTTTGGGATCAATACCAGCCAATTCCATAAGAAAGTTTGAGAAATTTCGCGAAATAACTGTATCAGCTGAATCGACTGTTAGCGTTTCTACGATGTCTTTAATTAAAACTGAAAATATCGTTGAAATGCCATAATCCTCATGCAGTAGATGAATGCCATTGGCTATGGTAAGTGAAGAATGCTCAGCGGTACGTAAAATTTGAAGTATTCGCACTGGAAAGGTCATTGCATGATTGTAACGTTTGATGGCAGTGCCAAATATTTGAAAGACTGTATCGCCTATATGTTTGTTATCTTGGCGTGGATGATGTATTTCCAATGTGCGATAGCATATATCACAAACGAGGCTGTTGTAAAACAAAAAAAAAAAACGAAAACAATTTTTAGATAGGGAATAACATTTTAATTAGAAATTTTGAATTTCAATGTACAAGAGCATCTTTGCATATTTCTTTAAAATTGTTGGCATTACTTTTGCCAAAGATTTTATTCATTCCTTAAAGGTATTTAACTTAGATATCTAACTGGCTGGTGTTTTTAAGGTCAAAATTAATCTTAATTTGTATGGAAAAAAGTGATTGAGTGTTTTAACTGTGAGTGGGAAGCTTTCAAATCCTGTTTATTATTGTATTGGAGGATGGTTTTCAGTAGAACTTTTGACTTTACTCTTTCAATGGACATTCAATGAGCATATAAATAAAACAAATTGGCCTAGCTGCCCAACTCCTCTTAACATATTTAGTAAATTAACTTTGCTAAACATTTGAAATAAATAAATAAAAAAAAAAACAAAGATTGACGAGATGGACTTCACTTATTTGTTTAGCAATATTACAAAAATTTGTCTGATTTTTTCAGATTTTTATATTGAGCTCAAATTGGCCCTTTTGTAAATTTGATCGTCTGTCTGTTAAAATTACGATTACGGCCAAACGGATAAAACTAGACGCATGAAATTTTATACAGATAACAACAATATAACTAGACTGTCGGGGATTATATACAGGGTGTATTGCATTGAGGTGTGTTGAAGTGATAAAAGAGGCCTAGACTAACAAAACATTACACTTGTGAGTTATAGGCTTAAAACTAATTTTCTGAATTGTTTTACAAAAAAAAAAAATTTTCGCAAAGTTCTGAGACTTTAAAGTTGAAATATCCAATATATTTTTTGAATTTGACGACCATTTTAGTATGCAAAAGGTCCTATTAACATACTCTTTTATAATTTTTTTTTTTTTTTTTTCTAAGTCCCCGTTAAATTTTTTTTAATTCGGTAATACATTTGGCATAGAAATTTTTTGATTTTAGGTCAGAAAAAAAAACTTTTATGTACCAACACAATTGTTTTTGAAAAGTATTTTTTTCTGACCAAAAATGAAAAAATTGGTATGACAAATGTGCTACCGAATTAAAAGAAATTTAACGAGGATCCCAAAAAAAAATTATAAAAGCTTCGGTTAATAAGATTTTTTTCATACTAAAATGGCCGCCAAAGTTAACAAAAAATAGGAAAAAAAAATTATATTATCAACTTTAAAGGTCTTTTAGAACCCTTAAAACCAAATGCTCCCTTAAAAAGCTCATACAATTAGCTAAAAATTTCACATAATTTCTCAATTCAAGAAATTTTTTTGTAAAACAAATCAGAAAATCAGTTTTAACCCTATAATTCTTCCGGGGTACGTTTTAGACCCCTCCAGGTGCAATGTTTTGTTAGTTTAGACCTCCTCTATCACCTCCCAGAAGCTTCGTAACTTTATGCAATACACCAGAGAACATAACCCGATCACGCTCATTTTTAATCCCAATCAGATTGCGACCCTAAGTATTATCTGTCCTTAATTTCATGCATCTAGCTTTAACTGCTTGGGAGTAATCGTAATTTCAACAGACAGATTTAGCAAAGGGCCAATCAGGGCTCAACATAAATATCTGAAAAAATCAGGGCAACTTTTAACGACACTTGGAGCCGATTTACTAATATCCATTATGGCCTTGCATTTAACGACCGCCGTAATATATTTGCTTTTTTTTCGGAAAGTTAGAACTAAATAACTCTACCCCCCTTATTCATCATACATAGTTTCTTATTTGCGTTTTGAATTCACAAATGAATTTATGTACTTATACAACTTACTTGACAAAATTTTCCTCCGCCAAAGGTGGATTCCATAACTTCTCCAAAGGGAATTGCATTACATTGAAAAGCTGAACTAAAAATTTACCACGTTTCGTGTCCCAATCTTTATATTGGTCAAGGCTTTCAGGTTGTTTACCGCGCTTCTTTTGTAAATTTTGCTGAGATTGCTCCCGTGCACGCTGCACTGCTTGATCAATCTTTTTCACTATACTTATGAATAGAAATAGCGACATTTTTGTTAAATTCAAGTAGCCGCACCGATCCTGTGCGCTTAGAGTATCGCTAGATGAAAGTACAGGCGCAAGACGCTGGCCTAGTTTATCCACTGTAAAATAGAGCAAATCAAATGTACGCATCAGCTGCAACACAGCGTTGGAATCAGAGTTGGAATTTTCAATGACCGCGAAAAACGTATCAAAATGATCGAATATATAAAATGGATCACCCTGATGTACCATTTGCTTGCAATCTACGAAAATAAATCCATAAATTAGTCGATTTTAAATTCTAATAGAAAAGCGCGCATTTTTTTTACCTCTGAGCTTATCAGGGATTTCTGCCGGCGAGTATACATTTTTGACATAATAATTATCGCCACTGGAATTTAACAAATCACTATTCGCCATAGGCAGCACAAATTGAAAATCCATTTTCGCAATTAATTTTTATACAATTTTTTATGCAAATGTAATTTTAATAGCTTTATTTGGAAACTAAATTTAATAACATACAACACAAACGAAACAAAGTTGTAAGAAAAAAAAAAAAAAGCCAACCGTCAAAATACAAACAACTGTCAAAAGCGCAAAATGACGCCACGGAGCATTGCCAGCTGTAAATTATTTTCGTGAAAAAATGAAAGAGAAAATACTGAGTGCATCTTTATGGGTAACCACCGTTGCGTGGAACACATCTTTAACATATTAAACTGAAAAAAAGTTAAGCCATGCAGTTATTTTATTTCAAAATCAAAAGACAGTGGCTGGTAGCTAAATTTATTTGTAATTTCAATCTAAATCATCAATCAAGAAAATCGATTTTTGGAGACTTAACTTAAAGGATAAAAACCCTAAACGCTTAAGTATACCCAGAAGAAATCGCTCAAATATTCTATTAAGGTTTTCATAATGGAGCACAGAAATAGGGAGTGTAGAAATCAGTCGAACACCAAAGATTCCTGGGACTATTTTGAGCAACTTTTCCATTTACATAATGGCGAATCTAATATGGTGGACGACAATACGAATAATCGCCCGATTTGGCTGAATTCTGTTACTTAACGCGGAGTTTCTTTGGGCGTCTATGAAATAATACTATTGGTTCGCTTTAAAATCAAATAACTCCGTTTGTTTTGCGAATTTCGAAAAATGGTTCCAAAGTTGTTCAAAATAGTCCCAGGATTCTTATATTTAACTTGATTAAAAAAAAAACTAGTCCTTTGGCCTGGCCAAAAAATAATATACCCTACACTGCAGTATTTTAAAAATATTGCTAATTTGCCTAGTTTTTGCTCAGAGCTTGTGCTTACTATCCCGCGTATTTGTGTGTATTTTGCTTGCGGTATTGCAAACATTGCTCTTTTTATTGCGTTTCGAAAATATTTTTTGTATGGGAGGTAGGCGTGTCCGTAGACCGATTTCGCTAATTTTCCATTCCACGAGCTAACTTTTACTACGAAGCCAATGTACCAAATTTCATCAAATTATCTTAGTTACTTTTCCCGTAAAAAATATTTCCACACACAGCCAGCCAGCCAGACAGACGGACATGGCTATACCAACTCTGAAGGTGACGCTGATAAAGAATATATATACTTTTCTATACCTGCCATGCCTCCTTCTCTACGTTACAAGGACCCTGGGTGTAGGGTTTAAAACTGTCGATGGGATTTTAAAAATTCGAAAGAATTTTTAATCAGCGTAAATTTCTGAAGAGCATGAGAAATCTCCCATCAAAATCATATAGAAAAAACTTTTTTGTCTTAAATCGTGCTGATTTGTAACACTCTATCTCTTATAGCTGATAACATTTTTTTTTTTTGCTATTGCATGCTAGGAAGTTAGAGAAAACCTCTCGAGAATGAAACGGCACACTACTTTGTAACATACATCCATCCATCTGCGTCAAATAGTTTTTGGAGGTGTGTCACCGCCCATTTTTCTAGTGGATGTGATGCGCTCCAATATTCTTTACATACATATGTACCAAATTTATCAATCTGCGTCAAATAGTTTCTTAGATTTGACGAATTTTCCAATTCTCATTCCAATTTTAATGGATGAACACATCTTTAGCTTTTTATGAAAATCTCAAGTAATCCTTTGAGAATATCTTATCTAAAAAAGCAAAAATAGTTATGAATCGTAAATATGTTACTATTTATCAATGGAACTATTCTAAATTTACTCATGCGCAAAACATCTCAGCATAACTAATGCTTTTATTGCGCTGTGTCTTTACAAACATGGAATATCCATAGAATCAACATGTTCCGTATATGGGTAAAAACTATCAAAATACAAGCTTAATTGACTAAAATAGCACAAGAGTCTAAAGTTTTCAATTAAAATCTTATTGTTGTATTGTTTTCGTTTAATATGAACGCACAGAGAGTGGAAGAAAAAATCTAAATCAATTGGCTTGCGTTATCAGCAAGAGAACAAGCAAAACATGATCCAATACTTTTCAAGGTTTCATAGAGATTGAAAACATTTAAGAACAAAACAGATCAACAGCTTAGAAAAACAGTAGATAGAAAATAACCAACCCAAGAACAATGATTTCTTTAAGATTTTTATTATTTATAAATTTATTACTTATACGGGAGATAACGTCATTTAGTGAAGATTCAATATTTGAGGATGAGGATATCTACAATCAGGCTTTGCCACCTATAATCAATACTGGTATTACAGTACCAGGTACTAAATGGTGTGGTCCTGGCAATACATCAGCAAATTATGATGACTTAGGGTTAGCAAGGGAAACAGATATATGCTGTCGAGCTCACGATCATTGTGAAGAAATTGTAGAACCAGACGAAACAATACATGGTTTGGAAAATGCTGATCGTTTTCCACGGTAAGTTAACATTACATTCGAAATATTTAACTTTTCTAATCTATGAACTTTTAGCCTAAAATGCACTTGCGAGCAAACTTTTCTCAACTGCCTACAGAAACTCAACAATATGGTTTCTAACACATTGGGACGGGTCTATTTTGGTACACGTCGGTACTGCTTTGATTTCGGTTATCCAATTGTGGAATGTAAGGCGTATCATGATGGCACTTTTCGAAAGCGTTGCATACGCTACAAAGTGAATAAGCAGAAGTCTAAAATATGGCAATTTTATGAAATACCATTCTATAGTTATGGAAGATCTTAAGTTACTTTGTAATTCAATGATTTACATTTTGTTTTTTCGCTAATATTCGAGTAAAAATTGTTAACAGAATTTATTAGCTGATACTAGAGATAATTTCAACTGTTCGAAAATGTAAAATATATAAGTGCAAGTGTAAAATACATACATATATGTACAATAGACTGACCCAAAAAAACTAAAGGTGTTCCGATCTTAGGTGCTCAGTACTCAAAATGTTCGGTAGGGTCTAGAAACAACGTATGTAAATTTTGGTAAAAAAATATTGAGATTTAGCACTCGCGCAAGCTCGATAAGTAGCGCTGCCTTGACCGTACGAGAATGGGGTTCTTTCAGCCCGTGGAAATTGTTAAAAAAGGATTGGAACAATTTTTTTTTTCTGTCCTACTTTATGTTTTCGAGGTCGCTGAAGACAATGGCATTGCCAGTTTTTGGAAAAGATTCCAAGATTTCAAGATATTTAAGATATCTCTCAAAAAAAAAAAAAATTTTGAGATTTTTGTTAGATTAAATTGCCATTAATCGTAGGAAAATTTTTTATTTTTTTTTCTCGGACACTAGTCTTGTAGCCTAGATTGTGACGAACAAAATGAGTTGTCGCACAATATTTTTTGACAAAATCTTCTCGAGATATCGGCCACAGACTGAACCGCCGTCCTGCCGTATTGCCAGCCACTGGGGATATCTGCCGATTTTACGCTATTTTCATTGATTTTTGAGATCCTACCTTGTACTTTCGACGTCGCTGGAGATGCGGGAACATTTATTTTCACGATAAAATGCAAGTGTTTCAATACATTCAAGATATTCCTATGATAAATTTCCCTGGTGGGATTTCCTATGAAAAGCAGAACTAGCTCTAAAACCTCGACATAAATTTTCCGCGCATGATTCATCTGCAGCTAGTGATTGATGACCATCGCGGTTTTCTTCTGGAAAGGTGCCAATGTGTCCCAAATTTTTTTATCTTCCACTGAAAAATTTGGGACACATTGGCACCTTTCCAGAAGAAAACCGCGATGGTCATCAATCACTAGCTGCAGATGAATCATGCGCGGAAAATTTATGTCGAGATTTTAGAGCTAGTTCTGCTTTTCATAGGAAATCCCACCAGGGAAATTTATCATAGGAATATCTTGAATGTATTGAAACACTTGCATTTTATCGTGAAAATAAATGTTCCCGCATCTCCAGCGACGTCGAAAGTACAAGGTAGGATCTCAAAAATCAATGAAAATAGCGTAAAATCGGCAGATATCCCCAGTGACCGGCAATACGGCAGGACGGCGGTTCAGTCTGTGGCCGATATCTCGAGAAGATTTTGTCAAAAAATATTGTGCGACCACTCATTTTGTTCGTCACAATCTAGGCTACAAGACTAGTGTTCGAGAAAAAAAAAATAAAAAATTTTCCTACGATTAATGGCAATTTAATCTATCAAAAATCTCAAATTTTTTTTTTTTTCGAGAGATATCTTAAATATCTTGAAATCTTGGAATCTTTTCCAAAAACTGGCAATGCCATTGTCTTCAGCGACCTCGAAAACACAAAGTAGGACAGAAAAAAAAAATTGTTCCAATCCATTTTTATCAATTTCCACGGGCTGAAAGAACCCCATTCTCGTACGATCAAGGCAGCGCTACTTATCGAGCTTGCGCGAGTGCTAAATCTCAATATTTTTTTACCAAAATTTACATACGTAGTTTCTAGACCCTACCGAACATTTTGAGTGCTGAGCACCTAAGATCGGAACACCTTTAGTTTTTTTGGGTCAGTCTAATGTACAATAAATGAGTATATTCATATATATCAAATAAAGGTGAGTTTTCAAATGAATTCGAACTATGGCCTAATCTTATACTTCATAAACTCCAAACTCAGACAAATCTTAAATTAATATGGGAAAACAAATTATTTCAACATACCATATTTAATTTTTTTATTTTCACTTAGCAATGTAGAACACTTTAAACTAACTAATGATATCTTTAAACAGTTCTTCTGCCTTATTTTCCTTTTTATTAAGACTCGCTTTCCATTGTGCAGCAGACAAACGATATGTTTCAATACGAAACTTATTATATAAAAGGCGACCAAAGACGGTGCCTTTTAACAAATTAAGTTTATCCGCCAACTCCTTGACAATGCGAAATTTTTGTGCATCATGTGAACCTTCATAGAAATTTTCGATAACTCGTGAACCAAATTTGGTAACAGCCAAATCAACATAATAACCTTCTAGATGCCTTATAAGCTTCTCTCTGGATTTCTCACCAATGTATTTGCTATTGAGAAATGCATCTGAAATGTGTGAACCATTTGGTGTATTGAATATAGTAGCCAATTGATCCGCCGGTGTTTCTAAAATGCAATTGACCATAAATATTGGTTTATTGAATTGAAGAATATGCTGCACAATTAGTGAACCATGTAAATGTACAAAAGCCGATTTGTCTTCCATAGTGATTTCGTATGGTTTTAGCTTTACAAGGCAATGAAAGAAATGTTTTGACTTTTCCTTATCAGCGCCAGGAACATGCAGCGCCGTTTGCAATGCTACTATCATTTGTGCCTGTTTTGTGGCAAGTCGCAGACAGGCAGCACTTATTGAAGAAACTACACCAGTGTAACCCAATTTCAAAAGCTCCTCTATATGATCAACTAATTCAGCGAAAAGGTTTTCATAATCTTCTTTTTCTTTGATGTTTAGCAACAGTTTTTGTACTGCAAAATTGGTAAGTTGCTCTTTAGCCAAAACTGCCGCACGACCAGTGAAGAGCATAGCATACAATTGTGTCAATAGCTTTGGCCCAGCTACAATGAGCAGCGTTTCTAAGAGTATAACAGAACTTTGGCATTCAAATACTTTAGGTAAAATGGTAATGTTTTCTTGCTTAACTTCTACGCTATCAGTTGTCGGATTTTCGTTTGTAGCTGGATCAGTTTCTTTGTTTTCATCATCGTCATCGCTTATTTCGATTTTCTTTTCTTTATCATCTAATGTATTGGCTTTTAAGAAACCGTCCATTAGAATTTTTTTACCAAAATGTTTAAGCATATTTTTATCAACAACTTTAAGCGCAATACAAATGACGCCCAACAAAGCTGATGAATGCTCTTGATACGGAAAGTCAACAAATTGTGGCCATAATTCCAAACGCTGAGGAAATTCCTTCATTACTTCTATCCATTCAGCTGGCACTGTATAAAGTTTCTTATTTTTAGCCATATCAGCGCCACCCTTTTCAAATGCTACTTTGGCAACATGCACGCCAGCAAGACAAAGTATACTAGTGCGCATTATATGCGATGCACAGTTGTCCCATACAAAATCTTCCAAATTATTTAGTAAGAATTTTCCAACACGCGCCACAAATTGTTTGCAATTTTCTTTGTGTTCAATTGAAAATTCTGTTTCCAAATTATATTGCTCTTCATTTAATAGATCTAGTTTTATCTTTTTTGACTGCTCCTCTTCAGTCTGTAGGCTTTCTTTTCCTACTGCACGTAAAAAAGCAATTTCAACCATTTTTTGTAGTACATGTGATGCAAAACGATCTGAACATATGGGACGGAAACTATCTGCAAAGACATTGAAAAATCGTTCCAAGTTTGTTGCATCCACAAAACCTACTAAGGACTCCAGCACTTTACAGACTATCTGATTTGATGCAAGATGTATTTCTTGCTCCGAAGTTTGCTCGAAAACATTGTTGGCCATGTTAACTGAAAGAAAGTTGTTTCGTTAGTAAACTTTATTACGAAGTATCGTTTTATTGGCCATGAATATATGATGTGTTCAATTATTTACCTTTTTCTTCACTATCCTCAAAACCATTTTTCATTGCATCCAAAATATTAATAAAGTAATTATATTGGTCATCATCAATGTGTGAGCCTCTTCCGAAGATGCCTTGTTTGGCGAATCCCTTTGCGTTCCGTAAAAATCTGCTATTTTTCTTTTTACGTTTGAATCGTCGTTTTCCGTCATTTGCTGGAATTTCTGTAGTCATTTTTAATTATTAAAATCGGCTTTTTTAATTTTCTTTAAAGTTTAAACAGCTTATCGCGAAAACGTGCTATTTTTATTTACACGCTTTTACTTAAAACGTCAAAAGTATCACAACAAAACCAAAAAACCGAAAGTGTTGCCAACAACTACTTGGGAATATTTTCATGATGCGCCTTCCGAATGCGACAGAGATTCTTTCATGCCATATCACAATCATTGCAGGAACAGGTGCAAGTGAAACAGTTAGAGCTGGTTCACACGACATACAAAATAGTCTGGCGATAGTTCTATTCACCATTGCACCATATGAGAGCGGGTATACCAGCGAATTGCTATCAGTCAACTGAGAAACTATTACAACCCGACTAAAAAATCGTCTAACGGTCAATTCTCAATTTCCTAATTTTAAAATTGGGAAATTTTACTTTGACAATCATTTGTTTTGAAAAATAAAACCCAGTGTGCCAGACGGTTTATATCTTCGCTTTTTTACCCGTTACGGATCCGTTACTGATCCGTTTGCGGGAGAAATTCCAAAAAATAAAACGATTCGCTTTTTTTTTGGGAATCTCTCCCGCCAACGGATCAGTAACGGATCCGTAACGGATAAAAAAGCGGAGATTTGAACCGTCTGGCACACTGGGAAGGCACAGTGGAAGCAACATAATTGACAGTCAATAGAATTTTTCAAAACTTAAAAATTTTCGTTGAATAAAAGCGATTAGAGTTTTAAAAACGCGTTATTAAAAAAAGAAAATATTGGATTGATTCACCCAGAAGCTGAAAGCGCTTGGTAATATAACTTCTTATAAATTTTTTTTTCAGCCCATAGTCAAAAACCGGCACCAAATGTCAACTGAATAGCTGCGTATGTGTATTAAGTGCAGTATTACGCACGTAAACGCATGCGTGTAAAATGCTCATGTATTTTGATCACGGATGCGTCAAATCGACCCCTGAATTGATTGTGGTTAGGGCATAGTGCGAACTCTCACGACGGGCACGGGCACGTCAAATTTGTAGGCAAACGGAGGGAAATGAAAGCACCACTTCCCTCCGTTTGCCTAAAAATTTGACGTGCCCTACGTGCCCGTGTCCGTCGTGTGAGTTCGCACATAATGATAAACAATTGGCAGCGCCAACCATAAAATATTTTGACATTTGATTAAACATCTGCGCAATTTTTCATTGGTTTTGTTTATGTTTTCGCGATTTTCCAAAGTTGATTTCTAAAAAGATTATCTTTGACAATTTCCAAATAAATAAATTATATTTAAAAGATAAGCGCAAAGATGCTGACAGCCAAAATAGGAAAAGTAGGTAAAGTTTTAGTTTGTGGCATGAAAGGTGTGGGAAAAACTGCAATGCTGGAACAGTTGATTTATGGAAATATTAATGCTGATTCGGAAATTCATTCCACAATCGAGGATATTTATGTAGCTAGCGTTGATACAGGACGTGGTGCCCGTGAAACTCTACGAATTTACGACACAGCTGGACTGCAAGTAAGTTTAGTAATGAAAAATTAGAACTGCTGACGTGTGCAAGTATATGGGGTATGAATAACCATTCCTTCTAAATTTTCTCAAAAAGCAGGGTTTTTCCTTCCAAATTTTGCCAAAAAAAAGGTTTTGTTGTACAGAGACATTTAAGTGAGAATTTCCGACAGAGTGTGCTAACTTCCTGAAATTCTCATACTGGTTCATCGATTAAAAAATCATTACGGAAAATTTCATGTAGAGCGCCTTATGTTCGTATTATTTTCACCGGGTATTTAAATGGGCGAATACTTCGACCCATCGCTTCACTACGGGAACTTTGTAATTATTCCATTGTTGAAGTTTACTTTGGGTACAATAATTTTTGATGAAGTCAACCTTGTGTGATTGCGGCGAATTGGCAGTTGCGTCGTACAATTTTTGAACTAGGGAATGCTCCATATTTGCAGCATTTTTGATAGGAAAGGAGGATGATTGTAGGGTGAAAGGATTCAAGGATTCAAAGCGAAAAAGGTATAAAATAGAGTCGACTTTGCCTTTCAAATGATTGAATAAAAAAAAACCGACATGTATATGACAAAAACCAGTGCTTCCATCATAGAATTATCAATTTTAAAGTTTGTCGAGTCTTCTTTATCAAATAAATCAGCTTCCACTCGAAATTTTACATTAAAAATATGAATTGGTGATATCATAGTTGGTGCGACAGGGACATTCAAAATTAATGCGGCTGATGCTCCAGTTTGAAGATTTTTAAAGTAGGCTTTAATTGTACATGTACAAAAGTTAAACATTTACCTTCAAACTAACAACACTAAATTTTATAAAAGAATAGGAGCTTGTAGTCAACAACAATACAGCCCAAAAAAGCATATACACAAGGTCAAGACTTAATTTGAACTTGAAAGTCTTCAACATATCAATCTATTAAATATATTAAATCTTGAAAGAATTGTGAACAGATATACATGCTTAAATAAAGATAATTCCGATGAAAAAAATTCAATAAGAACTAAGTACTTTGCAGAAATATTCCTATACAAATTTGTGGCATACTTGATTTTGTATTAATAATTTCTTCCAGGGTAAAGCACAATTACCGCGGCATTATCTCTTCTTTCCTGATGGCTATATACTTGTTTATGATCCGAGTGATCCTTCCAGTTTGGACATGCTGGCCGATATAAAAATGGATATTGATAAAAATAAAGAAAAAAAAGAAGTACCTATAATAGTACTTGCAAATATGCATTCACGTTCATCGTCACGTAATAAAGAATCACCCACGTCACCACCACCGCATACAAATCAACCAAATCCTGTGGATTCAATTTTAAATCGTGCTAACAGCTGGTGTGCGCGAGAACGCATTAAACACTATACAGTTAATGCAATGGAGCGTGCATCATTGTATGAGCCATTTATATCGTTGTGTGCACGTCTGCATCCACCACAGACTAAAAGCACTTTCCCACAATTGAGACAAGTAATGCAGAAAACGCAAAAAAGTGAAGGATAAATTTCACAGAATAATTAAAAGAATGTATTAAGTTTGAAAAAATGTATCCTTATCATTTTATTCGATTTCGATTAGAACAATTTTCTATTCGTTTCTATTTTGCTTTCTATGCGGTGATTTAAGGCTGTTTCGAGATTTAGCAAGAAATCTAGGCGTGAATCACATGATTTACCATACGAAAATAAATCGTTGTTTTTTTTTTCTAAAGTTTTTTGACTAGTAATTCTTTTAATTGCACAAAAAAACTTACAAATAACTATTATTTACTGCATTGATTTTGCTGAGATATATTTCAAATCTGCTCATAAATCACAGCAGGGATACCGGTTTTGGCTATTTCCGACCAAGTGGCACGCACCTCTTAACTTTGACAATTGGCGTTAATGTCATTGAATACAAATCAAATGGAAGATAAATATTAAGAAATAAAGGAAATTAATTGCATTTACTGTTAAAAATAAATCTTTTTCGCCCAATAAAAACGAGTAGAATTTAACGATGCGATTTACAAATCTCAGCACAGCTAAATCTTTAAATCTGGAAACGTAGTATCAGAAAAAAATTCCATTGAGAAAAATTTGTTTTAAAAATATTGTACTACAAAAACACTACTGAAAAGAGCTTTTGCGTACAAAATTCATTTCAAATATAAATTTAGATTTAGCAGTTCGTTCGGCTGAAAAAAATTCAATTTGTAAAACGTTTTCGATTTCAATTCCGGAAATTAAAATACGTGATAGCAAAAGTTTTGATTCGATTTAGTTCCAATCGAAATCGAATAAAATGATAAGTGTGAATATAAGCATATATATCGAGCTTTTCGAATAAAAAGATAATCTCTAACAATCTCTTTAACTATGTATTATGGCCTAAGTATTACTAATGATTTAAAACAGCAATATTTTTTATTTTTAATAATAAATAAACTCGAGTTTTTTTTATATACATATTTTTATTAATTTATTTAAAATATTTTGTTCTCTTATGTAACATAAGACTATTTCTTAAACAAATAACAGAAACATAAAAATTCTTCTTAGTATTAAATAAAACTTTTTATGTAAATAGCAATAAAAAATACATATTTATTGTAAACATGTGTAATTCTAAAAGCAGCCTTAAATAATTAAAATTGATTTTCTTTGGTTTATAGCCATTTAAATAGGTTTTTTGTTTCCACAAGAACGTTAACTTTTTGTTTGTTAGGCAACGAAACAGAATTGTTGATGAAATTGATGAAACAAAGCGGTGATCATGAAAAAAACATTTCAAAAAAGCATCTTTGGTTTGAGAAAGTGAAGTCAGCAGCGAATAATGTGGTTATTGCAATAATGTGACTAGCGTAGCCAAAATTGGATGGTGATTGTAGCATCCTTACGAAGGAGTGATCGACCATCTCCATTATCATCATGCTGAAGTTACTCATCGTCATTCAAAGCTTAATAAACATTAAACAAATGCTGCTCACACGGCTCACCGCTTTATTAAGTTATACGCCAATTAAAATTTTAATTAAATGCCTTGAAACCTGAAGTAAATACTATTGACAAATCACGGCTCAATCAATTTAGTCACTCCTCAAAACAGAAAATCGTCACCAATATGTATAATAAACCACCATTCTTTTTTTTTTTTTTTTTTTTGTTCATTCATAGCTTGTTAAAAATAACTGCCATACCTAAATTGGAGCGTCGGCGTTATTTTACTGTCAAAAATTTCTCATGTTCATACAATTTGTATGGCGCATACCGAAATTGCCAACGCTCAACGCTTAGCTATTCGAATTTCCAATTTTGACAAAGCGTTACGGAGTGAAGTTAGCTGCAGAAAAATAAAAAAAGAAACAACAATACGAATTTGACAAAAAAATTACTTCAACGCAACGCTCTTTATTTCGGAATGGCGCTTGACGCTTTTGTGTAACGTTAAATAACGCAACGCCTGACGCTCCAATTTAGGTATGGCAGTAAGGAAATTTAATTTTTAATCATTTCCAACGCAAATGAAAGCGTAATTTGCGTAAATGAATTGTTGTATCAAAAATTAGATCCCAAAATGAGCTAGTGATACCAAAGCCCATGTCTTGATGTGCAAAATGGTGTTGATAATGATAACGTTTCATGTGGTGCATATGACTTGAAGACGGATTGCCATAATGCAAATAGTAGTGCATTAAATCATAACCAAGATATCCTAAGCAGGCACCACCAAATACAATTCTGGGATATGGTAAAATAATACTAAGTGGCAAATAAAGTGTAGTGGCTAAAATAGCGCCCGGTACTGGTGGAAAAACTAAACGTAGTGGATCAAATGGAACTTTATGATGTAACCCATGTATCATAAAGTGTAACGTACATAACCACGGATGTGTCTTCTCATTTGTTTTCATATGAAAAACCCAACGATGTAAGGAATACTCGAGCAGTGTCCAAAGAACTATGCCAAAAACAAAGCATGTTGAGAGAATAAGCAACTGTAATGAATATAGAATAACAAGTTTAAATATTTAAAATAGATAAATATTTATCTCAGTCACTTTACCTTGGGTATATCAAATTCTTTCCAACTAGTTGCAAATTCATTGTATACACATTTTATTATTATTGGAATCCAAAAAACCGGAATAGCCCACCATGCTGTTTTCGTGCATATTTCCAAATAGGAAGGTCCAAATAAACGTAATGGTCGATCGACGGGCTTATGTACCCATTCATCGTAGTGCTGTACTATATGTTGTATTTGTGGCACCATGGCCTTTGACCAGTCAACTAGGTGCTAAAAAAGAAAAGAAATGGAAATTTTAATTATGTATTAAGATTTTATAAAATTTTGTCAAAATATTAAATAAGAAAGACTTCTGGTATTGGTATTATACATAGAAATATCTCTTTGAATACTTTTCTTTCTTTTTAAAAAAGAAAACTGTCTGGTACAAATACAATTCCCTTTTATTTTTTCTCTCTTCCCATGAAATCGACATTACTTTGATGTTAAACCATTCCGACTCAATTCCAACATCGAGATCTTATTTCTTTTTGTAATCAGAAATGCTGGAAAATTTGTATCCGCCTCGGCACGACTACGATTTTCGCTCTTCGCTTCCTTTTCGAGTAATAGAAAAATTTTTTACTAACTGGTTAGTCGAACAAAAGAAGAAATTCCACGGGAATATATATTCACGATAAACCCCAATATTTTCCTTTTCGTTTTGCTACTCTAACACAGACTATTTTAACAAATAAAAATTTTAGTTTCTGCAATGGGACTTATCGAGAATGTTTATTCATGATAAGGCCTAGTACTACGTTTACACCGGAGATTTATGGGACGATAATGCTGTTTCGAAATTAAGCTTTGAATCTAGGCGTAAATCACATGATTTATCATACAAAAATAAATCTATTTCGGGGTCTGATGACGAGATTTATATATCTCATCACAGTTAAATCCCCGGTGGAAACGTAGTAACTATAACAAAACCTTTATGAGGATTTTAATTTATTGAGATATTTAAGAAACATTTTTAAAATTAAATTTTATTGTTAGTAATCGATAAAATATTAGCTGTCTTAGACGGCAATTTTCGGTGTTTATTTAAACACTTTTTGAGATACGCATGGAAAACAAAAGTGCTTTATTTAACACGGATAAATGTGCGTGTTGAATTTTTAAGCGCGAAGTAGATCTGTTAATAGGTATTGCCGTTTTACAAAAGGTTTTTAATTTGGTGGCCACACATATTTACATTGTCATATGGAGCTTGAAGACAAGAGGTGGGAAGTGGTGCGGAAATTCTTGAAATTGAATGTATTAATTTCGCTATTCTTTTTTCAGATATTCAGAATTTCGTTTTAAATTATGTTTTTTTGATTTTTGAGGATTTTCAAAATTTTTTGTTGGCAACACTTGACATCACAACCTCCAATGTCAAAATATGGCAACTATGACTCATAAATTGTTTTACAACTAACAGTGTCACCTGCAAACTTAACTTGGCAGGCATTATTCTTAATTACAAATTATGCTTGAAATGATTAAAATTAACCTCTATGTGTACCGGAAGAAACGAGATTATTGAATTGGAGAAAGAACTGTTGAGAATAGTTTTTTATGGCATGGCAGCCCTACCCTCGTATCGAGTAATCAATAACGAGCAACGAGTAAATTTATTTACTCGTTTACCTACATCGAAATGTCATTAAATTCGTGCGACAAACTTCAACTTTTATTTTTAAAATTTCTTTTGAAAAATTTTACATTTTAAAAGAAAAATTTTTATATAGAATTTTGTAATAGAAAAAATAGCATAAAAACAACACAAACATATAAACGAACGTATATAAAAAAGAATACAATAAAAAATGTCGACATCAACGATAAAACCAATGCAAACGTTAAAAGGAATTTTTTCGCCACCAAGTAAGTGAATTCATAGCGACCGACTTTTTGTTTGCGGCAACACAGCAACACAAAGTTGCCAACGGTTACCAACAAATAGATGAGTTATTTGTACTGATTAAATTAAACTGTTTTTATTATTTTAAAGAAATGAACCATCGCCGAGATTTTTTGCGTGAAAATAAATTGAATTTGCGCGAATTGCAGCGGGTCACAACCAAAAAACCAACTACGACTCAACAATTAAATACACAAGGGACCTATCAATTTCACGCTCAACAGCAACAGACCCATCAACAGCAGCAATTCAATACAATTAATACAAACAGGCGTTCCGCGTCACAAAATCGCCTCCCACCGATGAAGCAACCATCACGCTCGATTTCAGAACAACGTAATGGGAATGGACAGCCGCCTAAACCTTCGCCCGCTAGACTAGATTTGCGCCAAAATGGTACACGTTGTCCCTCATGTAATGGTAGAGGAGATATGTTGGGTGCAACTTCATCATCTTCAGGTGTTGCTTTAAAGAAGTCAGCATCACATGATAAAGAAATACAAACCGATGACATCAATGATGAGGAGTTTCTCTATGGTGCACTTAAAAAGTAAGTTTGGAAGTAATTATTTCTTGAATGTATTTGCTGGTGTATGATGATGTCGTAAAGATTTGTGTTCATTTATATAAATTTAATACAATTTTACAGTATATTTTTCCGTGTCAACAGATTTTCTGGTTTGGCTCGAGCATTTGGAATGCTGGGCACAATCATAAATAACAAATAATTTGCAATCACATATTGATCATTTACAAATATCTCTCTCTAAAAGACTTGACATTATAAAATGCCTTGCAAGCGATAAGTTCAATCGCAACATTCATACACTAATATTAACCTTTTAACGACGTAGTCCAAAAACGTGAAGCGATTTCAAAGTTCATATTACTTAAAATTGATTTAATGGCACCTAACATGGTGACAAATGGAAACGTTACATTTTGGCCTTATGCTCATTCTAAGAGGAGCCGTGTTACTATTGACGCGTATATTCAATTGTGTATATTTTGAAATGAGATAACTTATGAACGGTGAGTTGCACGATAAAAAGTGCTAAGATCCCTTACAAAGAATCACTTGATCCAAGTAATTTTTGTATCTCTTAGGGAAAATCAAATGCTCTACAAATAGTTTTTATTTTATGTAAAAAAACAGGTTTTTATTTAATAAGTCCTAAGCGATAAATTTATTATTTATTTACTATGTGGAGCATGTGATTCTCCATAAAAAAAGTTCTTTGCACTTTTGATCATGCGATGGCACCGGTCATGAAAAAAAAAATAAAAATTCCAAAGTTAGATTATGCAATTTTTTCATATGAATGCAACTTTAAACAAAATAAAAACTTCCTTTAATTTTAAGCAATTTGGCTACAAATTACTTTTATTAATCTTATATAGATGTGCTTCAAGTGATCAAAACTGCAAAATCAATACAAAACCTCATTTAACAGACAATCATGAAAAGCAAACTATCAATGACACAAGTGCTAGATCAAGAAAATCTAAGAGTGATACAAATTTGCATCCTCTTCTTACGAATAGAAGTGATAAATCAAATCACGATTATTATAAGAACGATTGCTACATTAAGCAGGATGATCCAACTTTAGAGAATACTAATCATAATCAATATGGTAATAATGCCAACAATGATGAATACAATGCAACAGCTCCTCTAACAACACGAAGTCATGAACGCTTCCCAAATGGAAATGTTCACAACGACGATGAAGATGATAATTTAGATATTGGAAATTTAGCAATTGATAATCAACAACAAGATAATGGTCCACAATCGAGCCGCAGCCGTCGTACAGTGTGCTCAATGAATTCACAGGAAGGAACAGCAAGAAAAAAGAAATCAACAGCGGGTAGTGTGCATAAATTTGGTAGTAAGTACATAATACAGGGTTTTCATTCCAAGATAAACCTTTTCCACACCAAAATAAACTTTTTCCTAATCAAAATATACTTTTCCAAAATCAAATTTAAACTTTGCAAAAAAAAAAAAACACGCTTAAAATGGGAGGTTAAATTGATTTGGAAAAAGTTTAGTTAGATATGGAAAAAGTTCATTTTAATTTGGAAAAAGGTTAAATTGCATTAAGAAAAAATCAATTTGGTGTGGAAAAGGCCTTAGTTTGAGTGAAAATCCTGTTTATATATTAATTACACAAAAACGTAATTATTTTAATTCACTAATTGTGAATAAATTTATTAGTCAAGTTTCATTATTGTACTTTTACTAGGCCGCGAAGATGTACGTTTACCACGTTATCTTGAACGTGAGAAGCGTGATAAGGAAGAACAGCGAATGCGTGAAGTAGTACGTGATCCACACTGTCCACCAGGTCATTTTGTGCTTTCAGAAGATGAGCGTGTAAGCGCTTTGGCAACAGCAGAAAAAAGTAAATTTTATAAAAGTCTTAAAATTTATTTTAATTATTTCAATTTGAAACTTTTTTCAGAATTTAAATCGCTCATCAATGAATTAAATCGTATGCCTATGACAACCGAAACTCTGCGTATAAGAACAAGAAAGGCAGAAATCGAAAAAGAACTTGTTGTACTTGAATCAGACATACGAATATTCTCTAAACCAAAGGTATATGTTAAACAGGAAGATTCAGAAGCATAATAATATTATTAACATATAAAAAACTAGCAATAACAAAACCTGCAAATAAAAAATAGACATGGACTATGTGCTGTGAGAAAATGTTTAACCATATTAACATAAACATAAAATAAATATTTTTATGTACATAATTGCTGAATGTACATGAATTCTCTCCAATGTATGTATATATCGTAAATAATAAAAAAAATACATGTATATAATAGCTATATTAAAAATAGCATAGCCCAAGACATAAATTAATAACAATAGATTAAAACAAAATGCATATGATATAACAGAATAAATAAGTACATTTATTTTGCACAAGCATTTTTTCACTTCAGAAGAAAAAACCCAAGAAATTGAAGTGTATGTGTGCATTAATTGGAGAAAAAGGTAGTACATGTGTTTTAAGAAATACATGGTGCTAATTTAAGTTAAATTAACATTAACTTTATCTTATCATTTTACTTAAACTAAATTTCTGTTGTTCTACTTCTTCAAGTAGTGTGATTACGCAGACTTAAGGGTGTTAGCGCTGTTACTATTAATAACAGTTTTTATGGACTTTGAAAATAGAAAAATAAATAAAATTTGCTGCCACAATATGAGAAACTATCTTGAAAGCTATGCATTTATTAAAAATTTTATAAGAAATTTACAAAATGAAAATAATTATGAATTAGTTAATAAAAAATAATTAAATTTTAATATTAAAGTGGAAGATTGAAAAATTTGAATGTTTCCAAAAACTGATATAAATCGAAATAAAGTAGCCACAGTTCTTTTGGTTTCAACTGATCATAAATTATAAATATAAAGTTATTTTTTTACTTATATATTGCTGTCAGACCTCAATGAAGATACATAGAAGGGACAGATAGAACTTTCCTGGAATATTTCACGATCCACGGAATTCAAACAAGCAATCGATTTATTAAGAAATTATTGCCCCCATAATGTTTGATGCCCTAAGGGCAGATGTTTCGTATTTAATGCATACAAAATACTGATAAGAACTGAGGAAGCAATGTTGTGTTTTGAAATGTTTCATCTAGGAATAACAATTTTGAAAAGTAAATTACAGTAGAATGACGGCCTAAGGCTTTATGCAAAAAGTAATTGGACATTGTAACAAGTGTAACAAAAAATTGACAAAGAAAGTCGCCGATATTGTAAAACCAATGTGTAACACTTTTCCGAAATAAGAGATTACCGCAGCGTATGCCAATGTGACTGAAGTTAAACTTGACAATATAAGGACACTAAGCGGAGATATTTTTGTAACTGAATTGAAAGATCAAACTTTGTCGAACACATTTGGTAAGTAACAACGTTTTCATTTCATATGAAGCAATAATACATTTCATTATTTTTGTTTTCGTTACTTGTCAGATAAAAAAATTCTTTGCCGTATCCCCAACAATTCTCTAACCTATTTAACTTGAGAAGGTTAGTTGTCATGGCCTTAATCCCATAAGCAGTTTTTAGTATGATATTCAAACGTTATTCTCGAATAGAAGGGGCTTTTGATATTACTGATTATAATGCTTAAGTAAACAAAATGGCCGACTGGAATTGAAATTGGATAGAAATGTATTTCTAGAACGCTGATTATACAAAAAAAAAAAAAAGTTACCGTCGATCGCTCATAGTACCACTAATAAATCAAATCATTTAGCTTAAATTAGGATATTTGCAAAAATTTGATTCGTATGAAACGGTCTCTTCCTTTGCAGGTGAGTACTCTACAATCACAGCATAATATGATGATAAGATTTTTGTGGTTATACATACATACCAGTTTTCAAAATTATTAACCGGCTCTGTAGAAATTTTGTAAGTTTTATATTTTGATTATAATTTTATTCCAAATTTATTTTATAACGACGCATACTGGTCGAAAAATCAAAAAAGCTGTTAAAAATGCGATAAATTATGTTGTTTGTGCAGTTTTAACTGTTGCAAACAGTGGAGTATTATCGATCCTCTTCGTTCGTTTTAGAAGTCAGAAAAACCTCTGTGCCTAAAAAACTTCACGTTTGAGTATAACCACCCAGAGTATATTCACTTTGTCCTTTCATTTTGTGACGCAGAGAAGGAGGCGTGGCAGATATAGAAAAGTATATATATTGTTGATCAGCGTCTCAGTCGATATAGCCATGTCCGTCTGTCTGGCTGGCTGTGGGTGGAAATACATTTTTTTGGTACACACCTTCCGTCGTCAAAGTTAGCTTGGGGGATTGAAAATGAGCGAAACTGGTCAACGGACACACCTACCGCCCATACAAAAAATATCTTCAAAATGCAACTTTCACGATAATACTATCAAAATACACATAAATACTAAGAATTGTAAGCGCAAGCTCTAAGCAAAAACTGGGCAAATTAGGACAAGAGGGCGTGGCACCTCTCATAAAAGCAAAAGCTTCAAAACGCTGTATTGAAAGCGTTTTTTGAGATAATCAAACTAAATTTTACTCAGACACTAAGAACTATAAACGCAAGCTTTAAGCAAAAACTGGATAAAATCGAACGAGAGGGCGTGGCACTTCCCATATAAGCAAAAGCTTCAAAACGCTTTACTGAAAACATTTTTTGAGATAATCCAACCAAATTTCACTCAAATACTAAGAACTATAAATGCAAACTCTGAGAAAAAACTGGGTGAATTCGGACAAGAGGGCGTGGCACCTCCCATATAAGCAAAATTTTAAAAATACTGCTGTGTAGGGTATTTAATGTTTGGCCTGGCCAAAGGTAACACCCTTACTAGTTTTTTTTTCTTAATACAAAGCGTCTCATTAAACAAGTGTAAAAAATAACTTTGGTTCATCTTTTTTCCAATGCAACAAAATGGAATCTCTCAGTGAAAATTTGCTTAATATGTTTCTCAAATCCGGAGCGTTTTATCTCGTTTACAGTTTATATAAATAGGCAACTAATTCGTGAAAATAATACAAAAAAAACATGTTTAAAGTGGTTTCTAATATGACAAATGTTAACCAATCCACAGAAATTCGTCTGATTTCCACATGCATCGTATTCAGAGTACATTTTTCTACAAACCTGTAAAAAAATTAATTGCCCAGATGTGCCCCCAAGAAATTTATTAAGACATTTGTAAAGTATTTCATACAGGGCTGTTCCGTAATCCGTGTGGTTTCAATTACTTTTAATTTCGGAAGCTTTTTGATGAAAATAGTGAAATGGTTTTATGTGGAGAATTACAGGTTCTACAAATAATATTGATTTGTATTTACGAAAAGGTATCGTTTTAGGAAATATTCGATAAAATTGAATTTTTCGACTTTTTGCAGTATTTTAAGAATATTTCTCGAACGGTTACTTTTTCGTTAATGCAAATCAATATTATTTGTAGAACCTGCAATTTTCCAAAAAAAAAGATTCTAATACTTTTTATCGCTCCCGCTCACCGTTTTCACCAAACACCGTCCTAAACGAAAAGTAATTGAAATCACAAGGATTTCGAAGCATTCTTAATTTTCGTTATAAATGATCTCAGAAACCAATTTTTTGTAGAAAAAAATGCTATTTGGCATACTTTGTCCGCCATTTTGTGTTACAAAAATTAATTTCATATTCTTAACCAGCGCTTCTTATCGACTTTCAGAATTCCGACGACATATTACTGTCCTATTTCATTAGTGTTTGTTTTTTTTTTTTTTTTAATTCAATTAGCTTAATAAAAAGAAGAAAATTTACATTTTAAAGATGCTATATGTTCCTTATAAGCCCTTACATATGGACTTTCATAGTTTTGACCAGCTTTAGAGATTTTCTGACAATTGTGCATAATGCATTACATGAGAAAAAGAGTTTTAAAGTATTTTTACATAGATTTTCGTATCTTAAAAATTACACACACTCATATATTTATTTATAACCTACCTCCATACTTTCATCCATATGATTATTATTGCTATCCTCCTCCAGCAATTCAATACCATTTTCTGGTGGTTTTGTACCATTTCTTATGCTTTGTTTCTTAGTACTTCCATTAATTTTATACTCTTTCATTAAGTACATGGCTGCATCAGAATGTGGTGGTGCATGCATAAAACGCCCTGTCATGTCTCCATTATTTAATCCTTTTAGTGTATTAATACCGCCTGGATGTTTTTTTATGAATTCCGATATGTCATATAAATTCTGACGATATTTAACAATAAATTTGTTTTTTTCACCAGGTACTGTGTGACCACCATTTACTATATTATCGGTCTCATTTTGTGTTGTTGATTGAGTATCGTATTCCATATCGAAATGTTTTCAAATAGTGGCCTGTAATTAAGATATAAGGTTTTGTTTTTATCTAATTTATATTAAATTATTCAATTACATTTTTGGCTTGCACAAATTTATAGCATTCATAAGTGGTGCAATTATAACGTTTGATATTATTTTTGTTCGTGTTTTTAATACTTGTAATATGTATATAGTACAGCAAAAATTTGCATACAAATTTTTACAATTGGAAAAAAACTTTTTATTGTCAAGATTTTTACATCCAATCAATGATCATTAATAGTTAGGGTGTTTCGTAAAACGTGTTTATGCCTCGAAAACGTCGTAAAATTGTAAAACTGTCAAAATTCGTATTGATTTTGACAACAATTATGAGTTTACGAGGTTTTCGAGACATTTACACGTTTCAAGCAATATCTTAAGTAATTTTTTAGATTTGAGTTATAATAATAAGTTCTACAAAACTCAAATCTTTTTTTATGTGTTCAACAAATTTTACTTGAAATTTTTAATTCTATGTTTACAGAACAGAAAATTGTTTCATTTCCTCAGAGCACTTTCTCGCGACATTTGGCATTGCATAAATGTCCCAGCGTAACATAATATTTAGAACCCCAAATACCGAAACTGTAAGAAATTATTTCTCATATTGGCTGTCTATTATTTCTGGACTATATCAGAACTAGAAAAGTTGTTAATTTGTTTTTTTTTTTATTCTGTAGCAACTTACTAACATTGTTTTTCCATAATCTCCTGGTTTCAAAAAAATGTTATTACCTACGCTTGGGAAATCGGTATTTAAAATTTCGCATATTTTTATGTATCTTTGTATGTAAAAATATATGCTCCAAATAATATTCTAAAAAAATTTCGATTAAGGACAATTTTCTATCGAAATTTATCATTGGCTTAAAACTAATAGCGTTTTCATTTCTCAAAAAAATGTCACACTTCTTCTGCCCCGTGCGAATGCTGTCAAAATTTTATGTTCTTTTCTTAAATTTTCTAAAAATTGCTGCCCTCTGAGCGGGCAAAAGTTTAACGTTAATACACTTTTTTCAAACGACGGGGTGAGAGTTTTGAACGTTGAATTTTCACAAACAGATGATATTGAAAGTTCTTATTTGTTTTTTTTTTTTTTATTTTCAAACATTCAATTTAATAATAACACTGTGCTAGTCGAAAATTCTAACATTGATGGGACCCATGTAGTAAACATAATTCGGGCACGCTGATTTCAATGGTCATAGTAATTTTTATGGTTTGGCTCTTGTTTTCGAGAAATTTATATTTGAAAATTTGACTAAAACAAACAAATTTAAATAAAAAGCTGGTATTTTTTTTCCATTTCAACCATTGCCTTTCAACAGATACCTATTCAATTTGGTCAAATTTATCACTTTTGCAACCTATTGAGTGTTCACTCTTACAAAAAGTACAGCAAAATGCGAAAAAATCTGTTCTTGTAAAAATTTTGTATTTTTTACATGGAAATATTTTTTTTATCAAATTTATTCTACTTCTGATGCTTCTTCTTCACTTGTTTTAGTTCCTTGGCTAAAGCAATCGACTGTCGCTGCGATAACTTGAGACGTCGTACAATCATATTTAAACGATTTTGCGTAATTTCGATGTGGTTGCATTGTGGATTTGCAACTGGTGGTTGAAACAATTCTCTAGATTCTTCCAATGATGGTTGCAAATATTCACTCATTGAATAAATTTTGTTGGCTCGTACTCCAATTGATATTTTTTCGATCTGTTTAATCCATTACTGAATTCAAGCACGCATAACATTTTTCTGGATCATGTACTAAGCATCCTGACATATAATAGACGGGGCCCATTCTACATAACGAACTATATGCTCACCAAAGTACAAATAATACACTTCCGCGGTTTAATTGTCATTATAAAATCAAGACAAAGTATCAAAAATAGAATAAATTTGGAAATAAAATGTTATTTTCATGTAAAAACTCCAAATTTTGGCAATAAAAAAGATTTTCTTAACATTTTGGTGATCGTGAACACTCAATTAGTTACAAAGGTAAAAAATTCGACCAAGCTGAATAGGTATCTGCTGTCTTGTTTGATTTGCTTCAGTTCAGTTCAGTGCATATGCTGTTTTTTTTTTTTTCAAATGATTCAGTTCAGTGTCTCGTGCAATTTTCTTGACAATACTTTGTTGTAAACAAAGAAAAAACAAATACTGCACAGACCTGTCTTATTTGATTTGCTTCAGTTCAGTTCAGTGCATATACTGTAGTTGTAGGGTACACTACAAAATGTTAATTTAGTGACAAAATTAGTTTTTTTTGTATATAATACAGCACACTGAAGTACTTATTTGTCAGAATCAAGTTTTTTTTTTTTTGGCACTAACAAAACAAGACAGTATACTTCAGTGCCAAAATTAAATCAGTGTACAGTGAAGTAAATCAAATACTTCAGAACACTATATTTCAAAATGTCTTGTGCAGGCCTATAAACTATTACACAATATAAATATTTGCGATTATATATTTGGTTTGTCCAGATTAATTGAAAACTAATAGGGCTATAGACAGCAAATTTTTGCTTTTAGTTGAAATTTCGAATGTTTTCAAACTCTCCCTCTCTTCAAAATATTATTTCTTAGTAGAGCGCTTTAGTTTCTAATAAGACCTATTAAAAATTAGATAAATCATCCGCATTATTTTAATTTTCATTCTACACTTAGCAGTAATAGTTTGAGCTGACACAAAAAATTGCATCATTGCAAACAGTAACATTCGTTATTCTTATCGACATTTGATCATATTGATGTCGGAAGCGTAAAACAAGCCACCCGAGTTCCGTGCTTTTTACAACATTAAGTAAAACATTGTTGCTATGGCTTCCTGAAACGTACTCCACACGTTAGACATATAAAAAAGATGCATTTATTTGGTGATGATTGCAATAATAGATAATACTGGCTTATGTAGCATATGCAGGTATATTTTTCCAAGGCTTCAACTTTTGTTCATTAATATGAGTTTTATTGATGGCCTTTTTAATTACTCATACCGCATTACCACAACATTTATTATCTATGATTGACAAAATCACCTAGTATTTTTATATTTTTTTCTCTCTTTACTGTTATAACATTATGGTGGGGCTTTATTATGACATAGTTAATTTTTATCAGATTATTAAAATATTACAATAAAAAAGTGTCTAATCAATTACGAAATTGTCTGATGCACAATCGGTTTAATTTGGAACTTTATTAATTTGAACTTTATTATATTCTACACAGAAAGAAATAAAAATCAGTGGTTTTGACCAACATGAACGGTGGAAAGCACTAGTCCGCAAAAACGTTTAATCGCCTCCTGTGGGTTTTTTTTTTTCAAAACTAAATGTTACTGTGAATTTACAACATCACATCAAGCGTATCAGCGTAGAACAAAAGTGAGCCAATTTTGGCTCGCCAACAACAAACACAATATTTCAATAATTTTAAAAATTTTTCGGAATTACAACACTCATGTAAAATATTGAAATATTGTGTTTGTTCTAGACGAGCCAAAATTCTATGCTTTCTGCGCTTGGCTCACTGATTTTAAAACGTTGACACCCTTGGTTTTAACTATCTTCAATCGTTCATATCAGTTAAGTTATTTTTTTTTTCTGTGTAGCTTTTTGCTTGTGGTAATAGTTAAAGTGAAATATATTTTTTTAAAAAATCAGTTTATTGCTTTTATGGAATGTGTAACGCGCACTAATTTGCATCAGTAAACGTTCCCATTTAGCGATTGATGAAAAGTGTTTATTTGATTAGTTTCTTTTAATAAAATATACCCAGATAAAGGTAGGTTCGATATACTTCTGGTTGCAAACCAAATTTTTCCTCTTATATGTCGCAAAAAAAGCAAATAAGATATGAGCTTTTTCATGAATAAGCATTCTCGAGAACTTTTTCTTAAAATGCCTTGCAGTCCCCATTGTAGTCTGAGAAAAAACTCTCAAGATTGCTTTCTTTACAGTCTTAATTTCTTGATTGCAGTCTGTGAATAAATTCTGCTGCATATTTATTCATGATAAGTTCCTATGTCTTTTTACATACGAGTATTTGAAGATTTATCACTTTTACGCGATGTAAATTCTTTTTATGAACCGAACCAAGTCTTCAAATTTTACATTTTCATAATTTAATATCATTCTTTCCTGTAGAGATATTGTAATTAATAGATAATATGCTTTGGAATAAATGTGCCATACTGCTTTCAAAAGCATTCAAATTTTTATAAACTTCCGAAAGGCCGTACAAAGTCCCAAGTAGTGATTGTTATTCAACTGAGCTTTATTGACATGTTATAAATTTGAGATAATGGTATGAGCTACATGCCAAAATCTAAGTTATAGTTTCCGCGTAATTTGAATGGCGGTCATGGAAAATAACGGAGTTTTATGAAGATATGAAGCTAACTAACCAAATTTTTACATTTATATATCATTGCTGTTAGTAGTGGGCACTAGTAACCATACATAGTCTTTTACGTTTTGTTACCTAAGTTAAGATAAGACAAATCTAACATTTGTCACGTCGTTTTATTACTATGATTGAAATTTCTGAAGCTTAAATATATCACACCACCTTTGTTTATCGATGATAAGCACACAACTTTAATAAATACCGCGCATTGCGTTAGCAATCCAATCATCTGTTAACCAGAATAACGTAACCGCATATTTAAATAGGTCATGGCATTCATTTAATGTCTTTTTTTATTTAATTGCATCGAATAGCACCAAAACCACCATCTTACATTACACATTTTTTCACAAACGAAAATGATCTTTTAAAATTAATAAATTTTATATTATTTTCCTTCTGATATTAAGTTTTTGCAACAAACCTGACACTGATGAATCGCGTTTGTAAATTTTGTGCTTTATTTCATTGGACAGAATATTCAAAAAATCAGTTATCAATTGTCTTTTATACTTAAAAACATCTATTTTTAGTTGTTACTAAATGTAAATTTAGCTTAACACTGTTTTAGACTGATTCTACTATAAATGCTTTGCTTTAAAATTGATTCATTCGTTATCTACTTAGTAATATGTCAATTTGTTCTAGCCACTCCACGCCCTATTATAAATTACACGGTGCAATACGAGAAATTGGGATGAAAAATGTTCAATGCTTTTAGTATCATTAATAGTCTATTGATAAGGTCATTCTAAAAGGAAGCAAGACGTTCACGGGTTTTATTACAGAAATCGGTTAATTGAGGGGTTTCTATACCCAAAGGCGACAATCTCCATTTTTTTCATGAATACTTCTGAGAATGCCATCTTGCTGCATTTAATGAAAGTTTGTGAACAGTGAAATTTGCAATACCAAATACGTCTCTATCTAATAATTATCTATGGTCAAAAAATGTCAATCAAAAAAGGCAGCAATCTCCATTGGAGATTTCAATTTCATGTTTTAAAATGTTCAAAAACTCATAACTCCTGAACCGTGTAACATTCCATATTTATTTTTAGTTCATATAAAAAATATTGTTGTATATTTTATGACCTCTTTAATTTCAAATTAAATAAATAAGCGGGCTTTCGGTCAGTTTTTTTATTATTAGGGTAAGGGAGGGAAATATGGATCACCAATCTTTCTTTTTTAAATAAAACTCAAAAAACATAAAATAAAACAATTAATTTTATGCCATTCATTAAAGGAAACCATTTACCTTTATTCTGATTCACTTTTAGATAAATTTAAAGAAAAAAAATTAAAAAACTGAAAATACTCAAAATGAAGATAAAAAAAAAGTGTAGTGTTATATGGACTATATAGCCCATATTGCCCCACATGTTTATTTGGTACAGAAGTTGCATATAAAAATTTCACTTCCACATCCGGCACATTTTTCATGACTCCAAGAACGTAAGATTACACATTCATCCCAAAATTCGCCACGGCGATCTTCTGAGTGAAGGGTATTACATTATATGCATTTTTCCTCTTTTTTTCCTTTGAAGTTAACGAATCACAAATAATGACCATCAGAATCGTCATGAAATCTGTAGCTAGATTCCTCATCTGAAAAAGATGATAAATACATTTGTTTTTGAGGTTTTTTTCTTTGGTGGTCCATATTACCCACAGCACGTGTTCGTGAAATATGTGGTTTTTTATCAAAAAGTCTTGTGGTTAATGAACTAATTTGTGCTCATAAATAATAAATAGTATTCACTGACTTTATATAGTTAACCATTTATTTGAAAACGCGATGTCTTTAAAGTGAAATAATGAAATATACTCACTAGAAAAAAATTATCACTGATCTTTTTTTTAGAAAAATCAACTTTACAAAAACATGCGACTTCACCGAACGCTAAAATCGCAATATTATAAGCTTTAGGTATTAGTGTTAAGTTTGAACATGAATAACGGTTAATCTTATGTACGCAGTGGAAAATAACCGTGTGGTCCATATTACCCACGTAGTCCATATTTCCCTCCCTTACCCCATTTATTATTTTCCGATATTTTGAACTCCGTCGGGTTCATTTTCAAGGACTAAAATTGATAAAAAATACACATTTCATAAAACAATTTGCACTGACAACAAAATAAATAAAAATTACTTACAAAATTTTAAAAATTAAAAAACTTAAAAGTAAACTTTGACCAAGATGAATAAGATATTCAAATTTTATTCGTTTGACTTATTCGCCGGTCTGTGCAATTTGGCTAGACACAAAAAAAGTTGTTCAAAGAGGAATAAAATGTTGCTATGCCAACGCTGTTTTTGATTTATTGAAAATTTTTTATTAAACAGACGCAGAATTCGAAAAACAAACGTATTTAGACATTTCGTTTGTCCGCTTTCAGCAACATTTTATCAATTTTCACAAATTCTACAGATCACAGTAACGAACTGTGTATCTTGATAAAAATATACGTCGTTGGTAATGGATCATTTCCTGTAGTTTTAGTACTAAATTTAGTATTTTTTTTTTTTCAAGTATGAAAAAGTTTACCTAGTGCTTATAGCCTGAATCAATACCTTTCCAAAAATGGTATGAACATGAATATCGGTTAAGAAATGTCGAAATTATGGAAGATTATGTGAATGAGTGTTTTTCAAAAGTTACTGATTTTTCCACTTTTTGCAACCCTCCAAAAACCATAAAAAACCGAACAATTTTTGTTTGCCATTTTTATCGGTTTTGGCAACTTATGAAGCCATGTACCAAATTCCAGAAATGTCCACTTGATTGAAACAAAATCGGCAATCTACAAATTTCTTATCGAATTTGTCCATAAACCTCTTTGAGGATTTTGTTCAAACTTGGTTTGCATCCTTATCTAACTCTAGGCTATTGAATCGCAAAACACAGTATCTTCAGAGATACGCGTTTTTGTTTGTTTATACAAAAATAAAAAAAGTGGTTTGTCGCCTTTGTTTCATTAAAGATAAGAACTATTAAATTAGAGGGTGGAAATCGGAGAGCGGGGGAACGCACCCTTTACAGTTTTTTTTTTAAATATCTAGCGAACGAAGCAAAATTTCTATATTTTTTTGAGGAAACTTTTTGCACAGAATTAAATTTGCCATCGAAATAGCTTATTAAAAAAATTTTTTAAAAAATTTCATGTACCCAAAATTTTTTATTTTTTTATTTTGTGATTTTTTACTCTTTTGCCTTTAACTTTATTTGGCTTAAGGATAGGTATAAGTATTGCGGCATATAAATAAAAGTTGATAAAATTTCCTTTAAAATGGTTTATTTAAAAGTTTCTTATGTCAAAAATTTACCGAAATATGGCCACTCAAACATACCAATTTCGTTTATGCGATCGTAAAAATGGTTTTTATTCAAAACCAAGACGTCTAGCACGGTTTTTTCATCTTTAATGACTAATTGACCGATTTCTCTAAAAAATTATACCTATCCATCTGAATTTGATTAGGAGTTAGTGGATCTTTAAAGAATTTTTGGAATTTGGATTTTGGTGTGGATTTTCCCACACTGTCTGTCGGGAAGCCTACAAAAAAACAAATAATTTGTTGCACTGTGCACTCTTAAAGTTTGGCTGTTATCATAATGAACATTTTATACATAGGTGTTGCATTGAATCTCAGATTAATGAACGAGTTTACCACTTGAAATTGTAACGCAATTAGATTTTTTAATAATTATTATTTGATTAGTTCAACCTAACTATTTGTTAGTTGTATAGATGTATCTTCTTTCAAATTAGTATTATTTACATGAAATTATTTATAATACAGGGCAACAGCAATTTTGCAGCGTGGAGTTTCGGAGCTAATTTTGAATATTTTGAATAATATGATGCACACGAAAACAATATCGGATACACGCTAGTTCTCAAGATATCCTTGATTGCAATATCTCTATTTTGAAGCATTCTCAAAGTAATATTATACTCATAGTGAACAGCAAAGTTCTTTTCTGTCACTAACAGCGGATAGACATAATGTTCTTCATTAAACTTTACATTCAACCTTTAACAATTGCATCATTACTTTCCGAACTATCATCTATCGAATTAAGGTATATCAACTCCATGCATACATAATTAAGTCTGCAGTTTAGATACTTTTAGCTCAGAAAGTCAGAATCCAATTGAAAAAGTTTAAAGATAAAGTTATATCAAGGATATCTTGAGAAAAAGAGTCAATTCAAACAATTAAATCATACCCTGTGTGCTTAATAACTTTGGTGAATCAGGATTAATTCAAAAAATCTAAAGCCGCGGAAAAAAATGTGTATAATTAACAGCAATTTATTTCTGATTGCAAATTGTATACTTATGTAGCTGCCAAAGGTTTAATGTCCTAACTAAACCAACTTCGGCCTTGAGAAAATTGCTTAATTTACTTTAACCATAAGTAACAACTGTAAATATTCCAAATCAAAAGATCATATAATTCGATATTTTTTATTTTTTCGATGTTTTTCGTTCCCATTCGATACTTTTATACATAAGTATTATAACTAACACTGGTTTACAGTCAAAAAATACCAAGAATGAAATTGTATGGTCAGTGGCGGATCCAGCATTGTCAAGAGAAGGGGAGGCAATTGACTAGATTTCTAGATAATAACAAAATGTTTTTAAAATCTTAACAAAGAATTTAAAAAAATTTTAATCACTTGGTTTGAGAGGGGGGGCCGATCGCCCCCATTTCCCCCCTTGGATCCGCCACTGAATGTGGTTTGATAGAATGGGATTTTCTAAGAACAAAAAAAAAACTTTTTTTTTTACAGTTGTAAATTTTACTTGGAGACCATTTTATGTTTTTCAGATATGGTTTCACCGAAATTCTTATCAATCAATAAAAACTTTACGAGAAATTAATTTTTCTGTAAATTGATACCTCAATTTTCAATAGCGCATTGTAAATAAACCAATTAACTTTTTTCAAAACTTTTTATGTCACATCTTTCTACCACTTGGTGAATTGCATTGCGATGTTCGTTTTCAATTTTCGTCAGCACGTCGAAAATCATGGGCACACTTGGCGAATTTCTACTCATTAAGAAAGTTAATTACTAAACTAGTCGAGATTTTTTTTTTTTTTTGACGGGAGTACCCTGCTCTCCATCTTCTTATATCGGTACATGGAAGTGGATCATTAATTTTTTTGGTATCAGATGAAAAAGACATTATATTTTTTAGATACCATAAAAATCTATTTGATTCAGTAAATTATTCGGTCTAAGTAATCAGACTAATAAGTATGTAACAAATTCTTAGATTAATAAGTTGTTATGGGAATGTTATACTATAATTCGCCATGTCTTCAGCGTAGCAAAAACCATTATTATTATATAATGTCTTTTGATTTAAATTAGAGGAGAATGCAGCCAATCAGTCAATCAGTTTCATATAGTTACAGTGCATTATCGCTTTGAGATACGAATTTTATCCATATTATAAATTGAACAGTTTTAAGTTTTGAAATACAATTTTTTTACATATTTCGGAGCAATTTTAGGTTTTTGAAATTGGTTCAGAACCATCAAATGTTCTCTGATTGGAACCAAATTTCATGTGGTTTCTGGGAACAAGCAACTTTAATTTTTTTCATACAAATTTAAACCAGTAAAGGTACTGCTTCGACATTTTTAAATATTATCTCTCAAAATAAAATATAAAGTTATAGACATTTAAAAATTTGTTTTCGAGATCATCCTCTTTGAGCCATAATATTCGTAATAGACTGCACTTAAAAAAAATGCAGACTTCATGAGCTTAAATGAATGCCCCAGTAATCCTTAAATATTTTGGACAGAGGGAGAACATCCCATTTTGCATTTGAAATTGGATTATCTAATAATCTCTCTTCACCATCATTGTATGCATATTTTGATATAATTTCAGTCACACTCGATATTTTCAAAGTCTACAAGAGAACAATATCAAAAATTGTTTAGCCTGGACAGTGAAATAGCACACAATTCCTAAAATATATATATTTTAAAGTGTAATTGCTAAATGTAGGGTGCGACTAGCGCCACTTTAACTTATTTAACATAGCACTCCAAAAAGATATTTTGTTTTTTACTGTTCTCTCTTGATATTGTTATTTATTTAATACTTCGTAATGAACATAAAACAAACACCTACAACTATGTAATTGAACTCGTAAAATTGTTGTCATATGATACGCGCCAAAACCAATTTATCGACACTCAATCAATGAACACTTTGTTACCGTTTAGGCGACGACTGCACCGGCCGGTATACGCAACAAAACTGAACTTATTCTCCATGTTGGTTTAGTCGTCAAGTTGAACAATATTTTATTAAATGCGTTAGTAATAGTTAACGCACAGCGCCCGACCACACCACATTTCAATTTTGCCCAAAAATTGTTCTTACACCTGTTTATGTGGCATCTACATATTTCGAGTGATAACAGCACCTTTATCACCACTAACTACTCGTAGTATGAGTATGAGTGCTCTATGCAAAGTTTAGTCATATCCAAAATATACGAGTAATTTAGACGACTTTATCTTCTGTACATATGTATATACCAAAATACTTATCTATGAAATTTGTATTTAGACGCTAAGCGAACCATCTTATCAGGAATACATATAAATAAAGTGCGAGCCTTACAGAGCTAAAAACCTAAACAAATAAAAATAACGTATTATCAATAGTTAGTACATAGGCTCTTGCTTATGCATACATACATACCGATATAGAATGTGAAGATAACTCAAACATCGATAACAAACTGTTAAATTTTACTTATTTATTTAAGTATCGTAAAATTTTAAATTCGTATCCGCATTAGAAATGCTTTAGTGTTGAATGGAGTTTCTTAATAATGGCATTTGGATACGCTGTAATCCTTTAATTTGGGAGGCTTGACCAAATAATTCGTGAGCCAAAAAATGGGGTGAATTGGTTGATTTCAAGTGGCATCTCATCGAGGTTAAAGTTAAAAAAATTCTGCGAATAATCAACAAATAGCGCCACTGCTGCCCAGGTGTCGCCCTTAGAGGAGTGAAATGCAAGATCAACACTCATTATTTTTTTTTTCCTGTTAATATTTTCCATTAACATATCGAAACATCCAACGTAAAAGTTGGTAACTTAAGTAACCAATTTCTTACGGGAGAGCGTTTTTCGAAATCTGCACATTTGGTTCCATCTTGTGTCAAATTTTGGTACCTCTAGCTTGAAATTTGAAGGCCTGGAAGCTATTTTTAAAGTCACAACCTAAAATTATTTCATACAAAAAAAAAGTTAAAATACAAAAATGCTCATAACTAAAAACTAAGATTTTCGAGTTACCAACTTTTACGTTGGACGTATCGATATCTACCCCTTGTTACTACTCTTAAGAGGGCACCCCCTGTAAAAATAATATTTTTATGAAATTGACTCCGTCCTCTTCCAGGGTGGGTGTCCCTGGCGGAGTAGAATGCAAAACCATTCTGCATTATTTTTTTTTTTTTCCTCAACACTTTCTCCCCGAACATACTTACGCCCCCTGGTGAAATTATGTTTTTAATGAAATTGACTCAGCCTACTTTCAGGGTAGAGTAGAATGTGAGACCAAATTCCATTATTTTTTCCCCCTCAATATTTTCTCCAGAAATTTATTTCCTCCATCTGCAAAAAGGATGTTTTTATGAAACAGACTCACCCCACTTCCATGGTGTCCCTGGTGGGTGTCTTATCAACTATTTTTTCCCATATTTCCTCCGAAAATACTAACCTTATAACTTCACCCCTTAGGGGAGTTTTTCTTCCTCGGGGAAAATGTTGAGATGAAAAATATTGGAAGTCGGTAATACACTTTAGCCCAGCCAGGGACACTCCTGGAAGTAAGGGAATCAGTTCAATAAAAATGTAATTTTTACAGTAATACCTGGGCAGCTATGGAGCTATTTGTCGATCATTCTCACAATTTTTTGAACTTTTGACCTCAATGAGACGCCACTTAACATCATCCAATCCACCCTATTTTTTGGTACACGCATTATTTGATCAACCCTAATGAAATGAATAGTTGTAGCGTATCCAAATCGAGAAATCGTGCACTAAATAATGTCTGGCATATAATGTCGAAATATGCAGGGATATGTATGCAAATATATATATATTCGCAAAGTACTTTGAACTATTGAATTTAATCTCAGATATACTTTCATAATATTAGATTACTAAGTGAAAACTCAAATACCATTGTCACTTCTTTAAAGGCGCCGAGGAGGCGGAACGCAGAGCATGTTACTTTGGTTTTTTTTAAAGAGTATGATACTTTAATTCGACTTTAAAATTCCATTCGTCTGGATGGATTGTTCTTCCTGTAAAAGGCTGGAAAAATCTTGTCATTTAGAACGTAAAACTGTACAAAGTGGCTCCCGGAAATAACGCCAGAAAATTTTTGAGAAATAAAGCCAGAAAAATCTCCATACAAAATTCTGGCCTTATTTCCATTTTGTTTTGGAAATAAAGTCTATGGCATTTTATCAACGATCTAAGACCATAGAAGTTTGCTTTAAAATAGAAACCAAAAATAAAGACACTATTTAGAATAGTTTTAAATCCATTTTGAACAGAAAAACATGTATTTACTTTTCTTTGCCTACAAGGCATACTTTAATCTTATCACTTAACTATCTTAAAAATACTTCAATGATTACTTGTTTTCGTAATGATTAAATCAAAGCCTTTAAAGTTACAAATAACTATATTTGCCATTTTAACTGTAGGTACTGATATATGGGTTAATGTGCAGAAAAAAAAATGTATTTATTGAAAAAATGATTCATAGAATATTGTGTGAGATAAAATATAACGACTGACAGCTGCAAATGTTTGCATAAGAGTCCTTTGCATTTTACATTCATTTGCAGGTGCAACATTTATTGAAATAAATATCGTCCATTCGAATGTCGAACAAAAAGAAAACCACACACACTTTTCCAGGGCTATGACATACTATAAACCCCGTAGATATGCATTAAGTTGTCTATTACTATTTTTTTGTTATATCCTTTATTAAATTAATTGCTTTGAAGTTGATGTTTTGTATACTATTGGGATTATAACTGATTACAATATCCAACCTACCGTGATATGTTCATAATATACCATAATTATCGGTAATAAAAAATGATTCAAATATATGATTGAAATTATACCTTTAGAGGTCACTATGACTTAAATTATAAGTAGCTACATACTTACTTGTACTAAACATTAGAGCATAGTATTGACAACTAATTAACAAGCATTACATTAAAGGAGCTTAATGATTTTGATTTATTTCTGAGAAATATTTGAAATTAAAAATTTTGAGATGCAAAAACATCATAGCTAAACAAAGACGCCCAACACAAAACCCCGACCCAGATATTTAACTTCCACCATTTAAAGTAGCCAAGACATTTGACCGTTTCATTCGTCACACCAAACTAGAGCTGGGCACGTGTCTCAAAAATTAGGCCCGGCCCAGCACGAACACGAAAAGAAGCCCGGGTCCTTACGAATTTTTTTTTGTCGCGCTTTTGGGGTTAGGCCCGGGCCCGCTCGAAGCCCGCACGAAACTCGATTTCAAGGTCCGAGCCCGTAGCTGAAGAGCAAAGCCCCGCGGGCCACGAAAAAAACACGGCCTCTGACCAGCTCTACACCAAACACAAGATACAAGATATATTGTAGATTTCAGTCAAATCAATATACTCAGAAAATTTTGAATTATTAATCTCGTTATGTTTATTCTAATCATATTAAAGGTTGAGAAGTGGCAATTCATTCGTCTGTAAAACAATAGACTACATATATTGAGTCTTGGTAGCATTGAGGCTGTATAATAAAGCGTGGTCTAACAAATATCAGAAGGAACTAAACACGATCTTCAGAATAGCCTGGATGGGTGTCACCGTGGCACTAAGGACGTGCCCGACATTAGCTCCAGGTTTGCTTATGGGACTCACTCCTCTTCACTTTATGGTTAAGAAAGAAGCAGCCTGTCGGCCCTCAGACAACCTTATTTACACCAACTTTAGGAAGGCAATCTAACAGGACATGTAAAAATCCTGGATGTGTCTTGGGATACACCATGTTGTGCAGCCTCCGATAATATTCGCAATTAATTTGTTTTCTCTAGAAAATTCAAAATAGTCATAAATGACCGCGCTGAATGGAGGAGGAATAATAAAAGTGTAAAACAGGCCTCACAGTTATGGTTCAATGATGGATCGAAAATGGAGGATGGCAGCGCAGGAGCTAGACTCGTGGGACCAAGATTCCAAAAAGCAGTTGCAATGGAAGAAAAGCTTCCATTTTCCAAGTGGAGTTCCACGGTTTAAAGTTGTGCGATAGAGAATATCTACGAAGGGGCACTTTTGGCGGCGACATATGCATTTATTTGAACAGTCAAGCGACTCTTAAATCATTAATGGCTTTTTCAAAACACTCAAGACTTGTCTGGGAGTGTTTTGAACTTCTTCAAGTCTTTTCCAAGACAAATTATGTTTGACAAATCTAGATGCCAGGGAATGAAGGCAATGAAAGGGCAGATTGCTTGGCCAAGAGAGGAGCTCTCAATACTTCCATATGCCCAGAACCCTTTTGCGGAGTGAACAACAGCTTAATTCGGGAATGGGAAGTAAATAGCCTTACCGACCAGTGGAGCATGCGACAAACGAAAAGGTTAATCAATTTAAAACGTGTTAATGTAGAAGCTGTTTTAAATCTCTGCAGAAAAGATATAAAAACATACAGTGAAATAATTCCAGGTCAGTGTTAACTTAATTATAACCTTAAAAATACGGGTAGACGACGATTCCTATAGATTCTGTCAAGAGGACTTGGAAACAGTGGAGCATGTATTATGTACTTGGCCCACTGCGATATTGGGAAATGGATTTTGTACATGACACTGATGTCGGCGGTGTTAAATACACAGTCATCATGAAAAAGAAAGTTAAAACATTTGAGCAATGGTATTATGACTTTCTTATCTAAGTTGGTTAAATCACATAAAGCAGAAAAAATCAAATATGACAGCTTTTGAATGATTATAGTGGAAAAACAAACCTATTTATTTATGAAAATAAATACATACATATTTATGTATTCGTATCTACTTATTTATAACAAAATAGTTTGGTGACTAAGTATATATCTATTGTAAACAAACAAAATAAATGAGAATGTCAAAATACTTACAATGATAACATTTCGTCATCATAGATAAGCACATTTTTAAGATACATATGCTACTTACATACAAACATATGTATGAACATGTAGCGAAAGTTGGAGTAAATAGGAGACATATTGTGATTAACTGTATAACTTTGTATTTATAAGGATTTTTGTTTTTGGAAAATCAACGAATTTTCTTTCAATGAAAAATTTTATAAATTAAAATGGAATCATTCGAAATAAAGCGCATGATATTGCCCAATTCAAGAAAAAAATATAATAATCTCGAAAACTAAAAATCGCAGGAAATAACGCATTGCTTTAAGGGAGGAAGGGGTTCCGTAGCTTTTCAGTTGTGGAACTCAAAAGAGATAATAAGAAATAAAATTTAAGACCAATTAAAATTAAGTCATAAATAATTTTTTATAAATATTAATTTCTGAAATTATTTCAAAATCTTCAGAAAAAAAAAAATTCCCTCTCCCATTCATGAACATTCTACAATAATCTTTCTTTCTTCAATTCTAACAAGTCTAAACTTCAACGTCGCTTCCTTAGGTTTCAAGTCAAGAAAATGTTACTTTGAAAATTTAAACGATATCGATGCAGCTCTCATATACCCCATTTCACCCTATAAGTTGAAATATTATCAGATTAATCTATAGTCATAGTAACTATACGTGAGTATTTGTATAGTATAGTTTTATGCGTTGTTGTAAATTGTATACAGTAAATTGGCATTTATTTATTTCAAATATTTATTCCACGTACGTGTGAAAGTTATAGGGTTAAGCCTATCTAACTTTTGCATCAAATACTTTTCTTAGAATTTCAATTTGTAACTACATATCGTCACTTAAAATCCAAAAAATTACGTCTTTTTGGGTTAAAGGTGACGATTTACACGTTAGTTATGAGAATTGGGTAGCCAAAAAATGTCGTCAGTTTCGCGAAAAAAAAATAAATTTTTTTATTTTCAAATTACACGAGCAAAGACTATTAATTAATTTGGCATTTTATGATATCAAAAATTATGGTTTGTCAATAAAAAATACATATAAACATGGTACATAAAAACGCAATGAAAATTGATTTTTTGAAGGTTCGATTTTTAACAGCACGGGTTCAATAAAAATAAAATTTATTAGAATTTTTAAATTGCTAATGCATAATCAATTCTCTACATATACTTGAACAGCGTCAACTTCTAAGTCAATCTGGCTATATCTGTCCGGCTGATTTTTCAAATCAATTTTTTCTAGATTTCATCAGGTTTTAGCAGAAATATAGCACTGGTACGCAGGCAAGAAAATCCATGTTGATAACTTTATTTATACATCATACGTCATGTATTATTATTGAAAAAAATGATTTGAAAATGATTTTATCATATCCTGATTCATGTTTTTTTAACAGATACATACATTCACCGATTTATTCCCGGTGTGCGTTGCTACACTTTCTCCTGTACAGAAGGTGGGGTATCTCCAATTTATTTGAACCAAAGAATGTAAAATGTCCCGATGCAATTTATATAGGTAACAAATCTTTTCTATGTGCATTGATTAGTTTCAGAGATATGAAGTTTTTTTAATTCTGTCCCGATTCTCTTAATGCGTATACCAAATTTCTTCCATGTCCTTCAAATATTAAAGCGTGTGTCGAAAAAAACTTATACACAATTTTTCAGCCATAACTTATCCTGTGTTCAACGAATAATTTTTTTTTTGAGTCGCGTTAGCTTTTAATAATATATAAGATATTATATTTATTCAAATTATTAATTTTCAATTGTTATTTCTTTCAAAATGGACAGCGAAATAAAAGTACGTGAAAAAATAATTAAAGCTTTTCAAAAAAATCCGTTGTGGACTGTCAAAAAAATAGCAACAGATCTCAAGGTTCATCGTCACACTGTTTCAAAAGCCATTAACCAGTATAAAGAAGACTTAAACATTGCACGAAAACCTGGATCAGGAAGAAAAAAAGGTCCAACAAATATTGGTAAAGCCAAAGATATCGAACAACTCTTTCGAAGAGCACTTCTGTCAGTTCTGTAGTTAAATGCTCTGATTCTTTTGTGTGCAAAACCAAAGCTAATGCTGGGCCGAAGTCGTATAAAGTTCAGAAAGTTCCAGATTGCATTGCGGTAAAGAATTTAGAAGCAAAAAAAAAACCAGCTAAAAAATTGAGGTCTAATTTTATAAAAAAATTTCATCATCCATCACACAGCACGATGGATGACGAAACCTATGTTCTGGCAGACTTTTCACAACTTCTGGATCAAGATTTCTATAAAGCTGATGGACGAGGTAACATTCAGGAATAATATCGGACAAAAAAGCAAACAAAATTCCCTTAGAAGTTTCTTGTGTGGCAAGCCATTTGCAGTTGTGGTAAAAGAAGCCAAGCATTTGTGACATCAGGAACGATACATACAGAAATGTATATTAAGGAGCGTCTTCAAAAATGACTTTTGCCTTTCCTAAAACAGCACAGAGTGCCTACATATTTCTGGCCCGATTAAGCATCATGCCACTATGGAACAAAGGCTCTTGAGTGGTATGCAAATTATAATGTAAATTTTGTACCACAGGAAGCAAACTTACCCAACTGTCCAGAACTCTGACCTGTGGAGAGATATTGGGCGCTCGTGAAAAAGGGAATTGAAGAACACAGGAAAGTTAACCCAGGACATGTCTGACTTCAAGCGTAAATGGACCGGCTCCTCCAAAAAGATAACGGAAACAACTATAAAATCGTTAATGATAGGATTCCCGGAAAGGTGGATGGATTTATAAGTTCCGATTAATATTCCAATATTTTAATGTTAAATGAATTTCCATAATATATTAATAAATTCACATATTTTTAAGGATTTTTAAATTGAAAGGTTTAAGTTTTATTTAACTTTAATCGTGTATAAGTTTTTTTCGACACACTCTTTATTAAAAGATAACGAATTTTTAGATTTTGGTGTAAAAAAGTTAATTTTTTCGATTTTTAAAAAGTTTTTTCCCAACAAACAAAAACGTTTGGAAAATAACTTATTATACGCTTATTCAAGTAAACATTTCGTTTGAAAATTAACTTGCAAAATGTTTGGAACTTCTTGAATTTTAATTATTAATGGTCGAAATTGGACCTTTCGTAGCAAGCTTGTGAAAATAATTTGGAACAAGCTTATTATAAACGTTATTATACAATAATTTCCAAATGTATTTATTCAATATTTCTAAATTGTTTTTACAATTTTTCAATTAACATTTTGTTAGTGTTTATGAAGTTCATTAAACAACAATTTCCAAAGATTTTTATATTTAATTAAAAAAAAAATTATGTTTACTGAGAATCGAACCTATGACTTCCAAGTTATGAGTCGACAATCTTATTAACTGACCTAATATGCCAGTTATGATTTAAATGCCTTGTGTTTTACTTAGCTCAATAAGTCATTGAATGTTTGGAAAACGATTAATACAACCTTTGAGAATTAACATTTTCTAATTGTTGATTTTAACCTTACAAATCAATTTTGAAAATTCGAAAAAAACAACATTTTCCAAACGTTTGCAAATTGGTTATGAAAATATTTGGAAATTGACTTTCGAAACGTTAAATTCTTAAGGTTATAAATTTATTTGTTGGTGTTGTTATTTAAATACCCAGACTCAAAACCATTGCAACTTTTATTTCTTCGCATTTTCAAACCAGCCATTGTCACTCTATTTTGTTACGGTTCTGCAAAAGTTTGACATACTCCAATTAAACCTCTTTTTTTAAAAAAAAAAACTTTCACAAAATAAATAAAATATTTTTAGATGATGCTTTCAAAAATGTTAGCGAAACACTGAAACACTATGTATAAATAAACTAAAAGTAAGTTGAGTTAACATATAGTACTTACTCTGATTAGATTAGCGCCTACACTTTGTATCAAGAAACATACATACTTAATTATATACGTATGTCATTGATACATACAAAGTTTATGCAAATATTCAATTCAATTAATTTCATTATTTTATACAATTAATGAAAAAGTTTATTTTATTTAAAACATAACTTAAATTCTAAAATGTTTTCACCACTAAGACGATTTCATTGATGTTGAGAACTTTTAAATCATTTTTCCGCAACTGAAACGTTTAACCAAAGATAAGAAAAAACCGCGAACACGAACAGAGATCAACTGATACTAAAGCATTGTGCGTACAAATAATTGTATGTCCTCCAGCGGTGTCCTTCCTTCTTTCGAAGCTGACGTAATCCATACAAAAGAAAAGAAGAAAAAAAACCGCTCAACGACTAGACACAACTTCTGAAAACTTCTGTAAAATACGAGTAGATACAGATACCAACCATACAGTTATAGTAAATATAGATACGAGCATACAAATGGCGGCGCTACCAATGAACTCTTTTAATGTCCACGTTACTCAACTAACCGTTAAATATAAAATTTTCTTGTTCCTTTGCACAGAGCAATGTAATAAAAGAAAATAAAAGGAATAAATATACGGAAGGAACTATTTATCAATTAAGCGAATTTGTACACAGAGAAAAAAAAAATGCTGCAGCTGCTAGTTATATTGAAAGTATAGGCGTCGAAGAAACTTTACTTTCGAAAAACCAATATGGGAGAAGGGGGAGGTTTCAACACCCTAACAAGAAAGTCCTTACATCTTCTATATGCAATTGTGCATGTTATTTTGAATACACACAGACTATGCACGAATATGTGTGCTTCTTTTGTAAATTAAAAAAAAATTCTATATGTCGCTATTTTCGGAATTGTGACCAAAAAACCATAGTTAAAATAAATGACGAAACCTCCCACTTTTGGGGAGGCTTCGTCAGTCACATAAATTCTTGATTCCCTTGATTTTTTGAAGCCTTCAACCTTTTGAATGTAGATGGTCAAAGACGAATTTCTTCCGGTGATACAATGGGAGAACGAAAATCAGGGATGTCGTCTTTAATCGGGGCCACATCCAGCAAATCATTCGGATCAGGAAGATCAGAGCCTTGAACGAGTTCGAGACATGATTTAGGCTGATTCTATATCCATTTGTACCTCGGCATTAGTACCGAACTTGTGAAAAATCAGATTCATGGAAAATAATTGAATCATATGTATAAATTTCATTTGTCAAATCCTCCCATTTACACTTGACGAATCCTCCCTTATCCACTTGTTTCCAAATTTGCAAAATTTCGCAGTTAACTTTTATTTATTTTGCAAACCTTAAATGTAATATTAACAGTAATAATATATTTAAGTATCTGCCAAAAAAAAACGGAAATTTTAATTTATATTAACCGAGTATCACACAAAAAGCAACAAGCAAATATTACATCAACTTGCTATAAAAATACAAAATCACGACTAACTACGCTCCCTGGCCGAATTGCGCAGAGAAATTTTTATGATAGCTGCGTACCATTTGGGAAAACTTTTTTGGTTTACACGCGGAAGTAAGTGCGAATAGAAATCGCAAAATTTGGCACTGATGAAGCCTCCCACGTGTCGAAACCTCCCCCTTCTACCCTATAGTGTTATATGAGACAGTATCTTGACATTTAGTCTGGTATTCAAATAGAATAGTAAATATGCCTGCGCCCTGCTTAATTTTTAAATAGTTTCCGAGCTATGACGAATTTGATTTGTGGTAGGCGTCTCATCGCGCATTTCTCCTGTGGATGTCATTTGCCCCGGTGTCCTTGATGTATGTATTCAAATTTAATTCATCTGCGTCAAATAGTTTCAGAAACATGATAAATTTTGTTATTGGGGGAGGCTTGGCACAGCTCATTTTATCAGTGAAATTTATTTTCCAGTGCTCTTTTTGATTCCACTGAAGGCCTTTTAAGCTAAAAAAAACATGTGTTGTGCTCACATCTTCTTTTTTGTTTTCATTCCAAAATGGATAGGGGAGATGTGTGTACCTTGGTCCGCTTTTTAGTTTTTTCAATGTGCTGCACTTTCCAAAAAAGTTTCTTTAGTTTTTTGATTAAGTTATATTTCTACAATGCTTGCAGCATCAAATGATGTGACAATAATATTTCTATGTCTTACCATTGAATAGAAATATTAATTTTTCCATTGCAATCTCAAACGGTCCAAGGTACACCATGCAAGTGTACCTTGGACTATTAAAAATAAAATAGAATACATTGTATATAGGTAATGAATTATGAAAGAACCATTTATTATGTAATCAAAAGTAACATTTTTTTCAATAAAAAAAAAAATTAATCATAAACAAAAATTATAACACAAAAAAGTGCATTTGGTAAAAAACAATTAATTAAACAAAAATGGTTGCAAATAAATACATTAATCAGGTACATAATAATAATAATATTATATTGAGAGGCGGTTATGGCTTCCTGGTTGCCAGTCGAAAAAGGCTCGCTGGTCAATAAGCATAGGTCCAAGGTACACACAGACAGCATGTTTTAAAAACTGTCAACACCCATAACATATATTAATGAAAATACATCTAAAACACACTAAAAGCTTAAAACAATAACTAAACTTCCTTCCTGATGTTGTAAAACTGAAATATTTCAAGTAAGTTTCTCACAAAACGTTTCGTAGTTTACTCCAAAAACAAATTTTTACACACAAAAAACACATTTTCCGTCACTTTTTATACACGCATACAGCTTGATGGCCTGAAGTCTGCTAATATCAGTCACCGATATGAGTGGAAAATTCCATAGAAGAACATTATCGTACACGTGCAACTGTTGAGTGGCAACCGACACTCGGACCGAGGTACACTCGGACCAAGGTACACACATCTCCCCTACTTCAAAATTAAAGACTATCAAGCATGTTCTCAATTCCGATTTTGATCGGAATCGGAATGGAATCAATTTTACGGTGCTTTGCGTTTCGATATTGTACACCACATCGGAATTGCGTTTCAGTAAATTGGATAGAAACCAGAAGCCAATTTTATTTATTGCAATAAAATTCAGATTACATTTTGTTTTTCGAATTTTGCGACTCCGATCAAAGTCGGAATTTAGAACAAGTACGGCATCTTACGAAAAAAGTGTATATGGCAAAAAATTCTTAGAATGCAAGGAATACGTGTGAGTTTTTTCAGAATTATTTGAAACGTTTTTTATTATTTCCGAATTTGGTAGAAATTAAAAAAGTTCCAAAAATTTTTAACAAATTCACGCGCGAAATGTCTAAAAAAACGTTTTCTGAACTTAAAAGCAAGACAAGTTTGGATACTGGACCTAATTGAGAAAAAAAGTAGTCAGAATCGGAATCAACGACCACAAATTGAACAAAAATCAGTAAGAGTGTTTTACCTTTGCCTGACCAAACATTTAATACCCTACTCTGCAGTATTTTGAAAATTTTGCTTGCACGGTAGGTGCCACGACCTCTTTTCCGAATTCACATAGCTTTTGCTGAGATCTTGCGCTAACTGTTCTTAGTGCTTGAGTGAAATTTAGTTGGACTATCTCAAAAAAACTTTTTCAGTATAGAATTTTGAAGCATTTGCTTATATGAAATCTTGTCAGAGTTCGCCTAATTTTTGCTCTGAGCTTGTATTTATTGTTGGATTGTCTCCAAAAAAGTGTTCAGTGTAGCATTTTGAAACACTTGCTCATTTGGGAGGTGCCACGACCTCTTATCCGAGCTCTTCTAGTTTTTGCCCGGAACTTGTATTTATTGTTCTACTTAAGTGGCGGAGTAAATTTAGTTGGACTATCTCAAAAAAAGTTTTCAGTATAATATTTTGAAACTTTTGGTTACATAGGAGGTGCCACGCTCTCTTGTTCGAATCCGTCCAGTTTTTCCTCAGAGCTTGCGCTGACAATTCGTAGTATTTATGTGTATTTTGGTTTCATTGTCGTGAAAAATACTCCTAAAGTTGCATTTTGAATATATTTTTTGTATGGGCGGTAGGCGTGTTTGTTGACTGATTTCGCTCATTTTCAATACGACGAGCTAACTTTGACGATGGAGCCATCGAGTTATCTTGCTCCCAAAAACTATTAAAATGATTTCAACGAACAGATAGATGAACATCCAGACGGATGTATCAACTCAGGAAGTGACGGTAATCAAGAATATATATAATTTTCCATACCTGCCACACCCCATACTCAGCGTTGCAAACGGAAGGACAAAGTGAATATGCCAAAACCTTCAAAATCTTTTTTTATCAGCTTGCGACAATGAAATCGATTTCTTTAATGGAGAAATGTCTTACCTAAGTACAACATTTGTTTCGACTTAGTTTGAATATTATTGATAACGTCAACGATAACGTATTTTAAGAATACATACATATATCTAATACATTCTATCTCATCATAATGTGTGACATACTGGGGTTTATCGTGAATAAATATTCACGAGGAATTTTTCTCTGACTGCCATGCATTCTCTATTCCAATCTGAGAACAATTTCCCGAGAATGTTTATTTCTGATAATCCCCACTTTTCAGAAAATTTAATTATTGAATAAACATTTTGAAGTTATTTAAATAAATCAGATTAACGTTTTTCACTGTGTAAAATTTATGGGGCAAAAATTATATCAGACATAAAATATACTATTGGCTTTAACTTTATGTAGAAAATTAAATATGAAAACTTCTAAAACATTTAATATAATTAATGAAGAGAAGTTAACATTTTCAGACAAAACTTGTTTTTTTTTTTTTTTGTTTTGCCAATACGACAGCAATGTTCCACCTAATACTTTTATTTTCCATAATGATGGCTAGAATCTAAAGGATACCTAATACAATATGTATACGGTATGTTTCTTTTACACGCAAGATTGTTGTTATTGTTACAAAAAAGATAAAGTTTTATACAACATATTGGAGCCGAAATTTCTTTAAGGTTTGGCCAAAATTTAATTTAACGACAAACGTTTTAAGAAAGTCGGGGGCCGGCAGGTGAATTTCGTCACCACAAAAATGCTACTGTACAAAGTACAATATCTAACCATCAGCAGACTCGCCATGTATACAGGACTATGTCACTTTATTAGAAAAGTTAATTTTTCTTTTGTCATTTGGGGGGCAAGTACCCACTCGTGTTGTTTGTTGGTCAATAACCTTCACCTCAAACAATTAGAAATAATCAATTTGAAGTCACAATAAATCTGTTTATTCGCCTTTAAGGCGTTTATGAGTAATCATTGCCTGTTACAATGATGGATTACATTTTAATGGTTTCTTCAATTTCAGCCTATTTTAGGCAATTACTTGTTTCCTTTTGTTTTTTTGGTGGGTCAAGAAAAATGGCGGCTAGTCAGACTTCGATTATTGGCTTAAATGGCATATTGTATAAGATTAATTTGTAGAGCACATAAATCATTGTGATGTTTTTGGATGATAATGCGCTAATAGAAGTAGTGGAAATAATATTTATTTTATTTTTAGTTCTTAATAACTTTAATAAAATAAAGTAAACTAATTTGGTAAATAACTGAAGACACAAATATGAGCATTGTCACCAGTTGTTAAAAATATATCAATCTTTTAGTAAGAGACATTTAATCATAAATCTTTTTATTTATAACTTACTATATACATGCACAAAAAGAAAAAGGAATACCCTTTGGACTAGACATATGCCATGACATGCCTTATGTACTTTTTGACGCTGAATCTTAATTAGAGGTTAGAATTGCTCATATACCTGCGGGATTTTGAGATATCTTGGCTTGAAGTTGAAGAAAACGCTGTTTTCAGGCTTATGGTGCAGCTCCATATATCATAAAAGCACCCAATAACGCATACAAAGGTCTAAGCTATTTATAATTGTATCAAAATACCAATTTATAGCCAAAAAACACTTCAATTATAATAAGTTTCCTGCAACTTTAAGCAAGTATAACTCGAAATCCTGCAGGTATATGAGCGATTCTGACCTCGAATGCGGATTTATTGTCGAAATGTATAAGAGAACATAAGACTGATTCAAAAACAAAAAAAAAAGATTTGTGGAAATTCAACGAAAAATCTGAAAGAGAGAATTTTTTTAAATTTTTTTAAGGTCATAGCCCGACAAGAAATTAGTTCAGGAATTTCGGAATAGGATCAGATCCAGATGAGGTATTCTTTAATACGGCCATCTGATCAGTTCCTCATCAAAATCTGATACCAATATCTTAATACGGTTGTAACGAAAATTTTGGTCGCCATACCAAAATTTCCTAACATAAAACTATGGAGTTATTGTATAGTCGATTAGTGTATTTTAATTTCTTAATATGTGACTTTTGGAAAGTACAGTCACGACAAGGCACTCTAGCGCTAGCTGCACATCTCTACCTCATCAAACGCATCGCAACATCACAGACAGTCCAACAAGAACATCGTCGCAACATGAACAACAAGCACCGACGCATCATCAAACGCAGTCGAACCCGAAGATCATCCTCGTACAATCAAACAAAGTACAACGCAAACACCGCCGCAACATTAAACACCAAAACAACAACGAACACAGTCAAGCGCTGCATCACCGCAACATCAAACACAGTCCGACGCGAACATCACCGCAGCATCCAACACGAGCATCGCCGCAACATCAAACACAGTCAAGCACGAACACCACCACAACATCAAACACAATCCAACACGAGCATTGCCGCAACATCACACAAGCAAACAGATAGTCGACACAATCATACCCATGAACGACAACCACTTCTCAAAATACTTTTCAACAACGTCTCAGTCTATCTCCAACCGTTGTCGTGTGCACATCGTTAACTTCGCTCATTTTATAGAGTAGTTGCGCATCAACTCTCTATAAAATAAAGCAACGCGGCAGCATTTCGCTCAGTTTATCTCCAACCGTTGTCGTGTACACATCGTTAACTTCGCTCATTTTATAGAGTAGTTGCGCATCAACTCTCTATAAAATAAAGCAACACCTCAGCATTTCGCTCAGTCTATCTCCAACCGTTGTCGTGTACACATCGTTAACTTCGCTCATTTTATAGAGTAGTTGCGCATCAACTCTCTATAAAATAAAGCAACGCAGCAGCATTTCGCTCAGTTTATCTCCAACCATTGTCGTGTACACATCGTAATTTCTCTTCATTTTATAGAGTAGTTGCGCATCAACTCTCGATAAAATAAAGCAACGCGGCAGCATTTCGCTCAGTTTATCTCCAACCGTTGTCGTGTACACATCGTAATTTCTCTTCATTTTATAGAGTAGTTGCGCATCAACTCTCTATAAAATAAAGCAACGCGTCAGCATTTGGCTCAGTCTATCTCCAACCGTTGTCGTGTACACATCGTAATTTCTCTTCATTTTATAGAGTAGTTGCGCATCAACTCTCTATAAAATAAAGCAACGCAGCAGCATTTCGCTCAGTCTATCTCCAACCGTTGTCGTGTACACATCGTAATTTCTCTTCATTTTATAGAGTAGTTGCGCATCAACTCTCTATAAAATAAAGCAACGCAGCAGCATTTCGCTCAGTTTATCTCCAACCATTGTCGTGTACACATCGTAATTTCTCTTCATTTTATAGAGTAGTTGCGCATCAACTCTCTATAAAATAAAGCAACGCGTTAGCATTTCGCTCAGTCTATACACCGTAACTTCGCTCATTTTACGGAGTAGTTGCGCATCAACTCTCTTTAAAATAAAGCAACGCGTTAAGCATTTCGCACATCTTCTCTCCACAAAACGAAGTCTCGCTCCCTGAGTACGTCATAAACTTTCGTCTCTTTCAGACACGCGATACCAGCTCTTTTGTGGTCGAGGCTGCACATCTTAACTTCGCTCATTTTATAGAGTAGTTGCGCATCAACTCTCTTTAAAATAGAGCAACGCGTTAGCATTTCACTCAGTCTATGCACCGTAACTTCGCTCATTTTACGGAGTAGTTGCGCATCAACTCTCTTTAAAATAAAGCAACGCGTTAAGCATTTCGCACATCTTCTCTCCACAAAACGAAGTCTCGCTCCCTGAGTACGTCATAAACTTTCGTCTCTTTCAGACACGCGATACCAGCTCTTTTGTGGTCGAGGCTGCACATCTTAACTTCGCTCATTTTATAGAGTAGTTGCGCATCAACTCTCTTTAAAATAGAGCAACGCGTTAGCATTTCGCTCAGTCTATACACCGTAACTTCGCTCATTTTACGGAGTAGTTGCGCATCAACTCTCTTTAAAATAAAGCAACGCGTTAAGCATTTCGCACACCTTCTCTCCACAAAACGAAGTCTCGCTCCCTGAGTACGTCATATACTTTCGTCTCTTTCAGACACGCGCTACCAGCTCTTTTGTGGTCGAGGCTGCACATCTTAACTTCGCTCATTTTATAGAGTAGTTGCGCATCAACTCTCTTTAAAATAAAACAACGCGTTAGCATTTCGCTCAGTCTATACACCGAAACTTCGCTCATTTTACGGAGTAGTTGCGCATCAACTCTCTTTAAAATAAAGCAACGCGTTAAGCATTTCGCACATCTTCCCTCCACAAAACGAAGTCTCGCTCTCCGAAAACGCATATACTTTCGTCTCATCAGACACGCATTACCAGCTCTTTTGTGGTCGAGGTTGCACAACGGAAATACAGTCATCGGAAAGAAGACAACACTCGGATCCTAATACTTTCCATTGATATATTCATTGATTTATATATATTATATTTAATTATTATTTAATCATCCTTACACTTTATAGCATTAATGTAATAATAATAAGAACGAAACAATGTTAATCATAAACCAAACCTAGCATAAGAAACTGTACAAAAGGAAAAAAACCCATAACCAAACTAAATAAAACTAATAATAAACTAAAACTACATTGGAATAAATTTTTTGTAACGAAACCCTCGAAAACTGACCCTGGATAACCGCCTGACGTTTACCCCGGCAGAAAACATCGTTACAAATGGCGCCCGAGCAGGGACAGCTAGAAAGCTGCAACTTAGTATAAAACAAAGGACACGGCGAAGGAAATTATCATTCATCAACCGACGCCACAGTGAAATTATCGAAATCATTAAACAACGCCACAGTGAAAACATCGAAATCATCAGTGATCAACCAACGCCACAGTGAAAAAAAAAAACATCGAAATCATCAGTCACTAACCGACGCCACAGTGAAAACATCGAAAGTATCATCTATCAACCGACGCCCCAGTGAAAACATCGAAATTATTATTCATCAATCGACTCCAAAGTGAAAACATCGAAATCACCAGACATCGACCAACGCCACAGTGAAAACATCGACATTATCATTCATCAACCGACGCCACAGTGAAATTATCGAAATCATTAAACAACGCCACAGTGAAAACATCGAAATCATCAGTGATCAACCAACGCCACAGTGAAAAAAAAAAACATCGAAATCATCAGTCACTAACCGACGCCACAGTGAAAACATCGAAAGTATCATCTATCAACCGACGCCCCAGTGAAAACATCGAAATTATTATTCATCAATCGACTCCAAAGTGAAAACATCGAAATCACCAGACATCGACCAACGCCACAGTGAAAACATCGACATTATCATTCATCAACCGACGCCCCAGTGAAAACATCGAAATCATCAGTCATCATCCAACGCCACAGTAAAAAGACATCATAGTAAATACAGTGCAAAAAAAATAATAATAAATAAATAACTTAACTTAAAATAAAAAAATAAGGACTATTAGAATATAAATAGAAAAAAAAAAATAGAAAAATAAGGTCTATTAGAATTATAACCAGTGCGAACAGTGGAAAAAAAAAAAACTAAGTACAAACAGTGGAAAAAAAAACCCAAATAGTGGAAAAAAAAAACATAAAACAAACAGTTGAATAAAAGCAGTGGAAAAAAAAAACATGAACTATCGAAAACTATGAAAAAAAGGAAATTCTTTTTTCTTTTTTTTTTTTGAATTAAAGATAAAAACCACAGAAAAAAAATAATAATTTAAGAAAAACAACACCGTCTAGATATTTATCAACAGTGGTCCCAATAGTGAAATAAAGAATAGAAAAAAAAAGAACAATTTTTTTTTTTTACAATCCTTCTGTGCGAAATATTCCAAAAAAAAAAAAACATTGAACACCAAAAGAAAATAGCCCTACGTGTAACTTCACAATCAGATGGCGTCTCCTATCCAGGGACTCCCAAATACCAAACAAGATTAGTCACAATTGTATTAGATGACGAACTAGTTGCTGTCACTATGGATACGGGAGGTACGCATGGATTCTCCAACGAGACTACGCAAAAGGGGCACGAGAATAAGCTGGAGCAGGCCATCATTCAGTACCAGGGTCATCATGGCAAAAGATATCGGCGTTTTGCAGAGATCGATGGTATCCAATACACACTAACCTATAACAGACAAGGCAAATTTGTTTCCGCCACCCTACGTAGAGGTGAAATGTAACGAAAATTTTGGTCGCCATACCAAAATTTCCTAACATAAAACTATGGAGTTATTGTATAGTCGATTAGTGTATTTTAATTTCTTAATATGTGACTTTTGGAAAGTACAGTCACGACAAGGCACTCTAGCGCTAGCTGCACATCTCTACCTCATCAAACGCATCGCAACATCACAGACAGTCCAACAAGAACATCGTCGCAACATGAACAACAAGCACCGACGCATCATCAAACGCAGTCGAACCCGAAGATCATCCTCGTACAATCAAACAAAGTACAACGCAAACACCGCCGCAACATTAAACACCAAAACAACAACGAACACAGTCAAGCGCTGCATCACCGCAACATCAAACACAGTCCGACGCGAACATCACCGCAGCATCCAACACGAGCATCGCCGCAACATCAAACACAGTCAAGCACGAACACCACCACAACATCAAACACAATCCAACACGAGCATTGCCGCAACATCACACAAGCAAACAGATAGTCGACACAATCATACCCATGAACGACAACCACTTCTCAAAATACTTTTCAACAACGTCTCAGTCTATCTCCAACCGTTGTCGTGTGCACATCGTTAACTTCGCTCATTTTATAGAGTAGTTGCGCATCAACTCTCTATAAAATAAAGCAACGCGGCAGCATTTCGCTCAGTTTATCTCCAACCGTTGTCGTGTACACATCGTTAACTTCGCTCATTTTATAGAGTAGTTGCGCATCAACTCTCTATAAAATAAAGCAACACCTCAGCATTTCGCTCAGTCTATCTCCAACCGTTGTCGTGTACACATCGTTAACTTCGCTCATTTTATAGAGTAGTTGCGCATCAACTCTCTATAAAATAAAGCAACGCAGCAGCATTTCGCTCAGTTTATCTCCAACCATTGTCGTGTACACATCGTAATTTCTCTTCATTTTATAGAGTAGTTGCGCATCAACTCTCGATAAAATAAAGCAACGCGGCAGCATTTCGCTCAGTTTATCTCCAACCGTTGTCGTGTACACATCGTAATTTCTCTTCATTTTATAGAGTAGTTGCGCATCAACTCTCTATAAAATAAAGCAACGCGTCAGCATTTGGCTCAGTCTATCTCCAACCGTTGTCGTGTACACATCGTAATTTCTCTTCATTTTATAGAGTAGTTGCGCATCAACTCTCTATAAAATAAAGCAACGCAGCAGCATTTCGCTCAGTCTATCTCCAACCGTTGTCGTGTACACATCGTAATTTCTCTTCATTTTATAGAGTAGTTGCGCATCAACTCTCTATAAAATAAAGCAACGCAGCAGCATTTCGCTCAGTTTATCTCCAACCATTGTCGTGTACACATCGTAATTTCTCTTCATTTTATAGAGTAGTTGCGCATCAACTCTCTATAAAATAAAGCAACGCGTTAGCATTTCGCTCAGTCTATACACCGTAACTTCGCTCATTTTACGGAGTAGTTGCGCATCAACTCTCTTTAAAATAAAGCAACGCGTTAAGCATTTCGCACATCTTCTCTCCACAAAACGAAGTCTCGCTCCCTGAGTACGTCATAAACTTTCGTCTCTTTCAGACACGCGATACCAGCTCTTTTGTGGTCGAGGCTGCACATCTTAACTTCGCTCATTTTATAGAGTAGTTGCGCATCAACTCTCTTTAAAATAGAGCAACGCGTTAGCATTTCACTCAGTCTATGCACCGTAACTTCGCTCATTTTACGGAGTAGTTGCGCATCAACTCTCTTTAAAATAAAGCAACGCGTTAAGCATTTCGCACATCTTCTCTCCACAAAACGAAGTCTCGCTCCCTGAGTACGTCATAAACTTTCGTCTCTTTCAGACACGCGATACCAGCTCTTTTGTGGTCGAGGCTGCACATCTTAACTTCGCTCATTTTATAGAGTAGTTGCGCATCAACTCTCTTTAAAATAGAGCAACGCGTTAGCATTTCGCTCAGTCTATACACCGTAACTTCGCTCATTTTACGGAGTAGTTGCGCATCAACTCTCTTTAAAATAAAGCAACGCGTTAAGCATTTCGCACACCTTCTCTCCACAAAACGAAGTCTCGCTCCCTGAGTACGTCATATACTTTCGTCTCTTTCAGACACGCGCTACCAGCTCTTTTGTGGTCGAGGCTGCACATCTTAACTTCGCTCATTTTATAGAGTAGTTGCGCATCAACTCTCTTTAAAATAAAACAACGCGTTAGCATTTCGCTCAGTCTATACACCGAAACTTCGCTCATTTTACGGAGTAGTTGCGCATCAACTCTCTTTAAAATAAAGCAACGCGTTAAGCATTTCGCACATCTTCCCTCCACAAAACGAAGTCTCGCTCTCCGAAAACGCATATACTTTCGTCTCATCAGACACGCATTACCAGCTCTTTTGTGGTCGAGGTTGCACAACGGAAATACAGTCATCGGAAAGAAGACAACACTCGGATCCTAATACTTTCCATTGATATATTCATTGATTTATATATATTATATTTAATTATTATTTAATCATCCTTACACTTTATAGCATTAATGTAATAATAATAAGAACGAAACAATGTTAATCATAAACCAAACCTAGCATAAGAAACTGTACAAAAGGAAAAAAACCCATAACCAAACTAAATAAAACTAATAATAAACTAAAACTACATTGGAATAAATTTTTTGTAACGAAACCCTCGAAAACTGACCCTGGATAACCGCCTGACGTTTACCCCGGCAGAAAACATCGTTACACGGTCCTAGTCCGTTGTTGAAATCAGTATCTCATCAAATTCTCAGAACTAAATCGCAGTAAGGTATTTAATTCATCTAACCTAGTCATTTTGTAACTAATACATGTTTCATATCAAAACGACCCCAAACACATTTTAGGTGGTTATCATGTTTATATAATAGCAAATGCATATGAAAAATCAAACTTATTGATCAAAGCTACAAAATGTTTTAGGAAAGCGTTTTGTGACCGGACGAAATTAAAATTAATTTATTGTATGGGTAAATATGATCCGATCCTCAATAATAAATATATTACTTTTCTGATGAGGACCTGAAAACTCCTGATCCGTTCATGAAAACTTTATGGGGTCCGGATCATATCCGCTCAAACGGATCAGGTCCGTTTCATGTGAAGTGTGACGTTTATTCGTCATTGTCGGATCAGAAAGCTTGACTCGTTCCTGATCATTCTTCAGGCAAGCTTATTCTGAGTTGGATCTCAACCTAAACTTTTTTCTAGTCGAGAGTCTTTAGTTTTAAGTTTTGATCATTTATTTTTTTTGGCGACCCATAGTGAAATACTCATTAAAAAATATTATTAACTTTAACCCAGTTTTTGAAAAAAAAAAGGACACGTTTTTTTGTGGGTATTTTATCTAAAAAAAAAAACAATATATGGTTGAGTTTAAGTTCGAGAAATTCAATTCTGTTCCGAAATCCAAGTGATTTTAATTACTTTTTATTTAGAAAGCTTTTTGATGAAAAAAGTAGGGGAATGTATCCGGTCATGAGACACCTCTGGGTATGTGACAGTCGATTTTTTCTATGATGCAAAATTAATATTGCCAATCTGACTACTGTCGCACTATCCTCTTACTATGACCAAGTTTTTAAGCCAACACTGAAGTGAAAAGATCTATTGCTTATTTAAGTTATACACCTCAGGTCGCAACTCGACTGTAAAAAGTTTTTTATGATCTGTTTCAAAGTGTTATATTTTGGATTTAATCAACTGGAAATGGGAAGTGTCATGCGTTAGAGTTTAGTGTTTTATATCTACTTTGTGATACGATTTGGGTTTGTGCAAATATAAATGGCTAAAACATTACTTTTAAGCTTTTCCTAAAAAGTGTCATGTATTTGGGTATGAGACACTTTTTTTTCGAACCCAAAACGTGTGCAACTGTCAAATATCGACATGTATGTAATGATACATGTGTTTACGTACAGTTATGGTATTTTTATTTCATATTTTCTAATTTAAATTGCATTTTTCAAGGTGTCTCATACCCGGATACAAAATTTGTAACGATATGGACATTTTTTCTTTCGAACCAAAATCTAGTGCAACTATCAAATATCAATATTAATGTAACGAAAAATGAATAAAAGTTTGTGCTTGTACACAGTCATGTGCATTTCTTACCTTTTGAACGATATATAGAACACCTGAAATGGTTTGACTAGTAAAAAGTTATGGCTCAAAAACAAAACCCGTCTCATACCCGGATACATTCGCTTATAGAATTTTAGAAATTATTTTGTGGAGAATGACAAACTCCACAAATAATATTGACTTGCATTAACGAAAAAAAAAAACTAGTAAGGGTGTTACCTTTGGCCTGGTCAAACATTAAATACCCTACACAGCAGTATTTTGAAAATTTTGCTAACATGGGAGGTGCCACGCCCTCCGAATTCACCCAGTTTTTTCTTAGAGTATGCATTTATCGTTCTTAGTATTTAAGTGAAATTTGGTTGGATTATCTGAAAAAATGTTTTCAGAAAAGCGTTTTGAAGCTTTTGCTTATATGGGAGGAGCCACGCCCTCTTGTCCGATTTTATCCAGTTTTTGCTTAAAGCTAGCATTTATAGTTTTTAGTGTCTGAGTCAAATCTAGTTCGATTATCTCAAAAAACGCTTTCAGTACAGCGTTTTGAAGCTTTTGCTTATATGAGAGGTGCCACGCCCTCTTGTCCGAATTCGACCATTTTTTGCTCAAAGCTTGCGCTGACAATTCGTACTATTTATGTGTATTTTGGTTGCATTGTTGTGAAAAATACTCCAAAATTTGCATTTTGAAGATATTTTTTGTATGGGCGGTAGGCGTGTCCGTTGACCGATTTTGCTCATTTTCAATCCCCCGAGCTAACTTTGACGACGAAGGCTGTGTACCAAATTTCATTGAATTATCTTGCTCAGTTTTCCCAAAAAGTGTATTTCAACACACAGCCAGCCAGTCAGCCAGCCACCCAGCCAGACAGACAGACGGACATGGCTATATCGACTCAGGAGGTGACGCTGATCAAGAATTTATATACTTTTCTATATCTGTCACGCCTCCTTCTCTGCGTTACAAACGGAAGGACAAAGTGAATATACCCTGGGTGTAGGGTATAAAAAACAAGTCAAGACTTTGCAAAAAACGGCGATGAGCTTCAAAAAGTTTGAAAAATCTCGCCACCCTCTTTAAATTTTTTGCGGCAATCGTTTCTTTTTGTACCCTACACCCAGGGTATATTCACTTTGTCCTTCCATTTGTAACGCAGAGAAGAAGGCGTGGCAGATATAGAAAAGTATACATATTCTTGATCAGCTTCACCTTCTGAGTCGATATAGCCATGTCCGTCCATACAAAGAATATATTCAAAATGCAACTTTAGGAATGTTTTTCACGACAATACAACCGAAATACACTACGAATTGTAAGCGCAAGCTCTGAAAAAAAACTGGGCAAATTCGGACAGCTTCAAAACGCTACACTGAAAGGTTTTTTTGAGATAATCGAACTAAATTTTACTCAAGACACTTAGAACTATAAATGCAAGCTCTAAGCAAAAACTGGGTAAACTCGGACAAGAAGGCGTGGCACCTTCCATATAAGCAAATTTTTAAAAATACTGCAGTGTAGGGTATTAAATGTTTGGCCAGGCCAAAGGTTAAACCCTTACTAGTTTTTAATTACTCTAGTTCTGTGTGATTCCCATGAAATACTGACTAATAACTCCTTTTTGAAAGCATTGTATGAGTCATACAAAAATGCGCATATGACTAACTGTTAACGTGCATTCGTAATATAACTCTCATTACTTTCAACTATTTGATCAATACGAACTCATGTTTTCATCGTTATCAATATAATAAATCTTACGAAACATTGATAAATATTTAGCAGACTTTCATTATTTTTAAAATTAACAACGCAAAAGATAATCTTTTGGAGATTTGCGATTGTAACCTGTATCTAATATGTAGACGATATGCGCAAACAACATATAAAATTTTTTCAAATATCACCTAGTGGTAATATTCAATCCAAATAGCTCATAGCTTCAAATTTAATCAATAAAATCTATCCAAAGGCTACTAAAGTCCGTAGCAGCCATTTTACAGAAAATGACTTCACAGAACGCAAGAGATTAAAACCGAGCGCATTTCCAACACACGGCCCCTCAAAACTTTGAGGCTCAAAAAGAGTTATCATCTCCTAGCCGTTTGCAAAAAGAATTAACTCCTAGACCTTCAATAATAGCTCCTACCATGCCGTTAAATATGGAGTTACCAACTCCTAGCGATGAGATCCCTAAAATAAGCGAGTCTATATAGATTAGACCAATAAAAATCCAATATCCGCTAGGATATAACCAATAATATTGGTAATATGATTATAGAGCCCAATGTTATGTCCATATCAAGATTAGGAGAAATAACTGTAAAAACAGTTGCAATTGTTATGATTCGAAGCTTTAGTGGCGATTGGCAATAACAGCTGCGTTAACATAAAAAATCCAAATAGCCTCCATTGTGTTTAAAAAAGCCTAAAAGTATTCAATAAAAATTGTATACTATGTTAAGTGAAAATTGGAGCAAAAAAAGGCTAGTTGCACGTTGCGCACTCTAAAATTGCTTCAAATTAAAACCCAATAATATTAAGTTTATCGTTGGATTAACTTTAGCTTTGTCCATATGTATTTCTAAGACAAACCAACGTCACTGAATTATCGTATGTGTAGCACTCTCGCACTAAAGACCCCTTCAGTTAAATTGTAATTACTCCAAAAAGGCTTGCGCTTGTTGAAAATTCTTAACGATTTTAAAAAGCTTACTAGCATTTTCCGGTGTGCGTTGCTTCACCTTGTATTGTACAGGGAGCGGGGCATCGCCGATTTTGTCAAAAGATGGTAATCTTCCCGATGCATTTTATATACGTACCAAATCTAATCTATGTGCGTTAAATAGTTTCAAAAATATGACGACATTTTTTTAAGGGCAGGGCATCGCCCATTTTTTCAATGGACAGTACTCTTTATACATATACCAAATCTCATCTATGTCCGTTTAAGATCTTCATAAATACGATGATTTAATTTTTTTTGGGGAGTGGCACCACCCACTTTTTCCGTGAAAATAAGTTTTCTTAATGCACTGTGCACATGTTTCAATTTTCAATTACACAGTCCTGCCATGAAAAAAGGTATGAGATCAGAGTAAATAATTTTTATAGATTTTTGCTCGCTGAATCCGAATATGATCTCCGATTTGCTCCATCACGTCTGAGATCCGAGTGGTCCTTGATTTAAAGTGCAGAAAACGCTATTTTTAAACATATGGCGTACATCCTGAAAGTACTCTAGTTCACTTTTGACAGCGGCATTGAATAATCCTGAGCTTTCTCTTTAAAGCGTACATTTAGATCATTAGTTTCCGAGATATCATCCATTGAAGTAAAGGTATACAAATTGAATATAGTCCTTAACAGGGATTAGCGATACTTTTACTTCAATCGATGATATCTAGGAAACTAATGATTCTATTGAAATAGTCAAAAGTATGCTTTAAAGAGGAAGCTCAGGGCTATTCAATACCGCTGTCAAAAGTGAACTAGTGTACTTTCAGGATGTACGCCATATGTCTGAAAATAGCGTTTCTTGCACTTTAAATAAAGGCTAACTCGGATCTCAGACGTGATGGAGCAAATCGGAGGTCATATTCGGATTCAGCAAGCAAAAATCTATAAAAATCACCTACTCTTATTTCATACTTTTTCAACCTTTTCAAAAACGCAGGACTGTGTTATCTGCGTCAAGTAGTTTCAGAGATATTAGGAATTTATTTTAAAGTATTCGTTATACTCTGGTAAATCATCTTGAATAGACTCACGTGACATACGGCCGGCCAACAGTGCTCGAAAAAGTGGCCCAAAATTCGACGTCTAGAATTCGATTCGTCAAGAACAGCTGCGGTGCCCATATGCCCGAAATCATTTTCAAATGTTAATGCCATGATTGATTTTTCGAATAAAAAAAATTTGTTGATTTCTATCGGGCTTAAAAAGCACCCTTTATTACTAGATAATATTTACTAAGAAATATGTCATGTGTTTTCTAGATCAGAGTCAGTAAAAAAAACTTATAGTCATTTAAATTATAAATTTATGTAAAAAAGTCGCTTTTTGAATTTTGTAAAAAGGTAAATGGGTGCTTCTACTCACCTAATTCAACATGTTTTTTATAACAATATTTCATTGATTTATAATCAAAACTAAATGTCTTAATTGGTTTCTAGTACTATATAATTCCTCTCGATCTAAAAGATATTTCATGCAAAAATTTTACTTTAAAGTGCCAAATCTTCGGCTTCCTGGCATATCTCTTTTTATTGGTAAATATAACTCAATTTCAAGAATGCATATATGAGATATTTCTATCCTCAGACCCCTGGCAACATGTCAAGTATTTTCGTTACAAACATAATTCGTAGGAAATTTTCATTACACTTAAAGGTTTCAAATCCATAGCATTTAAATGTAGAAATCCATAATTTCATTGTTGAGCATTATATCACGATTTATTGACTGATAATTTAAAAAACCTCAGCCTCCTGTCCTCAGCTTCCTTGACACTTAAAGATCTAATTTTTGTTTTTTAGTTGTAAAACTAATTTGGTTTTAACAAACCGCGCTTAGTAACATTATTTGCTTTGGTACTTCATTTTTCTTTTAATCGGCCATAAAATTCGTGCATCTTATTTTTTCGATCGATCCGGTTTAGAAAAGTACAAAAGAGATCCAAGCTTAACTTATGCCGCAGACAGACGGCAGCTCTAATGCACATTACAGACGCAATAATGTGAAACTTTTTATTGCATGATTTTAGGCATTTTTCAAACACATATTTGAGGAGTTATTTTTCAAAAGGGCTTATAACCAAAACGAGGCAAAATAAGTGTCATAATATTAATTGCCTGGTACTTTGTTACAAATTAATAAAATTGGGTTCTGTTTTCACGAGAAGCTTACCCAATAGCGTGAAATTAATAATATTTAATTGAAAACATCATATTTATTCAACAACCGATTATTATGCAAATAATGTATATGACATTACATATGCCTCGTTTTGGTTATAAGCCCTTTTGAAAAATCACTCCTCATTTCATAGACATTGACTAATAGAAAATTTTCAAATTCAGGGTCCAAAAAATTCTAATTATTGGGTGTACAACTTAAAAACCGGAATTTTTTAGCGAAATTTGATGCTTTATTGTGGAAAAATTTTACAATATATTTTATTCAAAGTATTGTCCATTGGAAGCTACAACATTTCCCCATCTTTCAGGCAATTTATGAATTCCATCTCAAAAAAATCTTGCCGGCTTGGCGGCCAAAAATGAATCTATCCAATTTTCGATATTTTGAACTTAAGTGAAGCGTATTCCTGATAGGGCATTCTGCATCGATCGGAACAAATGGTAGTCTGATGGTGCAAGGTCTGGGCTATAAAGCCGTTGTTTTCCGTTGTTTTCCAGGTAATTTTTGACTGGGGCAGCAATATGTGGCCGAGCGTTGTCATGATGAAAAATTATTGCTTCGTGTCTGGTCGCATTTTCCGGGCGTTTTTCGATGATGGCACGCTTCAAACGTATTAATTGTGTTCGATAGAGGTCACCTGTGAGCATTACAGAGCATTACAGAGCATTACCTTGGCACCATGGATATTTGCCTTTGGCTGGGAAGGTCCTGGTTGTCCGGGCTTCATATATGAATGTTTGCGTTTCGGGTTGTCGTAATGGATCCATTTTTCATCCCCAGTCACGATCCGATGCAAAAATGACTTTTGGCAGCAGTTTTCTTTGCAAAAAAATTACCCAACAGAACCTCCCGCAAATGCAGTCTTTTTCTCCAATTTTCGAAGTTATTCATCGTGAAAAATAATAATGATGCACACAAGATAAAATTGTTTTGTTGACTGATTTTGACAGCTGTCAAATGTACCTTCAAAATGACATATATATAAAGTTCGAGCTTTCACGATATTTGTTAGTACGGACATCCACCGTCAAATTCCGGTTTTTAAGTTGTACACCCAATAGCTTTTCTGATGCTTAACTCACTATTAATCTTGTTTTTGATGTTTTAGAATTTTTTTGACCCTGAAATGGGAAATTTTCCTTTAGTCAATGACTATGAAATATGTATTTAAAAAATGCCTAAAATCATGCCATAAAAAGTTTCACATTATTGCGTCCGTAATATCGTCCCTTAGCTTCCAACACCACTCAAGTCGAAAATTGGCGGTTTTGACATTTTAATGTATTTGATAGAGCTGCTCATTGCGCGTCTAACCATTCATCACATTATGTAGATTTCAGTCAATCAGAAGCCGTAATTCAAAATGTAGTAACAGCGCGTAAGTTGGTTGCCCTCTGAACACCGCCTGAACACCGTCTCCTGTAAAGTTGCTAAAAATGACTTAGGCGGTGTTGGAAGCTAAGGGACGATATGCATAAGAGCTGCCTGAACGTAGATAGAAAAAAAAATTTTTTGCCGAAAAGAATGCATTTTCCTTCACACAAAAACAAAACCTAATTCTAGCAGGAAAAAAAAATGTATAAAGAATTCTAGAACAAGAGTTGTTGCCCAAGACCATATCGAATATAAGCCGCAATTATATAAAAATTATTCAGAAAAACCTTATTTGGATACCTTGCTTAATATAATAAACATTAAAATAAAAGTCTCCTTAAAAATCCAACTTGATCGAAATTGTTTCAAAGTTTTGCTCTTGTTTTTTCCAATTTTTCTATGCCTAATGGTATTCAGTGTAACTCTTATCGAAAATATAACTTTGCCAAAATAGCTAGAGAAATTATGAATTTCATAGGAATGTTTGTATCAAGCCCTTCAAGAATATAAACATAAGAACTATATTAATGTCACATGACTTTATTAAAAAAATTCTATTACATGCGGTTAAAATGAATCCATTACAGGATATTGTCAGTATCGTCATTAAGATATTCGACTCCAACATTTTCGGTTATAAATATTTAAAATACTTCTGAACAATTATGCGAATTTTATACGAATTAAAGTCAGCGTACCAATTTTTTTTATAAAATATAATTATTCGATGTTTTTGACTGGCTCTAGGTCATGAATTTAAATTAAAAGATTTTGGAAAATTTTTAATTTAATAATTTTATTGTTCCAATATTTCGAGTTTAACATAACACGGAGTCCGTGTTATGTTAAACATGAAAAATTAAATCACCCTGATGATGAGTTGTAGTTCAACTCGAAATATTGGAACAATAAAATTATTAAATTAAAAATTTTCCAAAATCTTTTAATTTAAATTCATGACCTAGAGCCAGTCAAAAACATCGAATATTTATATACAAAGGTCGCTAAAACAAATCACTATTATAAAATATAATTTCATATTGATTTTTTAACAAAATTAAATTTTTATTTAATTATGTACTTATACATTTATCAAGGTATAGCACCCTGTAGGTGGTTTAATTTTTCCAATTTTTGCATTTGGTACTTTTTCTTTTTTATTCGAAACCAATAAACGAAACTATTAATTTTTAAAGCCAAATTTCAATATATCCATAGTTTTACATAAAACTAAAGTAAGTGACATAAACTGGTTAAAATGAAACCTTCGAATGTCGCTTGCGTTAATTTTATTGTAAAGATTGATATATGTATGTACAATGTTCCGTAGAATGATATACATATTATGTATGTACGTACAATAAAAGCTATCAATTTTTTTTAGTTAAAACATTCTATATATAGTTTCTACGACTGTAAACTACAAGCTAAAGTGTATACTATAGTAATTTTCACAAAATGCAATTATTTGCTTCCTTTAGCACCAACTCTAATGGCAGGTATTTGTTACGCCATTTGAATGTCCATTTGCATAAGCCTTAGCATGGCCGTTTGTCTGACCGTTACACTGACCATTGGAGACGGGAGTGGATTGTTTGCTTACGGTTTTTAACTTCTTTACCGGTGGTTCATTGCTGATGGTTGAAAAGTCAAACTAATTACCGAAAGAGAAAAATGTTTTAGTCTTAAACTCAATAAAAATTGCTTGATCACTTACCCTTTGCTCCAACGCCATATGCGATATTGCTGGCAAACCAATGCATCCACGCAGTATATTCTCGATTGCCGCACGCTGACGGAATAATGAATTCACAACCTGTGTACCACGTGGCACTAATGGAGCCTTACATAAATAACTCAATATCGATAGTACTGGCCTAAATGGCACCCATGTGGTATCGTCAAGTTCATTGCTTTTGATATTTATACGTGCACATAGCTCGCCCAAAATTACCAAATCTAATATTAATGGTGTTGCCAAAAGTGAATCTTCACATGTATTATGTATGACCAATGTATTGTGTCCGCCCATCATAATTTCAGAGGTGTACTCATCCATGGCACGTTTGCTGTCACCTACGTAGGGTACATATTTGATGACTACAACATGATCGGGATGTTCATTGTCCTTGTAGAGAATTTTATTTGATTCGACCATATCATCGACGACATTACTCTTGGAAATCTGCAAGGTTGGTAAGGGTTTATTAGTAATTTCCCACAGCGGGTTAAATATGTAATTCCGCATATCGTCGGGTTAAAACTACAACTAGACATCTACATATATTGATGTTTTGAGTTAAGTATATAGAAACATGAAGAAAAAATGGCTCTATGCCCTAGTCTAGTCGGTTTTTTGAAATGTAGTCCCCATCTAATTTTATATAAAGAATAAAAAGCGGAAAACTACAAAATCCCATACAAAAAACGTATTTCAAAAAATTTAAAATGCTTTTTTCTCAAAACATGAAAAATGTAGATGTCTAGTTGTAGTTTTAACCCGACGATATAATAATATCAGTAAATAGCAAGTTAGATCATTGTTTCGGTTCCATCTACAGAATGTTTATCAGTGACCTTAAAAATTGTAAAACTTCCAAGCATACTCTATATTGTCTTTTGCATGAACTTGTTGGGAACCAGAAAATGTGCGAAAATTGTGCGAAATTTTGTTTTGTTTTGGCTTTTGCTATAGTTCTTAACATGTTCATTAGGCATGCGCTTATTTTACGATTTTCTGATTTTCGTTCATGCCGCCCCCTGAAATCCTTCTAATGGTCATAAAAACAAATACTATGAAGTTTCACGGCGATCGGATAACGATAACCCGGCCCGTAAGAGAGGTCAAGGTCAAGTTGAGGTTTCAGGCAAAAAATAATGAAAATTTTTTTTAAACTTAATTAAATTAGTCAAAGCATAACTTTATCTTATAGCAAATTGAAATACCTTTCCAACAAGCTATAATTGTTTAAAAACGGGTAATAAATACGAATTCTATGAATTTTTCTTTTATCGACATTAGCCAAATTGCCGCAAAATGCTATTCTACTACATATGGTATTTTGCGGCAATTTGGCTAATGCCGTAAAAGAAAAATTCATAGAATTCGTATTTATTACCCGATTTTAAACAATTATAGCTTGTTGGAAAGGTATTTCAATTTGCTATAAGATAAAGTTATGCTTTGACTAATTTAATTAAGTTTAAAAAAAATTTTCATTGTTTTTTGCCTGAAACCTCAACTTGACCTTGACCTCTCTTGCGGGCCGGGTTATCATTATCCGATCGCCGTGAAACTTCATAGTATTTGTTTTTATGACCATTAGAAGGATTTCAGGGGGCGGCATGAACGAAAATCAGAAAATCGTAAAATAAGCGCATGCCTAATGTTCATGTAATAGGCAAGATAAAGGCTCATTAGTGCATTAGTAATTGACTATTGTGGTTAAGTATATAGCAAGTTAGACCATTGTTTCAGTTACATCTACATAATCTTTATCAGAGACCTTAAAAATTTTGAAATTTCCCAGCTTACTCTATATTGAATTTGGCATCAACTTTTTGAGAGCCATAACTAATGCAAAAATTGTGTGAAATTTAGTTTTGTTTTGGCCTTTGCTAACTCATACACTAGGCTAGATAAAGGCTGGAAGTTCTGCATTATTTTATTGGAATCTTAACTAGTATCATTAGGCTTTTTGATGAAGAAATTTTTTCTAAACGTTCCATTCTGTCATTCACTTTCTTAGAAGATATCGCTTCAAAGAGTCTGAAATTTCTGTATTTTACGTTCAATATTTGAAATTCGAACTAGTTCTGAGAACTTGAATCCATATATTTATTTCCTGCAATTACTTTGATATTTACACAGCTCCAAAAAATAATACTAACCTCCTTTGATCGAAATTGTTGCGGTGCTGACAAATTTTTACCATCGTTGTTACCCAAATGATTATAGCTCACAATGGAAACTGGCTTAATGCCAGCGCCAACTAAGAAATCAACAAGTACAGATTTAAGTTTTGTCTGTCCAGACTTAAAGTCATCGCCAGCAATAAAGACGCCCTTATGTTCAGCCAATTCAATGAGACCCGGAACAAAAGTATTTTGTGGTGATCCATTTATGTAGGTGCACTAATTGAAAAAGATTGATAAATATTATTTTCCAATTTAAAACAAAAAATTATGCAAAAACTTACACCCTCAGCAATGCTGGCCATAGCAAATATGGTTGATGGTGATATTTCATGTTTATTTTCCTTCAAAGAAATCTCCAATTCATGCATTGTTGTATTTAAACCTTCCTTTACATCACTGAAACGTTCAGTATTTGCTGTCCATAATACAATGACGGTATCAACTTCAGACTTTGCCTTGAAATCTTGTATATCCAGACGTATCTGTTCGTACTGTTCCAATTTGGTGCCTTTCATAAGATTATCAGCACGATCCGATTGATTTGCTGCAATAAAGTCGGCATCATATATAGAGGGTCGTGGTTGCATAGCAGCTAAATCATCATAAATTTGTTGCTGTAGCTCAAAGTCCAAAACTTCTGCGCGACGCATCGATTCGCCCAAATTTAGGGAGCTTATATCCCAACCGTCAACAACTAAAGGAGGGCGAAATCGAAAATAGAATAACTTTGGTATATGAATAAAGAAAATAATCGCTTAAAACATACCAATATCATCGGGATTAACCATCGGCACCAAGTCTTTCATGGGTACATAAACATCTTTGCAATCTTCATCGCAGCCCAAGTAAACGGTTGATGCTTGGGTAATAGAGCCAAACCAATTTGCTTTTTGTATGCCAGTACGTGTTCGCCATTTCAATTGTCGACGATTTGCCTCTAGAGCAGCTGTTAGTGTTGAGCCATTGTTACCTCCCCAGCCGACTAGCATAACACCAAGTTTTGGTACACGTCGATCGGTACGGATTTTTAGGCCGATTGTCTCTGGTTTGACCTGAAAATAAGAGAACGATAGAAATACAATGTAGTAAGGCATATGAGATTATACAAAAACAAAGAGATAACTTTTAAAAGATAACTTTTATTTTTCAGAAGTCTTATTTAGTCTAAAATTAATTTTCTCACTTTTATAAGGTGTTATTTTAGTGATAATATATAGCTAATATTTCATTGTTAAAAAGTTGATTACAAGGAGTCTGCACAAGACGTCTTGTTAGAGTTTTAGACATTTCGTTTCAAGATACATTTTGTCTTGTACTCGCTTTTTATTCATCAAATACTTCAGTTCAGTGTCACTTGTAAATGTTTTGACAGTGCTTGGATATGAAAGAAGAAAGAATAATACTGCACGGACCAGTCTTGTTTGCTGTAGTGACAACAAATAGTTTTTCGCTCTCTTCTCGTGCCTCTTTTTTTATGTACGCTGTTTCTTGCTTATATAAAATACAGTACACTGAAGTATTTCTCAGAAACAGTTTTTTTCACACAAATACTGTGTACTTCAGTGTCAAAATAAAATCGGTGTACAGTAAAGATTCGAATCTTGAATTTTTTGGATCACATACTTCAGTTTAGTGCTCATAAAAACAGTACACTATCAGGCCTGTTCCGAAATCCGTGTGATTTCAATAACTTTTCGTTTAGCAGGCTCTGCGATGAAAACGGTGAGTCGAACGATAAAAAATCTTAGAATCTCTATAACTTAATTCGTGCTGTTTGCTAAGAGATGGCGTTACTTGATTATTATTCCATCGTTCCAATATTCCGAACATGCGTTGGAAAGCTACTGTCATTGTGCGTCTTTTTCAGTATATGACATTCATTTGAAGCGTAAAAAACAATATTTTTTTTTCACTCAAATATATCGAACTTTGTGCCTGAAAAAGTGTTTTTGCGGGGAGTTCTTCTTCATTACATTAATATGAAAAAAACTGCTGCCGAAAGTCATCGTATTTTGGTGGAAGTTTATGGTGAACATGCTCTAGCTGAGCGAACATGCCAAAAGTGGTTTGCAAGATTTAAAAGTGGTGATTTTGGCTTAGAAGACGAAGAACGTCCTGGTCAGTCCTGGGAGTCACTCAAGCAGCCATTTCAAAACGTTTAAAAGCAGCTGGATACATTCAAAAGCAAAGAAATTGGGTGCCATATGATTTGAAGCCGAGAGATGTGGAAAGACAATTTTTCATGTCCGAAATACTGCTTGAACGCTACAAAAAGAAGTCATTTTTGCATCGGATAGTGACTTGGAATGAAAAATGGATCCATTACGCCAGCTCGAAACGCAAACATTCATATGTGAAGCCCGGGCAACCAGGACCTTCCCAGCCAAAGGCAAATATATATGGTGCCAAGGTAATGCTCTATATTTGGTGGGACCAGAAGGGTGTGCTCTATTATGAGCTATTAAAATCGGGCCAGACGATCACAGATGACCTTTATCGAACTTAATTGATCCGTTTACATAGAGCCATAGCCGAGAAACGACCGGAATATGCGACCAGACACGAAGTCATAATTTTTCAACATGACACATGTTGGAAAACCGTTTAAAAACTATTTGGAAAATATTGGATGGGAAGTTTTTGCTCACCCGCCTTATAGCCCGGACCTTACCCCGTCCGACTATCATTTATTTCAATACTTTGAATAATACTATTGTACATATTTTTCTTAAATAAACGTTCAAATTTTTAAAAAAAAACTGCACCAATTTAGTTATAGAATCATAGGTACTACAAATTATATTAATTTGAATTAACGAAAAAGTAACCGTTTAGGAAATATAATTAAAAAACCGAAAAAAGTCGAAAAAATCGAATATTTTCTAAACTGCAACTTTTTGGTTTATACATTTATTTTTGTAGAACTTGTAATTCTCAAAAAAAAAGAGTCTAATACTTTTTCATCAAAAAACCTCCTAAATGAAAAGTAATTGAAACCACACTGATTACGGAACAAGCCTGTATATTTCAAGATGTTTTGTGCTGATCAAGGGTTGTTTTTTAGATATGAAAAGATATGTACACTGTGAGCCAGACATTTTGAGACTTTCTATGAAAAAAGTTTACTTTTATCTCTTGGTATTTACCGGTTATTTATTTTTTAGAGGATGGTGTGAATGATGATGACTTCTACTTTATACATATTTATTATTCAAGTGCTAAATAACAACATACATAGTTATTTGCAAAAAATGAATTAAAATTTTGCTGATTCATTTATGAAATACAGATGGAAATACTCGTATGCTTTTGCATACTAATTCTACAAAACTGTTATTTATAAAATAAACGTGTACATGCAAATTCATGCCTTTTATAATAAATGGTTTAGAATAAAATTCGATTCAATATGGCGCTTCAGATGACTTGGAAAAAAAAATTAATTATATGATATTGATATTCAATACACATATTAAATGCTATTTATACCCATAATTTATATGATAAACGAAATCATACGCTATTCGATCGATATTGATTTGATTATTATTTTTATGACCGCTACTTATCCTAAAAAAATTCATATTTAACTATCTCTATAAGCAGTTTATCGAAATAATTAGAAAGATTATATGATTAAAGCAAATTTGTATTCATAAACCAAGCTCAAAGTTCATATTAAGCGATATCAAAATCTGAGTATGCAGTTATGTTGCTGAGTAAAGAAATATATTCTTAGAGAGGGTTTCACACCCCAGTTTCTACTTTGTGCCGATAGCCTTTCGGAAATAGGTCAGAACATAAAAATTGGTTGAAAAATGTCCTAGTTATGGACCATTTTTGTGAGTTTTGAAGCAGTGACCGTAACTGGTTTCATGTTTTGAACAGTTCAAAAACTTCTAAACCGTAAACTATACCATTTTAATTTTCAAAGCAACTGACCCCCACTAGGATTCGAATCAAAGATCGTCAGTGTGATACTTACAAACATATTATTTTTACTTACAATAACAAATTTGTTAGACTTCTACACCACTGACCTTTATGATGAAGATGTATAAAATTTGTATATTAAGAAAATGTCTTTCAAACAAAATTTTGATATTCGAACAATAGTACAATCATTTGGGAGAAAAAAATGATGTTACCTGGAAAGTTTTGCGGGATTTCTGCAAATGAGTTATTTTATAGATTTCGATGTGCTCTTTCAGAATTTCAACTTTGCTACCTCGAATCGTGTTCGCTCGCGCCGCCATATTGGAAAAATGGCGTCCAAAATCAGTTTTTTACAAATATCTTTTTAACGGATTCATTTAGAGAAAATTTTTTTGGGACAATGTTGTAGCTTATAAAATTTTCTATAAAAATGACCCTTGAATTGTTTTCGTACGACTCATAACTCAGGAGATATCTTTATTCAAAATTTTAGAAAAATTAGTAAATTGTGAATGCCACTTATGAGTAGGCTCAGTGATGTGTCAAGCTTATAATTACGATAACTTATGAACGGTGAGTCGCACATTTAAAATAAAAATATTTATTTATAGGGAATAACTTGCGCTACAAGATACATATCATTTTTTTTTCATATCACCTATAGTTAAGGAGATATTTTTCCCACAAACCTATAGTTTTGAAAAAAAACGTTTTTTCAAAATGGCTCCTAAACGGTTCGTCCTAGAAAAAAAATTGTCGATGCATTTTGTAGAACGTTCTATTTCCTATAAGAGTCTCTTCGAGCTTTTTTTTCGTCAGATTTACCCTACATGAGATATCGCGACTTGAAAATCATTCAAAATTGAACATAGTAGGGCGCATAGAACAATATTCAATTTTGAATGATTTTCAAGACGCTATATCTCATGAAGGGTAAGTCTGACAAAAAAACAGCTCGAAGAGACTCTTATAGGGAATTCAACGTTCTACAAAATGCATGGACAATTTTTTTTCTACAACGAACCGTTTAGGAGCCATTTTGAAAAAACTTTTTTTTTCAAAATTTTATGTTTGTGGGAAAAATATCTCCTTAACTATAGGTGATATGAAAAAAAAATGATATGTATCTTGTAGCGCAAGTTATTTCCTATAAACAAGTGTTTTTATTTTAAACGTGCAACTCACCGTTCATAAGTTATCGTAATTATAAGCTTGACACATCACTGTGCCTACTCATAAGTGGCATTCACAATTTACTAATTTTTCTAATATTTTGAATAAAGATATCTCCTGAGTTATAAGTCGTACGAAAACAATTCTAAGGTCATTTTTATAGAAAATTTTATAAGCTACAACATTGTTCTGAAAATTTTTCTCTAAATAAAACCGTTGAAGAGATATTTGTAAAAAACTGATTTTGGACGCCATTTTTCCAATATGGCGGCTCGAGCGAACACGATACGAGGTAGCAAAGTTGAAATTCTGAAAGAGCACATCGAAATCTATAAAATAACTCATTTGCAGAAATCCCGCAAAACTTTCCAGGTAAAACTACCAAATGACTATACTACAAAGAATCATTGTGTTTTTAGTTTGTTTAGTTTGAATTCAATTATACAGAAATAAAAAATAGAAAAGTCGAATAAAAAATAGTAAGTAAAATAAAAAAAAAAAATATCATAAAAAAAAATCACCCTCGCTGGGGATCGAACCCATGTCCATGACAAACTTGTGTAACATGTGTGTAAAATTTGTATATATAAGAAGACATTTCTGCTTTTTTTTATACATATATGTATTTTGTTCTTTCTTTTTCCTCTCTCTTTTTTAAAATACTATAGTACGGGTATGTGGGGTAAAGCGGGAAATTTTTTTTCGGAGCTCCATAAAATAAAAAAAACTTCTTATTTTTTATGTTTCAACTTCCTATAGTAAAGAAAATTAAATTAGCTATATTTTTACCGAAAAAACGAACCGAAAATTTGGATTTTCTGTTGAGTACGATGCTTTGACCGAGGATGCCCAAAATGCCAAAAATTAAAAATCATGGGGTAAAGTGGGAAACTTTCAAAAAATCATTAAAACTAACATAAATGTTGAAACAAAGTTTTAATATCTTTATTGTTAGTGAAAAAAGGTTCAGAGAACGCACCCATTGGAGTAAATATGGAAAAAAAAATAATTTTGCTGGAAAAAAATAGATGAAAATGTGTTTAAAAAAAATGTGAAATTGTAGCTTATTTGTCATTCTCTGTTTTTGCAATAAAAGAAACTTGTAGTGAGGTTAACGCATTTAAAGTGAAATGGACGTTGACAATCCTTTTTGTGACTGGTCATGATTTTGGGCATGAGTTCCATGCAAATGGTGCAAAAATCACGATGCTGGTGCTTTTTTTGCTCCTGGCACTCTATTTTTTTGTGATTCGCTTACCTCTTTCTTCCGTTTGTTTCCTAAACGTTTCTCAACTGGTTTTTGCAACTCGTTTAGCTTTCCGGAGTTGTTAAAACGGCGTTTTTCATGCTTTCCGACCTCTATTAGATTTCTGTTTTGCTTGGCCAATAATACGTTGACAAATGGAGACGAGCAATCGTAAAATAACATTTCCCATATAAAATTTCCCACTTTACCCCATATAAAATTTCCCACTTTACCCCGACAGCACATTTTGCAAAAAAATATAAGCGTCATTCTTTCACTCTATGAATTACACAGAATCCTTTTGCGTAATCAAAATTAAGACTATAAAGAATATTTTAGTGTATTTACAATCGGTTTATCTCCAAAAACAGTACATATGGGTGATTCTCAGATAACTGTACTTTTTGTGTCCTCTGGAGATTTCACCTATACAGTAGGCTTTTTTTTCACAAAAAATTACGCTATAAGTTAGAAACTATGTTTTTCTAATAGAGCGGATCAATTTTACCACCAAATAATAATTGGTCTACTGTCAAAGTTTGCAAATATACCCCAAATGTCACAAACGTGGCATGTCCTACCCCTACTTTTTATACACAAAACGAAGAAAAACGACCAAAAAACGGAAATAGAACAGAAAACAAGTTACTACACATATTAAGTAAATACTTAAGGCTACAATATTCTGAGCTCGTCTGCAGTTTTAAACAATTTTTAGAGGGCACAATTTCGAATTGAAAACTGTCCCCTAGTTTTGGAAAAAAAAAATTTCTTAAAAGTATTATGCTACTACTGTATGGTACTACTGTTTCACTCAATAGATTGTAATACACATGCATTAATTCTGATCACTATCCATCACCCAAACGTCATCATGTCCGAACGCGTCCAAAAAGAAATCTGTTTGCGTTTTATAGGGCATTTTATAAACAAAAACTGTTTTTTCTAAAAATTAAGGTCACAAACGTGGCACTCGGCACTCCCAGCTAGGACATTTTATTTTATGCATGAAACAAATTTTTTGTAGGATTTGCAGACATGACCCCAAATTCTTTCGGAAAAATCTTGAACTCAAAAGCGTGCTTTACAATGAGCGATAAACTGCAAAAATGTCACAAACGTGGCGCATCAAAAATGTCACAAACGTGGCACTTTTTATCAGTCTGCAAAAAAACATATTTCATATAAAGTTTGAGTATACAGATGTTTAGTTGAAGGCTATTAATTATGTTTTTAATACAAAAATTTTTCTACACCATCAGAATCCTGAGTTATCCTTGCTCAAAAGTGAAAAAATCACTGTTTTGACATCCACTTAAAGCTATAGAACAAAAACAACAACAAGTAAAATTAATTTTTGTCAATGGATTCAGACAGCCAAATTTATTGTCAACAAGACATAATTTACCGTTTTTCAATTGGATACCCAGCTTCCGAGTTATAAGCCTTTAAAGTAAGGACATCTTTCTATAACATACAAAGGATTTTTCGAGACCGAAAAGTTACAAAAAATCAAGTTTTATTATTTTTATCAATAACATATTTAATTACAAAAATTTCGTGACTTTGCAGACCATAATCGCATGAAAAATGACAGCTCCATTCTAGATTTAGTGACTAAGCCTACTAAACTACTACTTTGCAAATTCACAGAATCAAAATTTCATCTGTTCATTCACTAAATCTACAATAGAGCCTTATTTTTTCATCCGATTTTAGTCTGCAAGGGCTTAAAATTTTCGTGATAAAATATATTTCTGGTAAAAATAATAAAACTTACCATTTTTGTTAATTTTTCGGTCCTTTGTGTGTTATTGAGAGGTATCCTTTTTTTAAAAGCTTATAACTCGGAAACTGGCAATCCAATTGAAAAACAGTAAATTTTGTCTTGTTGATAATAAATTCGGCTGTCTGAATCCATTGACAAAAATTAATTTTACTTATTGCTGTTTTAGTTAAGTAGATGTCAAAACTGTGATTTTTTCACTTTTGAGCAAGGATAACTAAGGATACTGATGTAATAGAAAAAAATCAAGATCAGATTCGTAATTAGGAGATCCTAATCCATCATAAACGGCTATTAAAACAGAGGACAGGGAACCATAGTTGATCTTTAGGGCCGTAGGGTATAAAAAAAATGGACCACCGGAGACATGACACTGTTGCAAAATTAGTCTTGAAGTGTAAATTTGTCATTATATGCAATATATCTCTCATCAAAACGCTTCAAAACCATCATTTTTCCATACTGTGGCTAAAATGTCACAAACGTGGCAGCAAAATTTCTTAATTTCGACCTCAAAGCCGTAAATTCACACTTGTTGTTGATCTACTTAAAAGGTGAGTTTTAAGAGTGTGTTTACATAAGATAGCATGAAGAAACTTGCAAAAATCCAAAAAAAATATCTGCCAATTTTACAACTCGAAAAAGCACAGTTATCTAAGAATCACCCATATATCGATGTTTAAAAATTTTAAAAATCACTTAAAAACTTTGCATGATTCAAGAGAGCATAAAAATGCGTCTGCACGCGTCGCGATACCATAAAGATTTGCTTACGGTCATTACAAGTACATGTCAGAAGCGCATTTCCCACTTTACCCCACTTCCCACTTTACCCCACTTACCCCTATGTATTTGAATATACTCAAATATTGAAACAAGCATGTCTCTCTAAACAGAATTTGATATTTGAATACTCACTGCAGCCTTACACAAAATCATTGTGTGAGTGCTTCTAAAATTCTATGGAAACAAGCAGTTTAAAAGTACTTGGCTTAGAAGCGTTTGAACTTTTGTGTTTATTTTCGAAGCTTTTTGATCTTTAAGGTCTTAAGGTCATTTATGTAAATTAACTTGATATCGACACTTTTTTAAAGCACAATTTGGCTTTAAATGCCGCATGTAGGGTATTCCGTAAAGAAACGTGCTCGATCACTTCTATATGTATGTTACTAACTGTCAAAACATACAAATCGATCAGTAGATAAGCGGCTCAATTTAATTTGCTGACTAAGCAGATATTTTTTTGGGGGAATTTTTTTTTTTCAAAAAAGTGGCATAATAAATGTTTGTTTAGTTAAATCTATATTGATATTGAAAGATATACACGTGTTAAATGTTTGCAGACAAAATTTATATAATAAATTCGAAATTCTTCAGCTGATAGATAATCATAACAATATGTAGACCATCTTCTAGCAACATACGGTAGATACACGGAAAGAAAAATATGTAAACACTAACAGTAATGGGCTGTAAACTGCGTGCAAATGACAGATCTAGGTGTTTTGTGAGTAAAATCAGAAAACATTAAGCACCAGCATATTTTTATAATATATGATTTAATTTCTGTAAGAAATCATATAAAAAATTTAGGTTAAAACAGCGATTCAATAATTTGTATGTGTCCAACAGGAAATATTCATAGCTGTGTCAGTTATAAACCATATTTTTTCTTACAATAATTTGCTGCACAGGATGGCAAATTTTGTTTTTTGTTTGATAATTTGGTAGGAGATCATTTTAAACAAGCGGGTCTTCAGTCAACTTATAATGATGGTTCTCCCGGTTTTAATCTCCCACAATGCTAAACATAAAAAAAATAATTTTTTATTTTTTAATTTTAATTATTTTTTATTTATCCCAGTGTGCCAAACGGACTCGTTTCGGATCCGTAACGGGTTCATATTTGCGTACTTTTTATCCGTAACGGAATCCGTTACGTATCCGTTACTGATCCGTTTGCGGGAAGGATTCCTAAAAAAAAACGAATAATTTTTTATACTTTTATGGATTCGTTTCGAACCTATAACGTACATCAAAAACGAATTCACAGATTTTCTCCACATATTCAAAAAACCTATCGACTGTTCAAGAGCACCGTGCCTTCTTTTGATAAAAAATATTATATTCTCAAATTTGGAATCAAAAACATTTCTTCAAACAGAGTTTGAAAAGTTTACAAAAAATCATACACAATAAAATAAAAAGACAAAAAAAAAAACAAACCAAAAATATTTTTTTCATCATCATTAAAATTAATTAAAGCAAATCCGTTCGTATTTGAAGTATTTATGGATTCGAAACAGATTTACCCAGGTTCGAATCCTACCAAAGGTGGATTTTGATCCTTTATTTTTCTTCTTTTTTTTGCTTTTTATTTTATTTTAATTGTTAATAAGCGCATCAAAACGGTTTTTTTCCGTAAATATACAGCATTAACATTTTTAAAAGCGAATCCGTTTTGAATTCGTTTTTATATACATTTCGGATTCGAAACGAGTCCGTACTGAGGAATTCCCTGGGCTCGAATCCTACCATTGGCGGATCGATAGCTTTTTTTCTTTTTATTTATTTTTTTTAATCGCTAAAAAGTGCTTCAAAATGTTTTTTAATTTAAACACAGCATTAACATTTTTAAGAGCAAATCCGTTTTGAATTCGTTTTTAATGTACGTTTCGGTTTCGAAATGGATCCGTTACCGCGGATTACGTTTTTTATCCCTTTATAATGGGTTCGAAACGGATCCTCATCCGTTTTTGTGCACATAGGGATCTTAATTGTTTCTCTTTTTTTAATATTAATTGTTTAAAAAAAAATACATAAAAAAAATTGTATTTCTGTTAGATAATTTTTATTATTCTGTTTGATAGTTTTTACTATGCTAATATTGAAAGATTTCCTTTTAAGATATTTTTAAATTTTTATAAAATTTGTAGGCAGTTCTTTATAGAATGTCAAATTGAACGCAGATTAACAAAAGTTTAGTAATTTTTAAACGATTGTTGCTCCAAAAAAAAATATAAAATTTTCTTTCCGTGTAGGGTTAACAAACTAATCGTTTGTTTTATCAAAATTTCCCACTTCAGCACTTATTTTGGCAGTACAAATCAGTATTATCTTTTGATTGATATTGTGCAAATTAAGAAATCACACCATTTGCTAAATTCCTTTTCATTCATTAAGTAATTTTAATTTATAGAAATAGAAAACGTTGGGTCTGTAGTTCACATGATTTAAAAAGATAACGCGTACGTGTATCATTCCAAACAAAAATTTAATCTTCAAAAAATTAAGCATAACGTGTTCAATGTTTTCATTTATTCTTATCAGCTAGACGCATTTTAGGGAATGGCTTGCAGTTTTTTGAGGTTTATGATTAATGCTTTTTGATGTTCCGTTTTTGATTTATTATCAGCGATTAATTTGTTTGTTAAGGAATGAGTAAATTATTATGAAAGCGTTGGAAGGAACTTACTGAGGCACTTACTGTTTCATGGCACTTGGTCTGATATTCATTCTCCTCTATAACTGAAACATCTAGACTATTGTTTGCCAAATTAACTCTCACTGTGCATACATAACAGATTCTATTGCATACGCAAGGATAAATGAATAATGAATAGCATACCAAATTCTAAAAGTATAATATGAATATCCTGTATGTTTTGTATAAGAAATGTTTAAAGAACAATTTTATAAAGAATATCTAGGCTTCTCCTAAACTATCCAGTAAAATTACTACATTTCTTTCTTATTTACTTCTACACTAAAATATCATCCACGAAGACAATGAACTTTTTATATGCAAACATTACAAAATTAAATCATTAACCGATTTAGGTCGCTTAAATATTTACATTTTAACGTAAAGTTTTGAACTTATAGTATTCAGTCAGCAATTTTATAAACTAAGGTAAAAAAACTTAATTAACCTATTAAAAACCAGCACTTTCATTATTAACATAGTTCTCGAACACACAGCAGAATTCAATTAAGTTTAACAAAATTTAGTAATTACTAAGAAATTGTATGTTGGATAAAGAAAGGACATTAACTCAAGAATGATAAAAGGAAAATGCACGTTCTGAGAATTTCTGGCCCCATAGATATACTTATATAACGGCGTATTGATTTGAAGAAAAGGAGAAATTTTAGAGGATGGTGTACTGGAGTACTTAGTTCTGCTGAAAGTTTTTCAGGAAAGCTAACAGGAAAAGTATTCTCAGTGATAAATTAACCGTACGACTGAGGAATGAATTATTACGATAGCGTGATATTCTACGAGAGAAGATACGTACTGCGGAAACCAGTTCCTCAGTTCAAACCCTCCCAGGAAGATCTTTTTCCCATATAAATTATATATGAACTGAAAATATTGAAATAAAATTAATCTAAATGAAAACCTCCCAAGAGCAAATCCTGCGCACGTTGCTGGTAGTGCTGAGCAAAATTAGTCTCGATCCTGGTCACTATGATCATCAAGACCAAGGCTGCTTTTCGGTCTTGGGCATTTATAGTAAATAGATGTGTCACGTCCTTTTCAATTCCAACATCTATAGAAAAGGGTAAAATACCCTACATTACTTCGGGGTGCACAAAAACGGGTTGCAAAAAGTTCGAAATCGGTAAATTATGTCCATAACTTGCACATTTCTTAACCGTTTTACATGCTCAGACAATTTTTGGATAGGTATTGTTTGGCAAAAATTACTATAATCATCTAAATAGTGACCACAATTTGCAAAAATTGGAAAAATAAAAATTACTAAATTTAGTATCTACTATTTTAGTACTAAAATTACAACTACTTTTTTTACCCTACACCCAGGGTGGAATAGTATATAAAAGATAATTCTATGAAATTTGGTACAATGCCTCCACAGTTAAAGGTGGCTCGAAGGATTGAAAATTAACGAAATCGGTCAACGGACACGCCTACCGCCCATACAAAAAATATATTCAAAATACAACTTGAAGAATATTTTTCAGGACAATGCAACCAAAATACACATAAATACTAGGAATGGTTAGCGCAAGCTCTGAGCAAAAACTAGGCGAATTTGGACAAGAGGGCGTGGCACCTCCCATACAACCAAAAGTTTGAAAATGCTATACTGAAAGGGTTTTTTGAGATAATCAAACTAAATTTCACTCAGATACTAAGAACAGTAAGTACAAGCTTCCAGCAAAAACAGGGCGTACTCGTACAAGAGGGCGTGGAACCTCCCATATAACCAAAAGTTTCAAAATACTATACTGAAAGAGTTTTTTAAAATACTCCAACTAAATTTCACCCAAACACTAAGGGCTATAAATGTAAGCTCTGAGCAAAAACTGGGTGAACTCGGACAAGAAGGCGTGGCACCTTCCATATAAGCAAAATTTTCGAAATACTACAGTGTAGGGAATTTAATGTTTGGCCAGGCCAAAGGTTACACCTTTACTAAAAATTCAAAATTTTACAAAATTCCTATTTCTGTCAAAAAAATAAAATCCAAAATTTTATCGGTTAAATACTTTAAACCTACAACAGAGGCCCTATAAAAATAAATTTATTTTTAAATTTACTGAACTACAGCAAAGTAGGCAAATCAAAACAAAATAACACAAATGCCTTAGTGACTTACATAACTGCCCCCAGTGTGCAATAATAGCAAACCATCACCACCTAACCCGATACCTTTACCGAGGCCTACAGTAAGCATGTTTGCATTGACCTTGATCATGATTCTAAAGCATTTGTGGTGGGTAAACAACAAGTTGCTACAATAAGACAACGAACTTTCCACATTCGTAACATGCGATTCAAGAAAAGCCTACACAAAATGTAGAGAATTCTAGTTGCACTCTTTGCGGCGCATGACTTTTAATGGAAGTCAAAGTAATAGTTCCTTATATGTAAACAATCGATAATAAACACAAATATATAATATAAATACTTATATATCTAATAATCGTATACACATATTAATTTGATGCATTTTATCAGCTGTCGAGTCGGTAAGTAATTAATTCAGCAGAAATAAAATCGATGTCTCTTCTTCGTTGTGCATCAAACAACCCCCCACCCTATAAATCGGCATATCGCGTGGGATGTTCATATTTCATGTGTTGTTGTTTTTTGTTTTTGTTTTAATTTACTATTATTAACGATAGTGCGCAGGACTATGGAAAATTTTCATCGCCTCGAATGTTCGAGAATTTCTAGAATGCTATGGAACATTTCAATGTTAAGGTCGTTAAAATTGTTATTGCATTTACATGTTTGTAATCATAAGTAGAAAGCCGGTTTCAAAATAAACATTTTCCTATTCATTTGAAACCATAAACTATTGTTATTGATATTTACAATATTTTCCATTTTTAGAATAACTTGTAATTTGTATTTACATTTGTTAAACAATTTATACTTTTAAGCAATTTTTTTTAATCTTTTTTGATTGAAAAAGCTGACTCCAAAATCAAATTCCTTGGATCTGAATAAATCTTGGAATGGAAACAAGAAATAAATAATTTCTTTTGCCAGAGTAACAGAAAAAGTCAATTTCAAATATACTAAAATCCTTGGAATTGGTATAAAAATCTCGGAACTTATAGAACCAGGAAAAAATGCGAAAAAATAATTTACGCAATTTTTTCTATTAAAATTTATTGATTTATCATGCTTTGTTTTTATTATTAGATATATGAATATACAAACATATTTTAGGATGGTCCACATTTAATACGATATTTGATTTTACCTCATAAATTGGGGGTTATCGTGAATAAATATTCCCGGGGAGTTTTTCTCAGATTACCGTGCTTCCCTATTACAGAAAAATTCCCCGGAATTATTTATTCACGATAACTCCCAATATCTAATTCTCCAAACAAATAACTCATTAGCTGGCACCCAAGGGGTAGCTCAAGAGTGCTACCAGGTTATATTCACTTTGTTCTTCCGTTTGTAACGCAAAGAAGGAGGCGTGGCAGATATAAAAAAGTATAGATATTCTTGATCAGCGTCACCTGCTGAGTCGATATAGCCATGTCCGTCTGTCTGGCTGGCTGGGTGGCTAGGTGTGCGTGGAAATACAATTTTTGTGAAAACTGAGCAAGATAATTCAATGAAATTTGGTACTCTGCAAAAAGTGGGTGGACTCGGACAAGAGGGCGTGGTACCTCCCATATAAGCAAAATTTTCAAAATACTGCAGTATAGGGTATTTAATATTTGGCCAGGCCAAAGTTTACACTCTTACTAGTTAATTTGTGGGATGGTAAATAAGAAAAATTCCCCAAAAACGTATACAACTCTCTAGGGTAAAACGAATACCGGATTCAAACTAAGTTACTCAAAAAAAGGTGTGTCGTGATCGTGAATATTTTATAAATGGAAATTCCTTTTCCGACAGGGATACTTTTTCTTCAATATCGTTGAAATTTCTGTTTTCCATTTCCCACAAAAAAAAAAAACACTATGCAGCCCTGGTATTTTTCCATTTTTCCATTTGATTTAGGCAGGGAAACAAAGTGAAGCAGTAGTCTTTGATTAACATTGAAGCAATTTGTACTTTGTGAAAATTAAGTTCGAATATATTTTACTGCTTTGCTTTTTTGTTTAAAACACGCGTTTTTTAATAATTTTAGAAGATTTTAGAGAACAGCAGCTAAGGTAAAAAAACAACATTAACAAAAATAATCAAAACATGGTAAAATTACAAAATTTTTGACGGTCTACGAGTTTGTCGAAATACACAATCCTCCTTCACAAAAAAAAAAGAACGAAGGGAAAAGTAGTTTTAAAAAAACCGTTATGAGTTAGAAACGCTTACATCGGTATTAAAAATATTACTGTCATATAAAAGTTAGTTCAATAAGTTAAAGTCGTTAAAAAGTTTTTAATTTGTTAAATATTATTGAGACACACTTCAAATTCCCTAGTAAAAATTTGGTGAATAAATTTTTCCAATAAACGTCAAAATACTCCCTCCCAAATTTTTTCCCAATAGCCTATTTTTCCAGTGAATTTCGACCTTCCAGAAATTTTTTTTTTTTTGTGATTTCAATTTAGGGAGCAAAAGAATAAATTTTTGAGAATATTTATTTACGAAAAGGCCCAATTTCTCTACTGAAAATTTAAATATCAAATATTCGGTAGCGAAGTTAGCTTAAGAACGGTGCTGGGCATCATTCTCTCTTTTTTTTTTCTCTCGTTTTAGTCTATACGAAAATATACGCACGTAGATCTCTCTTTGAAACGAAGCTACCCTAGGGTAGCAATTTGCTCAATACTACTAAAGAGCGAAGCCGCACTCAATTGCTCGGATTTTGACATATCCTTGGATGCAATTAGAAAACATAATAGATAAGGTTTGATAAGGAAGATTATAGCAGAAATGAATTGCATTATTACTTAGAACTGTCATTTACCTCAAATGGGTAACTTTTGAACTTTGAAGGAAGGATATTTCAAAATCGTGATGCGATAGAGCACATCCTTAATGAAATCCCGTTTGTCAACATTTTTTTATTTTTTGGAAACTTGTACAATTCAGTGGACTTTTGACAAAGCAACCTAACTCGAAATTGGCAACTTTTTAGGAGAGCCTAAAAACTGATTAACTATGTACTTTTCAATAATGTGGCTCAATTTCGTTGATGCAGCGTTGAATCTCCTCTTTCCATATATTTTTACTAACCTTAAAGTGTCAGCTGTCAAATTATTTTTTTCTTTTGGTTCATAACACCGCACGAATAGCGCTAAGTTTAAATCTTGCGTGAACTATGGGACACCCTTATGTCTCTGGAACAAGAAATCATAGAGACATGGCGATTATACCATTAGAAGCGTATTTAAATTGTATATTTAGGACTAAAATCCTAAAAAATTGTCTTATCTCGACTTAGGTTGTTTGTCAAAAGTCCACAGAATTGTTCTTGAGCTCTCTAATTAATTGAGCAACTGGAAAATAATTTTAGAATATCATTAACTTAAAGATGTAAGAATTTGATTTTATTGAACCACCCTTATATACCTGCACGAGCCATAAATATCTCCTTAAAGACTGAATGCTAATTAGGACATTTCTTTTTTCTTCAACTTACCTGAATTTTACCATTGGCACAGCGTTTAACATGAGTTGTCTGATAATCATAATCGGTCTCAATAAAATTATCGGTGATTTGCACTTTCGGTGATAAAACCTCCAAATTTGTCATATCTGGCTTCATTTTCTTATTGAATTTATCTTTTAACAAATATAATCACAATTTAATTCTTTTTATGTATAAATTTTGCAGTCTTTTTTTGATTTTTTAAGAAACTTTTCCACAATATTTTGCACAATTAAAAAATTCTTGTCGAATTTGATTCAAATGTTTAATTTTAAAATTTTAATTAAAATCTTTCTTCTTCTGCAAAAATTGTTTATAATATAAACGACCTTCTCTTCTCCAGTGTTTTCCAACTAATGAGTTTTGCGATGAGCCTTCAGTTCTATTTATGCTCAATACACACGTTTTAGCTTCGGCGCATTGCAAGCCAAAATACAACACACAGTTGCTGAGTGAATAGAGAGAGAGAGAGAGAGAGAGTAATAAGAACATGGCTTTGGCTCACAAAGGGGCGCCGGTACCGGCTTTCAATACTTTCTTCATTGTATGGCAACGGGCATCTTGGGTTCTATTGATGTTTTTGTTGTATTTTATCATGTAGTTTTGCCTTTGTGTCTCATTTTTAGTGTAGATATATATGTATGAAGGTACTTTGTTACTTTGTCAATCATAACATTTGTATGTAAGTAACGTGATGACGTGGAAGAACACCAAAAAAACATGCAAAATTCGGTAGAGTAAAATAGAGGTTATGGGATATTTTGCAAAAAGACTTAAGCAAGAAACTTACGTATTTGCTGTCACACAGTGCTGTGATAGTAGGCATTTGCGGAAAGATTTTTTGATTAAAGTTTATACAGAAAAAAGTCTAATTAAGAAATCTTCTGCATATTTTTGAAAACAAGTTTGGTTTGCAAGTGTTGCAGCTTTTTAAAGCCAAAGTTTTTTTCGAGAAAAAATTGATTAAGAAAATTTGTTTCAAAAATAGTTACTGCTCCTCAACCACACAATCGCAATCGTTGTAAAATAAACAACAGACGAAAGCCTTCATATTCATTTAGTTTTGATATTTTTTAGTGTTAATTTTTCTAACCAAATTGAAGTTATTTTAAAAACTTTAAGAAAAATTTTTGAAAATGAAAAACCCATGTTGCCAATTTTCTTTAAAGCAGAAAAGTGATTCCCGCTCACTCCCGGCAGCACTCAAAAACACAAAAATGGTACAGATTTGATGCTTTAAGAAAAGTGCAAATTCATGGCCCCGAATAGTTTTGATATGTATCTGAGCAAACCGTATTTACGTAAAAAGTACTGTGCTTTTCTTACATTTTCATCCGCAAGTGTGCAAATTTTTTTAAATGTTTAAGAAAAGCGTAACGCCGGCGAAGACTATAAGACATACAAGACTTATGGTGGAATTAGCCAAGAAGTAGCGTTTTGTAACGTGACTTCTGTCAAGATCTATCAAATGGCAGAAGCGTGTAAGCGATTAGTGAAATCGTAAAGTAGCGGTACGCAACGTTGAGACCTGTTGAAATTAGATTTTCAAACGTCGCGCTACGTTGACAATTCATTTGTTAGATAAAATAAATTAAATTTGGATGTTATAAATGGAATTTTTTGAACAAATTAATTAAATTAAGAATGACAATGGATACTTGTTTACAAAAACTGGAATTTGTCAAGTAATTTTTAAGTTGTAAGTTGACATTTCGAACGTTGCCTACCGTTTTCACTAATCGATGCTACGTTAACAAGCAACCGTGGCGTTACGATACAAAACGCTACTTCTTGGCTAATTCCAACTTTAGTAAACGTACCGTTTTGGCGATACGAATGCGAACTGTAAACCTAAATGTTAGAATAAGAACAGCAGAATTAAAAACGTAGTAATTTCTATGTATTGTTACTACGAATACATCTATTTGCTCAAACGCACTAGCTGCACTTAGACAAAGTGCACAATTTACCGGTGTACTGTAACCAAACGGCGACAGCAGTCTTGATGCACGGCCAGATTACATAAGTATGTAACAAAAGAGTAATGGTCATAGTTAAGCAGATGATATTTCAAGACTTCCACTGTTTTATAGCTGCGATCGGATTTGGACACATGACAAACGAACGGTGGATTTGACTGCTTCAGTTTCACATTTTTTTTTTTTTTTTTTTTTTTGAAAATTCAAAACTGACAAATAAAACAATGTTTACATGTACATAATAGGTCCGTTCGTTCAAAAAAAACTTTATAAATATTTGTAAATATTTATAAAGTTTTACCATAAAAAGCGTTCGTTGAAACAAAAACTTGATATTTGCGTCACAAAAAATGAGAGTAAAAAACAGCTGATCATTTCCCCTCCAAATAAAAATTTAAATTTTTACCGAGAAAAATTTTTTCTGGGCAAAACTTGAAGACTGTCAAATAAAAATTATTTGCCAGAAGTTGTTTACATTTTGAAAAAAAAATAAAATTTGAAAAATAAATTAAAAGAAAAACGTATTTCTGTGCTTTGTGTTAACAAAAAAAAAGTTTGATGAAGTTAATGAAGGATGTTAGTGATTTTTTCAGCACGTTTTAATACACCAAAATAGGTAATTAAATGTGCACTAACAGGTGTTCTGACTTTTTTATTTATTTTCTTGGCAGTCTTCAATTTTTTCCCATTTTTGAGTTCGTTGATTTTTTGTGGTGTTTTCAGCTGCTCAGAGATATTTCTGTTCTTAGTCTCAAAAAATTTTTAATATGACAGTCTTCAAGTTTTACCACAAATTTTCAACGAACGGACCTAATAGCTGTGTTGCAATGGCAGCAGATCTGATCAGAATCAGATTCACTTTCAAGCAAAACAAAAACAAATTCAGAACCAGCTCAGATCTTGGCTCCATTTTCTGGATCCATGAATGTGTTCGGAAAACTTTTTTGGATCCATGGAAGTGTTCTGAAAATTACGGGTTTTGTTTGGTAGCACTGGCTTATTTCTTGACGGTTTGTCAATTACTGTCAAAAAAATATTTTAAAAACATTAAAAATAAAATTCATCAAACCAAAAGCACTAATTCAAATTCTACCTGATATTTTGGATACTTCCTGATAAATTGGATACAACCTAATTTTTTGGATACAACCTGGCGATATGATCATTAATGTTCAGCCAACCTAAATCAACAATCAAAAAAAAAAAACAAACCAAAAGCATAAAATAAAATCATTAGCAAGTGTAGTCTTGGCATCGAAAGCCTTACGTGATACGCTCTATGAAGGTGTCAATGAAAATCAACAGCGTTGTGATGAATCTAAAGCAAACCATTTGATATGCATGGATGCTGGAGCTTTCCAAAAACTTAAGATGAACAAAAAATTTGTAAAATAACTGAACAGATGCTTTCTATGGAATTTTTGATCAAACAGTTTCAACGTCCCTTGGGTTCCGGTTTGATCAAAGCTTCTCCTGGTCTTTTATCACATCAGAGCGGTGGCAGAGCGTTGGTTCCCTACACATTAAATCTTCTATGGAAGCACTACAACGCTTGTAGTAAATTTTGAATTAAAAATGTGTAGAAAGTTTTTAAGTTTAAAATAAGACAATTTTTTCATATTGGAAATTTTTTTTTTTTTCAACTTTCTTAAATTTGTTTTTATAAATTCAATGTCATTTATGATTTGACATTTGTATATATTCTTGCCAATGCTACCAAGTTTTTTGTAGTGAATCCATGTGCGTTCCAATGAGTTCAGATCTGATCCGGATCAGATCCACTACCATTGGAACACAGCTAATGTATGCATGTGTTAGTGAAATCACAGTTCGAAAGCGATTCGCTTTGGTTACGCAATTTACGAACCGTTAATTTTTCTTGGAGGGTTGTGATTTTTTTTAAATTTAAGTTTTTATTTTGCGGCATACTTTTATATCAGAGAATTTATGTTTGAGAGAAGATATGTAGATGGAAGAAAGAAAAGGAGAGAGAGAGCTAGGTAGATTTTTGAGTGCACAATTGTGCTATAGAATGCCGATCACTGTTTTATATGTTTCAAGGAATTTGAATTGTCATGAGTTTCATGTTTTCATATTTTTCATACAGCTAAAAGTATGCGCAAACATTTTTCCCATTATACTTTTATTGTTTTATCAATTTAAATACCCTTGTTCTATTGCTATTTTGAATGATATCTATAAATTTCTTTCCTGTAAAACCTCTCTCGGCATAGTGCTTATGAGTTTTTTGTGTGGGTGGTGCCACGCCCTCCTATAAAAAAAGACTTGCTTTTAGTTCATGGCTAATAACAATTATAGCTAAGTGAAGTTTGTTAACTTACATACTGTTTGCTGTCACCAACTTTATTTTGATAGTGCTAGGCGAAATCGTCAAAAAAGCTCTCGAATTTAAAAATCGTAGTATTCAAGAGGACAGAGGACATATGTATCTTATAGAATCAAAAATGATTTACCGCTTGAAGATATTGAAGATTAAAAAAATCCGAAACTTGAAATTCCTATAGTAACACATAATTTTTGAAAAATAAACTTTAAATTCGCCAGGAATTGATAGATATTTGAAAAATTGTTATAAGCTATGTGCCATCTATGTCGAAGAGTCCATTTTTCCTTTCCTTTGTAAATGCGCAGGGTTGGCTAGCCGACATTACAAGGTGTTTGAAAGTTATTTTTGGACTCACTTGAAGATATCGCTCAAAAAAGTCTCAAATCCATTTTGGAGTTTATAAAAATTTGTAAATGGTTCATATAGGTTGCCAACGAAGTTATATATCGGGTATAAAATGGGCCTAAGTTATGATGGCAACTGCCATCTCCTGCGCTAACCTAACAACTTATTCTCAATCAAAAATAAGTTTCATGAAAATGACTAACGAAACGATTCACAACATCTTATTCCAGCTATTACATAGTTTCACAATCTGTTCCGAATCAGGTTGTAGCTGATCGTTTTTTAAAATGAGGTCGAAAAACGGTGAAAAAAACACAACGAACTAAAACCAAAATAGTCATTTTCGATGTATTTGTCAGTGCTGAATCCGAATCCAGTCTCGAAATCGCTCTAGTTAGGTCTGAAAATCAAGCGAAATGCCAAATGAAACACCAGTTCTTCTGTATGCCTGTTATGATTAGTCAACAGATCCTTGCGAATATCACGCAAATTATCGACGAAAACCCGCCATCTAGCTCTGAAGTGGAAACCTCAAGCCATCAGATAATGAGGTTGTCTGAAAATATCGTTGAACCTATAACACTGAACCACTTAATACTTAAATAGTGGATTTTTTAGAGTACTTATTTGCTGAATATTCAGGCCTATCAGTGAAATCACCGTAGACTATATTTTCGTACAAACAACGAAAGTGCTCTTATTGAATTCGAGTCGTTTCGACGACTAGATTTGGCTTTCAGAGAATTATCGTCATTTTACTTGAGAAGTTAGTACTTCAAATTCAACGAATTTAGAATTCACGTTCGTAACAATACAAATTCATTAGCACTTTCGCTGGTCTTACGAAAATTACGATTAATTTAGTGGCAGGTCTGAACAACAAATAAATTATCGCCAGCTTCTCTCAGACGGCCAAATTATGTGCTATCTAGAAGTTTCCAATCTTTGTGACATTTCTTTCTTCAAGATTGTTGCAAACCTTAAGCTTTGTCATAAAGAGCAGTAAATAAGTTCAACATTAAAATTTCCATGATTCATTTCGTCCAAATGGAAAAATTTTCAAATGCCACTATGCACTTCTTTCAAGAGAACAACACAATCTATTTCAATAGATGATATCAATTGAAGATCTGCTAGCAACAACACTTATAAAATAAAAATTCACTTGATCTTAGATGGCATCAAAAAATTCCATTAGACATTATTGCAAATTTCTCAAGGCTAAATGTGTCATTAAATCTGTGGCAGGAAGGAAAAACTGCTTAAGTCGATATTCGATAAAAAAGCAAAGCAACATAAATTCTATACATATGAAACAAAATTTAAACTGCTTTGCTTTCTAATCAAAAATCCACTTAAGCAGTTTTTCCTTCCTGCCACAGAAATATCAAAACTGCCTAAGTCCCTCACTGATATGTAGGCAAAATAATATAAATTTCATTGAATTGATTTTAATTTATATGATTTTGCATTCATATCAGAGAGGGACTTAGGAAGTTTTGATATTTAACGACACAAATGTAAACCTTAGATTTATATAGTCAAACTTGGAATCTGCTGATCTTGCTTTCCTGTTGAGAGCAATGTCCATTTTCGTTAAATCGGCTAACCGTTGAGCCAGAATTCAAATGTCTGAGTTGGGTCGTTGAGGGAACGTGTCTAACTTTCAAAAACATTGCGATGTTCGAGTACAATAGATAAAAGAGTCGTTGAAGTTTATCGTTTTATAGTTAAAATTTCTATTCCCTATTAATAGGGAAAAATATTTCTAAGATGAAGAACCACAAAATGCAAATTTTCTATAAAGCAAAAAAATTATTTCCGCTCGCTCAAAAACGTACAGATGCAACCGATTTGATATTTTAAGAAAAGTGAAAATTGACTGCCCCGAATATCTTTAATATTTCTCTGGATATACCATATTTATGTAAAAATCACTCATTTTCTAACATTTTCTTCCGTAAAGTACACAATTTTTTTCAAATGTTTGAATTTGAGTTTTTATTTTCATTAGTTTTTCATTCAGCCCAAGAGTATGCACAAACATTGTTAACCCTTTCAGGACCATAGGGACATATGTGTCCCAAGACAAAAATAAATTATATTTAAATAAGTAAGAAACCGATATATGTAATTTTGACATTTATCAGTTCCTAAACGCTTCATTCATTCCTATTAAATCCATTAGAACACCATTAGAAGCAACGTTATTTTTGTATGATCATTCTAATGTGACAGTTTGTGTGGTGAACTGTTGCTTTACTTTACAGCAGAGTTTATAGGTGTTTAATCATAATACAGTGTGAAATAATTGTTGACATTTAAATAAATTGTTGTTTTATACATTAATTGAACCATTATTTAAGTTTAGTATATTGATAAATCATAAAATTCAAAATGGGACACCGGTGTCCCTATGGTCGTAAAGGGTAACTTTTCAACTCACTTTTGTACTACAATTTTACCAATTTCACAGGCAATCAAAATAAAAAAATTTTATGAACCTGTTAGTAGACATATGTACTGTAACGTACTTTTTGACACTGAATTCGAATCCGAGGCCAGAATTGCTCATATACTTCAGGATTTTGAGATATCCGTGCTTGAAGCTGAGAAAGCGCTGTTTTCATTTAATTAATTTTTTGTATGGCATCAAATAGCCCTAATCTTATCTATCAAACCATACATTTTTTCAATTGGACCCTTACTTTCCGAGTTATCACCTTTTGAAATTAGAGCATATTTTCCCCATATAAATATGTATGGGGAAAAAGCCTCCCTTAACGACCATAGGGACACATATGTCCCAGAAAATTCCAGAAAAACCGTTAAAATTTTTTGAATTTTTATTTTAAAATATGTTTTCTGGACGCCCAATAGACCATTATAAATAGCTAACATCGTTGCATAAGCTCCCAATTCCTTACGGTCCTGAAAGGGTTAACAGTACACTTTCGTTGTTTTATTTATTAAAATATTCTTTTTACTATCTGTTGCATTTAAAAAATAATTGAATTTTTGAAAATAACATGAAAAAATCTATCAGTGTGGTAAATTTTATGGAAATCAAACCAAAATTATGGAATTTCCGCTCCGCTCTATGGAGTGACAGAGACAGCCTTACCCCCCATAAGCAAAAAACATCTGTTCCTTTGTTTCATATAATTAGCTTTAGCGTTATTGAAGTGCAACTTTTTTAGCCGCGACTCATTTTTACAAAACTTATTTCCGACACTTTTCGTTGCATCCCATTATATATCGCAAACCATAGAAGATATTTTGACGAAATTGTATAGGTAGGTGCAGAACGTGAGTACCATTGACTGGTAGTTTTCTGGGACACCCGAAGGCTTCATAGTCAAAACGAAGAACATCTAGGTATGCTAGAAGGAAACCATCTATGAAGGACTGTCAACTAACCTTAACTGATAGTTTTCTGGAACACCCGAAAGTTCCCAAAGATTACCCGAACGCTTTATAGTCAAAGCGAAGAATATCTAGATATACTAGAGGAAAAATATCTATGACGGAGTATGAACAAGCTTTGATTAAACCATTTTCGGTGCCGTGACATAGTCTCCGCGGACATAATCCCCATTTCGTGAATGGGGATTATGTCCGCCAATAATTTGGACATAGTCCCCATTTCTAAAAACTCCCAAAAATTCCAATACCGTTTCCGAGGCAGCCTTCAGCCGCTGATTAGTCCATAATATATCCAACACCTAGTTTGCTAGCCACAGTAATTTTACATAAGGGTAGGGGTAAGTGGACGGCCGCAGCTCATGATTTAAAACTCCCAAAAATCCAACACCGGCTTAGCGGCGGCCTTCGGCCGCGGATCAATCTATAACGTGCAATATAACAGGTCATTCAATAAGTCCGTAGGGTGACACATAGATGGCATTACTAGAATTTTTTCCATATGATTTTTATTTAGTACTAACCTTCAAACGATACGTGTATAAATTTGACCGCAATCGGACTATTGATTCGTGAGTTATAGCATTTTGTGTGAAGCAACTTTTGTTAGTAAAAAAATATGGAAAAAAGTGAAATTCGAGTTTTGATAAAGCATTGCTTTTTGATGAAAAAAAAAAATACAGTGGAAACCAAACAATGGATTGATAAACAATATCCAAACTCTCCTCCATCGATACAAATGAATTGCTGAATTTAAATGTGGTCGTACCAGCACAAATGGTGCAAAGCGCAGTGGACGCATAAATGAGGCTGTTATTCCAGAAAACATAAAAAAATCCACAAATTGGTTATGAACGATTGCAAATTGAAGGTGCTCGAGCTAGCTGACATTGTAAAGATATCAGATGGTAGTGTTTTTACCATTTTACACGAACATTTGAGTATGCGAAAGCTCTGTGCAAAGTGGGTGCCGCGTGAGCTCACAGTCGACCAAAAACAACAACGAATTGATGCTTCAGAGGAGTGTTTGGCACTGTTAAACCGCAATAAAATCGAATTCTATCGTCGATATGCGACAATGGATGAAAAATGGCTTTACTATTACACACCAGAATCCAAAAGACAGTCAGCTGAGGCCTATTTTGACGAAAAAGAGAAATCGTACTATAAAAGTGGAATCGAAATGTTGGAAAATCGCTATACTCGTTGTATCGCACTCGAAGACAACTATGTTGAATAATTAAATCGAGTTTGGTCAAAATTTTGTTTTTCTCCTACTTATCCTACGGACTTATTGAATGACCTATTATAAATTTTTTAAATGGATTATTGCAAAAATTTTGTTCAATCTTAATTAAATTAAATTTGCCCCCCTATGCGAACTGGGGATTATGTCCGGTAACCACCATTTTCTATGACATTAAAAAAAATGTATGTATACATTTTTGGATTTTTATAATTTTCCTATATAATATGTGGCAAAGTATGCTCAGTCGAAATACAAAGTTCCTGTTGCCTTTTTTGAGAACTTCTCTTATGAATTTTTTCCTGTTGTAGTTTTTGAGAAAAACAAACTATTTTTATTTCTTTACATTCTACAAAGTTTTACAATAGATTTATCAGTTTTAAGTTTACAGTTTGCTTAAATTCGGAAGATGGTTCTTTTAAAGAAAAGGTAGTAGGTAAGGGGTATATTCCCCCTTTTAAGTCCCCTTGGAAGTCGCCCTCTCTTTACTTGGACATACCATAGCAAAGCATTTTCCCAAATCAATAATATGACAAATTTTATTTCCGTAGGGCGTGGCACCGCCCATTTTTTCATTGAAAATTATTTCTCCACATGCCAATTGCATATGTATCAGATTTTGTCTATCTGGGTCAAGCAGTTTCTGAGATATGATGAATCAGCATTATGAGGTGCGTGGCACCGCCTATTTTTCTAGTAAGAATTATTTGTTCTTATTGTCTTAACATATTTACCCAATCATATCTAAGTGCATCAGATATTGTCAGAGAAATGACGAATTTATTTTTTGAGGGCGTGGCACCGCCCATTTTTCCAGTGAACATTATTTGTCCTGTTGATTTTTACATATTTACCAAATCTTATTTATCTGCGCCAAAGAGTTTCGCAGATATGATTAGTTTTTTTAGGGGGCGTGGCACCGCCTACTTTTTTAGCCCATAACTTAGCCTTTTTTTTGCACTAACAAAGTTAGTTTCCGAGTCAATAAGGGACAAAAACACAAATATGTAGTTTTAATAAAGTTGATTTTCGTTGTTTTCTCATTACTTGAAAACTATAAAAGATAGCTCAGAATTTTTAATATTTTTGAAATCAGCGTAGTCAAGTTAATGGAAAATGATAACCATTTAAAAAAAAACAAATTCCGACCACGCCCTAACTTTGTATAGGAGGTAGGCGTGTACGTGGGCGGATTTTGTTCATATTCACAGATTTTTATTGCCTTCATCTAAAAAACATTTGTACCAGCCTATGTTTTTTATTACTATTTATTACCGCCGTTCCATACAAACCCTTCCACTGTGTGGCGGAGTACCAACAAGCCTTATGTGTTTCATTTCCAGAGACACCCGAAGGCTTCATAACCAAAACGGAGAATACCTAGATATTCAATTGTTGCCACCCCTACTTTTCAAATATAAGCTTCACTTCCTTCACATGTACTGAGTTGCACGCGTATTTTTTTATATTCCAAAGTTTATTTTTTTACACCACAGATTGAAATAAAACCCACGGAGCAATTGTTTCACTACAAAATTAGCATTATTTTATTACATGTAGTATATTATCAAATAGTTTTGCGTTGGTGAAAAGCGTGCAATTTACGATAAATTATATAAGAACAGATTATTTTTTAGCATATAAGAATCACGTGTTCAATTGCTGTAGAAGTTACACAACTCAAAATATAAATTATAGGAAAAACTATTATAAAAATGTTTCTACTATCGCATTCCTGGCACATGTGCTTATTTAGATTACTGCATTTCCTGCTGCATTCTAAATACTTGGCGCCATCCATAGAATTCATCTGTGAAGCGGAAATTTCAAGGGTATTATTCTCGCTAGGTACGATACTAATGGTACCAAGTAAAAATTACAAAAAAACTACCCTTGTCTATATGTAAAATAAATTATACTTTTATTTATGCTGATTAATTTTTTTGTAAAAAATCAATTAATTAGTCAGAGAGCATTAATGTTTTAACAAAAAAATGTACAGAATATAAATTAAAAAATAAATCACAATTAAGTGCGTACAACGATTATTTTCAACACTGAATGTGTTTGCAAATTACACTACTCACATAGCAAATACAAAGTGGAATGTGAGTTATTCCAATATTTGAAGCATATTTTGTTTTTGTATTTTTTTTTCAGTTATCTAAAAATTCCCATTCACTGGAGTTATTTGAATCACCTGATGCTGGTGGACTTGTATGCATGGGATCTCGCGCACGTCTAAAATCTAAAAGAAAACTATCGATTTCTTCTACAACTGGCTGGCTAGGTACAAATTGTAGTGGACGTTTTTCTTTTTGTTCTTCATTTGATAACGTTCGAATTTCACAGTTAGCTGCTTGATCTTCTCTAACATTTGTCGTAATTAGCGCTTGACAAATTTCATCAATTGGCTGGCCAGTACTAAAATCACAATCTTCTTGCATCAAATAGTTTTTCTTTCGTGGCGTTGTTTGTACGCCAGCATCTTCAACTTGTGTTGAATGTTTAGGATATGTAAGTGGCAATTGCCAATTGACAGCCGATTTGGATTGTTGTGATTCTATTGGATGTGATGATAGCACCATAGGTGGTGCGGCAGTCAAAGCTTTAGATTGTTCCAATTCTTCAGCAGTTATAGGTTGAAGATCAACTGGTGGAATATCTAAATCTTCAGCTAGTTGTTTTGCCTTCATTTCGATTGTTTTCTTAAGTGTATTAGGGCTTAGAACATCTGGCAGATGTTCACTAAATGATGCTCTTGTAGAAGAACTAAAATATAATAATTTAAAAAGTGTCAGCACGTATTTTTTCAAAATGAAGGCATATGCATACCTTTTATTAACGCAAAAGCTGGCATCCATTAAAGTTGGTTGATTTGTAGTAAATGCAAGTGAATTAGGTTTCGCTGTATTCAACTTTGCTGTTTCCTGCAACTCCGCTGCATGCCCAATTTCAACGATACCTCCAGATTTCTTACGTTCACGACTTTTATGTTTTTTGCGCTCATTTCTACAATTTGTAGAAATACCACTGTGATGTAATATTGAACTGTCAAAATCCATCTCGGAAATTTGTTGAAATATTTCTAGACGCCGATTTTGTTCAGCAAGTGGTGATTCTACAGCTAATTCAATTGTTATATTTGAATTGATCTCCTCAATCGGTGGCAGTTCAAAACATTCTTCGGCATTTATTACTGCTTCTTCTTCTGGTTCGTATTCCACTGGTGATTCAAATGCACCTACCATACTTGCACCAAGTAAGGGCAGTGGTGGCGGCATTAAGGGATTAAAAATTATTTTTGCTATAGCAATTGAAAGGTTTTTATTAGGAATCAAATATATAGTACAGATTTAATTGTCTAACCTATTTTATTTGGTTTTTCCGGCATTGGTGCTAAGCGTAGCAATGAACGTTCACCCTCCAGTACGAAAATCTCTTTTTGACACACACAGATATCAATTATTTTACGAAAACCTTTAGCTACTGCCTCAACGCGCAAAGTGTCCATATTTAAGACATACAAATTTGCATTGTCATCATGTGTTACCAGCAGTGAATCAGAATCAGCATATAAATGTAAAGTACAAAAATTTGTTGGTTCTACTGCATCTGCTGCTGCTGTAGCGTCTTGCGTAGCAGCTCTGGTGTTAATTTTTGGATTTAAAATTGGTATTTCCCAAGTAGGATTACGCACCACGGCCTCTTTAAACAGTAATGTTTTTTCAACATTACCCTCAATGTCAGCAATCCAAAATCTCAAGCCAGGACGTCCACAGATCATTAACGGAAGTTTGCTAGTGTTGCCTTTTATAAATGTACCACCACAATCAACAAGTTGTTTGCGATCTTTTTTACCAACTTGCGTGATTTGCCAATCGTTAGATGCTTGCTTCTGGTAACAAACGATTGAACGGTAAAGCGTGGATACTAGCAAGAAGCTTTTATGTACACTTAATTGTATGATTTCGTAAGCTTCACTTAGAATTTCTGCAGATTTTGTAAGATGCTTTAAAGGAAAAGAAGAAATCGTTGAAGGAATTTTTACATTAAATATTTGTAGTTTTAATTTGTAATGGCTTTCTAATTGATTTTGGGAAAATTTATTTGACTTTAGTCGAGCGTTAGTTTCATTTTTTTCCAGACCCATAATTAAAAACTTTACAAAACATATAGGCGAGGAGCCGGCAATACTAAAAGTGCCGTCATCGCGGATTCTGAAATTTTTAATGCAGAATGGTAGTTTACACTAAGACGAATAAGAAAAGCTTGGTCAGCATGGTTGTAGCCTGGCAGAAATATTTTTAAATGATTTTTGAGTTATTAAATTTTCAGAATGTTTTGCCGTCATTGCGGATTTTGATCAATCTTAATATTAATCGATGGTAAATTTCATAACCATTCAGAAAAAATCCGGCCGACCAAATTTTTTTGCCGAAAATGACCGGCAGACCTATTTTAATTGTGAGACAGTGGGTACTTCCGGCAGTTTCTAAGCTCGCATACCAAGATATTTTTAAATTTGACATTAAAACACGTAAATTAAAAAAAAAAAAAAAAATAAATTTCGGTGATAACAGAGAAATTGTACCCACCATTAAAATAGGTCTGCCGGCCATTTTCGGCAAAAAAAAAATGGTCGGCCGGATTTTTTCTGAATGGTTAAGAAATTTACCATCGATTAATATTAAGATTGATCAAAATCCGCGATGACGGCAAAACATTCTGAAAATTTAATAATTCAAAAACCATTTAAAAATATTTCTGCCAGGCTACAGCCATGCTGACCAAGCTTTTCTTATTCGTCTTAGTGTAAACTACCATTCTGCATTAAAAATTTCAGAATCCGCGATGACGGCACTTTTAGTATTGCCGGCTCCCGGACTAATACGAATCCATTTTTTAATGAAAATTTGTCCGAAAATAAGTCGTTTTCATCACATTTCTTTTCGTTTGTACCCATATTTTAAATAAAAAGATTATATGTTCATATAGCATAAGACTTTAACACTCTTCCATCATCCATGGTGGTTACTCTCCAAATCTCATTTGATTAATTTAAAACTAGAGAAATAAAAAGGAGGCATAATTTAGAATTCTAAATTCTCTTTGAATCGAGTTTTGTTTTTGAAATCTTCGCTTTCAAAACGATTACCATAGATGAATGTGTTTTTTGCGTGTATCATCCGTTAACCTAAGATTTTTTAGCCAAACGGTTCTTCTAGGTTCCGGTGGTACCCTAAATAATCTTAACTACAACTTGGTTTTCTGCAAATTCAACACTTATAAATTCTACTTGAGTAGAAAAAATGCTTAGATTACCCGCCAACACACAATTAAAACTATAAAAATAAAGGTATTTATGAAATGATATACTTACCACTTGATAATCAACCTCGGTTAAGACAACGACTCCTTGTCTGTCACCAGAATAGAGTTTCATTCCATTTTTTGACCATTCGCAGCACGTGATGGCACTATGATGCAAATCACGAATTGTATAACGTTCAATGGGTTTGGCACGCGTACAAGGTGCAACCAAATTCAAATCAGATGGTACTTCTTTTTGTATTTGAAAAACACTAACTTGACCATTTGAATGACCGGCTGCAACCATAAATTCAACGGAATTGACAATTTGCACGCATGTTATGCGTGTTGTGGTCTATGGGAAGTCAAAAAAACTTCTGAATTAATACGCATTTTCTTAATAATGTGTCATAAAAGCATAGTGTGAGGAAAATTTTGTAGCCACTCCTTTTTAAAGGGGTGTCTTATCAATTTCCACGATAGATCAAATTTAACTTACTTCTGCTCGCAATTTTTGAACTTCGCCACTAAAACGATTGTACCAAAACACAATACCAGCATCGCTGCCTATTGCTAAAAACCCTGGAACTGCATCAATGCATGTTATGTTCAGATCCATTGGAAATAAGCCTTTTTGTACTCGTGAGGGAATCCGTTCAACAATATCCGTCATCGGTGCCCACTCACGTATGGAATATAATTCTTTAGCATTCATTTTAAAATGAAAATTGATTAACTTTCAAATGCTTATTTTTTGGGGCTTACGATTTAGTCACTTAAATTAACTTTATTTTTTAAAATACAATTTTCGGCAAAGGAAAGGAGCGATTTAAGAATGTCAAAATATTAGCTGTCAAAATGTTTGCTGTCAAAATGTATGCTGTCAAAATTACTCGTTGCGAGCGTGTGAATGAAAATCAGCTGTTACAGCGTGTGGCCACACTTAAAGTTTTTTCGACTTAAGCATGGTGGACACTAGCGATCATGGCCATTTCGTTATCGCGATGCGACTAGAATCGTTCTATCGCAAGTAGCGATTACGCTAGCAACAGAGTGCTTATGATCTACCAGAATTGCAAGCGATTGAAGTCTTATCATACTCATGCCTAATTGGAAATTCCACGATTATATGAAAGGAGACGTCAAAAAAGTGAGAAGATTTTTTTTAAATTTTTTCAAGGTCATTTAGGGGTTGCTCATCGCCATTTTACGCAAAATCTCGACTTGATGCGGTTTTTATTTTCATACGACCTCGAAAATGCTCAGAATGAGTCGTGCGATGTATAAAATATTTCATCTTGAATGAAGGTATATAAAAAAATAGCACATTTAACATTAAATCAATGTTATATTGTTTTTTTATATAAAATACCCTCAAGAAACATATATTCGAAATTCCATCCTTCTGTAAAACTCTAAAACTTAATTTTGCATAAAACTTTTTATTGCAAATGCCTAAAACATGTAATAAAAAAGTTATGGCAAATAAAAGCTGAGCGATTCCCTACTCTGTTTCAAACATTTTTGATTGTGAATTGTCGTCGCTATAAATGTTGTCAACAAATGCTTAATACTATGTTTACACCAAAGATTTAGCTGTGAAGATATAAATAAATCTCGCTGCTAAATCCTACCCGTTCACACCGGCCGAAAGGGATTTATTTTTGACAGTAAATGCCAATTGGTGAATGACATTTATTTTTATTTACATTGAACATTGTATTTGCTCGTAAAAAAATAAACAAATTTCAATTTTATTAAAAACCGTCTGACTGCCATACCTAAATTGGAGCGTCAGGCGTTGCGTTATTTAACGTTACACAAAAGCGTCAAGCGCCATACCGAAATAAATAGCGTTGCATTGAAGTCATTCGTTTGTCAAAATCATATTGTTGTTTCTTTTTTTACTTTTCTGCAGCTAACTTCACTCCATAACGCTTTGTCAAAATTGGAAATTCGAATAGCTCAGCGTTGAGCGTTGGCAATTTCGGTATGCGCCATACAAATTGTATGTACATGAGAAATTTTTGACAGTAAAATAACGCTGACGCTCCAATTTAGGTATGGCAGTGAGAGTTTGAAACTTCGTGGAGTCCTGATGAATTGCAATCGTTGGGTTACCCAAATTGCTACCAATTAACATTAAGAATAGGCACAAGAACTAATAAATAGGATGTAAATGGTATTAATATCGAAAATCCTAGTATTTAATATAAAATTTGTTCAAATTCATGGTTTATTACATGATAAAAAATTCATAAATAAACGCTGAAAACAAAGGACAGCTATTTTTATTTCAAAACGATGAAGAACTGACGAAGAGCACCATTATCATCTGGATTGTCATATACTTGAAATTGTTAATACAAAGAAATTTGCTTGGGTATACGAATCATTTTCCGGCTGTTTTGCGTTGGATCTCTCTGAACCCAAATAATTTGTTCCTGTTGTTATTCCATATGAAGACGGTCATATGATATTAGCCACGGTACAAAAGAAGTTTTCGCTGTCTGGCTAATTCAGGTAAATTTTGCCACTGCCACTGCCTGTGGAGCTTGGCGACGAACTTCGCTGAATGGTTTCTTGAGGAGCGTGTCCATTTCCATTTGTGTAGCTAAACAGAAAGCAATAATAAATGAGTTATATATGATTATTAATACAAAACTTACGTTTTATTTGCTTTTCTGACGAAAGCAAACAATTAAATGACATAGTAAATGTCAACAAAACTTCAAAATACCAAAGTTTGGAGGTGCCAGATGCTTGAAAATAGCTAAAATCGGTAGCCCTGCTCAGATTTATTCGAAGATATAAATTAAATCACGTTGGAAGTAGATATATTTTTGTATGGTAAATCACGCGATATATGGCAAGATATAGAGCTAAACCTCAAAAAAGCCGTATATCGCGTCATAAATCTTTGGTGTAAACATAGTATAAGGCGTATACTAAAGATTTGGTGGCCTCGCACTATGTCAAATGCCGAGCTGTATCAAAAATGCAATCAGAGGGCTATAGTAAACGATGTCAAGCTGCCTAAATGGGGATGGATTGGTCAGACTCTCCGCCAGGCTCTTGAGTGGAATCCACAAGGCAGTATAGGACGTGATAGAACCAAAACTAACTGGAAAAGGTCGCTGGAAAAGGAAATCCAAGAATCGGAAAAGTCGTGGCAAGAGATCAAAGTCATCGCAAGGGAACGCGACTTAGACATATTCAGAACATTTTACAATTGATGTTAGGTCGATTATCTAATTACAAATATCAATAAAAGCGTTCGTACCTAGTCCCTACTGATTTGGAGAAAAAATTGGCGATATTAAAGTTAAAAGTTCCGTAACTTTTACTTTGCGCTTTTTTTACAAATAGGAAAAAAATAGAATGGGCTTGCGCTTTATGGACCACTTATATTGCGTTTCCACAATTTCCCTGTTAGTTGCGGGACATTTCATAATAAAGTAACTCTTTTAAACAAAATCACCAGCGGAATAGAAACTTAACTATTTTTTCAGTGTATACATTTTGAAGTAATATAAATTATTTCAATGTGGCAACGATCTTAGCTGTCAAACTGTCAACTCAACTGCGAAGAAAAAAGTGGTGTGAATTTTTAAGGAAAATTTGATTAAAAAATTACAACTTAGATTAATAGAATAATTAATACATTACAAATGTATATTACAATTTTCTGCTAAATCGTTTTAATAGCATTATTAAATGTAAACTAATTAAAAAAATACTTGGTTACTTTATCATTCTTCCTGCTTCAGATAAAAACTTATTTTTAATTGGAACAAAGTTCAAGTTATTTTCTGTTTGGCAAGTCAGCCTTTAATTAATCAATACAATTTCACTTTTAGTCGACATTTACACCGAGTAGCATTCGAAATGGTTGACAGTGGATTTACTAATAACTATCGAAGTGCCATCCTATCTGAGCCAAATTTAATGCCACCCTCGGGCTTTGGAGGAGCAATGAGTGATGAATCAGCGTTGCGAACTCCGTTTGCCGGAAATGTACGCGCGCTGCCCCCACCAGTGCCACAAGCACCAATGCAAAATCAATACGGTGGTGGAATGTACAATAGCGGAGGAGCATACGGCAGTGGATATGGTGGTTTTGGTAACACTTTTGGTAGTGGTTTTGGTTCAACCTTCGGTGGTGGATATGGTGGAGGTTATGGTGGACTAGGAACTGGTGGCTATGGTGGATTTGGATCTAGCTATGGTGGTGGTTATGGTGGCGGCTATGGTGCAGGTTATGGTTCATACGGTTCTGGATATAATCGTTTTGGCGGTGGTGGAATGAATGGTATGGACCCTGAGACACGATTCATACAGCTCGCGGAAGCAAGCTCGCGCCCAGCCTTTCAAAGTATTGAGTCATTAGTTTCTGCAATTGGAAATATCGCATCAATGCTGGACTCAACGTTTTTCGCCTTGACCAGTTCGTTTCGTGCAATATTAGGTGTAGCCGCTAACTTTGGACGTTTACGTGGTGTATTTAGTCAATTTTGGCAAACATTTGCAATCTTTAGGGGTCTCACATGGATTTATAGAAAGTAAGTAGAAAAAAGTAAATCTATATGAATTCCTGGGTATCTAAAAAGTTTAATTTTAATTTTCTCCCAAAGAATTCTCTATTGGCTGCGTATATCTAATTTAGATCCATCTTCAGAAGCTTTTAAAAAAGCTTTTGCGCAGGCTGTTAATGAAACTACATCAAATGGTGCTGCACTAGGACCAAAACTACCACAGAAAGGTCAATCACCATGGCCAGTATTAGCATTCCTTAGCTTCATCTTTACAGCACCTTACTTAATAATGAAGCTTCTCGGCACGGTTAAAAATACAGCGCAAGAAGAGTGTAAGTAAATTAAGCAACGCGTAGATTTTAAGAAAATCATAATCTTAAATGATATCTGCTGTTTATGTAGTGGCTAATTTTTAGCTTATCATGTATGAGATTAAAAAAATCTAGCTGTTCACACTGTTTGCTGATAAGATAGTCCGCGTAAAGTGCAACATTTAAGATAAAACAAACATTAATGATTAGCAAATAAAAACAATTTATAGGTTATTGACGGAGATATTAATATCTAAAAAAACTAAATAATAGGGGTCTGCACAAGACATCTTGAAATAAAGTGTGATTTATTTTACTCGCAAATTTTCCACCGAACTGATTTATTTTATTGAAAAAATTAAAGATTGAAATGGTCATGTAGGCTGGTACGCTACTTATACAGTATATACACAAAACAAGACGAAGGTCCAATTCGGTTGCAGAGTATTTATTTTGAAATTATTCACTAAGTTTTCTTTACTAAAAATAAAAAACTTTTTATATGTTACTAACCTACTCACTTTTGATATATTTTATACTTAGCACGCATTCCAACACATTGGGTCAATCCAATTGAAACTGTTGCACTCTATGATTTCCAAGCAAGAAATCCAACTGAACTAACAATACGTGCTGGTGAACGCATTATTATTGCGCCCAAAGAAATTCAAAATACACAAGGCCTTTTGAATACCGGCTGGGGTCTTGCAACAATTGATGGACAACTTTCGGGTATTGTGCCAATCAATTATGTTAAAAGTCCTCAACAATTAAGACAAGAACGACAACCCATCAGCGAAGATGTACAAATTAAGCAACAAATACCTATATCAATACAGCAAAATAATCAAAATATACTGCAACAACAACCAGAATTAATGAATTTATCTGCATCAGCATTTCCAGCGCCACCAGTACACTCCAAATCAATAGGTGATGATGTGCTTGATTTTGATATAGCACCGCAACCGCTAGGACCACCTAGTACTGCTGAAATTGCAATCAATGATGAGTTAGTTTAAAAAATATTGTATGTGTAGAGAGGGTTTTTTTTAAAAAGTGTATGTTTGATATTTTGGGATAAAGTTTAAGATATACGACTGTAAACAATGTTGTTTAAATTAGAATAACAATTTAATTCTACACATTTTCAATATTTAAATTAATGTGCAATGCGCCAAAATTTGTAAAGCCGCTTAAAGTTTTAAAATAATAATAAAAATAAATGTATTTCTAAGTTTTACTTACGATTTGAAATTAAATTTGTTTAATAATGACTTTTTAATATTTTTCGCTGATTTGTATTATGTATAATTATTTCCACTTTTGATATTTTTATCAAAATAATCAAATATTAAATAAATATATTTTATAGCAAAAAAATATTGGTAGATTCATGTGTTGCCAGGTCTTAGCTCTTGGTTACACTAGATATTTTAAATACTTTTTTAGAGATCGCCAACAGATATCATTCATTTTCATTATTTGCCACCAACAAGCATGGATCAGATGACATTGTTGCCTTACTGCTGTAACTCGTTGATATTATGCTTTTAGCGCCTTCCTTTGCAAGCTTATTTGGAGAGATGAAACGAAGCAGCAAGCGCGATTCGTATGTTTTTGAGCGTGTTGCTCTCTGAGATTTTGTAATTTTTATGTTTCTTTCTTGGAACAAATAATAATTTACATTATTTGCTACCAACAAGCATGGATCAGATGACATTGTTGACTTGAGCTAACTGTTCAGTGTGTTTTAGTAAAAACACTTACATAACAAGGTAAAATGCATAAAGAAAAACAAATCAAAGTCTGTGAAATTCTCACTCAAATCGAAGCAGCTTTATCGCCGTGATAGTTAACGGGATCCCTTCTAAATCTTGAAACTCAAAATCTTGAAAAAGCAAAATCTTGAAAAAAGCTAAATCTTGAATATCAAAATCTAGAAAAAAAAAATCTTGAAACAGAAAATCTTGAAAAAAATAATCTTGAAAAACAAAATCTTGAAAAAAATATATTGGATATATTTTATACTGATCCGCGGCCGAAGGCCGCCGCGAAGCCGGTGTCGGATGTCTGACGGGTTCAAATCCTGAGCAGCGGCCGTAGGCCGCCCACTTACCCCTACTATTATGTTAAATTACTGCGGCAATTTTGATGTATTTTTCAAGATTTTGATTTTCAAGATTTTGACTTCAAGATTTTGGTTTTCTAGATTTTAAAATTCTGTCAAAAGACCCCAACCCATAGTTAACACTGACACTAGATGGCGATCTAAGCAATTTAAGTAGTTTTCAGCAATATTTTGGAATTTTATTGCAAATTACTAAAGAATGGATTAACCTTCAGCTGCCGGAAAATATCGCTATCGGAAATTAAACTAAATTTAGTTGCGCTGCGCAGTATAGAGTTTGGAGCGGAACACAAAACTAATAACAGAGATTTTTGCTTAAATACTGCGGCAGTACTAACGCAGTATTGCATTTCCGAAAACACCATTTCATGCAAAAATGCATCTAAATAGCATCAAAACATTCGCTCCACTCAAAGGAACTGTCTGTCAGCCTTAGCTTACCAAAATAACTGCTCCAGACTTTATGATAGAATCGATGAATCTTTAACATTGGAAAACATTTTTATCTTAATCAATGAGGAAGTTCAGGAGTTTTTAGCTGTCTAGACTCAGACACCATTGTCATCAAAAAGCCTTCTAAATGAAAAGTAATTGAAACCATACGGATTACGGAACAGGGCTGTATAAGTCTCCACAAAAGAGATTCTAATACATTTTATCGTGTCACAATTTTCATCAAAAAGCTTCCGAAATAAAAAGTGATTGAAACCAAACGGATTCCGAAAAAGGTCTGATTGCATTGTTACGCTCCTAGAATTTTTTATAAGCATGTTCCGATATCTGACTTTCGCAAATGCATATCAAAATTATTTGTGGAACCTGTTATTCTCCACAAAGAGATTTTCAGGCCTGTTCCGAAATCCGTGTGGTTTCAATTACTTTTCATTTAAGAGGGTTTTTGATGAAAATGGTGAGTCACTCGATCAAAAGTATTAGAATCTTTTTCGTGGAGATTTGTATTTTCGAAAAAGCCGTTTAAGAAAAATTTTTTCGTATTTTTCGACTTTTTGCGGTATTTTAAGAATTTTTCCTAAAGGATTACTTTTTCTGTAATGAAAATTAATATTTGTTGTAGATCCTGTAATTCTACACAAAAGAGATTGTAATACTTTTTGAAATCACACGGATTTCGGAACAGGCATGTTTAATACTTTTTTATCGTTGGGCTCATCGTTTTCATCAAAAAGCCTCCTAAATGGTAACATCTGCGTACTTTGTTTTTTGAAAAATGTTTTATAATTAATGCTTCCTAATTTTGCTGATCACAAAATAACGTGTAATTTATAGAATTTATTGTGATTTTGTCTTTTTAAATTATTCTAATATTGAAGTTGCTTATAAGGAACTCTGGAAGCGAAAGGGTTAAAAGCTGCAAAATAACCATTTCTAGCGCATTTTGTTTTTGAGTAATTTTCCTCCTGTACTACTTAATTTTTCCCAACATTTAGGCTGATTAGCCAGTGCCTTTAATTGTATCCAACATTTCCGCCGTTTCGCGTATTTTCTGACAATGAAGATTATACTGGGTCATCAAATTTTCTAAAATCAAAATTAACACTTGTAAATTGTGTAGCACTCAATATCCTCCGCAAAATGTCCGCAAAGTTGTTTAGAAAAATGAACGCACACCAAATATTTTCTAGAAATGTTTTTTAATATATTTCCTCTTTATTACCTTGATAATATTTTCTTTACATTAATATTTGCTTCGTTATTTTTTTTTTTTTTTTTTTTGTTTCTCAAATTGCATAAATGTATTTGATTAGTTTCTTAAAAAATAACATTTTAACTTTCTTTTTTCTTTGAATATTTATTTGAAAATTACTTATTAAGTGAATTTGTGGGATTAATTTAATTGTTTATGTTAAACTCTACTTTATGACCGCTAACAATAAGACTTTTGTTTTTATTGAATTTCTATAAATGTAAGTTTAAATTTATATTTAAATTTATAAGTTTTTTTTTTCTTTTTCTGCGCATATTCCACATATGATTTCAGTTTATTAATAAAACATAAAAAATTAAAGTTTCAGAAAAATATGCATGTATGAAACATATTTAATATGTATCAATAAAAACTGTTAAAATTTTTTTTTAGTATGTATTTCATTTCATTTAATTGGTACGATATTAATTGTTTAAAACAAATATGAGACGGGAATATAACTGAAAAAAATAAGTCTTTTTTTATATAATGGGGGTTATCGTGAATCAAGATTCCCGGGGAATTTATGCAGGCTGCCGTGCATTCTCTATTGCAATTTGAGGAAATTCCCCGGGAATCTTGATTCACGATAACCCCCAATATATATAAGTAAATATATAATTTTTAAAAGAAAAAAAAATTTTTTTAACATTATGAAATGTTTTTTCATCAATTAAAAGCAATAGAGTAGATAATTAAATAATCTAATATAAAAATAGTTTATTAAAATGAGTGATCAACACAATTGTAGATTTATATTTTTAAATGATATTCAAAATAATATATATTTTTTTTTGAACAGTTTTTATTTCAATGCTCAAACTGCTTGTTAGTAAAAGCCAACGTGGAAACAAGTGAAAATGAAAAAGGCAAAGAATTGTAGAAAATAAATTTACAATAACATAGCATAGCGAAAATGAAAATGTCACTTTCATACTTACATACAAAAATGTAAGTTTATCAAAGTTCTTTATCATCATTTGATAAAAATTTTAACTCATAAATAAGTGTTATTTAATTTTAAAACATTGCTTGCTAAATCAAATCTTACTTTCAACTTAAGAGCTAATTAAACAATTTGCATTTTAAATTTTTATTCAATGCAAACCTAATAAGGCCGAAATAAAACTGAAGCTAAATGAATCTTCAACCATGTTGGTATCGACAAAGCGTTGCTGTTGTTGTTGTGGCTGATATTGATGCTGTTGTGTTTCATGTAATAATTGTGATTGAAGTTGCTGTTGTGTCGACGATAGTTCTTGCTTTACTTCACAATCTTTAGCATTATATTCCTCATGTTTTATCTCGTTATCTATATTTAGTGATTTATCATAATCATAATAATCTGCAACATTTTTATGGCGTACGTGTCTAAACGTAGCTATTTCTCCTCAATCGATGTCACTGTTTTCCAGAAAATCCTCATCTTCGAGATCTGGTGAATTTCCGCCATCAGTCCTTGAAAAACCTTGAGAGTCATTAGTGAAATCTGCATATGGTGGCATTTCGTTGTCATCATCAGATTCACATTTGACACCTTCACCACTGCCGTATGCTGTAAGAGTAATTTAAATCCAAATAAAAACAAATTTATTTTATTATTTTCGTCCGACATTTGGGTGACAATATTAAATGCCTTGTGGCCGAAATTCGACCATTTCGATTTGACCTTCAAAAGGCCATGCAACTGTAAAGATACCCAAGCAAACTTTCCTTAGTAACCATTTTTTCTATATACTGCTAACTTTAAAACCAAAAATTGCGATGAAACAGTTTTATAATTTCTCCTTAAGGTTTAACTTATCACCATTTACCATTTAGAGGCGTGGCCCCGCCAACTTAAAAACAAACAGTTCCTTTCTTGAATGCATTCTATCTCAATATCGGATTTTATAAAAATCGATTCAGCGGCTTAGCCGTGAGAGCGCCCAATTGCAGCGGTTTAGCTTTGAGGACTTTTTTTCCATTTAGGGGCGTGGCACCGCCCACTTTTAACAAAAAGAAAATCTTGTACATTGCTCGTCCTCACAACCTTTCCATCAAGCGTATATGTTGAGATTAAGCCGTAGACACACGGACCAAACCGATTTCTATTAAATTTCATAAAAATCGATGCAGCGGTTTTGCTGTGAGAGCGTTTTTTCCATTTAGGGGCGTGCCACTTAAAAAAAAAAATTAAAATCTTGTACCTTGCTCCCCCTTACCTTTCTAAAAAAAAAAGTCAAGCGACTATGTTGAGATTAAAGCGTAAACCGATTTTATTTGCCTATTTATATAATGATGATGATTAACAGACAATTTTTTTTAACAATTGCCAACTCACAAAATTATTCTTCGTTTAAATTAATGAGACTCGTGTTTAAATGCTTTTACTTAGCTGGAAACTATCAGCGGCATTTAAAGTATTAAAATCTACCAGAGCAGGAATGAAAGGATGAGAATGTTATGCTGCTATATACGACGATATGTTTACCACTGTTAGGCCAGATAACTGTAGCGAAATACTACTTGTAAAACGCACAGAGTAATAAACAAAAGAACAAATGGCTTAAATACGAAGATATTTTCATTACATAAAGCCGTGTCAATAACCATCGAGAAAGTTCTAACTGCCGCACTGTGAAGATTTAGTGGTTTAAATATTCCCTAAAGTTATGTCTGATTTTTATGCTACAGAGTGGTTGAACTGCTTTAATTTATGGTGTTATAAAACTATAGACGACTTGTGAAAATTTAAAAAAAAAAAAATAGATCGGAATAGACATTTCATAGAAATTTCGATTGCATCACAATTTAGAGATCAAACTCTCTCAAAAAAGTGATAACCATAATTTAAAGACTAAATTTCGTAAGAATATTTATACACTTTTTGGTATTTACCTTCAATATATTTCTCAAAATTTGGCGGGACTAAAGTTTTAGCGCGTTCAATGTCATCAGTCGAACAGCTGCCTTTATCTAAACCTATATTTTAATTACATGTAGTAACTGCATTTGTTCCTATCACTGAATTTTTTTAAACATACCAAATAGCAAGCCCATGCGTTTGAGAACTTCCGCATCGTCATGCATTTCAAATTTATCATCAAATTTAAATATGTATTCAGATCTGTCATAGATACATTCAAAGTAATTAAAATATTGTACATCTCAACTAACTATAAAGCAACATACTTATCGTTAGTGACACTGCAATTGATTTTTGTTGATTTGTGCGTATTAACAATGATAAAGGGTAGCTGAATCGATGAGTTGGGTGTTGGTATAATGCCTTGTCTTTCTGCTTCTTTGTTGCGTTTAATCAAGCTCTTGAAGGAGACTTGTTGTAATAGAAGTTCACGCAATTGTTTATGCTTCTCTTCGATACGTTTACGTCGTATTTTGTTTTCATTTTCAAGTTCAGTACATTGCTATAAATAGATAAAGTAATTATTTAATTAAGAACATAATATTTTAGCAATATGTGTGTGATAATGGTGGCGATCAGAAGGTATGACGCTTAAGTAACAGTTTTGCCAGCCAAGTGAAAAGTGCCTATCCGATATCTATATTGCACATCTCTTTAAGCCTCTTGGTTGCCTGATTTAGTTGAATTCTTTTGTTCTTTTATTTTCTTTTGCTGTTTTCTTTTTGAAACTGTTGAGGTCTAGCCATTGGCAAAAACTTTGCGTAGTAATAAATATTATTAATGTGGTATTGAAACATAAATTTTTTGACTACAACTAACCCTTTGTTAAACATGTTCTCTTAACTTACCGCTGCAGAATTTGTTGGCAATCCAATCCAACGTATTTCCTTCTTATCTTTTGAAATAATTTGCATTGCCATCAAAACGTTGAGAGCATCGTAAACACGACGTCGTATATTCTTTTGATCACAATTTGCCGAATCAAATGAATTATTTTGTATTTCTTCACTGACCAGCTCATCTGCGACCTCATTGTATGTGGTTGTGCCTTTCTCTTTGACTTTTTCGCAAACCTTCATAGAGAAGTGCCGCAAGCCTTTTCCAGCCTTTTCTGGTTTACGTTTTCTTTGTACTGATGAATGTGAGGTGCTGCAAAGGAGTTTAACAAAAAAAAAACAATTTATTTTTTAACATATTTTAGTTACTCCAGAACATACGCTTTTGTTTTCAATTTTGAGCTGCTACTATGTGAATATTTTGGAAACGTTTCTTCTGTTTTGATGACAGTCTAAAGTAATAAAAAGAAAAATTAAGTTAGTTGCAATTAATACAAAACAAAAAAAAACAACAATCTATCTTATGCAACGAATTCATTTACAGAGGCGCAAAAAAAAAATGTATTTCTGTTGAAAAAAACTTCTCAAGATATTCAAATTACACGTAAGAGAATAAATGTGTATTCTGGTCTTCTAACTTTTTTTACTGCTTTATGGATTTAGCTCAAGGACTTGACAGCCAAACTTTGAAGATGATAATCTTAGCGAGTGCGTATCTGCATAGCTTTAACTCGTTTACTGTAGTATCTAAGTACTTGCATTTTTTGCTTGTTTTTTTTTTTGTGAATATATGCGAAGATCTACAGAATTTGTTCAGCAGAGCACACGTGCGTTTCGCTTCCGATATTTTTAATATAAGTCCTCTCGCGCTTTACCACCTCGTCATAATTTTAAAGCGACTTATTGGGGGTTATCGTGAATCAAGATTCCCGGGGAATTTTTTCGGACTGCCGTGCATTCTCTATTGCAGTCTTAGAAAATTCCCCGGGAATCTTGATTCACGATAACCCCCATTTTATTATGGGGGTTATCGTGAATCAAGATTCCCGGGGAATTTTTGCAGACTGCCGTGTATTCTCTATTGCAGTTTAAGAAAACCCCCTATATGTCACAGAGATATCGAAATTCTTAAAGTTAATAGAAATGTTAAATTTTTATCGATTTGCCTTAATTTTCTTAAAATTTCAACGTTTAATAGCAATTGTGCTTTAATTTGAAATTAAAACCTATGTCATAAAAGATACGTTTATTTTAAGATAAAAATATAACTTCAAGTTTGTTCATCTATGTAAAAGGTGTCCCATAATTCACACAAGATTTGAATTGAATATAAAAAACCTATTTCTTTTAATTGTATTCTTTTTCTTTATTGAAACATAAAGTAAGTACACAGGATAGCGTTATGTATGGCAGATGTGTTTTGTCGAAATTTTCCATGATCATTTTGCATTAATGTGACTGAATTTCATTAATACAGCGTTAAATCTCCTCCCAAAACCAACTGGAAAAGGTCGTTGGAAAAGGAAATCCAAGAATCGGGAAAATCGTGGCAAGAGATCAAAGTCATCGCAAGGGATCGTGACAAATGGAGAGATTTCATATTGGCCCTATGCTCCTCCTAGGAGTTAAAGGAGAATACATACATACATACAAATCTCCTCATAAGATGTACAGGTGGATGTGGGCTTATTGGCATAGGCTTTCCTTGACTTCAAATAACCCCATAGGAAGAAATCTAAGGTTGTTAGATCACATGGTATAGGGAGCCAATTCTGATCACCAAAACGTGAGAGCACACGGCCACGGAATATTTCTCGCTAGCAGCCAAACTTTCATTATTTCTTATTTATTCAACAATGAAATTGCATTGTTCTTTCCTGTAGTTCTCAATTCTTACCAACCCTAAACTGCCAGCTGTCAAACTCTTTTTTGTTGGCAACACTTTACCGCACAAAAGGCGGCAAATTCAAATCTTGCTTTATTTATGGGACACCATTTATTTCATTAATGATCTTTAAAAATTGTAGCCTACCTACGAATTAAATGGAATGCATTCTCAATAATATTTATGCGTAGATTATGTTACAACTCTGTTATCAGTGCTAATAATTTACATATGCACATGTTTAGTATATTAAATGAAAAGCGATAGTAATAAAACTAAAATTTACTAACCGAATGTGAGGCCGAGTTACTATACTTCATTGGAGTTTCATATTTTATTGCGGTTAAACTTTGTTGTTGTTGTTGTTGCTGCTGCTGAACCCCATTGTTACTGTTTTGTGGTGTGATAATTGTATACGAGGCATCTGAAAAACAAGTATAAAATTATATATATTAAAAAATTGTTTATTAGTTACAACTCAATTGCTTATTATTACTTTCAGTTTGTGGTATATTGTAGCTATTCTGTATCCTCACAAATGTTTGATTTCCTGTATTCTGTTCAAAGTGAAAATTGAAAAGCAAAACGCATTTATGTAGTTATTGAGCTATATATTTGTGAATGCATCTCATCACCATGATTGCATTCCACTTACCATCTGATTGTAGGCGCCCATTGCAGAGTTGTTCACGGAGGTTGTGTACACGGCAGAAGAACAATCGGGCTCCTGTTTTATATCTGTTTGGTTTATTACCTTTAATATTTTTCCTGTAAAAGAAATTAAAGAATCAACAATTTTTAATAAGAGTTAAATATTCACTTCTTATTGTACGATGTGATTACTTTTTTACTTAAATAATTTACAAAAAAACCCAATGGGTTTGGTGCATTTTTAGGTTCGTTTTCCTTTTGAATATTTATGTTTTAGATAAACAACAATTAATATTTTCAACAGCAGTATAAAACTAATAAAGTCAAATTCCCACACTTATTAATAAGGTTAATGTTATAGAAATATTAGGCAAACAAGAGTGCTATTTGTGTAACACAGTAGCTCGAAAAGCGAGTTTTTTGCATTCGATGATCTCGTCTATATCATCTAAACGAATACAAAGTTTGTAATGGAGTTTTTTGCAACTAAAAGAGAATACATGGAACTTTAATATGAGCCACCGTTATATCGCCGACTGAATGCTCTTTTGTTCCAAACGTCATTTTTTGACATTTTGACAAGAGGAATAATGGTGTGGGTATGTATGACCACTAGAGGTGTTAGTAGAGTTACCAAAATCGAAGGTCGATTGACAGCAGAGTCTAACAGTGAAATTCTACGAAGTCATTTGCTTGGTACTTAAAAAGATTTAAAGTAAATGCAACGATTATTGTCTTTTAGCAGAACAATAATCCAAAACACACCGCAAAGAGGACACGAAAATGGCTTTCAGATAATGGAATAACAACAATAAAATGGCCACCGTAATCTCCAGACCTCAATCCTATTGAGCACCTATGGGACATATTGAAAAACTCGATTTCAGGTGAAGCTGGTACTCTGAATGAATTGTGGCCTGAGGCTTAAAATGCTTAGGATGCTATTGCTCCAAAAATTTGTGAAACTCTTCTAGATATTATGCCCAGAAGAACAAAAACAGTTATTGATGCACTAGGAGGCTATACAAAATATTAATGTAAGTTTCCATGGTTCATAATTGTAAAGTCACAAAATTGATCACATTGAATATTTTTGATTTTGTTTTATTTTTTATTTAAGAAAGAGTTTTCATGGAATTTGTCCCTCGTTTAATTTCCTTTACTTAATACACTTTTATCAAAATAGATAACTTCAAATTGGGTCAAATAGTTTAAAAAATATGAGGTTTTTTTTTTAATTGAAGTATGACATACCCCTCAGAGATACAAACACAATGTAAAAATTTCATTAAAATCAACTGATGATCCGAGTCCATAAACACGGGAAAATATACGAAGGTGTGAAATTTAATTCTTTTACATGTTTTTATAGTTAAGTCCCCTAAAAGTAAACTATCAAATAAATTTGCTTGATATTTTCTGTAATCAACGCTTTAAATACGCAAGCAATGGCGGCACAACTGCTTCTCTTTCTTACTTCTTTGCTACGCGGGCTGTTTTGACACAGTGCAAAATGTCACGCAGTCTTTTCCTTGTATTTTATTTTTTATTTTTTTTTTCGTTTGCTTTGCTGCTTACTCTTACGTTTTCCTTTTTCATTAATGATTTATGAGGCATTTATCTGAATGCACTACGTGAAGAGGCATAGCTTAGAAAGTGAGTCCTTTATAAAACAAGTAGGCATTTGAAAATGTAAACTATAGTATCTTAACAAATACAAGAGCATTGGGAATGACTTAAAAGCGAACCAAGCTTTTAGCATGAATGATGCAAAAATCATAGTTTTAATCATATCATGCTTTTTATTTATTAATAAAAACATTACATTCATAAACTTTGGTTAATTATGTTTAATTTTTAAAAATTTTTTTTTTTTTTCAAATATTTTTTTTTTCCGAAGTAAGTAATTTTTTTTTTACTATTAAAAATAATCTTTAGTATTCCACTACCCCATGTAACATAAAAATATTTAGTTTAACCCCGGGATCAATTTCAGAGTATTTCATCAAATAAGCCATGAACGAGCAGTCGCACGAAAAAAGTAAAATACCTACTTATATAGGGGGAATTGCATACACTACAAACCGTATAACACTTATGTACTGTCCAAAAATTTACTACTTACTTGGAATAAATTTGACCAAAAGAATGGCAGTAAATTTGAGAATCTTATGAAGGTGAAAAATAGACCCGATTGACGTGAAAATCCTCTAAGTTTTTAAGACTTTCCAGCTGATATTTAATTCCGTGAGGAAATGCGAGAATATATGTTTCTCCACTATACATATCATATGGAGCAAGAATACGCTACGAATAGATTTCTCTAAGGGAGGTGCTATATTTTGCGAGTTCATCAAACTTTTCTTTACTCTCAATTTTCATACAATGATTTACATACAAACATGGATGAAGCTAATTTAATTATGGTTTAAAATACCTATTTTTCTTACTTTACTTGTGCCTCAAAAACGATAAAACTTCCCATCTTTAAAGATTAAGGCGGCTAACCGTCCCGGATTTTGGGGTACAGTTCCGCATTTGCTGCTTTTGTCCCGCAGGATTTTTTCATGCCCCGCATTTGAGGTGAAGAGCGATACAGAACAACGATGGATGGAACCAACAACGGACAACGGAGTCCCAAATATTGCCTATCCTCTCGTCTAGTACCTTCTTTGTATTCCAAGAACAAGTGCACCAACAGAAAAAGTATTCTCTGAATGGATTTTGAACATCGGAAAAAACGTCACTGGAAGTTGATACATTTCGTGCAATGCTTATTGTAAAATTTGACATCTGCAGTTGCGAAAACTTTTATAACATCCTTCACGAAAACCGAGATTTGGAAAAAAATTTTTCACTCTTGTGAAAAATATGATTTCAAAAATATATTGTCATCAGTACGTTACGTTTGTTTTTCCTAATTTTAGTTCACCACCTTCCATCTGTCCTTCACCCCCCCCCCCCCCCTCAACACCACAATAATGTCCCGCATTGACTTTTTTGAAAGATGGTCGCATTATTAAAGATCTTTAGATAAGTCCAATATACCAAAAAAGAATTTAATTGAAAAATCAAAGATAAATGTGATGCTCCGCAGGAAAAGGAACCTCATCTTCAAAAATACTACAACGATGCAACTCAAATTTTCTGGTTTTAAGAAAAGATTTTTGGAAATTTAAATTTACACTGATTTTAAGCTTATCTAGTTTTGTTTTTTTTTTTTTTTTCTTATAAAATCGCAACGGTGTCACTGTAGCAGATTGTGCACCAAACCAAGATAGATATCATAGGCCACTTATCGCAATAAATGATAATTAAGGAGTTACGTAGTCGAATCATTGAGGTGACGATGTTAGTTTGAGTAAAAGTTTATCAATTTTTATAGAATTTTGGTGAAATACGAGAAACGACTTAAGAAACAAAAAGTTTATTTTCTAATAGGATTTCTTGTATAGATTCCAAATCTATAACGAAATTTTATTCACACCATCGTTCAGGCCGTCAAAAGATAAAGCGTTACTTAGATTACTGGGTTGATTTTTCGACTATGTAGTGTATAGTATTGATATTCGGCACATACAGTATCGGCCAAAACTAAAGCATCCCCTTGGTAAATTTTTTTTTTATCAACATTTTTTTAAAAAGCGACTTTATTGAATTATTTTGTGTGTTTATTTTATTTATTTATACGTTTATTATGGACAAACAGAAACATTAAAAATTTAGAGTTTTATAAATAAAAAGTTAACACTAAATAAACATTTTATTTCAGAAGATTTTGCGGACAAAACTTAAGAACCTACTCCCCCCGTTCTTTACTTTAAAAAAAGTTTTAAAATTAATATTTAGTCCCTTTTTTCTGAATGGCACTAGCACGCACATCTCTTAGGCATAGAGGATGTTAAATTATTAATGATATCTTGCGACATCTCTTCCCAGGCTACTTTTAAAGCTTGAAAGCTAATTTTCCTGTAAACAATCGCCCACAGGTTCTAAATGGGATTCGAATCTAGGGATTAGACAGGCCAACCAAGAATGTCTATCCCATTGTTCTGAAACCAGGCTTGACAAACATTAAAGATATGTTTTGGATCGTTATCCTATCTGGAACTTCCAGTTAAGTGGCATCGCTTCATCGGCATTAGGCAGCATCACTTCTTTCAGTATGTCAAAGTATATGAAGCGATCCATGATTTCTTCAGTTATGAATAGGCCCAATCCCTTGCCCAGAAAACCAACTCCCTAAATTTTGGCCAATACTGTACATACCAAATTTCATCAAAATATCTAGCTTATAAATCTTACCAAAATTTCATCATAAATGGTAAATGACTTTTCCTATGGAGCATCACAATTATTGACTTAAAAAAGTTAATTGACTAAATTGCAATAACTTGAAATTTAAAGATCACTCCGTAGTGTAAAAAAACAGGGATCAAAAATTTAAGTTTTTGGTGTGGTTTTTTTTTCATATTAATTTTGGGATATCAAACCTTTTACTCAAGTTTTCGCTTTATTTCATTATTTCACTTTCTGCTTCACTTCTGACTACTTCCACGTCTTGTTTTACACCCTCTTTTTCATTCATCTATGCCTTGTACTCGCAGTTAACAATGCAAACGAAAATTAGAAAAGAAAAAAGTAAAACCGCACCATTTTGAGCCACCAATCTGTACTTTAATATTCGCCCAAAATTTCCTAACTCTCTAAGGCTTTTCTCAGCATAACTGACTTACCATTTTCATCTTGGAAGAAAACGTTGAGTTCACCTGCCACAACCGCTGTGGAATGTGCCATCTTTGCTTGCAACAGGGATTTTGAATAATTTTCGTAATATCAATACGCCTACGCAGCTCTAGTTTCTACTCCACAAGGAAACTGCTATGCCGGAAAATTCCCGAAATTGCGTTTCTCGCCCTCTTTTTTAACGCAGTTGTGGGTCGCGCGCCCGAATATTATTTCACACCAACAACAAAGTTAATGCGCTTCAACTTAACCTGTCCCGAGGTGTTGCAATTAAGGTTTGATTTTACCTTCGAGTTCTGGCGTAAATTTTGTAAATTTATGAAAATATTTCAGTATTCTTAAGGAATCTTCCCTTTTTACAAAACTTCGACCACACAGAGCCGCTTTTCTTTTTTTCCTACAAATTTTCCTTTTCGGTCTTTTTTGTCTGTGTGGTGTTTTTTCTGCCTTCTCGCGTATTGAAAATTGTGAATTAAAGTCAAAATGGCGAGAGGAATTTCCAATTCCAGCGTTTTTTTCCACCAAAATATTCAATTTTTCACTTGCAATTTTCGTACACTTGCGCTTCACTGATTTTCATCAAATTTGTACCAAAAAATCCAGAAAAATTCAAACTTTCAGAAAATGTTCAATTTATTCACATCACTTGATGTTAAATTAGTAAAATTTTTGCATAAAATTTTCATAGAATTTGTCAAATGCGAAACTCGATTTGTGGACCGATGAATACAAAAGAGCGAGCGAGTGAGCGACAGCGAACCAAAGCCAGCTGATTTGATGTTGAGCGCCAAACGACAACGAAAACACGCATCCAACTAGAGGAAAGTGTTGTTAACACCACATTAAAAGGGAAATAACATGGGCTTTTCTTGAAGCAACCAATACAATTTACAAGGGAAAACATATTAAATAATTGCGTGGAACACTACGAAATGCGTTTTGCTGCTTTTGATATTAATATACTTTTTTATTTTAAGTTAAGTTTACGTCTTATTCAGGCAACCAAATTTTATGGAAAAATACCCGTCAGGTTTTTTGGAAGCGGCATTACTGATTTGAGGTTGACATGAACATTATCCGTATCAGGTATTGACGTACAGGTGGCCAAAGCGACCTCTACTTGTGAAATAGGAAACATCTTTTTAAAAATTTAAAACTCAACAAATAACCCTCAAAATTAATAACGTTTTTTTTCTCAAAAAAATTATGCATTTTTTCTGCCCTCTTTCTGAATGACGCATTTTTTCCGTTCGTTTCTAAAAGAAAATTCTGAGCTGTAAAACAAATCGTGTTCGTTTCTAAAAAATGCTGCATTCAAAAAACAAAAAATATAAAATTTTTTGACCCGTCCAATTCGAAGATGCAAAGAATTCTGCATTCAACTGCTGCCAACTGTAGGGAAAAAAAGATATTTTAATTGGCTTTTAAATGCAATATATGTAAATAACTTTAAAATTGGGAAAAGAAACTCTACGTTTCAATATCTGTTGTTGAAGATTTAAAATTTCTTGTGAATTTTAAAAAGAAAGTCTCTCGAAAGTAAACAGCAGTGTAGCCAACATCTCATCATTGAGAAAAATTTTGCATTTTTTCTGTTCTATTGTAAACAAGAATAATTCAACATTTTTTGACTTCAGGTCAAAATTTAAAAAATTCTGCATCTTGAGAGGGCAGTATTTTTAATCGAGACCAGAAAACGCTATAAGTCTAAGTGACAGATTGCACTAGGAAATTTTTCAAACTAATTCATGTGAGCTTGTAGGCAAGCGGAGGAAAACGATTCCATCCGTAAGTGACAATTCTCTCCGCTAGCCTACAAACTCAACGAATTTCTTGGAAAAATTTCCCAGGCCACTGTGCTGGCTTACCCGGAAACCCGATCAAGAAAATTATGTCAAAAATATATCGAAAGGATATCCAAAATTTGTCAGTGACATACTTAATTTTGATAAAAAAAAGGATATCACAGTGATATACGGAATGTAACGCGTATATCACAAGATATCAATATGATATCAAAATGATATACGAAAATTGTATATCATTTTGATATCGATTTCTAATACAAAATTGACATAACCAATTTTGAGTCCGCTAGCGAAAGCGACGCAGATAATGGCGAAATTTTGCAATATTGTAGTTGATCGTCGGCAACAAGTTTTTTGAAATAGCCCGCATGCAGCAAATGGATGAAGTGTCTGTTTTCTTTTTTGCACTCAATTATATTTTTGTGATTTTTCACTAATTTCTTGAGAAAGTGTAAAATAGTCGTTTTTACAATTTTTTACATATTATTTCACTGACCAATTCAACCTATAATAACAATTAGAAAATTCACTTCTTCATCACACAGGCTGCATGCTGCAAATGAATGGAGTGTCGGTTTTTTTGCACTCAATTATATTTGTGTTCTTTTTACTAATTTCATGAGAAAATTCAATTCTTCATCATTAAAATTGGATGCTCGTTCGTCTCCTTTCCATAAAATCCACAAACGAAAACGTCAAATTTGGCATATTTTTGAATGATATCAAAAATATATCAAAATGATATACAAAAATTGTATATCAGCAGCTGATACATTTTTGATATCCATTCCTGACACAAAATTGACATGCTTTTCAATGATATCAAAAATATATCAAAATGATATACAATAATTGTATACTGATACATTTTGATATCTTTTTGATATACATTTCAGATCGTGGAAAAATTATGCCAAATAGTGAGGTTTGTAAATTAGAAGAAAAATTAAAAATATTGCAGTTGCGTCGCGAAATGCTTGAGATTCAGAATCAGATTCAACTGATGGAAAGTGGTATTACTTCCTCACCTGGCGCTCGACGTATTAATTTTGAAGAGTTAGATGTTGCAATTCCAAAATTTTGTGGAAGCAACTATTATGATATATGCAAATGGTTTAATCGGTTTGAAGATTATGCTAAAGTGTGTGGATACAATGACAGAGAAAACTGTTTGGCTGTACGCCGTCGCTTGGATGGAATTGCCAAAGAATATGTTGTGAATTTAGGGTTTACTAATTATGAATCCTTAAAGATAAATCTTATAAAAACTTTCAAGCGTACAGTAACACGCCAAGAAGTTTACAAACAATTATGCACTCGAATTTTGAAACCAAATGAGTCATGCTTGAGTTATGTTATTGCTATGCAATCAATTGCTAATCAAACTGATATTGAGGAACAGGAACTGGTAGATATGATCATTGATGGAATACCTGATAGTAGCAATGATATTGCTCTTCTTTATGGCGCTTCTAGTGTTGATGATTTAATTCATCGTGTGAGAGTCGTTATGAGCAGCGTCGTGCATCACAATACATGTCTAAAATTCATTCTAGTAAAATGAATATAAAATCAAAAGCTGCAGCTCAAAATGATAATTCTCATGCTGACGTTTCTAAAATAGATATGAAAATTCGTTTTTTCAATTGCTCCAAGTTTGGGCATTACAAGAGTGATTGCCAAAAGCCAATACGTCCTGCAGGTTCTTGTTTCAACTGTCACCAGATGGGCCATTTTCACCAGGATTGTCCCAGATTGGAACGCAATCGTTAATCCAGCAAAGGTTCCCGCTGCTATTATTGATGATGAAGACGATTTTGTGCATTATAATGAAATGGTAAGTGTGGTTTTTTATGTCACTAATCAAGATAGATGCATTGACTCAGTAAATATTATTTCTCTTATGGATTCGGGCAGCCCAATTAGTCTTATACAACGTTCAAAAGTTCCAGATGTTGTCATGAATTCCAATACATTATTTCCAACACAATTTTATGGTTTAAATAATAAAAAAATATATACCTTTGGTATCATACTATGTAGTATAAAGTTGCTTAATAAAACAAAAATAATTAAATTAATTGTAACACCGGATGAAACAATGAAAGTGCCATTAATTCTTGGAAGAGATAGTATGAATAAGTTTAATATTAAATTAATTAAATTTAAGAGACATTTGTCATTGAATAAAAAGAAAATAAATGAATTCAGAAAAATTGAAACGATGAGTATTAATGCATCTGATTTGATTGGTGAGAATATTATCGATAGTGCCAGCAGTGGTGGGGACTCCTTAGTGCCAAACTTAGAATATAAAAAACAGTTAGAGATTAACGAAAGTAAAAGTTCAGAGAACCATATCGATGAAATTTTTGCGGAGCTTTGTGCTATCGATGTTGATGTGTGTCAATGTAATATTAATTTGTGCCCAGATATTTCTAATAAACAAGCTGATAAGTTGAAGATGATTATAGCCAATTATTATTTACAACCAGTAGAGGTTGAATTGAAGCCTTTGTTATAAGCCCCTTAGCTAACGAATCTAACGCGGCCCGCCACGGCCAGCTTGCGGCTTTCCAGAGTAGGTTCCCAACCCACCGCGTTAGACCGAGGGGTTAACAATAAATACCACTTCTGGTTCCCACCAAAAGTGTATTTGAAAACTCAAAAAAAAAAACGTCGAACTCAAAAATAATCTATCTCCAAAAAAACTGCGATATTAAACCAAAAAAAAAACCTGACTCTCATAAAGGAACATTATTGAAACCGCCACCATAAACAAGGGGAGTTGATTTTGTTTCCCCGCACACCCACCCTACCTGTGCCGTCAATACCATGTACCTCAACGACACCCACAAACAATCTTCATTCACCAATATACCAATTCACTCACCCATCACCGGACATTATCCCACCCTCTCTCCAAAAGATTTACCATGACATCTTTATCTTCATTTTTGATTCAATACATTTATTCGAACCCTTAACATACTTACAAAATTTTAGCCTAGACCAGACTTTAAAAAAAAACAAAACCAACCAATTAGGCTGCTTATAAAATCAAAATGAAATATGTATGCGTATAATAAAAAAAAACATGCAAATAAATATATAAAAACAATATGCATAAAAATTATAAATATTAAATTTGATATAAAAAAAAACAGTATTTTAAACCATGCTAAAACGAATGTTTTATCTATCGCTAATCTCTTTCGGTAACCAAACCATAAATCAAAAAAAAACTACCCCTAAATTCCTAAATGAGCTCGCTTAGAAACTTGCTATTACGAATAAATATTTTTTTTAAACCTCCCCTTTTTTTTATTTGTCAGCAATAGATAAAAATCCTTACAAAAATTATAAATAAAAAAAAAAACATGCTAAAACAAAATTAAATAAAAAACTTATAAGCTACAAATTTATAAATTAAAATACTTTTTCCCCACTGTCCCACGAACGACCCAATTTCTCTCCTCTTTACTTTCACCTCTTTTTACAGACGTCTACTCTCCGGATAAAATATTCCTGCAGATCGCAGACTTTTTACTTCCACTCTTTTAATATGTGGATCGCCTTCTTTTTGTGGAATCTACCTCTGGTTGTGATCCGAAATTATAATTTTGCGCACTGTTGTACCGATATCTTTGGGCCAACTTACTATTCACCATCGGATTTTCTTCTCCTACCAAATTCAATTCTATGTTCTGCTTTATTTTCTTTAAAACTTAAAATACTTTAAAAATAAAGAAAAATTGTGGCTGACTTATCTTCTTTTAAACGCAGTGCTCGCTAGTGCCATCCATGGTCCTCATTTCCTGCATCAGCCACACTATGCAAAAAAAAACACTTGATGTAAAAAACTTCTAGCACTTTCGCCTAAGCCATCAATATGTAAAAAGGGAAACTAACACACTTACATTTTCTTTAAATCACTCTGGACAACTTTCATCAAAAAGAACCGAAGGTGAAACCGTCTGCGATGATTTTATCCTTAATATCCTACGATTACGTTATATTAAAAATGAAGAAAAAGCTAAAATTAACTCGAATTCACAAAAAAAACACTTTAAGTTTTGCTTACTCCAAATTTCCCTGCTAAATCTTCCTCAAAACTGGAACTACCTCTTGGTTGGAACACGGGCACTTATTTTTCCAAAATGATTTTGTTGGGCTAATCTTTATTAGCTAACTTAGCACTGTCTTTTAAACTTTTAAAACTAACTTTCACTTTTTAGAGCGCTTAAAAACCGGCACAACTTAATTTGGACATGAGGACTGTACAACTAAATTTTTGCGCTAAAACAATTAGTTGCTAAGCCTGTATATTTTCAAATTTTCTATTACATAAGGAAAACAGTTTTTGACCTGCCCTTATATATACGTACTAACATAAATCACGAAGACCTAACATTTTAACCTTTTCCCCTACTTAACACTAATACAGTATACTATTGTAATTTATAAATGACTCACACTAAACTTTTCTTGCATCTAAACAAAATCCCCTAAACGAGCCAACAATCCGTGTACATGCTATGTTGCAAAAAAACTTGTTACCCTATTTCTAGAAAACATCATGCACCATAAAACATTTGGTTCTTGTCCCGGCTGTGGAACTAAATTTCCCCACGTACCGATTGAATCGGTCTGACTCCGACTTTTGACATTTGTACTTGATGGCTGACACGAGCACGCACAAAATTTTTGCGTACAAATTAAAACTAAAAAAAAACTATTAATAAAAGGACAAGTTCCTATTCAACTACCAATTCCTGAACAATAAAACCAAGGAAACATTATAAACATAAGGATACATAAGAAAACAAACAAAACTAACCAAAAAACGTGAAGTAAAAAAAAACACATGTACGGCAGTAGCGCTCCGTCCCGAAAAACTAATAATTTCTGGGCCAAAGGGAAAAATAGTAATTAACCTCCAAAAAAAACAAAATAAAAGTCATTTAAATCCTTTCACAAAAAGGGTTCTCCCGGAAACAAACAAAAAATGCCAAAAAAAATTGGTTAAAAAAAATAATGCAAGTGTGGCAGCCGAGCACTCTGCCAACCCCCCATTCGGAAACACAGCCACATTCCATATCAGGCTCATTCATCTGCAACAAAACACTGCACTAACCAGAATTTCCAATGGGTAACCCGCAGTTAGAGTAGTGTGCAAAAAACTGATATGTACTGGTTTTACGCGAGGAAAGGAATTACCATCTTTACGTTTGGAAGCGCCCCAACGTAGGCCACCGCCCACACCCTGAGATGACGAATCTCATGCTGACAGTTGAGTTAGCCGGGCAACAAGTTCTGATTTTCTGTAGCTTCATTGCATCATTCATATTTATATTTTTCTTCCAGATTCTCATTGATGATACTATCTCTGCTTGCTGCTATTTCGCCTGCAACTTCAACAAGAGCTATGACGGGAAGTATACATTTTGATTAATCCATCGAATCCGATACTTTGTTTCAGTTTTTTTTTTTCTTTGCTTATTTTCAGGTACTTTAATCACAGGATCACAGAATATATTGCATGCATGTTTCTATTCGATTGCAGAAGACTTAACTACACATAAATACGACACTTATCTTAATTCAACGGTGGTAAATATTGCACATAATTTCGATCGTAATTTTTTTCAATAATCAGATCCTTAAATCTAATATTGCACAGTGTAGTCATTTGTTATTAATGGTATTGCACATCATATAATATTGCTTCTGATCCATCAAATATCAATTACCTATTGCTTCATATCTTTTGCGTGAAATACTCCTAACGCTTTCCCTGCGAGCGTTTCCAGCTCATACATATTGTTCCCAATTGGCCTTACAACTCTACACTTGGAGAATTTTTTGCAAAACTTGGCATTTATATTTTTCGGAAAGTTGCTTAGTGTAAAGTTTCGTTTAAAAATTTCTTGGCCAGGTAAAAATTGAATGTCGCGGCTACGTTTATTGTAATATTTGGCACTCCTTTCATATGCTTTGTGAATGTTCTGCTTAACTTTGTCCCGGATAAGTTGTATTTTGTCGGTATTATTTAAAATTATTAACTCTTGATCATCCAACGAATTTAACTTTCTTGCCAGTTGGTAGTCTGCACCACTGCTAAACATTTGATGACCAAATAAGGCAAAAAATGGAGTAACTCCTGTCGCTGTATGCACCGAGCTGCGCAATGCACACTCAATCTCTGATAGATAGAGATCCCAATCACGGTGATCCTCTTTCATATACGCGCGAATCGCATTCAAAACAGATTGATTAACCCGTTCTGCTGCATTTGATTGCGGGGCATAGTAGGCAGTTTTTATGTGCTTTATTTTATACAGGTCCACCATCTTACAAAATTCTTTGCCTGTAAACTGCTTCCCATTGTCCGAATGAATGATTTCAGGGACGCCGAATTTATGGAACACTTCTTTAATTAAAAATTGAATTATGTTGGTGGCCGTTGCTTCTCGTATTGCCTTCAGCAACGTAAATTTTGTAAAGTGGTCCACCACTATAAAGATGTAGGCATTTCCACTTTTCGACCGAGGGTATTTTCCCAGAAAATCAATATAAATTTTCTGAAATGGTCGTTCAGTGGTCACTTCTTTTCCAATTGTTGGTCTCAGCTCCTTATTCGTTGACTTCGTTTCTTTGCAAATAGAACAGCTTCTTACAAAATTTCGATCATGGATTACCATTCGAGGCCAAAAATAAAACTGGCGGATTCTATGCAACGTCTTTGCCATTCCACCATGTGCAGCTGTTTCTGGATTATGTGCCTTTTCGATTATGGTTGATGTGAGGGATTCGGGCACCCATAGCTTCCATTTTGGTTCATCATCGTCCTGCTCGAATCTGGTTCTTTTAAATAAAACGCCATCTTCAACGCGAAGATCGGGTAATTTATCCTGATTCTCTTCCACTGTTTTAATCAACTCAAGGTATCCCGGGGACTCAAACTCGGTGGTCTCCATATCCAACCAAGGAGTTTCTGCTGCGTCGATTTCATCCAATAGACGTGATAAAGTATCTGCCACTACGTTATCGGCACCTTTTCTATGCTCTATCTGGAAATCAAAGGACTGAAGCTGCAAAGACCACCTCGCGAGTCGACCCGTCAAATCTTTTAGGGACATAAGCCATTTCAGACTTGCATGGTCTGTTATGACCGTGAAAGGCATCATCTCAATATATGGTCTAAATCTTTTCACAGCTAACACGGCTGCCAGGCACTCCTTTTCTGTAACGCTGTAATTCTTCTGGCAGCTATTTAATTTTTGTGAATAAAAAGCTATAGGCCTTTCGCTATCTTCGCGGTCTTTTTGATACAATACCGCACCCACGCCAATGTCCGATGCATCGCATTGTACATAGAAGCGCGAGTCAAAATCCGGATGCTTAAGTACAGGCGCTGTAGTTAGAGCTTTTTTTAAACTGTTGAAGGCCTCGATTGCTTCAGGGGTCATTTTAAATTTTACTCCTTTTTTTAGAGTGTCACTTAGCGGAGCTGACAAGGAGGCAAAGTTCTTGATAAATCTGCGGTACCAGCCCGCAGTTCCTAAAAAGCTCCTCACTTCTCTCGTCGATTTCGGTATGGATATGCGTTGAATCGCAGATACTTTTTCTGGATCAGTTTTTAATGTACCACCGCCTACCAAGAATCCTAAATATTTCAACTGCTTGAAACAAAACTTCGATTTCTTGAGGCCTATGGTTAAGTTTGCTCTCTTTAAGCATTCTGCTACTTCTCTGAGGATAATTAGGTGCGTGTCAAAATCTGGTGCAATAATTAAAAGGTCATCGAGATATATAAATACATTTGACTTAAGGCGTTGTGGGATCACTTTGTCCATGAGCCTGCATAGACGCTGCGCCGCGTTGCATAGTCCAAACGGCATCACCGAAAATTGATAAAGCGGCCTGCCCGGGACCGTGAATGCAGTGTACGCTTTTGACTTTTCATCCAACTCTATTTGCCAAAAGGCGAATTTCAAGTCGACACTACTGATGTAATGTGTATCGTCTATTCGACTTAAAATCCCCTCAATGTTCTGTAGTGGGTATGCGTCTTTAACGGTCCTATCATTCAATTTTCGCGCATCAAGACACAGGCGATTTTTACCCGGCTTCCGTACTAAAGTGACCCTATTGCTCCACGGGCTCTCACTCTCCTCGATCACACCCAGTTCAAGCATTTTATCAACCTCGTCGTATACTAACTTTTGAACTGCAGGAGATATAGGGTAATGTCGCTCTTTGATTGGTGTCGCGCCTTCAATTAGTTGAATGGAGTGAGTCTCTAGCTGCGTTTTTCCTAGCCCATGTTCTTCATAAGTTTGAAATTCTTTAATGACTGCATCTAATCTTTCTTGATCCTCAGAACTTAAACTGTGCCGCTCTGGTTCTTCTTTATTTTCTGGCTCCACAAAGTGATTCATAATTTTATCGAACTCGAGCTCCTCGACTCCGACTACATCTGTTGCAAGAGAAAATTTCCTCCAAAAATCAATTCCAAAATACGAATACTGGTCCAAATTTGGACATAAATAAAAATCAACTAGTTTTGTTTCATTTTTATAGGTCACTGGAAGTTTTACTTTTCCAATGACATTATGCTTGTGACCTCCTGCTGTCTTGACCGAAGAAAAATATCTTTCCACTTTCATATCTAACTTTTCCACTAGCTCTCTGCATCCCTTTCCAAGTATCGATACCGATGCCCCTGTGTCTAACAAACCAGTTAATTTGTGGCCTTCAATATCTACCTCGGCATAAGCGCGTGTATCTACTTCGAGAACTTTGTTCACTGCTTCGGCTACCAGTAATCGCATGCGCTTGCGCCTTGCAAAATTATCTCGTGCTTTCCTGACTTTTCGAGAAACTTCGCGCATCCCGCTGACTACATTATTATTAAAAATACGCTCTCTAGCTTCATAGTATGATTTTACCCGCTCTTCTATTGGTCTAATCTCAAATGGCCTTTTCTTTAAGTTATTACTATTTGTATTAAATTGCAAAACCGTTTTTAAAATATTTTTTTTTTTTTTTACTACAGGACTTTCGGACACGTTGAAGTCGCTGTGTTCATCAAAATTATTTTCATTTATTTCTCCACTGCGGGTGTTTGTTCGGAGCGTGAATCCCCCGCCGAGATCACGTTCCTGTTGGCGTTTCCCATTGTGCACTTGGGACACTTTGGTGTGACCACGTCAGCCAAACCGCATTTATAACAGAACACCGATCGTTGATCTATTGGGCAGTCCATATAGACATGGCCCTGTTGCTTGCAGTTCCAGCATATTAAAATTCGTTTAGGCTGCCGCACAATTTGTTGTTGTTTTGTGTGTTGAAATGGATTCTGCTGTGGTTGTTGTTGCTGCTGCTGCTTGAATGGAGTAAAACGTTTCGTAGCCTGCATTTCATCCAATTGCACCTCTTCATAGAAATATTGCTGCTCATCTATCTCATCACACTCCAGTTCGTTGACATCATGGCTGCGTCTTGGAAATTTCGTCTGGAATTGGTTTACACCACGCATGTCCCGACGAGAAACGAATTTTTCCGCATCAATACATTCCGATCGCAATTGCTCTACCGTATATATTGGCATTGAATACACTATATGTCCAATACTGCTTCTCAAATTTTGTTTAATTATTTTGATTATATCAAAGTCAAGCACTGGATTTCTCAACTTTGATCGGATTTTCATAATAGCGTGGAAAAACGCGTCAACGCTTTCTCCAGCTGCTTGGCGACGCTCATACAGTTCCGACATCACCTCAAAATCAGTTCGGTTACTTTGATACTGCCGGTATAGTGCATGCTTTAAATCTGGCCATTCAGTTATGTTCTGAGTCTTCACTTGCAGCCAGTACCACTCACGAGCGTTGCCCTCGACTAACAAATGGAATTCACGCATAATTTGCTCCCAGGGACAACCGTATTGCGACTGAAGTCGTTCGAGTCGAAATACAAAATCTTCTACCGCCAATTTTTCCGTTCGTCCGTCGAAAACCAGACCCCATCGGTCGATTTTTCCAAACGTTGGTGCATTTGAGTTCCAATTTTGATGCCGAGGTTGATTACTTGATGCTGCTGGAAAATTAGGCATTTCATTTGCTTGTTGATGTACGTTAAATGTCTGCTGATGCTGGCCACTCGACATCTGTGGTTGCCTACTAATTTGCTGCTGCTGTTGACCTCTAAATCTTTGCTGATGTTGTTGCTGTGAGCCGTCTCCTTGATTATATGATTGTTGTTGCAGCTCCTGCGGTAGAGACCGACGCCATGCTGGTAACTCCTCTAGTTTTTGATGATTTTTACTGTTGTTGTTTATATGTGAATTTTGGTTAATGACGTTGTTATTTTTAGATTGACCATTGGAACCAGATTGGAAGTTTGAAGCCTCGTCTAACCCACTGCCAGCCTGATCGCCACCTGCCGCAGCTGCCTCAGCAGTTTGGGAAGAGCCAGTAGCATGATGCGGTAAGAGGTTCATTCTTCTCATTAACTCATTAAAATTCGTCCTCATACAGTCTTGAATTCTACTCTCTATAAAATTTCCTACCGAGTCCTTGAAATTATTATTTTCTATGCTTATAACCTCTTTTATAAGAGATATAGCTTCTTTCCGCTTTGCAGATGAACTATTAGGTGGAGGGGGTAAATTTAAATTTGGGGGAAATGAATTAGCCTGATTTAAATCCATGGGTTGGGAATTTTTTGATTTAGCTCCCATATCATTACTGGATGCGGTAGTGTTATTCATTGCCCCAGGCCTAATTATCGTACTTGACAAATCTATAATGGTTTTGTCTTTTTCAAGACCACTTGGTGGTTGATTCATATTTGGTATTTTCGTAAGTGGGCTTCTATCACTTAAGGTTCTATTTAAATCAAACTGATTAGATCTTCTTCTTTTCTGCACGATCTTACTTTTATCTTTACCACTCATATATTTTCTTCACAGGACAAACAAAAAAAAATTAATTTTTTTTTTTTTTTTTTAATTCGATTTACAAAAAAAATATCGATCTATATTAGCGAAAATGAGAGAGGGGTACTTAAATGACCGAATGAATGGGTGAAATTGGTATATATTAGGTGATATATAAAAAAATTCATTCTATGTGCCTCATAAAGAGTTGTTCACGGCGCTCGATCCTTTGAGAGTTCTTTCTTGAATATCAGGCAAAATATTCTGGATATTTTCTTCTTTTTTTTTTTTATGTGCATGAGTTTTTGTAAATTTACAACTTTTCCATTGCTTATACTTCAAAGCTTGCTGTACAGCTTAATTTCAAAATTCTATAAATCTTATTTAAGGCTACAGTTTACTTGAAGTTTATTTGTTTGACTGCACAACGAAAAATTCCAAAAATATTTCCCCTGATTTATATTGAAACGAAACCTATGCAATTAATTGCAGCTTTGGCTATTCTTTTAAGTCATAGGTATTCGTATACCCTTTATGCTTGCACCCTCCCGACATATCCCAGATCCAATGCAGTTAGTCAATAGACTATTAAATCGTTGCTAAGTCACTAGATCCAAAAATAACCCGAGAAAGTACAACTTATTAGATAAAAGATATCATAATCGGAATTTAAAATTTAATGTAGACAAATTTTCTTCAGGCCATCTCATTACACGGTGCGATTTGCTGTGCATTACCTGCTAGGCTAAGTCACCGTGATCAAAGAAAGCCTGAAAATTAACTTTCAACCGGACTGATAGCTATACCGTTGATCACTCACCCACATGATGCAATTAGTTCCTACGCCTTGGCTATACTAAGTCACCTATGTAGCACAGAGACCGACGAGATTCAATCAGCCTATTTTCAAAATTTTCCTTTAAGCTTTCGTTGGGGTAGTAGATCTCAATTACCCCTACTAGTGTTATTTCTGATTGGGCGCCATATTGTTATAAGCCCCTTAGCTAACGAATCTAACGCGGCCCGCCACGGCCAGCTTGCGGCTTTCCAGAGTAGGTTCCCAACCCACCGCGTTAGACCGAGGGGTTAACAATAAATACCACTTCTGGTTCCCACCAAAAGTGTATTTGAAAACTCAAAAAAAAAAACGTCGAACTCAAAAATAATCTATCTCCAAAAAAACTGCGATATTAAACCAAAAAAAAAACCTGACTCTCATAAAGGAACATTATTGAAACCGCCACCATAAACAAGGGGAGTTGATTTTGTTTCCCCGCACACCCACCCTACCTGTGCCGTCAATACCATGTACCTCAACGACACCCACAAACAATCTTCATTCACCAATATACCAATTCACTCACCCATCACCGGACATTATCCCACCCTCTCTCCAAAAGATTTACCACGACATCTTTATCTTCATTTTTGATTCAATACATTTATTCGAACCCTTAACATACTTACAAAATTTTAGCCTAGACCAGACTTTAAAAAAAAACAAAACCAACCAATTAGGCTGCTTATAAAATCAAAATGAAATATGTATGCGTATAATAAAAAAAAACATGCAAATAAATATATAAAAACAATATGCATAAAAATTATAAATATTAAATTTGATATAAAAAAAAACAGTATTTTAAACCATGCTAAAACGAATGTTTTATCTATCGCTAATCTCTTTCGGTAACCAAACCATAAATCAAAAAAAAACTACCCCTAAATTCCTAAATGAGCTCGCTTAGAAACTTGCTATTACGAATAAATATTTTTTTTAAACCTCCCCTTTTTTTTATTTGTCAGCAATAGATAAAAATCCTTACAAAAATTATAAATAAAAAAAAAAACATGCTAAAACAAAATTAAATAAAAAACTTATAAGCTACAAATTTATAAATTAAAATACTTTTTCCCCACTGTCCCACGAACGACCCAATTTCTCTCCTCTTTACTTTCACCTCTTTTTACAGACGTCTACTCTCCGGATAAAATATTCCTGCAGATCGCAGACTTTTTACTTCCACTCTTTTAATATGTGGATCGCCTTCTTTTTGTGGAATCTACCTCTGGTTGTGATCCGAAATTATAATTTTGCGCACTGTTGTACCGATATCTTTGGGCCAACTTACTATTCACCATCGGATTTTCTTCTCCTACCAAATTCAATTCTATGTTCTGCTTTATTTTCTTTAAAACTTAAAATACTTTAAAAATAAAGAAAAATTGTGGCTGACTTATCTTCTTTTAAACGCAGTGCTCACTAGTGCCATCCATGGTCCTCATTTCCTGCATCAGCCACACTATGCAAAAAAAAACACTTGATGTAAAAAACTTCTAGCACTTTCGCCTAAGCCATCAATATGTAAAAAGGGAAACTAACACACTTACATTTTCTTTAAATCACTCTGGACAACTTTCATCAAAAAGAACCGAAGGTGAAACCGTCTGCGATGATTTTATCCTTAATATCCTACGATTACGTTATATTAAAAATGAAGAAAAAGCTAAAATTAACTCGAATTCACAAAAAAAACACTTTAAGTTTTGCTTACTCCAAATTTCCCTGCTAAATCTTCCTCAAAACTGGAACTACCTCTTGGTTGGAACACGGGCACTTATTTTTCCAAAATGATTTTGTTGGGCTAATCTTTATTAGCTAACTTAGCACTGTCTTTTAAACTTTTAAAACTAACTTTCACTTTTTAGAGCGCTTAAAAACCGGCACAACTTAATTTGGACATGAGGACTGTACAACTAAATTTTTGCGCTAAAACAATTAGTTGCTAAGCCTGTATATTTTCAAATTTTCTATTACATAAGGAAAACAGTTTTTGACCTGCCCTTATATATACGTACTAACATAAATCACGAAGACCTAACATTTTAACCTTTTCCCCTACTTAACACTAATACAGTATACTATTGTAATTTATAAATGACTCACACTAAACTTTTCTTGCATCTAAACAAAATCCCCTAAACGAGCCAACAATCCGTGTACATGCTATGTTGCAAAAAAACTTGTTACCCTATTTCTAGAAAACATCATGCACCATAAAACATTTGGTTCTTGTCCCGGCTGTGGAACTAAATTTCCCCACGTACCGATTGAATCGGTCTGACTCCGACTTTTGACATTTGTACTTGATGGCTGACACGAGCACGCACAAAATTTTTGCGTACAAATTAAAACTAAAAAAAAACTATTAATAAAAGGACAAGTTCCTATTCAACTACCAATTCCTGAACAATAAAACCAAGGAAACATTATAAACATAAGGATACATAAGAAAACAAACAAAACTAACCAAAAAACGTGAAGTAAAAAAAAACACATGTACGGCAGTAGCGCTCCGTCCCGAAAAACTAATAATTTCTGGGCCAAAGGGAAAAATAGTAATTAACCTCCAAAAAAAACAAAATAAAAGTCATTTAAATCCTTTCACAAAAAGGGTTCTCCCGGAAACAAACAAAAAATGCCAAAAAAAATTGGTTAAAAAAAATAATGCAAGTGTGGCAGCCGAGCACTCTGCCAACCCCCCATTCGGAAACACAGCCACATTCCATATCAGGCTCATTCATCTGCAACACCTTATAATTATAAAATGAAAATTCGGTTAACGGATGATGTACCATTTCATAGCTCACCACGCCGCTTATCTTTTTATAACCGAACAAAAGTGCGAGAAATTACTGACGATCTACTATCTAGACAAATTATTAGACCTAGTCAATCTCCATATGCGTCGCCAATAGTTTTAGTGAAAAAAAAGACTGGTGAAATTAGAATGTGTGTTGATTACCGATGTCTAAATAAGAAAACAGTGCGAGATAATTTCCCTCTTCCTCTTATTGAGGATTGCATTGAATATATGGCTGGTAAGTCTTGGTTTACTTTACTTGATTTGAAAGATGGCTTTTATCAATGCGCGATGGATGAAGATTCCATCCCATTTACTTCATTCGTTACTCCGTACGGACAATTTGAATTTTTAAAAATGCCATTTGGGTTAAAAATTCACCCTCTAATTTTCAAAGGTTTGTGTACAATATTTTCCAAGATTTGATAAATTCAAATAAAATTATTGTGTATATTGACGATATTTTAATTGCATCTACTGATTTTGATTCACACCTTGCGATTGTTAAAGAAGTTTTAAGTCGAATATATGAAAAAGGTTTAGAATTAAAACTTAGAAAATGTAAGTTCGGTTTCAGAGAAATTGAATACCTTGGGTATTTAGTCTCAGTGCATGGGATACATCCAAGTAATTCGCATATCAAAGCTATTGAAAGATATCCTATTCCAAAAAGCTAAAAAGAATTGCATACTGCTATAGGTTTGTTTTCTTATTTCCGTAGATTTGTGCCATCATTTTCAAAAATTGCTAAGCCACTTCTCAACCTGTTGAAAAATAATGTGCCATTTGATTTTTCCGATACATGTCAGGCAGCATTTTTTGAGTTACGTGATCGCTTGGCCGCTGCTCCTATTCTATCAATTTATAATCCGAAGTCAGAAACTGAGGTGCATTGCGATGCTAGTAGTTTAGGATTTGGTTCTGCATTACAACAGAGACAAAATGATGGTAAATTTCATCCTGTAGCTTATTTTTCTAAATCTGCTATTTTAGCAGAATCGAAATATCATAGTTTTGAGTTGGAAACTCTTTCGATAATATATGCGTTACGAAGATTTCGTGTGTATCTTGAAGGAATCCCATTCAAGATAGTTACCGATTGTAATTCTTTAACAATGACCTTGAGTAAGAAACAAGTAAATCCACGAATAGCTCGATGGGCATTGGAACTGGAAAATTATAACTATTCGATACAACATCGTTCGGGAAATTTAATGGGTCATGTGGATGCTCTCAGCCGCTGTCATCCCAAACAAAGTAGTTTTGATACCAAATCTACTAATATCCAAGCTAATAATGGGGATTCCCTTGTTGCTATAGTTGATAGCAGTGATATCGATTTTCAGATTCAAATAGCTCAAAGTCGAGATGAAACTATTAAAGAACTTTTAAATAAACTTGAAATTGGCGAGGTGGAAAATTTTGAATTGTGTGATGGGTTAGTTTTTCGCAAATGTTCTAATGACCAATTGTTGTTGTATGTCCCTAGTGAGATGGAAGATAATATAATAAGAATGATTCATGAGAAAATTGGACATTTGGGAATAAGTGTTACGATAAAGTAAGGAAAAATTATTGGTTTCCTAAGAGAAAAGAAAAAATTTCAGTTTTCATTAAAAACTGTATTAAGTGTATTATGTATTCAACACCAGTACGCTCAAATGAGCATAATCTATACAACATACCTAAGGCACCAATCCCTTTTGATACTATCCATATTGACCATTTTGGGCCTTTACCATCAATTACGTCAAAGCGAAAACATATACTGGTAGTTATTGATGGATTCACGAAATTTGTAAGATTGTACCCCGTTAATTCTACGAGTACAAAGGAAGTTTGTTGCGCATTAGATAAATATTTTAGTTACTACAGTCGGCCTAGGCGAATAATTTCTGATAGAGGCACTTGTTTCACATCAAACGAATTTAGTAACTTTTTACATCGTAATAGTATTGTTAATTGTCGCAGTCTTGCGGTTAAATAAAAACAAAATCTTTAATAGCACGCTATTTTCTATATCTATTTATTAATTATAAAATATTCGAGTTTACAAAATATCAAAAGCACGAGTCTTATAAAAAAATGCAAGCGCGAGACTTATAAAAGATCGAAAGCGCGAGCTTTAAAATTATTTCGTGTTTTAACCGCTATGACAAATTAACTACTGACTTTAAATTCATTACAATGTCAAATTTTTACCAACTAAAATTCAAGTAGCGGGCAAGAACAGTTAAATGATACATATGTACATATGGAAACATAAATGCATAAGAATTCAATAAGAATGCGTTAACATGTACTAATGTATGTATGTATATACTTATGTATAATAAAAAAGAAAAGAATAAAAATTGGATCTTCACTTCTTAGCTAAACTTTAAACGGCGGCAACAAGTATATTACATGTTAAAGTAGCTGTGGCTTCACCTCAGGCAAACGGGCAGGTAGAGCGTGTGAACAGGGTGATTAAATCAATGTAAAGTAAAATTAGTGAACCGATTGAGCATGCTGTTTGGGTTTCAAAACTGTCTCTTGCAGAGTTTGCTTTATATAATACAGTTCATAGTAGCACAAAAAAAACACCAAGTCAACTCTTTTTGGGGTAAATCAACGTGGTAAAATTATTGATGAATTGACAGAGCATTTAGATTCAAAACAAAGTAGAAGTATCAACCGCGATCTGACAAGTGACCGTTTGACTGCATTGAAAAATATTGAAAAGTCACAAGAATATAATTTGAAACAATTTTTAAGGTGCAGTGCGCCAGCAAAGCAATATTCTGTCGGCGATTATGTTGTAATACGTCACGTCGATAGCTCAACGGGAACCAATAAAAAGTTTATACAGAAATATCGCGGTCCTTACATTATTCATAAAGTTTTACCGAATGATCGTTATGTGGTCAAAGATATAGAGAACTGTCAAGTGACTCAGTTACCCTATAATGGAGTAGTTGAGTCTAATAAAATAAGGAAATTGTTGGCACTAAAGGAGAGTCCCAGGTCTGTGGCTACTGTTGATCATGAACCACACTTTATTAATTAAGAGTAGTTGTAAGAATTTTGTAAAGTCATATATTCGTTGATTGAGGACAATCAATTTTATCAGGTTAGCCGAGCTGTAGTATAAAAATGTAGTGTGTATAGAGCAGAAAAAAATGTGTGCAGGACTTAAATGTCAAATAACGCCATCTATATTTGAACACACTTTTATAATGACAATTGTAAAATTATATGTTGGCAATGGCATGAAGTTTTTAAACAAAATAGCGTCACTTTTATAACGACTGGCGAACAGAAATCACCGATTAAAGTGCTGAACACATTCGGTGCGAGCTGCGAGTGCGAGAGAAACCCCACCGAGATAGCACGATTTTCTCTATATGTTTGAGTAAGATATAAAATTGAGCTTTTATTAAACGTCATTTATAAAAGCTCTCGCAGTGCGATTGAATTGATTCTATTTTTCTGACGATTTTTAAAAAAGAAGAACAAGACCAAACACAAAAATTTAAATTTATTATTTTCGACTGAATTTTTTAATTTCAATTTGAAGTTTAAATAATTTTGAAAACAAATACGTTTTTATTTTTCGTTATTTGTTTTCAATTTTCATAAAAAAAAAACTTACTCGCAACGAGTTGATTGTGTTTTTACGCGCGAGAAAAAGCTCAAAAAATCGTTTGAGCAAAAGCTATTTTCTCTCGCACTCGCAGCTCGCACCGAATGTGTTCAAGGCTTAAGAAAAGCTTTTTTCGTTATTAAAATATGAATAAAAACTTGCTCAGATGGCAAAAGCTTGAATTTTAATTTTTCAATAGAGCAAATTAGAGTCCTGAATCCTGTTACAATGGACTGATGCAGAGATCTCTCAAATGTGCAATCTCTAAATCGTATTATGGAAATGTTGCTAAAAAACTTGCCACGTACAATTTTCCGCAATTATGTTTTCCATTGCTAGCAGCAGATTTAAAGCTGGATGGTTATCCAAGAGCCGACGCAAGACGTTTTTCAATGTTCCTGGGGTCACGCTGAGGGATAATAAAAACACGTCCACTGTCTTGTGTGCATTTATTTTGAAAAAATTTGTCTTACCTAAATCTTTTTCAACATTTCTTTCCAATTTTTTTACTGAGAATTATTTTAATTCACGAAAATATAGGACCTGCATTTGCATTTTCTATTGTTTTTAGATGCCTATCAAAAAAATAGAAAGCAGCCATCATTGTTTTGGCAATGTCAAAAAAAATTGAAACGAATTGGAATGGAACATATTTTCGAAGTTGGTGTTGCCAGCATATTAAGTACTATGGCACGGAGAATAGGTTGATGTCTTCAATTTTGGGTAATAAGGAAAATGTTGGGTGGTAGTGGTGGCCTGTAGTAACCATGTGGTTATGGCAAGTTGTCAAAATAAAAAAAATGGAGCCCTGATCCTGCCTTGTGTTACGCGCGGGTTATATGACAATGAAATCAAAACGTTAAAAACAAAAATATTTTCAAAATAAGGCATTAGGTACAAAGCGGCATGATAAAAATGGTTAATCTCCGGCTAGACTATCTGATGGTCGTGCTTCTCCCTTTTTGTCCTAACGCGTGAACATAGAAAATGTCATGCCATAATGATAGCCATAAAAAAAAATTAGTGAAACTTGAGATCTAATATCCTACAGTAAACCCCAAGAAAAATCGATGAAAAGCAATCAAGTGACTCGATGTTCTGTCACTTGGAGTGCTATTGTCCCGCCCCACCTATGGCAATTCCGGCACTCAATTATGAAATTGCCCCTGATGTACTTCAAGATTACTTACTTATAATGCTGCATACTGTATCGGATTGGCATCCCTTTAAATAAAAAGTTTTAACGCTTCATATTCATTTTACAAATATAGATAAATCTTTATTTAAGAAATATAGGTGTATTTCTTATTTTAATGCTTATGATTCTAACTAATCAAAGAATGGTCTTAATCCTAGTAAATTTTAAGATGTGAAGCGCTTCTTTCATTTTTGTTTCTTTTTAAATTTATTTTTTTATTTTTTTGTAGACAAAGTAAATGCATTATTTTGTTTACTAATTCTTAAAGGACATTAAATTGAGTAATGAGAATGAATGATGTAAAGAAAAATATAATAATGAAATGGATAAAGTGATATACAAAAAGAATAAACTTAAAATACTTTACAAGATATTTCTCACTCTATGTAGCTGCTGCTCAATTAATTGGAGATTCTGATGGATGTTTCGGCCGGCCGTTGTTGACATATCGATGAATAAGATCTTCCGCTGCTTTTATGATGATTCAAAATTTATTTTGTTTGTTTTGCGACTTCTTTGTGTTTTGTTTATCGCTTTAATCTTTTCATGTTTTTTTTTTTTTAAACAAATTAAAATTAGTCGCGTCCGGCATTCATTTCTTTTACTTTTGCAATTTTAATGTTTTTTTCTTTATTCATTTCTTTTTGTATTAATGTTTATTTTTTTATAAGAATTTAAATACGAAATGCCAAATTCGAAAACCACAACAACACCGAGGATTCTAGCATATGCAATTGCAACTAATTTACGACAGCACGAGTAAAGAAAAAGTTAATTTAAAGTTAATCGATCTATTTTGTATTACAAATTGAATTGGTTATTTGTTTCACTTTGTTTACAGATCACTTTTACTTATTTGGCAACTCTTTGACACATTGAGCTGAGCGCACTGTCATCTTATGTTTCATTTTCTTTTTGGCCCACTGTCGTATTTCACTTTTGATCTATTTTCTTTTCATACAGTTTTGCACATCGTTATTTTTTTTTTTCTCTTCGTTTTGTAGGTTAGGTATACACATGTTACACGTTTCTTTTTGTCTCTGTCATCTACCCAGCGGAGTCTCAAAATGGTAGGGCTATGCACATATGCACACACACGCATACAATTTCACTGGGCAAAATTTAGCATTAAACTTATGCGTTTATTTTACATCTTTTCTTTGACTTTTGGCTTTTATTTTCTTGGGAAAATAGGCGTAGTATTTGTAGCACAAAACAAACTATTGTACATTCACTTTTGGGTTGTTAATTTGCCTAAGTTCTTATTTTTTTATATTGAAAACTACGCGTATAATTCGATTTTGCTTTGCACTTCACTGTTCATTAGCGTTTTAGTTTTTTTTTTCCTTGTTTTTTCTAAAAAAAACTTTTATTTAATGTTCATTAAGTGAAACAAAACCACGCCGTTTCGCACCGTTAATTTTTTTTTTTTTTTAAGCAGCTTTTGCCACGTTTCGCGCCGATCCCAAGCAACTCGTCTCCTCGAAGATTAAAAAGCAACTCCTCGCGATGCAGATCAAAAACCAACTTTCTAACTGTCGTCGTACAGTGTCTCATGTTTCGTAAAATTACGTAGTACATTAAATTAACCCTTTAATACCTAACTCTTAAGTAAATATTCAAGTTTACAATTTTTGCATTTACTTCAATTTTTTTGATAGCCAAGTACAATTTTAATCTCTATTTAGCTAAATAACAAGTAAACTGTTACATAAATAGTATTTGTTTTGATGTTAGGAATATTTTAATGAACATGAGGCATTTTCAAGAGAGACAAAATTTTCACGTTAGGCACGTCAGGGACAAAGTGACGCCTAAATACGGTTCCTTATTGGATAATATTGTAAAATGGCTGCGCGTTTCTAACTGGCTTTTCTGATCGAATGATTTAGTGGTATTAAAAGCTCTTCTTCCCATTTTTCTTCGCAGTTTATGCATTCACCGCCAGATGGTTGACAGTTTATTTTCAAAATTTAACCATTTGAAGAAAATAATTAACACGAAAAGAAAATTCGCAACAAACCTGCTTTGCTTTAAGGCTTTTCAGACTTAAAGCAAACAAGAAAACGGATTTACTGAACGTGCAATTAGTGGCGAAATGAACAAACTTATGCTAAAAGAAAGAAGACACCCGCGCGCTACACAAAGACTAGCATTAAAACCTTTAAGAAAATCGTGTGGCACGACCCACGAATAGCCGGGCAAAACAAAGTATAATTTTGACCAATTAGTCAGATGGCAAAATTGTCCATGGGTCCAACATCACCATAACGAAGACCCCCCGGTGAAACCTCCACCGTTTAGTCCAAAAGAGGACCTAGGGATGTAGATTGCGTCTGCCATCGGTCGAACTTTCAGTGATTTAACTCGCAAAAGGCCGGCCAAGTGCAAACGCACTCTTATCGTTATGGCTCCGCTGTCTGGAACGAGTTTTAAAACAAATATAAAAATTTAAGTAATTATTAGCAGCCTGCCTTGACAAGACTGTATGCCGAGCGGTCTCGAACATAGCTCAGTTACCTTCGGCTAAGGTTGCATTGGATACACCTCGTACGTAAATCCAGCCGCACGAAGAAAAGAAATGCACGCCCCAATAAAGTATGTATAGCTACCTTCCCAACATTCATCACCTCGTACTAGTGGCTGACAAAAGCAAAAAAAAAATTTTGGTCGCATCAAGCGAAGTCGTACGAAAAATACAAGGAGATGAATATCGAAAAGTCAACCACACACCTCCACCGGAACATGATTTGGTCGTACGACCAAATTGTCGCACGAAGTTATACCCAATGCAACCCCAGTCTTAGGGTAACCTACAAAAGTACACAGCCGCCCAATCTGGGAACAGACGCTGACCAATAAGCCGCCCACTGTGGGAACAGACGCTTTTTGGATTCACTAGGGTACGCAGGGTCGTTACTCCCGTCATCTCTCCTTTATGAAAAGATGCCCTTGCGGGCGAGACAATTTTATACAAGGTAGATTTAAAAGACCGAACTATGGTTTGATCTTGTCGGCATGGTATGTACCAAGATAGTTCCCTTTAAAGTCTTCCAATTCATATAATGTGCTTCCAACTTTCTTCCTTATGCGACACTTAATGAATTTTCGGTTAAATTTTGAGATAATACCTTTTGCAAAATTGCTTTGGCTAACATTTTCTCTAAAAACCTCCTGACCTATACGATAATTAACAGGTTTCGATCGTGTATTATAAGTTTTGGTCGCTTTTTCATGAGCGATTTCCAAATTTTTTCGAATTTTATCGCGCATTCTGTTAAGGCGATCAAATTTATGTTCGATCTCAACGTCATCGTATTCTAAACATTTGAGTTTTTGGAGAATCGCATAAGAGGAAGCGTGCTGGCACATATTCTGTCCAAAAACAGCGAAATATGGGGAACATTTTATTGCCGAGTGGTAATCACTGCGCAGAACTGAAAGAATTTGGGGTACATATCTATCCCAATTGCAATGATCGCTGTGGCCCTCAAGAAAAATTCGTAACTTAGTGATGATTTCCCGATTTGCTCGCTCTGAAGCGTTCGCCTGCGGGGAATAAAAACCTGTTTTAATATGGTGAATACCATATCCAGACAAAAATTCTTGCATCTCCTTCGATTTGAATTGCTTACCGTTGTCGCTATGCATAAATTGAGGTACGCCAAAAGCGGGAAAAACTTCATTTTGAAAAAAATGCATCACATTGGCTGTTGTTGCTGCCCTCATTGGTTTGAGAAATATAAACTTGGTCAAATGATCAAGTGCAATGAAAAGCATGGTGTTTTTAGTTACCTTGTTCATGGGGTAAGGACCCAAAAAGTCACAATACAGCCGTTGAAAAGGACGTTCGGTTATAAACGCTTGGCCCATAGGTGGTCTTAAAATTTGGTTTGTCGGTTTTACTGACTTACAAGTGTCGCAATTTGCAACAAAGATCTTTATATCTTTTGCCATTGATGGCCAAAAATATTTTTGACGAACCCTTTCAAGTGTTTTGCCATATCCGCCATGACAACCAGCAGTTGAATTGTGAGCAATCTTAATTGCTTCATTGGTTAAATTTTTCGGTAACCATAACTTCCACAAATCCTCCTCTTCTTCTTCACAACCTTGTCTGAATTTAACGCGCTTAAACACTAAACCTTCATTAGGGCTAACGCATAAATCAGGTAGCGAAGCATCATTTTCAGTGATGGTCTTACGAAGATCTTGGTATTCAATGCTGTCAAAATCTGACGAACAAAGGTCAATATCAGGCATAAGATTTTCTGTGCCAATTTCGTCTACGTCAAAACGCGATAAAGCGTCCGGCACTACGTTTAGAGCTCCTTTTCGATGCTCTATTTTAAAATCAAAGCACTGGAGTGCCAAACTCCAACGCGCTAGACGATTATTTAGATCCTTTTGAGTCATTAGCCATTTAAGGCTTGAATGGTCAGTTATGACTCTAAAAGGCAAACCTTCAATATAAGGTCGAAATTTCTTGATGCAAACCACCGCTGCCATGCACTCAAGCTCCGTAACTGTATAATTACGTTGAGCTTTGTTGAGCTTTTGAGAAACATAAGCAATGGGGTGCTCTTTACCTTCGTCATCGCATTGAAGAAGCAAACCACCGACACCAATGCGTGATGCATCACACTGAATTATAAATTCACGAGTGAAATCTGGCTGGGCCAGGACAGGGGCTGAAGAAAGTGCAACTTTGATTTTTCCGAAGGATTCAATGGCATCATCGGTCAACTGAAAATTTCCAGTCTTTTTCCTCAAACAATCAGTTAAGGGGCCTGCTAAGTTGGCAAAATTGCTTATAAAAGAACGGTACCAATTTGCCATGCCAATAAAACGTCTTACTTGCCGAGGAGATTTAGGCAAAGGGAAGTCTTTGATGGCTTTAACCTTTTCAGGGTCCACCTTCAGACAACCATGACCTATCCGATAGCCTAAATATTTTATTTCCCTTTGACAAAATTTGCTTTTAGCTACATTTATGGTCAGATTAGCGTCTTTTAAACATTTAGCTACATCACTCAACAGTTGCATATGGGTGTCAAAATCTGTGGAACAAACCAATAAATCATCTAAGTAGATGAATACGTTTTCTCGGAACTTCGAAGGGATAACTTTATCCATCAGACGGCTCATTGTCTGAGGACCATTACAAAGCCCAAAGGGCATTACTTTGTAGTGATACAGGGGTCTCCCTGGAATAACAAATGCGGTTTTCTCCTTTGAAGAATCCGATAACTTGATTTGCAGAAACGCATCTTTAAGATCGATTCCACTTATGAAATAAGTATCTTTCAATCTACTTAGTAACCCGTTTATATGGGGTAGCGGATAAGAATCCTTCTTAGTTAAGGCATTAAGCTTTCGCGAATCAATGCACAGCCTCACTTTTCCCGGTTTGCGAACCAAGACGACAGGACTGCACCATGGTGAATTCGACTCCTCTATCACTCCCATATTCAATAGTCTATCGACTTCTTGATATGCTTCTTCTTGTCTTGGAGGTGAAAGAGGAAAATGTTTCGATTTCACAGGTACTGCATCACCTGTGTCTATATGGTGTTCTAATAAATTTGTGCAACCAAGTCCCATTTTTTCGAAAGAGGGAAACTGTGAAATAACTTTTTCAAGCGAAAACTTCTGTTCGGCAGTCAAAACATGAAAATCTAAGTCAGGGGTTTCTAACGAATCTTCACTGATACTCAACGAGCTTATTTGTGGAAAAATGTCAGGAGCGATTGCGAATGCTCGCCAAAAATCTACTCCGAAATACGCTTCCTGAGTCAGTGATGGTGCAATATAAAAATGTATCGATCTGGTAATACTTTTGAAAGTAACAGGAATTTCGCAAAATCCAATGATTTTTTGTCTATTTCCATCCGCAGTAGATAGCGACGACTTAAAAGATTTTATAGGGATTTTATGTTTTTCCAAAAATATATGGCAATCTTTTCCTAAAACAGAAACGCTAGCTCCTGAATCAAGTAGGCCAACTAAAAATCCATCAAAAACTTTAACTTTAATGAAAGGACGATCGTCACCGCTAGTGGACAGCACAGTGGATTCTACTATTTTCCTAAATCTTTTCCGTTTCTTATGTCTCAATCTACACTTTTTCAGATCATTAATTTTCTTTATAGAGCAAATTTCATTTTTGAAAATTCGATTTCTAACGGTTTCATAATTATTTAACCGATTTTGAAAGTCAGAGTAAGTTGTGTCTGTTTGACACGAAAAGTCACGGGTAATTGGTTTTAAAATTTTAATAACTTTATCAAAATTAGGTTTTGCTAAAGTTATAGAATCTTCTGGTATGTTAGAACCAGATGCATTTAATTGTAACTCGGGGTTGAGTGGGAAGAACGTGAGTCCCCGGTGGCCATCACGCTCTGAGTGTGGTTTCCCTGATGATTATTAGGACACTTTGGAGTTACTACTCCTTTTTGTCCACACTTAAAGCAAAAAGTATTCATTATTGCCTCTGGGCAATAAATATAGGAATGTCCGAGTTTCATACAATTCCAACATTGTATCTTAGAATAGTCGGGTTTGGAAAAACGACGTGTCAATTGCAACGCTTCTATTTGTGGATCACGTTCAGAGTCCACAGCAGAATCTTTTGACTCGAGATCAATTTCATGTACCTGCCTTTGCGGGTTTAAAAATGGTGTGTGATGTTTATTCTCACGGAGAACCTCTTCTGCCTTTCGAGCTTCATCACGAAAACTGTCTAAATTATTTGATTTGCAATTAAAAAGCATGTATTTAAGGTTGACATTAAGATTTTTTTTCATAATGTCAATCAACACGCTATCGGTCATAGGCTGTCTTAAACGAGAATTCATTAAGAGTACGTCACTGTAAAAGTCGTCAAAAGAATCTTTATACTGTTTCCTAAGTGAAATTCTAAGCACAACTTCATGATCACTCTCAAGGTTTCCAAATTCTTTTTTTAAAGAATAGCAAAGAAGCGGATAAGTGGAATTCGGATTTTGTCTGATAAATTGCCAAAACCATTCATCAGCTTTTCCAGACAAAAGAACATGAAAATTGGTCATCAAATGGTCAGTGGAACATCTAGTTCGCTGAGAAAGTGTATCAACCTTAAATAGAAAATCTTGGGCATTGCCAGATCCATCGTAAGAAATTTTCCAATCTTGAAGCTTTGGAAAATTTTCAATTCTTGAACTAGGAATAGGCTGTGAGCCACTAAAAGATGCTTGCTGAATAGGTTGCGAGTTGTGTAACTGCCTTTGTTGCAATGGCTGTGCGCTTTGTGTCGACATTCTGCTATTAAGGCGGTCAATGTTGCCTCTAATGCATCTTAGCTCCTCCTGGTTACTAAGAATTGACTGTTGCAGCAAAGTGGCGAGTGCATTAACGGACACCATATTTGAATTTGCCTCTTGATTACCATTATCTTCGGCAACATCGAGCGGATGATTAGTTGCAGAATTTTCCGTATTTGGAAGTGGATTTTGCGCTGGTGGCTGTTGAGCCATGGTGGAGAAGTCTAGTAAATGTTTGTCTGATTCGAGTGAACCGGCTTCAGAGGGTTGTCCCAAGTTTGATATTGCGTACTGAACAACGGCAGGGTCCTGAAATATTTCCTGCTGAATATCAAGGGAAAGTCTTGAAGTATGAGGTGAGTGCAAAACGGGAGGATTACGCGTTGTCCCTAAAGATCCACCTGAATTGTTAACACTTAAGCCTCTAGCGTTTGAATTACCTCTACCTCTTCCAGGAGTTCCTCGAGAGCTAGTTGCGTCACCCTTTGAACGAAGGTGCATAATGTATGCAACAAAAATAAAGTTTAGTCCGAGTTTTCAAAATTATAAAATGGAATAATTTTGAAATCTTAATAATAAAAAAAAGTGTAAATTCTCGCGCGTAATTCTGGGCGAATAAGAAATTCAAAATACGACCACAAATCTCTGGTGTCACACGCGGATGTCTTCTTTTTCAAAGAAAAAAAAATATTTAAAATTTAATATAGTAGGTATATGTAATACATATAACTATCAATTATTCATATCAAAGCTGTTAGTAATAATTAAATTTAGTACAAACAACTAAAAGAAACTGTTAAGAAAATAAGAAGAAAAATTATAACTATTGAATATAGTTACCTTTTTTCCAGCTTTTGAAGTTTCAAACGGTATATCTTTAAGTCCAGTAAGAAAATTTCATAAAAAAAAATAAAGGGATGCCAATAAAACTCTCTGCAGTACTATAAAAAGCAATTGTGTGAACTGCAAAGAAAAGCTACTAAAATGTTTTGCAAATCTGACTAGTTCAATTAAATCGCCTAGTTTAACAATTAAAATCCTTTTAAAAGAAATATAATGACTCAAACAGGCTTCAATTCCTACATACAGATCTGTGTGCTGCTATATTATCACCAACCAAAATTTGTCGCGGCATGAAATTCCTTTGAACAGAAAGTTCACGGACTTACAAATCCTGCTATGGTGTACTAAACTCTTTTATGACCGGGAAATGTGCAACGCGAGATATCAACCTTACAAATAATAAATGCGGACTCCATTTCTCGTATCATGAAGGCGATCAGCATTCAAAATTATTCAAAAAAATTATTGTTTCAATTTATGTTATTGAAAGTTCAACAGCACAAAAAAATTGCACAATCGAACAGCCACACGATAGTTAAAAAAAAATCATAAGTTGAGCGCTACACTGCTACTAAATTCAGAATCAAATCTAAATATTAGGTCTAATGCAGCATTCCCACTTTTCCTGTCTTTTAAAATGATATCTGTATGCAGAATGCTTTAAAAAAGAAAATGCTAAAATCGTTAATTTTTGGTTTGTTTGTTCTTTCTCGTTAATTTTTCAATCAGCGTTGGTTATCTATGTTACTCGACCAACACAATAACATTAATCAATTAAGTTTAAAAAATTCAGGTTTTAAAAATCTTGTTTACTTCTCGTTGGGCGCCATCTATGTTACGCAATCAACAAGAAAAATAAACTAACAGAAAAATATAAATTTTTGAAAGAAAAAAATTCTCAAGCTTGCATTCGTTGGGCGCCATCTATGTTACGCGCGGGTTATATGACAATGAAATCAAAACGTTAAAAACAAAAATATTTTCAAAATAAGGCATTAGGTACAAAGCGGCATGATAAAAATGGTTAATCTCCGGCTAGACTATCTGATGGTCGTGCTTCTCCCTTTTTGTCCTAACGCGTGAACATAGAAAATGTCATGCCATAATGATAGCCATAAAAAAAAATTAGTGAAACTTGAGATCTAATATCCTACAGTAAGCCCCAAGAAAAATCGATGAAAAGCAATCAAGTGACTCGATGTTCTGTCACTTGGAGTGCTATTGTCCCGCCCCACCTATGGCAATTCCGGCACTCAATTATGAAATTGCCCCTGATGTACTTCAAGATTACTTACTTATAATGCTGCATACTGTATCGGATTGGCATCCCTTTAAATAAAAAGTTTTAACGCTTCATATTCATTTTACAAATATAGATAAATCTTTATTTAAGAAATATAGGTGTATTTCTTATTTTAATGCTTATGATTCTAACTAATCAAAGAATGGTCTTAATCCTAGTAAATTTTAAGATGTGAAGCGCTTCTTTCATTTTTGTTTCTTTTTAAATTTATTTTTTTATTTTTTTGTAGACAAAGTAAATGCATTATTTTGTTTACTAATTCTTAAAGGACATTAAATTGAGTAATGAGAATGAATGATGTAAAGAAAAATATAATAATGAAATGGATAAAGTGATATACAAAAAGAATAAACTTAAAATACTTTACAAGATATTTCTCACTCTATGTAGCTGCTGCTCAATTAATTGGAGATTCTGATGGATGTTTCGGCCGGCCGTTGTTGACATATCGATGAATAAGATCTTCCGCTGCTTTTATGATGATTCAAAATTTATTTTGTTTGTTTTGCGACTTCTTTGTGTTTTGTTTATCGCTTTAATCTTTTCATGTTTTTTTTTTTTTAAACAAATTAAAATTAGTCGCGTCCGGCATTCATTTCTTTTACTTTTGCAATTTTAATGTTTTTTTCTTTATTCATTTCTTTTTGTATTAATGTTTATTTTTTTATAAGAATTTAAATACGAAATGCCAAATTCGAAAACCACAACAACACCGAGGATTCTAGCATATGCAATTGCAACTAATTTACGACAGCACGAGTAAAGAAAAAGTTAATTTAAAGTTAATCGATCTATTTTGTATTACAAATTGAATTGGTTATTTGTTTCACTTTGTTTACAGATCACTTTTACTTATTTGGCAACTCTTTGACACATTGAGCTGAGCGCACTGTCATCTTATGTTTCATTTTCTTTTTGGCCCACTGTCGTATTTCACTTTTGATCTATTTTCTTTTCATACAGTTTTGCACATCGTTATTTTTTTTTTTCTCTTCGTTTTGTAGGTTAGGTATACACATGTTACACGTTTCTTTTTGTCTCTGTCATCTACCCAGCGGAGTCTCAAAATGGTAGGGCTATGCACATATGCACACACACGCATACAATTTCACTGGGCAAAATTTAGCATTAAACTTATGCGTTTATTTTACATCTTTTCTTTGACTTTTGGCTTTTATTTTCTTGGGAAAATAGGCGTAGTATTTGTAGCACAAAACAAACTATTGTACATTCACTTTTGGGTTGTTAATTTGCCTAAGTTCTTATTTTTTTATATTGAAAACTACGCGTATAATTCGATTTTGCTTTGCACTTCACTGTTCATTAGCGTTTTAGTTTTTTTTTTCCTTGTTTTTTCTAAAAAAAACTTTTATTTAATGTTCATTAAGTGAAACAAAACCACGCCGTTTCGCACCGTTAATTTTTTTTTTTTTTTAAGCAGCTTTTGCCACGTTTCGCGCCGATCCCAAGCAACTCGTCTCCTCGAAGATTAAAAAGCAACTCCTCGCGATGCAGATCAAAAACCAACTTTCTAACTGTCGTCGTACAGTGTCTCATGTTTCGTAAAATTACGTAGTACATTAAATTAACCCTTTAATACCTAACTCTTAAGTAAATATTCAAGTTTACAATTTTTGCATTTACTTCAATTTTTTTGATAGCCAAGTACAATTTTAATCTCTATTTAGCTAAATAACAAGTAAACTGTTACATAAATAGTATTTGTTTTGATGTTAGGAATATTTTAATGAACATGAGGCATTTTCAAGAGAGACAAAATTTTCACGTTAGGCACGTCAGGGACAAAGTGACGCCTAAATACGGTTCCTTATTGGATAATATTGTAAAATGGCTGCGCGTTTCTAACTGGCTTTTCTGATCGAATGATTTAGTGGTATTAAAAGCTCTTCTTCCCATTTTTCTTCGCAGTTTATGCATTCACCGCCAGATGGTTGACAGTTTATTTTCAAAATTTAACCATTTGAAGAAAATAATTAACACGAAAAGAAAATTCGCAACACTTGCTAATTGTCAAAAGACTAGAAAATTTTTACATTTCCGTAGTTTAAGAAGGAGCAGCATTTATTATCGCTGCAACCAGGGCAATTCAACCATGGTTTGTAGTAGCCTTTTCTCGCCAGTCAACTGTTCTGTCATATTGACAGCATAACTCAAGAAGAAGAAGAAGATTCTCTAATTGTCACTTTTCGTGGGGATAGTAGATCTATTTACGATTTAACTATTGCAAATTTTAAAGTGAAAATGTTAAATAAACGAAAAGAGACTTGTAGAAATTAGCTAAATAGTTGCTAATACAAAAACTGTAGATTTTAAGATTTGTAAGACGGTAAAATCGAATCGTAAAAATCGACGAAAAAATAGCAAGATACGCCAGATCGCATTCCTCCGGCTGCGGGCAATAAGTCGCTGCCAATCACCGAGTTAATTAATCATTAAAATAACATCCAAATCCAGAATTGCCACAATAATTGTGATTGGCAGACGTAAATAAAGTGTAAATTCAAAACACCTACAAAATGGTCGATCCTATAGCGTCTATGATAAACTACAACGTATTGGAGGTGATATTTTCATATCTGGATTTACGAGATCTTCGAAATTGTTCGCTAGTTTGTAAAAACTGGTATAGCTTTTTAAATGATGAAAATAGTGATGTTTGGCGAGCGCACTGCTTACGAAAATTAGCTGAGGAAGCGCTCAAATCGGATTTATTATCTTCAGTGCCCACATATAAGACAAAACTGCGCGCATTCTATCATGCATGGAACCCAAATGATTGCTCTCGAAATGTTTATATTAAACCAAACGGATTTACGTTGCATCGGTATGTGTGTACTATATATTAAATATAAGGGGATTATTTGTTTTCCGCCCACGAACCGCATCATCAATGAATGATTCATCATAAAAAAAAAAATTCACGATTCATTCAGATATCAAAATCTCACAACATAAAATATCTCCCTGCCGGCAAATAGACTAGTTAAAGAGTAGTCCATTAACTAGTCCTCTACCAACCAGTACTAGTCCGACTTCAATCCCTTTTGCATACAAGCAACTGTTCTTTTTTGTGTGTTGATGTCCTACGAAATTTCAATTGGCCCCTTATGCATTACTTCTACACCAGTCCGGGGCTAGTTGTGGTATGGAAGTAGTCGCTTAACAACTAGTCTTGAACCAGTTGTTTTGTGTGTAGTCCTCCTATAGTAATACACGTGGTATATAGTGAAAAACTCGGGACATTTTCAAATAATTTTGTTTTTATATCAATTTTTATTTTCTAAACATAAATTAAATAAAGTAAAATATCATTTAATACATGTTATACATATTTTTTAATTAAGTATTAAGGCATGCTCTTTAAATACCTTTCTAAAGTGCCTCCTTTTTGCTGCCTGAAACGATTCATAAACTTGATTTTTGAGATCTGAGAGAGACAAAGTCGAATAAATTGCATCTGAAAGTAGAGATAGAAATTTATATAACAAAAGTCATACATTTTGGAATATTATTTGATTTAAACTATACCTACAATTAATTTGAAAAAGTTTTTAAAAGTTTGTAGGCTGAAATTCCCTTTAACTCAAAAATTGCTTCCAAATATTTAAGAAAACCGGTCCTTAAAAGTTTCGTTAGAGCAGTGAACTATTGAGGAAAACAATGAATTTTTTGTAAATACCATTTAAAAATAAAATTTCTTGTAAAATTACATACTTCTTTGTTTACCTTATTTCCATATATTATATTTATGCTGTTTTTTATAGTCCGGCAGCCGGCAATACTAAAAGTGCCATCATCGCGGATTCTGAAATTTTTAATGCAAAATGGTAGTTTACACAAAGACGAATAAGAAAAGCTTGGTCAGCATGGTTATAGCCTGGCAGAAACATTTTTAAATGATTTTTGAATTATTAAATTTTCGGAATGTTTTGCCGTCATCGCGGATTTTGATCAATCTTAATATTAATCGATGATAAATTTCATAACCATTCAGAAAAAATCCGGCCGACCAAATTTTTTTTGCCGAAAATGACTGGCAGACCTATTTTAATTGTGCCACAGTGGGTACAATTTCTCTGTTATCACGGAAATTTGTTTTTTGTTTTTAAATATACGTGTTTTAATGTCAAATTTAAAAATATCTTGGTATGCTAGCTTAGAAACTGCCGGATCACCGATTAATATTAAGATTGATCAAAATCCGCGATGACGGCAAAACATTCCGAAAATTTAATAATTCAAAAATCATTTAAAAATGCTTCTGCCAGGCTATAACCATGCTGGCCAAGCTTTTCTTATTCGTCTTAGTGTAAACTACCAGAATCCGCGATGACGGCACTTTTAGTATTGCCTGCTCCTCGCCCATTATGATTTTTCTTGAAAAGTTAAACACAATTTGTTTTGACGCAAAACAATTTGACAGAAAAAAATTATTTCAAAAGCAAATAACAAAAATTTAAATTTGTTTTCGTCACGATTCAAATTTCTCTGCGCTTACAAACTACAAACTGAGATCGAACTGGCCTTCACTGCATCCTTTTTTAACTAGTTTCGAGCTAGTAGTAACCGCGAACTAGTATTTTTTTAGGCCTGTCTCATATTTTTACTGCAGAGTCTTTGTGACATTTTTATCATTTGAGGCGAATGCGTTTTAAAGGTTTCCTACTCAAGAATTCATTCTCAAAAAGATAAGCACCCGTTCCTCTGTACTAAATCAAATGATTTTTGAGCAAACTTTTGAAGTGGAGCCATTTAAACATTTTTTTCTATGCCAAATTGACATTAAATAAATAAACAAATATTTTGCACTCTCACTTCTAATAGGTTTTTGTTAAAAAAATTTTTTTAATTATTGGGGATTCGTCGATTTTTTGGTCTCTCGATTTGACAATGTTTTCACATAAAACGACCCAAAATATGTCGAAAGAATTAAGTAAAATTTTTCGATATCTCGCTTCGTTTTCGATATATCAAGGCTTAAAGAATACGAGAATATTGAAGAAATTTCGAGAAAAGTAACTTTCATTTAAAGTTCACTATGTTTTCACATGAAACGACACAAAATAAGTCGTAAATTGTAAATTACATTAGGTCAGTTTATAAGATTGTCGGCTCGGAAGTCATAGGTTCGGTTCTCAGTAAACATAAGATTTTTTTAAATTTTTAAATAAATATAAAAATGTTTAGGAAACATTGTTTAATAACCAAACAAAACACTTTTTTTATTTTTATTTAAAAATTTAAAAAGCAATTTAAAACTATTGCATGAAAACATTTGGAAAATATTGTATAAAAACATTTAAAATAAGCTTTTTTCCAAATGATTTTCATAAGTTTACTATTTAGTTTACTAATTTAAAATCAACAATTTCCAAACATTTTGCAAGTTAATTTCCAAGCGAAATGGTTGCTACAATAAGCTTATAATAAATTATTTTCCAAGCATTTTTCTTTGTTGGGTTGATATTAATTTTAATAATTTCGCTCATGCATAAGTTCATTATTTTCGCAATCACTTTCCGAGAAAAACCCAAAGTAAAGACAAGAAAAATTGGTTAATATTCACTTGTTGAATTAAAATTTCGATAACCTTACCTTTTTAGAAAATCTAATTTCTATTAATTATATTTATAAATAATGGGGTTAGGGAAGACACATTTTAAAAGCTCTAGAGATCTTGTTTGAGCAAGAGAAGACTTTGATACTGTGGTATTTCAACAAAAAAAGGCTGCTTTACAATGTCTTGAATATGTTGCCTTATATTTTTTCTTAATTAAACATTTTTTAGTAATCCTGTCGCTCAAAGCACCGATGCAGCTCGTGGTAAAATTGGTTTTCGACAAGGCAGACATGCATGGGAAGTTATTTGGGAAGGTCCACTTGGTACTGTGGCTGTTATTGGAATTTCGACAAAAGAAGCTGCATTACAATGCCCTGGATATGTTGCCTTATTAGGTTCCGATGATCAAAGTTGGGGCTGGAATTTAGTTGAAAATCATTTATTACATAATGGCGATGCACAAGGCAGTTATCCATTGTTAAATAATGCGCCAAAATATCAAGTATGTGAGAAATGTATTTTGCTTAGTCAGCTTTCGTTTATCAAATATTTTTGTTGTTCAATTGTTTTGCTCGACTTCAAGGTTGGAGAAAGAATACGTGTAATCTTGGACTGTGATAATAACACCTTATCATTTGAAAAGAACTATGAATTTTTGGGCGTCGCATTTAGAGGTAAATTAAAAAAGTAAAAGTGTTAAATGATTATTTGTCTTTAATTGGAGGTTGGTTATTGGTTATTACAGGCTTACCTGATAAGAAACTATATCCGACGGTGTCTGCTGTTTATGGAAATACAGAAGTTTCAATGGTTTATTTAGGGCCACCCGTGGATGGATAAGTTAATACACGGCCTAGTGGATAAATATGAGTAAGCAAAATAAACGTAATTAAATTAGAAAAAGCAGTCAAATTGTATGAAAAAAATCCAGTGTTTTTTATAAAAAAAAAAAAAATATTTTAAACAGTGAAGAATATTAACTTGTTGCTAGTCAAGCTGCAATTAATTTATTTTATAAATTAAGTACGAAAAGAAAAAAAAACAAAGATTTTTTTTATAGTTGTGTTGTATTAAATTTACAATTAAGGCACCTAAAAAACTTTTTTTATAAAACTGTAAGCATATTTTGTTTAATTTAGAAGTGCGGACTATTAAGATTATGTCTATGGAATCTTTTTTTGTTTAATTACGTCAGAGGCTTTTTCAACATCATTCGACATTATATGGTTTACAAGAAACTAGTTTTTAATAAATTTATTTGCTATTCACCTTACAGGCAAAAAAATATCCACTGTACACCATCAAATCCGAAGCATTTTTTTATACAAGGCAATTTCAAAAAAAAAAAAAAATTTTTTTCTAACTGAACGTAGGAGTCTCCTATTAACATTTTTCGTCATATCTTCGGCATTTACAGTCCGATGTTAGTGTGATGTATCAATAGTAGTCAAAATTTAACCACAAATGTATTAAATAATTTAGGTACTTTTTGGGCCGATTTAGTACTTTTTTTGCTTTTTGGTACAAAGTAGAAAAGCTCATTTATCAACCCTGGTACAATGAAAAATGTGAAACGAAAAGAAAACAAAAGACATGAAGTCAGTGTCAGCCAGCTTTTTGCCTTTCTCTTTGTGCTGTATCCTCTTTACAGCTCTGTGTGACCGCGTATTTTGTCGTTGTTAATATTGGAAAATTTGCATTTAATTTTACCTGGCCTAATGGCAAAATATTAAAATAATTTTAACTTTGTGTACATTTACACACAAATATCTTTCTAATAGTGTATAATTAAAAGTCGTGCTCCATTTCTAACATATTACAAAAGGTAGGACAAATTTTTGTCTTGCGTATTAATATAAAGATGTCTCGAGAGGAATTCTTTTTTTTTTTTTGCTGCATAGTTCATTGACATCAAGTACTACGTTCAAGCACTTACCCGCCAGATCTCAGTTCCTACCACCCGAATGTCAGTTAATAAAAGCTCGCAAAATATCATTAAACTTTTCCTATGGAAGTATTGCGATAATTCCATTAGAAATATTTAAAAAAATTTGTTTAATGTTTTTGTTTGCCGAAAATAGGTGTCCAATTTAAAAATTGTCGGCATATCTTCGGTATTTAGAATCAGTGTTACAAAAATGATCTATAATCGAATGACAGCTGGAATAATACCGGTACTACTCTTACATTGTTTTGCTATTCATTTTACCGTTGAAATATCTGTTAGAAATGGGTCTATATTTTATTCGGCTCTAGTTATAATTAATTTAATACTTTTTAAAATAGTTCTAATAGGAATAATCGAAATGTTTTCTGAAGAAAAGTTTAATGAGCGTTCGGCCAAAAAAAAAAAATCGAAATCGCCTTGCAAAAATGCATCGTATGCGATAGCGTACGTTAGAATTTTTTTTTCTAATACGGTCTAGAGTACACTCAAATCTTAGAATATCGCATTTTTAAAGCTAAAAATCGTGAAAACCTTAGCTAAAGATATAAATTTTCTAAATAGCTTTTCGCTGCTTGATTCATCAAATACTTTTTGTTGCAACTTGATTTATTTGTTTTGTTAAATAATCTTTTTTTTTAACTACTCTACGTCCAGCCCTCGAGTAACGTGATCCGTAAAAATAGTAGGATAGCGTTTATATTTTGTTTAAGCAAATCGCGTTTTTTTGAGACAACTAAAACTCAGTCCCATTGCAAGTATGTGCATATCTCTTTTTAGTGTTTGCCTAAACCAACCATGTCAAGCTCAATTTCCAACTAGGCTGCACGATAGAGGATTTCTGTTTTGGTGGTCCCAAATGTGGATTTACACAGATGAATTTCTTCTGAACAAAAATTGATAACTTTCAAATGCAATTATGCTTGGTCCTCGTGAGAATCCTGTTTTTTAATAAAGCACTCACTCCTAAACACATCTTATTATCCAGTGAGTCTTTCACCGAAATTATGTGCATTGAATAGATAGATAGCAGGGACGTGGATAGGCTTCTATTACGGGGGCTGCCCGACCAACCATTTTGTTCAAAATCACGAAACAAACGTTATTCATACGTCTTTTTGCATTGTTATTACAAAATTTTGGGAGGGGCTACAGCCCCTTTCCATAAATATGCCCCTGCGTAGCATTTATTATATTAAATTAATCGAATAAAATCTTAATTTGAGAAAAAAAACGGCAGGTGGCACTCGGGGAGTGGCCGATGATATTGGAAGCTAATGCTAATGCCTCTTACGTTCGAAAAATAAGTGAGAGAGAGAGAGAGAGAGAGAGAGAGCATGAGCTGGTGCGCGCAATGTTTATAAACATATATATATGTATACATACATATATACTGTATACTGTACTTTGTATACAGTACGCCTCTATTTTTATATGTGTGACGCATTTTCGTTGCAAACATCCGTTACACTTTTTCGTTGCATGTTTTCGCTGTTCAGACTCTGCCTCTCAAAACGTCCGATAAGGAAGCATTAGCTTCCAAAAAGCACATGTAATTAGTGTTTTCGACAAAATTTTAAAAAAAGTCGGTCTCACAAATATCCAAGTATTCGCTGTGAAAATAATTTTACCCGTCTATTTTTTCATATAACATTTTACATTGATGCAATATTTTCAGTAGATCAATTTTATACGTAACGTTAAAATCGAACATTCCGAAAAATATACACGTAATTTTTAATTTAAATTTTTTTATCATAATTTTTATGAAATTGTTAAATATTGTTATTAATTAATTTTTGTATTTGTTAAATTGCCAAAAATTTAAAGTTCAGCACTAAGTATTTTTTTTTTTATTAACGATTTATGTTTATTCTAAAACTTGATAGCTTAAGTTAATAAAAGATAATTTAAGTTTTTGTTTGTTGTTTAATAAGTATCGTATTGATTTTTCAAATAATTAAGTCCTTTTTTAAATCTATAAAATAAAAATATATTACTAATTTTAAATTCATTTAAATTAATAACATTTTAATAAAAGACATAAATTGTACTTTTATAAGCTGTATTTTTGTCCATAAAATTATGTGCAAAACTAATATGTAATTGTAAAACACTAAGAAAAACAAAAAACTTCTAAATAATGCATAATAAAAGAAAACAAAACAAAGATATAAATTTTTATTAAGTTTTATTTTAGTTAATTACTACTATTTAGTACATCTTCATCATCATCGAATAAATCGCCGAAATCGTTATAGAAATCAGCATGGACGTGCTTTTCATTTGTTGCTAAATCCATTAGTATGCCTGATGAACTGCCGGACTGAAAAACATTTATATTAATTTTAGCGATTATATTGCAAATAAATTTTAATAGGGATAAAAAGACAGAGATATGTACAAGCGATCCAAATCGGACCTACTATGTTTCCACCGAAGATTTAAGAGGTGATTAACAAGTGTTTCGAAATTTACCATACAAAAATCCATTTTTGAGATTTATTTTAAATCTGCGTATAAATCTAAGCAGGACTACCAAGTAGCACCCCTTTACTTTGAGAACTGGCTTTAAATGTTATTAAAAACAAAGCAAATGGAGGATAAGTACAAAAAAGAACAGCAATAACTATAATTTTCCCGCTTTTGACATTTACTATCAAAAATAAACCTCATTCGGCCGTTGGAAACGAGGGTAGAATTTAACGACGAGATTTATAGATTTCATCACAGCTAAATCTTTGGTGGAGACGTAGTGCAAACAACAATTCAACACTTAGTAAAATTCAAACAAAATCTTTTGGAAAAAATAATTATTGGCTACTAAAGAAATAAAATTCGTAGTTTCTTAGTTTCATAAGCATTGGTACGTTACTAGCTTGGCACAACAAGCATTCAATCTACAAGTATTTTCATCGTTGTCATAAATTATGTGATGTAAAACAAATGGAATAGATAATTGCATCTAGCGGGAGCCAGGGCTCGCACCTCGGGCTTATTTGCGTTGAAAAATAGTACACTAACTTTAGGAACTGATATCCCTAGAAATAAACCGATGACCTTAGCTAAAGGCGCTTGGGGACTAGCAAGGCAAGTCCAAAAGCCCTAAAATCTAATCATGACGGAAGGTTATTTTTTTTCAAATTGTTATAATCTGGCTACTTTGAAGAGAATTCCGTAGTGACTAAAATACGTAGTTACTTTGTTAAACATATAAACAAACCTCTTCTAAATCCATAAATCCTGGACCTTCAGGAAACATCTCATCGGCAGCGAGCGTAGGTTTCATTTCAATGAATTTGGAATCCGTGTTGAAAAAGATGAAAAAATTATGTCCTCTAATCCTCTAACGACGTTTGTTTAGGGCCGTTCACACTTTCAAATTTTCTAGTTTTTATTTTGATGAATTCGAATTAGTTTGGCATCACTAATTTTGTGCTCTGATCAAATCACTCTTCAGATATTAGTTTTGCTTTATTTGAAGCGACGATGAAAAACAAGGAAACTAATTATTAAAATGTAGTAGAAATACCATAAATTAAATTTTATTTGCAAAAATGAATTATTCTATCCATTGAAAAGACAACTAAAAATTATTTTGTTGCTATTTTATAAAAAAAATTTACTTTTGTAAACAAAATTCATCAGTAGCAGTATCTAAAATTACAAATATATATAAAAATTGGCTCAGAAGTTATTTAAAAATTTAATTAACCACAACCTTACTTTAAATAATAGAAACAACCCTTATAGTATAAAAAAAATTGATATTCCTCTCTAATTTAATCATCCGAGCCATGTACACTAGTTGAAATAATTTTTGGAAATACAAATACGCATACAGAAAAATGTATTTGCGTTCACACTTTCAAATAACTCATCAAATCACTCGTCAAATCAGCGAAAAGTCAAAAATTTTTGTTTTCTTCAAAGTTTTTGACAAATTATTTTAACAAATCCATAATAATTTTTTTTGACGGCAAAATTAGTGATGAATCAACACTGGCGTTGAATGTAATTCGATCACTTCCTTAAAATTAATGTTATTCTTCCCATGCTTTTAATTCAAAGTAACACCTATTTCGACGAAGCCCTATAATTTTCCTTCGAATTCATCAAAAAAATTTTTGTAATTTGATAGTCTGTACACCCCGATTCGTAGGTTGTAGCTTCTGAACGCGACATTTTAATCGCTCAAAGATAACCAAATAAATTGGGAATTTATAAATTATTTTTTGAATTAGGTTCGGAAGCTTCATATCTTTTGCTAATCTTTGGCAAAAATAAACAATTGAGGGAATTCCACGTTGCCGCATTGTCGTGTATTTATCTTTGCCGAGAGACCTTTAAAGAACACGTAAACAAACCTGAATAATGGTACGCATTGGTTTGCAAATTAACGCCACATTGGAAAATGTTGAGGAGCTGCAAACGAATCATCCGGACTATCCATTCTTTCTAAAGATCACTTGCACAAATTGTGGTGAAACGTCGGAAAAGTGGCATGATGTTACAGAATCGGAAAGGGCACAGCATGATACACGTAATCCGGACGGTTTTAATTTCTATATGAAATGTAAGATGTGCAGCAGGGAGAATACTATTGATATTGTTGAAAAATCCAACGGTGAGAAGTTTTACGACACGAGTTTTTTTGTAGTTTTTAATTAACTTGTATTTTATTATTTTAGCTATTTACACACAAGAAGACTCCGGGAAATTTAAGACAATCGTTGTCTTTGATTCTCGTGGCGCAGAGCCATGTGATTTTTCACCACGAAGCGGATGGATAGTGCGCTCAAGTGAAAATGGACAAACTTTTGAAAATGTTGATCTCTCTGAAGATGACTGGGTTGAATACGACCAGAAGAATAAAAATTCTGTTGGTATTTATGAATTCTCATCGAAATTTGTTAAGTTGAAGAAATAAACTGAATAAAATATGTGTACCACCAACGACGAATAAAATCTTATTCAACAATTTTGTAATTTCACTTGGTTTTGATTATTTTTAATGAAATTTAGATGTTTAGATGTACTTTTTTTTAAACTTAGCTGCTGTCAAAACAGTAATGCCATCGTGATTTTGTTTAATTAAGAAAAGCAAAGCACTAAAATGTATTTGAACTTTTTTTTCATACATTGCACAAAGCGTTTCACTTTTAATCAGATACTATTGCTTGACTTAGTTTGCTGTTTAGGTGTCAAAATCCAATGGAAAAAATTTAAAATATTAGGGCTGCATAATAAGTTTCTGTGGAAAATGGAAAAAAATTCAACGATATTTGAAAAACCAAGGTTGCATTTAGGTTTTTTGTGGAAAAGTAAAAAAAAATTCAACGATGTTGAAAAGAAATTTCCATTCATAAAATATTCACGATTGCAAATGCTTCCTCTCGAGAAGGGAATTTCCAGGGATATTTGCGATAAGGCCCTATAGCACTTCAATAATCATGGTTTGAATATAAATAAAGAACCGGTTTTAATCCAATTTTAGCCTCTGCGCAATTTCAATTAAAGTAAATAATGGTAAGTAATGATTCATTGATTTTTTATTTAATAAAACTTACGAGAATATATTTCTTTGATTTTTTTTAGTCAATAATAATTAACAATTATGTAATTGTTATTTTAACTTTGAACTATAGTTACAGTTAAACTACAACAGTTCAGAAAATATAGATTAATGTACGAAAGATATTTAAAATAAGGTCGTTTAGCTAGCTCCAGGGCATAAACAATTTTTAATTATGCAATTTTGTACGTTAGTAATAATATGTTAATTTCAAATCTTCCTGCTGATGGGTGATGAACTCGAATTGTTGAAAACAAGTATTTTGTAAAAACATTGCATAATCAAATATTTTTTAAAGGCCTGTAGCCAGCTAAACAACTCTTATCGATTATTAAAGGTCAACTTAGAAAATTAAAATGTTTGTTCCTTAAAACTATTTAAAACTATGACTAAACATGAGTCTATTTGTTTTTTTTTACCAAAAACTATGTTTAGGTTAATTAAAATTAAAAGGAAAACAATGAAAACAAAAATTCACTCACTGGTATCAAAAGGAATTAAAGAAAAAAAGATGAATGTGAACATCAAATTCGTTCCTTAAACATATTTAAAAAAGTCGCAACACAAACATGAATTTATGATTAAAAAAAAGTCTGTTTTAAAACATAAAAATCTCCAAGTTCCCTAAAAATAAATTCATAGACTTCCCTTGTAACTTAATGATGAATCAATCACACTTATTTAATGGCTGTTCAACTAATTGCATTTATCCGAAGCTATGGGAAAACGCACCACTCGTATTTCATTACCGTAATCACATACGACAGAGTTGCAGGCCAGCATCATTATTTTTGGACATAATTGTGAATTAGAGCGATCTAGTTTAACTTCACGCGCTGGTTCACCAGTCCGCACATCCCAAACAATAAGAGAACCTGCTCAAATAAAAAGAAACGTTAGTAAATTTGTTTTAAAAATAAAACTCAATAAATTAAGGCTACTTTTTCTTAGAAATTTTCATTAAACAGAAGGACTCAAATTAAAATCTCTCAAAATTATGTAATTTTATGGTATATACTCCACTAACCCATTTTGCTAGTAACCAGCAATGACGGCGTCAACATTAATAAACTTGAATAAGCATTCGATATATTAATCGTGGTGAGAAGATTACCCTGAAAACGTTCCCACACACAAATGCGCTCGTCTGTACCCAGTGAAATAACATAACTGGGGGCGCATGCCAAACAGCTGACCGCGCCATCATGAGCCTGTATATTGTACATGCAGGCACCTGTAAAGAGATCCCAAACACATAGTAGACCATCCTGCGAACCTGAACCACCAGTACCAGGCTGCCAGCGATCTACAAAAAGGCACGTTATAGGCCCACAATGGCCATGTAATGTGTATTCTATATCCGAATCATTCAGACTATAGACCTAATCAATAAAAAAAAAGTAAACTGATTCTCATTTAACTTTTTTATGGTGTGTTATAATTCTCAATTTACCTTTAGCGTATGATCTTGTGAACCACTAAAGACCATTCCATTTACAATTTGCATACATGTTATTGGCTGTTGATGTGCCAAACGTACACCTTCCAGTGTACATTTCATTTCTTCTTTTGTAGTTTTTTGTGCATCAGAGCCACGGTGTTGCTGTTGCTGCTGATGATGGTGCATTAAACCAATGCTACCAGTTGAACCAGTGCGTACATGTGCTATGTTGAATGCAATTTTTAAGTTTCTTTTTATACAATAATTTTATTAAACTTACTTCTTCTATAGGCTGAAGTAAAACCCCAGTCAATTTGTTTGCCCTTGTAATATGTTTCCAGTCTATAAAAATCAAGTCTTCCACAAAGTCGTGCAACAATGACACGGTCACCATTTAAATGAATATGTGTTATGCCTTGATTACGTTTACTATCTTCATGGTAGGCGCACTAAAAATGAGAATAGCACTCTCTTATTAGTAATTATTGGATTTCTCGAAAAATTTTTCAGAATTCCTGGTAATCACAAAAACAAAATTTTTATGAAAGGGCAAAATTCACTGGGAAAGTAAGGTTATCGGCAATATTTTCGGAGAGAATATTTTCATTTTCCATTTTTTTAACAGGGAATTCGAAGCGCGATTAATAATTTGTGACAAATTAAAAACATTTATTAAAATACATTTCATATGACACCAAAATCTTTTTCATATCAATCAAACTGTTTCAGACTTATACCGGTTTTTCTAAATGCTATATTAGTATCTTCCGATGGTTATATCCCCGAACCTAAAAAAATAAATATGAGGTGACACTAATAAAACTTGTAACTTTTCTCGTCTCTTATTTTTATTTTTTTTGATTAACGTTACTCTGTCAGCTTCTCACTACTTATGAAGGTTTGGAGATTTAGACCATCACCAATTTTGTAACATAGCCAAGTTTTGGTTGTTTTTAATGAAGTTTAGATGTTTATGTTTTGTTTCCTTTTTTAACCTTAGCTGTCAAATCAAATGGAAATGCCGAAAATGGGGGAAAAATTGGAAGAAAATAGTACCACTGCTGGAAACGGAACTTCTCAAAATATTCACAATTGCAAAAGCTCCTCGAGAAAAAAAAAAATGTATTCTTGAGAGGAAATTTCCAGACAAATTCATGATAAGGCCCATAATGCACTTATATCGAAAAACAAAAAACTATATTAAAGAGGGATTGTTGCTTTGAAAACCGTTTTAGCATGATTATTCGTAGCGCGGAAAACAAAATGAATGAAAAATAAAGTCAACAATTTCATACCTTTAAAACTCCCGCTGGCATCTCCCATAGTTCGATACGTCCGTTCGCGCAACCAACAGCTATCAGATTATCATAGTAGTCTAAACACCAAATAGGCGAGCTGTTATATTTCCGAACTGACATTACGTGTCCATCGTCAGCCGTTGTTGCTATTTGTATATCATTTCTATTGATAGTTGTAACATTTTCACCACTACGCGCATCCCAAACTTTAATTTGTCCCTTTAGACAGCAACTTATTATGTATGTACCATCCGATACCAAACACTCAATTTTGTGTTTATGGCCTACAATTTGTGTTGGTACCCCTTCGAGTATTTGTTCAGTTTTTTGTATAAATTCTGATGATTCATTCCAACTAGAACGCCATTCGGCATAGTTACGTGTACAGATGCAGCGATAGAAAACCACCATTGAATAGCATAGAACGAATATACTTATGCAACATAACATTACGGCAAAGAAAATTTCCATGGGACTTTTGGGAAAAAGTGGTGTACCACCTGGCATTACCATTGGTGATTCACGATTATCATCGTCACTAAAATCAAGAGGATCTAATGCGGCAGCCAAAGCTTTCCATTGGAAATTTTGCACCAATTTCTCATTTGGATTACGTATTAATACAGCTGCTTCTGGACTAATTGCATGCGATAGTTTAATGGTTGGCAATATGGTTATATATTGTCCACTTAACGAGATGTTATATTGTTTCATAATTGTAGACCAATGGAAGTTTGAAAGAAAATAATTCAACTCAAAATCGGGATATAACAGTCGACGTAATTCGATATCGGTTTCATTTATGTTATCACCTGGAATATGGGGAAATTTTAGGTTTAATGTTTTTACTTAAAACGAATTTGTTTAAACTTACCATCATGTCCAGCATAATGATTTCCCGCTTGTGCATTATTACTACTAAACCGATCATATTCATATCCAGATGATTGTTTTGCAGCTGTAGTTGCAGAATTTAAAGCGTACTGCACATTAGAGAAGAAACTTGACACAGCACCACGATTCATATCCACATTGCGCTGAAACTCGTCTGATATTAATGTTGTACGATTTGAATCCATTATAAAGAGATTTTCCAAATAGCCCGAATTATAGACAATTGAACAAATCCATACACTCATCCATACCATAAAAGCACGTTGGAAAAAACGTGTTCGTGCCCAAAAATTGACAAGTTTTAAACGTTTTGGAATTCGATCATGGTTGGCATGATTCGAATTTAAGGCAATCGAAGAGCGTTTTGTAACATCCACTGCAGCGGGGTGTTGACTTAAGTCAGCAAATGCCAATTTCGGATGCGATTGTGAACGATGGAATACGCCTGGACCGCCAGTGAATGGCGGCGATGTAAATCCATTTGGCTGTACACCAACAATTGCAGTTGGAGCAGTCAATGTTGAACCGACGCCAGCAGCATTTGAGAAAAAACGAAAGTCATTACGTGAATGTGGTGAATTTAACATTGAACGTTGAAATCCAAAATCCCCGCCCGTAGTTGTAGCGGTAGTAGTACAGCTCAGCATCATTTTAGGTAAGCGTTTAGCTTCCATGGTATATTCAATACGCTTGATATTCATTGCAAGTATTGTAGAGAATAGCAACATTTGCAGCATGAAATCTGAAAGAAGACCAACGATGGCAAAAACGCAAAACTCCTGTATGACGGGCACAAACGTTGCTAAACCAATGGTTAAGATGGTTATCTCGGTCATAAGCGTTTTAATAATATGCCAACCTTCTTTACTGAGCGCTTGAGCAACACGTATTTTAACATCAAAAGTTTCATCGGTTGAAACAACGCTCTTGGTAATGACCAAACAATTTTCTAAGCCCACTAAAACTACCAAATATGGAAAAATATCTTTCGATTGTAAGCTTATGGTTAAACCGAAGAAAAAACACAATCCCAAAGACATTACCAAGCTTCCAAGTACAGTAATGACCGAACAAAGCGCTAAGAGCATTCGGGAACGTATAACATCGATTTTACGTACGGAAAAGTAAATATACGTAAAAAGTAATATGAATGCAATGACAAGTGGTAGAAATTCCCACATTTTAAATTCACCAGGATAAAAGATGTATGTAATTGTAGACTTCTCTTCGCGTTGTTGTTGCTGTTGTTGATGTGCTGGTTGTGGTTGCGGCATTGTCATAGTTAGTGGTGGATAATATTTCAATAGTTTCTCCTTTAATGAATTTAAATATTCTCTGTCGTTTTGCTTTAATATCAATGTTAGCGCGTATTGTATAATGCGTGAACGTGCACGCAATGGATAACGCTTACATCCAGTATCTTGAATTGGTACACCAAAAACCATTTCAGCTGTTGATACTTTGGTCTTTTGTAGATTCTGCAAAGAAATAAATATGTAGATTTTTTTTAGTAAATGGTCATAAGAGCAAATTTTTATTTTTATTTCAGGCGGTAGGTAATAACTTTTTGATTGTTCTTTGAACAGATAATGATTTACATTATTACCTATCGAACAATTGATAATTTTTGGTTTGAGCTTACTGTTCATTGTCTTTATGCAAAACACCAATAAAAATAAAACACAAAAACAAAGCAAAATGCATAAGAGAAAAAAAAACTAGTAAGGGTGTTACCTTTGCCCTGACCAAACATTAAATACCCTACACAGCAGTATTTTAAAAGTTTTGCTTATATGGGAGGTGCCACGCCCTCTTGTCCAAATTCACCCAGTTTTTTCTCAGAGTTTGAACTTATAGTTCTTAGCATTTGAGTGAAATTTGGTTGGATTATCTCAAAAAATGTTTTCAGTATAGCGTTTTGAACCTTTTGCTATATGGGAGGTGCCACGCCCTCTTGTCCAAACTCACCCAGTTTTTTTTAAAAGTGTTTGAATTTATAGTTCTTAGCATTTGAGTAAAATTAAGTTTGATTATCTCAAAAAACGCTTTCAGTATAGCGTTTTAAAGTTTTTGCTTATATGGGAGGTGCCACGCGCTCTTGTCCAAATTCTCCTAGTTTTTGTTCAGAGCTTGCGCTTACAATTCGTAGTATTTATGTGTATTTTGGTTGCATTATCGTGAAAAAAACTCAAAAAGTTGCATTTTGAATATATTTTTTGTATGGGCGGTAGGCGTGTCCGTTGACCGATTTCGCTCATTTTCAATCCCCCGAGCTTAGTTTTCCCAAAAAGTGTATTTCCACACACAGCTAGCCAGCCAGCCAGACAGACGGACATGGCTATATCGACTCAGGAGGTGACGCTGATCAAGAATATATATACTTTTCTATATCTGCCACGCCTCCTTCTCTGCGTTACAAACGGAATTGCGTTAATAGTTTCGGGACCTACCACAGGTCAAAAACTGGCTACAAGACAATTCCTCATCAGACGCATTTGCCGACATCAAAAATAAATTTTTAAGCTACTACCTTTAGCATGGATTTGAGGAGAATCACAGCAAAAATAAATTTTTTTCTGTTTTTTCCCCGTTCTGAAAAAATGCCAAATAAAGGAAAACCAAATGAACGCCCAAAAAATAATGAAATAACGCCCAATTATTGAAATGAATTACCGCCCAAAATTTGTGTTTTGTTTTTGGGCGTTATTTCCAAAGTGATTATCGCCCAAATTTATATGATAATAATTTGGGCGTTATTTCGGTTTTCGGCGTTATTTCCTACCGTCAAGAAGTCAGTATCATCGATTACAATTATGTATTTCAGAGTTGTAATGAGTATTGTGTAATCGAAACTATAGATTCCAACTAACTTATGAATAAAAATGATTTGAATGAAATATTTTCATGACATATTTTATGTTTTTAAAAGAATATAATACATCGTGGGACTTGAGTTGAGTTGTTAACTTAAGTTAAGTTGTCATAGGGGTAACGTTTTTGTTAAAGGGACGGTAAAATTGTTTTTTGAATCGTACACTTCGTTTCTCAAGTATAATTGCAATTTGAGACTTTTGCATACGTTTTTGTTGGATTACAATCTAAAAGAAATCAATGGGTAGAAATATCTCCTTAAGAATATTTTACAAGCTCAATTAATGTTCATTAAATTAAATAACTGTGGTAGCTTTTAAACATTAAAATTTCTTTTACAAAAGGGTATAGATCAGACCAAAAGACAAAATTTTTTATAATCCTCGAGGCCTCATATGATAAAAAAGGTTGATTCATTTTTATGAAAACTAGGTTGTCTTCGATTCTTGCGGGGAAAAGTAGGACTTTTTACGTTAAAAAGTATGAAATATCCTAATTTTCGTTAAAGACATCGGGAAATATAGTTTTCGTAAGACAAATGAATCATCCTACATTTCGCAAGAGGCATCGTCTTCAGAAAACCATGTTAGCACAGTTTTTTTAATGTTTAAAAAGGTATTATAAATATGGGTATATCCGAAAAATGTACCAAAACATGAATTTTTTTCTCACCTATTTTTAATATTTTTTATTAATTGACGTTTCAGAATATGATGGCCTTAGTTTCTGGAACCTTCTTGAAAATTGTACAAAAACTTTCAGGGTTGCCATATGTTTTTTTTTTGTAAGTTTTGCTTATTCCATATATTTAAAAAATAAAAATTAAATTTTAGTCTAAAAACGCATAAACATTTTAAAAATCCAACACATGCTTAAGCAAGTTTAAAAAAAACCAAGCGGCAACCCTGAACGTTTTTGTACAGTTTAAAAAAGTTTATCTGAGCGTTTCTGAAACCAAAAATTTTAATTTGGTCAAAATAAGTAAGGTTTAAACAAAATTTTCGAAAATAATCAGGTGAAAACCCTAAAAATTTATGGTGGATTTTTAAAAAGTTTATTGCGTTTTAAGAAATTTTTTAAACTAATAAGTAAGCTATTTGAGTAAAATAAAAATAGGTGGTGGCCCTGAAAGATGAATTCATCTCCAACGTTTTTCATGGAACTCATTAGAAGCGTTACAACATAAATAAGAAAATTAGTTGAAGAAGTCTAGTAAATTTGACACTGAGAATGTCAGCCGGGAGAATGCTAAAATGTTGCAAAAACAATAATACCACAATGAAAATAGAAAACATACTGAAAGTGAAGGGAAAGAAGAGACGGGACGACGGGTCACCGTATATATACAACATAATAAACATCAAAATAAAAATCTCACCAACATTTTCACTTTATTTGAGCTTTGCGGATTTTAAAGTAAAACACTTTATTTGCAATACTTATAACCACTTAAACGAAGTTGGGTCTGGCAGTTAGTTAAATTACAAAATTAAATAACGTGCTATTCGTTTAATAGAAACTTGGATGTATGTGCGATTTTTATGAAAAAATGCTAGTGTGATTTATACGCCCAATGCCAAATACGGAGTAGGCCCAGGCCAACAACACCCTTAGGAATTTATGTTGTTTTTTTTTTTCACGCAAACAATTTGTTGCAATATGTAATTGTAATTTTTAAAATCAACCGCCATGTTGCTGTTGCTTGGAATTGACAAGTTTAAAATCTCTTAGCCCCACATAATTTCGCGAAATGTGCGCAATTACGTATAAACAACAAATTTCCAATTACATACTACCAAAATAAACAAATATTCAAATTGTTTGTCAAGCAATGAATACGACAACGCATATAAGTAATGTCTGGAATATGAGCTTAATGCAAAATAATGACTCACATGCAGTCAATTTATATATCATTGTTAAAAAGCCATAAAGTAAATATAATTTATTTTAGTCTGAAAACTAGAAAAATGTTCATCACCTAACAAATATGTGTTAATGTATTGTATTGTGGCTAAAATGTTAGTTATCTATCTCTACATAGATGCATGCATATTCTCTAATATTTGCCAATAGTTGCGATACGAGTAGCAATGCCAAATAGTGGTAATATAGAAAAAAAACTAAAAAACTTACTTACATGATATTGAAAAATTGTGTTTAGAATATTGTTATCTTTGGTAAAATTCAAAACATCTTGACCCCAAAGGTTTGCCGGTGACAGTACTAAGCAATTATATTCAGGAAAAATTTGCTCGTTTTGTGAACGTTTAACATTCTCTACATGCAAGCAAATTTTGTCCAGAGTGCGTTGGCTGTAATTTGTAAATAGAAAAACAACAACAACAAATTAATGCCGTTTTATATTCCAATTAAATTTATTGATAGCTATTGTTATGCATACTTACTTTTCTTCACTTTCATGATTACGCACAATTTCAAGCAATTTAAAAACTTCATGTAGCGGCGCTCGAAACGCATCCATTAATTGCATCTCCTCGGTCCAAGGCAACACACTCGAACGTAACGTTATCTGTTGCACATAGAGAGCAGGAGAACTTTGCGTCCAAGGGAAAGACGGATCATATGAAATGTTATTTATATTGAATATATTTTTAATCAGAGAATGATTTTTTTCGCCTTCACCAAAAAGTGAGTATTTACCCTCAAAAGGTAAAATTATTTTGGTTGGTATCGTGCCCGGTAGCGGTATGTTTATCAATGGGTAACTGAAAAACAAAACAAAAAGTAAAAAAGTTTGTTGATTATTCATTCATTTATTTATTTCATGGTTATATTTTTGGCAATAAAGAGAAATATGTATTTCATATCAAGGTCAAAATAATTTCACATCTGTCAATTTGGATGCCATGTTGATAATATGTAGTACGCGGCAATGACGTGTTGATAAGAAATTATTATGTGTTGATGTGTTACCAAGCAAAGGGGGTCCAAAATGTTGAAGTTGAGTGAGTTAGAATGTTTATTTAAATAACTAACGCTTACAATAAGAAGAAAAATGCCTTATCATCCATTTGTTTTGAAATTCCCTCTCGAGAATGTATTCTTCTCTCGAGGGGAATATTTGCAATTGTAAATATTTTGAGAATAGAAAAACCATGTCCAACCGGAATACTTTTTTTCTGGCGTTAGGAACTAATGCTAATTATTTTTATATAAATATGGGCGATAATTATTTTGTAAAAAAAGGCACAGAATTTGTACTTTTTTCCGATAAGAAGAAAGAAATAAAGACTAAAAAATTTAAAAAAAGACATAAAACCCAAAATGAAAACGAAATAACGCCCAAAATTTATTTATATGAAAATAATTTGGGCGTTATTTTGTTTTTTTGTTGGGAGTTATTTCTTTTTTTTTAATGAAATAACGCCCAAAATAAAAACAAAAAAACTAAATAAATTCCAAGTTTTGGACGTTATTTCCAAAATTATTATCGCCCAAATTTATGTAACATTAATTTGGGCGTTATTTTGATTTTTTTATTTTTTGGGAGTTATTTCGTTTTTGTTTTGGGCGTTTTTTCCTAATGCCCTTTTTTCAACAATAAACAAATATCTTAATTTGATGTCAAACAATCAAAACAAAGTAAAATTACGAAATTGGTGATAGCCTTCGAATTCGACCAAATAAATCTTCGAGTTCGGTTAAACAAATCTTGATTTATTTTTTGTTTCTCATGGTGCTAATGCTTCTTACTGAGATTGCGAAGCATTTTCTTTAATACAAAACCTGGGCGAGCCCTCTTGGACAGAGGTATCGAATTTACAACTATGATTTGTGCACCCGCAACAATGCTATTGCTATGCATTGATAAATTTAAGTCAAGTTTACTTTAGTGACACTTCAAATGTACTCCTTTATAAAGCAAATTTTTTGTATGAAATTTTTAATTTTAAAAAAGAATATGTAAACAAAAAGTGTCGCTCGGATCTATATCGTCGGCTGAGTATTATTTTGCCGTAAACGCCAATTCGTTGAAAATGCAAAAGCAGATACCTTGTACTCGTCTCTATGCCACTTTGTTGAAAAAGCAAAAGCACATAACTTGTGTGGAGACGAGCACAAGTTATCTGCTTTTGCTTTTTCAAATTTCAAAAATATTGGTGTCATATGAAATGTACCTTAATAAGCCTTAAAATTGCCGTACAAAGTTTTTAATTTCTCATACATTATTTATCGTGCTTCGAATTAACAGGTCATTCAATAAGTCCGTAGGATAAGTAAGAAAAAAACAAAATTTTGACCAAACTCGATTTTATTATTCAACATAGTTGCCTTCGAGGGCGATACAACGAGTATAGCGATTTTCCAACTTTTCGATACTACTTTTATATTACGATTTCTCTTTTTCGTCAAAATAGGCCTCAGCTAACTGTCTTTTGGATTCTGGTGTGTAAAAGTGAAGCCATGTTTCATCGATTGTCACATATCGACGATAGAATTCGATTTTATTGCAGTTTAACACTCCTCTGAAGCATTAATTCGTTTTTGTTTTGGTCGACTGTGAGCTCACGCGGCAGCCACTTTGCAAAGAGCTTTTGCATACCCAAATGTTCGTGTAAAATGGTAAAAACACTACCATTTAATACTTTACAATGTCAGCTAGCTTGAGCTTCTTCAATTTGCAATCGTTCATAACCAATTTGCGGATTTTTTTTTATGTGTTCTGGAATAACAGCCTAATTTGGGAGTCCACAGCGCTCTGCATCATTTGTGCCGGTACGACCATGTTTAAATTTAGCAATCCATTTGTATCGATGGAGTAGAGTTTGGATAATGTTTATCAAGACATTGTTTGGTTTCCACTGTATTTTTCTCATCAAAAAGCAATGCTTTATCAAAACTCGAAGTTCACTTTTTTTTCTTTTTTTTTTACTAACAAAAGTTGCTTTGCACTAAACGCTATAACTCACGAATCAGTAGTCCGATTGCTGTCAAATTTATACACGTATCGTTTGAAGGTTAGTATGGGAGAAGGGGGAGGTTTCGACACCTTAACAAAAAAGTCCTTATATCTTCCAAATGCAATTGTGCATGTTATTTTGAATACACATAGACTATGCATGAATATGTGTGCTTTTTTTATAAATTACAAAAAAATCGATATGTTTGCTATTTTTGGAAATGTGACAAATAAACTAAAGTTAAAATAAATGACGAAACATCCCTCTTTTGGGGAGGCATCGTCAGTCATATAATTTCTTGATTCCCTTGATTTTTTGAAACCTTCAACCTTTTGAATGTAGATGGTAAAAGACGAATTGCTTCCGGTGATACAATGGGAGAGCGAAAATCAGAGATGTCGTCTTCAATCGGGGTCATATCCAGGAAATCATTCGGACCAGGAAGGTCAGAGCCTTGAACGAGTTCGAGACATGATTCAGGCTGATTCTATATCCATTTGTACATCGGCATAAGTACCGAACTCCATATCTTGTGAAAAATAAGATTCATGGAAAATAATTGAATCATATGTATAAATTTCAGTTGTCGAATCCTCCCATTTACACTTGACGAATCCTCCCTTATCCACTTGTTTCCAAATTTCCAAAATTTCGTAGTTATCTTTTATATATTTTGCAAACCTTAAATGTAGTTTTAACAGTAATAATATATTTAAGTATCTGCTAAAAGTAAACGGAAATTTTATGGTTGATTAACCGAGTATCACACAAAAAGCAAGAAGCAAATATTACATCAACTTGCTATAAAAATACAAAATCACGACTAACTACGCACCCTAGCCGAATTACGCAGAGAAATTTTTATGATAGCTGCGTACCATTAGGAGTAAGATTTTTTGGTTTACACGCGGGAGTAAGTGCGGATAGAAATCGCAAAATTTGGAACTGATGAAGCCTCCCACGTGTCGAAACCTCCCCCTTCTACCCTACTAAATAAAAATCATATGGAAAAAATTCTAGTAATGCCATCCATGTGTCATCCTATGGACTTATTGAATGACCTGTTATATGTTTAAAAATTGGAGAATAAATTCTTATAAAAATTATTGCCGATAACCTTACTTTCTAGTGAGTTTTGCCCTTTCCGAAAATTTTTTTTTTTTTGCTATTGTATAAAAGTGATTCTGAGAAAAAAATTCTGGAGAATGTTTATTCATTATAAGGCCCAATAAGAAAGGTTGAGCAATGTCTTGATATGACAAGATGTTGTAGAGTAGAGAAAGAAACAAAACAAAAAACAGATGGCTCAGGTACGAACACATTTCCATTTCATAAAGCTTTGCGAAAACCTTCGACATAATTCCAACTACCGTTAATAGCGAAAAACAGCGGTATTTGACCTTTGTGAAGATTTAAATAAAGTGAATTCAAATTATACATTGCAGATTTTGAGTAATTATTGCTGATTTTGATTGGTTGGACCGACCCCACTTAACGAAATACACTTTTTAAATAAAGAAATAAATATTAAAAAAACTCAAGCAAAGAGTTATATAATCAAGAGACGCAAAGAAGCACTGGAGCAATTTTTTGGAGTTTGTATTGGCCATAGACGGTAGCTTTGACGAATTTAGAAGTTGAACAGCAGCGTAATTCAACCAAAAAATATCTATTTATATCCCTTCGCTTCCGGATGAGAAGAGATGTATACAGATTTTTTGGTTGAATTACGCTGCAGTTCAACTTCTAAATTCGTCAAAGCTACCGTCTATGGCTAATACAAACTTCAAAAAATTGCTTAAGTGCTTCTTTGCGTCTCTTGGCATATATCTCTTCGACTCAAGTTTCAAAAGAGACAAACAGAAAAAAAAGGTTAATTTCTTCCATACATATTTTGCTTATTTTATTTGCATTTATGTATGTATGCATGAATGTAAGAGATAACACTATAAATAAAATTAATTTGATCAATTTTGATTATTTTAACGTACTTTATTGAATAATAAAATATGTACGTAGTTGCAATAACGTTTGGCGTCATCATTATGAAAACACGATTGAATGCAAATTGCGATTAAATTAATGTAAAAATAGTAATTTATTATCACGGCATAGGTCGGAGGTCAAGCATTTTATAATTTAACAAAAACAGTAGAGTTTCTGTGGAAAAAAAGTGGGTGGAATGCTGGCGGTGTTGATTGTATGTCGTATGTGCATATGTCAGAATATTATAATTATTTAGATACTAAAAAAATCTCCAGTGGACAGTGAAAGCATAATAATATGTTTAATTAAAGGCACTTCAGACTATCTGAGAAGTCATATGCGTTTTCTTATGTTTTTCTATTTGATTTTTTCTCTGACTGTCAAATTTTTTTTGTTTTTAATTTATTTTGTTCAAATTGTTTTAATTTTTTATTTTTCAAACAACATTAAAAAATTTGAAAACTCCTATGACTTCTCTTTCCAAATAGAATCAAATCTAATGCCAAAATAACTCATATGAGTTTTCTTCTGATAAATCATTTGTGTCATAAATTTACATTCACACTATCAGAGTTGCCATATTTGACAACTCATAAGAGTTTCTCTATGACTTCTCAGATAGTCTGAAGTGGCTTTTACTGAAGAAAGAATATAAATTGCGAATTTTTTATCTTACGTCTTATACTCTCTTGTTTGTACGTAGGGTATTATTTATATTTCGGGAACTGGCAACACTAATGTCAATAGCTGAAATCTGGCAACACTATAATAAAGTTTGAAATTTTTTAGCATAAACGTACTCATAACGTTTTGATGACCAAGTGCTATTTGTTTTGTTTACAGTGAGTTAAGAAAATCAATTTGGCGTGCCTTTTTTTTGAGCGATTGATAAATTATGGGGTATCCAAAGTGATCAAATTTTTTTTATAACTAAGTGTTTATGCAAAATCGAATGTATTGAAGTGGAACTAATGTGCAAGGATGCCTCTATCTCACAATATGTCACATGACGATTTTGCATTTTCAGTTCATGCACCACATTGATGTTTTGTGGCACAACAACCGATTTTGGACGACCTTCACAGAATTCGTCGGGGACCGAACTACGACCACGATCATTAAAAACTGTAGTTTTTGATGGTGCTTTATCGCCATACAAAGAACTGAGTTCATCGACACATCCACGTCGAAAGTTGTGAAAAATAATCTAACGAAAACCTTCTCTTGAAATTTCCATTTTTTGGCCAAATTTATTTTCTTAACTCACTGTTAACGAAACAAATAGCACATGTACATCAAAACGTTGTGAGTACGTTTATGCTAAAAAATGTCAAACTTTATTATGGTGTTGCCAGATTTTAGCTATTGACATTAGTGTTGCCAGTTCCCGAAATATAAATAGTACCCCTCGTATTCTTTACAGATGTATGGAAACTATATTCACACCATATGTTTTTTTGTGCTCCGATAGATTTTTATGAAAAATGGGGGGGGGGGGAAATTAGACAAGGGGCGTTTAATGCTCCATACAAAAAAGCACAAAATATTTAGGGTTTTTGCGTATTTGTTTGACATCGCATCACGATAACGCCAATAGATGTATTGAAGCAATATTTCTTTAATCTTCCTTAAGGTAAATATCGTATAAAAGGGCATCGAATAATGGGGCGTTGCACCCCGCATACAAAAACCACATGCAGAAAAATGCTTTAAACGCTATATGTCCGCATTGGCAGGCATTAATCGGAACTTGTTGAATGGATGTACATTAGGGTGGGCCGATTTGAAAACTGATCTCGGCTACCCCCCTGTGTGAAAGTTCATTCAATTCTATGAATGTTTGCCCAAGAAACTATACCTCTGCGTTCAAATTTAGTTCGGCGCATTTTTGATCGAAAATTGTACCTTTCATCTATATTTTTTTTTGTTTTCATACTAAATTTTAAAAACTTTTATAAAGACAAAAGTAATGTCATTATATGATTTGGCTGGTATTCTGTCAGTAATCAATTAAATTGCGTTCTGTTTACATAAAAAGTTCACCTGATGGTGTGGAATTGGTGGCATATATTTAAAAAATTGATATGGGTCAAATAGCCGATTATTATGACCGACTTTCAAAATAAACGATTCATATTTTTGGACGAATTTTTTCAAACAAAACACCAACCTAGGCTGAAAGTTCATTCGATTCTATGAATATTTGCCCAAGGAACCATACCTCTACGTTCAACTTTAGTTCGGCGCATTTTCAATTGAAAATTAAGGTAAAATTTTTTATCGAAAATGCGCCGAACTAAACTTAACGTAGAGGTATGGTTCCTTGGGCAAATATTCATAGAATTGAATGAACTTTTAGCCTAGGTTGGTATTTTGTTTGAAAAAATTCATCCAAAAATATGAATCGTTTATTTTGAAAGTCGGTCATAATAATCGGCTATTTGACCCATATCATTTTTTTAAATATATAGCATCTATTCCACTCTATCAAGTAAACTTCTTATGTAAACAGAACCCAATTTAATTGATTACTGACAGAATACCAGCCAAATCATATAATGACATTACTTTTCTCTTTATAAAAATTTTTAAAATTAAGTATGAAAACAAAAAAAAATATTGATGAAAGGTACAATTTTCGATCAAAAATGCGCCGAACTAAAGTTGAACGCAGAGATATAGTTCTTTGGGCAAATATTCATAGAATTGAATGAACTTTCACATAGGGGGGTAGCCGAGGTCGATAAAATTTCCACCAAACAATTTGGCCCACCCTAATGTACATATATGATATCTACCAATGACCACACAAAAAATAGAGGGGATTGGAACAGTGGGCGTTGTACCCTAAACATGGTATCCCTATTTGCGCACCAATAGCTGCTATTGTTATGAAACTTTAAAAATGGGCATATATTTTTTAATTAAAAAACATCATGTAAAAGTGAGGGGAGAAAAACAAGGTGTTGTACCCCCATACAAAAAAAAAATATTTTTTTCGGGAAAACTAAGCAAGATAATTGGATGAAATTTGGTAAACTGCATTTGTTTGTAAAAGTTAGCTCGTGGGATTGAAAATGAGCAAAATCGGTCAACGGACACGTCTACCGCCCATACAAAAAATATATTCAAAACGCAATTTTATGAGCATTATTCACGATAACGCAACCAAGATAGACGTAAATATTAGGAATAGTAACTGCAAGCTCTAGGCAAAAACTTGCTGAATTCGGACAAGAGGGCGTGGCATCTCCCATATAAGTAAAAGTTTCAAAATGCTATTCTGGAAGCGTTTTTGAGATTATCCAACAAATTTTTACACAGATATTAAGAATAGTAAACACAAACTCTAATCAGGAACTTGGTTGATTCAGACAAGAGGGCGTGGCACTGCCCATGCACTCAAAACTTTCAAAATGCTGTAATGCAAGCGTTATTTGATGAAATGTGACAAAATTTCGCACAGATACTAGGAATATAATTATGGGAAGCTGAGCAAAAACCACGCGAACTCAGACAAGAGGGCATGGCTTTTCCCATACAAGCAACATTTTCAAAATGCTGTGCAAGCGTTATTTGAAGTAATGCAACCAAATTTCGCATATAAACTTGGAATAATCAACGCAAGCTCTGAGCAAAAACTAAACTAATTCGAACATGAAGGCACCGCTATACAAGCAAAATTTTCAAAATACTTTAGTGTAGCGTATTTAATTTTTGACCAGGCCAAACGTTACACCCTTACTAGTTTAGAATTTTTTTTCATCAAATTTTGATGAAATGTCTCAAAAAACTGAAAGAATTCACACGGGTACTTTTTGTTTAGGGCTCTTATTGTTGAGTGACTCCCTTTTTTCTAGTATATAACCTTCCCCTTGTCTGATTTAAGTCTGAAAACTTCATCGAAATTGGTAGAGTGGTTTTCAAGTCCATTAGAATAAACACACAGGCAAAGTTTCAGTTTTATACGTATATTAGAAATACTATAAATAATAAGGCGATTCCGTGTAAAAGCCTCGAAAACCTCGTAAACTCATAAAACTGTCAAATTTTGTATTGATTTTGACAACTTTTACGATTTTACGAGGTTTTCAAGGCTTTCACACGTTTTCAGGAATCCCCTCAATATTAAACTTTTTAGGGGAAACTTTTGAACATTTTTAAGAAAAAGGTAAAAATGAGCCATATGTTAAAATATTGCTCGTAATATCCTGCATAAGTTTGCTAAACACATAATACACCCAGATGTAAGGATCATATAGTTTAACATGTCGATTTAACATAAGAGGAGAGGAAAAGGTTAGCTTCATTGGAAAAAGTATATTTTTGATTTCGATAAAGTTTAAATTGATTTGGAAAAACGGCCGGCTAATTTGATTTGAAAAAGTTTTTAATGTTTTTAATCCGTTCCTTGATTTGTCATAATTATGTGTTAGAAAATGCATTGATAGATTTATATGTAAATCGATCTTTGCAAATATATGACTAAAAGTTCAATTAAAAAATCAATTTTCAATATATAATGTCATTAAGTAACACACTTAAAAATTCTTAAAAGTTATTTGGGAGAATACGCCCTGATAAGGTGGCAACAACTGCAATCGGTATTGAAATTGTTCCAAAGGAACAACTATACCAAATATGAATAAATAACACAAACAACAATTATGATATATCAATACGTATTAGCACACAAACAAAACTGACAAAAGTCGGCTTCGCAGCCGGGCAAGGCTGGTGCAGTGGTAACGACTTCTGCTACCAACCTGGAGGTCCTTAGTTCAACTCCCGCCCAGGCCAAAAACACAAAAAATTTTCAAACTTGCAATTTTTCAATTATAATTAATTTAGTGAAATAAATATAAATTATAATTACAACAAAAATGGTCTGATGAGTCTTTGTGGCGAAAGACGAAACATATGTCACTATAGCCGTGTTTTTAATCCGTTCCTTGATTTGTCATAATTATGTGTTAGAAAATGCATTGATAGATTTATATGTAAATCGATCTTTGCAAATACATATATGACTAAAAGTTCAATTAAAAAAATCAATTTTTTTTGGAAGTTTATTTTGAATCGAAAAAAGATCAATTTGGTGTGGAAAAGATTTAACTTGGAGTGGAAAATCTGTGATATCTATAAGATTTTGCTTTATTTGCTGAAGTTTGATTATACTCACCATGATAATAAAATTGCTACAATCGCAATACTTGACGCGCAAGTTGGATAACTGGATAGGAATAGTCCATGTTTATAGTAGAAATGTGAAACGGCAGCTGGAAGCCCAGTACGTTGTTGCTTGACAGCTTGAGAGGCAGCGGGAGTACGAAAATGCGTCGCACTGGAGACATTTCCGGCAAGTGATGCATCGACGGAAGTTGTTGTGGGCATTTTGAAGGCGGGTATATGCGTGTATGTGTTAGAAGATAGACAAGTAGTGACGGAAGAAACAAACGAAAATGCTTGTAAATGGCAGTAAAAAACAAATATGAAGAACACACAGAAGTGCAGATTTTTCACTAAATATTTAATGGTAAATTTTTTTCTGCTCTTTTTTTCTTTATTTTTAAATCAACTTTTTTTTTCTCTTCATATGTACAACATATACTGAAGGAATTTGCTTTTTTAATTAGTTAGCGTCTAGTTTTTTGCACATTTTATTTATAGACACGAAAGTGTTCTTCCCTAACGCATAAATATCACCGATTTGAATGCATTGTGTAGAATTTTAAATTTTTTACTTATGCAAATTAAAAAAACCGTGCAGCATGTGCTATTTTTTAAAGATTTTATTTATAATTAAAAACTGCCACAAGGGGTTTATTTAGATTACGCAATTTCTTTGCAAATTTCTAATGCGTTGATAAAAGGTTTTGTTTTTTTGTACTTTAATTTAAAGTTGATTATAGTAAGTTATACTATTTGGACGCACATTTTTTGTAATTTTTATGTTTCCTCGCGTACATTTGGATTAATTTTTTATTTTTGCTTTTTATTGCGCTCGCTCGCGACTCGCTTCTTCTTATTATTAATGTTGCTGCTTCCAATTTCGCAGTTTATTTTTAACAGCAAATTTTCATTACTTTCTATTATTATCAAATTACCAAAATAAATGATATTTTTTCTTTTTGATTTATCAATTTCCAGTTCATTTTGTTGTGTTGTTGCTTGGCAATGTGTAACCTCGCCCCTAAAACGAAGACAAATTTGGACGCGCGACCGGGTGCGCTTATCAAAACAGCAACAACAAACACAATAAAGTAGAAATTTTGACAAAAATTAGCAGCTGTCGGTCGGTCGCATAGTCAATATTTCCTCATCGGCGCCGCGTTTTTTCGATTTTGACCACTTGCTGTTTTTGTTGTTGCAAATAAAGCAGCTGTACCCTTGCAAATTTTATATTCCTGCACAATTCCTTATTGGGGTATGGTTTTCTACGTCTTACTTTCTCTGTCACTTATTTGGCATTTCATTGCTGCACTCACTAAAAATTAACACTTTATTGCTTTATTTTATTTAAATTTCCATTAATTTGTATCTTAAAACACTCTTTGTATAATATGTAACGTTTTAAATTTTATTTGTAAAGTGGAAAAAATGCGTTTTTTCCGCCGTCGATAAAATTCGCAACCGCATCGAAGAACGCCACACAAGAAATTGGAAGTTTATTTGACAGTTTATTATTTGCTGTCTGTTTATTTGTCATTCTAGTTGGAAGAGTGATAATTAGCAATTTGTCGATTTTATTTTGATGAATTCGAATTTGTTTGGCATCACTAATTTTGAGCTCTGATCAAATCACTCTTCAGATATTAGTTTTGTTTTATTTGAAGCGACGATGAAAAACAAGGAAACTAATTATTAAAATGTAGTGAAAATACCATAAATTAAATCTTATTTGCAGAAATAAATTATTCCATCGTCATGTCGGAATTTTTTTCAATGAAGGTGTTTTAAATGGCGCTCCTATAAATTTTAGTTTACTGCTAAAGATGCTATTAAAATAATTGCTAATGCTCTAAGAGAGGAATGGAATTCTGAATTTGTTGAAATTTCCAGATCAAAAGGTAGCTTTTTTATAATATTTTTAATTATATTCCCAATAAACCATGGTATACTGGGTCTGCTGTTGATTCCTGTGAAATAAAAGTAATCAATAGACTATTATCTGGACACACCTATGATAAAAAATACCTTAATCTAATTAACGCTATTAGTTCAAATATTTGCGATCTTTGTAATACAATTGAAGATTCACATCACTTAATCTTTCATTGTACCAAATTCTCTATAATTCGTGCTAAATATAATATTTTCTTACAATATAACAATCTTTTTCAAATTTTAAAGTTTAAAATCTAAATGTTTATACCTCATTAATTAATTTTATTAAAGAAACAAAGATTATTGATCTTTTATAAATTGTCTTTTTGGTTTTTTTTTAAAAACCTTTCCTTCAATCTAGAGTTCACCCTGGCACTTTGAGAAAAATTTTTCCGCCAACCAATTTAATATTTAAAGAAAAAAAAAATTATTCCATCCATTGAGAAAATTATTTTGTTACTATTTTACGAAAGAAATATGCTTTTGTGCATAAAATCCTTCAGTATAGGCATTTAAAACTGCACATGCACAAGCAAATCGGCTAGGAAGTTATTTAATGACTAAATTAAATTATTTAAGCTTTCTTTCAACCACAACCTTACTTAAAATAATGAAAACAACCCTTATAATATAAGAAAAAAATCATATTCCTTATTACTTTCATCATCCGAGTGACGTGCACTCGTTGAAATCTTGTTTTGAAATGAAAATATGAAAATACGCATGCAGAAAAATTTATTTGCGTTCACATTTTCAAATAAGTCATCAAATCACTCGCCAAATCAGCGAAAAATCAAAAATTTTTGATTTTCTTCAAAGTTTGATAGTCTGTACACCCCAATTCGCAACCGCATCGAAGAACGCCACACAAGAAATTGGAAGTTTATTTGGCTTATTTGCTGTCCGTTTATTTTGTCATTCATTCATTTACAATTTTATTTATAAATATATTAATGTCGATTTCCATTGGGAAATCTAGATTATGCTCTCAGATCAAAAATTTTTCTTGCTGAATGGACCACGAAAACAGAGCAAGCATTTTTCTTTTGCTACGGCGGATGACGGGTACAAATATTATGACGTTTCTAGTTACAAACAAAGATGTAGTAGTGTATTGTCAAATTACTTATTTGAAGTTTGGAAATTAAAAATAAACAAAAGCTTTTTAAAATATTTAAAATCGAATCAGATGCAACTAAACGCACGGTGGTATTTAAAAAATTTTAACTTTTTGAAATACCACCCGCGATTTTTTTCAGGGATACTGTTAGGGGACCCTTCTAGTATCTAAATCCGCAATCCGCGAAATCGAACGTCCAGCCGTTTTTTAACGGTTTTTGAGTATGTCTCGGTGTGTATATACATATTATATACACATATATATGTATATACGTACATATATATACTTGTAAATGCATATATGTGTAATATATATATATGGATATATATATACATACATACATACATACGTATAAAAGGTATCGTTTCCGCACCATTTATTTTTTAAAAAAATCGGTTTTTTCGCATTTAAGAAAAACACAAACAAAAACCGGAAACGAAAGTAGTCATTCCAGATTTGATTTTTGATGCTTAATCCGATTCCGGTATTAGAATTGCTCTATTACGTCTGGACTTTGAGATATCCTTGCATATATGTTTAACGGACACCATTTTTTTTCCTATTTTTTAAGTTATATAACAAGATAAGGTAATATTATACCGTAAAATCTGGTATGACAGTTAATAGCCCTAGTTTTTTTCTTGAAAACTCAATCAAACCGATAACGATATCTTTTTTTTTGTCGGAGATATCTTTGCCTAAAAAGTTAAAAAAGTGCAAAAACACGATTTTTGGCTATATTGGATGTTATATACAGGACACACAAAATTTTTTTTAAGAGTTTCTATTACCAGAAACATTTGGTACTTTCTTTTGGTTTTAAATTGAGCTATCAAATGTTTATCTGCAATATTTTTCTGCAAAGTTATGTTAACTTTAAAATCACACCATGAAACTTAAAGCGAAAAATCTCGGTTTTCGGCTATATTTGAGGTTGTATACAGTACGGACGAAATTCGTCTGCTCTTTTTTACCAACCGAATCATTTAAAACCATTCTATATCTTCAAAATGAGCTAACAAGTGGTCTCTTGTAATTGTTTTCTAAAAAGTTATGACTATTTTAAGACGACATGTTGCAGCAATATAAGGAATACTCGTACACTGTGAGTTTGCAGTCCATAATGTAATTTTTAAATGGTCATAACTTTGTGGAAAACAATCAAAAGAGACCTCTCGATAGCTTATTTTGAAGATAAAGAATGGTTTTAAATGCTTCGGTTAGTAAAAAAGAGCAGACGAATTTCATCCGTACTATATACAACCTCAAATATAGCCGAAAACCGAGATTTTTCGCTTTAAGTTTCATGGTGTGATTTTAAAGTTAACATAACTTTGCAGAAAAATATTGCAGATAAACATTTGATAGCTCAATTTAAAGCCAAAAGAAAGTACCAAATGTTTCTGGTAATAGAAACTCCCAAAAAAATTTTGTGTGTCCTGTATATAACATCCAATATAGCCAAAAATCGTGTTTTTGCACTTTTTTAACTTTTTAGGCAAAGATATCTCCGACAAAAAAAAAGATATCGTTATCGGTTTGATTGAGTTTTCAAGGAAAAAACTAGGGCTATTAACTGTCATACCAGATTTTACGGTATAATATTACCTTATCTTGTTATATAACTTAAAAAATAGGAAAAAAAATGGTGTCCGTTAAACATATATGCAAGGATATCTCAAAGTCCAGACGTAATAGAGCAATTCTAATACCGGAATCGGATTAAGCATCAAAAATCAAATCTGGAATGACTACTTTCGTTTCCGGTTTTTGTTTGTGTTTTTCTTAAATACGAAAAAACCGATTTTTTTAAAAAATAAATGGTGCGGAAACGATACCTTTTATACGTATGTATGTATATATATATCCATATATATACAGGGCGGCTGATTCGAACTGTTACCAACTTCAGATAGACTTATCTGACAGATGGAACATGACAGCTGTCTAAAAATTGGCATGATGTTAGTTCATTCTATTGTCAACAAGTAACCAAAAGCATTTGCGCGTCAATTTATTGAAAATAAAAAATTTTCGAAATGGAATTCAAACGTAATAGTGTGATTGCTCTTTATTTGGCTGGAAAATCGCAACCATTAATTGTTCGTGAGCTGAAACATTTAAAAGTGAATAAAATGTTTGTGTATCGGACCATAACACGTTACAATGGTACCGGCAGCGTTACCAAACGACATGGTGGTGGTCGGAAAATAACAGCAACATCACCAGAAATGGTTCGAAAGGTAAAGGCCAGAATTGAGCGAAATCCGAGACGCAGTGGCAGACAAATGGCTGCCGAGCTGAAAATATCGCGTGAACGAATGCAACACATATTGTCAAACAAGCTCGGACTAAAGGCTCTCAAGTTCCAAAAGGCGCATGATCTCACTCCTGCTCAAAAAAAAGTTAGGCTCGATAGAGCCAAGGAGTTGTTGCGCTTGCACGCCGCCGGAAATCTGTCACAAATTGTCTTCTCTGATGAGAAAAATTACTGTATCCAGCAATATGTAAACAAACAAAATGATCGGGTTTACTTGACAGAGAGGTCCTACGAAAATTTGAATGTTCGTTTGGCCACCAGGACGCAGGCACCACCGCATGTGATGGTGTGGGCTGTAGTGACTGCTGATGGGCGCTCACCACTCGTTTTTTTGGCCGCTGGCGTCAAAGTAAACGCCCAGGTGTATCGTGAATCAGTGTTGGAGGGTGCTTTACTATCGTGGGCACGCAAACATTTCGGTCGCAAGCCATGGACATTCCAACAAGACTCGGCACCGTCACACAAAGCTCGTGTAAGTCAAGAATGGTTAGAAAAAAACGTTCCTAGCTTCATTTCTGCTCAACAATGGCTCTCAAATTCGCCTGATGCGAATCCGCTGGATTTCTCAATCTGGGGTATGTTGGACAGGAAGGTCTTGACTAAAAAATACCAGAGCGTTGATGCGCTAAAAGTGGCCCTTCAACGAGAATGGCGCAAACTTCCACAAAATCAAATTCGTGCAGCATGCGACTCGTTCGTCGACCGTCTACGGGCCATAGTTAAGGCCAAAGGTGGCCATATCGAAAATCTCAAGTAGATTCTTAAAATTTGAACATTTCCCAACAATTATAGCGTTTGATCAATGAAATCTGTGCATGGAAACTAAAAATATAGTCTTTTGAATTGGCAACACTTCGAATCAGCTACCCTGTATATTACACATATATGCATTTACAAGTATATATATATACGTATATACATATATATGTGTATATAATATGTATATACACACCGAGACATACTCAAAAACCGTTAAAAAACGGCTGGACGTTCGATTTCGCGGATTGCGGATTTAGATACTAGAAGGGTCCCCCAACAGTATCCCTGAAAAAATCGCGGGTGGTATTTCAAAAAGTTAAAATTTTTTAAAAACCACCGTGAACGGCGAATAGCGTGAAGAGTCAAAAAAATAATTGCCCTCAACGTTCCTGAAAGCTGTAAAATAAAATAAAAATTTGCGGACTTTTATTTATTAGGTTTAGTTATAGTGTACTATAAAAGATATCTTGTTTTATTGTACTTTAGTTAAAATAAATAAATAAAATATCGAATTCAAACAACTTTTTCGTTTTGGACATGCATTTTGTTCGGATTTTATTGTTGTTTTGTAAATCATTTCAATCGCCTGGATAAATAAAACGAGCAATCGTGTCTTAAAATTGACCTTTGGATTTCCTTGAAAACATGGCAGCACCGAATGAAAGTCGTCACTTGGCTGCACACATATATATGCTTCCCTTTGAAATTCGGTTGGTTCCCCAAAATGCATGATACGTATTAATACTTAAATTTCTTTGTCGTGTGGTGTTTCCATCTTTGGATAATAATGGCTGAAGTAGTCATTTAGGGCAAATGCACTTGTAGATCCAAAACTTCCAATTTTATTGGTCCTTATATTTCATCCTTATGATCATTATTATTATTTTGCCAACCAACAATATATGGCAGAGTGCGACACCATCTCAAATATGGTTACTGATGAAAACTCCAGCATCTTATTTGTTTTTGTAAAGTAATGAAAACAAAGCTATGTGTATACCAAAATTGTTAACAATGAAACAAAATTAATTAAAACACAACTATAAAAACATAACAATTCATAAATCTTTCTAACATTGAACATAATGATTAAAAATTATATTGTGAAAGTGGTAAAGCTCAAATCTTTGCACATACAAAAACATTTAACAATTAAAACTTTGACACAGTTACAATGCGAAAATAAAAGCCTTTTAACAACTAAAAATCTACACAATAATTTAAACTATAAACGTTACGACGTTAACACATCAATAAAACACAAGTAAAATATACAAATAAAAATTAACATATGAAAACAAACAAAATTTAACAAAATCCCCACAAAGGTGGCATCATAGATCTGGTGTCTCCAGTCACCTTTAAAAATCAATCCACTCAGTGGATTTGACACAACATTGCTTGTGTCAACTGAAGAAGAAGAAGAAGAAGTATGTATTCTCCTTCAACTCCTAGGAAAAGCATAGGGCCTGCTGGTAACGTACATTTTTCAGGTACATCTGGAACTGGCAGCTATCCATTTCCCATGGTATTAAATGATTTGTTGCTCCAAATGAGTTTTGTTGACTTTTTGAAAAATAATAAATATTTATTAATTGTCAAATAATGCTGCCACTTAAAGACTTGCACTACATGTTTCCAATGCGTGCGAGCAAATGAAATCTGAAAAAAATCTAGATTTGAAAAAATTGATCTGAGATCAAAAAATTTTGCTCTAGATTTCCCAATGGAACGCAAATTGTAATAGATTTTGATCTAGATCAAAAAAAGATTGCCCTTTTTTGCCCAATGGAAAACGACATAAGTTTTTTAAATCGATGTTCTTTTTTTCTAAAAAAAAAATTCGTTTTTGATTGGTATCAAAAAGACGGCTCGATTTTGTCATCGAAATTTAATTCAACTAAAAAAAAATAAGTTTTCTCCTTTTTTGTACTTTGGGCCTGTGCCAATCGAAAACTTTTCACTCACCTATACAAATTTTGACGTCTCAAATACGATTTTTGACGCATATGAGGTGAAATTGTTAAGTCAAAATTTGTACTAGCCCCAGGGGCTACTGCAAATTGTTACAATCGAAATAGAAATTTAAAAATGTCAATGGCCAATGAAATAATTCAAAATAAAATTTTAAATTTGTAAAACAATAAAAAAATATGTATGAGCACTCCAAATAACAAAGAGTTATTCCACACGTAAGTATAATGAAATGTGTGGCGATAAATGATTTTGCTTGTTGTTGACTTTTGGTAATTTTGTTTTTTTAGGGAAAATACAAAATATGCAATACAAGACATGTACATACATAAGCAAAACTGCAGATATTAGAATCCAAAGAACATGGTTTCAGCAGAACGGAACAACGCAACACATGTCTCCGCCAAGAATTTGAGAAATTTGTCCTGAGAAATTGATTTTCAAGGCAAGTGACATATATTGGCCTCCACGCAGTCCCGATGTAACGGATTTTTTCCTGATCTTTTTTAAAATCTGAAGTTTCCGCCAATAGACCAAAATCTCTGGCACAGTTTACTAAAAATATCCATCACAAAATGGTAGCCATCATAAGAAATTTTAATGGTTGAATGAATTAGTGCAGTGACGGCTAGAAATTATATTTGGACGATATTATTTTTAAGAAATAAACTTCCAAAATTATATAATTTCATAAATAATGAAAACATTCGATAGATGGGTTATTTTGATTTTTTACTATTCCACTATATATAAACTTTCTTTTGGGTCACCATATGAGGAATTCTCAAAAATTGTGGAATTCTACAGTTTTTGAGGCACATTCACCAAACTTGGTGGAGAGGTCACTTTTTATATAAGAATCAAAAATTGGAAGGGTGCTTGTCAAAAAAAAAAAAGTAAAAAAAGTTACGCATATATATATGAAGCAAAACACGTCAAGTGTACCAGCTGAAAATTTTTTTGTCTCCGATTTCGCTCAAATTTGGCAATATAGTAGTCCTAATATACAAAGACAATATTCCGGGAGGATTTGGTCCTAGTACTATTAATTGTTAAAATACAGGGTGTTGAAGTTTGCGTTTTTAGTGATTTTCATGAAAAGGTGTTTTTTCAAAAATTTAGAGCTTACACTAAAGTTTGTAAAGTAACTTGTCCCATTCATTTTTAAATGTTCTTTTTATAAAAAAATATTACATGGTGAAAAAAATTTTTTTTCACCGAAATATTTTAAACTTAAAAATACTTTTGAATTTTTTTAAAAAAAAACCCCTCTTAAATTTTTTTTAAAAGTACTTCAAATTAAAGCATAATTTAAAAGCTTTAAAATGATGTGTGACTCAAGATGGTATTCGGTCGTTGGATGTGAGTTTTTGGCTTTTAAACGCCCACAGCAGGCAAAACTCTTTGTTTACTCAAGAGGAACGACCGAATACCATCTTGAGTCACACATCATTTTAAAGCTTTTAAATTATGCTTTAATTTGAAGTACTTTTAAAAAAAATTTAAGGGGGGTTTTTTTTAAAAAAAATTCAAAAGTATTTTTAAGTTTAAAATATTTCGGTGAAAAAAAATTTTTTTCACCATGTAATATTTTTTTATAAAAAGAACATTTAAAAATGAATGGGACAAGTTACTTTACAAACTTTGGTGTAAGCTCTAAATTTTTGAAAAAACGCCTTTTCATGAAAATCACTAAAAACGCCAACTTCAACACCCTGTATTTTAACAATTAATGGTACTAGGACCAAATCCTCCCGGAATATTGTTTTTGTATATCAGGACTACTATATTGCCAAATTTGAGCGAAATCGGAGACAAAAAAATTTTCAGCTGGTACACTTGACGTGTTTTGCTTCATATATATATGCGTAACTTTTTTTACTTTTTTTTTTTGACAAGCACCCTTCCAATTTTTGATTCTTATATAAAAAGTGACCTCTCCACCAAGTTTGGTGAATGTGCCTCTAAAACTGTAGAATTCCATAATTTTTGAGAATTCCTCAAATGTCAAGCTTTTTCATTCCAAATAAGCTCCATAGCAGCGTCTTTTGCTGACCCAGCTCCTTGAGCATATTCAAAATTAAATTCGAATATCCTAATCAAGTCCCATTTTTTTTTTTTAATTTTTGAATTTTTTTTTACTTATTTATTTTCTGTAATTGGTAAAAATTGTAATCCATTTGGCACAGGAAAAATTAAAAATTTTAGTCACCAGAGTGTTTTCACCATTATTTGCTTAAGGTAAAAGTTTCGATTTGGCACACGCCCTTTGACAGAAAAGTTACGGTAAGATTTCTCCTCAGAAATCGCGTTGCCAATCGCGAATTTGGTATGAAACGATTTTCTAATCAATCTATTACAAAATCACGATGCCTTTCTTATTTGTTAATTATTCTTTGGCCATACAATACTTATGTAAAAATACATGTGTTTGAGACTCGCCCGGCCTCTTTCTGAGTTTTGCTTAAACGTTAAAAAATAAATATCTAAAAAGAGTACACTCATGTCCGACTTGTAGATTTATAACCTGCTTCCACCGAAGGTTTATGAAGTGATATAACCGTAACTCACCTCATTCATCATGTATTAACGCCAATTAAATCTGAAAATAACCGTAAATCACTAAACAAGTCTTCCATAGAAACAAGCTATTAACCAGCTACAAACTTCTTTTATAAACGAATCTTCAAATTTCCAAAAATTAACTATTTTTAGTTGTTGTTAGTGTTTCCACCAGAGGTTTATAAGGTGATTTAATTGTGAGCTTCCACCTGAGGTTCATGAGGTGATTTACGGCTGTTCCCGATTTATTTCACGTTAAATACATTATGATACCGGAGATTCAAAATGAGATTAAGCCGCAGCTCACTTCAGTCATTATGCATTAAACGTCAACTTAATCTGAAAATAGCCGTAAGTCCCATTTTTAATATTCGGTGGAAACATGCTATTAGACAGCTTTATGAGGTTTTCGAGGCTTTTATACATTTTAATAGCCTATTTCGACTGGAAATTTAGCTCGGCCAAAATAGATTTACTTTTGGCAGTAATAGCCTGTTTCTATCGAAGATTTATGAAATGATACTGTCGTAACTCACCTCATTCATCATGTATCTAACGACAATTAAATCTGAAGGTGGCCGTAAATCACAAAATAATTTTCGGTGGAAACAGGCTATAAATGACAGAAGCAGTAAAATTAAACTTGTCCTTTATTTTCTTCTTAATATTTATCTTCCGTTTGCTTCGTGCTTAATGCCAATTGTCAAAGTACAGGGATCCCTTGGTCGAAAATAGCCGAAATCAGTAACCTTGCTGTGATTTATGCAGAGATTTAAGTTAAATTTCGGCAGTAATAGATTTGATTCGTATGGTAATAGCCTGTTTCCACCGAAGATTTATGAAGTGATATAGCTGTAACTCACCAATTTGATCATGTATTAAACGTCAAATAAAACCGAAAATAGCCGTAAGTTCCTAAATAAATCATATGAGCAACACCCAGATAAAGAGCTAAATCGAGAAACTGCCAAACATATCCTCATCAATCTGCAGTTTAAACAGGCTATAAGGAATACCCTAATTATTTATTAAGCGTCAAATAAATCTGAAAGCAGCCGTAAATCATCGCATAAAACTTTGGTGCAAGTGCACTATAAATTTGAATAATTTATTAATAACATTTTTTTAAAAGTAATTGAAAGTGCAACTTTTTTTATACTACGTTTCCACCGGAGATTTATAAGATAGCATGTTTCCATCGGATATTTATTTTGGGATTTATGGCTATTTTCAGATTTAGTTGACGTTAGTGCATGATGAATGAGGTGAGTTACGCCTAAATCACTTCATAAATCTTCTGTGGAAACAGGCTATAACGGCTGTTTTGAGATTTAGCTTTAAATCCCATTGTGTAACATATAAAAATAAATCTAGTTGGGACGAGATTTATTTTAAATCTTCGTATAAATTGCAACAAGGCTACCGATTTGGATATTTTCGACTAAGTGGCACGCCTTACTTTGTCAATTGGCATGAAATATCGTTAAAAATAGCAAATGGAAGAAAAATTGTTAAGAATAAATGGAAGAACATATATGAATCTCTTTAGGCCGATGGAAACTGGCAGAGTTTAACGACTAAATTTATAAAACATGTCACTACTAAATCTTAGATGAAAATATGGTATGACTTTCTTTACATCTCTTACATTATACATGTATCAAAAAAAAAAAAAAAAATCATATTTCCCTCTGGGATTTTTTTAAATTCAGGGTTGCTAACAACTTTTTTAGTTCATTAAAACTAACTGAAATTTCTCTTTCAAATCGAAGACTAGCACTGTTTGTGCTTAACTAGATATAAACTAATTAAATCGCCTTAACCAGGCAAGAGAGCATGGGCTGTAAGGAGGACTTTTCTGTGTTATTCTCCAGCATGGGCTCCACATTCTTCTTTTTTCTATTGAGATCGGCATATTGATGGGAGCGATGAATGAATGATGAATGCTGATGCGCTGACGTTGCCAACTAATAATAATTGGCAACCCGATCAAAAAAACTTGTCAAGTTCTTGTCATTGTATCAGAAATGTATATCAAAAATGTATCAGCCGCTGATATCCATTTTTTGTATATCATTTTGATATATTTTTGATATCATTGAAAAACATGTCAATTTTGTATCAGAAATATATATCAAAATGATATCAAAAATTTATCAGCCGCTGATATCCTTTTTTTGTACATCATTTTGATATATTTTTGATATCATTGAAAAACATGTCAATTTTGTATCAGAAATGTATATCAAAATAATATCAAAAATTTATTAGCTGCTGATATGTCGAATTTTACGTTTTCGTTTGTGAATTTTATTATTTAAAGAACGCGCAGCCAATTTTAGTGAAGAAGTTAATTTTCTAATAAACTTAGTGAAAAGCACAAAAATATAATTGAGTGCAAAAAAACCGACACTCCATTCAGTTGCTGCATGCGGCCTGTGGTTGGGAAAACAAAAAGTATGGAAAACGGACGAGCATCCAATTTTAGTAAGAAGTGAGTTTTGTCATGAAATTAGTGAAAAAGCAGAAAATATATAATTGAGTACAAAAAAAAATTGTCGCCGACGATTAACCACAATATTGCAAAATTTGGCCATAATCTGCGTCGCTTTAGTTATCAGACCCAAAATTGGTTGTCATTTTTGTATCAGAAATTGTATATCATTTTGATATCTTTTTTTGATATCATTTTGATATCATGGTGATATACAAAAAGCGTTACATTCCGTATATCACTGTGATATCCTTTTTTTATCAAAATTTTGTATGTCACTGACAAATTTTTGATATCATTTTGATATATTTTTGATATACTTTTTTTGATCGGGAAGTAATTGTGTGAAGCAGTGTTGCAAAGAGTAGTAACTATGGCTATAGCATGATTCAATAACAATGGTTATGGCAAGTTGTCAAAATAAAAAACCTGGAAAACCGATCTTGCTATCTGTCAAAAGACTAGAATCAAAACAAAGAATTTTGACATTTTCGTAGTTTAACAATTATAAGAAAAAGCATTTTGCAATCCATACGTGGCACAAGGGATAGTATACGTTTATTATGATTTTGAAACGTTTCATTTTAGAAAAAATAACGAATCGCCTGTTTCCACTGCAGATATAAAAGGTGATTTAAGACAGTTTATGGACTGCTAAATCTGGGCGTTGATCCCATGATTTACCATACAGTAATAAATCTGTATCTGCTGAGATTTAACGTAAATTTGTGCATTAATCAAAGCAATACTACCAATTTTGGCAATTTTCGATCTAGTGACACCTCTAAACAAATTGAAGATAAATTTAACATTTACTGACATAAATAAATCTATTTCGGCCGGTGGAAATGGGTAGGATTTAACGATGTAATTTACTAACCTCAGCGAAGCTAAATCTTTGGTGGAAATAGGCTATAATGTTATGAAAAAGCGAGCTAAAATTTATAAAAAGAAAAAGGGAATGAGTGAAAGTTTTCTGTTTCCATTTCGCTGATATTTGTGTGAAAAAACAAAAAAAAAGAAAATATTTTCATATGAAAAGATTTAGTGCACATATATATCTGTGAACTTTTGACAAAACAAGCTAAGTCGAGAAAAGACAATTCTCCAGGATTTTAGTCCTAAATATAAAATTTAAATACGCTTATATTGGTGTAATCGTCATGTCTCTATGATTTCTTGTTCCAGAGATATAAGGGTGTACCATAGTTCACGCAAGATTTGAACTTAGCACCATGCTTGCGGTTAAGTGTTATGAACCAAAAGGGAAAAATAATTTGACAGCTAACACTTTAAGATTAGTAAAAATGTATTGAAAAGGAAGGTTCAGCACTGCATCAACGAAATTGAGCCACATTATTGAAAAGTAGTTAATCAGTTTTTAGGCTCTCCTGAAAAGTTGCAAATTCGAGTTATGTTGTTTTGTTGAAAGTCCACAGATATGTATACTTTTTACCCGAAGAGGATATTATATACTGGCTTTTATGTGTGCGTTTATGCGCGGCCTTGATATACATTTTTTCGTTTTTAAAGGGCAAACTGACATTTCAATTATGTTGGAAAGTGTAGCAAAAAATAAATTAAAAGCTTAATACATACATATCTGCGAACTTTTGACAAAACAACCTAACTCGAAATTGGGAACTTTTCAGGAGAGCTAAACAACTACATGGATGCTTCTCAATTCTTTTTGTGTAGCAGATGGAACAAATGGAAGTTTTTTTTTTATACATGAATACTAAACGCATTTACATTTTACAGTAACTTTTTTTGTACTAAAGTCAATAGTTTTTAATAAAATTGAAGTAAGATGTTTTTGTCATATATTTTTGGATCCAAGAAATTCAGTTCTTTCTACAAGAAAAGTAACTTATTTCCAAGAAATGCTTTTGTGAATTTTTTTTTTTTTTTTTGCCATTTAACCTGCATTTACCTCGACTTAAGATGTTTTGTGAAGAAAAACACCCTTTTGTTATGCCGACTTAAGTTGTTTCGTGAAAAAAATTTGTTAAAGTTTTTGTTATTGCAAATGCTTGAATTTTTTAACTTATTTGAGATAAGTTGTTTTGTTAAATGCAATTTGGAATAAAACATCGAGATAGGTTGATTTTCGATTTTATATGAGGCTATGAGCGCAATAGTGGCCTAACCCACACTTCGTTGAAAAATCAAAATCAAATAACTTGTGCTTTTATCGAATCAGGTTAAGTGCTTTTGCTTTAGCAACGAAGTAAAGGCTAGGCCATTGTTGCGCTGCGCTCATAGCCTCATATTTCTGTAACTAAAAGTCATAGAGATATGACGATTGCACCAAAAGAAGCGTATTTAAATTTTATATAAATGATTAAAATTATGGAAAATTGTCTTATTTCGAGTTAGGTTGTTTTGTCAAAAGCCCACAGGTATAGATTTGATTTGATTGTATACGGCAACACTAATCTGTACATGTAAAAATAGCGAACGTATCAAATGTAAATTAAACGCAGCCATTACACTATACGTTGTGCATTTTCTTCGTCAAATAAGAATTGTCAAAAAAACCAAAATCGAACGAAGTTCCTCGCAATTTTTGACTCAAATTTTCACTTCGCTGTTGTTGTTCGTTAAAGAAGTCGTGTGTTTTTCAAGACAATTGAAATTTTAGGCAAAAAGAAAAATTCCATAGTTCCATATTTTTAAAGTAAAATACACAAAATAAATAAAAGCAATAAATTAATGAAAATTCACTACGGAATAGAATAAATTATCTTTATTTTGTGGACAAGTGTGGCAAGAAAAAGAACAAAAAAAAAAAAACGAAAAAGTAAAGAAACACAGAAAAGAAGTTGGACAATGAAAAAGACGATGGTGATGATAAAAACGTAGGACGGACAGTGGAAATATAAAAAAACGTAAAAAATTTATTTCGAAAATAAAATCTCCATTAAAAAGTGCAAAACAAAAGGCAACAGCAAGTGTTTTAATAATTAAATTCGCAAAGAGGAAATTTTTGCAAAAAATTCAAAGTGAATAGAGAAGAGAGAAAAAGTGGGCGCAGAAAAATAAACAGTATAATAAATTTCTTAGAAAAACGAAAAAAAAAAAATATGAAAATTATTGCAATGCAAACATAAGAAAAATGAAGTTTTTTCTTTGCATTAAATCAAATTTAAAAGCAATTCCTATTTAAAAAAAGAAAAAAAAATTCAATTTCGTAAACATTAACAACTCAGTCTGCTGCTGAACGTCTGAACTTCCAGAATCTGCTCAAAACATCAATTTGAACGTCAACAAACTTCGTCATCATCGAACAACGACAACATCAAGAAAACACCAAAATCATCAACAGCAGCAGCAGTCGTACACCGCTACAGCAACAGCAATAACAAACAGCTTTCAAGGTGAGTTTGATGATATCGAGTTTTTTTTTTTTTTTTTTTAATTGAAATGATCATTTTATTTCGTTTTCCATCTTTGTTTTAGTGCTAAGAAATTCTTCAAAGATCAAGAAATCACATCTTAAGCAGAAATTTACAAAAATGTAAGACGTTTTTTTTCTCTTTGTGTGAACAACCTTCTTGATTTCGAGAAAACATCTTTTTGGGGTTCCCAATTATATATATTCGTTTAAAAAATATCCCACAAGTTTGGCAATTATGTAGATACAAATACATTTGAAAAGGTACTGTCGGATCCAACCAGCGGACGTTGTAGATATAACTTTTCCAAGGTATAAGATAGAAAATGCTCTTCTCCTTTGGGGTGAATTGGTGCCTAAAAATGGAAACTGTCGGGATGTGATGAGTGCCGTGAAATTAAGCCAGAACGGCAGGTGTTCACTTTAACCGCAAGATGTATCTTTTTCTAGAAATAAAAATAATTAAATAGAGAACTGATAACACAAATGTGCTTAATTCAGCACGTATAAACAAACTGAGGACAGGCTATTTGAGTTTTAATAGTATCATGGTGGTGGCCATTTACCTCAAGAAATTTACACTTTTTCTGCGTAACGCTTTTTTTTATTTGTTTAAAAGAAAGCCAGAACATTGAGTGCTGACTGAATTCAATACTCTTAGTAACCTTTTTTGGATGCAGAAGGCGTATTATATCTTAAAAAATTTGATGTAGTCCTTTAGCTGTGGCAGCCTAGAAATTCAGTCAATCTCCATTGCGAATTTCATAGAAATGGGTTTAGTGACTTAGCCGTGACAATCTATTTTCTCTTTAGGGGTCATGCCCCTCACTGCTTACATAGAAATTTTTCTTTAGTATACTTCATTAAGGCTTAGTCCACCTCTACACCAAATTTCATAAGAACCGGTGTTATAGTTCAGCCGTGGCAGGGTATTTTCAAAGCGCATCTTGCTAAAAAAGTGCCCGTTTTTAAAAAGAAACCCAAAAACAACTTCATAGTTAGAGGCAAAGGCACTCTTGCGACAGCGTGACAAAATTCGTCTGATGCCTTGCATAACTACAGTCCAGAAGTATCGACAAATATTGAATAAATCGAAGGTATCGGTAAAAGTCCCAGGGTATCGCAAAACATCTAAAATATCTGTAAAAGTCCAAAAGTATCGAAAAAATCTAAAATATCGATAAAAATCCAAAAGTATCGAAAAACATCTAAAATATCGGTCATAAACAAAAAGTATCGGAAAACATCGAGTATCATTAAAATATCGGTGAAAGTCGAAAAGTATCCAAAAACATTCAAAATATCGGCAAAAAACGAAAGGTATTGAAAAACATCTATCATATCGGTAAAAGTTTAAAAGTATCGAAAAACATCGGTCAAAAACGAAAAGTATCGAAAAACACTCAAAATTTCGAAAAGTATCGAGAAGCATTTAAAATACCGGTAAAAATATAAAAGCATCGAAAAAAATCTAAAATATCGAGAAAAGTCGAAAAGTATCAAAAAACATTCAAAATACATATCGATATAAGTCCAAAAGTATCGAAAAACATTCAAAATATCGCTGCAGAAACAGTGAATCGGTGAAACAGTTTTCCTACAAGAAGGAGGAAATTACAACAAAAAAATTTCGCACTCAATTGAGGGGGTTAGAAGCAAAGGGGTACAAGTGACAAAAAGTAAATTTTGAGTAAAATACAGTTAAAGTCAATGTTATATAGTAAATTCCAGTGTGGGTTAAACATTTCAACTTAACTTGTTTTAGAACCCTTGAAGTATCCTCTGTCCAACGTATTTTTCAAAAATTTCCTAGTTATCACCAGTAAAAAGTTATTAATACTTTACTGAAAGCCTACTGCACTTGTACCCCTTTGCTTCTAAACATCTGTAAATAAATTTTCGTATTTGAACAAAAACATTTTATACAAGTTTTTGTTCTAATGTAAAAAATAATTTTCAATCGTTTAGAAGCAAAGGGGTACAAGTACAAGGGCTTCTAGTAAAGTACTAATAACTTCTGAAAGAGAACCCCTAGAAAAATTTTAAAAAATACATCAAACAGACAATTCGTCAAAGATTCTAAAAGTTGGGGCAATTCGTTATTTCTTAGGCTGTGTGAGCTGTTATGCATCGTTAACTTTACTATTTATTTACTACAAAAAAAAATTTAAGTCACTTGTACCCCTTTGCTTCTAAACAAAACTGTAATTTTGTTAACTGGCTTTTATGCATCGTGCTCTACAGAGGCCTAGGACCTTAAAAGTTAAATTATTATTTTTGTCCCAAATAAATTAATGCTCGCTCTATATATTCCTGTGCTTAACTCAATTTTTCGCATATTGTCACTTGTACCCCTTTGCTTCTAACCCCCTCAATTGTCTTATCCACTTTCTTAATAGCACAACCCTGCAGGGAATTGATCTCACTATTAGCTAACTATTCGTTGATATTTTTATAATCACATCTAGTTTTTTTCTGAATTGTTTTGCTGACTATTTTGACATAGTGATGTCCGGCAAAGTAGTGAGTGCTCCCTATATCTGCATGAGTTTTCAACTAGTTTCTGGCTAACTTCTCATAAATTAGATAATAGTGAGCCACAAAATTACTGACTTAATCCCAATTACTTTGTAATTTACTACTTTCTGATTTCTTTTTCCATACACTATAGTAAGTTTCACAAAAGCTAGCAATGATGAGCGACATATGTTTTAATTATATTTTTTATTTCATTTATTTAAAATAACTCGTACATATATTAATTATTTTAAACGAATATTGGAAACATGGCAATCCTCTCAATAACAGTTACATATAACAAATGTTTTATAATATAAAATTATGTAATTACAGGGAAAATTTATGTAAAATTTAGCGTTTTACAATTCTTTAAATAATATAATATGTCATTAATGATTCAAAGTGAATAGTCTAAGATCCGGCAGTAAAAAAACGTATGTATCGATTTTTTAGTTAAAATTTAATTTTTACATATACTTATGAATGGGAGATTATATATTGGCCGGGTTGCCTATCAAAATGTGGCCGCTAGTATTTTTAAGTTGCGATAACTGATGAACCGTGGGTCGCACGAGGAAAGTGCTCAAATCTTTTTTATGAAGAGTCATATGTTCTACAAGTAATTTTTATATGTAAAAAAAATTTACCGTTTAGGAGTTATTTATTAAAAACTGATTTTTTTTCCGTTTATTGTTTATTGCGGAAAAAAAATCGGTTTTTTAATAAATAATCCTTAAATGGTAAATTTCTTTTTAATTATAATGAAAATTACTTGTAGAGCATATGACTTCATAAAAATGATTTTTGCATGGTTCATAAGTTATCGCAACTTGAAATTACTAGCGGCCACATTTTGATAGGCAACCCGGCCAATATATAATCTCCCATTCATAAGTATGTATATGTAAAAACTAGATTTTAACAAAAAACTCGATACATACGTTTTTTTACTGCCGGATCTCGTACTAGAGGAAAAGAAAAATTTAAAGGAATATGATTATAATAGTAAGTTCTTAATATAATTTTTTATTTTTTGCTATACAAACGTTATGAAAATATCTTTTTTAATAATTTTGAGCGCTTCTCGCAATTTTTTACCAGCATCGCCATCGCATACTGCTCGAATTGCATCTGTGGAAAATAAAATAACATAATTGAACGCACTTTGAAGTTTTTATTGATATATACCCATTAACACCTCGTATACTCTACAAAAATCCTTAAGACGCTGCTTTCCATGGATGCCATCAACGTTTATACCGATTATTTGATAAGAAATTTTTAGATTTTGGCTGTTTTAATTTAGATTTTAATAATTTATTTGATGATTGTTGCACTATTTTTCAAAATCACAATTTGCATCAAAAAATTGATACAATTTTATTTAATTTAATTATTTTATTTGTCAGTTTGACATAAGAATTTAATACTTAAAAAAAAAAAATAAAAGCATGCTCTAATGGCTATTGCTGCATGACTTTTCAACCAGCTTATAGTTAGGTGCCATCTACACAATAATAAATTCACTATTTCTGTAGTTAGTTGATTTTTTCACTACGGGGAATATAACACTGTGGGTGCTGTTGTTGTATTTATATGGGCATCCTTGATACTGTTTTTAAATGCCTTAATGGAAATTTATGAGGACAATTTTGTGTTTTGAGCATTCTACATCACAGTACCTTTCATATAAAAAAAGATATCGAAAATCGGTTAAATAGTCAGCTGGAAAAAGGGGAGCTTTTAAATGATATAATATGCTACTTTCTGACATTTTCTAAATCTGACACCGATTGCAGTCTTCATTAAAGTATTTTGCAACAATACATTGTCTTTGAAGCGGTCAAAATGCCTGTACCCTGCTTGTCCTCATCGACAAAAATTGAATTCAGACCGACTTTGTTGGCATAGAAAGTTTTGTAAAACTTTCTTAAAATTTTACTATTAAAATAACGCTTTGCGTCACTAGAAACTTGTAACGTTGCATATTAAACATTTGAAGAAAAATTGTTTCCCCTAAGTTTTGATCAATTTGGATCTAATTTGATTTATGTACCTGCTCCTGGAACACAATTTAAACTAAACATAAGTAATAGTAATGCGTACAAACAAGTATACCTTTACCGTGCCATGCAATCATAGATCTCTTGATGAGTCAAACAGATTTATTTTACATTGTAAATGTGTTTTTTCACACACCTTGAACGGAACTTTAAAACTTTTAAGCTCATTTAAGTGCAAAATTGCCTTAACCGTGTCATACCTTTACCATGGTTATTTGAAAGTTTATTATTAAAAATTGCATAGAAAATTTAAACATAATTTCCTAGTGATTTTTTCATATTTTTTACGGTTAAGCTATTTCAGAAGAAGACTCTTTTTAGTCAAAAAGTGGGCGTAATATCTCTCAATCAAAGTATTTTTTTTTTTTGGTTATGGTGTAAAATATTGCGTTGACTACAATCTACGGTGCATTCTGTAAACTTTACCAAAGTTTACTGGAAATATGATTGTATTTACTAAGCAAATGTTCTATTGAATATTAACGTCAAAGGATGTCCCATAATTCACACAAGATTTGAATTAAACAGAAAACATATTTTTTTCAATTGTATTTTATTTTCATTATTGAAATATAAAGTTCCTAGTATAGAGCTATGTATAAAATTACACATCGGGCAGATGACTGACCTCCACTCATAAATGTTACTGAATTTCGTTGATGCAACGTTAAATCTCATCTTTCAATAGATTTTTACTAGCCCTAAACTGTCAACTATTAAACTGTTTTCTTTTTTCTGGTTGGAAACACTTTACGACACAAATGGCGGCAAATCTAAATCTTATGGATTATGGGACACCTTTTTTGTCCACAAAGTATGGACTATAATTATTCGATAGATGCCTTTATTGGTTATATAAGTCTCCTCTAAAATCTTATACCATCTTCTTAACAGGTTTACTTACAATTCTTAAAAATTAAGTGAAAATAAAATATATTCGTTTTACCACCATTCGTGTATTGTGAGGTTTCTTTCTTTTTATTCTTTTTGACCCATAAAAAGTATGTTGTCCTCTTGTGCAAAAGGACTGGAAAAGCTGTTAACACACTCAAAATACATAAGGCCCAACCAACAACACATGCCGACATAAACATAAACAAACAAATCGTGCATTTAACTTGCTGTTGTCGCGTGCTTTTTCCTATGCCACTTTAAATGCTGGCGCTGCTTTTCCGTTTTCCATATGTAACAAGAAAATTGCATACGTAAATAACAAGTAGTTTGTTAAACGGAGGGATTTTTATGTTTTTCTCGTCTTTTTTTTATTGACTTAAATATCCATGACAAAATAGAATGGAGTGTTGAAATTTTTACCGTATTTTAAAATACAATTCCAGAGATTAAGTGGGCGGCGACGGCGATGGCATCATGTTGTCTAGTACTCATAGTGGGAAATGTGTAAACCTTCTCTTTCTTTCTGTTATTTTGAACATTTACTTTTTCTTTCATTTCCATTTCATACTTATACATATACACAAAGACTGCACACAACGTCAAATTTATTGTCTTTATATTGTTCGGCTGAGTACAGCAGCTGTTGAGACACCGAGACTGTGCCTATGCCTATGCTATATATGTAGAAATTACTTAAATTGTCTTTTTTTATTTACTAAAAAGCTTTTGTTATGCCAATTTTTTTTCTTTATTCATTCATAATAATCCTAAATTGGAATTTGAATTGGAAGTTCATTGTAAATTTTTGACCTTCTAAACAGTTTGTCTTTGAAAGCATTTAACTATTTCTATTGATGTCTTCGAAGATACTATGCATGTTTAGTAAATATATATCTTATATGAAATGGTTTTTTATTTTTTCATTGATGAGACATTCAATTGAAATTATTTATATAAAATTGTAATAATAAATTGGCTTTTCATGGTTACATGAAAACATTTATTAAGTCGAATTTGTTTGTTACAAAATAAGTTAAATATTAAATCAATCATATAATTTAAAAATTTTCTGCATAGATATTTTAAGCCAGAGTTCTTCAGGTACGGTGCTCTTGAACAGTCGATAGGTTTGATGAAAATGTGGAGAAAATCTGTGAATTGGGTTTCATTTGTACTAGTTTAGTGGTCAAAAAATGCAAACCCCGAAATATCGCAAAAATACATATCTCATATAAAATAAAAAAAATTAATAAAAAAAATAGAACAAATTTAAAAATAATTACATTTAATGTATTTTGCAATGCCGGTCGGTAACTGGTGCTTTTGCGTTAGTCATAGAAACAGTTTTTGGCGTTCGAACAATACGAATGAATATTACACTTGCTGCAAATGCACTATTTTTTCAAGAACTTGCTGCAAATATTGTAGTTTCTTCTATCGCCTTATTTTTCCAGCGAAACCGCCAGCAAAAGGCAAGATTGAAAGACCAGATTGTTCAGATTGTTTTTCTGGGGGCTATCGTGAAAGCATCTGGGTTTCACTGCAACGAAGAGGTATTGCCGCAAAGGCCATAAACTTAGTACGTGCACAATATGAAGGCTTTAAATGCAGTGTGTTACACAATGGGTTGTTGTCACCGACGTTCACCACTAATTCAGGCGTACGGCAGGGGTGTTTACTATCACCTTCACTCTTCCTTATCGTTCTTGATGATATCCTAGATAAAGCTCTTAATAAGGCCAAAAGGGGTATCCAATGGAACTTTACCGAACATCTGGAAGATCTCGACTACGCTGACGACATCTGCCTCTTATCGTCCAAAAATTCAGATATGCAAAGGAAAATTGAAGACCTTGTCTTGGAATCACAAAAGGCCGGCCTAAAAATCAACGTATCCAAGACTAAAAGCATGAAGCTAAACGCAAGCAATGACATCGCGTTTAGAGCTGGCAGTGATGACATCGGAAACGTCGATAGCTTCACGTATTTAGGCAGCATTATCTCCATGGATGGTGGAGCAAAAGAGGATATCAACTCAAGAATAGCAAAAGCAAAAGGCGCGTTTGCTCAACTGAACAAAATATGGTCTTCATCCGTTATATCCACCAAAACGAGAGTGCGCATTTTTGATTCGAATGTGAAATCGGTTTTGTTATATGGGTGCGAAACGTGGCTTGTTACTGAACAACTAACGAACAAGCTGCAAGTATTCGCCAACAAATGCTTAAGGCGAATACTAAAGGTTTGGTGGCCTCGCACTATATCAAATGCCGAGCTACATCAAAAATGCAATCAGAGGGCTATAGCAATCGAGGTCAAGCTGCGCAAATGGAGATGGATTGGTCACACTCTCCGGAAACCACACAGCGAAGTTTGTCGCCAGGCTCCTGAGTGGAATCCACAAGGCAGTCCACAGGACGTGGTAGACCCAAAACCAACTGGAAGAGGTCGCTGGAAAAGGAAATCCAAGAATCGGGAAAGTAGTGGCAAGAGATTACAGTCATCGCAAGGGATCGTGACAAATGGAGAGATGCTCCTCCTAGGAATTAAAGGAGAATACATACATACATCGTGAATAAATATTCCCCGGGAATTTTTCTCGTACTGCCGTGTATGTTCTATTACTGAGAAAAATTCCCCGGAAATGTTTATTCACAATAACTCAATACGAATTTTTCTCAGTCACCCAAGAAAAAATTCCCAACAAACAAAAATGATTAAAAAAAACTTATTGAAGCAGGCATTTCATTCGGAAATTAACTTCCAAAATGTTTGGAAATTCTTAAATTTTAATTATTTAATAATCGAAATTGGACCCTTCATAACAAGCTTGTGAAAATAATTTGGAACAATCTTATTATAAATGTTTTTATTCAATATTTTCCAAATGTTTTCAAACAATATTTATAAATTGTTTTTTAAATTTTGCAATTAACATTTTGTCAGTGTTTATTAAGTTCATTAAACAACATTTTCCAAACATTTTTATATATAATTAAAAATAAAAAAAAAAATTGTTAATTAATTATTATTATAGGCTGAATTGGTCAGTGAAATAATATGTAAAAAATAGTAAAAACGTCTATTTTACATTTACTCCCTACGTTTCGGTGATATGAATGTCACCTTCAACAGGGGTAGCTTATTAAATCTCTTAACAAAAAGAAAACAATATTTAAAACAAGGGTGTCAGCGTAGAACAAAAGTGAGCCAATTTTGGCTCGCCTACAAAAACAAGAATATTTAAATAATTTTTTAAATTTCTGAGAACTACAACACACACGAAAAATTTTTGTTGTTTTTTTTTTGAGCTCGTCAAAATTCGCGGAATTAAAATATTTATGAAAAATTGTTTTTGTTGTTTCGCATAAAAAAAAACAACAAACATTTTTCGTGTGTGTTGTAGTTCTCAGAAATTGAATAAATTATTGAAATATTGTTGTTGTTGCAAACGAGCCACCAAAAAAACAACAAAAAATTGGTTTTGTAATTGTTGTAGTTCGAGGAATTTGAAGTTGTTGTAAAAGCAAAAATTTTGCGCTGACTGCGCTTGGCTCAGTGATTTGAAAACGCTGACAACCTTGATTTAAAACACAAACATTCTTGAAAAATGAAAACAAAAACTTACAGAAGAAATTACGTTAAAAAACAGAAGCAAACAATTAAAATTATCATAATATTCATAAAAAAAAAATTAGTTTTTACTGAGAATCGAACCTATTACTTTCAAGTTATGAGTCGACAATCTTATCAATGGAAATAACGTGCCAGTTATGATTCAAATGCCTTGTGTTTTACTTAGCTCGATAAGTCATTGAAAAAATAAAATACAAAATTTTTCGAATGTTTTGAAAACTATTACGAGAACATTTGGAAATAAACTTTTTCTAATTGTTTGTTTTAACCTTACAAATCAATTGTAAAAATTCTAAAAAAAAAACATTTTCCAAACATTTGAAAATTGATTTTGAAAATATTGTTGCATTGTAAAATATACAAATTAAATGAAAAAACATTTTCTCTTCAAGTTTTAATCAATTTGGAACTAATTGACTTATCTGCCCTTCGATCACATTAATTAAAACTTAACATTAAAAAGTAAGTAGTACTGATTCATATTCCTGAATATTTGTACAGGGTCCGCCAAATAACTTCTTTTTTTTTTTGAAAATTCTATAAAAAAAAACTACTGGATATTTTCTCAAATTTCTTTTTTTATTTGAAAGTACAATCCTTCCGGTTAATAATGGAAAATAATTTCATTCAAATGGCTGCCTCGGCTGGCCATGCAGTAACCTACACGATCGGTCCAATTTTTAAGCACATTATCGATTGTGTGCAGCTGTATTTCACCAATGGCTTCACGAATATTGTCCTTTAAAGTGTCAATTGTCTCTTGTCGGCGTAACACTTATCTTTGAGGGCACCCCACAAATAATAGTCCAACGGTGTCAAATCGCAGCTCCGAGGTGGCCAAACGACATCAGCTCAGCGGCTGATAATGCGATCTTCAAAAACAGGGCGCAAAACATCGAGTGTAGCTTCGGCTGTGGCACGTAGCGCCGTCCTGTTGAAACCAAATGTTGCCAATATCCTCCTCTTCAATTTTTGTGAACAAAAATTCGTTCAACATGGCCCGATAACGATCGCCATTGACTGTAACGGCCACTCCTTGCTCATTTTCGAAGAAAAATGGTCCAATTATGCCTCTGGACCGAAATCCGCACCAAACAGTGACTCGTTTTGGGTGCAGCGTCTTTTCAATGTATGCGTGCGGGTGCCCCAAATGCGACAATTTTGCTTGTTTACATATCCGCCAAGATCAAAATGAACTTCATCTGAAAAGTTGATTTGTTTTGGCAAAATCGGATATTTTTGAAATTTACTATGGAAATTTAATTTCCAGATGATTTATCACTTTTATTACTTTCAGTATGACAACTATAAATTATAGTCTATAATCTATTTCAACTATTTGTGGCCTCGGAAAAAGATTTTTTTTTTTTTCTATTTTTCACAGTGAAAATTACACCTTTTTTGCAGAATTACCCATATCAAACATTATTATTATTTTGAAAATCGAAATTTTGAGCTTATTACAATATAAAATAATTCAAGAAAAAATTTTCTCAAAACAATGATTGCAAACATATTTGTTAAAAGTTTCAAATTGAAGAAAAAGTTTAAAATTTCAGTACTTAACATTTCAAATCTGGCCTCAAATTTGCTGCCATGTTTAGCTACTGAAATGAACCACGCCAAAAAACCTTTAAACTCAAAGGACTCTAAAAAACATTTTGGAATGCGTAATTGCCTTTCCGAAAATATTTAATATCAGGCGATTTCCTTTTTATACCACAGAGCTATCTAACCCTTTCGCTTTTTCCTTAAAAAATTAATAATTTTATTCGAAAAATCTCAATCTCTCCTAAAAATTTGTTTTTTAAGTGCTAATGGAATAAAGTAGGTACAAAAAATAATTCGGAACACTTTGCATTAAAACATCATATAAAGTGAATAAATATAAAACTCAAAGTGATACTACGCACATCGCTAAGTGGGAGGCCATTTGTCGTTATAATTTTAAATTTAACAGCGGGAGAGCTTAAATCATTTTCTAATGTACGCTACGAGTGCATTTTAGGTTTCATGCGGAAATATGCTACATTCAAGGGAACACAGAAAAACCAACAACAATTGAAACATTAAAATGGAACAAAAACGAAAAATATACAAAGAAAGAAGATGCTTCAGACAACTTAAACCGAATCAAATTGAAATGAATGACAAAATGTACAAAGGCCACAACTTGAATTCGTTAAGTAAGAAGAAGACATTGAAGGTCAGAAGTCGCTGTGCTCTAAAAGTACAAAAGGAAAATATAAAACGTAAATTTTTAGCAAAAAATAACTGTGCAAAATTTAGAGCATGGAATAAAGTTTTTCGAAATCATACTCCATTTTTGTCAAAAAAAAAACCTTTTGATTAATTTAAATAAATATGATGATTTTTTGAAAGACAAGACAAATATGTGTTGGTGGAAGCGGTGTGATTGAAGAGGTTTCATTAGTCAACATAATAGTTAAAGAGGTCTTCCTTGCTTTATAATATCATAATTATTTGGTTAAAACTTTAAGTCGATAACTAATCCTAGTAACGTTTGATAAAATCCATAAAAATCGTAATTTGAAATTTAATCAAACTTTGTTTTATTTCTGATTGATCTAAACCTGTTTGCATTTTTTTATTTATGTATATTTCTTCAGATCTTAAGACCTGACTTGGCTTCTGGAAGGCTTCTTAAAGATCAAAAAATTAAATTTTTGACAACTCTTGTCCTTAAAAGGGCATTGTGTAGAGAATATGTATGTCACACTGAAAGATATGAGTAGTTCCTTCTCTTGTGGTTTATGGTTCGAAAATGCAAGTATCGCCATCTTCTCACCTAGAAATTAGATCAAACATATCGGATTACGATCAAGCTCCGATCAGATTTACTTTAACACGACCATCTGCTCATTTCCTGATTTGCATACAGTGCCGGATCTGTTGATCCATTTATTTGAACAGTTCTTGATTTGAGTACAGTAACGTGTTCTTTGAGTTGTTTTCTTTATTTACTTTTTTTTATGAAAAAAGCGCTCGAAGAGTTCTACAGGAAATCCTATGACCACTTTTCCAAATTATTCGTAGTTTTTATGTTAATCGCAAAATAAGTTTCCATCGGTCGGTCACTCAGGAAAAAATTTATCGGAGAGGAGTTCTGACTAGAGTTCTGAGTAGCAATCGAAGAGTTCTAAAGAAAATTTTAGTAACTGAGGGAACTAAGCAAGATAATTCAATGAAATTTGATACTCTGCATCCGTCGTCAAAGTCAGCTCGAGGGATTGAAAATGAGCGAAAACTGTTAACGGACATGCCTACCGCCCATACAAAAAATATATTCAAAATGCAACTTTCGGAGTATTTTTCACGAGAATGCAACCAAAATACACATAAATACTAGGAATGGTTAGCGCAAGCTCTGAGCAAAAACTAGCCGAATTCGGACAAGAGGGCGTTGCACCTCCCATATAAACAAAAGTTTCAAAATGGTATACTGAAAAAGTTTTTTGAGATAATGCAACTAAATTTTACCCAAACACTAAGGGCTATAAATGTAGCTCTGAGCAAAACCTGGGTGAACTCGGTGAAGAGGACGTTATCCCGGACAACAGACATTATCCCCACTTCGTAAATGGGGATAATGTCCGTTTTTTTCTGGGGATTATGCCTGTCAATAATTCGGACATAATCCCCATTCACGAAATGGGGATTATGTCCGTGGGGATTATTTCACGGCACCGCTTCTTCCATATAAGCAAAATTTTCGAAATACTGCAGTGTAGAGTATTTAAGGTTTGGCTGGGCCAAAGGTAACACCCTTAAATACAAGTTTTTTTTTCTAATTTTGCGATTAACATGAAAAGACGAATATTTTGGAAAAAAGTTACTTGGCCTTTCTTTAGAAATCTTTTAGACTCAGTCTAGAAAATGTACGTACGGGTATGTTCTGAAACGCTATACAATTAACAAGAATTTATTTTTAGTGAACTTAAAAAGTTTGCATTAGTTAAAAACAAAATAATCCTTAGAGTTTTGTAAATGCTGATGATAAACAGCTAATAAAAAATATCCTATTTTTATCACTATATCCTACAGTTTTCTGTTCGGCAGCTGAATAGAAAACCTGATCGACATTATCTGCTCCTAAAAAGAAATTATGATCAGGGCCGGATTCAGTCCGCTTCATATGAAGTGTTACGTTTATTGTCATAGAATGCCTGACCCGTCGCTGATCAATCCTGATCTATATCGGATCCAAGCTGGAAATAATTCTAGTCTAATACTTAATATATTAAGTAAAAACATTTATTTTTGTTTATTAACTAAGTAAATAAGCCCCACATTTCATATTTTACTACAAAAACTATTTCGTCATCAGATATATATTTTTTTTTTTAATTTTTTTAATACAAAATTCATTGTTACTTATTAATTTTAATTGTAGTAATACTACACCGACTAAATGTTTATAATGTGCTTTAAATTGAAACTACCGGAGTGGCTCAATTTGACCCATTTTGGCTTCAATGTTTATAAAACATTTAGCGATATGATATCATAACAATTGCATATTGTATTATATTTTATATATACTTGGCACTAAACGTGACATTTTACTTACAATGATGAGTGTTTCGTATGCGGTAATTTTACATTTTCAACAAAGAAACAAAAAGTTTTAGCACAAAGTAAATTTGAAAAAACATTTCAAGAGCACAGTATCGAGTTTTTAATGAAATATAGAAAATATATTTCATTCAAACACTTGAAGTAAATTAACGAAATTGCGTGCCCAATTTAATGTTTACACTAGAAGAAGTCATATTTCAATCATTACCTATTGGACATTCACAGCAAAAGTTTCGTGTGGAAAAGCGTGCCCAACCCAGTCAGTCGCTACTCGGTAGGCTTCATTGAACTTTTTGAATAAAACTTCCGCAACATTTGAATAAAACTTTAATGCATTGCAATTAAACATTTAAATCTTTTTTTTTTTTTATTATTCATTTTTTTTTTTTCTGAATCAGCGCTTATGCGCGTCTACCACTGTCCTCTCAGCTATGAGTCACAGATTTGTCCGCCCCTCACACCAACCCAACTTTGCCTTCCTCATCAAAGCAACATCATCGTCATTTATTGTTGTTGTTATATGAGAGTGAATCAAAAGCTTATTTTATGCTTGTTGTTATGGTTGTCATTGCTTTTTGAGGTTGTCATCATTATGCATTCACTACTACATGGGTACAAAAACACATACATATTTATGTACAATATGTATGTAAACATGGCAAAAAACTCATGGTTCAAATATCAACTTAAACCACAGTTACTTCATACATATGATAATAAAACCAACAACAACAACAACAACAGCACAATTGTATGTAACTCTAAGTACAACAACAAGTGCTCAAGGTCTTTATGCTGTTGTTGTTGTAGTTGCTTTTGTTGCAACTATATATTTACAAGTGTATCGAAAAGTACGAAATTATATCACCCGCTTGTCATTACATGTCATAGAGGAGCGGAGCCTACCACCCCACCATTATAATAAAAACAACAGCAGCAAAAAAAAAAAACCAAAATAATTTCAATTTATGTTAATGCCTACTGTCTGTTGTACATAATGATGTGAACTTATTCTGTTGAACAAGTTGTATCCCAATTGGAATGTAAGATGTAAGTGACGACTATGGGGGTTATCGTGTACCAAGATTCCCGGGGAATTTTCTTAAACTGCAATAGAGAATGCACGGCAGTCTAAGAAAATTCCCCGGGAATATTTATTCACGATAACCCCCTATATGTAAACGTATTTGAATTAATAGGATTCAGTTGACGGATTGAAGTGTTAACAGATGTATCTATGCTAGACTGATTCAAAAAAAAAACCTTTTTGGAATTTCCATGATTACGCCCAAAAATCTGAAAGAGTGTGTCAAAAAAGTGCGCTGAAATTTTTTTACATTTTTTTCATGGTCATATCAGCATTTCCACCAAAAGGTCCACCATGACCAAAATATAAAAAGTTATTAAAAAGTTATCATTTTATGATATTATCTTTGATATTGATGATCAAACCGACTCCAAAGTTGCACAAATGTAGTTTTCCTTTTTAGTAATTTTTAATGGAATGTGGTTTTTTCTATAAACTTCAAGAGGCATAATACATGAAAACAGTTAATCCAACAAAACCTCCCTTACAATATTAATGATATAAAAAAAAAAACTAGTAAGGGTGGTATCTTTGGCCTGGCCAAAATCTAAATACCCTACACTGCATTTCAAGTATATTATTAGGAGAGTATAAGAACAAATTGCTTATATGGGAAGTGCCACGCCCTCACCTCCGAGCTTATTTGATTTTGCGTAGAGCTTGCATTTACTGTTCTGAGTGTTTGAGTAAAATTCTGTTAGGTTTTCTTTAAAAAATCTTTCAGTATAGCATTTTGAAAATTTCGCTTGTATGGGAGGTGCCACGCCCTCTAATCCTACTTCGCCTACTTTAAGCTCACAGTTTACAATTAATGTTCTTCGTGTTTGAGTGAAATTTGGTTGGATTATCTCAAAAAACACTTTCATTATATAATTTTGAAACATTTGCTTATATGGGAGGTGCCACGCCCCCTTGTCCGAGTTTACCTAGATCTTGCGAATAGCATGCATTTAGAGATCCGAGTGTTTGAGTGTAATTTGGTTGGGTTATCTCAAAAAACGCGTTCCGTATAACATTTTGAAACTTTTTTTTATATGGGAGGTGCCACGCCCTCTAGTCCGAATTCACCTAGTTTTTGCTCAGAGCTTATATTTACTTTCCCTAGTATTTATGTGAATTTGGCTTCTGTTATTGCGAACAATGCTGTTATTATTGCATTTTGAATATATTTTTTGTATGGGCGGTAGGCGTGTCCGTTGACCGATTTTGCTCATTTTCAATCCTCCGAGCTAACTTTTACGGCGGAGGCTGTGCACCAAATTTCATTGAATTATGTTGCTCAGTTTTCCCAAAAAATGTATTTCCACACACACCCAGCCAGCCAGACAGACAGACGGACATGGCTATATCGACTCAGGAGCTGACGCTGATCAAGAATATATATATTTTTCTATATCTGCCACGCCTCCTTCTCTGCGTTACAAACGGAAGGACAAAGTGAATATACCCTGGGTGTAGGGTATAATTAAAAGAGAACAATGCAATCCCGATTAACTGTCAATTTTTTATTTGCTTTAGTCCAATTTCTTCTGTCCGGTTCGTCACTGAAAAAGATAATTTGTCATCATTGCTTCACAAAACAAGTGCAAATCTAGCGGGAAGTGTGTCAAAAATTAAGTGCAAATGTAGTTAATACACACAATTGAACAAAAAAAATATTGCAAAAAATAAAATTGAAGTTTGTCACGTTCGTCATTTTTAGCGCAAAAGTAACGTATTTTTTGAAATTTCTTGTTGTCCCAAGGTCATAATAAACTCATACGAGGAACATTTTCCTAGAACACACAAACCCATTATATCCTGTTTTATGGTCTTTTTGACACCTTTTTCAAAAAGACGTGGTTACAATGGGTTTTTCTAGAATACATTAACCCATTATATCCTGTTTTCTGGTCTTCTTAACACCTTTTTCAAATAGATTTGGTTATAATGGGTTAAAGTGTTCTACAAAAATATTCTACGTTGAATTTCAATTAGGGTCACCAAAGACAAGAAAACATTAAAACATAAGAATAATGCGTAAAAAAAGTAATGGGAGTGTTGCAGCTGCCGGGTAGGCAAACTTCACAATTGCCACCAGAACAAAGTGCAAAGTTTTATTCGCTCCCAAAACTGAATTTAGCTTATAATGGAAAAAATGTCACGTTCATATTGTCACGTATCGATTCAGATTATGCTCAAAACAAAGAAAAGAACAGAAGATATTTGAATCAAATAAAATACATTGTAAAGTAACTTTATTGCATGAGATTCGCACTAAAAAATTCTGACTTGTTTCGCTGAATTTCTGAATTTCTTTGAATTGGCACGAAAACTACATACTTCTATTTTTGTCACGTTCATTTTATCTCTTTTTATGCGTGTATTTTGGAACCAGGACTTCGCCTGCAATAAGCGTTGGCACTAATTATAGTGCTACCTAAAATCTATAATGAGAAGTAAAAACTAAACTAAAAATATGTTTTAAAAACTTCCACTTTTTTGCATTTTAAATGTGTGCGACGGTCACATTCGTCACTTGGAAAATGCATATATATCAAATTTTTCGTCTTCAATCATGGTTTTTACGCACCTCTATAGAAATTTCGACCAGTCGACATTAAAAATAATTTTCCTAATGGGTACTGTGTATTATTTAAACTCAAATTTGTAATATTTTCATTGCTTTTTATTGCAAAGATCAGTGCATCCACTTGAGTTACTTGTGTTTTATTGATTGTATTGTTGTTTATTTATGAGTTACCTTTATTATTATGCAACCGGTTAGGTTCAGCCTAAGTTTTAGTACACTGAAAATGGATATATTTCCTTCAAATAAATGCATTTGTTTGACAATAAAAGAGAACACATTTTTATTGACATCAATAAACTTTCGTGAACATTAATACGCCCTTAATTGGAAGTTAAAGCTACAAAGCTAAATATTATGTTTATTTAAAGGCTTTCAGGACATTTGATTATCCCGTAAATCTCGGGATCAACAAAAGACCCGAATATTGTTATCCCAAATACACAATTAACGTATTTTTGATAACTAGTATATTATTGCCTACGAAATCCAATATAAAATGCATTGATATTTAAGAACATCGGTCAATTTATGAATTGGTCTTTTTTTAAGGATAAATCGATATTAATATATATTTAGCTTAATATGGAAAAGGCGTAACTCAAATTTTTTCGAAATTGACTTTTTGCCTATTCTGGTTGGCCACTCTCTAATACACCTCCCTACAAAAATTAGGCATGATAATATCAAAAATAGCCAAGTTGTAGTTAATTTTAAACTAGTAAGGGTGTAACCTTTGGCCTGGCCAAAAAATAAATACCCTACACTGCAATATTTTGAAAATTTTGCTCATATGGGAGGTGCCAAGCCCTCTTGTCCGAGTTCACCCAGTTTTTGCTCAGAGCTTGCATTTATAGCTCTTAGTGTCTGAGGGAAATTTGGTTGAATTATCTCAAAAAACGTTTTCAGTATAGAGTTTTGAAACTTTTGCTTATATAGGAGGTGCCACGCCCTCTTGTCCGAGTTCGTCTAGTTTTAGTTTAGAGCGTGCATTTATAGTTTTCAGTATTTGAGTGAAATTTAGTTGGATTATCTCAAAAAACGCTTTCAGTATAGCATTTTGAAGCTTTTGCTTATATGGGAGGTGCCACGCCCCCTTGTCTGATTTCACTCAATTTTTGTTGAGAGCTTTCATTTATCATTTTGAGTGTCTGAGTCAAATTTGGTTCGATTATCTCAAAAAACGCTTTTAGTATAGCGTTTTGAAGCTTTTGCTTATATGGGAGGTGCCACGCCCTCTCGTCCGAATTCGCCCAGTTTTTCTCAGAGCTTGCGCTTTTGATTCGTAGTATTTGTGTGCATTTTGGTTGCATTGTCGTAAAAACTACTCCAAAAGTTGCATTTTGAATTTACTTTTTGTATGGGCAGTAGGCGTGTCCGCTAACCGATTTTGCTCATTTTCAATCCCCCGAGCTATCTTTGACGGCGAAGGTAGTGTTGCGAATTTCATTGAATTATCTTGCTTAGTTTTCCCAAAAAATGTATTTCCACACACAGCCGTTACCCAGCCAGCCAGCCACCAAGCCACCCAGCCAGCCACCAAGCCACCCAGCCAGCCAGACAGACGGACATGGCTTTATCGACTCAGGAGATGACGCTGATCAAGAATATATATACTTTTCAATATCTGCCACGCCTCCTTCTCTGCGTTACAAGCGGAAGGACAAAGTGAATATACCCTGGGTGTAGGGTATAAAAAATTCTTGAAAGAAAATAGCCCTAACTCACAATATGTAGCGTTTAAATAGTAGTCTTAAAATCACTTAGAAACTATTCGGTTAATTAAGCTGAAAACTTGGCAGTGAGTGTATCTCAAATATGGGAAGGTGTTTACACTATACACGAAGGTTCCCGAAGGTCATCCGAAGGTTTTCTGGTCAAAACGAAGAATATCTGGGCATACTAGAGGAAAAACATCTATGGTAGTCTATCAATAAACCTTATTTGATAGTTTTCTTAGACACCCGAAGGTTCTCAAAGGCTACCCGAAGGCTTGATAGTCAAAACGAAGAATATTTCGGTATACTAGAGGGAAAATATCATTGGCGGACTATCAAAAAGGTCTAACTGGTAGTTTTTTGGGACACCCGAAGCTTCCAGAAGTTCACCCGAAGGCTTCAAAATCAAAACAAAGAATTCCTAGGTATTTAAAGAATATGGCGGACTATCAACAAGCCTTGATTGATAGTTTACTAAGCCATCCGAAGGTTCCCGAAAGTCGCCCGAAGGCTTCATAGTCAATACGAAGAGTATCAAGGTATACAGATGGGAAAACATCAAAAGCATCTATGAGTTTGGTTGCTGTGGGTACTTTATTATCATAAACTTTACTTGATGTACACTTTAATGTTTTAAATTGTTATTACCTGCTGATTGTCAACACTTTTATGATAATCTTCCCTACAAAACATAAACATTTTCGTTATAATTTTTGTCCAATCCAATTAACCTTCTTCGTTAAGGTTTTTCCTCTTCATTTTATATTGAATAACTTAAAATTTATTCATAGTTTTTGATTTATTGTAAAAAGCCCTAACTCACTTTTTTTTTAAAAAAAATTTTAAAATGAAAAGACCTAACCCAGTGTGCCAGGCGGTTCATATCTTCGCTTTTTTACCCGTTACGGATCCGTTACTGATCCGTTTGCGGGAGAAATTCCAAAAAAAAAAACGATTCGCTTTTTTTTTGGGAATCTCTCCCGCCAACGGATCAGTAACGGATCCGTAACGGGTAAAAAAGCGAAGATTTGAACCGTCTGGCACACTGGGAACACACAAAACTACCCAAAAAAACAAAGAAAATTAAAAAAAATCCTAGCATGAAAATTGTTGATAGTTTTTGTTGTAAATTGCATTTAAAGTTTTTTTAAATGTTTGGCGTATCAAATTTTATTAAGTTTTTTCCTTCTCCTGTAAAGTATTGAAAATGTGAGTTACGCCTTTTCCATATTAAGCTAACGATATATACTTAAGTTTATGAATAATTTCTCCCACCAAATACATACATGGCTTGGTAATTATAAAGAAGTGAATATTTGCCATTAACAAAATATTTGTTATAACCAAATAATCATTTGGTAACTATTAACATTTCATTCGTCTATATGAAATACATAATTTTTTTACTAATACCTATAAAATCAAATTATTTTCTCTATGTAAAACTTGAGTCAGTTTTTTTTTACCTTACTTTGGGTTATGATACCGCAGTATTACATGTTTGATTTACACACTTGATAGAGAAATAATCTCTAGTTATTGTAAATTACTTGCATAGATATCATATATCCATATTATTGAGTATTACCTTGTAAACTGAAAACAATTTTTGCAATATGTAAGATAATTAACAAGTACGCTACCAAAGTACAATATGTATATGTATAAATATTTAATTGCTTTTAACCAATAAATCTTACAATTCCAATTCAATTCCAAAAAGGGTACGCGGCTTAAGTTGTTTTTTTTTTTGCATTGACGTTACTCTTCTAAGAAAAAAGTCTAACTGTTGAGTTAGTCACTATGCGATAAACTGGATATTTTCCTTGATTATATTGTAATTTATAATAATACAATATTATTAAATGCACAGAAAGTATTCTATGATGATTTTTTTATTATTTTTTGTTTGTGCCCAACAAACACTTTTTTACAGAGAAAAGATTTTTTTAAATTTTAAAATAGCGCATTTTGGAAGAAACTAAATTTTTAAAATTGCATTTAACTCAAAAAACAAAAACTATTTCCTGCAATTAATTAAACAAATCTACTGTCATAAAAACTAGTTAAACTCATGATTTATTAATACATTTGTATGTACTTTTACGCAGTAGTCGCTTATTTTAATGGATCTTGTTAAATTTTTACGACAATCTATCTTCTTTTAAGCAGATGGTACATCAGCAGCAACCTTAACAGCCAACACCCATTTGTAATAAAATTTAGTAGTAATTTTTTACACAACAAACCACAACGGCAACACACAGCAACAACAACGCCAGTAGCTTCAACAGTAACTTAATCACAGTAACAACTTTAACAGAATGTCAACAACAGAGAAATGCAAAAAACAGCATGTGTTAATAAATTATAGAAACTCTAATGTATGCACATGCATATGTATATGCATAAGTATTTGTGCGTGTGGTATTACATTAACACATGTGCTTTATAAAATCCCAGTAAGATATAATTGCCAGATGTCACCATCATTGTAGGAGTAACATTAGCCTTTTGAAAATTTGGGTATTTCTTTATGTTAATATGCCAGACAAAAATTTGTCCTACCTTTTTTACTATGTTAGCAATGGGGCACGACTTTGAAGTATACACCATCAGAAAGGTATTTGTGTGTAAATGTGCACAATTTTAAAATTATTTTAATATTTTGCCATTCAGCCAGGTAAAATTAAATGCAAATTTTTCAATATTGACAAAAAGCTGACTGACACTGACTTCATGTTTTAAGTTTTCTTTTCGTTTCACATTTGTATTTATACCATGGATGATAAATGAGCTTTTCTATTTTGTACCAAATAGCAAAAAAAAAAGTACTAAAACTGTCCAAAAAGTACCAAAATTATTTAATATTGGGTGTACAACTTAAAAACCGGAATTTGACGGTGGATGTCCGTACTAACAAATATCGTGAAAGCTCGAACTTTATATATATATCATTTTGAAGGTACATTTGACAGCTGTCAAAATCAGTCAACAAAACAATTTTATCTTGTGTGCATCATTATTATTTTTCACGATGAATAACTTCGAAGATTGGAGAAAAAGACAGCATTTGCGGGAGGTTCTGTTGGGTCATTTTTTTGCAAAGAAAATGCTGCCAAAAGTCATTTTTGCATCGGATCGTGACTGGGACAACCAGGACCTTCCCAGCCAAAGGCAAATATCCATGGTGCCAAGGTAATGCTCTGTAATGCTCACAGGTGACGTCTACCGAACACAATTAATACGTTTGAAGCGTGCCATCATCGAAAAACGCCCGGAAAATGCGACCAGACACGATGCAATAATTTTTTATCATGACAACGCTCGGCCACATATTGCTGCCCCAGTCAAAAATTACCTGGAAAACAACGGAAAACAACGGATGGGAAATTTTGCCTCACCCGCTTTATAGCCCAGACCTTGCACCATCAGACTACCATTTGTTCCGATCGATGCAGAATGCCCTATCAGGAATACGCTTCACTTAAGTTCAAGGCATCGAAAATTGGATAGATTCATTTTTGGCCGCCAAGCCGGCGCAATTTTTTTGGGATGGAATTCATAAATTGCCTGAAAAATGGGGAAATGTTGTAGCTTCCAATGGACATACTTTGAATAAAATATATTGTAACATTTTTCCACAAGAAAGCATCAAATTTCGCTAAAAAATTTCGGTTTTTAAGTTGCACACCCAATACATCTGTGGTCAAATTTTGACCATTGGACTATTCTAGTTTAGCCAAATAGCAACTGAAAGTTCTACATATTTGATTGTGCTTGTGAAAACCATTATAACTAAATATAAACATTTGGCTAGTGATGAGCAAATTTAGTCTTGGTCTTGGTAATTTTCGAGACCAAGGCGCTGATATCACTCCAAGACCAAGACTGCTATGTTCTTGGTCACGATGATCGTCAAGACCAAGACTTTTTCATTGACACTAAAAATTATACATGCAATTACATGGTAAAGTTTAGGTGCATCTGAGTTTACTTTAAAGTCTGCAGGCTTAGTGTTAAAAAACAATAGAAATTTTTTAAGTACTTATGATAAACTTTACATAGTCAATTTTCCACAATTTCCGAATGGGGAAAACAATAGGAGAACTCTTTCAATTAGTTAACAAAGTGCATATTAAATAATTCTGTACTAACAGCTCAGTGAAATAAAGAAGAATGCATGAAATAGAAAGTAAAAAGGCAACAAGAAAAGAAAGGAAATTTGATACAAATAGGGCAATTCTGTAAAAAGCAAATCAGCGTAAATACGTGTTATATTGCAAAGTGTAACAAAATCAATAAATTTGTTTTCCTGGATTAAAAATAAGCATTTTCCAATAAAAAGTAAGGCAAATCCTGAAAAAGACAATCAGAGGCAAACAATTTGAGCTTGGATTTTGATATAGTTTTGATTATAAAATAATTGTCCGGATACTTTCTGTATAAAAACAAAACTCTAAATTATTTCCTTGCAACTATGAAAATTTAAAGTTTCTGTGGATCATTCATACTAAATAAATATTTTTTCATTTGATTTTTTGATGGCAGTAATACTTCTAAAATATTGGTTTCGCTCTCATTTCTTTTTTTCTGATTGGGTCTTATCATAAATAAACATTCTCGAGAATTTTTCATCAGACTGCCTTGCAGTCTTCATTGTCCATTCATGATAAGGCCTATTATTATTCACATTTTTTTCATTTTAATCTTCTGCAATGATGTCATGTTTATTCTGGCGTATTGTATTTGGGCACTATGTGAAACGTCCGACACAAAAAAGTATAGAAAAAGTTCGCTACAGAATTATTGTAGAAAATGTGAAGAATTGCTCAAGCAACTATATTTTAAAAGTGAATAAAAGCCGGATTTTACAATAAAACAAAAATCATATTAAAAAATTAAAAGCGTTTAATTTTGATATCTTGCTTTTCATTGAAATATCTTTCCATTTAATCAGAAACATCAATATTTCTTAAAAAATTCAAGATGGTTCAGAAACAGAAATTGTGCGAATATTTACCAACTCCTGTTCAAGCTAAAGATGCAAAACAGCCAAACTTCATGCAAATATTAGAAATAGTTTATGGCGAAAATCGGAACATTTCGAAGAGAAGAGGTGAAACTTTCTATACCAGCTAAAGTCAGAGTAAAACAACCAAATTTCACACAAATACTGGAAAAAGTTTGGACCAGTGTTTGGCAACAATTTGTCGGACTTCGACAAGAAGGCGTGGCATCCCGTATAAAAACAAAAACTTTAAAATAATTTTGTAAAAGACATGCAAATAGATAAAACTGAAGTTCAATACATCCAGCGCCATTCAATCTTATGCCATAGAAGAAATTTAATAAGTACAATATAGCAAATGCACAAACCAATCAACTTTAAATCTATTGAGCATGCGCTGTTATGTACAGCAGAAAGTAAATTCCACATAGCACTTCTTAGAACCATTAAGAAGAAGTATATATAATCACCAACTACAACTGCCGCAATGACTCGCAGTAGTAGTCGAATACAAACACCGCCGCCTACAATTGATGAAATTGTGAAAGCTATCCAAAGCATGAAAAACAACAAGGCCGCCGGTATAGATCAAATAACAGCTGAACTGCTAAAGGCATGCCCCATAACATCAGCTAAAATTCTCCATCCTCTGCTCAACAAAATCTGGAGTGAAGAGCGTTTGCCAGAAGATTGGCTACATGGCATGTTAGTCAAATTGCCGAAAAAAGGTGACCTAAGCGAGTGTCGAAACTATAGAGGCATCACCTTGCTCTCAGTTCCATCAAAAGTACTGACGAAAGTGCTTCTGAGCAGGGTAAGCGAAAAACTTGATTCGGCCATTCGAAAGCAGCAAGCAGGATTCCGGCGAAACAGATCATGCGTGGATCAAATCAACACGCTCAGAATAATTGTCGAACAATCATGCGAGTGGCGTGCTGCACTTCAACTTGTCTTCGTTGACTATAGCACTGCCTTTGACAGTGTCTCCCGAGAAAACATCTGGGCGTCACTGCAACGAAGAGGTATTGCCGCAAAGGCCATAAACTTAGTACGTGCACAATATGAAGGCTTTAAATGCAGTGTGTTACACAACGGGTTGTTGTCACCGACATTCACCACTAATTCAGGCGTACGGCAGGTGTGTTTACTATCACCATCACTCTTCCTTATCGTTCTTGATGATATCCTAGATAAAGCTCTTAATAAGGCCAAAAGGGGTATTCAATGGAACTTTACCGAACATCTGGACTACGCTGACGACATCTGCCTCTTATCGTCCAAACATTCAGATATGCAAAGCAAAATTGAAGACCTTGTCTTGGAATCACAAAAGGCCGGCCTAAAAATCAACGTATCCAAGACTAAAAGCATGAAGCTAAACGCAAGCAATGACATCACGTTTAAAGCTGGCAGTGATGACATCGGAAACGTCGATAGCTTCACGTATCTAGGCAGCATTATCTCCATGGATGGTGGAGCAAAAGAGGATATCAACTCAAGAATAGCAAAAGCAAAAGGCGCGTTTGCTCAACTGAACAAAATATGGTCTTCATCCGTTATATCCACCAAAACGAGAGTGCGCATTTTTGATTCGAATGTGAAATCGGTTTTGTTATATGGGTGCGAAACATGGCTTGTTACTGAACAACTAACAAACAAGCTGCAAGTAATCGTCAACAAATGCTTAAGGCGTATACTAAAGGTTTGGTAGCCTCGCACTATATCAAATGCCGAGCTACATCAAAAATGCAAACAGAAGGCTATAGCAAACGAGATCAAGCTGCGCAAATGGGGATGGATTGGTCACACTCTCCGGAAACCACACAGCGAAGTTTGTCGCCAGGCCCTTGAGTGGAATCCACAAGGCAGTAGAGGACGTGATAGACCCAAAACCAACTGGAAAAGGTCGTTGGAAAAGGAAATCCAAGAATCGGGAAAATCGTGGCAAGAGATCAAAGTCATCGCAAGGGATCGTGACAAATGGAGAGATTTCATATTGGCCCTATGCTCCTCCTAGGAGTTAAAGGAGAATACATACATATATACACATAACGAAAGATAACATCGTCCGACAAAATTCAACTTTTGGTTGCACAACTGAAAAAACCAATATATTCCGAAAATATGGCTGAAAATAATTTATACGTGTCTTCCGGATTTTCTGATTCAATGATTGCATTTAATACCCGGGACTTCAGGCGACAATTCGATTATGTTCTCCCTGTCACGCAAATCAAGTTTGCATAGACTTACATTTTCCAAAAAATTATTATTAATCCATTGGTTACGTTTACGTGGATCTTCAGTTTCAAAGAAATAATTTTTTTAAAAGTTTTCAGATGGCGACCCTAAATGTTTATTTATTATTTTGATTGAAATCAGCAGAAATCATAAATACAGCAAACAGTGGAAACATTTCTAAATCTTTATCTTCGACGCGATTCCACCAAAGAAAGAGCCAATTGCTTTATGAACTGAATGTTTGGTTGTGCGATAGCCAGCTGATTGCAAGATACTCTCGTGCGGTTATTGCGCTATTTTAGTGGTAAAATATAAAAACGTTATCGAAAAGAATCGCAAGCAAAAATTTTATTTATTTGAACATTTTTTAATCTTTCTGGATCTCACTGTGTTAGAGTATTTACATTTAAGAGGGGTCAAAGATAGCACCCTAACTATTTGTTTTCCTAAAATTATGGAAAATTACATACTTATTAATGTTAAAAATATGCATTGTAATAAAATTTTTAAATTGGAGACTTATGATGTTGACAATTTAAGTATCAAACGTAATAACACAGAAACACATGAATACCTTTTGCCTATGTGTAGTACTATATCTTGAATGCTATCAATATTAAAGAAAATAATTAGTTATTTTGCACACTTACAAAAGTTATCTTTGTATGCATGGGTCCCCTTCAATCTCATATGATTACAGCTAAATGAAACCCATTCGAATGTGGAGACCACACGTTTGGCGACAAACGACTTTTTAACTCTTGTTATCTTATCAAAAAATAAATTGGGACTATCTAAAGTAAGGATAAGATATGCACATACCACGAAGTGTACATATAGAAATTTATTGTAAATATGAAACCGCTATATCATTTAAAGGGTAAAATCGAAATATAAAAAATTTTGTAATATTAAATTTTTAAAAGGAACACAAGGGAAATCTAGGCAAAACCAAGTGAAGAATTATTAATAACAAGTTGGTTGGTTTATTGCGACGAAACGACAAAAAAAAAAAACAATAAATAATTGATTTCATTAAATGGTTTCGTATTTCATTTCTGGTTACAATTGTAAAATCTATTGAAGCTTATGTAATACGGGGTTTCATACATTTTTGATGTTCGGTCGTTTTTTTTTTTTTTTTCTTAAAATTGAAACCGCATTAATTTTTATTACCTAATTGTTATTGCGGTAAACGGAAGACTTTGTAGGATTAGATAAATGTTAGAAACAAAAGAAAATTATATTTGTTGCAAAAAAATACTGGAAAAATATTTAATACTAAATACTCTTTGTATAAAAAAGTACCATTAGCATTAAAAAGGGGACTACAAACGTTTTGAGAAAATATATAACTTGCAAAAGGTTTCCATAAAAGATGACAATTCCCATTCAGATATTGACATAATGTAAGACTTAAATTGAAATGCAACTAGCAAGAATGATATTTTTGGCCTGGCTAAATATAAAATATACTACATCGCATTGGTAGTAAAAAAAAGCGCGAATACGTAGGGCCTAACAAAAGTTCGCTTAGTTGGTGTCATGTCATAAATTTTTAGTGAATCAAAAAATTGCGTATTATTTGTTGTAGTCTTAAGATATATCATTTTAATTTTCAGAAAGATCGGTCAAAATGGAGAGAAGAAAACGTAAAATTCGTGAAACAATGTCAGGAGATATTTCAATGCCAACGCAGCAAGAGATTCGGTTTGCTATTCTTTTTGGATTTCGACGTAAGCTCAAGTCTATGGAAATATTTAATGAATGCCAAATAGCATTAAAAGTTAATGCGCCATCCCTCACGACTATTTCAAAGTGGTCACGAAGATTCCAGACAGGTCATTTTTCTGTGGAGGACGAACCTCGAGAAGGCCGCCCAAAATCTTCGGCTGATTATGAATGTGTAGCGCTGGTTAAGTCTAAAATTGACGAAGATCCAAGATTGACCCAGGAAATCATTGCTGAGGAACTGGTCTTGAATGCCATGGCTGTATCGCAAATATTAAAAAATTATCTTGGATACGCGGAGAAATCTGCACGATGGGTTTCTAGAATTTTAAGTGATGCTCAAAAAGAGGCATGTGTGCGTTTTGCTAAGTATTTTCTTGAAAAATTCAAAAACGGAGGGTCTAACACCTTCAAAAAAATTGTAACAGGTGATGAAGCATGGTTTTAGAAGTACGACCCTGAAACCAAACAACAATCCATGGTATGGAGCCCAGAAAGTGCAAGTCCACCTGTTAAAGTAAAGCAAAAGAAAGTCAGCATCAAAAGTAATGATGCCAGTTTACTTCACCAGAGAGAAAGTTGTTATTCCTTTGGAAAAAGGTCAGACGATTACTGTTAAGTGGTATACTGAAACCTGTTTACCAGAAGTCTTCCAAAATTTATTTGGAAACGCCAAAAAAATAGAGCTACGCCGCTACTTTCTACATCACGATAATGCGCCAGCGCACACAGCTGAAAAAACGACCGATTTTGTTGCGCTTTCAGGCATCGAAGAAATTCGTCCCGCACCTTATTCCCCAGATCTAGCGCCTTGTGACTTCTGGTTGTTTCCAAAAATAAAAAATATTTTAGAGGGAGAGTCTTCAACAGCAATGAGGAGATAATAAATGCGGTTTATGATGAAATTGCAAAACTGCAAAAAGCCGATTTTGAAGCCTGTTTTTCAAGATGGATTTATCGACTTCAAAAATGTTTCAAAATAAATGGCGATAACGTTAAAAAAATACAAATAGATGAAGAATAAAGTTATAAATTTAAAAAATTAAATATAAAAGTTTTTTCAATTCAACTAAGCGAACTTTTGTTAGGCCCCTCGTAAGTATTTAGGCTCGAACAACATCGTCAACGTAGCGGTTCTACGTTTTTGGTTGTATAGGATGGGCCACACCTTATTGGAATCTATCTCCAGATTATGCCCAGATCATTCTTAGTTTTTATGTGGAATCTGGTTACACTACCTCAAGTAAATCTCTTAGTATGTGTAGACCCATTTTTCTGTGAAACGGATTATCTTAAATGTATTTTTAGGTATAGCTGTTCGAAAAGATCGATAGGCGTGGTGCCCTCTTTAAACTTCCCAAAATTTTTCCTAAAGATTGCTTCAATCATTTCATTGGAATTTCTTTGTAGCTCCTAGAGAATCACAGGGACAAACATTTTAATTTTTTGGAAAACTCTTAATCCCACTCTCGGTATTGTGTTTTTATGTACTACGCCTCGAAATACGCTCAAATTGGTTCATGGCTTTCCTAACCATTTCTAGTATTTTTCGGGAAATAAAGTGTTTCTGATGTATTGTGTAATGGTTTTGTTGTATAAATTGTGAATATATGATATTTGCTTTTCAGAAAACACCCTGTTTGCTTATTAATTGAGTAGTACTTAAGCAACAATTCACATAAACATATTGAGAATTATAAAATGTTGAAAAGTAAAAGAATTTATTTACAAAATATCATTTAGGTTGTGGTGAAATTCATAGTCTTTTAACTTATGCGGTAAAATTTTGTTTAATTTGACAGTCCCAGTGTAAGCTAACTTTGGGCGTATGTTGGAAAGCTAGTGGTCAGTCTGTATAAGCGTACATTTAGTTAAATTTGTTTCATAATCAATTTATAATTGCAATTCAAATAATAATACAAGTTCAAAGTACGATAATTTAAATTAAAATATGAGCCGTTCAAAATGACAATGGTGCAACTCCAAAACGAGGCAAAATTAATGTCATAATATTAATTGGCTGTCATTTTGTTAGGGATGATTTTTGTTGATGATATGGAGTTGTTCAAATTAAGTTGAAAAAATTATATCGACCAAATAACCGATCATTTTGGCACACAGTTTATATGACATTACTTTTGCCTCGTTTTGGAGTTGTACCATTGTCATTTTGAACGGCTCATATATAATCGCACTAAGAAATTTGATTAAAAAAAATTAAGTGCAAAAAAATATCAGTAAATATACTCAGGTAAACAAAGATAGATAAAGTTTAGGGTTCTCGATAGTTAAAAATTACTTAAAGACGGAAATATCAGATAACTGAAAAAAAAAACCTTTAAGTACACGGAGAAAAAAAATAGTACTTGCTACTTTATTTCTCATCAATTTTACCAGAATTTCAAATCAGAATAGTGACAACTCCATACCGAAATAAATTTAATCTTACTGTTTTAGTCAATTCAGAATGTATGCTAGCTCGTAATTTTTTGAAAAAATTGATGTGATATTAACCTTACTGTAAAGTTCAAACAAAAAAAAAAAAAAAAATTACACCGCATAAGGGTACGAACCCTGGCCTTTCCGTGTCATAAGCAGATACATATCCTCTGCGCTACTTACGCATATGATGAAGAGGCAAAAAATTTGTATATAAAGAAAATGTCTCTAAAAATAGAAATTGCTACAAAAATTATAAAAGTCAAAATGATTCTTTGTACATTTTTATGATTTTTACCTTACTCGAGTGGAGTGAAAATTATGACACTCGTTTTTGTGCGTGAAAAAAATAAAGTTATTTTGACTAAAATTATAAATTCAAAATGGTCACACATTTTTTTTTCTGAAAGTATAAATAACTACATAAAGTCAAATGTAAGCATTTGGTGTAAATATTCCTTTATTATTTAACTACATTTTATTTGTAAATATGACTTTACGGACCCATCAAATAGTTCACACGTAAGGTAATTTATGTTTGAAATTAAGTGTTGATTACTTTAATTTTTTGACTACCCGAGTGGAGTAAAAATTATGATGCGTATTTTTCTCCGTGTACATGGGTTGTATTTGAATGTCTTATATTGAAGGGGAAAAACATTGCTTACATTGAGAAAAGTGTATGTTTCGTTATTTGGTTCTAATGGAGAACCCGTTTTGGTATTTTCTGTGAATTTCAGTCGAAAAAAAAAGATATCAATATACTTAATTCAAAAAGCGTTTTAAAAGAAATTAATAGTAGAGTAGAACGGGGTAATGTCGTGCAGGGGGTAATGTCGTGCACTGGCTGTTTTAGCCCAAAGAATTGAAAGATTTACCAACTGTTCGTAGGGTAGAGACCTGCTGACCTACTGAGCTTATGCATATAATACTAGCAATTTTCACCAGTTCGTCTCTACGGAGTAACCTTTTTTTCAAAACGCACGCTTTCGGGACGATAAAAGTGTTTTTTTATCGGGTCAGAAAAATAATTTTCCTTCCGTGAAAATATACCAGGTAAGTGTTTTCTGAAACAAAATATCCTGCCAAAGAAAAGAAGTATTTGGTTTTCGAAAAACATTTTGGGCTTCACCGAGTTATCGAAGTTGACCTTTAAAACGACCATTGGGGTAATGTCGTGCACATTCACTTACACAAACACAATTTCTCGCTACACAAATGTTGTTACACATGGATGTAACCAATGAAATTATCTTTCGATCGGATGCTTACTCGTTGCATTCGCTTGAGATGTACGGATTTACGAGCATGTCAAAGTTGAGTGCACGACATTGCCCCGTTCTACTCTTCACAACATATTATGTGCTTCACACTTGTACAATAATGAATAAAAATATGATAATGCTAAATCTCCTCTAATAGAACCACTACCTATCATTTCTCACACATTTTGGTACCTTTACTATAATCGGAAAACAATGCACGACATTACCCCACAAATTTTGAGGGGGGTAATGTCGTGCACATTTTTTTTTCTTCACTTACACAAACACAATTTCTCGCTACACAAATGTTGTTACACATGGATGTAACCATTGAAGTTATCTTTCGATCGGATTCTTACTCGTCGCATTCGCTTGAGATGTACGGCTTTACGAGCATGTCAAAGTTGAGTGCACGACATTGCCCCGTTCTACTCTACTTTTAACAAACGTAACAAGATTTATGACTGAAAGTTTACTTCCTGTGTTATATCTGTGCAAAGATGGCAGAACTGGGTATCGAGCATTTTTTGTGAAAATGAGTTATGTAGTCCAGGTTATTGTTCTCGGTGAGATCTACAAGCTGGCAAAACCAGATTTGCACTAGGACTTGTATCTCCTTAGAAATATATCTTGGAAAACCATATATTCAGGCCTGTTCCGTAATCCGTGTGGTTTCAACTACTTTTCATTTCAGAGGCTTTTTGATGAAAATATTGAGTCACACTATAAAAAGTATTAGAATCTTTTATGTGGAGAATTACAGGTTCTACAAATAATATTGATTTGTATTTACGAAAATGGCTAATGGCATCGGATAGTCATAATCTTACTCACATAACTTCATCTTTCAACATTTCGAATTGGATTGTTACTATTCGAGCTGTCATCCACTGAAGTAAATGTATGCATACTTCATACAAAGGACTAAATTATATTTGTATGTACATAGTTGAAATACCATTTCTTCGATAGATGATATTTCGAAACGAAATGACCTAAATGTAAAAGTTGTAAGCTAAAGTTTACTGATGAAGATGATAACTATCCGATGCCATTAGCAAAAATTAATAATGCTGTTTATTTTGTGTAGCATAACTTTAAATATTCCTGAAAACACAAATGTTTGCACTTTAGAGCAAGGATATCTTAAGAACAAGAGTGAATTCGACCAATCTGATATTACTTTCGTATTCATTCAACTCGAAATCAGCTCTGAAACCACATGCCGCATATTAATTGTTTTTCATCTATGATCGATCCCGGTAACAGTCCCGTTTTCAGTTTTTTCCCAACATGTTAGTGCAACGTATCATTGCATCCTGTAACCATTTAAGGGTAATTTTTGTTGTTCATCAAAATCAAATGTAAGTACTATTTATATAAGTCGTTAAAGAAAATTCGCTACTGCACACAACGCATTAATCTCACCATTCCACAATTTTTCGCTTATTCTCACCACGATTGTGTCTTTACACATCATCGGATGTCGTTCATTCACTGTACGCAATATATGTATGGATGTACATCAACAAGAGTTTTATTTAGCATTTGATATAAAATGTTTATTAAATTATAAAGATCGCGCTAAAATAGAAAACGCAAGTGTTGATCATGTGCCAAATTTTCTATTTTTTTTTTTTTTTTTTTTTTTTTGTAAATGTCTGTTTATTCAAACACACAACCCCATATATAGATAAAGAAGATACAAATGCAAAACAAAAAATAAACAATTAAATATTTGCAATACAAAAATATAAAAAAATGCTTTACTCGATCAACTGTGTAAATTGGCATAAGTAACAATTTGTTGCTGTTTTTCTTCACTATACATTGTAGTTTGGAAGATATGTAGTTGCTACTCTACTACTGCTACATATGTATGTTTTTGGAATTATAATTACGTTTTATTGTATTAAAACGTTGTATGCTAATTTTTGTTCATTTTTTATTCCAATTATGTATTACGGTGGATTCACATAAAGTTTATTGACAACTGGATAATAAAAACAAAAAAAAAAAAAGGCGAAAGTTTTATGCATTAAATTTTTTTGATAAGATTATGTAAGGTTAACGCATGCAAACATTCATTAATACACTGATACAAATGTATGTATATTTGATATAGATCAATATCCCTGTAGGAACGTCGGAGACAATTGTCTCAATGGTCCCATCTCTGGTCTAAATATTTTGTGAGTAAACCAAAACGGACTACATCTAAAACTATAATAAATTCACTTAAATTATCAATTGTATCGAAAATGGTCCAAATGTAATGCAAAGTCGGTCATTTGTATCAAAAATGGCCCGAATGTAATGCATACATAGTCCGTCATTAGTACCATAAGTGGTCCAATTGTGTATCGTTGTATCAGTGAAATTATAACGTTAATGACTACGCATGTACTGTTTGGAAGTTCGTCGACTGTGAACAAGAGCAAACATTAGTGTATCGGTCTAAAGACTTGCGCTGCGTGGAGAGAGCCGGGTTCAAATCCTTCACTCAGTGATTTTCAATTTTTAAATTTCTTCTATGAAACCTTTTGACGTACACGGTGTGCCTTAACCCGTACTAAATCGGACGTCGTAGCACATCAAATTTTTTTCCAGATTCTGTTTACTTATCGTTCAAATGATGTATAAAAAAATTTTCACTCGTGACTCCTCGACTAAATTTTGAGATAATCGCTTTTCCAATTGGGGCATTTTCCCATACAAAAAGAAAAAAATAATTTTTTTAACTACATTAAACAAAAATTAAAATAATCACAATCGGTGTATTTTGTGATGCTAAACGCGAATCCAACCTCAGAATTGCTCTATCGTGTATAGTTTATGAGATATTGTAACCTAAAGACCAAAAAAAGTCATTTTTTGACATTTTTGAAGCTATATAACTATGTAGATATCATTTATTCGCCAAATGTGGCTTGGATACTTAAAAGCCCTAATTTTTTTCTTTAGAACCTAATTTAAATTATATTCATATCTTCATGCTTCAAAGAGATATCGTAAACCGAAATATTGTCAAAACGGGTTTTTTGCACTTTTGTGTCTTTTAAGGTTAGGATATCTTTGAGGAAAAAAAAGATATCAACATAATTTAAATTAGGTTTTAAAGGCAAAGATTAGGACTTTAAAGTTGCTTACCAGACTTAACGAAATTAAAATTTCTTTCACATTTCAAACATGTTCAACGAACCGACCATTTCAAAATTTAGCCGTATGCCATACACGTAACAACACTCAGGGTGTCAAACGGCTGAATTTAGAAGTAGTCGGTTCGTTGAACATGTTTAAAATGTGAAAGAAATTTTAATTTTATTAAGTTTGGTAAGCAACTTTAAAATCCTAATCTTTGCCTTTAAAACCTAATTTAAATTATGTTGATATCTTTTTTTTCCTCAAAGATATCCTAACCTTAAAAGACACAAAAGTGCAAAAAACCCGTTTTGACAATATTTCGGCTTACGATATCTCTTAGAAGCATTAAGATATGAATATAATTTAAAAAAGGTTTTAAAGGAAAAGATTAGGGCTTTCAAGTGTTTAAGCCACATTTGACGAATAAATGATACGTTATATAGTTATATAGCTTCAAAAAATGGCAAAAAACGACTTTTTTTGGTCTTTAGGTTACAATATCTCATAAACTATACACGATAGAGCAATTCTGAGGTTGGATTTGCGTTAAGCATCGCAAAACACATCGATTATGATTATTTTAAATTTTGTTTAATGTAGTTAAAAACATTTTTTTTTTCTTTTTGTATGGGAAAATGCCCCAATTGGAAAAGCGATTATCTCAAAATTTAGTCGAGGAGTCACGAGTGAAAATTTTTTTATACATCATTTGAACGATAAGTAAACAGAATCTGGAAAAAAAAATTGATGTGCTACGACGTCCGATTTAGAACGGGTTAAGGCACACCGTGCGTATTTGTGTAAAATTTGTATATTATAGTAAATTCTTTGAAATTTATAAAAAAAAATAAAAAAAAAAATGGGTTTTTTCTGGTCCGAATGTAATGCATAAGGAGACAATCGACCTTTTTCTGGTCAAAATGTAATGCATAAGGAGACAATTGGTTACGTCCAATGAAAAATAATACAAAACTTAAATAGAAATTCATATGTGATGGGACCAGAATTTTGACTAGTCGGTCGCACCCATGGAGTAGTTTACAAACTAGTTTTGGAATAGTCTGTGGTCCTGCAGGTATATATTTCATACAAACCAATTTTATTTGGAATGAGTAGAACGCAAATATTTTGTTGAATTTGATGTGTTTAGCTAAAATAAATATTTAATTATATAAAATATACAATAAATATCGCTTTTTCACTGTAAATAAAGTTTTGACGTCTAAGTGCATTAAGGTGTGCTTTTGTTTGTTTGACGTCTCTGAGGTATGAAAGGAAATTCTTATCAGTGCAATTTATTCGATATAAAAAATAAAATAAGATTTTTTTTTTTTAATTTTCACAAAACTTACCACGAACTTATTGAATATTTTACGCCTTTCAATTTCTGCTTCGTTATAAAAAAGATTACTTAATTTTTTTAAATCTCTTATAGTCCACCTTGTGAAAAAAAAAACCGGATTCTATATCGCAAAGTTCTACCAAAACAATAAAAGAAAAAACAACAAACCTGGGAATAGTCATTATCGACATATTTTGCAATGCTGAATCGAATTCATTGCATCCTAATCCACAAAATTGAACTATGACTGGTCTGGTTTTTGAGTTATCTTAACCTAAACGTTCAAAAACTGGGATTTTTTTACATGGTCATTATTAAGCCATAAAACCTGAAAAAAATCGAATTTTTGACATTCCGAGGACGCAAATAGTTGAAGTAAATCATCTGCAAATTACATTTTACTTTTCTATGTAATTCTCCATAGTAAATTTTAAAATACTTCAAAAATTCCCGTGGCAAAGACGCAAATGAAAAAGTGCGGAAGATACTACATTTTATTGTTTTTCTGGAGAACCACTGGCAGGCCCACTCCAATATTTGGTGGACTTGTATGTTACATTTGTAGCTTTTTTTACAGGAAAAATAAAAAAATCGAAGATGACGTATTTTGGGAAACTCAATTTAAAATTTTTTTTTTAAGTGTAAACTATATAACAAAAAAAATAAATATTTTTCCTAGTTTTTATATTAAAGCCAATTTCAAGACAAAGCATTTGACACCATCAAATTGAGAATTGGATAAATGATGCAACTAAAGTAATAGCTTCTCAAAAAGAACTAACCTAAAAATTTAAAAGTCCATTTTTTTAAATTTTGAAAAATATTTGGTAGACATTTTCTCCACTATGCCACTATTGCTTATGCCAATTTATAGCCAAATCGAATGCCATCAAAAAAATCTTGTTGTTTTTGATATGGATTACACCATATGTGAAAAACACCATTAAAAAATTAATTTGTTTCAATCATAAAAAGAAGAGGGATCTTATAACACGGTAAAGCCATACTTGTTCCTACAATCAAAATTTGCGAAATGTTTTCCCTGTATAAGCTTCTAATGTTTTAAGAAAGCTTAATGAAATTTTCTAATTCTTGAACTTACTTGGTCTGAATTAAATTTTTATCGCCGAGAACAGGCACGGTACAGCGCCTTTGCCACTTCAGGGTACCTGTGTCGTTGTAAAATACTTCAAAGATGACAGTAACCTATGTAACATTTAGGAAACGTTAGACAGTAATGAAATACCATTTAAAAGTTCAATTTGATATTTCTTACATTCAAAATGTGGCTTTTTTCTGGAATCGCCCATAATGATAATCCTTTTCTTCAAAACCCACTTGTGAGTTATATAGCGATCTTACCTAGGTTATGTGCATACAAATGAGGCTTTCTTTGTTTGTTTGTCTGTCTGTCTTTTTTGGACTCGGAAACTATCCACCTGATTTTTATGAAATTTTCAAAGCTTATTAGTACCGTTAAGGCAAAGGTTACAAGTTAGAAAAATGAGCGGCGCCACGCCCCTACATAACATGACGCAGTTTGATGAGACTTGGTACAAAAGCAATGTGAAGGACACCAGGACAATTAACATCCATTGAACAAATGGGCGGAACCATGACCCTTGAAAACTAATTCGTATCACTGAAACCACTTAACGCAAGTCGATAACATTTGGTATATGTACTATGGGAAAGGCATTTGAAAAAATTGGAGGAATCACGTATTGTCCTTAGAAGGGTTAATGTTCACGAAAGGGTTAATGTTTTTTTTTTTTTAATTAATCCCATTGGTTCAAATAATAAAAAAATGTTGCTTTTATTAATTTTGCGCAGATAAACTGCTTATGTTGACCAATTGTACGGGAAATGTAGAAGAAGTAATTATTTCAAATTGAATTAATAAAAATAAATGTCAAAGCACAATGAAATTTGATGCCATTTGGATAAATTAATAATTAATTCACATTATGACATTACTTTTATCTTACACTTGTTATTAAGTGTGGCAGCTCGAATTTCACACCTCTGACATATCTTTGAATAGTTTTATGGCAATTGGATAAAAAGTAATATTTTTTAATATTTTGCCTCAGAATACTTAAATTTAGTAAATACTAAACCATACTTTTCTTATCTATTTGTGAATATTGAATATACGCAAAGGTGATTCATTTTTTAAAACAATATTTGTATTTAATAAATAAAAAAAAGGGGTTTATAATCTTATCTTGACACAAACAAAATGTATTATTTTGGTTTTTCTTGTATGTTTTTCCCCAACTCATAACCCTAATGTTGAATAAGTTATGCATACACTGAAAAAATGTGCAAAAGCATGTTAAGTACGCAAAATTTTCGAACCTAATTTTTTCAAAGCAATTGTATTTTTATTAATGCGAAACAAATTCCATATTGAACTTACCTATCCTCCAATCAAAAAGAAGTTTTATGAAAATATCTAATGAAATGGTTTACGACATCTTATTCCAGCTATTTCATACTATCGGAATCTGTTCCGAATGAAATTCTAGCTAATCGTTTTTTGAAATGAGGCCGAAAAATTTGAAAAAAAAACCAATCAAAACCTAAAAGTTCAAAAACACGATTTTTGAGGTTGTTTAGAGGACGCACAAAAATGGTTTGATCTTCTCTTTAAAATAAGCTGTGAATTGGTCTTATATGATTTCACCCTAAAAAGTTATGACCATTTAAAAAAATAAGACCATGGAGGGAAAAATCATATGAGAGGTGGTCATAACTTTTTAAGGAAGAATCATACAAGACCAGTTCATAGCTTATTTTAAAGATAAAAAAAAGAGCAAAACAATTTTGTGCGTCCTCTATATAATCTCATAAATCGTGTTTTTGAACTTTTAGATTAGAATATCTCAAAAACCATACGTGATACAGATTCAGAGTATTTTCGTTTGCTGTTTTTTTTTTTCAAATGTACCATTTTTCGACCGCATTTCAAAAAACGATCATCTAGAATTTTATTCGGAACAAATTTCGAAACTATGAAACATGGAATAAGATGCCGTGAACCGTTTCATTAGGTATCTATATATTAATACGCAAGACAAACTAGTAAGGATGGTATCTTTGGCCTGGCCCAAAACTAAATACTCTACACTGCATTTCAAGTATATTATTAGGAGAGTATAAGAACATATTGCTTATATGGGAAGTGCCACGCCCTCACCTTCGAGCTTACCTTGATTTTGCGTAGAGCTTGCATTTACTGTTCTGAGTGTTTGATTAAAATTCGGTAGGGTTTTCTTCAAAAAATCTTTCAGTATAGCATTTTGAAACTTTCGCTTATATGGGAGGTGCCACGCGTTCTTATCCTACTTTGCCTTCTTTAAGCTCATAGTTTACAATTAATGTTCTTCGTGTTTGAGTGAAATTTGGTTGGTTTATCTCAAAAAACACTTTGTTATTATATAATTTTGAAACTTTTGCTTATATGAGAGGTGCCACGCCCTCTTGTCCGAGTTAACCTAGATCTTGCGTATATCTTGCATTTGTAGATCCGAGTGTTTGAGTGTAATTTGGTTGGGTTATCTCAAAAAACACTTTCCGTATAGCATTTTGAAACTTTTGTTTGTATGGAAGGTGCCACGCCCTCTAGTTCGAGTTCGCCTAGTTTTTTCTCAGAGCTTCTACTTACTTACCTAGTATTTATGTGTATTTTGCTTCTGTTATTGCAAATAATGCTCATTTTCAATCCCCCGAGCTATCTTTGGCGACGGAGGTAGTGTACCAAATTTCATTGAAATATCTTGCTCAGTTTTCCCAAAAAGTGTATTTCAACACACAGCCAGCCACCCAGCCAGCCAGACAGACGGACATGGCTATATCGACTCAGGAGGTGACGCTGATCAAGAATATATATACTTTTCTATATCTGCCACGCCTCCTCTGCGTTACAAACGGAAGGACAAAGTGAATATACCGTGGGTGTAGGGTATAAAAATTGTCCATCTTTTTTTACTATGTTAGAAATGGAGTACGACATTAAATTATACACCATTAGAAAGGTATTTATGTGTAGATGCGCACAAAGTTAAAATTATGTTAATATTTCGACTTAAAGTCAGGTAAAATTAAATACAAATTTTTTGAAATTAACACGGTCACACTGAGCTAAAAACAGGATAAAGCACTAAGCACTGACTTCATGTTGTTTGTTTTGTTTATATTTCGCTTGAATTGTACCAGGGATGATAAATGAGGTTTTCTATTTCGTACCAAATAGCAAAAAGAAAGTACTTAAAGTGTCCAAAAAGAACCAGCATTATTTAATACATTTGTGGTCGAATTTTGACCGCTGGATGATTCTAGTTTGTATAAAACTTAATTTCATTGAGGATGTGTGATTTTATGTTCGCAAGTGGCATGACATCCCTATTAACCAGAAGTAAACGACCAAAATCAAATAGCATTCTGTCTTGGCCTTGATTATCATTTGGGCCAAGAGCAAGACCATACCAGTCATTGTCATGTTTATTTTGAAAGGAAGAATTACATACATAAACTTGTATAATCCAAAGCAAACGTTTTAGAAAATTTGTTTGGTATTCAAAAATATGATTTATTACCCATATACTATAAGATATTGACTGTTTGATAAACATAATCAAAACTCGGTAATTATGGTAAATAAATGTATAATAAATATTAAATTTTTTAGTGCTTATACATTATAAAAGTTTTAGCTTTTGTACTATTATTCGTAGACTACCAACAATGATTACACAGTCCTGCATGGGTTTTCCTCTCTAAGTTTTAAAAAGCGATTTCTATAGATTTAAGTGTGCTGATTACGAGAAAAATAGTGAAAAAATTCCAGCACGTCACAATTTTCAGTGATTTAAGTTTTACTTAAGTGCCTTTTTTGTATATACAAGACTACCACGCCTATACTACTGAACGTATCAAAACCATATTTGCACCAGATGAGAATATGGGATCGATTGGACAAGTGGGTGTTGTACCCCTCATACAAAAAAAAAACTCAAAATAATTGAAAATTTTATTTGAGTCGCTCCTACGCCTATACCAGTAAATATATTGAAACCATATTAACAGCATATATCCGCCTAATATTCCGACAGATTTGTCTTGACAATAGGGGTAATCGAATGAAAGTACGGTGCGCTCGGTATGCAAAGAAAACATGTCGTAAACAAAAAAAAAAAAAAAAAAAAAAAATAGAATATCTACTTACTTGACCTGCATTATGAAACTTGATATCTGGATGATTATTATGCATAACATTTATCTCGATCGTACGGGGAGTACCAAAAAAATATATGGTGCAAGAATGGTTAAAATATGTTGAGTATTTTAGGCGTGATATTAAAGAGTACGTAAGCACAAACGATTGAATTAATAAGTTTTCAAATGCTGCACAGACGAACAAGGGTACCCCTCTTAAAATAACGAGAGTGCTTTTTAACGTATTTTTTGATGCTGAGCCCATCCGTTTACAGAATTGTTCTATCACGTCCGAATTTTGAGAAAATTTTAAATAACAGTGAAAAACACACGATTTTCCATTATTTTTGAGGTTATGAAAACTGGAATATTTCAAAATTCTGACGTGATGGAAAGAAACCAAGTTCAGATTCGTGATAAGGAGGTCCCAAACCATCATAATTAGCTTCAAAAATCAAGAGAGGAAAAAAAAGTGTCGAATTTGCAGGCCTGTGTTATTTTATTGTCAAACTACTGACTTGACAAAAAAAATAAAAAAATAAAAATAAAAGAAAATCATGAAAACTTACAAAATATTTCTCAAACGATCGTTTATCTCTTTATTTCTTGATTTTTACTCACAAGAAAATGTAACGTCAAAATTATTATTTACTTTGCAAAATGACTCATAACGTTTATGAGCTAAGTACTTAAGTATTCTATAGGCACATAGATTTTAAGATATTCTGTATGTGTTTTATAGCAAATTGTAGTTGATTCATTTTATCTTGTGTTTAATTGTTTGATCAACGGATAAAATTTTTGCAATCTCAGTTTTGACAAATTGTTTTTTTTTTTTTTTCTTTCTTTCTAAGATGATAAGATAACTAGAATTTAGAAAAATATTGTCAAGAGTTAAAATACTGCACTTCATACAATTATCTCTTTCATGTATCACATGTTCTGATAAAAATACAAATGTTGATTTCAAATTAAAACTATCTTGCCAAATGACCCTTTTCCGGAGAGAAAAAAATCTTATGATACATTTGGGGTTTGAATCATTCATAAGTTTTTTATCTTTGAAAATTTCGCAAATGAGTAGTAGCACGTTTCTTTAACTTTAAAATAGATTTTTGTGTGTCTTCCGGTTGCAAAATTGGGTTAGTCAAAGTACTATTCTTTAAAAAAAACTTTAAAAATTTCCCAACTGATAATATCATAGTTGCGCAATATGATTTGTCACTACCGAATAAATCATCATCAAGTTGATTTGTTCTTTTGCTGATGATGTAAGCCTTTAAGGAATTATTCAAAATATCTACTCATATGTTAATTAAAATCGTAATAAGTTGCTTACACATGTGACAATAAAATAATTGACGTAATAGCGGAGGTTTCAGCAATCTTAATAGAAAAAATTCTTGTTGCGGATGATACATCCAGGCCACAATTAAGATTTTGCCTTAATAAATGTACATATGTGTTTTGACAAAGTAAATCATATCAATAATGATTCATAAAAAAATGAGCGATTACCCAAAGGAATGGTTACTTGCATAAAGTAATTAAGGCATACTTCTTTTCTCAGCACACAATCAAATAAAAATAAATCAAAAATTCCGAGCTCAAAATTCTCGAATATCTACAAGTATTGAAAAAAACGATTGGCATAAAAAATTATATAAAAATCAAGTAAAAAGTATCGTCCTGTATTTATATATAATATATATATTATATTTTGAAAAGTTAACACTGATAGAAATTTGTCAATTATGCTGTATAAAAAAAAAAACGAACAATAGAGTCTAGAAATTAAAAAATTACCGACTTGTATGAAAAACATAGCTAATTCCAATAACTAATGAATTGTCTCAAAATGTAAACTATGAAGTAATATAATCGGAGGATAGCATAAAAAAAGTCGAAAAGTATCGAAAGATGTTGATAAACATCAAAATTTGCCGATAAAAATAAAACATTTAAGCTCTGTTAAGATAATGCAAATCAATTTTTACTTTTACTGTTTATTTTTACCACTTGAAAACATGAAAACAAAAAAAAAAAAAATTCAGTAAAATAGAAACAAATTGCAAATATGTATGTTAATCAGCTGTAAACTGGCATTCGGCACAAGACATCATCAATTGTCTGTGGTAATGGGAAGAAACTTAAAAATCATAACAGACAGATAAAAAGTGTGAATACGTATTCGTTGTCTGCATATTCGTACATACTTAACTAAGCGAATAAGTTTGAACAAAGACCGGTAATAAACTTTGTAGATTAACACCGCATATCGTAAATAGCAGTTTTGTAACGTATATTCAAATTTTAGTATTAAAACTTACGATCTATCTGTTCGAAATACTCGTACCAATCGTTTCAGTATAGGTAGTGTCTAAGCTTTTTTTCGAATATTTTGTAAAAATATTGCAAGAATTTTCTTAAGAGCTCTTCGAGCGCAATCCAGAACTTCAATCAGAACTTCTCTATGACAAAATTTTCATTTTTGGATACTTGGAAAAAAACCGAATATTTTTCTGATTTCTCGATTAAAATGAAAAGTACGAATATTTTGGAAAAATGTCACTAGGATTTTCTTTAGAACTCTCCGAGCGCAATGCAGAACTGCAATCAGAACTCCTTTACGATAAAATTTTAATTTTCGGATACTTAGAAAAAAACCGGATTTTTTTTATTGATTTTTCGATTAAAATGAAAAGTAAGAACATTTCGGAAAAATGTTACTAGGATTTTCCTTAGAACTATTCGAGCGCAATCCAGAACTCTAATTAGAGCTCCTCTACGATAACATTGTCTTTTTCGGATACTTGGAAAAAAACCGAAATTTTTTCTGATTTTTCGATTAAAATTAAAAGTGCGAATATTTTGGAAAAATGTTACCATGATTTTCTTTAGAACTCCTTGAGCGCAATCCAGAACTCCAATCAAAACTCCTCTATGATAAAATTTTAATTTTCGTATAACTACTTAGAAAAAAACCGAAAATATTTCTGATTTTTCGATTAAAGTGAAGAGAGCGAATATTTTCGAAAAATGTTACAAAGATTTTCTTACGGATTCTTCGAGCGCAATCCGGAACTCGTATCGGAACTCCTCTAAAAAACTCCTTTTCAGATACTTGGAAAAAAAACCGAAAATTTTTCAGATTTCTCGATTAAAATGAAAAATACGAATATTTTGGAAAAATGTTACAAAGATTTTCTTAAGAATTCTTCGAGCGCTATCCAGAACTCTATGTAATCAGAACTCTTTTTTTTGCAAGAAATATTTTTATAATTTTTTTTTTTTTTTAATTTAAAAAATATAAAGAATTCCAGAACTCTTTCTTGTGAGCTCAAAAATGTTATCAGAACTCATCTACATACGTGAAAAAAGTGACGCTAAGCAAAATTTCGAATTTTGTGAAAGAACTCCAGAACTATTCCCAACGAACCCAGAACTCAAAAAAAACTTCACATGAGTCCCATAATTAACATAATAAGGAATTCTGTTCCTTTCATATGCTATGACTTTTGTACCTGAATTTGTTTTAGTAGTAAATTTTTATAGATAAACATAAAAATGGAACCGAAAAATTTTCTAGAAATTATGCGCATCTCAATCTTATCACAATTTTACATTTTAAATCAAAACACTGATGTCGTGTTAAATCGTCGAAATTGTAACTCGGCAGCACTATTGGAATGGCAACTAAAATAAGTGGCGGTTGGTTTAAAGTAGAGTTGTCAATTTGGCAACGCAACTGAAATGCGTTGCCATACGCAATAGGGGCCATAGTATAACTTGCAAATGCGTCTTTAAAAGCCTACCGCATCTGAAAGCCTTCAAATTTGTTCTCAAAATTCAAGGCTTTATGACATTAAGAAATCGTTATTATTACTAGATTCGTCCAATGGTCAAAATTCGACCACAAATGTATCAAATAATTTTGGTACTTTTTGGACACTTAGTATTTTTTTTTGCTATTTAGTACAAAATAGATACGCTCATTTATCATCGCTGGTACAATGAGAAGTTAATAAATTTTTCTAAAAATTTGCAAGTTGTATTTAAAGTTGATTACGTATTTCTTCGACCGAATTATATAATACAATATCTGAACTTCCATTCAAAAAAATTTTAAAAATACTATATGACTAAATAAATAAACAAAACAACTCAAAATGTTTACACCAAACAAACAAAAGAAATAACAAAAATTTAAGTAAACGTTAGACGTACCTACGGCATACGCGCTTATACCTTTGTATGTCGAACTTAAGTCACGGCATATTTTGCAACGCGTAAGTGCATATTTTACTAGAAATAATGTGTTTTTTTTTCTTTTTGTGATGTACCATGCTATAGTTGCTGTTTTCCTATTTTTGTATTCATAAATGCAACACCCATATTAAGCATGAGTTGATGAAAGACCTCCACATGATAAAAAACAAAATTAGCTAAATGGAAAAAACGATGAAAAAAAAAACAGATTGAGTCTGCATTTCCCTTGTCTTGAATTTAAAATAGATGCCGTCGCATCTTTGATTTGTTTGCACTTCAAACTAAAGTGGTATCTATACGGAGAAAAAATTATTTTTAATTTTTGCTCACGATTTTAACCATCATCGTACGAATCGTATTTTTTGCATGTGACCGCATGCACAACTTTTTTAAGTTATTTTACAATTTTGGAATTTTTATTATTACTAGAATCGTTTAGTGGTCAAAATTCGACCACAAATGTATCAAATAATTTTGGTACAAAATAAAACAGCTCATTTATCATCCCTGGTACAATGACAAATGTGAAATGTAAACAAAACATGAAACACGAACAGTGCTGTTTGCTCTTTTTAGCTCTGTGTTATCGCGTATTTTGTTGTTGATTTTGAAAAATTTGTAGTTATTTTTGGCAGGATTAAAGGCAATATATTAAAATTTTTTTAACTTGGTGCACATCTACACACAAATAGCTTTCTAAGAGTGTATAATTCAAAGTCGTACTCCATTTCTAACATAGTAAAAAAAGGCGGACACATTTTTGTCTTGCGCATTAGTATATAGATTACGAACAAAATACATAAAGATTAATGTCAGCGGCAGTGGGTTCAAACGTGATTCTCCAGGGAGGAATAATAATATAATCATAAAACGGGACTTCCAACTATGGTTTACTAATGTGTCCGAAAAGGAAGACGATACCGCAGGTGTTGAACTCGTGGGACCCCAAAAAGCAATTGCAAGGGGAAAAACAGCCTCCATTTTTCAGGCGGAGGTCCATGTTTTAGAGCGATTTGCTAGAAAATATCTAGAGCACCATTATCAACGACACTAAGGACTACCGTTGAGGTATTTGAGAAATTTTGCGAAATCGTTGAAAATTTTTGACAAAAAAAACCGATGCGTTTTCGATATACTTACTTCCAAAATTTTTTCCTTGAATGAAATGAACCGTAGAGCACACAATTAAATTCTGCATATTCTAAAAAAAAAAAATTGTTACAATTGGCCCACAGGAACCAAAGTAATGAGCGTTTTGCTAAAACACGAAAATCCCATGACTTTTGTCAAATATCCCACAGTTCAAGATAACCGGTTTCGGGCAAAATAAAAAAATACGTAGGTATTTAGTCAAATCGTGTAAAATACTATGCGAAAAAGTTTCAGCAAGATCGGTGATGGTCAATTTGAAAGTTAGTTCGTTCCCTCTCAGAATCTGTCATATACATTTTTTTAGACAATCAAGCGACTTCAAAAACTTTAATGTCGTTTTCAAAGTTAGTCTGCGAGTATTTTGAAGTTCTCTAAGCCCTAAGATTCTGATCTGGATACTATGATACGAGGGCAGGGTGACCAAATTTTAAAAATTCCTAAACGGGACATTCTTGAATAATTGCCTAAAAAACAACAGAGATAGAAAGTGAGAGTCTTTTAAAAGGTCAAAGCGGGACATTAAAAATGAAGGGATAAAGGGATTTGATATAAATGTACATTTTCACAAGAGAAGAATTTGTTCTGCTTTTTTGCACTTTTTTAAGGGAACGTCTTCGATTTGACGATGTTTTTTATAAATCGATACAAATAAGTCGGAAATATTCAATAAATTTTTTCGATGGATCATTTCGTTTTCGAGATATCAAGGATTAAAGTATACGAGAATATTGAAGAACTTTCAAGAAAACTTAGATTTGACTATGTTTTCACATAAAACGACCAAAACTTAGTCAAAAAAATTAAATAAAATTTGTCGATGTCTCGTTTTCGAGATATTGAGATTTAAGTCTTTCAAACCTCTAAAGGATCTTGGGATCAAGTTCAGTTGTTATAAAGCGTAAAGGGCCCTGTGCTTGCAGTCGATACCTTTCCAAGAATGGTCTGAATATGAAAATCTTTTTGATTTTGGCATGAAACGTAATAACGTACCAAATTTTAGCGCAATCGGAGGGGTTGTGGCGATTCTTGTTGGGAGGTGGACTTGTTTTTTAATTATTATAGCCTTATAAACAACTATGCCAAGTTTCAAGCCCACAACAATTTTTACTCGCTAGGTTTCTAGATTCCACCGCAACAGTGACGGTATACTAAAATATTTTAGAACTGTTTTGGGAATGTGAGATGCTGCACAAAAGATCTTATTAGGTCACAAGAGAAAAAAAAGCCTCACTCTGATAAAATGGATGGTCGGACCAATAACTTTTAGCTAAGCCTGCCAGACCTCTGGGTGCTCTCTGCAATGACTTCTGTAGAAGCTCTCGTGAAAAAGGGGAGGAAAATGTTGAGCACTCCATCTGGCATTGTTCTGTCCTCTGTAGGTGGTGATGAGCAAACCAAGTCCATAACAGACTTAGTCTTCGACATTGAGTCTTGCTCTTGGTTTTGATATTGAGCATTGGTCTTGGGCATTAAGTCTCGGTCTCGGAAAAAATTTCTAAAGATTGTTGAGTATTCAATGTTTCCAAATCTTATTTTTTCAAAGCAGTTGGGTTTTCAAGATGCCAAATTCCGAATTGAGAGATGATTTTATGCTCGAAAAGGCCGTGACACACCTATTAACTATAAATGACCAATACATAATTATAGTCTTGGTCTTGATGATCACCTTGACCAAGTTCGTAACAGTCTTGCTCTCGAAAAAATATCAAAACTAAGGCTAATTTTGCCCATCACTATCTTTAGGAACAGATTTATGCGGTTGAGAGGAAAGTTTTTGAATAATATGGACTGTTTAGTCAACACAAGGTTCATAACTTAATTTTATTTAATAAGGAATCTAAGTGTGTTTGCTAATAGGGGAACTTAATTTTAGTTTTTCTCAAAGATACAACTATTGGACTAAGCATGTCCGTTTACTGGACAGTACGTCTTACCAAACCTAACTATGATTACGATATTTTTAGCTAGAAGCAATAGTATATTATGTGTGAAAGATTAAGGAAATCTCTTGTTGTACTAATAGTATATGTACTTTAGTCAAACAACCACAAAAAAAAGGTCAGTTTTTACCTTACGCACACAAATAATATTTTATTTGAAATTAAGTAAAAAGGTAGCAGCAAATCCATCAAAAAGTAACAATTTCCTAATGTACCCTTGGGAGTGTCGCGTAACATAACAGGAAGCAATACATTAACGCATATGAAGCGAAAATTAATTGTTTTAAATTTCCTTTACTTTTTTCTAATGATTTTGCATATTGTAAATGGATATAAAAATAAAAGTGGAGTAAATAAAAACGCAAATAAAGGTGCAACGCCATAAAGAAAAATTAAAGCAAATAAATGGAAAGACACGTGCAAAAAGCAACAACAAAAATGAAACCTATTAAAATTTCTAACCCCTCCCTACACCGCAATAATAGGTGACTTTAAATGTCAGCGCTAAAAATTACTAATCATATAAAAAAAATGTCTATATTGAAGGTATGTTTTCGGCGCACAATATATGAAGATATTGTAAAGTCATTTGAGAATCAATACGTAAAACTATGCAAAACTAGAATATGTACGAGGAGTAGGTTCTTTAGGATATGCTGACAAATACGCCAGACAAAAATTTGTCGTCCTTTTTTTACTATGTTAGAAATGGAGCACGACTTTGAATTATATACCATTAGAAAGGTATTTGTGTGTAAATGTGCACAACGTTACATTTTTTTCAATATTTTGTCATTAAGCTAGGTACAAGTAAATGCAATATTTTCAATATTAACGACAAAATACGCGGTCACACAGAGCTGAAAAGAGTATACAGCACATAGAGAAAGTCAAAAAGCTGACTGACACTGACTTCATGTTTTTTGTTTTCTTTTCGTTTCACATTTGTCATTGTACCAGGGATGATAAATGAGCTTTTCTATTTTGTACCAAACAGCAAAAAAAGTACTAAAACTGTCCAAAAAGTATAGTAATAAAATTATTTAATACATTTGTGGTCAAATTTTGAACACTAGGCGATTCTAGTTTTAATGAAATTACCATAGCGACCTTGTGACCTTGCCTTCATTAAAATGTATTGCTATACATTGAAATATCTGGGCCATATCTTAGATAAAAAACATTTTTTTGGACCTACATCATGCGAAAAATCTCAAAATCGATAGTCTCTTAATACATTGTTCGAGATTATGTGTAGCATACTTCGCTGCGTTAAATGCCTTTTGGACATACAAGGCTACCCTCGAACCCATAATTCAATCATTTTTCTGATGAACTAAGCTTTCTCTTTGCATAGGAAAAAATAACAAGAGCCTGGCTAATTCAACTTAGACTTTTTTTTAACTTCATCCAATTGAAACCACTCTTTAGTTTAGTTTAATATAAAACTAGTAATGGTGTTACCTTTGTCCTGGCAAAAATATAGTATATTTTATTTACTGGATCAAGAGTTAATATAAAATTTTCTGGTCTAATTTTGCAATCTCAACATTGTTGCAAAAGGTTTTAGTTTCGTGAACTTATTAAATAATATCACATACTCGATTCGCCTATGTCAAATATATCATTTGTTAATTATTACCAAATTTTGGTATCTACACGCATGATCATATTGTTTTTTCGGTGTACCAAATTTGTATATTGCACGTTTAGAGTCTATGACTCTAATGTAGATACTAGGATGTAAAGGCAATGAAAGAGCAGATTGCTTATCCAAGGTGTGCTTTCCTGAAAAGTTTCAGTTCATTAGTTCCGAAATGACTACCATTTTTTCATCAGATCTGGTTTTTGAGACAATTTTCCAAAGATCTAAAAAACCGAATTATTTATATTTAGGATAAATGAAAAATCTTATTAAAATTTAAATGAACTGCCCCCTCAAAGTTCTTGAATTGTTAATATGTAGAGAAAAAAAATATCACCACATCGAAGAATATAATTTAATAGCTGTGAATCAGTGAACTTTTCTTTTGAAAACTGGCGTTCATCATATAACGCGCACATTTTTGTGCCCTTCACTATATACTTTGGGTACTTAAATTTACTTTTCCTTAAATCATCTTACGTCTATATACAATTTTTTATTAAGTTTCTTACTAAACCAAAACTTGAATTACTTCATGTAAAAACATTATTATCTTCATCATAAATATTAACTTAGTAATTGTGTTTTTTTTTTGTTGTCTTAATTTTGCAAAACCTCAGTTTAATCGGTCGATTAGTCATTTCGCACCAAAGACAATAAAAGCAACAACTTTAACAACAAAAACTATCATCACCAGCGTGTACTGTAATCTCAGACGACGCTTTAGGAGATTCCAGTTTCTCACTTTAATCTTTTGTTTACACGCTCCCAACTAACCTGTAATGTAGTTTTACCGTCATATTTCTCGGACGCTTGTTCTGTCTGTCTGTTTGTCGTTTTGTCTCTGGCATTTTTTGCCGGTCAGTCGTATCTTTTGAAAGAAAGAAAAAAAAAAAATTCAACGTAATGTTTTCTGTTTGTTTCTTTTGAATTTTTTGCGTCATTAATATTTTCTTTTGCATCTCAACATTAAAACCTTTGCGTTTCGTTTCGTTTTTTTTCTTTCTTGGAATTTATAATGACCAAGCTGTTCAACCAGTGTTCCAGACTCGGTTAGTCCAGTTTGTTGATGATTTACAAAATCGCACATGTTTTTTATTTGAACAACAACTACGAGTACATACTATAATTCACAAAAAAAAAAACATTATTTTTACTGTCGCAATGTTTTATTGTCGCCATTGTTTTACTAAGCCATTACTAATTGTTCGTCTTTATACCAGACTGAATTGTCTTTGTAAATCGGTCTTTAAATTGTATAATAGAAATAGTATAGACGGCTGTAAAGAAAGTTCTCTAACTTACTTTAAGTCTATTTAAAAAAACGAACTTATTTTCTTTTGCATACTATACGTCAGACTGGTGCCCTTGGTAGCAATGATTTTCGTTTTAAAACAGCGCTTTAGTTGTTTTAAGTCATTAAAAAGCAAAGAAACTTTTGGACAATTGCAGAACTAATCAGATTTCATTATAAAACTACATACATAACTGATTAAAGCTTACACTCTAAATAAAACTGTGTGAAATTTCACAGAAACTATGTTAAGAGGGAGTCACAATAATGTATAATACATTTTCAAAAAGTAATATGTAATATCTTCTCACAAAATATGTAATATTTCACTCATATACATCAACCAACGACCCTCTCATTTCAGCGTAAATTTTACTCAGTTTCTCTATTTACACACAGTTTGTGTAAAATTTTACACAGTTTTATTATAGCGTTAAGACTAAGCCTTGCACAATATCCCTTAATGCAACAGATTCTTCATTCAAGTACGGAAAGCGATACACCAATTAGAGAAAAGCACAGTTTTGCACCCATGAGAAATTCAAAAATATTCTTAAAATATGTAGACGTTAAAGAAAAAATACCCATTTCTCGTTGTTTTATTTCAGCATGTCAGATTTTTTTAATCGATTTTCGAAGTTTTTAAATCCACTGCACAAAAAATAACAAAAACTAGAATCGCCTAATGGTCAAAAATTTGAACATAAATGCATTAAATTTATTTTGGTACTTTTTGGACAGTTTTAGTACTTTTTTTGCTATTTGGTACAAATCATTAAAGCTCATTTATACAATGACAATACAATGACAAATATGAAACGAAAAGAAAAACATGAAGTCAGCGTCAGTCAGCTTTTTTTCTTTCTCTTTGTGCTGTATTCTCTTTTCAGCTGTGTGACCGCTTATTTTGTCGTTGTGAATCTTAAAAAATTTGCATTTAATTTTCCCTGGCTTCATGGCAAAATATTAAAATAATTTTAACTTTGAGCACATCTACACACAAATACCTTTCAAATGGTTTATAATTGAAAGTCGTGCTCCATTTCTAACATATTATAAAAGGTAGGACAAATTTTTGTCTTGCGTATTAATATATAAATGATCCTTTCATCTGAGGTGCATCATTTGTAAATCGTTGTCCACGCATCTTTCTTTGATTCTTGGTAACAAAAAGAAGTTATTGAGTCGGGTCTGTAAGGCGGATTACCTACCATTTCGATATTTTCAGTGCTCAAATACATGCTTGTTACAGCCGATGAGTGAGAACTTGCATTGTACATAGTGGTACAAAATGATTTTTCGCATTGGATTAGTTTCTTTCAATTAGTCGAAAACTTTTGGCAAACAAATGGTCATGTACCACGCTAAATTAACGGTCTTTTGATTTTCAAGATAATAACCACTTGAACGGTTTTGCTTGCAACGCTCCGACCTCGCACAACTTTTGTTGGATTTCCTTTATATACTCTGGTCCTGGATGTTGCTTTTAAGTGATTCGTCAGACATTTTTTTTTTTTTTTTTCTTCGAAACCTCACTTACCCATTGATGACCAAAAAACAGGTTTTTGGAACGAAAATTCCTGCTAAAAACAGGACAAATAGACTTGTTACACATTACATTATGATCGCATAAAAGACAACACCCATTTATTTTTGTGATCTTTTTTTCAAACATAAGATAATCCCTTAGTCAACAAAACTGTTAAGATGTCAACCGGGTAATTAATCACTTCAAAAGTAAACAACATCTTGGGTATTCTCAACACGGAAAGATTTTGTTGACGTTTTGTATATTGAGTCACATTTTATAAGATGACTAATACTGTGCATTTCCAAAGCTTCACTCCACATGTGTAAGGGTGGTCACCACTATCACTCTCTTCATCATTCTCCTACGATCTCGCTACTTCTTAAAATAAAATTTTAATTTGCTCCTGCTGAGCAATACAAATGTTTACAAATCGCGCGATCTTACATCACTCACAGACAAATTGCCGCTTTTCGTTTAAGCGATGCGGTATGATTGTTTAGTTTAATTTCCGCTGGCAACGCTTTATAACCTTTTTTGTTTCTTTCTTTGCGCAAGCGCAACAACGTCGTTGTCAACAATTTTCGTCATCGTGATTTTGTGCACCGCGTTCGCATTGGAAAACATTTTTATTTTACTTCGAATTATCGCCTGCCTCGCTACTGATCTTCTTTGCTTCAGATGCGGATGCGCAGTTTCAATGTAATGAACTTTAACGGTGTACACTGCGCATGCGTGCGTGTTGAGTGTTGAGTGATAATTGAGTTATCATTATTATAATTAAAAAAATACAAATAGTTTTCACAAAATAATTAGCGCAAACAAATTTTTAAAAAGAAATTAATAAATTATTTAATAAAAAATTCGAAAAAAACTTAATTAGTGAAAGATCAGTGATTGTGATCTTGATCGTGAACGTTTAAATATTTCGTTGTATACTCCAATTATAAAAAAAAAAGTTGGCAAAAAAACTTAAACTTATTTTCACAAAATTATTTAATTAAATAATTAAACAAAAACATAAAAAAAAACACCAAAAGGTACATATTTATATTAATTTTTCCACTTACACCAAACCCAAGAATTTTGTATATAAGTATTCCTTATGTTTAACTTATATTTATATGTATTAGTCATTTTATTATTTATTTATTTACTTGTTTTTCTCAATGATTCCAATGATTTTTTATCGACTGACTCACTCATTCATGCGCACATGATTTGCATTTATAATTAATTGTAATTTTAAGCATTGAACAAGTTCGCTAAAAATTTCAATTCAATAATTGGGACGTGTTTTGTAAATAAAAACTTTTGATATTTCTGTTATCGCTGTTTCTTGATTCGTTAAATAATTCTTGCTCAAAATGTATTGACATTTTTTTACACAAAGTTCTCGACATGAAGCTTTAAAACTTCAAGATCAAGGTAATGACATTTTAAAGGAAATGTCAAAGTCATTGGCAAAATTATAAATTAAGCCTTGCAGATTATAGGTTTAAAGAGGTTTACTTTAACAATAAAATCTTTCCAAGCTAGGTTCTGGGAAGTCAACACAATTCAAGTACGTTTCTTTTACGTGTAGTAATGTCATTTTTAAGGTTTAGCTCTGGTTTTCGAGACATTCAAGTTTGAAAATTGGACATAAAGACTCAAAAATACGCATTTTTCTGGCTATTTGCAACCATTTATTTAACAGATACATATACAGTTCAATAAAATTTATTCGTTTCCTGAGATATTTTCCACTTTTTCTAACTTACGACTTCAGAAAGAATAGAGAAGTGCTCTCTTGTTAATAAAATGTTACTCATACGACATAGTGTACGTAATTAAATAAAAAAAAATTAATTTGTCCTACCTTTTTTACAATGTTAGAAATGGAGCATGACTTTGAATTATACACCATTAGAAAGGAATTTGTGTGTAAATGTGCACAAAGTTAAAACTATTTTAATATTTTGCCATTAAGCCAGGTAAAATTAAACTCAAATTTTTCAATATTAACAACGACAAAATACTGAAAAGAGGATACAGCACAAAGAGAACGACAAAAAGCTGACTTACACTGACTTCATGTTTTCTGTTTTCTTTTCATTTCACATTTGTCATTATACCAGGGATGATAAATGAGCTATTCTGTTTTGTACCAAATAGCAATAAAAGTACTAAAACTGTTGAAAAAGTACCAAAATTGTTTAATACTTACATTTGTGATCAAATTTTGACCATTAGGCGATTCTAGTAAACTTTGAAATAACTTTTGCAAATATTACGATAAATTGTAAATTTTCTCACCATTTTAAAGATAAAACCTTACGCTTTTTGGAAAAGCTATGTTTTTTTTACATATAAGTATATGTGACGATCTTTGTGGAATTTTAAAACTTGAATATTTCGAAAACCAAAGTTGAACCGTAAAAATTATTATTATTATCATGGAACTTTGCTTGTTTGAATTGTGTTCACTGCTTATAATCGTCAAGGTCTGAGTCTAAGTTTCTGACCACCTAGAGTGTACGACAGCCTTACACGATCGTTTTAGGGTTTTAGGCAGAAAATATTATACAGCGGGTAGATCGCTATGGACATTGAAAGGTGCATTCGATAAGATAAACTTTAACAAACTGAATTAAGTGTGTTCTAGTTTCTTATGGAATTAAACCCCGGTCATTATCAAGGAAACAGTCTTCGGTTTGATTTTTTTCTGGACTGTTAGGGTTTTGGCCTTGAATATTAAGTATTGGTCTTGAAAAATTACCAAAACTAAAACTGATATTGCTCATCAATAGTTCTTCTCACTGCCCTCCGTTGGACATTAGTCTTTGGAAAACCGTTTACTTACCCTGTCAGTTGTCAAACTGTTTTCTTTTTTTTTTTTTTTTGGCAACACTTTACCGCACAACTGGCGGAAGATTCAAATAATGCTTGAATTATGGGACACCGTTTAGCAATAATTTTAAATTTTCATTTGATAGCTTACTTAGCACTGCATACATCTTTTAATCTCTACAAACAAAAACAAAAAAAAATGTATTTAATTTATGTGTCCTTGACACAAACCGATATGTAACTAATATCAATGTACTAAGCTCAAATTGTACCTACCTGCATGTGACTTAAGCGAATGACCTTTAAATAACTTGCGTATTTTATTACACACATGACAGGGCGCTCAATCGTTTTACTAAACTAAATACCTCATTTGTTCTGTACATTTTCTGATTATCTGACAGCAGGTTGATTTTAAAATCACGATAGGCCCCCAAAACGTGTTTGCAACATTTGGTGGTTAAGACTTTATTGGGTATAACTAGAGCAACATAGATTTTTTGAGTAATTATATCTTAATAGAAGTAGAATTAATTGCAATTTTTTTTTTGGGGAAAAATTACAAATGCAAGCAATAATAGCCGTGTTTTTTTTGACGCGTATATACAATTGTGGATACCTTCAAATTGTGATAACTTATAAACGGTGAGTCGTACGATAAAAGTCCAAGGGTCTTTTTCAAGGAGAACCACATGCTCTACAAATAATTTTAATCTTTTGTAAAAAAAAAATAATTATTTAGAAGTTATTTAAAAAAAAGTGATTTTTTGCCATTTATCGGCGCTAACCAGTTTTTATAAAATACCTCCTTAAAAATAAATTTTTTTAAATATAAAATGAAAGAGAACGTGATTCTCCATAAAAAAGTTTCTTAGAGTTCTATTGTGTGACTTACTGTTCATGAGTTATCGCAATTTGAAGGTATCCATAATTGTATATACGCGTCAAAAAAAACACGGCTAATGTGTGGGTTTGTTTTTTTTGTGGTCTCTTTTTCGCAGCTACTTGAAAGTGTCAAGCAATAATATAGAAAACAAATGATATATGTTTTTGTCTTTTCTATTGTTGTCACACATGTACATAAGTATATCCGTATAAAATGAATTATTAAATTTGTATGCTTATAACTCGTAGGTTGACAGATATCATATAGATGTATCTTAAAGTTATACGCTGTTAATGAGTTACAACTGCAATATATGTATGTATATCTTTAATATTGTTTAGGCCGTTCTTAGTGGTTTTCACGTAGGTGTTTAAATATGGCATAACACTGTCTTACAAAAATGTTTATTTTCATTAATTTACAAATCATAAAAATAATAGCTTCCGAGATATAACATATTAAATTACAAAATAATTACAAAAGTGGGCGTGACACTTATTTTATTACGCCCACTTTTCGACCAATGTATGGTGTTCACATTTGGCATCTACCTACCGAATTCCATCGAAATAAAGAGTTTAGTCAAATAATTTTTTTCGAAATTTCCCAGAACAATTTTGCATAAATGTGTCAAAATTTCGTTGTTGCAGCATTAAATCTCCTCTTTCAATCCAAATTGGGCATTTTACTAACTTTAACTGTTTTTTTTTTTTTTTTTTTTTTGGGTTTCAACACTTACCACACGATTGGTGGCAAACCCAAATCTTGCGTGATTTATTGGACACCATTTAGCTACTATAATTTGCGAGTTATAACTGGATGTAACGAAAAGTGTTTCCAAGAAAACATTGCGGCATTGAAATTTTACCCTTAACGCGGCTTAAAAAGTTAAGCAAGAAAGTTGCTTATCACTGGCTCAGGATGTTGATTTTGTGGATCCAGAAAACAATTTCAACCCAACTTAATGTACAAATTACGCGTGTAAACGACCTTGTTCTATTCATATGGTGGTGTTTATATAAGTAATCTTGGATAGAAGTCTTTATGGGTCTAAGACCAGTCGAAAAGTTATAGGTGAAATCAAATTATCGAACTTATAAGGGCTAATCCGGCGACAGCCTTAGAGCTGTCAAATAGTTCACCACAGTCTTTAACTAAGGCAAAAGTCTTATCTATGATGTTTTGGCATCCGGTAAGAAAGCTCTTTTCTGTCTTTATAAAGACGTTTTTTAAGACCTGCTATCTAGGAGGCCTTAGAACTGTCAGTTGTTAGCTGACTGAATATACAGGGTGGGCGGGAATCGGTAGAACACCGAAAAATGTAAAATTCCTGTGACTGCTTAACAACTTTTCTTGGTTCCATTTTTCGAAACTCTCAAAACAAACGGAATTATTTTTGCCGATATTTTTGAAAGTGGAACAAGTGCATAAAAGGGCAAAAGTAAAATATTTTGTGCCATAATAATCTGTTATTTGACCGATATAATTTTTTCAACTTAATGCCACAGCAAAAAGTTTGAGGATAAAGTATAAACTTATTTATACTATTTTTATAAACTTATCCATTTCAATTTTTTGATGCCTATAATTTACAAAATTTTTTTTTATAAAGTTATTCTAAACCAAAAACGTTTAAATTCTATAAATTTCATACCAAAATTGTATAATTCTAATATCAAATTCTGTTTGAACAACATTTGCTTAATATACAAATTTTATACCTCTGCACCATATTGGTCAACGGTGTAGAGGTCTAACGAGTTTGTAATTGTATCACACGGACGGTCGCAGGTTCGTATCGTCCTGCGGTCGCTTGTTTTTTTTTAATTGAAATTCTAATAATATTTTATTTGTATAAATTTTTTATGAACAAGCATAAACGGTATTTATACCAATTTGTAGCATAGATTTTATACCAAGTTTAGTGTGGATTTGAATTTTATACCCAAACTATTTGCTGTGCATCAATTTCACACCATCAAGTAAACTTTTCATGAAAACAGAGCCCAATTTTATTCATTGCTAACAAAATGTCAGGCAATTCAGTTTATGACATAACTTTTGTTCCTTTATGGACTAACTCCAATAGCTCTGTTGGTTTTGCGAATTTCGAAAAATGGAACTAAGAAAAGTTGTTTGAATAGCCTTAGGAATCTTACATTTTCTGATGTTCTTTTAATACCCGCCCACCCTGTATATAACCTGTTTTGATCGATGGCATACGTTTTAGCTGACCAACACTTCCGGCTTGTGAAGAAGTCAAAAATCGTATCGATTTTACGATTTTTTAAACGCGGGGGAAAATAGTGAATAGCCTTAGGAATATTACATTTTCTGATGTTCTTTTAATACCCGCCCACCCTGTATATAACCTGTTTTGATCGATGGCATACGTTTTAGCTGACCAACACTTCCGGCTTGTGAAGAAGTCAAAAATCGTATCGATTTTACGATTTTTTAAACGCGGGGGAAAATAGTTCCCAACGATGGAAAATACTTTCGATCAAAAAAGTATAAAAAACCTCGGGAGCAAAGTTGTATGCCTAATATTACTTTACCTTTGCTTTTTTCAGCTATATGCATTTTTTAGTTATTTTAAAAGTGCGGCGGGACAATTATTTTTATATTTTTTTTATTTTCAATACAATGTCAAAATTTGACAAGCTTTTGTGTGGGGAATTCAAGTTCTTTTGCTATAAGGACTTTTGCATATTCGTAAATCTTCGGAAATCTTAAAAAGTCTTCCAAATTATTTCTGAAATGTCTTATGAAAGAGTTTCAGCTGTCTTAGTCGGAAGTATTGTAGATTACGAAACTATATTAACTCATAAAAAATTCATTTAATTGTTTCATGAAACACTTCACTTTGCCCGCTTTTTAGCAGAAAAGTGTTTTCAATAGGCAATCGTGAAACGTCCGACATCAAAATATAAGATTGCATAATTCGCGACAGCCATTGGACAAGTGTATTTTTTTGTTAAATAACTGGCTTCAATTCACTTAAAAAAATATCTACTTGCTTATTGACTGTCACGAACTAATTCTATATTTTCATGTCGGACGTTTCACTTTTTCAGGACTTGCCAATATGTTGTAAAGTAAGAAAAAAATTATTTTCACTTTTTATTTAAAGTGATTCTTGATTCTGAAAATTTAACACATCTATTTTTGCAAAAGAAATTAAAAATGCTTGTAAGACTGTGTAATAGTTTTTTTATTTAACTTTTATTGACAAGTTTCAAACATAAGATTAACTGAAGAATAGCAAATTGAATTTCAACAACTTTTAGTGTCAAAATAAATGTTCAAAGAAACGCACATAAGAAATTGTGCTTAGCTAAAATCACTTAGGTGTTATAACTTTTGTTTTAATTGCGATTTACTTACGGAAAATAATGCGTTTAAAACGCAAACAAAGTTGCAAAAAAGTGAGCGAAATTTGAAACATGAGTGACGCGTAATAATCTATCTATCTTTAGTTTTACTCCTTTAAAGAAATCATTTCAAACTTTCTCAAAAGCCAAATATTTATTAGTGTAACCTATTTGATATATTTTTCTTGTTTCTTTCAGATGGCTATACCACCGCCACCAGGACCACCACCACCGCCAGGCCCACCTCCACCACCAGCAATGGGTGGCTTAAAATTAGGTGCTGGCGGCGGCGGCGGACCTGATATGCGTTCAGCGTTGCTTTCGTCGATACAGAAAGGAGCAAAACTAAAAAAGACGGTCACAGTGGACAAAAGTGGTCCTGCATTGTCGGGAAAAGTATGTATTGAAAAAAATATTCACATTCCTACTACTGATTAAATTAATAACTTAATTTTAACTTTTACTAAAACAACAACAATAGGTCTGCAATGCTTCCAACTCATCCTCACCCTCAACATCGTTGACTGCCTCACCGAAACGCACACTGAACAATAACAACAATAATAATAATAGCAACAGTGGTAACTATAACAACAATAGCATTGGCAATGGTGCACCGAAATTAGGTGGACTTTTTGAAGGCATGTCAACAATGCCAAAATTAAAACCAGTCAATGGTAGTCGAGGTATTTATTTTTTTATTTTTAATTGAATATAAAAAATTGAATTTCTTTCCTTTCTAATTTAAGCACCCACATCATCAGCGTCGCCTTCCTTGCGTAGTACCAACAACACAAATGATACAAGCAATAATCGCAGCGGTAGTCCCCCACAGTCAATTACAACAGCAGCAGCATCATCATCATCATCATCATCAAATGGCCCACTAGATTTCAGCAGCGAACTCAATAAGCATTTAACGCTTAAACGACAAAAACAACAAATCAACGCAACCGAAGCTAATTTACGTACAAATCGTGGACCACCACCGCAACCACCAGCGGCGCCGCCAAAAAATATAACAACGGTGAGTGGAAAAAGGAAAAAGTGTTATAATAAGATATGTATGTTTTAAATAGGAAAGAAAGGTAGAGAGAGAGGCAAAGCCAGAGAGAGATGTAATTAAGTTAAATTTTTCTATTATCTCTGAAGTGTCACTGAATGGCAGAACATTCCATAAATTCAGTGATGATGCATCATCATGATTGTAAATTTGCAATCATCTTTTTCAGTTCCATGGCAAAAGAATTCAATTTATATTTTGATTAAGGTGTGGGACCTCTTATTTACGAATCTAAGCTTGGTTTCTTTCTATCACGTCAGAATTCTAAGATATCCTGCTTCAAAGTGCATAAATCACTGTTTCAATTAACTTTACCTTGAAATTTTTGCAATCGTATTATGCTCCACTGAAATATTGGTTTTTCAACTCCATACGAAGAACTGTATTATATTTGTATGGGGCTGAGATACCTGTACTTCAAAGGATGATAACTCGGAAAGTAAGGATCCAATTGGAAACTTGAAGATTAAAGTTATATAGGACGTTCATGGGTATCCGATGCATTTGGTTAAAATAAATTACACTTTATAAGCAACCAACAAGCATGGATTAGATGACATCGTTGATGAGCTTACTGTTCAATGTGTTTTACTAAAAACTGTTCGTGTTTATTATAAAAACAAGCCAAAATGCATAAAGGAAAAATAGAAAGATTTATTGGAAGGCTGGTTTTTGCTAGGTTTCAATGATCACCACAATCATATCATCAAACAAATTTGACGACTTATAGAAGAACTTGACAAGCATACTATATTTAAACTTTTTCATAGATTTGTTGAGAATCAAAAAAAAAAAAAAAAAAAATACAGCACATTTTTTTCTATAGCTCAAACCAACAATGTCATCTGATCCATGCTTGTTGGCAGCTAATAATGTAAATCATTATATGTTTCAAAAAAACAACCATAAAATTAAAAAATCTCACAGCGCAACACAGTGATAAACATTCGAATCGCGCTTGCTACTTAGTTTCGGCTCACCAAATAACCTTGCAAACGAAGACGCTATGCAAAAAAGTAGAATGTAGACGCGTTGCAACAGCAGGGCGTTGCATAGCAAGGGGCAACAAATTTTGCATGTACTGTATTTACTTTTTGCTGTGATTCTCAACAAATCTATGCAAAAGAATATATATAGTATGCTTGTCAAGTTCTTCTGGGTGTCGGCGAATTCGTCTGATGATATAAGTGTGGCGATTATTGCAAGAATGGAAAATAAGGTGTTAATTTTGCAGCCCTGTTATCGATCGGATATCAAAATTTGGGTTTTAGTTTCATTTTAAAGAAACGAAATTTTGAATCTTTTTCAAATAACCATGTTTTTGGGTCTTCTCTAATTCAATCTCCCTGCTAGTTTCACCAGATCGTTGATTCATTGCCAATGTCTTTTCATAATCTCAGTGCAGATAGAAGTATGGTTGGTAGCTAAACTAAGTTGGAGATCGTACGGGACCACCAAATACTTAATATTCGCCTCAAGCAGAAATTTACGAAGGTTTTTATTCCGCGCTTGAGTATGTTTGTGAGAGACCATAATTCGCAAGCATAAAGCAACACTAATTAAACATTATCCTGAGATAAATAAAGTTGGATGGGTTCAATAGCAATTTGTTTTTTCTATACTGCAAATATTTTGCCTTACACCTATGAAGTCGATTTATTTTCAAATCAAGTAGAAATCAACAATATCTTAGCTTAAAAAAAATGGAAACATTTATTTAATTACTGTCTAATTGTTTTTTTTTTATGATATAGCCCTTTGACGTCATCTAAATTTAAAATTGCTTTTAGATTTATTTTCATTTACCTTTTTTTTTATTTGTTTTGTTTATTATTGTGCGAGTTCTATTTGCTTTATTTAATGCTCGTTATGTCTCCCAAATAGGACTGCGGCCGCTACTATTGATATGTGGGAGTCACTTTTAAGGAGTGTTTCTTCTAATCAACATTTATTTATCTTTTTCTTTGTAACATTGAAAATATTTTTGATTTTTAGCTTTAGCTGATATTGGCAAAGATTAATGTTACTTTTAATTTCTTGATAATTTTTCAATCGCATCAAATTAATTTTTATTAATTTTACTCCCAAACTGTAAGTGGACTTTGAATTGACATCATTCTTAAATAACTTTGCTTTACGTCATAGGGTACAACAAAATGTATTTGAATTCTAGCTGAAGCTAATCTGATAATTAAAACAAAAAACCAGTTATGGTATTACGGCTTGCCTTAGGCACAAGAATATCTTTTTTTGTAAAAATTCTCATGTACGGGACTTAATTGTTTTTATAAAATTTTTTATAAAGATTAATTCCATTAACTGAATTCCTTCATTTAGACTGCACAATATGTTATATCATAGAAATGGAATAAAACTGATTTTTGCTGAGATTCGATACTACTTACCAGAGCCATATGGTTTATCAAACATTTGTATTTAAACAAAAATACGAAAATGATGTCGATTTTGAACTAATTTTTTCCCTTTTAACGGTTCTTCTATATAGAATTTAGACCATTTCATATATGAGAAATTTATATTCAATTCATTAAACATTCATTTTTGCGTAGCATGTCTTAAAATCAGAATGTGTTACCAACTAAAAACAACAGACGGCGTCATGTGAGTTTTATGATCTATACATGGAGCGTTCTTGTACGGTGGCATTTGACCTTGACGGTAGCTCAAATGGCTAAGCACCGCGTTCTCTTTAATTAGAAACACGGAGGCAAGGATTCGAGTGTGTTCTTCTGACAAGAATTAACTAATACTGATCTGATAAACATGTATGTGGAAATAGCCTAATAGTTCTATATAACTTTCTCATATATCAATTAGAAAAGCGCGTTGGTACTTTCATCAGTGTTATATAAGCAAAAAAACAGTCAATTAACTAACTTCATAAATTAAACCATTTCAATTTATCGCTGGCACCAAGTCATTCGTAAACTTTTTAGACAATATTTTTTACCTTATCAGCTTTTACCACCTTTCTGTAGGATTATAATAATTGATGTGTATAAGTCCTTTATATTTAATGAACTGCATATTAAGTTGTTGGGAAAATTTGCATGAATTTCAGTCTACAAAATAAAATTGGATACTTTCGGAAGTAATAGGTTTCATACAAGGGGCTTGCAAACTGAAGTATTTGATCCAAAAAATTCAAGATTCAAGTCTCCACTGTGCATTAATTTCATTATGTCATAGAAGTACACTGGCTTGTTTAATCAGTGTCAAAGAAAACCTTATCATAACAAATACTGCAGCGTACTGTACTTTATGCAAATACTTTAGGTCAGTGTAAAAAGTCCGAGTGGAAAAACTACAGTCAAATTTATGATATAGAGAGAGAAACACTACTTTTATCACTAATAATACTAAGTATAAAGTGACATACAGTATATGCACTGAACTGAAGCAAATCAAACAAGACAGGTCTGTGTAATATTTGTTTTTTTCTTTTTTCATATTCAAGTACTGTCAAGACATTTGTACGCGACACTGAACTGAAGTATTTGATAAATAAACATAACGTATCTTGAAACGAAATGTCTTAAAACTCCAACAAAACTGTCTTGTGCAGACCACTAATGCATACCTGGTGCCGATTAGATTGGGTTTTTACATTATTTATAATGGTCAATTTAATAACATTTCTAATGAGTGATCAAGACTACAGATGCAATATCATCATCAAATATTAATATTTATTATATTAATGCATGCATTTTATTCAAAATTAATTTGAACATAGAAATAAATGTATGAAAAAGTTCAAAGTCTTGCAAACACATTTTTCTTAGTTCAATAATCGAATTTGCGAAAGTTAAAGTTGAAAGCTTTTTATTTTTAATTTCTAAACAGCATATCCATTTAAAATTACATTTTATTTTCCAGAGTACATCAGATTCGATTTTGGAAAAAAGTAACAACATAAACATCTCGGCAGCTATGCGTGCGAGTCCGCTGGCGAGTAGCAATAATGCCAAAGCATCATCACCTACGCTGTCCGAAAGCAGTACTGGAAGTGGCAACAGCGTGGGTAATCATAAAGTAGGAAACAATATAGGCAGCGTCAAGAACAAAGCAGCAAACTTAAAGTGAGTGTCACATTAAAACTAAAAAAAATATTGAATTTAATCGTAGTGAGGATGTTTTCATTGTAAATATTAGAGAGTATGTTCGTAATGTATTATTTTTTCGTCATTTCATAAGAGTATTTCATTTTGTATGTTTTGTTGTTATACTTTCATAACATTTTTCTATTTTTAAATTTAAAATTTATTGTTTACACTACTCAACAAAATGAAAGCAACAAGAAAATTTTACCAACTTTTTCAACGATTACAACTCTTACAAAGTTGAAATCGTTTACATACTTTTTTTATTGATTTTATGTTTTTTTTTTATTCATCAAATAATTTAAGTGGGTTTTGGAAGTAGCGATGCCATACATCTCAAACTTTGTTTAAGAGCACCACAATAGAATAACTATAGATCTAATAGTCTATTACTACTTAGCTGAGATAGTTTGCCATATAAAAAACCTTTTGATTTGTATGAGAAACTTTGGTTGGTTTCAAATGAACTAAATGAAAATCAAAAAAATTGTCAGCGTGGTCATGCTTTTATAGCCATTGACAACCTGTATCCAAAAAATTTACAGAGGTAAATTATGAAAATTTTTTTTTTTTTTGATACATGTACAGTGGAAAGCAAAAGTGTCAACATGTTTACGATTTTCTGGAAAATACTGCTATAGCGTATGTTCTAATTAAATGGCCAAAAAAAAGTATGAACCAAACTTGTGCACCTTAAAAGGATATTTTTTTTTTACTGTATTTATTTTATTCAGTAGTGTAGTTCATTTACTATAGGGCTGTCATAAATCTTCGATTCCACTGAGCCAACTTTTTTATTAAAAAACAAACAAGAAAAAAATAAAATTTCGACATTTTCAATACTTTTCGATATTATTCGAAATTGTATGATAATTTTCGAGGGCATTTTTCACATAAAAATGTACTTCTTATTCAAAAATGATTACAATTATGTTACAAAATAGACGTCATTAGGTTATTTCCAAATCCAGTTTACCAGCCATGTTCTGAAATTTTATGTGTTTCAGAATCCAATAACACGAAATTTTGAATGCGATCTCGATGATTCCAAATCTGATAACTATAATTCCCTATCAGATCTGGGATCCTAGTTATCCTTTGTTATCAGATTGGAACCGATAGGCAATTTAATTTGTTAAAATACAAATCCGTTTCCATCTTACTTATCGAAATGGGGAACACATTAAGTTTGGTTTATTCTCTATTCCGAAGAAAATTGGATTCCAGAACGGGGCTGTATTTAACGTTTTAAGAACATACAAAACTTCAAAATCCTCAAAATAAGAAGATTGGGATAAAATAAGATAAAAAAAATGTTGCCTTTTATAGTTTCTTTATTTTCAAAGGCTTTCTGAAATGTGTCGCGCTCCCCCTGAATTGTCTTCACGCGTCCCACCAGTTGAAAATCTCCTTTAAGTGAAGAACCGGAGACGGTTAATATGTATGACCAATCCCCTTTATTTTTCCATGGGGAAAATTTTTCCCTTTGGGACCTATCACCTACGAACCCTACTTAGGTGTGGGCGGTTATACATACATATTAACCCTCTCCTCCGGTCCCCCTTAAAAGAGGAAATCTTCATTCAATTAACAAAATGGGGTCGGGGTATGCTCTAGATTCCCGTGGAACGAAAACCAAGGGTGTTCCAAAAAACTGACTTCATATTCATAAAGTCGTCAAATACTACGTGTTTATTTTTCTGTTGTAGTCATTTCCACACTATTTAGTACTTTTTGACTTTTGTAACACTGCAACTGAATATGTGCTTTCTGACAGTACATAGTTTTATGTATATATCGGTGCATATGGCAATCCTTAATCTACATTGTATTATTATTTTTGGTTTCATTTATTTTATTTTGTATTTATTTACGTTCTTTTTCTTTTGTATTCCAACAGTTTATCTTTAGGAAATAGTTCAGGTTTTGTACATAATCAGTCAAATAGTCAAATAAAAACATCTTCCTCCACTGCATTCTCATCAACAACCACAACAACATCAACAACAAAATCCTCAAATAACAACAACAACAATTACAACAGAAACAATTCTACATCATACTCTGTAACAACAACAGCAGCAGCAACACCAGCGTCGTTGCGTTCATTGGCGCCAAATAAATCAACACTTTTTGGTGGTGGCAATAGTGGTAGCGCTTCCAATATTGCCGCTACAGATAGCAACAGTAATAGTAATATCAGCAGCAGCGGCGGCGGCGTCAGCGTTAAGAATAAAAGCAACAATTCAAAAATAGCACCAATTGTTTTAGTTGGTGTTGGCATTGGTAATAAATCGCCACCGCTTGGCATTAAACCAGCGCCAAACCATGGCAAACCAAATTTTGCACCAAAACCACCAGGACTACAACAGATAATAGCTAACAATGGCCAAAGGCCAGCAGTGGCAAGACATCATAGTATGAAATCACCAAGGTATTGAACATTTTTGAAGCAAAACAAACAGTCTAACCATCCACCCTGCAATTATACGTATGGTGCACATAACAAGCAAAAAAATAAAACAAATGCGTGCACAATTAATTTAAAAATATAAAAAATTCATCAATGCATTTCCACAATATAAAACTCAAAATAATTGCTCCAGCTTCGCTTTATTTATTTAAAATCGCTTAAAAGAAATAGCTTAACTTAAAATAGGTTGATTAATGCTTAAACATTTTTTGTATATTTTCTTTTTCTATTTAAATTTTGGTTTCGGTTTTAAAAATAAGTTCAAAAGTAAATCCATATACATTAAACAGCTTTAAAGAATATAATGCTATCGAAGACTTAAAAATGTTTAACAAAAAAAAACCCACTCTTTCCTAGATCGCCACCCATTGCACCACCAGGTGGGCCAGTTTTTCCTACAACGCAAACATTCGGCACAATGCGTACACCGTTGCAACTATGTCAGTCCCAGGAGGCCATAAGCAACTTACGTACAGCGCCATGTGCGCCGATTGGTAAGTTTAGTTTTTAAGAATTTTTTTGGCTTTAGGAAATAATGTCCAAAAAAACGAAATAACGCCCAAAATAAAAAGGGAATAACGCCCAAAACCAATAAAACGAAACAATGCCCAAATTATTTTCATTTAAATAATTTTTCGGCGTTATTTCCAAATTGATTGCCCAAATTTACATACATATATGAAAATAGCTTGGACGTAATTTTGTTTTTTTAATTTTTTGGTCCTTATTTCTTTTTTGTTTTAGGCGCTATTGTGTATTTTTTAACGAAATAACCGCCAAAAATAAACCAAACTAACGCCCAATGAAATAACGACCAAATTAATTTCATTTAGTAAATTTGTACGATAATCATTTTTGAAATAACGCTCAAAATTTGGACTTTATTTCGTTTTTAATATGAAAGTTATTTCATTAAAAAAAAAACTAAATAACGCCAAAATCAAGAAACGAAACAACTTCAAATTCTTTTCATATAAATAAATTTTCGGCGTTATTTCCAAAATGACTATCTTCCAAACTTCTATTAAATAATTTGGGCGTTATTTCCTAACGCAAATTTTTTTTACAAAATGAGATTTAACTAAACTAATCCCGGTTAGAAAAATTTTATTTGAAATAATTTGTTTTAAAATGCCATTTACTTCTCTTTCTCTTCTCTAAGGTCGTCCCACTGTGGCTCCACCAAAACCACCAACAGCCAAACCGCCACCACCACCAACACCGGCACGCAGTATATCAAATACAAATCTGCAAAATTTAGCACAGAATTCTTCCTCTTCTCCGCCACTTTGTAGTGCTGTAAATACAGCGCTCATATCATCCGCCAATACAGTATCCACACCACCACCACCTGCACAACCACCATCAACATCTTCATCATCGAGCAGTGTATCTACTTTACGCGATCAATTTAGAGGTGCAGCAGTAGCAACACCGCCACCACCACCTTCAGCTGCCAGTGTTCAATTTGTTGGCAGTCCTGTAAGCAATAAATCATTATCGGGTACGATGGGACGTGAAAAAGCACCAGCGCCTATTATACTAAATGGTGGGCCAATAAATGCGCCACCATTGCCACCACATCGTACATGTCCTGCACCACCGCCGCCATTAAGACAAACAAGCAATGTAAGTGCAATTGAAATCTGTTATCTATTTATAAATAGGCAAACGAAATCGGTTCAGTCCCTGTTTCTATACCTAAATCTCAACCGATTTGCTTGATTTTTGTTTTGTTGGGAAGGTTGTGAGGAGGAGCAAAAACGCTCTCACGGCTAAATCACTGCATCGGTTTTTACGAAATTTGGTGTAGAGATAGAGTAAGCACTAAGGAACAATAAAATTACCATTATGTTTTTAGTGCGCGGTACCACGCCTCAAAATGGAAACAATTCTCACGGCTAAGGCACTGCATCGATTTTTATGAAATTTGGTATGGAGATAGAGTTAGCACTAAGGAACAATAAAGTGACCATTATGTTCTTCAGCCGGCGGTGCTACGCCCCTAAATTGAAAAAACGCTCTTATATCTAAACCACTGCATCGATTTATTTGAGGGGGTTAACACTAAAAACACTATTAAGTCGAACTAAAGTGGTCGAATGTCGGCCACAAGGCGAACACTAGTTATTATTATTAACTAACATGTTCAAACGAAAATTTCATGTAAAAAAAGATGTTTATAAGCAACACTTCTTTCCTTAGAGCGAAATTTATAGAACGATGATGAATTTTTTTTTTTTTTTTTTTTGAAAATGTACTTTAGCGACCTTTGCCTAAAGCCAAAATTATACCGAACTTTAAAAATAGAAATAAAATCCTTTTTCTAGTTGAAGTCTTTTTCTAAATGCATACAAATTTACACTTTTTGAATTGCCATTTATTATCTTTTAAAATGAGCACGTTGTTCACACAAAAGAAGCACAAAAGAAAACAAATGTTAATGTGAAAAACACATTAAGGATATTTTCCGGAACATCCTCATAATAACAATAAATGCTCGTAAATTTAAACTACTTCCAAACGAGCATGGTAGACAACTTAGCGCCACCTTGTCTCTCTGCAATTGTAGATGTTGTTACTCTCTGCATGGTCTTTTGCTATTTTCAACTTTTCAATGCAAATTGATGGTGGTTGTTTTCCCTGTATAAAATATAGGGCAATACTTATTGCGTTATGTCTGCCTCCTGTTGATATGTTTAAATTACACAGAGACACAAAATATGTATAATATGTTGGCTCTTGAATTTGTTTTATCACGGTGCTTGTGGGAGAATTTAAATCAAATTTTGATGTACCTCGGATTTTTTTGTATATTCTTATTATAGATGTCAATAGAAGTTATTCTATGCAAAAAATAAAATTATAGAGGTGGCGCTTTTTTAAAGATAATCCCTTTTCCAATTGGGGCATTTTCCCATACAAAAAAATAAAATTTTTTTTTTTAACTACATTAAACAAAAATCAAAATAATCACATTCGATGTGTTTTGCGATGCTACACGCGAATCCGACCTCAGAATTGCTCTATCGTGTATAGTTTCTGAGATATTCTAATCTAAAAGCCGAAAAAAGTCGTTATTTGCCATGTTTTGAACATGTTTAAAATGTGAAAGAAATTTTAATTTCGTTAAATCTGGTAAACAACTTTGAAGTCCTGATCTTTAAAACCTAATTTAAATTATGTTGGTATCTTTTTTTTCGTCAAAGATATCCTAACCTAAAAAGACACAAAAGTGCAAAAAACCCGTTTAGCCAATATTTCGGTCTACGATATCTCTTAGAAGCATGAAGATATAAACATAATTTAAATTAGATTTTAAAGGAAAAGATCATGACTTTCAAGTATTTTAACCACATTTAACGAATAAATGATATGTTACATAGTTATATAGCTTCAAAGCATGGCAAAAAACGACTTTTTTCGGCTTTTAGATTAGAATATCTCAGAAACTATACACGATAGAGCAATTCTGAGGTCGGATTCGCGTGTAGCGTCGCAAAACACATCGAATGTGATTATTTTGATTTTTGTTTAATGTAGTTAAAAAAAAAACTTTTATTTTTTTGTATGGGAAAATGCCCCAATTGGAAAAGGGATTATCTTTAAAAAAGCGCCACCTCTATAATTTTATTTTTTGCATAGAATAACTTCTATTGACATCTATAATAAGAATATACAAAAAAATCCGAGGTACTTAAAAATTTGATTTAAATTCTCCCACAAGCACCGTGTTATATGACGATGGTCTTCTGCATATCTTATAAAAATTCAGATTTTGAGAAAGGAGTTTTTGTGATATAATAACCAAATTATATGATTAAAATTTGCGGAATTTTTTAAAATAATTCATATAAATACTGTCATATATGTATATATGATGTAAATGGATCGATAATCTGGCCAAAAAGTCCATGTGTTAAAAATAAGAAAGTTCAAGAAGATCACAAAACGTTGGAAATTACCTTAAGAAGATCCAAAGAAAAATTAAGATTATCCCAAAATGAAATGTTATATTTGTTAGAGCGATATGGAATCAAGACAATCTACAAAACTATTGCTTAAAGTTATTTTTAAAAATTTTTTAATGCAACCTTGGTATCGCAATCATCTTTTGATTTGATTGTTGATTTTGGATTCTTCCTTTCAAGTTTGTCATAATGAAGTAAATATATATATAGTAAATATGTGTAAAAGATCCCTCTATTTAAATCACTGTCTAAAACTATGCAAAATATTTCACAGTTTTGTCCATCCGGCTTTGATTGAAGTTCTTTAAAGACCCAACAGAAAATTTCGATGCAAGATGCAATAGCGATGCGCGTTCTTCTCTCATCTAAAGAGCTGATTTGATGCGCATGTTTTCTGCGCTATAGGTAGGCAATAGGCAGCTTTATTTTTTGTTTGCTTTTTTTTAAATATTTTTTATTGTCATCCAAAAAGTATCCAAAGAGCATTTCTGGTAGCGAGAACGAAGCGTTTTCGGTCACGTATTTACACACAAAACAAAATAAGTCAATAAGTCGGCTTCGTAAGAGCGCAAGGATGGAGCAGTGGCCTAGCGACTGACACTGCTTTAGAGTTGTACCAACCTAGACTTCCTCGGTTCAACTCCAAGATAACACTATAACACAGACAGTCTTAAAGGTTCAATGTTTAATGTTTTTATTGTGTTTTTATTAAATTCCTTTTCATTAAATTAAATTATAAATTATATTAAAATGGTTTATGTTGACTATATGAAAATTATACTAATTTTATGAACTTTAGTCAATGTTTTTGCAAGAATCGAAAATTCCATGCATTTTCCAACTTAGAATATTATGACAATTAGGAGAAGAGAAAAAACTAGAGAATGAAACCACGCTACATGCATATAGGCACTTAAGCTACCAATTTTTCCGAGGGCACACAGCGCAGTCCGTTGATAAATGCGCTATGTAGAGAGATTGATTTCGAAAGGTTCATAGATCGATCCCGGCCTCAGACAAAAAGTTCAAAAATTTTTCAATTGTTATTTCATTTAATTTAAAATAAATTAAATAAAACATAAATTGGTCTGATGATGGTTACGTGGCGGTAACCGAAACATATGTCACCATAGCCATGTTCAGTAGTTTTTTCTCTTCTCCTAATTGTCATAATATTCTAAGTTGGAAAATGCATGGAATTTTCGATTCTTGCAAAAACATTGACTAAAGTTCATAAAATTAGTATAATTATAAATTATATTAAATTAATTAATAATCCAATAAAATATGCCCCTGAGGAAGCCTAAAACCAATAGGCGAAGCGTTGGGAAATAGCGGAATAAAATTGTTTAATGATGCCCCTTGTGTACCAAATTTTGTTCCTCTTTATTTAATAGTTTCAGAGATAGGAAGAATCATATTATACTGGGGGCGTGACATCGACAATTTTTTCAGTGATTGCTGGTGCCCCTTACGTATGTACCAAATTTTATTTTTCTGTGTCTGATAGTTTCAGAGATATGATGAATCAAATTATATAGAGGGCGTGTTAAACTTTCTCCTGATCGACGATAACATCCAATATCAGTTGGATAGTTTTCTAGCATATTCATATTTTATATATATATACATAGATTTTAAGATAAATGTTTTTCAATGAGAATTATATTTTTTAATAAATAAAAAAGTAAACTTTTAATTTTGATACTGGCTTAAGTCCATTCATGACCCCCGAAATCATTTTATTTTTAAAAATTTTTTAATTTTGATAATTGGGTTGGTAAACTTAATATTTTTAGACGCCAGAAAACTTTATACGACCATGATATCAGTTACCAATATTTTTAAATTCATTAAAATTCAAACCCTTCAATATTTCGATTTCAACATAAATGGACTTAGGCCACTTTCAAAATAAGCGGCTCAAATAATTATTGCATCCTTTTGTGAACGGCGTCATATATGGACTGGATCAGATTTTATAAAAAATTTTTTTGTTCTTATTTTTCCATCTTCACAAGCTTGCCCTTTTTACTTCAACCAAAATTTGTATGTATACAAAAAATTACCTTAGCAAAATTGGACCATATTTAGAGGTCACTATGATTTGCGACTTTTATGTTTGATTTACATAGGTTTTGTATGAAAACAAAGTGACTAAATAAAATGATTTTTTAAACCATCTATAGTCATGCTATTTTTGTACAAACCAAGACTCTTTTTAAAGATTTTTGTACGATGAACATTATGGCGTTTTTCAGTTTTTCTCAGTAACGTCACAATTTTGAGCAAACCTTGAAATTGAAAAAAATTACCATGTTCAGGCCTTAATAGCTCGACAACAAAACACAATTTAATAAATCGGAAAACGCCAGTGTTCATCTTATAAAATTCTTCAAGAATCTTGGTTTGTACAAAAAATAACATGGCTTAAAAAATCATTTCATTCAGTCGCTTTCCTTTTTCATACAAAACAAAACATAAAGGTCGCATATAATAGCGATCTCTAAATATGGTACAACTCGGCTCAAATTTGGGAGAGATATTAGGCGTGTTTTTTTTTTTTTTGACGCGTCTTGTGTACCAAATTTTGTTCCTCTTTGTTTAATAGTTTCAGAGATAGGAAGAATCATATTATACTGGGGGCGTGACATCGACAATTTTTTCAGTGATTGCTGTTTGTCCTGGTGCCCCTTACGTATGTACCAAATTTTATTTTTCTGTGTCTGATAGTTTCAGAGATATGATGAATCAAATTATATAGAGGGCGTGTTAAACTTTCTCCTGATCGACGATAACATCCAATATCAGTTGGATAGTTTTCTAGCATATTCATATTTTATATATATATACATAGATTTTAAGATAAATGTTTTTCAATGAGAATTATATTTTTTAATAAATAAAAAAGTAAACTTTTAATTTTGATACTGGCTTAAGTCCATTCATGACCCCCGAAATCATTTTATTTTTAAAAATTTTTTAATTTTGATAATTGGGTTGGTAAACCTAATATTTTTAGACGCCAGAAAACTTTATACGACCATGATATCAGTTACTGTCTAAGAACAAACTAAGTAGTTGCGTTGAGTTTAACGTTTCATAACAGACTAATTTATTTTTGTCAAATTTCTTATGACTAGCTTAAAATGTTACATTGCTATGCGCCACTGAGAGTATTAGAATCGTATGATTTAACAGTTAGGTGAAAAGCAAAATAGAAAGAAGAATTACTCGAATGATTTTACGGTTCTTTAAATAGTAGAAAAAACAACCAGTGGCGGTGTAAACTAAATTATTAAATAGCAAAATTTTCAAAATTAAAGAATTCAAATTCTAGTCAAATAATCTTAGGATAAAACTTAATATTTTTCATAAACATAACCGCCAGCCTTGAACGGCGTTCAACATTCCTTTGGCAATTGATGAAGTTTAGCAACTGGCCTCTTGAAAGTTGAATTCTCAGTTTTGATAGTGACAACTCTGACGAGCCCATCGGATCCAGCATGGGTTTCGATTACACGGCCAAGTTTCCAGCAAGCGGGAGGTAGATTATCTTCACGTATCAGGACGACGTCACCAATAATTAGATTAGATTTTTCTTTCAACCATTTAGATTTTGGTTGAAGTGACAGCAAATAATCAGTTGACCAGCGAGACCAAAAATATTGAGTTAATTGTTGAACCAATCTCCATTTAGATAATAACCCAGTTTTGAGATGAGTTATGTCTGCTTCTGGCAACGAGTTCAGGGGCCTTCCAACTAAGAAATGTCCAGGCGTTATATAGGGGACGTCATCAGAATCAGCTTGGACTAAAGGCCTCGAATTTAATATAGCCTCAATTCTAGCTAGGAGAGTTGATAATTCCTCAAAGTTTAGTGTAGCTTGACCCATAGTTCTTCTTAGATGAAACTTCATAGACTTGACTGTAGACTCCCATAACCCACCGAAATGTGGCGTATTTGGTGGTATGAAGTGCCACTGAATACCCTTTGAAGATAAAAAATTCGAAATATCATTATTAGATTCAAAAGAAGTTACCATTTTGTGAATTTCATTCAGCTTTCTGGCAGCTCCTTGAAAATTAGTTCCATTATCGCTGTGTATATGACCACACAGACCACGTCTAGCAACAAATCGATCGAGAGCGGCTAAGAAGGCATCGGTACTCAAATCGGAGACAAGTTCTAGGTGAACAGCTTTGGTCACTAAGCAGATAAAGACTGCAACATATGCTTTGACTTTCGGGGCCTTTCTGCCACTGTGCTGCTTATACAATATAGGCCCAGCATAGTCGCATCCAACTTCGTAAAATGGAAAGGCAGCGTTGACACGAAATTTGGGCAAGTCGCCCATAAGTTGCTCTTGAGCTCGTGCACTAAAGCGAGTGCAAGCTCCACACTGGCGAATTACAGTTTTAACAATTTCACGAGCACCAATTATCCAATATTTTTGCCGCAGTGTAGCGAACAACAAAGTAATTCCGCTATGAAGATTTTTCACGTGCAAATCGTGAACAATTTTCCGAACGATTGGGCTGTCTTTATGAAGAATTATTTGATGCTGACTGTCATAAGGTAGGTCAGCTTTAGTTAATCTTCCGCCAACACGCAGCAGCCCATCAGCATCCACGAATGGTGAAAGTTTCCGTAGTTTTTTGTTAGTTAGGGTAGCTTGACCTTGCTGAATAGACGACATAATCTCAAAAAAGTCAACCGCTTGATAGTATTTATACAATTTTAGTTCAGCAAACTTAAGTTCTTTGACTTTGAGAGGTGAGGTGTCTCTGCACTTATTTTTGAGAATGTTGACATATCGTATGCAGTAAGCTAGTACTCGCACCATTTTAGCCCAACTGGAAATTCTGTTGTTTATTCTGCTAACGGAGTCCGGATCGTAAGTAGCTGAAGCTAGAGCCACATGATTTACTGGACGAAGTTCTTCACTTGTAATATTATCCTGAGATTCGGATAGTGGCCACCAAGTTTCCTCCATAAGCAACCACGATGGACCATTAAACCATAATTTATCATTAATTAAGAAGCTGGATCTTACACCTCTACTAGCAGCATCGGCTGGATTCTGTTTGCTGGGAACATATCGCCATTGCGCACTGGGAACAGTTTCTAAGATGTTGGATGTTCGATGACTAATAAAAGTTTTCCACTTCGATGGATGTGAAGACAACCAGGCTAAAACGGTTTTGCTATCAGACCAGCAAACCACTTCATTTAATTTCAAGTTAATGACAGATGCTAAATATTCAAACAGTTGAGTTAACAAATACGCTGCACAAAGTTCCAGCCTGGGAATTGAAAGTGAGGCCATTGGAGCCACCTTGGTTTTAGATATGACGATGTTAGTTGACACTTGTCCATCTGCTGACGTTTTTCGACAATAAATGACTGCAGCATAGGCTAAGCTGGAGGCATCACAGAATCCATGAAAGGTTACAACTGGCTCTGTGGAAAAAATAAGTCGTTTTATATTAATGTTATTAAGTAAATAAAACTCTGAAAATAGTAGTTTGACTTCGTCTAAAATGTCAGCAGGCAACAGCTCATCCCATTCCAGTTTGGATAGCCATAGTCGCTGTATAATTATTTTCACAGCTATAATTGCAGGTGATATCCAGCCAAGTGGGTCAAAAATTTTCGAAATCTCGGAAAGCAGGTTCCTTTTGGTGTAAAGGCAATATTGATTTTCTTTTACCTTATACGAAAAACAATCAGTCATAGGATTCCAAATAACGCCAAGGAGGCATACTGTCATATCCGATGGCACATCGACCATGCTATAAATTTTCTCACTATCTGGAATCTTTTGAAGAATACTACTCTGATTTGTGGCCCACTTCCTTAAGTGGAAACCGCCAGCCGTAAGCAAATTATTTAATTGTTCTGCTAGCTCTTGAGCTTCTTTTAGGGTATTGGAGCCTGCCATACAATCGTCAACATAAAATGAATTTTTAACAGCTTCACTAGCCATAGGGTACCGATTATGCTCGTCATCACTCAGCTGTAGGAGAGTGCGAATAGAAAGATAGGGTGCGGGACGCGTGCCATAAGTTACAGTAGTTAATCGATAATGTTGAACTTCCTCATTAGGTGAATTTCGCCATAAAATGCGCTGATAGTCCTGATCACATTCTTGTACATTTATCATTCGAAACATTTGTTGAATGTCTGCCGAAAAGCAGTACTTCTTACAACGATATCTCAAAAGAACAGCTATTAAGTCTTGTTGCAAAATTGGTCCTTTTAGTAAATTGTCATTTAGCGATTTTCCATTAGATGATTTAGCAGAACCATCAAATACCACTCTTAGTTTTGTGGTTAAAGAATTTTCTCTAAGAACAGCATGGTGAGGCAAGTAATAAGCGTTTTCGGACGGACGATTTATTTCCTCCTGGGGAACAAGTTTCATATGACCCAGTGACAAGTATTCACTCATAAATTCTGTATAGGATAGTTTTAAATCAGGATTAGATTTAAATTTCCTTTCCATAGACAGTAGTCGTCTTAAGGCCCCCGCATAGGATTTACCAGTTTCAGGATTTTTCACAAATGGAAGTCTGACTGAATATCTATCAGCACGGATAGTAGTAGATTTATAAAAGTCTTCAGCTTGCTGATCTTCAGCAGTCAAAGTAGTAGTCATCTGAGGGACGCTTTCAAGTTTCCAAAATAGTTGCAAAGTTTGGTTCAAATCAACTTCAGGTATATTTTGAGTCATTATGTGGCAAGTACTAAAGGTGTTTTCAGACGTACAACCTCCACAAACAACATAGCCAAAGATTGTATTTTGAGCTAGCAAATTACCATTTTTAACAATACGCCCTTCTTTTAATAGAGTAAAGAAATAGTCATATCCTACAAGGATGTCAATATCCTTTGGAGTATCAAATTTGGGATCAGCAAGAGACAGATTTTTTATATCTTCCCAATAGTTTATTGTAAGCGAAGACCATGGCAATTGAGATGTAAGACTCTTAAAAACATGGGCTAGCATGACAACACTTTCAGAATTATAAATAGATTTTACCTGAAGCTCGACTATACCCCGTGTTGCACCAGCCTTGTTATTTCCCAATCCGTGGATAAATATTTTAGAGGCAGATCGTTGTAATCCAAGTCTATTTGCACACCGCTCGGAAATCAACGTGTTCTGGCATCCAGAGTCCAATAGAATATTACAGCCTTGGAAGCAACCCATGTTGTCCTTAACAAAAACCCTAGCAGTGGGCAAAAGCATATTTAGATTTCTTACCTCAGATGTGGCAGCAAGATTGATTGATGTAGTTACAGCATCTATTGTAGCTTCGACCTTTTTAGGCAGTTCACTCGATTTTTTCTCATCCTTAGTGGGGAGAGAATCCACTTTTTTCACCATGGCAGCTGCGACCGTATTGTAGTTAGAATTTCGCTCTAGATGAATATAAGAATGATGATGACCTTTGCAAAATTCACAAAGGTGTTTAGATGGACAATTTTGTACTGAATGTCCCTGCTTCAAACAATTAAAACACAATCTTTTCTCTTTTACAAAATTTATGCGATTGGGCGTAGACATCTTGATAAACGTAGGGCAATAGGCAAGATGGTGGTCTTGAGAGCACGCAAAACAGGATCGTTTCATGTAGCCAGAATAAGTTCTGACGGATTTAATTTTAGATTGTGTTCCGCCAGCGCGTTGCTTTTCAATTGGAGTTGGAACACGTTCTAATGCATCACAACGTTCATTGATGAAAATGATAAAATTCTCCAGCGTAGGAAATGTAGTTTTACTACAATGCTCAGCCCAAGAATGATGAGTTTCTCTATCGACTTTTTTAAGTAAAAGATGTATCAGCCACGGATCACGTTTCTCTGCTTCCTCGCCTTGCGCTCTAAGCCCACGTATAACTTCATCAGCAATATTCGATACGTTTCGAAGACCTTGAGAGTCATCTGCTTTAGATATAGATAAAAATGTTTCGATTAAAGAATCAATAACCAGTGAAGGCTTATCATAACGATCTTGAATCTTTTTTATGGCTTCCTCGTAGTTTTGATCTGACACAGCAAGATGTCGTATAAGCATGGCAGGCTCACCCTTTAACAACCCTTTCAGATATTGAAACTTCTGTGATGCAGTCAATGTATGGTTGTTATGCACTGAGCTGTTGAATAAATCAAAGAATGATCTAAATTCAGAGTAGTTACCTTCAAATATTGGAATATTCAGCTTAGGAAGTCGTATATCAGCAGCTGGGGCAGCGGTGTTCGCGGTAGGTGACGAAGTCGTAGCACCAACATTTGCTAATGGCGGTTGTAGCGCTGTCAATTTTTCCAAAAAAGATGTTTGGGACTCCAACAGTTTCTGCATAGCATCTTGATGCGTTGTTGTTGAGTTGAGGGGATCACTATTAACATTTGCAGCAAGCAGCTTGGCATCAATAATTTCACTGAACTTCGCTTTCATTTGAAAATATCTCTCTTCAAATTCTTCTAATTCAGTATCACGTTCCGGTACATCTTCATCAAGAGCAGCCATCTCAATATCCAACGATTGAAAATTATCGTATATTTTCTCCAAATTTTCTAATCTGGCTCGTATTTCAAAAAGCGACGTTTCGGTAGTAATTTGGCTCAAAAACTTTTCCAACCTGGTTGCAGTTCCCTTTAGATAGGTTCTTTTATTCCGTAGAGTATCGATGGTAGCCATAATTTACTTAGGAAGTTTTTTTACACACTTTAATTTTTATAATAAAATCCAGTTGAGGAGCACTTCAACAGTAAAAACACTTTTTTAGTTTTTTTAACAAAATCCAGTTGAGGAGCACTTCGATAGTTAAAACACTATTTTAGTTTTTTTTGTTTTTTCACAAGTTGTATGTAAAGCTTTATGCAGCTGGGCAAAAGAATTTGCAAACAGTTATGCTCGTATGTATGTTTTCAACGCAACAACAATATATATATACACAATGTTTTTTTTTTTTATTATGCGCAGTAATAAGCAGCCACAATTAAAACACACAATTTTGTTTTTGTTTTTTACTATTAAGCGCGGTAATAGAAAATAAAATTTAACTCTCTTTAACGCGACAACGATCACGTCGGGGTCACCAAAAAATGTCTAAGAACAAACTAAGTAGTTGCGTTGAGTTTAACGTTTCATAACAGACTAATTTATTTTTGTCAAATTTCTTATGACTAGCTTAAAATGTTACATTGCTATGCGCCACTGAGAGTATTAGAATCGTATGATTTAACAGTTAGGTGAAAAGCAAAATAGAAAGAAGAATTACTCGAATGATTTTACGGTTCTTTAAATAGTAGAAAAAACAACCAGTGGCGGTGTAAACTAAATTATTAAATAGCAAAATTTTCAAAATTAAAGAATTCAAATTCTAGTCAAATAATCTTAGGATAAAACTTAATATTTTTCATAAACAGTTACCAATATTTTTAAATTCATTAAAATTCAAACCCTTCAATATTTCGATTTCAACATAAATGGACTTAGGCCACTTTCAAAATAAGCGGCTCAAATAATTATTGCATCCTTTTGTGAACGGCGTCATATATGGACTGGTTCAGATTTTATAAAAAATTTTTTTGTTCTTATTTTTCCATCTTCACAAGCTTGCCCTTTTTACTTCAACCAAAATTTGTATGTATACAAAAAATTATCTTAGCAAAATTGGACCATATTTAGAGGTCACTATGATTTGCGACTTTTATGTTTGATTTACATAGGTTTTGTATGAAAACAAAGTGACTAAATAAAATGATTTTTTAAACCATCTATAGTCATGCTATTTTTGTACAAACCAAGACTCTTTAAAGATTTTTGTACGATGAACATTATGGCGTTTTTCAGTTTTTCTCAGTAACGTCACAATTTTGAGCAAACCTTGAAATTGAAAAAAATTATCATGTTCAGGCCTTAATAGCTCGACAACAAAACACAATTTAATAAATCGGAAAACGCCAGTGTTCATCATATAAAAATCTTCAAGAATCTTGGTTTGTACAAAAAATAACATGGCTTAAAAAATCATTTCATTCAGTCGCTTTCCTTTTTCATACAAAACCTATGTTAGTCAAACATAAAAGTCGCTAAAGTCTCTAAATATGGTACAACTCGGCTCAAATTTGGGAGAGACATTAGGCGTGTTTTTTTTTTGACGCGTATATATAATTAATTATATATGACAAAAAAACGCGCATCTACAATTAAATATAATAATCGAAAGTTTGGCAGCACTGAAAAAACTCGGCAGCACTGAAAAATCAAAATTTCTTCCTTGCTCCACTTCTTGCGCTTGCTGCAAATAAAAATTAAGATTTCATTCTTTATTAACGTTAAATAAAGTAAAAATTGTTAATTACCCCTTATCTTGCTCTGCCATTTTTAGAATCAGCTCTTTTGACGTTTCTTAAGATTTTTTTTTTTTTTTGAATTTTTGTTTGAAATTTATCGATAAATACTCATCTTTGATGGGTAACACTGGCTTTTATCCTTAATTATGATATAAGCGACGTTTGCTATCGCCAACTATCGCTTCATACAAATATTTTGCAACCTTGTATAAATTCAAAACTTCAAGAAAATGAACCACCCTTGCCTACAATTTTTTCATTTACTCGCAGTATTGATTTTCAGCCCTGGTAAGTACGTGACACACACACTTTCATTGTCAACTGCTAACACGTTATTCGTAAACATGTCTACTACGACGTTACTGTCATTAAAAACTAGTTCACAACTACGTATAATCATACCAAAACAGAAATTAAAATAAACGATAGAAGTGAAGAACAAACCAAAAAAATGCTGCATAGTTTTTGGCAGCGAATGAGAAATGATTTTAAGGACGACATTGCGAAGTGGTATTTAATTTAATGTCAACGATTTTTACCGCAGTTTAACGTTATATTTAGCGTAAACTAATTTAATAAACGTAATATGAAATAAAGTAAGAAGTGCGTTGTTAAACAAACAGCTGTGAATGGATATAAAATTAAAGTGATATTTTTCAATAAATGTGTGATTTTTACTATACAAAAAAAAAAAAAAAAAAACGAAGAGAAACAATTAATTACAACAATTATGCTGCATTACAAAAGAACTGTAATTATTTGCTTTTACGTAATGTATTTCATTTATTGTGTTATGTTGCATTTTTTCTTGATTTATTTCCGATTTAAATATAATATTTATGGCATATATCAAATTTAAGTAAACATTGTAAACAAACGTATCAAAAAAGTGCTGGAACTTATTGATCTGTTTTCATATAATAAATGCAGTGAATATTAACTAGCACACCTTAATGGGGCAAATCTGTAAAAAGGCTTGCTATTAAAAATACAATAAATCCTTATCATAAGTAAACATTTTTTCGAAAGAAATATGAATTTCCAGTCTTAAATCATTAAATGTATGACACAAAATGATCAATTATGAAAACTTCTGTTTCTTTATCGAAAAATGTTGATTTCATGCGATTGGAGATGATTAATTTTCATTTTGTGACTCGTGACTTAATATCTATCCTCTTCTGCCCCACTGTCTATGGTGGTAATTTTGCCTATACATGTGAAGTTGTCGACATTTTCAATGTTATTACTCTCAGTAATATGTATAAGCGGTGTCATGTTAGGATAGGTTCAGCTTAATACATACTATTAGTTTTATAGGCTAGGCAGACGACAGCTTATATCCGGAATATACACGTAATAATGCGAATCTTTTTATTGCATAATTTTGGGCATTTTTAAAAAACATATTTCATAGGCATTGACTCAGTGTTTGATTTTGCTGAGCTATTTTTTAGCCTATTGATTTGCTGTGCTGCGACTATAGAAAAAATACGCAGCACAGCACTACAGTCGAAGCACAAATTTAAGATCGAACTGTCTGCTGTGCTGTGCTGTTTTTCAATTCATAAGCAGTAGCAGAGCCGAAGCTCTTTTACGAAATCCGATCGCTTGCTGCTACAGTTGAAGTCGATTATTTCAAAATGCTTGCTTCGCTATGCTTTTCGAAAGAAAACGAAGCAATAGCAAAAAAATCAAAAAAATCCAGGTTACCACCTGGTTTTTTTTTTTTTTTTGTAAAATTTGCTAAAGCCATACATTTAAAAAAAAAAAAATTAATTTTAGCCTTAAATCGCTTAGATAAACTTTAAAAAAATCCAACATATTTTTTTAGGGTTGCCACCTGATTTTTTCAATAAAATCAAAATTTGTTTTCAATAAATTGCTAAAATCATAATTTTCTCTCTATAAATTGACATCTTGGGTCCAAAAACGACGAAACAAAAATTTAGGGTTGCCAGACGTTTTTTTTGCAAAATTGCATTTCTTTGTCAACTTTCTTTATTAAATGTTATTGAATTGACCCATCTTGGGTCCAAAAACAATAAAGAAAGTTAACAACGAAATGTAATTTTGCGAAAAAACGTCCGGCAACCCTTATATGGCAACCCTTAATTTTTGTTTCGTCGTTTTTGGACCCAAGATGTCAATTTATAGAGAGAAAATTATGATTTTAGCAATTTATTGACTTCGTTCGTTGAAAAAAAGCACAGCAAGCAGTAAGTACAAAATGTAAAACGCAAAAATTGACGCAGCGTAGTTCAGCAAATTTTCGTTGCTATAGCTATTTTATAGTCAGCAGGTCAAACCCTGCATTGACTAAAAGAAAATTTCCCAATTCAGGGGATAAAAAATTCTAAAACATCAAAAACAAGATTAATAGTGAGATGAGCATCAAAAAAGCTAATTAGAATTTTTTGGCCCTTGAATTGGGAAATTTTCTTGTAGTCAATGTCTTTAAAATATGCATTTAAAAAATGTCTGAAACCATGCAATAAAAAGACTCGCATTATTACCTCTTTAATCCGGATTAAAGCTGTCGTCTGTCTAGCCTATTAGATGTTTTGATTTTTAAGCGCCGGCTTTCCCTCAAATGTCGTCGTTACAAACGATAATTGAACATTTCCCAATTAAAAACATATAATTCATAGTATGATATTAACATTTTATTTTTTATTTTTCTTCTAGTCTGGTAGCAGTGGAGCACCACCAGTTCCACCACAACGACATTCGTCTATACGCGCTAATGCACCAACACCACCGGTAATAGCGGCAAATGCTACATCATACAGCAGCAGCAACAGTAGTTCAGTCAGTCGTTTGGTTATCGATTTAGAAACAAAATTCGGTAAACGTTTTCATAATGTTACCGAATTTCCAAAACCGCCACCATTTTTGAATATACAGAAAATTTATCCTAGTCGAACTGTCAAAGCAACAAATGGTATGTAAAGAGAAGAAAAGTTAATTAAAATTAACTAGGGCATGAAAAAAAAATAGAAAAAACAACATATAGTAGACTTTATTTAGGTGCACTCAAGAAAGTTGGATTATTGAAAAAAGATTATTAAAATTGCATATATTACGTGAGTTGAAAACTTGTTTGTTTCTAAAGAAACTTCTAAAAAAAAGTTTTTGAAAATTCCAAAATTATGGGAAATCCTTAAAGTATGCAACGTATAATTTGTCGGGAAGAAACCTATACAATTTGCTTTGCATATTTTCAGGGGCTTCTTTCTCTCTAACGCGTATATACTAATTAGTTAATTAAATAAAAACTAAATTCATTAATCTATCTCTTGAGTGCTAGAAAAAAATTTACTACATACTTGAAAACAAAAACCTTTTTTTTGATCTTAATTTCTTTTGGTTTAAAGTTAAATTTATAATTTAAAAATAAATCAACTAAATTAAAATGGGAAATAATGAAATAATGTTTATATGTGAATAGATGTTTTACTACTATAATTTTTATTCTAATTATAAGTACATACTGAATATTGCACGAAAATTTGAAATTTTTAGTCAATCGAATGCAATTTAGAAAACTACAGTTTGCATTACAATAAAGTTTGTATTAAAATTTTTCTTTTTTTTTCTTCTTGTTGCATAAATACATTTTGTATGAAAGAATTCTGTTGAAATAGTTTTTACTTTTTTTTTATAATGAAAATAAAAAAAGGTAAAAATAAAATTTGTTACTAAATAATAAAATTTTGCAAAGAAATTTTTATGTTATAAAATTTAAAAAAAAAAAAAAATAATTACAATAAAACAAAAAATTTCATTTTTATCATAGCTTTATACTCGTGTTTAAAAACTTTACAAGTAAAGTAAAAATTCACATTAAATTATAATTTTTATTTTTAACCTTTCTTAAAATTATTTAACATACAATGTATATAATTAAGTGTACGATTATAATTTTTATGTATTTTACTTAATATTATTTAATTTTTTATTATAATTACATATTATTATTTTATCATTTTAACATTTAACATTTGTTAAAAATTTATAATACACAGCTCATGGAATTCAATAGAGTTTTGTTGTGCATGCTTTATATATAATCATAAAGAAAACTTATTTTTATTATAAAACGCGAAAATTTATAAAATAAAAATTATTGAATTTAAAAAAACTTTTGTTCTTAATTTACTGTTTATTTTCATTGTATAATTTTTTTTCCAAAAATTTAGCATCTGTCTGTGCTGCTGTGGACTGTTAATTTTAAACTTACATAGTATAGCTCAGTACGAGTTTTTTTTTTTTTTTTTTTTTTTTTGTAAAAAAATTTTATTTTACTTTACTATATTACATTGCACTTAGTTTTTTAAGTCAACATTATTGTGGCAAAAAGCAAAAACAGCTTAAGTCGACAAAAGAAATATGGAGTTAAGTTCAATTTTCAATTAGCTCTGAGTAAAATTGACTTAATTTTCGGACAAAATTTGCAGTTTTCCCTTTTTGCCTCAGATTTGTTGTACATAAATATAGTAGAGTAATAGAGAACAATTTAGCCTTTTTATCTTATTGTACCCTCATTTGTATGTGCATTAGATAGTATCATAAAAAAAAAGTTCGCCGTAAACCTTCCATTTTGAACGCTTATCGGTTTTAATTTTTAAGGAAAAAAATTTCAACCAGCAGACAAATGAATAAAAAAGAATCTTGCATAGTTTTAGGGGGCGATTTTTGTTCTTGAAACATCCTGCTTTTCATATTTTGTACTGAGGTTTTAGATTCGCTATAACTTCTTCAATTTCAACAATTTTAAGAAACTTCGTAGAGATGAATTTTTTGATTTTTTGTGTCCTTGGCACTTTAAGGTTGTAGAAACTGAGATAATGAGTACAACTAGTCGAAAAAAACATTTGAGATAAATTACTTCTATGCATGGAATATAGCCCACATTGAGACATTTACAACAATATACTATACGTAGGCTGCTATATATATTTCTGGCCTAGGCAACACTAAGTGTTGCCAGGTGCAATCCGACATTTCCATTGGAAAGTTTGACATTTTTTAGCATAAACGTACTCACACCGTTTTGATGTACAAGCGCTATATGTTTTTTTTACAGTGAGTTAAGAAAATCAATTTTTACATTGATAATTAAAGCGATTGATAAATTATGGGGTTTCCAACGAGAACAAAAGTTTTTTACAACTAAGTGTTCATGCAAAATCGAATGTATTGGAGTGGATCTAATGCCCAAGGATGCCTCTATCTTACGGTATGTCACATGACGATCTTGTATTATCAGTTCACTCACGGCATCAATGTTCTCTGGCACAACTGCTGTTTTTGGATGACTTTTACGGAATTCGTTTTTGAGCGAGCGTTGGCCACGATTGAATTCATTAAACCAGTTTTTCACAGTGCTATAGGATGGTGCTTCATCGTCATACAAAGATTTAAGTTCATCGATGCACTCTTGCGATAATCCACGTCGAAAGTTGTGAAAAATGATCGCACGAAAATGTTCACGAGTTAATTCCATTTTTTTGCCAAATTGATTTTTTCAAGTCACTGTAAACAACACAAATGATGGTCGTACGTCAAAACGTTCTGAGTACGTTTATGCTAAAAAATGCCAAACTTTCCAATGGAAATGTCAGATTGCACCTGGCAACACTTAGTGCCAGGCCACGTACTTGCCCTTGTGCCGAGTTTGGATTGAAATGGATTAAATTTTAACAATCCATTCTGATCCAGAATTGTGTACCAGAATTCTCGGATATATTTGGATTAAAAATCGGATTAAGTCCAGGGAATATGGATTGTTGCGGAAGATTGGAATGGTTTCCAGAGTTGATCCAGAATTGTGTACCATACACTCATTTTTAGATTTAGACTAAAAATTGGATCAATCCATTCAAATCCAGGGAATATAGATCGTTACGAAAGATTGGAATGGTTTCAAATAGACGCCGTTTATCAATCTTTCTGGATCCAGAATTGTGTACCAGATGTACGCGATGAATGCGACGTGAAATATTGCAAGAGCCAATCGCACCCCGCGAAGTTAAACTGCAATCCATATGAGGCTTTTTTAATCCAAGTAGCACTTGAAAAAAAAAACGCGATCGACGTCAATCCAGTCAAATCCATTTTTAACCCAACAAGATACTCCATGATTTCCTGCAATAACTGGACTTTGCTGTTTTGTGATCATGAAAGATATAATATTTGGGTATGCACAATATCGTGGGTTCCTGGTGTTTCTCACTGGAATTGAAGTCCAACTCCAATCCATTTGAGTCCTTTTCAATCCAAGCATGCTTAGAAAAAAAAGCGCGATCAATTTCAATCCAGTCTTTATAAGCAAGTATATAAATGCCATTTTTAAAGTGAAAACTTTGCTCGAATAATAAGATGTTTTTTTTTATTTTTCAAATCCATTTCAATCCATTAGATTCAAATAGATTAAAATGGATAGGTATTCAATCCAGAGGTTTCATGGTCTGGATGTTATGGATCAAGGATGTCAGCGTTTTCAAATCACTGAGCCAAACGCATGCAGCGCAGTCAGCGTTGCTTTTACAACAAACTTAAATTCGAGTAACAACAAACAAAAAAACATTTTTTTGTTGTTTTTTCATGCCTCGTTTACAACAACAATAATACTTCAACAATTTTAAAAATTTCTAAGAACAAAGGCATACACAAAAATTAGGGGAACTCACGCGTTGATGCGCAATGCCCTTGCGTCGTTGCGAAAGTGCAATTTGCTAAAGTTTGATATTAGAAAAATAACAAAAATATTGCCGAAAATTTCGTACTACTTTTGCAATTTCTTAAGATGGAAATATTCACATTGATCGTTCAGGCGTTAGTGCGTAAAAGACTTGCATTTTCGCTACTGCGCATCAACGCATTAATACCCATATTGTTTGTTGTTTTTGATGCGACGTAGTCTTTGTTGTTGTTTTATGTTGGTTCGAATTCGATTTTGTGTGTACGCAAAAAAAGCAACAAAAACGCGAAATTTTGACGAGCGTGAAAAAAAAAACAACAAAAATTATTTCTTTGAATGTTGTACAGAAATATTGATGTTGTTGGGATTGTTGTACAGAAATATTGATGTTGTTGGGTCGAGCCAAAATTGGCTCACTTTTCTTCTACGCTGACACCCTTGTTATGGATCCAAATAGATTCAAATGGCCACTTTCTTTATCCACATTAATCCATTAGAATCTAGACGCGGCTCAAGGGCGGGGCTATAAGAAAAAATCATTTAGGAGCTTAGTTAGAGGTCGAAAAAAAAATTTCATTAAAAATCAAAACCGATAAGCTTTCAAAATGGGGGATTTACGGCGAAGTTTTTTTTTGTATGGGGATCGATACTATCTTATGTGCATATATTTTTATTGTTTGTACATATCTGCCACATTTATCTCATTATGTTTAGCACAGTTATTTCAAATTTACAATCCCTATACTTATAATTTAAATTCTATTGTTAAATTTAAAATAAATGGGAGTTTTTTCAATTTCTTTGATGAAAACCAGAATAGAAAAATGTGTTCTTGATATCTCAATCGGAGAATGTGTAATGTCTGCTTTATTTCTTGCCCTATTTTAAATCTGTTGAAAATGCTCTGATTAGTGCTAAAAACAGATATATTAGAAAGCTTGATACTTGCTTCACTACAGATCTTTTTAACATGATCTTGTCCTTTCATATTAGAAGCGTTAATAGAAGTGGTACATTGATCCATTTTTTTGTGAATTTTACGTCAGACTTTATAATTCTCAATACTCAGTTATGTTAAAAATAATAGGGACACTAACATCAAAATAGTTCAAACATAAATCTGCTGCAGTTTGAATTAATTTACGTCGTAAAAAAAATTAAAATAGATGTCATTTGAAGGTCGCTCAAAAGACCAGAAACATAATTGCATTTTATTTATGAGTTTCATTACTTAACACAGCTGTCTTGAACGAAAAAAAGGCGTTCCCCGATTCCGCCAAAAACTAAGCACGTACTTTAAATCTTTAGACCATGTATAATCAGAATATAACATTGACAAAATCGCACCTCATTGTCCCAGCGTTTTTCTATATCTTTTATATAGCGGCATTATCTCCATATAAAAAAAAACTGTAAAAGAAAATACAACAAACAGAAATAAAAAAAATGATTTTCGATGTATATTGCAATGCTGAATCCGTTATCAGAATTGCTCTATCTCGTATGGTTTTTAGACATACGTAACTAAAAGTCGAAAAAACACTGTTTTTTGCTATATTTGAGGTTATATAACAAGACAAAGTAATTTCTTTACATAAAACTTGATACAGCAGTCAAAAGCACTAGCCTTTTTCTTTAAAACCTAATTTAAATTATTTCGATATCTTTTTTTTCTAGGAGATATCGATAAAAAGTTAAAAAAGTGCAAAAAACACGTTTTTTCAATATTTCAGTTTATGTTTCTGGTCTTTTGAGCGACCTTCAAATGACATCTATTTTAATTTTTTATACGTAAATTTCTTTCATGAATATTGGACAAAAAAAATGCTTGTGAACGGCCGATTCAAAATACTTTTATTTTTTTGGGACGCCCTAATGTCCATGCTGTAAAGAATGGTTATCAGAGCAAAAATATCTTGAGTCGTTTCAAAGTTATTGATCATTTTCTGAAGTGAGCTCAGTTTAGACTGTGACGAAATGCCGCAATATCCAGTGGTGGAATGAGGCAAAATCGTGTTGAGTAACGCAGTCAGGGAAGATTGGATTTATTCGCATCCGACCTTGACCCCGAGGATATCGGGCCATTTCTTCACAAATGTTACCTTTTAGTAACATTCTGTTTGGACAGAAAAGATACTTTTCTTGGTCTCTTTGCTTTTAAGCTATTATTAATTTATAGTAGTCGAAGTATTGATATCCACAAAAAACGCACTTTTGACACCATTCTGCAATTGCAAAGCGGATATGTCTCACACACCTTAACATATTGGGGGTTATCGTGAACCAATTTTACTTAGAGCGCCGTGCATTCTCCATTGCAGTCTGAGAAAAATTCCCCGGGAATTTTAAATCGCGATAACCTGCATTACTTTCAAGAGTTGAAGATGCTTTTGATTTTTGTCCATGAGTTCCCTTTTGGGAATTATATTTTTTTTTGCCTTTCACGGGGCTTCATCACTATGTTTCAAACGTTATATCAACGAGCCTGCTGGTCCAAAAAAGTCTTACCAGGTCTTGTTTTGAAAGTTTTTGAGAGCTCTTTCGAGTGAGATCTTGTAAATTAAAAAATATTCATTTCATTTAAAGTACGATGACTTTTTTCTTTGAAAAACTGTTAAATTTCGCCTTTTTAAAGCAGTTTTTCGTTTTTTAAGAGGGGTAAACATTTTTTTTTTGTCAATATTAGAACGTAGGTTTTAGAGTTCATTAAAAAACAAACAAAATGAATGTTTTTAAGTTACTCTTAAACAAATTTTTCAAATTGTTTGACAAGATTTTATAATTAATGCTAAAAATAAAAATAATAAAAGTATGTTTTTGCTTTGAGCCACCTTTAAAAATGCATTTAAAAATCTGAAAAAATTCATGGGATGTTCTTTCATGATGTACAACGTGATGCCAAAGTATCAGCAAGAAATTCTAAAATTTTTTTTTTTTTTTTTTTTTGAACAACCCTAATGTATATAATGAAAATACTACTTAAGTATCTGTGGCTTAATACATGATTTTGGATTACTATGGTAGAGTAGATGTCAATTACATCAAGAGTAGGATATGTCGATATGGTCGGAGACTCCTCTAGTTATGTCCAAAATATATTTTTTCCTCATCTATTGGATAAGTTAAATATATTTTCAAAAATAGGCAAAAAACGGTCACTTTTTATCTACCAGCTCAACAGATAAGTAGGACTTAACTTTTTTAAAAAAAAACAAGTTTTTTAAAAAGTTTATTTCAAGGTATGATTAGAAACGATCGTAGAATGCCTGCATTACTCTCTCATTTGTGGAAGCATTTGTGTCAGGCCTTGATGCTAATAATCATCATTCGGCCTGTTTCGTAATCCGTGTGATTTCAATTACGTTTAATTTCGAAAAATTTTTCCCGATCAAGAAAATTATTTCAAAATGATATCCAAAATTTGTCAGTTACATACTTAAATTTGATAAAAAAAGAATATCACAGTGATATACGAAATGTAACGCTGGAATTGGGAACAGGGCGGAAGGTCACCGTTTGAGGACAGAATGACTTTTTCAATCTAAAACTTTAAACGTATTTTCTGCAAAATCGACTTTCTGCAAATTGACTTGTGCCACTCTTGTAGTAAATGAACGATTTGTACTGGTGTTTTCTTTCTTTCAATTCGGCTTAAAAGATACAACACAGTGTTAAACATAAGCAAACACATGCCGTCTTCCTAAACGTCAGTTGTTTTGTATTGCCACAGAAACTAACGTTTGGGAAGACGGCCAAACTCTCAATAGTAGCCTATTCTGCCAGTAAGTTTTTAATATCCTCCCTAAGGGTAAAGTGTAGCGGTGTAGCCGTTAAAGGCGTGGTACCGCTTACTTAAAGCTAAAAGTTTTTAATATTCTTTCTTAGAGTGGAGTCTATCTTTATTTCGAATGTATTCCATTACTATTATTTAATGAATAATAAAAACCGTTTTGTGGTCACTTCTCTACCTCTTCAATGAAATATTTTATTCAACCAATTTTGCAGCACCAACACCAACAACAAATGCAAATAACAACAACAACAACAATACCAGTACATCCAACAACACCACAGCAATAACAACAACAACAACAGCAACAACACCAAATGCAAACGTTGTAGCAATAGCACCTCTACAGCCCGCTTATCAACCATTTAAAAAACATCGCGCTCCAGCACCTCCACCACAGGCCGGTGTCGCTGCTGCAACGGTATCTGTGATAAGGCAATCGAGTTTTTTGTATGGTGGACAAAAACAACAACAACAACAACAGACTGGAGCTGGGCAACCAAGAAATTCAACAATTTATTAGGAAAATTTTAATCACAAATATAAGCATATAACTTTGCAGCATTTTAGAGGCATTTTATGGTATATATTTAAATATAAATTGTTAAATAAATAAAATATAACAAAGTGGAATGAAAGCCAACTACAGCGGCGGCCATAAATGAAATGTATAGAGTGTAAATTATAAGGTTACAAAGCCAGTGAGAGGCGATAGAGGGTCTAAAATGTAGGTACCCCTGAGAAGTTATAGGAAAAAAAACTGATTTTCTGACTTACATTAAAAAAAAAAAAAATTTTCTTGGGTCATTCTAACGTTTTAGAGAATACTTTTTACGGGAAACATTACACACATTTTAGTATGAAAAAGGTCCTATTTTATTTTTTTTTGCGCAATCCTCGTTAAATTTCCTTTAATTCGGTTGTACATTTTTAAACCCTACACCCGGGGTATATTCACTTTGTTCTTCCGTTTGTAACACAGAAAAGGAGGCGTGGCAGATATAGATAAGTATATATATTCTTGATCTTGATCTATACTTGAATACATTTTTTGAGAAAACTGAGCAAGTAAATTCAATGAAATTTGGTACACTCCCTTCGTCGTGAAAGTTAGCTCGTGCACAGAGAAAACAACATTGTCAAAAGTGGCAGAAACGTAGTTACAGTGAAAGTCGCCTATAACGACTCCGCTTGTAACGTCGAACCGCTTTTAACGACCATTTATTTCTCAGTTGTTTGGTTGTTTTCTTCATAAACCTTATGAGCATTTTGTCGGTTATAACGACCGCCGGTTAAAGCGACCGGTTTTGCGCGGTCCCTTGACCGTCGTTATAAACTACTTTCACTGTATTTTAACCACGTGGCGACCCAAATTTTGAACATGGCTCGTTTGTGGCAGTTTAAACAACGCGCGTTGCTAAATGGGTTTCAACTACGTTTGTGAGTGATTTAACAACGCGCGTTGCTAAATAAAATACAAAAGAAAAAACAATTTTTCTGAATTAATTTTTTCCTGTCAACGGCAATGAAAACTGACGTATTTTCTTTTTTTATTTTCAATTTTATGCTTTAAATAAAATTTTTTCTGTTTTGATATTGGGGATAATTGAACCTGGAACCTGGAACCTGTCGTGTGCAACATTATTGTGAAGTTGACTGAAAGTCTATTTGTTTTAAAATGAGCTAATTTGGATTTAACTACGTTTCGTGGTGTTTTAACTACGCTTCGTTGCTGATTTGAGCTTAACAACGCTTCGTGAGTGTTTTGACTACGTTGCGTTGCTGATTCGGATTTAACAACGCATGGCAACCAGCGTTGTTGAATAAGTTTCAACTACGTTTGTGAGTGATTTCGCAACGCACCATACAAATATGAGCTTGGAGCGTTGTCAAATACAAATCAGCAATGAAAAGTAGTTAAAATACTCACGGACGTGGTTTTTTCTTCGCTCAGTGTGGGATTGAAAATGAGCGAAATCGGTCAACGGACACGCTTACCGCCTATACAAAAAATATATTCAAAATGCAACTTTGGGAGTATTTTTCACGACAATGCAACCAAAATACACATCAATACTACGAATTGCAAGCGCAAGCTCTGATCAAAATCTGAGTAAATTCGGACAAGAGGACGTGGCACCTCCCATGTAAGCAAAAGCATCAAAACCCTATACTGAAAGCGTTTTTTAAGATAATGGAACTAAAATTTACTCAGACACTAAGAACTATAATTGAAAGCTCGGAGCAAAAACTGGGTTAAATCGGACAAGAGGGCGTGGCACATCCCATATAAGCAAAAGCTTCAAAAGAGTTTTTTAAGATAATCCAACTTATTTTCACATAAATACTAAGGACTATAAATGCACTGAGCCAAAGCTAGACGAACTCAGACAAGAGGGTGTGACACCCATATAAGCAAAAGCTTCAAAACGCTATACGAAAAACGTTTTTTGAGATAATCCAACCAAATTTCACTCAGACACTGAGAATAGTAAGAGAAATATCTGAGCAAAAACTGGGTGAACTCGGACAAGAAGGCATGGCACCTCCCATATAAGCAAAATTTTCAAAAAAATTAAAATAAATAAATAAACCAAATACACTCATTTAAAGTTCATAGCCATAAGCCAAAAGTTTTCTCTAAAATGTTAGTGTTATCCAAGACAAATTTTTTTTTTTTTGTAAAAAAAGACAAAATCAGTTTATCCTCTATAACTCTTCAGGAGTACATTTTAGACCTCCTCCCAGTTGCAATTTACCGTTAGTCTAGGCCTCCGCAATTACCTCCCAGAAGCTTCGTACTCTTATCGCTTACATCCTGTATATTTAATGATTTTCACAAATTTAAATGATTTAGTTTGATTTTAAAAGACTGTTGTTTGGTAATTATATATTAAGTATATAAGTCTGTTGTTGTACATTGCAAAGTTGACTGCAAAATTTCGTATAAATTCAATACATATTGAAAATATATTATAACAGTGCAGCAAAGTGAATAGAAAAATGATAATTTATACATAGAAATTGAGATAAAAGTAAGAATTCTGCAATCTTCTTATCTAACTTATGTATAGTGCATATGTCATCTTCATTCAATTTATTATTTAATACTTTAAATTAATATGTATATTTGTATATTTAATAAATGGCCGCTTAATCGTTCGTTAGTTATTTATTTATTTTTAGGTATAAAATTTAAATGTTAAGAAATGCAATTTTATGTGTTTTAAAAGTACATAGTCCTATAAATTTAATTAAATTCACTTACATATATGTATCTTACATCAGGGTTCTCCGGAACGGGGCTTAATTGATAGTTTGCGGAACCCTTCTTTTTTTTTTGAAAAAGACACAATAAACCAAAACAAAAATAGTCACTTTCGATGTATTTGTCGGTGTTGAATCCGAATCCAATCTCGGAATCAGTCTTTCACATATGGTTTTTGAGATATTCTAACCAAAAAGTTCAAAAAACGATTTTTAAGGTTATATGGAGGAAGCACCAAATGGTTTTGCTCTTTCCTTATAATGCATCTCTTAGTTTTGTTCTTCGTCTTCAAAATAAGCTGTACATTGGTCTTGTATGATTTTTTCTTAAAAAATTATGACTATGATACCTCTTGTGCCGCGTCTAGATTCTAATGGATTAATATGGATAAAGAAAGTGGCCATTTGATTCTATTTGGATCCATATAATCCAGACCACGAAACCTCTGGATTGAATACCAATCCATTTTATTCTATTTCAATCTAATGGATTCAAATGGATTTGAAAAATAAAAAATTAACTTTTTATTCGAGCAATGTTTTCACTTAAAAAATGGCATTTACTTGATGTTTAAAAAGTGCTGTAACAAAAAAGGTTTAAAGGATTGACATTGATTACGCTTTTTTCTCAAGTGCATACTTGGATTGTAAAGGAATCAAATGGATTGGAGTTGGACTTTAATTCCTGTGAGAAATACTACAATCTCAGGAACCCACGATATTGTTCATGCCCAAATATTATTTCCTTAATGATAACAAATCAGCAAAGTTCTGTTATTGCAGGAGTTCATGGAGTAACTTGTTGGATTGTAAACAGACTTAACTGGATTGACGTCGGTTGCGCTCATTTCCAAGTGCATACTTGGATTAAAAGGAATCAAATGGATTATAGTTGGACTTTAATTCCTCGCGGGGTGCGATTGGCTCCTCCAATATTTCACGTCGCATTAATCGCGTTTTTCCATAGCAAATGGTCTGCGCTTGTCGTACTTTTTAGAGATAATATTAACTGAAGAAATTCCCGCTCTTGGATAAATGTTTGCGTACATCAAATATAATCCATTATAATCATTTATGGTAATCCATATTCTATTGATGAAAATGGAATAGTTCAACGATATTTCCAAATCTATAATGAGTGTATGGTACACAATTCTGGATAAGAATCTGGATCCAGAAAGATTGATAGACCGCGTCTCTTAGAAACCATTCCAATCTTTCGCAGCAATCCATATTCCTTGGATTGAAATGCATTGATCTGATTCTGAATCCAAATCCATCCGAGAAATCTGGTTCACAATTCTGGATAGATAAAAAGAATGCATCTTTTTTCATCCATTTCAATCCTTCGTAACAATCCATATTCCCTGGATTTAAATGGATTGATCCGATTTTTAATCCAAATCTATCCGAGAAATCTGGTACACAATTCTGGATCAGAATGTATTGTTAAAATTTAATCCATTTCCATCCAGACGCGGCACAAAGTACAAAATACATGATAGTTAAAAATCATATGTGAATTCTCATATAATTTTTCACTCCATGGTGTAATTTTCAAATGGTCATAACTTTTTAAAGGAAAATCATGCAAGACCAACTCATTTTGAAGCTTTTTTTTTTCAAAAATACCGTTTTTTGAACTATTTTTTTAGGGCGGGGCATCTATTTGGGATTTGGGAAAATTATTACCATAAGGTAATGTATAAAAAAAGTACTTCGGAGCTTGCGCCAACTAAATTTCAATTATATCGCGTTCTGGAGGACCGTGACACATGTATTTATAAATTTATTTGTAATTTCTTGTTTGTATACTAAATATGTACATATGTATGTATGTGTGCGTCTGTATTTGTACGAAATAATCTAAAATGAAAGACTTTCTCCACATTGCCTTCTCATTACATATACTAACATAGCAACAACAACAAAAAGCACAACAGCTTAATGAATTATAATTTACATAAAAGGTACCTACCCAACAGAAAATTTCGATGCGCATCCCCAAGATGCAATAGCGATGCGCGTCCTTTTCGCATCTAAAGAGCTGATTTGTATGCGCATGTTTTCTGCGCTATAGGTAGCGAGAGCGAAGCGCATCCAAAGAGCATTTCTGGTAGCGAGAGCGATGCGCATCCAAAGAGCATTTCTGGATGCGAGAGCGATGCGCATCCAAAGAGCATTTCTGGTAGCGAGAACGAAGCGCTTTCGGTCACGTATTAACGTACAAAACAAAATAAATCAATAAGTCGTCTTCGTAAGAGCGTGATGATAGAGCAGTGGTCTAGCGACTGGCACTGCGATTGAGAGTTGTAGCAACCGTGAGGTCCTCGGTTCAACTCTATATATAGACAAACTAAGTTCAAAATGCACATAAATGTTTATCATATAAATAGGAGTTGTCGTGGCATCCCCTAAGGACATAGCCAGGGGAGGAATTTTGGGGGTCCAAACCGCCCCCGAACGAGAATAAAGAGAAAGGAGAAGTTTCTATTACACATATCATTAATATGATTTTTAATAGAACACCCCCCTCTCGCCGAAACGAAATCCTGGCTGCGTCCTTGGGGCATCCCCAATCGCTGTCAGAATTGATTATAAAAACTGAAAAATTTTTCCGTTAAGAGCCAACCGATAAAATCGGATTACGCGATAACGAAAATATGTTTCGAACGTGAAATCGATAAAATCTAAATGTGCTATTTTAAATGTAATTTTTGTTGGTTTCAAAATCAATTACGACAGCAACCGTTTCCCACGAAACCCCCCAATGTGAAGTAAAGTCATTACTATTGCATAGCTAAAATAAACTTAGAAGTTCTAAAGATTCTCTGTATTATGTTGACTGACAGCGCTATCAGCTAAAATAATCATTTTACTATGCATATGTTCCAGTCTAAAATGGAACAATGATAGCAAAAAAAAAACTGATTTTCTTGAACTTTGACCTCGAATATCTTTTGAAACGCAAAACTAATAGCCCGTTTCCACGACGATTTATTAAGTGATTTACGGCTATTTTCAGATTTATTTGACATTAAATACATGATGAATGAGGTGAGTTACTGCTAAATCACTTCAACAGAATATAAGATTATATGTGACTTGTAGCAAAGTTTTCAGAAAGCCCAACCAAAGCACTATGGGAAATCTTACCGAATTTTTGAGAGCAAGAACAAGTATGAACCAAACGGAAGCTCTACTTATCCTCTTTTTAAATATGTGAACAATTTTGCCAAACTTCATATCATAAAAGAATAATGAACAAAAAACTATTTCGAAAACATTTTGACAGTTTTGCACCACATTAACTGATGTGCGACAGACCTGGAACGTATACTTTTCTTAGTTTAAAAAACGATGCCATTCGATTTCATTCTGCTGAATTCAAATCAGGCCACAGAATCCTTCTATCATGTCAGGATTTCGAGATATCCTAACCTAAAAGTGGTGACTCCGTGTTATGTTAAACATGAAAAATTGAATCACTCTGATGATGAGTTCTAGTTCAACTCGAAATATTGGAATAATAAATTTATTAAATTAAAAATTTTACAAAATCATTTAATTTAAATACACGACCTAGAGCCAGTTAAAAAACACCTATATATTTTCATAAATCATTTTTAATGTTATTGAAATTCGAAAAACTCCAGTTAGCGTACAATCATAATGGTTTATACTCAAATAACGCAAATGATGTCTATAACACCATATACTTTGCTTCCATAAACTATAAGTGCTTGAATGGCACCTAATTACGTGTATAAAAAAATAATGTTATTGTAATACAAAATTTGCACAATACTCCTAAATGCAGAAAACACAACATAGTCAATCGCACAAGTTACATGAAATAAATTAAATAAGTAAAATATATATAGTACTGTAAAATTTCGCAATATGATACCAAATTATAGTACATACATATGCTGTTGTATTTAAATTTAAATGATGTTATTCAAACTCTAAAACCGTACAAACAAAATATTCCATTGGACAAAAATTAAATAATTTGTTTGTGAAAATCTCTTCGTTCGTGTCCATTCCCATTTTCACCTTCTGATATGCATGGAAACCCGAACGAAGATGCTTTCCTCTTGGATGTCTTATTGACTGAATATTACTCATACGACATGTGCTACTTAATTATATAGGAAATGGTTATAATTTTCCAAATATAAAATAATTGATCATATTCTCACCATTTTGAATAAGAAATCTCATGCTTTTGCCATTCAGTGTTGCCAGCTTAGGGGATTTCCCCCTAGATTTAGGGGATTTTAAAAGGTCTAGGGGGCAATCTAGGGGAGACATTATTTAGGGGATTTGTTCAGGGGATTTTAAAAAGGTCTAAGGGATATTTAGGGGATACTTTTATGGGATTTATGCCAGTGTAGAAAGATTGTTTTCTATAATGAATATCATAAAAAGTAAACTAAGGAATCTATACGCGGTAGAGACTGCGGAAGCCATTCTCCGGGTTAAGGATAATTTGTCGAGCGAGATATCATTCGAGCCTTCGAAAAGTATGCTTAAAAAGTTTTGCACCAAGGACATGTACAATGCTGATGTAGATGAAACTTTAATTAATACTTTGTCAGAGATGTAGATGTAAATGTTAAGAAAACCTTATTTTAAAATATATAAAATTACATTATAGTAGATGTTAACAAAAATATCTATATTTGGACACTGTTATGCAATAACGAGTCAACCCTCAAACAAATTTTTTTCGACTTATGAACACAGTTCGATTCTAAATATGAAGAAGCACCTATTTTTAAAAAACCGAACCTGAATATTGTTAGTAAAAGGTTGAAAAGAACAAAATTTATTTGACATTTTCATATCATTTGTTCTACGACATCTACACAAAAACGTTAATATCTCAAAACTAATTTCGAGTGGGTTGACTCGTTATTGCATAACACTGTCCATTTATAAAATATATTGAAACAATTTTCACTTCATTTTGATATTTGGAAAAATTTTCTTTTTTGTTACCAAAATATAAATGTTCCATATTTAGGAGAAATTTTGTCAAAAGTCCAGAATTTGGGGGAAATTTCATTCTAAAAAATATTAATTTTGTTTTGAAATTTGGAACTTTTTTTTTTTTTGGTCGCAAAATATAACATTTTCCATTTAGGGGAAATTTCGTCAAAAAATCCAAATTTAGGGGAAATCTCGTGCAATCTGGTGGAAAATAGGAGAACTTACCTGGCAACACTGTTGCCATTACCAAGTTAGGTTACCGGACATAATCCCAACGGACATAATCCCCATTTCGTAAATGGGGATTATGTCCAAAAATTTTTCGGTCATAATCCCCATTTTGGCCATGGGGGTTATGTCCGCAAATTTTTCGTACATAATCCCAATGGGGGTTATGTCCGAAAAATTTAATTAAGATTGAACAAAATTTTTGCAATAATCCATTTAAAAAATTTATATAGTGTTGGATGTTATAGACTGATCCGCGGCCGAAGGCCGCCGCGAAGCCGGTGTTGGATTTTTGGGAGTTTTAAATCCTGAGCTGCGGCCGCAGGCCGCCCACTTACCCCTACCCTTATGTAAAATTACTGTGGAATTTTTGGGAGTTGTAAATCCTGAGCTGCTTCTGTGGTCAATAACAAAATATCGTTATGGGGACTATGTCCGTTTTTTCCTGGGGATTATGTCCGAAATACTTGCGGACATAATCCCCATTGAAAAAATGGGGATTATGTCCGAATAACTTGCGGACATAATCCCCATATCGTGAATGGGGATTATGTCCGTGGGGATTATGTCACGGCACCACCAAGTTACCCATGTTAGTTGAGAAAAAAAAATCGTTTCATGTTACGTGGTGACTATTTATGTTTCGGAAACCGGCAGCACTAATGTCAATAGCAAAATCTGGCAACACCATAATAAAGTTTGAAATTTTTTAGTATAAACGTACTCACAACGTTTTGATGTACTAGTGCTATTTATTTTGTTTACAGTGAGCTAAGAAAATCAATTAGGCGAGCCTTTTTTGAGCGATTGATAAATTATGGGGACTCCAACGAGAACAAATTTTTTAAAACTAAGTGTTCATGCAAAATCGAATGTATTGAAATGGAACTAATGTGCAAGGATGTCTCTATCTCACAATATGCCACATAACGATCTTGCATTGTCATCAGCACGGCACCGATGTTTTGTAGCACAACAACCGATTTTGGACCTTCACGGAATTCGTCGGCGACCGAACTACGACCACGATTGAATTCATCGACACATTCTTGTCGAGATAATCCACATCGAAAGTTGTGAAAAATAATCCAACGAAAACCCTCTCTTGAAATTTCCATTTCTTGGTCAAATTGATTTTCTTAACTCACCTTAAACAAAACAAATAGCACTTGTACATCAAAACGTTGTGAGTACGTTTATGCTAAAAAATGTCAAACTTTATTATGGTATTACCAGATTTTAGCTATTGACATTAGTTCCCGAAATATAAATAGTACCCCTCGTCTATATTATAATCACAGGGTGGAATCTTCTTGGTGGCAACAACTTTAGTGACCAGGTGGCCATTTCAACCATAACAGTAATCCAATAATATATAAATATTCTATTTCCTAGTCATATTAAATTAAACTCAAACAAGAATTGTTGAAAATTATTGCCTCCATTTTAAAGAGCGCAAGTAAAACGGAAAATTGTGAAAAATTGGGAATCATTGAATTAAGTTATTTCGCAAACCCAAATACGTATTTGTCAACCGCTCCCCTAAACACTGTGAACGCAGAAACAGGCCCGCTGGTGCATTTGAGGATTTGAACCGCCACGAAGATAATTTTTACGAGAAATTGTTCACTCGCAATAATGAAAAGTTATCTAGAAATGTATAAAACTGTCCGCCATTTTTATTTTCGGTATTATTTTTTTTTTTTTTTTGTACGAAAATCCTTTTTGGGCCAAAAAGTCTGTTTAGTTAAATTTGTTAAATAGATGTTTGTATTATATGTACACTAGACCGTATCAGAAAAAAAAGTCTACCGTATACCATTAAATATCTTGAATATCTTAACCCATTATATCCTGTTCTTATAGGTCTTTTTGAATTGATTACACTGTGTAACACGAAAATCTGAATTTGATCTCTATAACTTTTTTTGACTAATATCGCTGATTCAGAATCTGGCAATCGTTTTTTTCTATCACGTCTGAGATCCGAGTTATCCTTGAATTAAAGTGCATAAAATGCTATTTTCAGACATATGGCGTATATCCAGGGAGTAGTGTAGTTCAATTTTGTCAGCGACATTGAATAGCCCAAATCCTCCTCTTTAAACCATAACTTTATCTTTTCTATTAATGAAAAGTTTCGGGCTTAATGGTCAGGATAGTTTGAATAAATTAAAACATTTATTTTATTTTATTTAACTAACGTTTCGTGGGTAGTTTTCTAATTATATCATTACTTTGCGAGACATCATCCACTGAAGTTAAGCTATACAAAATTTAATACAGTCTTTTATAGGAACTTACGATACCTTTACTTCAATGGCTGATATCTCGAAAAGTAATGATGCAATTGCAAAAGATTAAGTTTTATTTTGAAGAGGAAGATCTGGGCTATTCAATACCGCTGATAAAAGTGAACTACACTATTTCCGGATGTAAGCGATTTGTTTGAAAATAGCGTTTTCTGCACTTTAAATCAAGGATAACTCAGATCTCAGACGTGATAGAAACGGTTGCCAGATTCGGAATCAGCAACCCTGAATTTGTCGAAAAAAGTTATTGAGATCAAATTCAGATTGGTTTTCCTTCAATTTGTTGCACTGTGCTATTATTTTTTTAATACGAAAAAACTTTAATTTTTGGTAGAATGTCAAAAAAAATAGGTAAAAATGCAATATCTCGTAAATGATATCTCGTAAAATACGATTGGACAGGTGCGCATACTTTAAGATCGGACTGTTAATGCTGAAGATATGATGAAAAATGTTAATGGGGGTTCAAAATAGAAAAAAGTTTTTTCCAAATTGCCTAGCATGAATGCTTGTTTGCCTGTAAGGTGATACGGTCTTATGTACACATATGCGTGATCGGTGTAACGGGGTTTGGATATTAAAGATGTACCTGGATTCACAGTGGTGTGGTGATTAATTTGTCACAATTTTTAAGCATTTCTTCTATCCATAGTTTGTGGCTTATTGCACGGTTGATCTCTCAAATTTTTTGATTTTACCCATATTTGACCAAAAACTTAACTGAAAAACTACTGGAACTCAACTAAGAAAAAATAAATGTAAATGCAACATAAAAGCATAGCTACAAATATAACTATACTCGTATATGTACGGATATCATGTAAAAAACACATACATGAATGTATTTTGCAATAATTTTATAGACTTGTTATTTTGGTAAATATAACACCTTCTAATTGTAATTAATTTAAAATATTACAGATAACTAGTAAAATTAAAAAAACAATGGTTTTGTAAACCTATACTTACATAAATAAATATATTATAGACAAATTCAAATCTTGTAAGGGTATACTGCGTTTACGGTTATATATAAGCGTACGTTTGTCTTATGATCGATCCATACTTCATCTTAAACTTATGATGTATCTTTTTTAAAAAACTTTAATGTTTTCTTCAACTTTCGGATCCTTTGAACCAAAGATATGAGTCAAGGTGATATGAAATTTTCAACGTGAATGAGGACCTCCGTATTTTTCAAATATCGTTGTTTTTTGAGAAGAAATGTTTACAATGAAACGTTTATTACTATCTAGTTCAAAGGTTCCTTAAGATACAAACAAACGCTTACCTTTTCGGACATTTCATTAATGTATGGCTTTGGGTTAACGCAACTATATCAACTTCGAATACCCCATCTATCTTAAGTAAATTAATTATTATACAAATAATAAATAAATTGTATTAATTAAAATGTGATAGTCACGTAACACAAAAATTATAAGTTGTTTATGTGTATATTTTCAAAAAAATAATCTTAATGTTAATACTAAAATTTTTTTAAATAATTGGCTAGCAAATTATGGATTTATAATGTAGATAACAAGAAACAATAATTATCATACCTTAAAACTTTGTTAAATTTTAAATTATATTTGGTGTATGTATTAAATAAGAATATCTTGATACATTTTCATTAAAAAAATACATATAAATAAAAATACACATACAACTAATAAAAATATTTACTTAAAATCAAATTTGGTACTTATGTTTATTTTGGTTTCAAATATTTAACTTTTATGATTCGGATCTGACTTTTAAATCTACATATTTGAATTCCCCTTAAATTGACTCATAAAATTGACATTACCTGGAGGCCTGGAGCTAAGTAAAGCGATTCTATTTAACGTTGTCTAACACTTGTCATACATATCGTCATCTGAATACTAAAATTATGTAGATAGTAACTCTTAAATTATCAATTCTGGGAAAAATGGCCTTTGATATTAATTTTGGTTTGGTTTTACTCTTATCAGAGAACTCGTAAGTGAGTGACACCATTGTGTAGTTATAAGTAAAGTCTTAAATCAGTGTACCCAATGTGCACAAAAACCGATGAGGATCCGTTTCGAACCCGTTACGAGTTCATAAAGGGATAAAAAACGTAATCCGCGGTAACGCATCCATTTCGAATCCGTAACGTACAGCAAAAACGAATTCAAAACTGATTTGCTTTTAATAATATTAAAGCTGTGTTTAAATAAAAACAAAACATTTGAAGCGCTTATTAGCGATTAAAAAAGAAAATAAATAAAAAGAAAAAAAATTATCGATCCACCTATGGTTGAATTCGAACCCGGGTTATTCAGTGCGGACCCGTTTCGAACCCGAAACGTATGTAAAAACGAATTCAAAACGGATTGGTTTTTAAAAATGTTAATGCTGTATATTTACAGAAAAAAATCGTTTTGATGCGCTTATTAACAATTAAAAAAAATAAAAAGAAAAAAAAGGAAGAAAAATAATGGATAAAAATCCACCTGTGGTAGGATTCGAACCTGGGTAGATCCGTTTCGAATCCGTAAATACTTCAAATACGAACTCAAAACGGAGTTGCTTTAATTTATGTTAATGATGATAAAAAAAAACATTTTTGATTTGTTTTTTTTTTCTTTTCTTTTTTTTTTATTGCGTATGATTTTTTGTAAACTTTTCAAACTCTGTTTGAAGAAACGTTTTAGATTCCAAATTGTAAGTATGAGTATGTAATATTTTTTTTCAAAAGAAGGGAAGAGAAAGAACACAGTATACTTATAAAAAAACAACAGAAATTTGTTTAATATACGAACTTTAAATCCCAACATCAGATAAGTCTACATCATATCGGCCAATAGCCTAGTTGTCTAACCCCAAGGGGAAAAGAAGTGCTTCAAAAACCCTTCTGAAGTGCATCCTTTTCACAAATAAGCGCTTCCGCTTATTTTTTATTCAAGATCTTTTATTTCACTTTGTATTTTTCTTTCTCTTATTAATTTACTTTTGTTTAACTGAATTGAAATTGATTACACAGTGATTCCATGTAAGACTGCAGTATGAACAACGTGAGTTCGAACCCAGCCCGGGTGATATTTTATCCCTTTTTTTTATTTGTTTTTTGCTTTATTTATTTTTTTTTTTGTTTTATTAAAATATTTTTTATTTCACTTTTTCTTTTTTCGTTTCTCTTATTTATTTACTTTTGCTTAATTAAATTGAAACTGATTGCACAATGGTTCTATGTAAGGCTGTAGGAGCATTCGTATGTCAAATTCTGTTTGGACACCATTTGCTTAATATACAAATTTAATACCTCTTCATGTCATCGGGCATTGGTGTAGTGGTCTAAAGAGTTGGTAAATGTAAGTAAAAATAATCCGTGGTCGTGGATTCAAATCCTGGTGCGGCCATTTTTTTTTTTTTTTAAATTTTATTGAAAAAACGCTTACCGCAGCTGCGGTAATTTTTTTCTTGCTTACATCCTATGACATGCAATGTTAAAAAGAAAGTATAGTTCTTACGGAGCAGGAGATTCAAAGATTGCTATCTCGTAGATTTCTTCACGAAAACTGTATTATTGTACTCCAAAAAGGAACAAATTGTGAAACATTTTACAACACAACTCTGTTTGATTTCGTGAAGTGGCATCGTTGGCTCATTCATTTCATGATTAAAATAATCACCAAATATATGAATGGGTTTTTTTGAAAGTGGAATAAGTCCACTTTTTCATAAACTGAGATATTAAAGGGTTTGCGTACGACTCAATTTAAAAATATTGGCAAGCGTTATTAAACCGTTGCACAGTGCGAAATTTTCGGAGTCTAGCGGAACTTAATTCATATCTCAGCATATATAGCAGTTATAGTTATGAAACTTTACACTTGGATATATATTTAATTGGCAAAACACTATGCAAAAATTAAGGGGGATCAGACAAGGGGTTATTATACCCCCCATATATGAAAATGCTTAAAACGTTGTATTTCTGCTCCCATACCAGATATCGCTATGAAACTTGATACAGATAACCATTTTCTTATCAAAACACCATAAAAAATGAAGAGGGTAAGACAAGAGGTATTTGCTATTTCTTGCATTTTTATTCAGAAATGCTTCTGAATTTCGAGAGGATTCCCCCTACCTTTTTAGTATATTATAAACTAGCGTACGAATAGTTACCTTTAAACTATGGAGAGTGTCAGATGTTAGTGTTGGTGAGCCTATTTTTTCCAAAACAAAACCAACGATGGCGTCCGATGTCGGTTTTTCATGAAATTTCGGTGTTATATGAAATTTCCAAAGACATTCTGGAAAAGGTTTAGTTAAAAAGAAGATCGCAAAATATCGCAAAAGATGTTTTGTGTTTCCAGTAGAAGATAAACCTACCTTTCAAATTTTGTACGTTTTAAAATGGCAATTTGTGGTAACACCTTTTAAAGTATCTAATGAAGTTGAAAATGTAAATCTTATCCACTTCTTAAAAAGCACAATTTTCACAAACAAATCACATACGAGTAAGAAAAGATTTTGCAATTATTTGAATGCCAACAAGTGACAATTTTATTAAAAAATAAATGACAAAAATTTCGCGGTCCACTGACTTACCGTTTGAATGTACCACTCTATTAACTTTAACAAATCGAAAAGCTTTTAATAGGCAAAAAGTATGATTGAATTAGTAATGCAAGTTTCAGGTGCATTTTGCAGTTGTTTGGCAGGGTTTTTCACCAAACTGAGTATGAGGTTTTTGAGGTGGGATATTAAGCTACTGAAATAATGAATAATCTTACGCATTTTATGTATTCCAAAAATTGAATAAAGTTCCGCTAAACTTCCCAAATTTCGCACTGTGCGTTGTTAAGTGTTTACCACTGTAAATTAATCAAATTTTGTTATGCTGTAAAAATTTTTACAAGTGTAATAGAAAATAGTTGAGTTTTTTTGGTCTGAATGGACTTATTCCACTTTCATTTATAATAAATTTAAAAATTTGTTATACTTTTGTATGGCTTATTCCATTTTTACTCACAAAATATTTTGTAAATTAAAGCAAAGGAAAATTAAAACTTAGAAAAATTTTACTTTAAAAACTGTTGTTGTTTCTTTTCTTTATGCTCAAGTAGGGCTCTGAAAATTAGTTACAACAACAACAAAAACAAAAAGTTCTTGTCGAACCTACTTTCGGGGATATAGCCATCGGAAGATTGAGATATATCTTTTATAAAAATTATAATAAGTTGGGAACCCCTGAAAGGATTTCAATAATATTGGTGTCATACGAAAGATATGTTAATTTGCTACAAAATTGCCTCACACAAAAATTTTAATCCGAGTCGTGGTTTTAGAGATATTGCAGATTTTCAGAAATTTTGACCATTTCTTTTTTTTTAAACCACTATTTTTCCAAAAACTGTATCATTAATGCATAATTTTAGTAACATATTACAAAAGTCCAATTTATTTGCTTTCATTTAACATGTAATTTGTACCTGGTTTCTTGCATTATCATATTTTTTTAAAGGAAAATAAAAAAGTGAACCAAAGAAATTTCCATGAAATTTTGAAAAACATTACAAGAACAACAATAATACCAACTACAAAAATAACAAGAACAACAATAAAGATGTTTTGAGATAGTTTTCGATTAATTCCGATTCCTTTAGACTCTTCCGATGTTTTCCAATAACTTACTTTTTTGTTTTCCTATAAAAAAATACGTAATGCAAAAAATCAATTACAAATTACATGTCAAATGAAAGGTAATAAATTGAGCTTTTATAATATGTTACTAAAATTATGCATTAATGATACAGTTTTTGGAAAAATAGTGGTTTAAAAAAAAGAAATGGTCAAAATTTCTGAAAATCTGCAATATCTCTAAAACCACGACTTGGATTAAAATTTTTGTGTGAGTCAATTTTGTAGCAAATTAACATATCTTTCGTATGACATCAATATTATTGAAATCCTTTCAGGGGTTCCCAACTTATAATAATTTTTATAAAAGATATATCTCAATCTTCCGTTGGCTATATCTCCGAAAGTAGGGCCGACAAGAACTTTTTGTTTTTGTTGTTGTTGTAACCAATTTTCAGAGCCCTACTTGAGCAAAAAGAAAAGAAAAGAAACAACAACAGTTTTTAAAGTAAAATTTTTCTAAGTTTTAATTTTCCTTTGCTTTAATTTACAAAATATTTTGTGAGTAAAAATGGAATAAGCCATACAAAAGTATAACAAATTTTTAAATTTATTATAAATGAAAGTGGAATAAGTCCATTCAGACCAAAAAAACTCAACTATTTTCTATTACACTTGTAAAAATTTTTACAGCATAACAAAATTTGATTAATTTACAGTGGTAAACACCTAACACCGGTTTAATAACGCTTGCCAATATTTTTAAATTGATTTAAAAGCAAAACCTTCTGTAGTAGTATATGAAAAAATGGACTTATTCCACTTTCAAAAAAATCATTTTTGTAAAAATGTTTTTCATGAAATGTTCTTGTGAGTAATTTTTGATGAAATCGTGGTCTAACGAGTCTGTAATTTTCAATATAAAAAGAGGACATATATAGCTAGCTATAACTACCATTAACTCAATTTTTCCGGAATTGGACTTATTCCACTTTCAAATAAACCCATTCATATGATTATTTTGATTATGATTGTCTATGTGCGAACTCACACGAAGGGCTCGTGTGAGTATGCAATATGTAAGCTAGCCCTTACTAGTGTGTATCACGATTTTTCCAACGAGGAAAAATAGTGCACAATTTGAATTTATTCGCTGCTTTTGCTTGTTGATCTTCGGTTTATTTGTGACTCTTGTGCGCCTTTTTGATAGCCGTATGCAACCAACAGTAATTATGCATGGTATTTTGTCAATTATATCGAAAAGTTACCTATAATATTTAGAAAAAAAAAAATTAACTTTCTATTTCGGTTTAAGTTTGTAAATTTACTTAAATTGGATTTTAATTTTTCATTTAATGATTTCCTTTGCACATTTCCCATGCCCTTTTTGAAGATGTAGTATGGAGCAATAAATACTAAAAGAATATGTAAATTATCTTTAATTATCACCCTCAAGTTATAACTTACCTTTATTAGGTATAGCTTAGTTATGGAATTTTTGTTTTTAAATAAATACAAGCCAAATTTTCAAAATAATAAGCCGCTACCTTTAAGAATGTCTCTCTTCATCTCATTGCCGGAACGCCACTTTTGTTTTGAAATAAATTCGTAATAAAAATTGCGAGACGAAAGACTATACATCTCTCTTCCTCTCATTGCCGGAACGCCACTTTTGTTTTGAAATAAATTCGTAAACAATATGAAACTTCAAAAATATAAAAATCAAAAACTAACAAAATCAAAAATAAAAATTAAAACTAACAAATTAAATCGCTCCCAGAGCAACAGGACCTCCAGAGCGATCTCCTAGGAACTTTATCTCTTACAATACAATTATTTTATGTTCTATTTGTATTGAAACTCACGGTTTGAATTGTAGAATGAATAAAAGATTTTTATTTAGGAAGAAAAAAATGTTCTGTATCACAAGAAAAAATTGTTTTAGGATGGATGAAAAAATCTGACAATAATTTTTTCATTGAATTTGAAATACTAAGATTGCTTAAATTCAACAATTTGTTATATATTTCAATATTATACATAAGGCATAAGAAACTATTAAGTGTTTATTTACATTCAACATCACGATCAACGTAGTATTTAAGCGAAGCTTCGTATTTATACTTCTGGAAGAATTCCAAACGTGCATAGTCTAGTATGCATTTGCACATAAAACCGATGCATTCGCGTTCCTTTAAGCTGAGGCGTTGATTGCGCACCAAATCGTCTCGTTCCTGCAATTCTAGCGCATGGCGTGTATCGCGACTCATACCGGTACCACAAATGGCCCAACTTACCATTTTAGTAAAAATGGAAATGTCGACCAATCACAACGATGATGACAGCAAAGTGCAACCAATGCTTTGAAATGGCAACTAATCTTTTGGAATTGTGAAGCAACTCTAATGCATCAATTTTAAAGTCTGCAATATCGACACGGATGCGATGAACCAAAGATTTATCTTCGATTTTATTATCTTTTTTGTGACGCAACGACATGCGATCGAGCAGAACCACTTGCGAATTTTTCGCTCCTGTAGCAATTGAGCCAGATAAAAGGCTAATTGTCCTTTTCCTGCACCAAACTCCAGAAAACTAGTGTCATCACAAAGCTGCTGTTCTTGCTCCAATGTTGCGCGATTCTTTACCATATTCTTCACGTGATAGTTCATCATTTAAAGATGGGTGTTTGCATTCAAGTTTCTCAATTTTTCCTTGAATGAATTTTCCATGTAAATTTCTTACTTAACAACACCCTGCCGCTGGTAATCCTTTCAAACGCGCTGGCTTACCACAACATCATGCCAAATTTTTTTTAAATATCTGCATTTAGTACAGCTATTACAGTGCAAGTGGAACTTCAAATGTTTTCATGTCACATTACAAAAGTTATTTTAGACGAACACACTTTAGTAAATAAAAAACTCATTTGGTAACCGCAATAGGTTATATATATTATTTTATATTTTTTTATTTTCTTTTCGCGACATGCATATATGATTGGGTTTTTTTGAAAGTGGAATAAGTCCACTTTTTTATAAACTGAGATATTGGTAACCGAAACTATGTTGTAATTTTTTAAGTTGAAAAATGCATTGAATTTCGATTTAAAAATCATAAATTTTTCTTAATTGCTTTCGCTATATCTCCGTATCGGTACTTTTTACTTTTACAATAAGGAGATTCTTAAAAATATAAAAATTTAAAGCTTAAAAACTAACACCGAAAATGAAATGTAAATTAAAACTAATTTCTATTGTATGATGTAATGTGAATAATCAATCCATTTTATGCTTAAAGAACTCTTTCTTGTGTAAATAATAAATTAAATTTACAATGACCACAAGAAAAATTTAATATTTAATACATTTATGCAATAATATATAATTCATTGGGTTGTATATACTTCAATTTTTGTTTTTTTTTTTTAATTCAAAAAATGCATTCGATATTTGGAATAAAATTATGTTTCCACATTTCGATTAGGTAGAAATCTAAGTTTTATATACATATTGGTAAACGTATGCCAGATGAAGTTCGTTCAATTTGGCCCCAATAATCATTAACATCATCTCGTTCTCGTGGCACATAGAATGCTGCACACGTGCACTCCCACACTTCTTTGGGGTATTCCCTGTTCTGAATTAAATGACCGTTGTTTCGTATCAAGATCGTAGCATTGTACCGAAGAACTTGCACGATTTATTGTTTCTGTTGTCCATTCGTCTGTTTTTATATCGATGAGCCTAGAAATAGAATAGTTTTTGATGGAAATGCAGCAGCCAAAGCTTCGGTTTTATATATATTATCACCTGAAATATGGGTAAATTTTAGGTTTATGGTTTTACTAAAAAGGACTTTGTTTAAACTCACCGTCATGACCAGCATAATGATATTCATATCCAGATGATTGTTTTGCAGCTGTTAGCGACGCTTGTCGCTTTAAAGCGCTAATTTAACGCTTTGTGCTTGCGACGAATATGCGCATTCAAACGCCAACGGTATTTACTTCTATGCGGACTGTGCGGATATAGATGAGATGGCTCCTTGCCGCATTCATACTTTTCGTGACGATTAAATACAGCCTTGTAAAAATACACTCTGCCACATTGACGACAAACATATTGAACAGGAACTTCGGGATTTTTTGTTGGTGTAGCTTCTGCCGGAGGTGGCTTAATTTTCGAAAATTTTATTTTGTCATACGATATGTACTTCAAACCTAAATCTGCAATTAAAAAAAAAAAAATATTAAATTATAATGAATCATAAAATATTACGTCAAAAAGTCGAAAAAGTCAATAACTCAAAAATTTTCAACTTCTTGAACTTACGTTTATCTGGTACAAAAATGCTAAATCTCGACATATTTCCATTAGTACCTCCAATATTAGCGCTTCCCGTCGAGGTTGCATTAATGGTTAGCGTATCAGCAGTAGTTGCTGTTCCAGCTGGTAAATTAACAATTGTCCCTGTTTGTGGTGCATGTTGCTGTTGTTGTTGCTGATGATGGTGTGGTGATGGCGAAGGCTGCGGGTGTGGACTAGACATTGGTGAAATTGATGATGTTGCCGAGACACCTCCGGCGGAAGCAACACCTACAATGTTGGTACCACTGCTAAGTCTTTCTAGAAGCACCTGATTCGACTGTGATATTGCCGATGATTGCGAGTGGTCTGAGCCGGATGGTGACGGCGATGCTGTTGCAAGTAACGCGTTGAGACTTGACGTCGAATTGTTGCTAGCAGATGCAGCTGCTTCGATTACTTTATCTGCAGCTTGTGGCATAGCAAATCCTCTTGCATTCGAATGACTACTTGGTGAGGGGGGCAGCAATTGCTGAATTGGCATTGTTAACAGCGGTGTTGCCAATGCTACCAACAGTCTGCGCTGCAATATCATCGCTAGCTTCTAAATAGTTCCTGGCAAGATATTGGCTGTAATAAATTAAAAACAGTTAAGTATTGCATATTGTATATTGAGCAAAATCTGAAAAAAGTCAAAAGAGCTGTGTTTGAAAAGTAGGGTGGTATACTTATATTAGAATTCGTTCCTCCTACCGTTTAGCATCTACGAAAAACTGCATATGTTTTAAAAAGAACCAGTTTGAGCTCTCCCGCTCCATTTCTTTACTGCAGGAATCTCGCAGTGTTTGCCACTTTTTGATACATTTGGTTCCTGAATTCAGTAACAAAAAAAAAAAATAATAATTTATTTGATATTGCTGCACAACCAAAATACCTACTTTCAGTTCCAATTTTCGCCACTATTTCGTGCCAAGCTGATTCTTTACGCTTGTACTGCTGGTACAGCGGACTGCCTCTGTCGTAAATTGCCGGATAATTTTTCACGGCGTTTATTAATCGCATGGTAAAGCAAGTTTCCTGTAATGATTATCCGTATTAAATTTGTCAATTAAGAGATAAATGGGTCATATGGTATTAGTTGCCCACTAGGGGGCGTGGCACCGCCCTAAATTTTAAATTTGTTCTTGTCATAACTTCCTTCAGTGAGCGTGATCGAAGAAGTGCCACACCCACTTTTCAGCCCTTGAAAATTTTGATTCAATAATGCTCGAAAACGACTACAACAATTTTAATGAAAATTTAGGAGAAGTTACCCCTGCAAACAAGTATTAATATGTAATATGTCGTTATATTGGGAAAACTCGGGTTAATCCCGATTGGCAAAATCTAACACTGTGCGCTGGTTTGGGTAGATAAGACTTAACGGGTTGCTTCATAAACAAAGTCTTACTGATACACTCAGACTGAAGTATTCTAAAAAAAATTTGATACAGACTGCTTGCTCCACTACAACCAAACTCACGAAAGAGAGTCTTACAAAATACATTTCCGAATATCAAACAATTTTTATTCATTCCTCAATATGCATAAATTGGATTCACACTTAGGTGAAACTGCTAGATTTAGTTGCAAAAAATCTCAAGATCTTATCGTTAAACTTCTTTTCTTCTTGGAGAATTTTCATCAAGATATCATAAAACAAATTCCATACACATTTATCTTTTTTTGATTCAGTGGACTTTTGACCGCAATGCATTAAGCCTCTTCTGCGCTAACTTTCAGCTCTTAATTTCGTATGGAAAGTGAAAGGTCTCTTTTGCATGTAATTTTTAATGGTTTTTGTTTTTTTAATTTCAAATTAAAGATGTTTTTCAAGGTCACTTAATAAAATCTTCAAAAGACCTTATAAGTTAAATAATTTGTAAGTTTGTAGGCATGTCACAAAGTCATGGTGGATTTTTTCCAAAATGTCTGGATTTTTTCATTGCCTACATATATAAGGGCCAATTTCACAGTGTGAGCTTAAGCTTTAGCTTAGCTAAACCGTTAGTGAAGCTTAAGCGGCCCTTAAATATTTTTTAATTTCACAGTTGACTAGCTCACTTTTGTCATTAGCATAGATACGAACCAGAAAAATGTAAATAAATTTGACAGCAAACAAAATTTGTTTATATGGAATTTCTTAAAAAAATATTTAATTCATAGCAAGCAAACCGCAAATGTGCCGTTGCACTGCTTTTAGTGTTTTTTTTTTTAAAAAAAGCTGCATAATAGTTGTAACCAACAGTCAACATATTGGGCCACATTACGATAACAAGAGGCATTTGTCTTGCAAGAAGCCCTATGAACCGTGTAACTGCTGCCACGTTACTTATCACAAAACTTTAATCAATATGAGATTGGAAAACCCATAATGGAGGAGGTTCCTGAACCTGGTTTTTATTCGTTGCGCCTCATACGAAGTGTTTATCAAAGCAATAATATGCTAATCTCTTCGAGATGTTGATGTCATTAATCTTAACACGAGTCATTGCTTCTAGTTTGGAAATGCGTCGCGGACTGCCGTTGGATGTTGGCACAATGCTATCAATGCATTTAGAGAACACGATACTACAGGGCGTAAAGAGTATGGATATGGTTACCGAAATGCTTAGCAATTTGGCGCGCAATGAGTCGAAATTTATTGAAATTGAAGCTGATCGGAGTATTGAAATATAGAATAAATAATGTCCAGAATACATTGGAGTATCGCAATTATATTAAAAGATGCAGTTTTCATAAAAATTTTAAATTGTAGGCATAAATATACACCACCAAAATTAAGTTATTTTCTTTTGACTTTTATTGAAACCGAACTTCCAATCCGATTCTTCCTTGTTGATGCCGGTATTGGAGAGAAAGCAGTCAGAATTGAACGCTTGCAATTGAAGACTTTGGGTTACAATTAGACTTTCTTGAAAAATTAAAACGCTGCGTGTTCCATATAAACTGCATCTCTTAAAAGTTTCAAGAGAATACATAGATCACATCCATCGAAGTCATCATGACGCAAATATATGCACCCCAAATTTTGTCCTTCTGGTACAAATGTAACTTGTTCCTGGAAATTTATTGAAAGTTAATATAAATCATTTATATTATATACTTACCCAAACTGTTCCATTTACTCAAAATTTCAATAATTGTTTAGTTAAATTTATTTTTGAATTCATATTATTCTGTTTATTTTTAATTTTTTGACAATGCCAATTATGACATAAACACCGCTTAAGCCTCCCTAACTATTTATAGTGTCGATTGACTGGCGCTTAAGCAGCCCTTAAATTAAAATGACTGTGAAAATGAAATTTGAAGTTAAACTACACTCAACAGATAAACTACGCTTAAGCTCACACTGTGAAATTGGGCCTAAAAGTTAATTTCAACTAAAATGTTTGATCTTAAAGTTGCACATATAAGTACATATACAGAGGCTCACAAAAGTAATCGGAATTTGAAAATTTTTTAAAAAATCGTAAAATTTTTTAAAAAATCGTAAAATTTTTTAATTACGAATTAATTTTTTTTGAATCACTCTTAATAATTATAACGCGGTAAATATCTAGTTTTATTTATTAAAATAAGCTTTCCTAAAATGTAACTTCAAAATGAAAAAAAAGAGCTTATAAGCAAAATTCTACTTAAATTCAATACACAAAAGTATTTGGAATTCTAAAAAATTTGGCCATATTTTAAAAACGAAATAAAAGAATAATCCAAAGGTATTTGGGGCACTCTTAGAATTCAATTTACAGTTAGTTTGCGGTAGCTCAGTTCTGTTTTGTCAGTTTTTTTTTTAAGCGAAAAACTTCGTTTTTTAGAAAAAGTAAGATGGGAAGAAAATCATAAGAAACCACTCTTGAATATAAAAAATTAGAAAGCGTGAGGATGGAAAATCCCTTTATTAGATTGCAAGCGGCGTTGGAAGAAGTATTTAGACTATCCGCAGCATTATAGAAAGAAAAAAGTTCCATAATTCACAACGCTTTGGTAGATTATCGAAACTAGGCATTCGAGACAGGTCGGATATCATACGAAAAACTAAAATTCGACCACGTACTTTAGCAGTGGACATTAATAGAAGCCTCACTTAATACAATCGAGCAAAGATTAGTGATGAAACTAATCGCAGGACACTCAGAAATGCTAGTTATAATGGAAAAACTCTAGCTTCAAACCATTTATAAGTAAGACCAACCGCAAAAAACGCTTTTATATATAATAAAGATACAATTTATACAATATTTTTTATTGTCTCTTAAAATAACACATGACCTAAACAATTCGTTGCAATTTAAGTGATTTTTTGCAAACTCTAAGTACTTTTTGCGGTTGGCCTTACTTATAAATGGTTTGAAACGTTGAGTTCTTTCATTATAACTAGCATTTCTGAGTATCCTGCAATTAGTTTCATTACTTATCTTTGCTCCATTATATTAAGTGAGGCTTCTATTAATGTCCACAGCTGAAGTACGTGGTCGAATTTTAGTTTTTCGTATGATATCCGACCTGTCTTGAATGCCTAGTTTCGATAACCTACCAAAGCGTTGTGAATTATGGAACTTTTTTCATTCTATAATGCTGCGGATAGTCTAAATACTTCTTCCAACGCCGCTTGCAGTCTTTTAAAGGGATTTTCCATCCTCACGCTTTCTAATTTTTTTTATTCAAGAGTGGTTTCTTATGATTTTCTTCCCATCTTACTTTTTCTAAAAAACGAAGTTTTTCGCTTAAAAAAAAACTGACAAAACAGAACTGAGCTACCGCAAACTAACTGTAAATTGAATTCTAAGAGTGCCCCAAATACCTTTGGATTATTCTTTTATTTCGTTTTCGTTTTTAAAATATGGCCAAATTTTTTAGAATTCCGAATACTTTTGTGTATTGAATTTAAGTAGAATTTTGCTTATAAGCTCTTTTTTTTTTTCATTTTGAAGTTACATTTTAGGAAAGCTTATTTTAATAAATAAAACTAGATATTTACCGCGTTATAATTATTAAGAGTGATTCAAAAAAAATTAATTCGTAATTAAAAAATTTTACGATTTTTTAAAAAATTTTCAAATTCCGAATACTTTTGAGAGCCTCTGTATGTATATGGGGCATTCTCTCTCTTCCTTATTAAAATATCCCTTCGGATTTTTCCAATGAGACTTTTTTTCCGAGCTATGATCCTTTGAAGATAAGATATTTCAGCAATTGGGTTTTTCGTATGGGTTTTGGATTCAAAGTAAGAGTCTTATTGGAAATGTTTGAATGTTCATATTTTTCATGACAGACATTAATAAAAAAGAATTTCATTTATTAGATAACTAAGGCTGAACGAAATGTTATCTTCAACTTCAAGATAAGAATAATTCGCTTAATTTCGCACTTACAATAGCTGCGCTACTAAAAGGTACGTTTGAAGGTGTTATTGATTAATTAATAGTGCCCGTTGTTGGATCTGCCATTGTTGAATGTTAAGTTTGAATGCTTTTGTTTTGTTGCTTTACAAATTGGATATAATGATAAAATTATATTGGATATAATTCGGTGATTTTGCAAATTTTTTACGAATAAATTTCAAAACAAAAGTGACGTTCCGGCAATGAGAGGAAGAGAGACGTATAGTCTTTCGTCTCGCAATTTTTATCACGAATTTATTTCAAAACAAAAGTGGCGTTCCGGCAATGAGAGGAAGAGAGACGTATAGGCTTTCGTCTCGCAATTTTTATTACGAATTTATTTCAAAATAAAAATGGCGTTCCGGCAATGAGAGGAAGAGAGATCGTCTCGCAATTTTTAATTTTAAACTAAGAAATGTCTATACGGGGGGACTCGCGTACGCGAAAACTCTCAATTAGCTCTCTCTCTCTCTCAATTTACTCAATTAGCGTACGCGAAATCCAGTGAAGTTTTTTCCCCCGGGGAACTTGATTAATTTATGTACTGATCCGCGGCCGAAGGCCGCCGCGAAGCCGGTGTTGGATGTCTGACGGGTTTAAATGCTGAGCTGCGGCCGCAGGCCGCCCACTTACCCCTACTTTTATGTAAAATTACTGTTGTAACGAAGCTGCGTCCCGGGGGAAAAAACTTCACTGGATTTCGCGTACGCTAATTGAGTTTTCGCGTACGCTAATTGAGTTTTCGCGTACGCGAGTCCCCCCGTATCAGCGTTGCCAGTTGGTTACATTTTATACATTTTGCGTAACTTTTTGGCCTCTCACGTAACTTGTAAGTAAAATTTGTATTTTGGCCATTTTTCGTAACTTTTTAGGTTTTTCACATTACTCAATTTATATTAACGTTTTTTTCTTAAAATTTCGTTGCACTGAAAAAACGAAATTTCGATATGGCACTGTCATAAACTATACAATAACATTAGTAAAACATAATGCATCAGTGATTACAATCACCCTTAGCTTTTGGCCATTTAAACCTTGTACCAAGCACCGAATCGTGTGAGCTTTGTACTAAGTTTTTGCCGGAAATTTAGCAGTGACGTGACTTATAAATCTAGTCATTAAATCCTATCCATTTCCACTGACCGAAAAAGATTTTTTATTGTTCATATATTGATATGTATGAATGTTGGTTTTTCTTTTCTTCTTAATACTTATCTTCGATTTGCTTTGTTTTTAATTACATTTAATGCCAATTGTCCAAGTAAATGTTCGTCGAAAATAGCAAAAATTTGTAGCCTGGATGAGATTTATACGCAGATTTAAAATAAATCACGACAAAAATAGATTTAATTTTTGCCGTAAATCACCTCTCAAAATTTGAGGTAGAAAAGTAGTATTATTTTGTTGATATTTCTCATGACAAATTAAATATATTTCAGTAGGCCAAGGTGATAAGCTCAAATGGAAGCTCAGCTATGCATTGAATTTTTTTGGAATTGTTATAGACTTTTTGAAAAGTCACTGCATAATAAAATATATCCTGAACAAATTTCGGCGAAATTTTTTGTAATACAAAAGCTATGTATATGCAATTGAAAATTGTTCCATTTATTTAGAAAAAATTAATCAAAATGTAACTTTTTATCAAAATATGTATCTTTTCATCAGCAAAAATGTAACTTTCTCAAAAAAGCCATGGCAACGCTGCCCCGTATAGACAGACTCTTTAAATTATTCAAAACGTTTCGCGCAACGAAGCTTTCGGTTATTTGAATTTTAAGTCAAATTTGAAATAGAAAAGTGGAATTTGTTACGTGGGCCATTCTTCTGCTTATTTGTTTTGTTTTATTTTAGGGAATAATTGGTAAAATGTATGCTTATTTAACTTATTTGTTGAAGCGATGACATGGGAATCATGACTTTGTACCGACTGGGTAGTAGTCGATGACATGTGTTCCTACTGGGATCATGCGTGGGTGATAAGTCTAGCTTACATATGTACATGCATACATACCATAGGCTAGAATGCAATGAGATTTTTGATAAAAGCAATTAGCGAAAACAGATTTTTTTTATTGTGCGATCGCAGCAACAATGCAAATTAGGCGGGATAATGGGAAAGTGTGAAAATAATCATATGCTGCGTTTGCTGATCTCCCAGCGTAGATCAATTTTAATTGAGCTTGATTTGTCTTATTTTTGGTACCAGGATGGGGGTATGACCTATGGACATGAACATTTTTTTTATTTATATTTTTTAATATGGTATTAAAATGCAAGATTTAAGTTTTTTGGTGTTACTAGGTTGAGGTGGCCTTGACCATGGGGGAGGACATTGAATCCGATTTTATTATTGAAAAACAAATAAAGTTCAAAGGAAAACTCTAATACATGGGTTGTCCGTTAGTCCGAATCTTAATTATTTGTGCAGGTATCGAAGGTTTCTTGCATGTTGCTGAGGGCAGGCAGTATTCAGTACAGTTCAGATTTTAAGCAGTCCGGTTCGATAGCGGTGTCCCCCTCGGTCAAAGAAGTTTTAAAAAAGTTAAATAAGTGCCGAAATTTTGTGTTGTCCCATAAAGATCCTTGCGGGCGAAAAAATTAAGGATAAAATGAAAAATTTAAAGTGAAATTTATGGTCCTAAAAAGAAAAGATTATAAAGATAAAATTTTTAAAGAAATAAGAAAAAAGGATTTAAAGGAAAAATGACATAAATTGTTTAAGCCTAACTCACTAAAAAAAAACAAATCAAAAGAAGTTTTAACAAAAATAAAAAGAACTGAAAGTGATAATTTGGCGGAAAAGGATTTATATATTGGGACACAAAAGGAATAAGAGGGCAGCTGCAGGACGTTTGGGAAAATAAATTTTGAATCAAAGGATCTAAAGGTAGGAAATTTAAAGTTCTAATTTATATTCGGTTAGGGAAAAACTTTGATTGCTCGGAAAAATTAACAGAAAAGAAAAAAAAAATGATTTTTATTAGAACAAAGGAAAGTTGAGTGATTTGGTTCAAAGGATATTGCATTTTACGATAAAATTTTTATTGAAACATTTTGGTTGCTCGGGAAATAGTGTAACAAAATCACAGAAATTACGTTTTTGTTCATAAATAGTCTTCTTTCGATAAATTGTGTTTTTTTTTAATTTTCGGATAAAAGTAATTAAAAAGAAGGACGTGTGATCATTTTAGATGGAATCACTCAAGTTTCCTTATTGAAATCCTGTCGTGATTCTAAGACCAGGTTTTGCTTTTTCGTTTTTTTTTAGCGGGTGCGCAACAGCAATCATTATACGAACCAGGATTTTGATCGAGAAGAAAAGGCTAGCGGAAAAAGAAGAGCTAAGTGCACTATTATCCTTGATTTGTTTGGAAGGACGTGCGCCCGTGGAAGGTCCTTTGATTTTTTTTTAACAAGTAAAGAGTTTTCTTTTAAATTACGTTGGAATTTTGACATCAGAAGCAGTTTAACCGAAAACGGGATTCCGGGGAAATCGTCGAGGGGATTTATGGTTTTAGGGGGTTTTATATTATTATCGGGTAAACTGGATGGAGATCCTTAAATCATAATTATTTAAATTGAAAGCTGTATTTTTTTTTATTGTTTTTTTTGTTTGTTTGAGTGATTTAAAATGTATTATTTTAAATTTTATGTAATTTTGCATGTTAAATTTTTTATAAATTTTCTTGAAATTTGTAACCAATCTTGTGAGAGTGTGGAAGAGGCAGGGTCTATATAAAAAGAAGTCTTTATCCTTAAATTAAGGATTTAATTTTGTTGGTTTGGATTCGAAAAGTCTTTTTGAGCTCATTAGGGTTTTAGGGTTTACCAATAGTACATTAGAAATATTCTACGTTTTGATGCGCGTGTTTTTTGAATTACGCGTAAAGAAAACTGCCGATTTCATATTTTTAAAATTTTGGGTCAATTAGTTTTTAATGGTTTTATATTTATTATAGCTTTTATTTAACCTTAATATTATATTATTTTCAATTATATATACATATGCATGCTTTATATTAAAATTTTGTTTCAGATTTTAGATTTCATTTCTAAATTTTTATTAATACGTTTTTTTGGTTTAAATTTCATTAGTTTAAATTTTAAATTAATGTCCTGGTATTAAAAGAGGTTGAAAAAGTCATATTTAAATTTAAATAAAATGTTTAAAATTCATTGAGAAAAGAAAGATAATGGAGTGCTAAATTTATTGAAGGAAAGGGGGATTTCTTGGCCGATGATGGGTGAGTAAGAAGGTTTGGTGAAGTCCGAGCAGTGGGTGTTATAGCAGGATAACCGCTGTAACCAAGGATGGGTGGGTGCGCAGAGGAGTCAACAACTAATCCTTTATTCGTGTGATATGGTAGGGTGACTTGTGGGGTTTATTTTGTTTTGGTTTGAGTTTTCTTTTGATTTTTTTTTTTGATTGTAAATTTTGTTTAATTTCATTTCTGGCTCAGGCTGGATGTGAGATTTATTGTGAATCCTTTCGGCCCAATGCGTCGGGTTGAGGACCGCCCTGAAACCGCTAGTTAGCCGGCGCGGTACGCATTGGGTATGATGGCAGTGAAGGAGATATAACAATATGGCGCCCAATAGAAAACTATAGCGGGGTTCAGAACATCAGGACCCAGGTGAATACCTAATAATCAAATGTTTTCTTTTAAAAAAGATTTTCAAAATTTTTAATCAAAATAGTGGGGAAAATTTTATATCAGGCAGGTGACTTAGACCAGCTGAAAGCTAGATCTAATAGCACATGGTGATATGAAAATTCAGACTTACATTTAAAAAAAAACAATTTGGTCTTAAAACGAAGGAAATTCAAAAAAAAAAAAAAAAAAAAATTTTTTTTATCAGAAAGATTTTTTTTTTTTGATCAGTGCTATCCTAGGGACGTTTTCGGTTCTAATGACCTATTCAGGATACTTAATCCTAAGTTTAGTTGCAGTGGACTTGGGGCGTGTCTGGGATAAGAAAAATTCAGCAGATACTAGCATGCAATGCATTACTGGCTTGATCACGGGAGCTAAGACCATAGATCAAACGCAGTGGTGGATTGAGCTAGAATATCTGTAAATAGAATAATGCATGTTTTGGTGGACAGGAGGGTAACCAGATGTTGCAGCCTATGAATTGAATGAATACGTATATTCAAAAGCATAGTTGTGCAGCATGAGGATGCGTTGATATGTCGTGACCTAATTTAACTGAGATTTAAAATTAGTTCCATCGATGATATGAGGTTCACCTGACGAAAACATGATTATTGATTGAATTTCTTTTGATTTTTTTTATCACACGAATAACTCAATCGAGTTGCGCAGTAAATTTAGTTTCGGAAAATCTTTTACCCATTTTATCGGCCAATAACCCCTTTCTTTTTTTTTTATTACTGATTTTTGTAAAACGAAGTTTATAAAATATTTAATTAGGAACTACTAATGAAGTTGAGAAGTGGTGCAAAAAGAACCAATACGTACGATTTAAATAGAACATTGAGTGATCTGAGTCCGGTTAAGAAAAAACTGAGCATGGCAACTGGCGAACAAGCTATGTCTACAGCAATGAGTCCAGGGTTTAATGACCTATCAGGTACCATTAATGTGAAAGGCCTTGGGGATACCACGCCTAGGGTGGATGCTCCAACGGTGCAAAGCGTTATAACTTTACAACCAGCAATCATTCCTGAAACTGGTGCATTAGCACTTCCTAAAGGGTGGGACCATGGTGGGGTCAAACAACCAAATCAACAATCTGCAATCAGTTCTGATATGGGTGCAGGAGCACGTCCTAAAGGGTGGGACAATAATGTTGTAAAACAACCGAACCAATTACTTTCAACTTTAGCTGATCAAACTTATGGTAATAATTTACAGAGCACACACAATTTCGCGAATCCAAATAATTTTAAAAATCTCGATAACGTTCAAGTCATACAAGAAATCGTAATGCAATCAAATAGTAGTTTTAGAGAATCGTTAGAACAATCTTTAGAAAATAAAATTAAAATATTCTTTGAGGCTAGCTTATTAGAAATGAAAAAGGTTTTAAGTTCATCTAATCAGGCAAATGAAAGGCTATCCATATCTCCACAATTCCCTAGAACAATAGACCATGGTGCAGTCGGTGGGCGAAACCCGGTTTTTCAGTCTATTACGAAAGAAGCGCGTTCTGACCAAAATAATTTTCGTTTCCAACAACAACATGCGTATCAACAGCAGTCACAACAACAACAACAAAATCAGTCAAACTTAAGGCATAATCATCAAGCAGCAAATGGTCAAACAAGCGTACATTCTGGGCTACACCAACAACAACAACCTTCTTTTCTCAATAGAACTCCGCCAACGCAAAACGGAAGAAATTTGAACAATAATAACCAAATAAAAATTGATAGATGGGGTATTGTATTTGACGGCAATGCAAATAAGCTTTCAGTCGAGGAATTCATATTTCGCCTAGAACGTCTCCAGTCTCAATATAATTGCCCATGGGATCAAATCTTGCGAGAATTTCACTTACTGGTAGATGGTAACGCTCAGGAGTGGTACTGGCTCCAATTGAAAACACGTAACATTTTTGACTGGCCTACGCTAAGGGATGCTTTGCTTCGACAATATCAAAATAACCGTTCGGATTTTGAAGTTATGAGCGATTTATACGAGAGGAAGCAGCAGCCTGATGAAAGTATAGATAAATTTTTTCATGATATGTTAAAATTGAGATCCCAATTAAGAAACGCTGTTGACGATTTGGAAATAACAAAAATTATCAAGCAGAATTTACGGCCAAATCTGAGTCATCTGGTATATTCGATGGTGATATTTAATGTAGAGCATCTGCGTACGGTATGCATTGATGCTGAGAAATATTTAGCACGTCGTGATGTACGAGCAACATATAACTCCAATCAAAAGTTTATGCGTCAGCCACGTGTCCATGAAATAAATGAATGTGAATTTGAGAGTGATGAAACCCAGGAAGGATTTATGGTGGAGGAAATGAAAACATCTAGACGGGAACCTTTTAAACAGCAACTGAAGATACAACAGCAACAAAAATTTCCATTGCATCAAAAACAACAAATACAACAAAATGAGCAGAACAAACAGCCATCGAAACGGATTCTTGTCTGCTGGAATTGTAGGCAAGAGGGTCACGTCTTCATGGATTGTACTGTCAGGCAACGATCTATATTTTGCTACAAATGCGGTGAACCAGATGTGGTGACTCCTACGTGTCCAAATTGCACGTTGGGAAACTCCATAAGGAACGTGACAGCGACGGGGGAATCACGCTCCAGCAAAAACCTCGTAGAGAACAAGTAATTGAAAAAGTTTTAGACGTGACTCAAGGCGATGATGTTGTTGGACTTGTAGTAAAAGATAAAATTAATATTTTGAAAACTTTTAAAAAATGCAACATAAGCGAAAATAATTCAAAAAAATCATTTGAGATAAAACCGATAGAGGAAAGAATTAAAAATTATTATAAAGTCAGGGAAAGGATATTTAGCGAAGGGCAATTAAATGGTATGCGTATCGTATCTAGAAAAGTCAGAAAAGCTAGGGAAAGTTTTATAAAAAGGAAACAAATGAGGATTCAAGTAGCCGAGGCTGTCAGGAGTGCGACACAAATGGATACAAGACCATATGCGGAAGTTATGGTTAACAACGTGGAAATAAGGGGACTTTTAGATTCTGGGGCTTCAATTTCGATTCTGGGTAGGAACTGTAGAGAGGTAATTGAAAAATTAGGTGTCAAAATAAATAAATATTATTCGTCGGTAAAGACCGCAGGTGGTCAAAAACATACCGTCATTGGGAAAGTTAATCTTCCGGTTGAGTTCAAAAACAAAATAAATTATATTGAATTTTTTTTATGCCCATACTTGGAGCAAAAAGCATACTTTGGGGTCGATTTTTGGAGAGCATTTGGTCTAGCTCCAGATGTCATCGATGTTGAAGAAGTAGATATAGAGAAAGTAGTGGATTATTTCAAGGCTGATAAAGTCGAAGGTGAAAATGAGGAACCGGAAAGTCATGAATTAAATGTAGAAGAACAAAAGCGTTTGAATCAGGTTATAAAAATGTTTAAAACTTTTGAAGAACACGGTTTGGGGAAAACGGATGTGGAGGTGCACACAATCGAATTAACTGAAGGTGCCGTTCCTGTGAAGGAGAGACACTACCCCATATCTCCGGCGGTCCAAGAAATAGTCTACGAAGAGGTCGACAGGATGATTGAGTTAGGAGTTATAGAAGAAAGCCAGAGCCCATGGAGTAATCGCTTCACAGTCGTGCGTCAACCAGGAAAAAACAGATTTTGCCTCGATGCGAGAAAATTAAATGACCGCACGGTCAAGGATGCGTATCCTCTCCAGAATATTGAGGGCATATTAAGCCGCCTAGATTATACCCACTATATCAGCAGCGTGGACCTGAAATTTGCGTTTTGGCAGATTGAGCTGGAAGAGAAAAGCAAACAATATACTGCGTTCACCGTACCAGGGCGTCCGCTCTATCAGTTTTCCGTCATGCCATTTGGGTTGTGCAACGCTGCACAACGCCTTTGTAGAGTCATGGATAAAATAATACCCCAACGATTGAAATCTAACGTGTTTACATACTTGGATGATCTCCTTATAATAGCGCCTGATTTTGATACGCACTTAAAATTACTAAAAGAAGTTGCTGAATGTTTAGCAAAAGCAAATCTGACAATCGGTTTAAAAAAATCAAAATTTTGTTTTAAAGAATTAAAGTATCTAGGGTTTCGAGTAGGTGGTGGGATGTTAAAGACCGATCCCGATAAAATTTCAGCGATTCAGAAGATATCTATGCCAAAGACGCCAAAAGAAGTTAGGAGTTTTCTCGGTACTTCCGGTTGGTATCGTCGTTTTATAAAAAATTTTGCAACAATTTCGTCACCTTTGAGCGATATGCTGAAAAAAGGAAAAAAATTTTCGATGACCCCTGAGGCAATACAGGCATTTAATTTGTTAAAAGAGGCATTGACGACAGCCCCAGTTTTAAGGCATCCAGATTTTTCACAGCGTTTTTTCATACAATGCGATGCATCAGAAAATGGTGTCGGAGCCGTATTATTTCAGAAAAATCATGAAGAAAGTGAACAACCCATAGCATACTTTTCGCAGAAAATGAACGCATGTCACGCAATTATAGCGTTACTGAAAAAGAATGTTTAGCGGCGGTATTGGCAGTAAAACGGCTTAGGCCATACGTCGAAATGATGCAATTTACGATCATAACGGATCACGCAAGTTTGATGTGGCTTATGACGCTTAAAGATCTCTCGGGTCGACTCGCTCGGTGGTCACTTCAATTACAAGCTTTTGATTTTCAGATAGAACATCGTAAAGGTTCCGAAAATGTGGTGGCAGACACATTATCGCGATTTGTAGATGAACTGAAGGCGGCTAATGTTCCTTGGCTTGATATGGAGACCACCGAGTTTGAGTCCCCAGAATATGTGGAAATGTTGAAAGCTGTGGAAGAAAATCAAGAAAAGCTACCTGACTTGAAAATCGAGGATGGAATTTTGTTTAAACGGACCAGGTTAGCACAGAATGACGAGGAGTATTCTTGGAAATTATGGGTTCCAGAGGCGTTGACGACGACACTTATAGAAAAAGCTCACTGTCCGGAAATTGTATCTCATGGTGGTATCGCGAAAACGCTACATCGACTGCGTCAATTTTATTATTGGCCTAGGATGACGGTGCAAGTGTGTAATTTTATAAGAAATTGTACGATATGTAAAGAATCTAAACCTACAAATCAGGAGCTCAGGCCTAAAATTGGAAACGAAGTGGTGACTGAACGTCCGTTTCAAAAAGTATACATCGATTTTCTTGGTCCATATCCACGGTCAAAAAGCGGAAATACTTTTATTTTTATTGTCGTGGATCATTTTACAAAATTTACACTTTTAAAAGCAATGCGCGAAGCTACAGCAGCTAAGGTTGTGAATTTTTTGGTATGCGAGGTATTTCATAAATTTGGGGTACCGGAAATAATTCACTCCGATAATGGTCGTCAATTTGTGTCTAAGGAATTTGGTAAAATGATAGAATTATACAAAATTAAACATCTTAAGACAGCATTTTACGCTCCTCAATCCAACGCAGCTGAGAGGGTAAATCAATCGATTTTAGCGGCAATCCGATCGTATATGCAGGATGATCATCGGGATTGGGATTTATATCTCTCCGAGATTGAGTGTGCGCTGAGAAGTTCAGTCCATGCGGCAACAGGGATGACTCCATTCTTTGCTTTATTTGGCCACAACATGTTTACGAGTGGAACGGATTATCATTTGGCGAGAAAGCTGAATTCTTTGAGTGACCAAAATCTGGAGATAGTCAACGAGCAAGATAGATTGGCCTTAATAAGAGACAAGGTAAAACAAAATTTACATTGTGCATATGAGCGTAGTGCGAGGCTATACAATAAACGAAGTCGTGACGTTAAGTTTTGTCCTGGTCAAGAGATTTTTAAGAGAAATTGGATTGCCAGTGATTTTAAAAAGAATATAAATGCAAAGTTGTGTAAAAAATTTAGTAAGTGTCGTATACTGCGAGTAATAGGCAATAATATGTATGAGTTGGAAAATTTATCTGGCAAGCCTTTAGGAATTTTTCACGCGAAAGATTTAAAACAGTAAAGTCTGTTGGAGGAAAAACTCAGTCTGAATTTAGTTGAAAATTAGATTGATTGCCCGGCTAGCTAACCGGCTAGCATGAGTCTGTTGTTCTCAGGGTGTGGGCGTTTGCCTACGTTGGGTCCTTTGAAAATGAATATTTTTGTCTTAGGCATGGTTTTTATTAAAATTGAGAAGAAAAGTTTATTTTAGTCCCAGCGCCACTGTATCCTCTGCATGGTAATTGGCGGCTACAGAGTTTTGTTACGTGGGCCATTCTTCTGCTTATTTGTTTTGTTTTATTTTAGGGAATAATTGGTAAAATGTATGCTTATTTAACTTATTTGTTGAAGCGATGACATGGGAATCATGACTTTGTACCGACTGGGTAGTAGTCGATGACATGTGTTCCTACTGGGATCATGCGTGGGTGATAAGTCTAGCTTACATATGTACATGCATACATACCATAGGCTAGAATGCAATGAGATTTTTGATAAAAGCAATTAGCGAAAACAGATTTTTTTTATTGTGCGATCGCAGCAACAATGCAAATTAGGCGGGATAATGGGAAAGTGTGAAAATAATCATATGCTGCGTTTGCTGATCTCCCAGCGTAGATCAATTTTAATTGAGCTTGATTTGTCTTATTTTTGGTACCAGGATGGGGGTATGACCTATGGACATGAACATTTTTTTTTATTTATATTTTTTAATATGGTATTAAAATGCAAGATTTAAGTTTTTTGGTGTTACTAGGTTGAGGTGGCCTTGACCATGGGGGAGGACATTGAACCCGATTTTATTATTGAAAAACAAATAAAGTTCAAAGGAAAACTCTAATACATGGGTTGTCCGTTAGTCCGAATCTTAATTATTTGTGCAGGTATCGAAGGTTTCTTGCATGTTGCTGAGGGCAGGCAGTATTCAGTACAGTTCATATTTTAAGCAGTCCGGTTCGATAGCGGTGTCCCCCTCGGTCAAAGAAGTTTTAAAAAAGTTAAATAAGTGCCGAAATTTTGTGTTGTCCCATAAAGATCCTTGCGGGCGAAAAAATTAAGGATAAGATCCTTTTAAAAAATTAATAAGATTAGTGCGGTGAAAGTAAACTTCTGAAAAGGCTAAAATGAAAAATTTAAAGTGAAATTTATGGTCCTAAAAAGAAAAGATTATAAAGATAAAATTTTTAAAGAAATAAGAAAAAAGGATTTAAAGGAAAAATGACATAAATTGTTTAAGCCTAACTCACTAAAAAAAAAACAAATCAAAAGAAGTTTTAACAAAAATAAAAAGAACTGAAAGTGATAATTTGGCGGAAAAGGATTTATATATTGGGACACAAAAGGAATAAGAGGGCAGCTGCAGGACGTTTGGGAAAATAAATTTTGAATCAAAGGATCTAAAGGTAGGAAATTTAAAGTTCTAATTTATATTCGGCTAGGGAAAAACTTTGATTGCTCGGAAAAATTAACAGAAAAGAAAAAAAAATGATTTTTATTAGAACAAAGGAAAGTTGAGTGATTTGGTTCAAAGGATATTGCATTTTACGATAAAATTTTTATTGAAACATTTTGGTTGCTCGGGAAATAGTGTAACAAAATCACAGAAATTACGTTTTTGTTCATAAATAGTCTTCTTTCGATAAATTGTGTTTTTTTTTTAATTTTCGGATAAAAGTAATTAAAAAGAAGGACGTGTGATCATTTTAGATGGAATCACTCAAGTTTCCTTATTGAAATCCTGTCGTGATTCTAAGACCAGGTTTTGCTTTTTCGTTTTTTTTAGCGGGTGCGCAACAGCAATCATTATACGAACCATTATTTTGATCGAGAAGAAAAGGCTAGCGGAAAAAGAAAAGCTAAGTGCACTATTATCCTTGATTTGTTTGCTTTTTCGTTTTTTTTAGCGGGTGCGCAACAGCAATCATTATACGAACCAGGATTTTGATCGAGAAGAAAAGGCTAGCGGAAAAAGAAAAGCTAAGTGCACTATTATCCTTGATTTGTTTGGAAGGACGTGCGCCCGTGGAAGGTCCTTTGATTTTTTTTTAACAAGTAAAGAGTTTTCTTTTAAATTACGTTGGAATTTTGACATCAGAAGCAGTTTAACCGAAAACGGGATTCCGGGGAAATCGTCGAGGGGATTTATGGTTTTAGGGGGTTTTATATTATTATCGGGTAAACTGGATGGAGATCCTTAAATCATAATTATTTAAATTGAAAGCTGTATTTTTTTTTTATTGTTTTTTTTGTTTGTTTGAGTGATTTAAAATGTATTATTTTAAATTTTATGTAATTTTGCATGTTAAATTTTTTATAAATTTTCTTGAAATTTGTAACCAATCTTGTGAGAGTGTGGAAGAGGCAGGGTCTATATAAAAAGAAGTCTTTATCCTTAAATTAAGGATTTAATTTTGTTGGTTTGGATTCGAAAAGTCCTTTTGAGCTCATTAGGGTTTTAGGGTTTACCAAAAGTACATTAGAAATATTCTACGTTTTGATGCGCGTGTTTTTTGAATTACGCGTAAAGAAAACTGCCGATTTCATATTTTTAAAATTTTGGGTCAATTAGGTTTTAATGGTTTTATATTTATTATAGCTTTTATTTTACCTTAATATTATATTATTTTCAATTATATATACATATGCATGCTTTATATTAAAATTTTGTTTCAGATTTTAGATTTCATTTTTAAATTTTTATTAATACGTTTTTTTGGTTTAAATTTCATTAGTTTAAATTTTAAATTAATGTCCTGGTATTAAAAGAGGTTGAAAAATTCATATTTAAATTTAAATAAAATGTTTAAAATTCATTGAGAAAAGAAAGATAATGGAGTGCTAAATTTATTGAAGGAAAGGGGGATTTCTTGGCCGATGATGGGTGAGTAAGAAGGTTTGGTGAAGTCCGAGCAGTGGGTGTTATAGCAGGATAACCGCTGTAACCAAGGATGGGTGGGTGCGCAGAGGAGTCAACAACTAATCCTTTATTCGTGTGATATGGTAGGGTGACTTGTGGGGTTTATTTTGTTTTGGTTTGAGTTTTCTTTTGATTTTTTTTTTTTTTGATTGTAAATTTTGTTTAATTTCATTTCTGGCTCAGGCTGGATGTGAGATTTATTGTTAATCCTTTCGGCCCAATGCGTCGGGTTGAGGACCGCCCTGAAACCGCTAGTTAGCCGGCGCGGTACGCATTGGGTATGATGGCAGTGAAGGAGATATAACAAATTTTGTGATATTTGTGGAGTTTTAAGACTTTATACTTTAATACAGTATAATTAATAATCAAATACTTCCTTCATTCAGTGGTCTTGGAAAGAAAAAAAAACAGCTTGCAAATTTGTTCAAACTTCAAATAAAAAAATTTGTGAATTTGTGTTGGAGTTTTAAGACTTTATACTTAAATACAGTATAATTAATACAGTAATAATCAAATACTTCATTCAGTGATCTTGGTGTCTCAGTGCCTGATTTTAGTACCTCGAATATAGTCCAGTATTCTCCAGTGCAGAGTGCAGTCCAGATACACTCAGCAACCGCAGTACATCAACATCAACTTCCAGTCCAGTATTCTCCAGTGCAGAGTGCAGTCCAGATACACTCAGTAACCGCAGTACATCCACATCAACTTCTTCTGCCACTGGTAAGTAAAAAAAAAAAAAAAACCTCATTGTTTTCGTCGGAAGACCCTCTCTTTACCTTCCATTATTACTTTTTGAAATAAAGGTTTTTTAACTCCATATTATATTAACCCTATATTATATTTGTATGGAATGCGATAACTGTACTTCTATGAATGATAACTCGGAATGTAAGGATCCAATTGGAAAAGTAAAATCATACGTTCATGGCTATCCGCTCTAAAATAAATTACACTTTGTCCTGGAAGCATGCTTTTAATCAGGGCGCTGGGTAGCAAGTTTTTCTCAAAGAAACAACTTTAGTAAACACACCTAATCTCGAGTGCGAATCGAGATTGAGAGTGAAATGATAAACAAAAGAACATATTAATTTTAAATTTAATTTGTAGTTGGCTGATAAGCAAAAGTTTATGAGTATGTTATAAAGACAGTAGCATCTTAAAATCTTAGATGGTTTTTTCATGGAAATAAAGATCTTTAATCTGCTAGATCTTTAAAGGCTGAAAAACTGGCAATGCTGCTCAAAAGATTTTTCGATCCACTCTTTAATTTGACGTTCTCCTATAGCGCATGATCTAAATTGAAATGTCAAAAACAGCTGATTGTGTAAATATTTGTATTTATAATACAAACTTTTTCCTTCACAGATTTAATATTCCTTTGGTTTTAAGTAAATCACCAAAATGCTAGGTTCTATGGTTAAGGAACATCAAGCAAAGCAACTCAAACGTAAACAAGAACAGGGTGGGTAAAATACAAGCTAAGCCATTTGTAAAAATATGTCATACTCCTATATTTCAAAGAAATTCGACGTAAAGATGCAATAGAATCATCAAACGAACTGACCCAAGCTCTGGTGGATCATCTAAATGTTGGGTAAGCGTTTATTGGAATTAAAAAAATTTCATAAAGTTCTAAACTTCAATAAAGATTTGAAGGCTCCGAAAATAATTGTGTTCTTTATAAAATCGTGACACCCGACCACCAATTAAATACAAACATGAATAAATGGCAAAGCCAGGAACAAGTTTATTAGTTGACCCGAATCCCAATTTTTTTTGTTTTTTTGGCCAAAATAAGGCTTCAGGAATTAATTACAACAAGCGGAGCAAATGCCTAGTTTCAGAGATATAGCCAACGGGATATAGCTTTTATGAAACCCAGTATAAGTTTGGAACCTAAATGGATTTTAATAATATTGATGTCATATGAAAGGTATTTTAACTGGCTACAAAATCGTTAAACGAAAGTTTTAAATCCGAGTCATGGTTTTCGAGATATGGCAAATTTTCGAAAATGTTGAGCACTTGTTTTTAAAGCACTATGCCCCCTATTGCGGTTGTCGATTTGCGATAAAATCGATGGCCATCGATTGTTTCTACTAGCCCTATCTTTGAAACCTCTGTACCTATTTGAATAAAGTTTTCGCCATTTGATTGCAAATGACTTTAAATGACATGTAAGATATATATCAGTGGAATCGGTGATGTTGTTTCAAAGATAGGGCAAGAAAAAAATCGATGGCCATCGATTTTATCGCAAATCGACGACCGCAATAGGGGCCTTTTTTCCAAAAATGTCTTATTGGGGGTTATCGTGAATCAAGATTCCCGGGGAATTTTCCTAAACTGCAATAGAGAATGCACGGCAGTCTGAGAAAATTCCCCGGGAATATTTATTCACGATAACCCCCATTAACTTTTATATGTATATTTCAAATGAGGTAATAAAGGAAAAGATTGATACTTTCAGCCACCAAACAAGATTTTATGGTGCAAAAATACAAAATTTAGTTATAATACATCAAAAATAAGAAATATTTTTTTTTTTTAATTTTTACTTACTGTTTTGTTTAGGATATTTCGGATAATAAATCTCAAATTGGGTTTACAGGAAAAGGCAACTACCTTCAACTGCCGTTTAAGGAGTTTTGAGGAAAAAATTGTAATGTTTAGTTATTGGACTTCGAAAAATAAAGAAAAATGTGTTTGTTTTAACTTTTTAGGTAAGAATATTTCGGAGAAAAAAAAGGGTTGCCATATAACTTCAATTTGCTTTTGAAGTTAAATGCAATAACTTTTAACTGTCATAGACCGATTTTTGACTTAAAATTACCATGTCTAGTTATAAGACTTCAAACTTTGTCAAAACAGTGTTTTTCAGTTTTCGTAACTTTTTAGGTTAGGATATTTTGGAACAACAAAGAGGTATCGATATAATTCGAAATGAATTTGGAAGAAAAAGATTAATAATGTTTTATGGATATAAATTATCATGTCTTGTTATAAAGCTTCAAAAAGATTAAAAACCAGCGTTTTTTCAACGTTTACGTTAGGATATCTCGAAAACGAAAAGTGATAGTGCAATTCTACAGCCGGATTCAGATTCAGCATCGCAAAATACATCGGTAATGACTATTTTTGTGTTTGCTTATTGGTTTTTTTTTTGTTTTAGTAAAACTATGAGATTTGTGAAAACACTATGGAAGCCGTTTTTACCTCTTTTCTTGAAAGGTTCCCTATAAAAAATTTTAAATCACTTTAATTATACCCATAATCATATGGAAATCGGTTAAAATCCGGTGAAAAAATCCGAGGTGGTCGTTAGCGCCAATTAAACCTCAAATTTGACCGGAGTGATCATGTATAGTAGGGTTGTCATGAAACAATTGTTCGAAAGCATGAACGAATCATGGGGTCAAAACTCGTGACGTTAAATCATGTGTTTCACATGTATTTCGCATAACTAAATACATGAGTTTACGTCACGAGTAATACGTTCTTTGATGAGGCGATTCAAACCATGGATAGTTTAGAATAGAAAATATGATATATGTGTTCTAGTGCATGAGCAAATCATGAATAGATAGCATGATTGTAGCTTTGAAAAGCATTTTTTGAGCCTGCATGATTTCCTAAGGTAGGTCAAAAAGTTCGCGGAATGGGAGGTAAGGAGTGGAAATAAAAATACAAATTTATTTTTGCTTTTCATTATATTCTATTTTAACCCTAATGTATTTTTCATTTAATTTTTCGGGTCATAACCCTTTGAACTATCATCGACCATACAAGTAAATTCCACATAAAATTTAATTTGAAAATATAAATGGAGTATTCTTGCGACTTTTTGGACTTCGTAGTGAAGACAGAGATGGAGTTTTGATACGAATTGTTACTAGAGACGAAACTTTCGTTCATTGTAATGAATCTGAGTCCAAACAGGACTCTATGCAGTGACACACAAAGGCACACCACTACCTTAAGAAGTTTATGGTGCCAAAGTCGGCGGGAAAAATCATGACGGTAGTCTTTTGGGACTCGGGATCCTGTTGATCGATTACAAAGATAAAAGCTTTTTCATTACCGGAGAATACTACGTTTTAAATTTAGAAAAAACAAGCGCAAACTTAACCAAATGTTAACTGGGAACTTAATACGTGCTCGTTCCCAATGATCATAAATATTTCCATAATATTGTATTTTATTGTCATTCAATGGATCGTGGAGATAATGGCACAATATCCATTTGTAGTCATTGTAGATATCAAGTATATAGTAACTTTTCCACCAGAAATATTCGCCATATGCAGTTGTATTTCGCTCCAAATATTTCAAATATTTTGCCAATTCTTCAACATTTTCAAAATCTTGTGCATCGATGTATGAATGTGGTGGCGCAAAACGATTATAATCAGCACCACCATAAACTATAGGTATTATGAGACGATTTAGAGCGTTCCTATAGAATTTTTCCGTCACATAATCAATACAAAGTGTATTTTCAAAACTTAAATAGAATTTGTAGTCCTTATCCAGTGCATCATTGCATTCTTCGCCTCCAATTGGACAGCTAAAAACGAAAAAAATATATCAATTCTTCAGTACATGAAGGCCATAAAAAAACATAGAAACTGTTCGCGACAGTACGGCACCAACACGCAAAAATACCAAATAAAATCTGATCTGCATATTTTATGACCAGTTATTTAGTTTAACCCTTATTTTTAGGTAGCAGTTGTTTTGCTAATATCGTCCTGCTCACAAATATTCACATTTTACAAAATTCGCTAAAGTAAATTTTAACCGAAAAAAATTGTTCCAAAATAATGATCCGGAACTGTCGAAGTGTATAATCTACCTTTTATCATCATTTTGGAACACTTATCATTTTATACCAACTCAATTTGGTAAAATTGTTTAATAAAACACACCGACGAAACTGCTACTGAGCAGTTTCGTATTCTGACAGTCAAAATAGAAACTGAAAACGAAACTGACAGCTTTGGTTTCTAATGGCAATGGGAATTTTATGACAGAAACCAATTTAGAAACGAAATATTCGCAAAAGGGGCCAAGTTAACTTTATGAAACTTGGTACATGGATGTATATTTTGTCTAGCATTCACTATGCAGTAACACGAGTACTAACCTTAATTCACCACAATATCCATAGATATCAATAGTAAAATGATTTTTTAACTCCTCCGTTAGATGTTCACGCCTCGAAGGCGTGCCACAATGTGAAGCAAACCATGCTATTGATTTTGTTTTTCCATTTATCAGCTGCTGTAACTTTGCATCCAGTACAAAATTCGACAAGTCTGGTTTTCGCCATAATGGTTTCTTCGTTGGCGCAACCAGTAACTTTGTCTCTTTATCCCTTACTATACCATATGTCCAAGGCAAATTTGAATCCAAGCGATATGTCATTGTTAAATTGTAAAAATTATTTTCATCATGGATATCATGTTCGTTGACAGCTGGATTTTCCACATTAGCAAAAACATAACTTTGGTTGACATGTCGCTTATTGGGCTTACCGGAATACTGTTTTCCTGTGTGAAAAACTATAGCATTGAATTTTTCCACCGGCAGAAAATCATGCTGATTTGTAAAAATACATTTCTTTTCAGTGTTCTTGATGCCAAATGACTGAGTAGCTGGATAAAATTCCCATGGAAATTTCTTCCAAATAAGTATAAATTTTGTTGTTTTTACATTATATGGAGGATGCCAAGTTACGACATCACTAGTTTCATAAGTTTCGTATAGTAGGATAAACGAAATGGCCAAAATGCCTAAAATTAAAATCGCCTTTAGCATGAAACTCCTCTTGAACATTTTCGTTGAGTTGTTTTTGTTCAATCTTCAATTATATTATGAGTTCTTCGACTGTTAAATTTATTTAATTCTTTTGAAATTTTCGATTTATATGAAATCTATCAGAAATATTTCTAAATGATATGGAGATGTATATCAAATTTGTACACACTTGTAGAAAATGTAAAATATTGGTTTCTGTAAAAATCTATTTACGAAGAAATTGTGAGTACTTTCTGATACAATTTTCGGGTTGACATAAGGCACCTAGTTAAAAAAAGTGGCAAAACACAAGAACGGAAGCAGCTATAATTTTGAATCCAACGGCATTTATGCTGGAAAACACCGAATGAAGTCAATTTCCTATACATTTTTGTATGAAAAACGTAATTTTGCGAGAGGCAAGATATGGAAATCCAAAATCAATAAAAACTTATAGAATGTTATACACTGCTCAACAAAAAATATTAGAAATTCATTTACCTTGGGGGGCACAGCCCCCTGCTACTACCAATTCACGCCTCTGCTTTGATAGTAATTTCGTCATTATAAATAAAAGGTAATATTCTGGCTTGATCTTACGAGCACATAACACTTTTGACATTCACTAGTTTCATAACCAGATACTACTTTTTTATTAAATATTATGAAAGACGTAAGTCCTATTTTATTAAGAGAAAATTACATCGGTCATATTATTTTTTGGCAAAGGTCATATGTATTAGCTTCTATTTTAAGTTACCCACAAAAAAGTTACACAAAATATATAAAATTGTATTTCAAAATATGCAAATGTTTATTTTACAGCGTTGCACAGGCTTACCTTAATCAAAAGCGTTTAGATGCTGAGGCCAAACAATTGCATGTTGGTGCAACAAATTTTGCAAAACAGACTCAACAATGGTTGCAGTTAATCGACAACTTTAGCAGCGCCTTAAAGGTTATATCTACACTACTTTGTGTTATTCAAATTTAAAGGTTTTTATTTTAGGAGCTTGGTGATGTTGAAAACTGGGCACGTAGTATTGAAGCGGATATGCAAGTCATACAAGGAACTCTAGAGATTGCTTACAAAACATCAAGACAATTGAAAAGTACAACGCCATCTACGACAATAGCAGCTCCATCGTCTTAATTGAAAAATTGATCAATGCACTATTCAACATTAATAAATTAAATCTCTTAGCATTAAAAATTATTCAAATTTATTGATGACTTTTTTCAACAACTAGGAATCTTTTTATAAATAAAATGAGGTTACCTGGAAACTTTTCCCGGATTTTTTAAAATGAATTATTTTCTGGATTTCGATGTGCTTTTTAGAATTTCAGTTTTGCCACCTTGTATCTTTGCCGCTCGCGCCGCTATATCGGAAAAATGGTGGCTAAAATCTGTTTTTTTGCAAATATCTCGGTAGTGGTTACTTCCGACAATTTTGTGGCTTATCAAATTTTCTATAAAATCTACTCTCAAATTGTTTACGTACAACTTATATTTTAGGAGATATCCTAATTAAAATGTGGCAATACGCAGGACAAAAATTTGTCCTACCTTTTTTACTATGTTAGAAATGGAGCACAACATTGAATTATACCCCTTTAGAAAGGTATTTGTGTGTAAATGTGCACAAAAATAAAATTATTTCACTATTTTCCATTAATCCAGGTAAAATTATATGTCAATTATAAATTTTAACAACGGCAAAATACGCGGTCACATAGAACTTAAAAGAGGATACAGCACAAAGAGAAAGACAAAAAGCGGACTGACACTGACTTCATGTTTTTTGTTTTCTTTTCGTTTCACATTTGTCATTGTACCAGGGATGATAAATGAGCTTTTCTATTATGTTCCAAGTACCAAAAAGTACAAAAGTTATTTATACATTTGTGGTCAAATTTTGACCATTGGGCGATTCTAGTTGATTTTTAAATTGTAATAACTAATAAACGGACAGTTTTTTTTCTATTCCTTTCATAATTGTAGTTGTTTCCAACGCCGACTACGACAGTTCATAAAAACATGTTGATTTTCAAATCGCAATATCTCATGAGCTGTAAGTGGGACTAAAAAAAAATTTTCGGAGGGACTCTCTACAAAATGAATGAAAAATTTGTTTTCTATGGCACATCGTTTCGGAGACAATTTGGAAAAACTTTTTTTTTTCTAAATTTTAAGATTGTCAAAAGATATCTCCTAAACTATAAGTTGCAGAAAAAATTGGAGCATGTTGTTTGTAGAGCAATCCCCTAGAAATCAGTATTTTTACTTTTTAGCTGCGACTCCGGGTTCATGAGTTGTCATAATTTAAAAATCAATACATGATTTTGAACACTCATACTTAAAATGCACAGGTGACTAATTTTTGCCACATTTTAATTACTTAGGATTTCTCCTAAAATATTAGTCGCACGAAAACAAGTTAAGGATAAATTTTATAGAAAATTATATAAGCTACAATTTTTCACTAGAAGTAACCGTAAGCGAGATATTTGTTAAAAACTGATTTTAAGCGCCATTTTTCCAAGCGGCAAAGATACAAGTTGGCAAAGTTGAAATTCTGAACGAGCACATCGAACTCTATAAAGAAACCCATTTTCTAAAACCACCAAACAACCGTACTAGTGAGCTAATGATTTATTTCAATTCAACGCAATTTTTTATTACTACATCATGATACAATAATTAGAAGGTAAGCTCAGTTATAAAACGTACCGCTTTCCTGGCTTCATAGATGATGATACCAATAACGCACCATTTCCAAAATAAGCTAAAAAAGTAGCTTTGACAAGTGCTGGCGCCAGGCTACCATCAGCCATCAGGATTCGTCAACTTTGCCGAGTAAACATTTTTAACTATCAGCTAATTCGAGAAAGCGCGTGTTTTTTGGTGCAAATAGGGACTTGGTTCCGTGATCTCTGATTGTTGAATTATGTATGTATACAATGAAGTGGTTAAGTCTGTAACTTTTGTAGGTTTGTCATAAAAAAAAATGCTCTTGGAAACATGTTGCTACGATCTATAGAACATAGTGTCGTTTATTGTTACGTGGCTAAGCGATCTAAAGCCAGGTTACCACTCCCAATAAATTGCGAGCCTTCTTGAAGCAAGAATACCCTTATCGTCGCATGAGTATTATTTTGCCGTAAGCGCCACTTCGTTGAAAAAGCAAAAGCAGATAACTTGTTCTCGTCTCTACACAAGTTATGTGCTTTTGCTTTTTCAACGAAGTGGCGTTTACGGCAAAATAATACTCAGCCGACGTTATGTTAAGCGTTCCCACAATCCATGATAAGTCGACAATGCGGGTTATGTTATACGGGGAGTAGCTGCAACTATTCTTGTAGTAGTGGCGGCTACGAATTTTGACTGGAGATTTTCTAATACCAGTGAAGTCAGTAGACTAGCGGAGTATGTTGGTTAGGACTTTCGGGGAAATTCGTGGTGTTTTGGGCATACATCTCGAATTCAAATAAATTTATTTTGCCAAAATTTTTACAGTCAACTTTGAGCGAAAAAAAAATAAGCAAGCCGATCGAAAATTGTGTAAAACTTGCTGCGACCAGCTCTTCTAGCTAGAAATATTCGCCAAATATTTAATTAACACAAAACAAAATAGCGAAAAAGCATCCAATTTAACAATGGCTGAAATACAAATGTAAATTAAAACAATAGTTTAATTACTGTTTCACATTTTTCAGATTCATTCGTATTTCCATTAATACTAATAACACAAAAACAAAATTTTATTAAATAAGTTAGACTATAATTATGACGAGATACAGTTTGACTCTGCTTAAATGAAATCCGCTTCACTTAGGTAGGGATTGATTTGATTAAAAAAAAAAAATAATAATTTAACCCAACTCCGTTGTTAAAGTGAAGAATTTCCAGTTAAGCAAAGTTTTGACTGCATAATTAAAACTAAATTCGAAACGCATTATCATTAAGTTTCTACACATGGATGAAAACACTAATGCGTTCAGCACTTATAATAGCGTAGTGGAAGGCAAATGCAAAGAATGAATCAAGCAAGCGCGAGTCAATAGATATATTTTCTACTTTGTCTCATGCATTTGCCCTTCACTATTATATTTTTATTAATTCTAAATCTATATTAGTAAATAAAAAATTTAAGGCTAAAATTTACTGCACTGCGTTCAGTATAATTACAAAGGTTTTTAATGAAAATTGAAATTAAAAAAAGAAAAAACATAAAATTGTAATGCGAAGAGTGTTAGAAACGTAAAATGTTTTTGATTTTTCATGATACAAAATTTACTTCATGTATAATTTGGAAATTGGTTTGATATTGTAAAAATTATCATACGTAAATTTCTTGCTTTTGCGTTTTGTGTAGACAATTATTACATATTTATATAAAACGCACATTAAAAAACAAATTAAAGTTAGGGTGGGTTACTTAATAATCCTGGTTGCTGTTGTCACATCTATTATTATTGTAGGGGAATCAGAGATTTTTGAATTCCTCTATAATTTTTGACATTCGAAGTTTGAAAGCTGCATTTTTAATTATATTTCTATTGTATAAATCTATCAAGTTAACATGTTTTCTTCTCCATAGTTCCATCGATTGTTTTTTTTTTTTTATTTTAGTCGTTAGGCAAATTTGTGAAATACGTTTTAGTAACGTGAACGTCCTGTAAAAAAAATATAAGTATGTTTTATTCAAAAGAAATGTTAAAAAATTTGTCAGCTTAATTAACTTAAATTTTGTTCTGTAAATGGTTGAATTTTATCGCTTTAAACATAGAATATATCACGGGGGTTGCCAGTATATATTTACAACTAGACATCTTTAATTTTGATGTTTTGAAATAAGTATACAGAAACATGAAGAAAAAATAGCTCTGCATTTTAACATTTTAAATTTAATGTATAACTAAGAAGTTGGCGTTAATAGTTATTCTAAAAAGTCATATTTTTACTTCGAAGTACTAGCCAAAGCCACTTAAAGTTGTGCGTGTGAAACTGATTAACTTTTTCATGATACTTAGTGGGCTGCAAACCGTTTCAAAAATCGATGCGGTTCGGTTCAGTGGTTCGAACCATTTTATGATAAATTGTACCGGTGCAAGAACCGGTTCTTGCATGACTGAATCATGGTTCTGTTCGGTTCGAATGGTTCAGCTAGAAGTATTAGAAATTTATAGAAAAAAATCATAAAAATATGAAATCCAAAAATTGATTTTCTGTTTGCAGAAATTTCTTTTTTATCTAATTGCTGAAGTATAGACTCCATCATTAGAGCTATTTTAAGATATTGGGGATTCGTTCTAAATTTTTATTCCTTAGCATATTGACTTTGAAGTAAAAACATTCAGCAAATGCTTTTTTACCAGGCCTTGTTCTTAACCTGTCAGCAAAATCTGATATCTGGGAGTCTAAATTAATGGCAGCTAAACGAACGACTAGGTGGCTAAAAAATTAGAATATAATTTCCTATTGGTTGAAAAATGCAAGGCTTAAAAAAATTAATTTCTCCCATCAGCAGAAAGTCATAAGAAAATTGGCAAAATAGTGGCCATTTTTTGAAAAATCTAAAATGTAAATTTTCTCAGACACTTTTGGTTGAAACAACGGTCGCCACATCAAAATTTTTTTTGGAACCAAAATTTAATGAAAGAAGACCAAAATGAAAATAACGGACCAAATTTTTTTTTTTTTTTTTAATATGTATTATGAAACGGAAAAAATTTTATTTTTTTTTTTTCTGAAACATGACATTTAATTTATTTAAAAAAATCAAATTTTTGTTTCATTTTTGGATTTTTTTTTTTTTTTTTTTTAAATATTTATTTTGAAATTGGTGCTGTATCCTCCAACCTGTGTGACAATTGCAATGTTCCTGCTTCGATGGAACATCTTATCTTTAGCTGCAACTCCTTTGCATCATTTCGATCTAAACATACCATTTTTCAAAAATTTAACAACATTGGTTCGCTTTTAAAATCCTTCAATGGTGATAATTACAAAGAACTTTTAAATTTTATACGGGAATCTAAAATTGACTTTTAAGAAAAATAATAAGAAAAAAACTATAATCAGAAACTTTCAGACTTAAAAAAAAAAAAACAACAACTAAAGTGATTCGTAATCACTTACTACTAAATCATTAAGTGGGAAACCCTGGTCTTTTAAGTTGACAACTTTGACCATTCTAAATCACAACCCAAAAAAAAAAATATTTATTTTTTCTGAATAAATGGAACAATTTCAAATTGCATTTAGTTTTTGCAATAATTAGCATTTCGCCGAAATTACATCAGGATATATTTTCTTATGCAGTCAGTTAAAAATTCACCAATCATCAAAATTGAAAGACCTTGAAGTTAGTTGGTTAGTTAAGTTAGTTGAGGAATTTTTTACCCTATGGCATAGCTGAGCTTCAATAAGGGCTTATCACCTAACCCTGCTGAAATATATTTAATGGGTCATGAGGAATATTTATAAAATAATACTACGTTTCCACCGGATATTTATGAGGTTATTTACGGTTATTTCGTGTTTTAGCTCTGAATCTCGTAGTAAATCACTTGATTTACCATAAAAAAAAATATATATAGGGGAATGTCGTCAGGGTTGGGCAACTTTTTAACTTTCCTCTGTATCTTTCTTATATTTGAATATTACCAAGTAATTTGTCTTACTTAAAAGTTTGGACCCTTATCTGTAACATACCTATAGGACAACTCGCTGCGATTTCGGAAAAGAAAGTTACTGACGAATCTAAAAAAAAAGAAAGTAGTCAGGGTTGGGCCACCACCAAATATCGATGAAATATGTACTAAAATAGTGTGTAATGAATATGTATGAAATTTTTTATTCTTTTTCATTCGATTACACAAAATTTCGATGAGAAATCTACATAATAACATTAATCTGAATCGCAATTTGGGCATACATAGTATCTTTTTGTGAGATTGACGCACTTCAAGTGCACGTCTCGCTTGCATTCAATGCATGCGATTGAATTGTTTCGATTCAGTTTCGCGTGCATCGGTTCCAAGCATATAATGCAGAAGTCTTGATCCACATCTCCGTTGGAAAAGGATTTTTTTGTGGTTTTTTCGATGGGCGACCTCGTTTAGAAGGTGTTGTGCGTTCGATTTCTTCGCGTTTTCGGACGTTTTTTAGGCGTTTTCGAAGCATCTCTTGCTTCTTACATAACTCTTCGCGGTTCTCTGGGGAGGTTAAGACAGTGCTTTTCATCGGGCGGCGCCCCTGATTAGATTTCACTGTTGGCGCGACCGCTTGCAGAGGCTCGATCAATGACAAAATCGTAGAAAGGGTGAACTTATGTTCTGTGTTCCGAAAAACCGATTGGGTAATGTTATTTTACTGATTCGAAATAAAAATTGATGTGGCCCAACCCTGGCTACACGAGTGGCCCAACCCTGAAGACAAGCGTGTTTTTCGATCGCTCAATACTACATGCGAACAGGTACAGGAATCGAAATTTCCCTTTGGGAACTTGTTAATGGTTCACCCCTCAATGGATATATATACTTTCTTTTGCGGTGGCATTGTTCTTTTCCAAGTTTTGAGTCGTTTTTCACTGCTATTACAACATTTTTTGAACTATCGAAAACAACATGAAGGCACAAAAATTTTTAATGAAAATCCCGGTGACAAGCAATGCATAAAAAAGTTTTCTGGCATCGAGAACAATAATTCGACGCTATAACACAGATGGCAGCTTGTGTTGTATACGAGAAATAGCAGTGGCCCACCCTGACAGCGGCCCAACCCTGACGACATTCCCCTACTTCTACCGAGATTTATTTAAAATTTTCATACAAATCTCAACAGGGCTACCGATTTTGGCTATTTTCGACCCCCCAACTTGGACAATTCGCATTAAATGTCACTAAAAAAAGCACATAGAAAATAAATATTCAGATGTGAAGGAAGAACAATTTTCATCTTCCCGCATATTACATTTACTATCAAAAAAACATCTTTTTCAGCCGGTGGAAACGGGTATGATTCAACGACTAGATTTATAAATTCCGTCACAGCCAAATCTCGGGTGGAAACGTAGTAGAAAGTAGAGCTGATCACAGGCCTTGTTTTTTTCGTGTCCCGCGGGCCTTTACTCTTCGACGACGGGCTCGGGCCATGAAATAGAGTTTTGTACGGGCTTCATGTTGGCCCGGGCCTAACAACAAAAGCACGAAAATTGGAGGTTGAGAAGCATAAACTTGGAAAAAATTTTGTTCTTACATAAAAATACAGTGTTGGAAAAAATAATAGGGATAAGCAATTTTTTTAGCTTTTCAACCATATCTTTTAATTGATCAGTTACTCTGGAATATATATTATGCAATTTGAGTAAATTTTAGCGTAGTTTAAAGAAACTGAAAAAAAATTGACTTCAAGTCCTTAGATGAAAAAAATACGCGACATTCTTGGTTTCCATCTTTTTTGATTTATGAAAACCAATGAACTTCTTAAGCACTTGATTAATGGGATTGAGATTCGGTGACAGTGATGGCCAATCCATTACCGTGATACATAGTCTGCTGCATACATTAGGTCTTTAATCTATAATACTGGCGCAACTTCAGCCGCCGAAAATTAACACCATATCATGATATATCACCATGTTTAACTTGCTTCCTAGTGAACTTGGTTGTGAATGCTGTATTCTAAGGTCATCTAACAATCTACAACTAGAACCAAACAAATAAATTTGGGTTTCATCGAACCACAGCAGATTTTAACAGTTTTGATGAAATTTGGGCCTGGTGGCAAAATTAATTATCTGGGATATGTTCTTTTGGCTTAAAAATGGTACTTTTCTTGCACTTCTGCCGCACAACCTTCTTCTCGAAGCTTGTTTCTTACAACGCGGCTTGTAACTGGAGCTCTTGGAGATAGCATGAGGTCAGTGGATAAAAGAAATGCATTTTTATTTTTTCGAATGCCTCACAAGAATGTTATCAAACTGTCTTAAAGTTTGGCGCTTTTTTTCTTTTTCCGGAACTGATTTCAAAGCGTTAAAGATCCTGGCCTTAGAGCAATTCATTATATCCACAATTTACTTTATGGTTTTACCCACTACCCTTATATTCTTTATTATTTTCTCCTGTCCTTCAGAATCTTCGACTCCTCGACCTATTTTGCATAAACTTCGCTTTAATCTATCAAATTGCACAGGCAAATACTTAACATTTATTCACTAAAAAAATATTATTTCTGCATGCGTTATAATGAGTTGTGTGTACCTATTATTTTTTCCAACACTCATGTAAAATAATGTATAATTGTGGGGCAAAGGATTACAATGGAGTAAGTCAACTCAAACAAATTGTCTTATTGCATTCGACCAAAAACTCAAATGAGCACTTTATGTATAATGTTTTGTTTTTCGTCATTTGAAAATCATTGATTTAGCTTTATCAATAAGTTGCAACTTTTTAAATCATAAAAAAGTGTGAATATTTAAAAATATGGTAGTATCGGGCCTCGACAAAAAATATTCTTGCGGGCCCGGGCCTCAAAAAGTAGACCCGTGCCCAGCTCTAGTATAAAATTCACACGATACGGTTTCGGTTTGAATAATTGCCATGCCCACTTTTTACCAAAGTAAAAATTTTGGTATATTACTCAGTCTTATGTACCTTCGCCTCTGAATCCCGTTCTTCATCAGCAGAATTTGTTATTATACCTGTAGGCTTTCGAAATATCCTTGCTTGTAGTTAGAAAAAAAAAACGCTGTGTTCAGTCATACAGCGTAGCTACAAGAAAATGTGAAATTCTTTTTTATTAACGGCATTGAATAGCCACACTCTTCATCAAAATATACTTTCGGACTTTTCCAATATGGCTGTTACTTTCCGAGTTATGATCCTTTCAAGGTATTTCAGCCCCCATACAAAAGACGGAATATTTTGGGTGCGTGTGTAAATTTTTATAAAAATCTGAGAACCCAACTGCAAATTTTGAAAAATTTGAAATGGAATCGATCATGTGGAAGTAATTTAAAGTAATTTTTAATTTTGAACCAAACCGAATCATTTTTTAGCGTGGTTTCCGGTTCTGTTCAGCGCTTCCAAAATGAAAACGGTTCGGTTAATGGTTCGGTTCAAAGCACAAACAAGGTGATGATTCGGTGCAGCCCTGGTATTTATATACATTATTTTTGTTACGAACATTTGTATTGCATTTTTTATTGAAATATAGTAGCCGTATTCACGATTTTGTTGCATTAGCAAATGCAAAAATATTTGAAAGTTTTTTGAAAAATCAATAGAATTTGTTTTTGTAATTTCAAATAATTTTGCATTTGCTACGACGCAACAAGATTGTGAATACGTAAAGTATAATAACAAATATTAATCAAAAGGAAACATTATTTGGATTACATAAATAGTACAATCATTTGGGAGAATAAAATGATGTTACCTGGAAAGTTTTGCGGGATTTTAGCAAATAAGTTATTTTATAGATTTCGATGTGCTCTTTCAGAATTTCATTTTTGCTACCTCGAATCGTGTTTGCTCGCGCCGCCATTTTGGAAAAATGGCGCCCAAAATCAGCTTTTTGCAAATATCTCTTTACCGGCTACATTTAGAGAAAAATATTTCGGAGCAATATTTTAGCTTATACAATTTTCTATAAAAATTACCTTTCAATTGTTTTCGTACGACTTATAACTCAGGAGACATCCTAATTCAAAATTTGAAAAAATTAGTAAATTGTATGTACATGCCGCTTATGAATAGGCATAGTGATGTGTTGAGCTTAAAATTATGATAACTCATGAACGGTGAGTCACTCGTTTAAAGTAAAAATATCTGTATATAGGGAATTACTTGCATTACATTTTTTTTTTTCAGTTGTAGCGCACGAAACATTTCTTAACAAAACTCAAAATGATTTCCGAATCAAATGAATGCATGAATTCGCAATTCAATTCAATTCAAAGTTTATTTTACTTCTGCTTTTAAACTTTTAGTTGTAGCAGAAGGAAGTTTGATGTATAACTAAATATTACAATGTATTAAGGCTAGTTTAAAAATAAATTTGAGAACAATGTTAGGAAACAATACTTTTAGTAGAATTACAAAGTTATTCATTGCGCAGAAAAGATCTAAGTCTTAAGCTATTAACAACAAAGAAATATATAGATTTAATTGAATGTGGATCTGTGCAGGCCAGAATTTGAGTTTTATTATCTCTAAAAATATATAATAAATAGCTTAGATGGTGGTTACGAAATGCAGAATACATAGGACACTCAAACATAAAGTGATCGAGTGTTTCATTTTTATGCAAGTTGCACAACGAACATTGGTTATCAATTTCTAATTTATGAATTTGACCTTTAATACAAAATCTTGTTATATATTTAGATGATAATCGTAATTGGGCAATAATTTTTGTCATATGAAACTGATTGCGGTAAAATAGATAGGGCGCGGTGTTATTATCCAGTGACCTAAGTATTCTGCAATTCATTGTTGTCGAATTGGCCACTTTTAAAACATCTTGAAATTTTAGATGGCACTGGAGACGCTCAAGGGCTAAGTTCCGATTTGCTATCCAATCATCTGCGTTGAAAGAATGCCACAAATGTGACATGTTTATTAGCTGGAGGAACTGGTTGAACTGAGAGACCCAGTTTAACTCGATGCTTCCAATACCAGCAGCATGAAGACGAGATAAACGTGTTAGACATATGAATGGATAACGGCTTTGCTCCATTTGGAGGATACGAATTATATAGTTAAAACCTAGTTTGAAAATTTTTAAGGAGACTGTTGAAACACCCAACTCTAGTCTTAGAGAAGCGTTTGGGGTAGCTCTTGGTAGAGAGAGTAAACGTTTATAGTATGTTGATTGTACAATTTCTAGTTGCTCGCAGTACCTCAGACCCCACACCTCGGCTGAGTACAAAAGAGTAGAGGCTACTATACTATCAAACAGTTTAACTCTGCCCTGCCAAAAGTCTGATTTAAAATTTCCCAGTATTTGCAGAGCCGATCCCAAAGCCATTTTACCCTTTTTTATAGCAGTTTCGGCTGCACATTTACCAAGAGAAGAGCTCGATATAGTAACACCTAAGTAGGGATATGTTTTGACAATAGCGATCGGTTGGTTTTTGTATAAGAAATTAACAGAGGCAGCCCTTCCTCCTTTTCTAAAATGAATAATTTGGGTTTTTTCGGCGTTAACTACCAACTTATTTTTGTCACAGTATGTTTCGAGAGCTAGTAAGATTTTACGTAAAATTACGGCAGACCTGGCTAAGACCACAGCATCATCTGCAAAAAGAAGCATGAGAATGTCATTTACGCCGTCTATATTAAGTCCTTCAATATTTAGGTTCCGTAGATCGTTTTCAAAATCCGAAATGAACAGAATGAACAAAAGGGGGCTTAGGATCTCACCTTGGAGTACACCCTCAGTAACAGAAATAGGGTCAGAGTCGTGATCTGCGAGTCTTATGACAAAAGATGCCTGGCTATAAATAGACTGTAAGATTTTGATAAAACGTGAGCTTACGCCATGGGTATGTAACTTTTGCCAAAGTAAATTATGCACGAATGAGTCAAAAGCTCTTTTAAAATCAATAAACAGGCCGAAAGCTGAGCTTTTTTTATGACGAAGATGAAGATGTAGAGCTGCTTGCAGGGTAAAAATATTATCAACACAAGATCTTTTATTTCTAAAACCATTTTGAGATTCGGGAATAATGTTGTTTAGTTCAGCCCATAGCAAAAGGCGGTCATGCAATATGTGGGTGAAGATTTTAAGTATGGTGTTGCATAGCGCTATACCTCTGTAATTTTCGGGTTGATTAACATCAGCTTTTTTATGGAATAGCACAAGAATAGAACGAGACCATGCTTCGGGAGTAACTCCATAGAGGATAACTTTATTGAATAGTGAGCGAAGAATGAAATGCCCTAAATCAGGCAAGTGTTTAAAAAATTCAGCGCTAATCAAATCTTCACCTGGTGCTTTATTATTTTTTAATTTATTGATTGCTCTCGCAAGCTCATTGGATGATATTTCGGAATCTAAAATTGTATCACTGGTGCCTATAAAAATTAGTTCTGACGTAGGACGCGGTGGAAAAATTTCTTGATAAAAATTTTTCCAGATATGTGCTGGAATCGGGTTAGGTGTATAAGGTTTTTGGTTATGTGCTTTAATGAGGCACCAAAAGTCTTTGGAATTTTTTATGTTAAGGAATTTATTTTTGACCTCTGTTTCATAATCAATTCTTTTTGACTTCAATAAATTTCGGTAATTTGTTTTTAAATCAAAATAAATTTGTTTGCTGTCATAACTAAAAGATAGTCTTTTGCAAGTTTTAATTGCCCTATTCAAATCCTTTTTGAGGTTTCTTAGATCCTCGTCGAACCAAGGTTTATTTTTTTTCATTGAAGGTTTCGCTAATTTCTTGATATTCATATTTAGTTCTTGAGCTGACTTCGTAATAGAATCAGTGATAAGCTGACTTTGCTGATTTATTGAAAGCAATGAAATTAAGTTGTCGGGGACTGCTGACAAAAAGGTTTGGTTTAAAAGCACTGAATAATCATTTGCTTTTATAGGATCCCATTTAAGAGCTGATCTTTTAATTAGATTTGTATTGGGATAATTTTGATATTCAGTATTTTGGATTTCAAATTCTAAATTGAGAGAGACTGGAAAGTGATCAGAGCCTGTGGCAAGAGGGTGCACTGTAAGATTTTTCACAAAAGGAAGTGACACTACATTCGCCCATACGAGATCAATAGCACTCACGCCGTTTCTATTTAAAAAAGTAATATTACCAGGAATATCACCAGTAGTGCGTCCATTTAACAGAACAAAGCCATTATTTTCCATAAATTCTAATAAAGTTTTTCCTCGCGAGTTTAGAGTGTGATCTAGTGACTTTCTTTCAGGCAGGAGATTAGATTCAATTTCGCATAGAAACTCAAGAGTGTCTTCTTCACCTACTCTGGCATTCCAATCACCCCCAATAATTATTGGAGTGTTAACAAATTTGACAGCCAGCTCTTCTAATAAGGATTCAAGTGACTCTAACGCAATATTAATATTATAAGAAGGCTTAATATATATGATACCAAGTATGAATTTAAAATTTTTGATCGTATTGAGACTAAATACCCATAAATTCGATTTATCAATTTCAATACTATCTACAAAGTTGCTATTCACTAATAAAACAATACCGCCACTCGCTCTGCCTGATGATCTGTCACTCGTAGCATGTGTTGATAGAGCTTTATAGTCGCACCAAGGTGATATATTACTTTTGAAATCCGTTGTTGACCATGTTTCGTATATGCCAGTAATCTGAGAGTCGTTTATGGTCGTTTCGCTGAAGAGATTGGATAGTCCATGTACATTCCAGAATGTGATTTTTATATTGATGCAACTATTTATAAATTGATTTTGTAGAATTTTGGGATTTATGCAATTGATGGAGTTATTTGGTTTTTTGCTTGCGATATTTCGTTTTTTGGGGTGTCGAGTAGCTTCTGGAAATTAGTATCAATGTTTTCAAATTCATTTTCGAAGAGCGTCATTAGTGTTCTGCTTGCATCCTTATTGTCGCAAATCAGTTTATTGTCTCGGTTCCACCAAAGCCATTTGTCGCCAATCCTGAGTCTGTCGTCTCTGATTATCATTTTGTGACTGCTACTTAGCGTTGCAAGATGCTTACGTAAATTGAGCATAGCTTCTTTTTTCCTTCGACTCTCTGCACATAGATCTTTGTCTATGTAGATTTGAGATCCGGCTAACTTTTTCGAATTATTGAGAACCGTTTGGACGTTTGCTTCAGAGTCAAACTCAACGACAACAGCCATTTTTGAATCACGAACGTATAATTTTTTGGCTGACTTGATTGCTATGTTTGCTGGCAATTGAAGTTTTTCACGACAAACTTTCTCAACCTCAGCGAGAACTGCCCCTGAACTGTTTACTTGTAACCCTTTGAAAATAAGATTATTCCTCTTACTATGTTTTTCAAGAAATTCGATTCTTTTACGATCGGCTTCCTTCTCGGCTTTTAGCAAGATAATTTCTTTCTGCAATTCGCTGTTTTGGTTTTTTAAAACGTCAACACTATCTGACATGGCATCGAGTTTGAGCATAATTTCACTGTTGCATTTTTTAAATAACTCGCATAAATCTGAAACACTCATCTCACCTACTTTTTGTTTACGTGCTTCGTTATTGTTTTCCATGTCGGGAGAAGTTTCAGACAAATTTCTTTTGGAAGTTGGTTGTTCGGTTTTTGGACCAGGCGTTTTTACCATTATTTGAAAACTGTCAAAATCGTAAGCTTGTTTAATAGTATGAGTATACTTTTGCAAGCCACTTCTGTTTTTTATTGCAAGATCTAATTTGTGTTATATATGTTTACGTTGCATACTTTTAGGATATATCTAAAAGTAAAAATTATAGCATCCGCTGGAATGTGTCTTTGCTAAAATTCCTTTTAGGGTCCAAAGTCCAGATAGTTGTTGACATTGACTGACTGCAATTATTGGATTTGCTTTATCGGAGCTGCTTATCTTACCGGCGCTGTTGCTAAGTCTCTGCACTGCACTCCAATTCACCGCTTTGTTTTTTTGAATGCTCTTTTCAATGAGCTCAATTTCGCTGCACAGATGTTTAGTTTAGCTTTAAAAATTAATATTTTATCGGAGCACAATTTCAATGTTGTTCTTTACGAAAAGTGTTACCATCAGACTCAATTCGCAATTCGTCTATTCAAAACTTAATCAAAATCAAATTACAAAGCAAGCAAGAAAGTGCAAAGTTTTCAAAAGAAAAATCATATGTAGATTGTAGTGCAAGTAATTTCCTATAAACAAATATTTTTACTTTAAACGTGTGACTCACCGTTCATGAGTTATCATAATTTTAAGCTCAACACATCACTGTGCCTATTCATAAGCGGTATGCACAATTTACTAATTTTTTTCAAATTTTGAATTAGGATATCTCATGAGTTATAATTGTACGAAAACAATTGAAGGGTAATTTTTATAGAAAATTTCATAAGTTAAAATATTGCTCCGTAATATTTTCTCTAAATGTAACCTTTAAAGAGATATTTGTAAAAAAACTGATTTTGGACGTCATTTTTCCAATATGGCGGCGCGAGCGAACACGATTCGAGGTAGCAAAGTTGAAATTCTGAAAGAGCACATCGAAATCTATAAAATAACTCATTTGCAAAAATCCTGCAAAACTTTCCAGGTAAAACTACCAAATGACTGTATTAAAATGCTTTTAAAGATATGCGCAAATTAAAATGGCTTTATGAAATGCAGTGTTAGCAATTTTCCTTGGACGACGTATTTCAAGTGTGTATCATCATTCAACTTTCTGAAAAAGGTCATGTGATTTTCAATGTGAGTTTGCAATGGTAAGTACAAATAGTATATAAAAATAATGTGTTTGCATACCTATGGAAATAATGTGTTGCATACCTTTAGGGATAAGGAATTTGAGTTCATTTTCTATGGAAAGTAGGCGTGTCCGTTGACCTATCACGCTCATTATTGGAATATTTCTTAACTAGCTATATCTAAGCATGCGAAAATTTATTGTCTTAGGAGCACTCCTTTTTTTCAACAAAAGTACGTTAATTTTCTATAGGAGGTAGGCGTGCCCGTTGACGTATCACGCCAATTTTTGGAATTTTCCTTAAATAGCTAAAACCAATTAAGTATGCGATAAATCAAATATATAATTTCGACATTGGTTATATCCACGATCTCAATAAACTAGTCTATATATTATTTGGCTTTAGACTTAACCAAAAATGTAATTAAAATTTTGGCCTGGCCAAAAATTAAATACCCTACACTGCAGCATTCTAAAAATATTGCTATTCATCGAGTTATCTTGCTCAGTTTTCCCGTGAAAAATATTTCCACAGACAGCAAGCCAGACAGACGGATATGGCTATATGGACGCAGGAGGTGACGCTGATCAAGAATATATATACTTTTTCATACTTGCCACGCCTCCTTCTCTGCGTTACAAAAGGAAGGAATATACACTGTGTGTAGGGTATTATTATTATTTGAAGGCTCTGGATTGCACTCCGACCTGAAAGATCTTTTGTACAGCAATGTGTGTAGGGTATAAAAAGGGGTTACCGGACATAATCCCAACGGACATAATCCCCATTTTGGCCATGGGGGTTATGTCCGCAAATTTTTCGGACATAATCCCAATGGGGGTTATGTGCGAAAAATTTAATTAAGATTGAACAAAATTTTTGCAATAATCCATTTAAAAAATTTATATAGTGTTGGATGTTATAGACTGATCCGCGGCCGAAGGCCGCCGCGAAGCCGGTGTTGGATTTTTGGGAGTTTTAAATCCTAAGCTGCGGCCGCAGGCCGCCCACTTACCCCTACCCTTATGTAAAATTACTGTGGAATTTTTGGGAGTTGTAAATCCTGAGCTGCTTCTGTGGTCAATAACAAAATATCGTTATGGGGACTATGTCCGTTTTTTCCTGGGGATTATGTCCGAAATACTTGCGGACATAATCCCCATTGAAAAAATGGGGATTATGTCCGAATAACTTGCGGACATAATCCCCATATCGTGAATGGGGATTATGTCCGTGGGGATTATGTCACGGCACCATAAAAAGGATAATTATTTTTTTGGTGGGAACAGAGAACAGTTTTTTCTAAAGATATGTATGTATGTATTTCAATTATGTAAAAACTTACTTGGCGAATATGAACGACTTCTACTTCGTTCGACATAACGACGACGACGATCGCTGCTACGGTAACTAGTGCGACTGTATGGTGAAGGTGATCGGCGACGTGGCCTACATTCATCACGATACCGATCGTGATGTTCTCTTTCTCGTTCTCGCTCACGATATGATCTAAAGGAAATAAATCAAGTTTTATTTATAAATGCCAATGAAAATAATAAATTTAACACCAACCTAGTTGGTCGACCCATATAAACTCCAGGTGTTGGTGTGTGCGGGCGCTGTGTTATTGAATAATCGACACGAATACGACGTTCATCAATTTCTATACCAGAGCAGGCATCTTTTGCAGCTTTAGCATCATTCATATTTTCATAGTATATAAAACAAAAACCACGGGAACGGCCAGTCTAAAAAAAAAAATTGTTATAAATTGTTCAAACTTGCAACTACGAAATTTCATGGTTTGCATCCTGTACGTATTCACATGTACCTGTGCAAAGAAGCCTTTGGTGTAGACACATTTATACTTCAGCGCTATACTCATTATTCTTCACTTTATTATTTTATAGCCCATATGCAATATGCACATTACAATTTGCATTACATTTCAAATTAACAAATTGTAATTGAAAAAGGCAATCTAAATGCATTTGAACTCACCTGAGCATCAATTACTACTTGTATTCTTTCGATAGGACCAAATTTTGAAAATATTTCACGTATTTTTTGTTGTGTTGTATAAACGCTTAGGCCAAAAACACCAATACAACGGCTTTGCATTGGTTTTTCCTAATAAAAAATAGATTTATTAGAAAACATTATTAAGTAACAAGCCCATAACTTACTCTGGTGCCACGTCTTTTATCATAGGGACTGCGAGAACGTGTCCGTGAACGTGTTACTCGACGACGATGTCGGTTTGGCGAAAGTGACCTTTTTTGCAACAGTTGAAGTAAGGAAGTGGAAGAGTAGGGAAAGGAAGGTAAAAGGTGAAAAATATTTTTAATTTCTTTTGAATAAAACATTAATAAATAATTTGCATATGTGATTTTTTTAATTATTTCGATTGTTTTGTTTTTTCTTTGATAAAAATTTAATCGTTTGGTTTATGTCTGTAGAATGTTTCTCTAGGTTTTTTGAAATTTCTGTAAAATTTATTTTGATTTGCTAGTACTTTCTTTTGAAAACTTTGCACTTTCTTGCTTGCTTTGTAATTTGATTTTGATTAAGTTTTGAATAGACGAATTGCGAATTCATGCATTCATTTGATTCGGAAATCATTTTGAGTTTTGTTAAGAAATGTTTCGTGCGCTACAACTTTTTGTACATTCATTCAGTTTTCATTATTTTGCGATTCATTTCGGTTTATTTTTGATATTTTTTAATGAATTCTGCTGAAATAAGAAATAATAACCTAGACGTTAGAAGATTTTATAATAAATTTTGACAATTATATGAGAAACATCGATCTCGTTGTAGTTGTGTAAAATTTATGAAGATATTGTATTTGCTAAAAATACATAAATATCAGAAATAAATTTATTTTACATATAAACTCAAAATTTGCAAATGTTAAAATAATCAGAAATACGTAACAGATTCAATGTTATTTGGCATTCTCAATCGACTTTTTTCAATGCAAAAACTTGTCAATCCTCAATATCAATATCTCAAAACTAGTTCATGTAGGTCGACGAATTATTGCAGTACAATGTCCAAATAGCCATAATGCAAAATGTGAGTTTCGAAACTAAAGTTGTGAATAATAAGGACCCGACCCAAGTCTTTTATCTTTGACTCTACACCTACGCATGAGTATACTTAATGAATGTAATAAATGAGGGGATTCCTGAAAACGTGTAAAAGCTTTGAAAACGTCGTAAACTCGTTAATGTTGTCAAAATCAATACAAAATTTGACAGTTTTACGAGTTTACGAGGTTTTCGAGGCTTTTACACGTTTTCAGGAATCCCCTCAATATAAATGTGTTCCCTCAAATTTACTGATATCTCCTGCTTTGGAAACATTAATTTTTTTGCGAGAGGGGAAAATTCCTTACAAATAAAGCTAACCAAAAATTTTTAGGGAATTCTGAATTTCAAAATGAAAAAAATATTGGCGTAATAGCCCAGGAAAATAAGACGAAAAAAGAGCTGCTGTGAGAAATAATTTCAAGTGAATTTGTTTCATCGGAATTGTCTTTATTAAAGCATGATAAATAATGTGTAAAAAGTCCATTGAAGTCCATTGTGCGCATTAAAAGTTATTCAGGCTCAAAGGTCGCTAAAATCAGTTTTTTGTAAATGTCTCGCTAACGCAAACACAATTTTGTAACACGGGAAATTTCCTATGTAAAGATGTAAAAAATGTTTTTGTGTAGCCTATAGTTTAGGAGATAACTCAATTTAAAAAGTTGTGCACAGTTTTTATATGTAAATGCTACGTATAAGTTCATATTAAAATATTTTACTTTTCAATACTCTTTAAACTCCTAAACTATAACGCGACCTTAGAACAACAAGGTTCTAACTACATACAAAATGTGTAGCAGATAAAACCTTGTTGTTCTAAGGTCGCGATAAGCTACACAAAAACATTTTTTACAACTGTAGGAACTGTAGGCTTTCTTCACTTCTTTTTAAATAAAAACAACACAACACACTGCACCTTTTAGTGTCTATTTACATTTTATTTACACATCTTCTTTAGTTAGTATATTATTTTATTTTACAAGTTTATTTACATTAGTTCTTCTTTTCATTTAAGTTTCTTTTTAACATCTTTTAAAAACTACTTCTGTTCTTTTCTTTGTCTTTTTACTTCTTTAATGTCCGCAGACAACCGTCTCCTTCAACTTCTTAAATCAACTACTCCTGAGTCCAACTGTCGTTTGTTCGTTTATTCAAATCTTTTCGTCATGTTCGTTTCGTTAAAGTCTCGTTCATTTTGTCAATGTTGCCAAGTCGTTCGTTTAGCTCCGTTCCCACATTCGGCCCTCCTGCGACTTCATTCGACCCGAATGAGTGATTGCACTTCTTCATAATTTAGGCATGATCCGCATTGCGTGCGCTTGATGGCGACCAGCTTATTCACTACCCATCCTTCAGGAACATGATTTTTAAATTTAACTTCCAAAACGTATAATCTCCATTTTATTAGGGCTTCGATTATCGCCTTCTGCAATTTTTCCCCAACGTGATCAACATAATCTATTGAGAAGTAATCCTTCACTGTCTTTTCTTCCAAATACCTTTTATCGCAACACCTTCTATTCGATATCATTTTAATTTTATCCTCATTCAACCAATCTTTTATTTGTTCATCCACGTCACATTGGTCAGTAAACGACATTCGTTTTGGCGTCTGATTCACCTTTTTACCTTCTTTAGATCTTTTCTGCTTTACTTCCTTGGCATCTTTCTCTTTTACTTTCGTAACTTCTTTCTCCTTTACTTTTTTAACATCTTTCTTCTTTACTAGTTTAACATCTTTCTTCTTTACTTCTTTAACATCTTTCTTCTTTACTTCTTTCTTCTTTACTTCTTTCTTCTCTTTCTGCTTAACGTCTTTATTTCCTACTTCTGTAACTTCGTCTTGAATACTTTTAATCAAGTTAATTGACGTATTACCTTCTATGACAACTTTTCTCTCATCGTTTCTTAGTTGCCCATCTACACCTCTGCATTCGTATGAGCGATGTCCTATTTGATTGCACTTGAAGCATTTGTATTGTTTTAGTGAACAATCTATAGCTAAATGTGAATCACTTCCACACTTGAAACATTTCTTCGTTTTTTCCTGCTGGGGTTGATATTTTCTTCCAGAATTTTGTGAATGGCCCAATCTGTTTGATGACTGGTTGGAACAATTCACCATCTCATACACCCGCATATTCTCCTTTAACTCAGCAATCGTTCGCGCCTGGTACAATATACTTTTATTTACCTTCGAATCCGTAATACCCTCTACGAAATATTGTATTAAGCTTTCGTCATCCAATTTTATGCAATTTCCAATTTCAACCATTGCATACAAATATTCACGTAAAGTTTCATTCGGTTTCTTGCGTCTATTACACAGCCTGCGATGAATTTCAGCCGATGGTAATACTTCATCAAACTCTTCAATCAATGCTTTCTTCAGCAATTCCCAACTACTTACACCTTTTGTACATCTTATAAAAAGTTTTGCAGCACCTTTCAATAGCTGCTTTCCATAAATAAATTTCTGCAGACTATTCCACCCAACTGCCATAGCGTTGTCTTCAAAATCAGCGATCCACTGGTTGATGCCAAGGGAATCGGTTCCATTAAATGTTGACATGCTATCTTCAATGTCCCTTAAGGTAAAATTGGATCTCTGCTCACACCTCATTTGAAACAAATTATTCTCTCCTTCTTCAGCTCTAGAAAGACCGAAGTGTTTCAGAAGCCTGTCCTGTAAGTCCACTTTCCTACCCGTCGTTTCTAATTCTAACCAACCCAACTTTTCCTTAAGTCCATCTATGCTCAACTTCAATACGCTATTTACGTCCATTTTTAAAAAAAAAATCAAAAACTCATTTCAAAAAAAACAATTAAAATCTATCTTAAAGTATACCTTAAAATAATAGCATAATGTAAAAGTTAAATCAAATAAAATTACTTTCTAAAAAATTTTATTTTAACACACAAAAGTTTTCTCAGTGTTACTTTAAAATCAACTTCTTGCTGCTTAAAAATCTCTTCCTTAAAATTTTACTCTTTTATAGCTTATATCCTTCTTCTTTTCAATTCAACTCTTCTTCTTATTTATTTTTCAAATAATGTTATTTCTCTTCTTTTTTCTTTAAACAACTTCTCTTCATTTTAAATTATCTTCTTAATATTTCTTTTTTTTTAAATTATCTCCATTTTCTTTACTTTTTTTTTTTAAAAAACATACATTTTTAATGAAATTATATGATTTTGCTTTCAGTGCACTGCTTTTGCAACAACTTCACTTTCATCTTCTCTTAAAATTTCTACTACTTTCTTTATTTTCGTTACTCTTCTTTTTTTTTTTTTCACAAAACCTCTTTCGTTCGTTTTCAATTTTCCCTCTTCTTTTTCTTCTTAAATCATCAATATTTTTTTCAAAATTTTCTTCTTTAAATTTAAAAATTAACTCTTAACTTTCCTTAAATTTTAAACATACCTTTTTAATGAAATAATATGCTTTATAATTTAATCTCTAATTTCAAATTAACTTCATTTTTTCCTTTATAAAAACAAACAGAAAATCTAACTAAGCATAAAGCACTTCATTTCGTTTGACAAACTATAAGCTACATAAATCAAAACCATATTACCAGCAATAAGGGTTGATTTTTGCATTTCGTTGTTCTCACTCTCTTTCTCTCTCTCCATACTACGGCTTACTACGATCGATCTTTTTTCTGTTGTTGCTTGCTACGTTGACGTCACTTGCTTGCATAAAACTTCGTTTGTGTGTGTATGCAAAAAACTTTGTGCATGCATAAACTTTCATTGATGTTGTTGTTGTTCAGCTTCTTTCCGCCTACATTTCTCTTTCAATAGTTTCATCTTCTTTCAATATTTATTATATTTAAACTTTTCAATTCAGCTTCTAGTCCATTTATTTCCAAAATTCTGCATCTGTTTTCCTCATTTTCTTTCGATAGCCTGCTGCTTTGTCAACTTGCTTCGTTATTTCACTTACTTCGTTGTCAGCATGCTGCTGCTGCGTCGTTTCAGCGATTGCGACTGCGTCCGTCGGCGTTGTATAATGACGTGCTTCGGCGTTCGTCGGCAATGGCACAGCCGAATATGTGTGTGTATAACGCTTTATCTTTTCGTTGTTTGCAAAAATGGCGTTTGCAAATATTTCAATTTCTCACTTTTGTCTTTAAAATTTCTTTAATAATCTTTTCACTCAAAGTATTTTCTTAATGTTTTCTGCTTCTTCTTATGTTTTATTTTGGTTGAGCCCCCATTTGTAGGAACTGTAGGCTTTCTTCACTTCTTTTTAAATAAAAACAACACAACACACTGCACCTTTTAGTGTCTATTTACATTTTATTTACACATCTTCTTTAGTTAGTATATTATTTTATTTTACAAGTTTATTTACATTAGTTCTTCTTTTCATTTAAGTTTCTTTTTAACATCTTTTAAAAACTACTTCTGTTCTTTTCTTTGTCTTTTTACTTCTTTAATGTCCGCAGACAACCGTCTCCTTCAACTTCTTAAATCAACTACTCCTGAGTCCAACTGTCGTTTGTTCGTTTATTCAAATCTTTTCGTCATGTTCGTTTCGTTAAAGTCTCGTTCATTTTGTCAATGTTGCCAAGTCGTTCGTTTAGCTCCGTTCCCACACAACTTTACATAGGAAATTTCCTGTGTTACAAAATTGTGGAGAAAAAATTTTCTGTAAATGTTTGCGTTAGCGAGATATTTGCAAAAAACTGATTTCAGCGATCTTTGAGCCTGAATAACTTTTTATGCGTACAATGGACTTTTTACACATTATTCATTATGCTTTAATAAAGACTATTCCGGTGAAAAAAATTCACTTGGAATTTGTTCGCAGAAATATTCTTATTTTCCTGGGCTATAAGTATTTTGACAAAAAAAAAATTCTAATTCGTCACAGGTGTCAGGAAGGGTATAAAAGTTTCGGTACAATGACAACGGAAGTTAGAGGTGGGAAAAGATAGGTTTGAGGGTCAGAAAACGCAAAATACTGACCCCGAAATCATAGCTGTTCATCTAGGCAAATGGTACCGGTTACTAAAATTTCCATATAAATCGATAAAATTTTAAAAAGTAAAACCAACATATAAAAACCGAAATAGTCATCTTAGATGTATTTTTTCATGCTGAATCCGAATTGCGCTAACTTGTCAGGACTTTGAGATATCCTAACCTATCTTTTCGCACCTCCAACTTCCGTCGTTATCGTACCGAAACTTTTATTCCCTTCCTGACACCTGTGAGGTACGATATATATTTATGTATCAAGAAAAGCAGCAGCATATACTATGTATAAGTTTCATATGTGGTTTAATTTGTAAATAACAAACATTTTGAAATATTCACTCTTGAAAAAAAAAAAAAAACAATAAGCCAAATGTAAAAATGCTATATGGCGTAAGTATTTTGACATACAATTCAAATTTATTTCGATTATTTCGAAATTAGGTATGACTTCACTTCAACTAATCTGTGGAGAGAACGCCTAGTCCGATTTCAACTAGAAACATTTCGTTTAAAACACAATTAAATTATGTTTATAATGGTGTATGTATTATTTGTTGGAATCGATTAAAAAATATAAAATATTGGGTGTACAACTTAAAAACCGGAATTTTTTAGCGAAATTTTATGCTTTATTGTGGAAAAATGTTACAATATATTTTATTCAAAGTATTGTCCATTGGAAGCTACATTTCCCCAACTTTCAGGCAATTTATGAATTCCATCCCAAAAAAATTGCGCCGGCTTGGCGGCCAAAAATGAATCTATCCAATTTTCGATATCTTGAACTTAAGTGAAACGTATTCCTGATAGGGCATTCTGCATCGATCGGAACAAATGGTAGTCTGATGGTGCAAGGTCTGGGCTATAAAGCGGGTGAGGCAAAATTTCCCATCCGTTGTTTTCCAGGTAATTTTTGACTGGGGCAGCAATATGTGGCCGAGCGTTGTCATGATGAAAAATTATTGCTTCGTGTCTGGTCGCATTTTCCGGGCGTTTTTCGATGATGGCACGCTTCAAACGTATTAATTGTGTTCGATAGAGGTCACCTGTGAGCATTACAGAGCATTACCTTGGCACCATGGATATTTGCCTTTGGCTGGGAAGGTCCTGGTTGTCCGGGCTTCATATATGAATGTTTGCGTTTCGGGTTGTCGTAATGGATCCATTTTTCATCCCCAGTCACGATCCGATGCAAAAATGACTTTTGGCAGCAGTTTTCTTTGCGAAAAAATGACCCAACAGAACCTCCCGCAAATGCTGTCTTTTTTTCCAATTTTCGAAGTTATTCATCGTGAAAAATAATAATGATGCACACAAGATAAAATTGTTTTGTTGACTGATTTTGACAGCTGTCAAATGTACCTTCAAAATGACATATATATAAAGTTCGAGCTTTCACGATATTTGTTAGTACGGACATCCACCGTCAAATTCCGGTTTTTAAGTTGTACACCCAATACTTATGCCAATAAGTTTTACCACTTTCAGGAACAGATTTATGTAAAAATTTTAGAAAAACCTTTTGAGGTGGGCGAATTCACGTATTCTGACCCAGCAACAATTAAAAACAAAATTAAAACATTGAATTTTTCCCCCAACTTTTATACCTAAAAAATAAATATTTTTTAATAACTTTTTTAATAAATCTACATTTAATTCCCCACAACAAAGGATTTCCAGAAAAAATATTTCGCCCTTTGAAAGTTCCAAAAAACATATTTCTAGAAAAAAGGCATAAAAATATTCTGAATACTATAAACACATGAGTTTTATTATTTGTGGACCGAAAACTTCTAAAAAGATAATATTTGTTAAGTCATTCTTTACAAAAGATGATTTGAGGTCAACAGCGACAAAACCAGTAATCTGTGATCATAGTCAAAAAAACATCAGATCCGAAATTATCGTGCGAAAAACGCATTGGTTGGTATTTTATTGGATAAAATAAAAAAAAAAAACTGTCAATTTAGTTCCTAAAAATGTCACCAGATGGCGCTTTGATATAAAATAGATGTCAGGTTCGTCATCCCAGTACCCAACAACTTGAGGAGTGGTCGAACAAAAGGTAACATATCCAATTTTTGTCTTTTGGCTTTTATTTTTTAAAACATTTCCAACATTTCCTGACCAAAGGTAACATTTCCAAATTTCAAACTCAGGACATTTTAAGTTAGCTTTACTGAAGTATAAATGCTCCGGAAAATTAACCGAAATTAGGTCGGAAATGTTAATTTTTCATTGCATATTGAAAATAAAAGGCTTACATTATTTTGATAAGACCGGCTTTTGTTTTTGGCCGAAATTTAACTGGATTAACATGCAGCAGATCAAGACGTAAATCAGCGTAAATTATAGTCTTCGTAACAAATTCCATATACAATGCATCTGCAATTTTTACATTTTTGCTAATAAAAGATTTTGCAAATTGTAAACAAATTTATTAATGTCAACTTTGCTTGCCTATATTTTTGGCTTGTATCTATGCTAATGACTAATGTGAGCTAGTCAATTGTGAAATTGGAAATATTTAAGGGCGCTTAAGCGACACTAACGGTTTAGCTAAGCTAAAGCTTAAACTCACACTGTGAAATTGGAAAATGAGAGCGAAAAAAAACATGGCTGATCATTTACCCTCCAAACAAAAATAACCAAAGAATTTCTTTAGGTAAAATTTGTTAAGTTTCATAAAGTCACAGCTGACAAAAATGCGGTGGGTGGGTAAAATTTATAAATCAAATAAATTAAATGTCACAACGAAACAAGACATTCAAAAAAATAAAATATCCTCGCAAAAGAAAATTTATTAAAATCTTATTAAGAGCGAAATATTAACTACTCTACATATATCACTAAACGATTCCAAACGTACTGCAGCCCATCGCGCTGTTGATGAATGGATACAATGCAACACGGCAACGGTTCAACTATTACTTTTGAACTGGAACGTCTAGGAGAGCGGGAGCAAAGTGAAGGATTGTAAGTCATTTGCGTTCCAATAAGTTTTCAAGCGCGGCAACGTATCGTTGAACACCACCTACTTAGATCCGGTAATTCGGTTTAATATGTAGCCATTGACGGTGTCGAAAAAGACTATGGTTCTAATCAAAGGTGGTGGTGGTTGCTTGCTACAAGATAGCGGCCTCATGAACAATATAAAAAGGGCATACAAATTCAGGTTGTCCCAATGGCATATTTCCCACTGAGTTCTCGCTCAAAGGTTTGGTGGGAAATTGAAGTTGCGAATGACAGTTGCAAAATTGGATTCATGCTTTAGAGATAATGGGCATTTTATTTTGTATTGGATTTTAGTAATTTATAAATAAAATTCTATTGGGCAAATCAATTTGTTGCGAAGTTACGTGGGCTGCTACATATATTTCTGGCCTAGGCAACACTAATGTTAATAGCTAAAATCTGGCAACACCATAATAAAGTTTGACATTTTTTAGCATAAACGTACTCAGAACGTTTTGACGTACGACCAACGTTTGTGTTGTTTACAGTGACTTGAAAAAATCAATTTGGCAAAAAACTCGTGAACATTTTCGTGGTTTAATGAATTCAATCGTGGCCGACACTCGCTCAAAGACGAATTCCGTGAAGGTCATCCAAAAACGGCCGTTGTGAACTGATAATGCAAGATCGTCATGTGACATACCGTGAGATAGAGGCATCTTTGGGCATTTCTCCCACCAGCATAAATTCGATATTGCATGGACACCTGGCCGTAAAAAAGGTTTGTTCTAGTTGGAGAACCCATAATTTATCAATCGATTAAATCACATAAAGACCCGAAGTATTCTTTCATGTAGCGCAATTATGGCTGATACAAAACTGTCCCAAGCCTCCGCAGTCACCTGGCATCAACGTGATATAAAATGTATGGACCGAATGGAGCAAGAACCTCTACAGTAGGACTATCCGTAACATAACTAAACTTAAGGAAGAATTAGTCAAAGAATGGCATGAAATTCAACCGGATGTTTGATCAAACTTAATAAAATCTATTAAAAATCGTTCTAAAACTGTTATAAATGCTAATGGACTATCAAAAAATTATGGAAGTGCCAAATTTTAATATTATTTTTTAATGTCCGGTTATACGTTTGAGCTCTAAAAAGTGAGTTTTTTTAATGATCGCTAATAGTATGCCTTTAGAACATTTTTTTATTTTGTTGGTGCCGACCAAAACTAGAAAAATAAATAAAATTAACTGCATTATTTTTTTAAAAACTTAAATCTCCTATTTCTTTACACTAAGCACTCAAAAGCTATACGCTCTGTCCGGTTAGTCGTTTGAACCACTTACATTTATTTTTATTAGAATGGGGGTTTTATTTTTCGAAAAAAGAGATGCATTTAGGAAAAAAGAAATGGTTTTTTATCTTACATATATAGTGCCCTAAAAAATCATCAAAATCTTCCCTTTTACTAACAATATTTAAGAAATTCAAAGTAAATAAAAATTGCAAAACATTTTACTATTCGAAATTCAACATAGTAACACAGTTCCAAACCTGTAGAAACCAAAGTTATGCCTTTGAAATCCTAATCAAAGAATTTCTATAAAATATTTTACTTTAATGCGTACAGAGACAATGAAGAAACATTTAAATATGGATAATAATCAATACACTTACCTGGACGAACTTTTACTACCTCCAGAATAACGTCCATTTCTACCCAATGGCATAGGAGGTGGCGGTGGTGACGGCGGATGCCGAGGCGATACTGAACGACTACGCGAACTGTAGACATGATCTTTGGAATGACGGCTTCGTGATTTTCTAAATTAGAAATTTTTAAATAAAAACCGTGCGTATTATCAATTTTATTCAATTAAATAAAAACCTGCGTCCATTGCGGCGTCCTGGTGACTTGGAATAACTGCGTCTGGCACTTACGCTGCGACTACGACTTCGGCTACGTGATCTGGGACTCTGTAAAAGCATTTTAGTTTATTAATACTTTTTTTATAATTATAAAATATTTATTCTATCGGATTTTATACAAAAAAAAAAAAAGTTAGGTTATGTGTCTAAGGACTGAACCCAAATCAATTGTTTTCACGGCATTTTTAATATTCTAGCACTCCATATAACAAATTGCTTAGCAACTCCATTTTCATGTAGTTGCTATGGTTTTTTTTTATTTTTTAAGATTTTCGAAAACCATTTATTTTTCCGACAAAAAACGCGTAGTCCTCCGACGCCGAAGTTTCTGCTTCCACACCGCCATAACCACTTACCATTGTTTTTCTAATATCAATTGCTTATTCTTATTTTCCGTATTTATCTTTTTATTCTAATAATGTAGTATTTGCAAAAACACTAAATTCTATCTGTTCAGTCTGCTTATTCAGATAGAAATTTTAAGCATTTTATAAGAAAAAAAAAAAACATTAGGACCCAGTTTACACTTACGATTAAAAAGGCCGGCAAATTTCAATTTTCAATTGTCTCTGATGCCTGGCATACACGGTCGGCTTTATCGTCATTTTCAATACCTGTAGCTCGTTTCTGCAAAAATATCGACAAACTACCGATTTGCTTGACGTCACACTATTTCGATTCTTAAATACCGATTTCGTGAGAACTAATGTTTCTTTACGTTGAAATCGTTAAAAATTCAATCTGTGATGGAAAAGAACACAAATCGAGAAGAAACGTTACGAAATTGAATCAAATGACAAGCAGTTGTTTACATATGATTTTTTTCATATACGCTGATGTTTTGTATAAGAAAACTGAAATTATTGCTTGAAGGTTCAAGGAAATAAATTATTTCATTAACACATTGGCTGCCATGATTTCATTGATTTCAATAGCCAGTACAGTTTCATTCAGGCTTGTGGCTATGGATTTCCATAGCCAGTAGTTTTTGTTATTTTGCCTCGTCATGAAAAATGCACAGCCTCTAGAAACAAAATTCAATACAAAACGAAAAGCTTATTACCACTCTTAGTGCTAAGTGAACTTGGTTTGAGGAGTTTTTGGTTTGTTTAGATTTTATAGCCATTTATTTTGAGAAATAATAAAAACTATTTCAGTGTGGGAAAATTCTAATAGCTAAAAGTCAGAAAAATAACGGTAGGCTTTTCAAACTATGCAGGCATGATACCTTAATAAGTATTTCCAAGCTATATGTGTAAGTTTGGACGAATTTGAACAACTCTTGCTTTATTTTGTCGACTTGCTCAAAATTAGGATTTTCCCACAATGTGTGCATTCGCCATCTTGGATTTAAGAATTCTCAAATTTTGGCTTCAGATTCGTGATCAGCGACCCCTAAAACCCCCGGGTGATGCAATTTACGCCAAAATATTAAAAAAAAAATTTATTTTACGACCCCTTTCGGCGCGTTTTACAACGTTTTCATATTGAAATTTTTAAAAGCGCTACTGGGCTTTCAAAAGCTTTGAAAAAAACGAAAATTTTGGGATCCAAAACTTTATTTTCCGTCTGCACAAATTCTCGCGACGGAGGTGGCCGGTTGACGTGAAACGTCCCATATATATTTATATACAGTACTGCTAACTTTATAACACTTCTTTCTTCTTCCTGGCTATTGAAAATAATAGCTACGGCACTTGGCAAACAGATAGACGTCTATCTTTACATAGGGTGCCGTGGCTATGATATTCAATAGCCAGGGCTAAATCTTTTCTAGCACTTCCAAAAGTTGTAGAAACGCAACTCAACACCTAACAATGACCGTTATTTCATATAAAACATGAAAATAGAAAAAAAAAATTTGGCACCCTGGGAAACAGTACAAAATTTGGTCTGGCAGTCAATGTGTTAACTAATACAGCATATCGGCATATATTACGTCATTTCATCCTAACTTTTGAGTAATTTATGTAGTTTTCCATTGGGCAAAAAGAGCAATCTTTTTTTGATCTTACAATTTACGTTCCATTGGGAAATCTAGAACAAAATTTTTTGATCTCAGATCAATTTTTCAAATCTGAATTTTTTCTCAGATTTCATTTGCTCGCACTCACACTATTGAAAGCATGAAGGGAAAGTGCCAAAGTGGCAGCATCTTTTGACAATTAATTATTATTTTTTAAAAAGTCGAATATAACAAACAATTTTTGGATAAAATATCAGGTGCAACAAAATTGGAAGTTTCAAGATTATTTAAAGGGTTTGAGTTTTGCTGCTATTCATAAGTGCATCTAGCATAAATGGCTTCGTCATTCATTTACATCCAGAGAAGGATACATCGTCATATAAACGACGATGAAGGTTATTTATCTGAGTCGGGCGCTCAGTTTTTTAATGGTTCAACTGATGGTACGCATGCCTCGATTTTCGGAGAACCGAAGAAGAAACAAACTTTTGAGCAAAAATGTTAGATAGAAGTTTTTTTTTAGTTTTTGTATTTATTCAGGCGGTTGGAATTAATATACAGAAGAAAAATAAAATCCGAAAAAAGTGAAATCGTTGTTTAAATTTTGTCGGCTAGTTTCTATTGTGCTTAACCGGATTCAGGAATATTGAGGGTAGTAATTTTCTTGACTTTCGACACCGTTCCAACGACGTATATTTTTATGAAGATACACAGTTCGTTTCTGCGGTCTGTGGAATTTGTGAAAATTGATAAAATGTTGCTGAAAGTGGACAAACGAAATGTCTAAGTACGTCTGCGTCTATTTAATATAAAATTTTTAATAAATCAAACGCAGTGTTGGCATAGCAACATTTTATTCCTCTTTGAACAGCTTTATTTGTGTCTAACCAAATTGCACAGACCGGCGAGTAAGTCAAACGAATAAAATTTGAATATCTTATTCATATATGTCGTTGACCATTCATCGTTCATCTGAATCACTTTTTTATATTCTAAAAAACTTTGTTTATTTATTTTTAATTTTCAAAATTCACTATACTACAACCTTATTTGTTTCTACAAATGTCAAAACATTAAAATATTTGTTCCCATCATCCGCTACAGTAAAAATAAAATATTTTCTCTGTTTTCGTGTTCCATTCAGCAGGAAAAATTTTTAATCTGAGAGCAAAATCTAGATTTCCCAATGGAAAACGACATTAGTATCCATTTTATTCAGAATAAATCAAATTTATTTGAAATAAAATATTTTTCTTCGAACAAATAATTATCATTATTTATTTGACAATTTCTCACGTTTATATTGATACATATTAGTTTCCAGACACATGATCTTGAAAATTAAAATGTTTTATAACGAACAAAAAAATTATATTTATCAAAAAATTCAACAAAAGCGAAAGTATCCGGTTTGAGAGTTAAATTCGAGTACAAATTACTTCGTTTTTACCATGGTTGAATTACCCTGGTTGCAGCGATAACAAATGCTGCTTCTTCTTAAGCTACGAAAATGTCAAAATTTTCTAGTCTTTTGACAGATAGCAAGGCAAGATCAGGGTTCCATTTTTGTTTATTTTGACAACTTGCCATAACCATTGTTATTGAATCATGGTTTTAACACAACATTACCGACATTTATTAAAATCGGTGAAGTTCTCACTTGCCGCAAAGTCAATGAGAAAATCATTTATTTTAGTCGATTCATTTATCTTACAGAAACACTTTTTTAAAATTTTCTATTGAATTGAAATCGAAACTTGCGACAGCTTATCGATTTAAAACGAGCGAATTAAAAATAAGCCGATTCAGTCTCTTACAGAAACAGTTCAGGCGATAGTGATGTCAAATCGGTAATATGAGTCGGTAACTACGATCGATACGAGTTACAGAAACGAGCTGCTGGATGCGTTTGCTCTTTTTATTTGCTCCATCGATCATACTCAAAATATACGGAAATGTAATTTTTTTTTATTATACATACTTACAAGTAAACGAGATGAAGATAGAACCTGGCCAGACAGACGGACATGACTATATCAACTCAGAGGATGACGCTGATCAAGATTATATACACTTTAATATACCTGCCACGCCTCCTTTTCTGCGTTAGAAACGGAAGGACAAAGTGAATATACCCTGGGTGTAGGGTATAAAAACCGACAGTAAAATTTAAAAAAAGTTTGTTTTTAAAAGAATTACATATTTCCGCACATTTCTACAATTTGAGAATGGCTGTGTTTAGATGGAAAAGCAACAACTAAAGTGCATGATTTAGCACATCAATTTGAGTGTTTAATTATTAAGCAAAAGTAGACTGTTGATATTGCCATACTACACTGAATATTAGCTGTGTTTAATAGGATTTTAACATATTGACATCACATTTTTACCGATTTTCTTGGCAAGCGAAGGGAAGTGGTGCGGAAACGAAAACCAGAATAAAGTAAAACAAAATAAGATGAAGGAGATAACACACAAACTCGTTTTAGAAGAAAAGTGATAACTACGTGTTAACACGCTGCCGTCTAAAACAAAACTATTATTTCTTTTGTTGATATCATTTGGAGGCTTATAAACATTAAATAAACCTGGCTACACATTAAATACCCTACACTTCAGTATTTTTAAAATTTTGCTTATATGGGAGGTGCCACGCCCTCTTCTCTAAGTGAAATTTGGTTAGACTATCTCAAAAACCATTTTCAGTATAGCGTTTTGAAACTTTTGCATGTGAGGCGCCACGCCTTCTTGTCCGAGTTCATCTAGTTTTAGCTCAGAGCGTGCATTTCTAGTCTTTAGAATTTGAGTGAAATTTAGTTCGATTATCTCAAAAAGCGCTTTCAGTATAGCGTTTTGAAGCGTCACCCTCTTGTCCGAATTCGTCCAGTTTTTTTTTTTTCAGAGCTTGCGCTTACAATTCGTAGTATTTATGTGTGTTTTAGTTGCATTGCATTGAAAAATACTCCTAAAGTTGCATTTTGAATATATTTTTTGTATGGGCGGTAGACGTGTCCGTTGACCGATTTCCCTCATTTTCAATCCCACGAGCTAACTTTAACGACGGAGGCAGTGTACTAAATTTTATTGAAATATCTTGCTCATTTTTTCCCAGAAAATGTATTTCCACGCACACCCAGCCAGGCAGGCGGACATGGCTCAGGAGGTGACGCTGATCAAGAATATATATACTTTTCTATATCTGCCACGCCTCCTTTGCATTACAAACGGAAGGAGAAAATGCATATACCCTGGGTGTAGGGTGGAAAAAGAGTTAGTATTTTTCTTTCGTTGAATTCACATTGTCCCTTGAAATTTTTTTTTTTTTTTGTTTTTCTATCCGCATATGGGTATTTCCACAGAAATGTCCAGCGTGAGTCAAAAAATTCAACCTCATATCTCTGAAACTATTTAACGTGTATGGATGAGATTTGGTGTATATGTAAAAAGCACCAAGACAAATGATGAGTACTGGGAAAATGGGATACCACCCCCAAAAAAATCACTTCATCATACCTCTGAAAATATTTCACGCACATGAATGAGATTTGATAAGTATGTACAGTGCGCTGGGATAAATAATGTTCACTTGGAAAATGGGCGATGACACGCCTCTGAAAAAACCATCATTAATGAGCTATATCTACCAATATTTTCAACAAGCTTCAATCAACTCAACGTACTCAGTCTGATGTGCAGAATTGGGAAACTCCGAGGACATCTCAAAACGCAGGTGATTTAATTAAGTGTGCACCACTATGCAAATCAAAGAGTAAACGTATCGCTTTGGCAATACGATTGCGAACTGTAAACGTAAATGCTAGAATAAGAACAGTAGAAGTTATGTCTATGTATTGGTACTACATTTGGAGCTCGCAAAATAGTAACGTTTACGTAACATCAAAGAGGTTCGCTTTTGCTTCGCTAAAATTGGAACCCTTACGAACTGATTTAAATAAAAAATTGCATTTTTAATTTGATAATTATTTGTGTTTAATATTTTACCATTTCATTTATATTACACTAAATTAACTACTATCGGATTTTTCAATACTCATTTCCTTTATAACTCTGTCACTGTTACGAGTTTACTTTATGTGAGCCATAAGATGGTCTTCTTATTTGCTGAATTGACGGCATCGGAACCGTGGATGTTGTTACGTCCAACCTGGATGCAGTAATCTCCAAGAATAGTGCCGGGTCAGGAGGGTTGGTCTCACTCAACATCACACGTACAGTTTTCAGGAAAAATAGGACAAATCAGCTTAGCCCATTAACGCCCAACGAGAACCACAGTAGATACGATGCTGAAATTTTCAGGAGTTAGTCTCTACTGCCACAAGGCAGTAGAGGACGTGGTAGACCCAAAACCAACTGGAAAAGGTCGTTGGAAAAGGAAATCCAAGAATCGGGAAAATCGTGGCAAGAGATCAAAGTCATCGCAAGGGATCGTGACAAATGGAGAGATTTCACATTGGCCCTATGCTCCTCCTAGGAGTTAAAGGAGAATACATACATACATACATAGTCTCTTGGACAAAAGCTATGTTTATGAAAAAAAAAATTTTTCCAAGTCTTAGTTAGGAACATTTGCTTTTTTTTATGTAACAGGAAAAATTTTCTGTTTTTAGTAAAAAATGTCCTGATAAGTACTTCAAACAATTAAATTATATATTGTTTATCACTCACAAGTCAAAAGAAAGCTATAAACTTAGATTATAGCATAATTAAGGAGAAAAGTAACAGTATGTTCAACTGCAAGGATTAAATCCTTTTGAGTCGAAAGTCTTGTTAGCAAATGCAATGAAGCATTCAAATGGGTCTTTAATTAAAACTTATTCCCTAAAAGTCAAACATAAAAACCCAACATGTAGATTTTATACTATACAAATTGTGTGGTGATAAGAGTTATCACCCACTAACATACACAATTTATTGTTGGCTAATGCCCAGCGGTGCCGTACGGCACATAGAGAAACAATAACTTCCGTGCTAGGTAATGCCCAGCGATGCCATACGGCACTCAGAACAAAATTGCTAGCCAGTGTCCAGCGGTGCCATATTGCAATTTGGTTTTTCAAATTATCACAACTCTTTTAATTTTGCACAGATTTTAATGTTTATGATTTTAAAATATTAACGAATCTTTCTAGAATAACACTGTGTAAAAAAAATTTCAGAAAGATACACGAAGATAGCAATAAAAGGTGATTGTTTACCTGTGGTACTGCGGCATTGCAAAATTTTTCATTTCACGCACAAGACACAATTTAAAAACAACCACTACAGCGAACGCTTGACACAAACTAAAAAAAAATTGATTTTGAATCAAAGGGAAAACATTCAAATTGTTAATTATCTGTTCCGCAAAGTCAAATGTTGCTTTGGTTATTTTTAAATTTTTTTTAAAGTGAAAAAATTTTTGGGTGCCGTATGGCACCGCTGGGCATTAATGGGTTAAGGAATCTCAAGTAATCGCTTTGATGCCCATGTGAACTTCATCACTACTAGCTTGAAGCTCTTCCCTTGGAAGCGTTGGATAATCTTGCCAACAAAAACACGTTGGACGTCATTGGACTTAATCATGATGAAAATACGCACCGGGCTTGTGGCCGTTGCTGCAAATGTCTACATTCCAGAAATTATTAAAAAAAAAAATTGTAACTCATTCATAAATATTTTGAAATTAAAATAATTTTTACAAAACTTCAGTTTCATTTTTATCATTTTTGTTTATGAGAAAGTCGCATTGATAAGACTAGGATGCATGATGACACGGATAGGGGAAAAGTGGTTATTTTTTTCGCGATGCTAGAAGAAATGCAACTGGTATAATACGAAATTTGTAACTGTTATATAATAAGTTTGGTAAAATTTACAGGATTTGCTGGGGAGTTAAGCAAGGCAGTACTGCTTACTGATACTGCTCTCATGTAAGTGTTACCATTAAAACACACTGCTTCTAAAAAAACAGCTGATCACTGACACTGCCGCATTGTGTTTCAGCTATAAACTGCTCTGAGCAGTAACTGGATAAATTCCGGCAAGATGGCGTAGAACAAAAATTAATTCCATAATTTTTACTCCACTCAAGTATACATGGTTTAATAGTTATAACGGTAACATTAAATTAAATAAATTCTTTGATAAAAAATAGGTGCAAAAATAAATTTTTTAAAGTGCGGAAAAATTTTGAAAGTGCCCGTTAGGGAGGTGATGCTCCGGAGTAGCAGCATGCCAAAAACAAGCAGAGATTGTGTACACATGAGATTCTTTTTTTTTCTTACAGATAAGTGACGCTGACGCTCCAATTTAGCACCATCTGGTAACACTGAGTTTCCAAAAAACCAAAAACATCTGTCATGTGGATGTGCTTAACACCCCAACAACAATGCTGTCAATTTTTCGATTGCAAAATACAGCGAAATACACATTTTTGCTTTCTTTCAGTATATAAAATGAATGCAAAAAATTCATTTCAAGTCTTTTAAGCTATCAATATTGCAAATATGAACATTTTTCTTAAATTGATGTCTCATCAAGGTACCAAATATGTGGGCATTAATAAGGACAACGTTGCCAGATGAACATATAAGATGTAATTGAATTGTTTTGGTCACTCAATAATTTCAATAATAATACATTAACAATGAATTATTTTTCTTAATATAATGGAAAATTGAAAAATATTCCAATATTTGTTTACTTGAGACATTTGAGGAATGGTTTTATTTCACATTTTATTATTGCAAAAATCGATTTATTCATCTGGCAGCACTAAAATAGTGTCAAACGCAAGTATGTAGGCATTAATGAACGTTGGTATTAATCCAAAGTTTTATTGGATAGTAAACGCGCGTTGTTCAGTAATTGAGAGTATTTTAGGAAAAATAAACAATAAAACAGTGCAAAATATTAATAAATATTTGAAAAAGTTGTAAATTGTAGTGCTGAAAATATTCGGAAGCTTAAAAGTGCGCAATTATTTAACAAAATTTGACATTAAAACATTTCAGTCGACGGGTACGTGAAAAGTAGCATCGATCCTGCGAAGTCTCAAAAAAGTGAAATTCTGTGGGTTTTACAGACAAGTTTTTCAATTTGAGTCATTTCTATAAGGAATATCCAAATGTAAGTTTAAAATGACGGGTAACAGTTAGGATAATATCCAAAGCATATAACCCTTAAAAAATGGAAGATATTGAATATTTAGAGGAATATGAAGATCTAATTTTGCCAAGTAAGTTGTTGGAATTTAGTTTTTACAATCTATATACCAAAACTATTTTATATTAGCAATTAAATCTAACTCCTCCGGACAAGTTAGTTTTCCTGCAAGAAGTGGCAGTAATAAAACAAACAACAACAACATGATGCAAGACGAGGATTCTTCTTCAATTGATCAGGATATTTTTGAAAGTTTATTTGATGATCATTCCGATGATGAAAGTAATATTCTACAAAAAAAAGGTGAATAATATCAAATCATTTATTTATTTTCATAGTCATTAGAGTCAGACCAATGCGACATCGTTGCTCTGGCATCAAGTGGGCTAATTGTCAATTTTGCTATATATTTTTATAAGTATCCTTTATTTCACATAACATGTATCGACACAAGCATAAGTTATTTGCTTTTTTCACGAAGAGGGACTTCGAGCGTAATCCTCACTAATCATTTATTTACTCATAATCTTTAGCCAGAAAATTTTTTGTAAATAAAACAATACAAAATTCTGGCGTTATTTTAAGGAAATGTCTATACGGGGCGACCCGCGTACGCGAAAACTCCTCTCTCTCTCTCAATTTACTCAATTAGCGTACGCGAAATCCAGTGAAGTTTTTTCCCCCGGGGAACTTGAAGCCGGTGTTGGATGTCTGACGGGTTTAAATCCTGAGCTGCGGCCGCAGGCCGCCCACTTACCCCTACTTTTATGTAAAATTACTGTTGTAACGAAGATGCGTCCCGGGGGAAAAAACTTCACTGGATTTCGCGTACGCTAATTGAGTAAATTGAGAGAGAGAGAGGAGTTTTCGCGTACGCGGGTCGCCCCGTATAGACAGACTCTTGTTTTAATTTTCTTTTGGAAATAAAGTTTTTCTTGCGTTTTTTTTTTTTTTTTTCAAAACTATCCGCCCTGTTCCCAATTCGACTTTCACACGGCAATGGAATGTAAAACTTTTAGAAAAGTCCGCAAAACTAATGACTTTATGCTCCGACTTTTCAAGTAATTTTCCGTTTTTAAAGATTTGTTTTTGATGAAATTTAAAAAAAAAAAAAAATACCCTCATATATGTAAGCTCCAGGCCCAACAAACCAAATGTTCCGATTTTTTCTAAATTCAGAGTTTTTCGGAACAAATTTGAAACGATTTCGTAAAGATTTCTCTGAAGAATTTCTTAAACTTTTTCTTTCGGAACAAAGTCGAAGCTGTTTAGAGTTTTAGATACGAATTCGTAAAGATTTTTCTAAACTTCTTTCTTGTTTCCATTTTATAAACAAGAATTTTATGTCAGAAATTTCTGAACGAAATTTCGGAACAAATTCGTAACTTCGTTTCTTGTTTTTTTTTTTTTTAATTTAATTTGTAAATTTATATAAATGTTTTAAGTAGAGTCCGACCGACTAATCGGCTTCGGCCACCTTCGGCCAAAAAAACGCCTTCGGCCAAAAATAAGCCGAATGTTTGGCCGAAGCCGAATGTTTGTAACTTCAAGCATAAAGCAAAATTGTTGATTAAAAAAAAAAAACTTTTAAACAAAATGATGGCCGTTAATAGTGGATTGGGACTTTCTAATTACGAATCTAAACTTTGTTTTTTTTTAATTATGTCAGAATCCTGAGTTATCCTTGCTCAAAAGCGCAAAAATCATTGCCTTGAGATATACTTTGGGCTATGTAACAAAAACAGTAAATGGCAAAATTTAATTTTGTTATTGCATTTGGATAGGTAAGATCACTTTTAACGCTCTACAGTCTTAATTCTATTCATACTTTCCGAGTTATAAGCCATTAAAATAAGGGTATCCCTCAATAACATACAAAGAATTTTTCCGGACCGAAAAATTAAAGAGTTCTTTATTAATTATTTTTTGTCAGTTAAATATTTCATTACAAAATTTCGAGCATTTGGCCGCTTTACTTAAGGGAGGTGATGCCTTCGTGAGATATCGGATACAAAAGGTCGAGTAAATCAGTTTTTTGGTCTTCCGATAGTAGGTTTGATCTTTTGTTCTAGTCATACCTTGAGAAGTTGTCCCTTGAGAAGAAAATACCTTTAAATAGAATATTATTTGTACGAAAACAACTTATGCAAATTTTCTGAGCTAAAAAATTGAGGATCAAATGAGGGAAAACATTTTGCAAAAACCTTTTGCACCTAATATCTCACAAAGGGACCACATCTCAAGATCCATTGCCGTTAAGGCTTATCTGAACAATGCAAAATCGGCGCTAAGTGTGTTATATTTGGCCTAATAATGCTACAAATTGAATATACCCTGAGAGTAGGGTATACAAATATAAAATACATGAACCTTTGGTTTCGGCTACGGCCGAAGGTTATAAAAAAACCGATTAATCGGCTACGGCTTCGGCCAAAAAGTGACCTTCGGTCGGACACTAGTTTTAAGTACAGTTTGTCAAGAATGTCTTTTTACATTGAAAATAAATTCATATTTTCAACTTATTAAGCAAAAAAAACGTATTTCTTTAATTTTTACCAAACTTTTTTTCATGAATAAAAGTTGCTTACTATATTTAAAAAGGATTCGTGAAAAAAATTTGCAAATTCAATGCAAAATAAAAAAAAATCAACAAAAACAAATAATACTCGATTTTTAAAGTGTCAAGAAAGTCTTTTTACAAATAAAAAGAAATGTTTTTATGTTAAATTTTTAGTATCTTCCTTGTTTACAGCCATCTTTGAATGACCACCATAAGCATCTACCACACATTCAAGATGTCTTTACATAGAAGGAATCAAATTTCCAGGTTGTAATTACTCGGTCTTTTCCAATATTGTATTTTCAAATGAAGTTCGGTATTTGGTTGCCTTTCAGCGACCTTTTTCTTAAAATAGACCCACAAATTTTCGATAGGATTATAGTCGGGACTTTGGAGTAATGCATCCATCACTTTGTCACAGTTAAACTGAAGCCACATTCGCACCATAGTCGCTTATGCTTTCGATCATTACGCTGACAGAATTTGAAATGGGGTTTTCAGTCCCTAATAAACCCGAATTGTCAAGTTTTTTAATGCAAAATGGTAACACATTCTTTCCACTTCATGGTTGTGTCTATAAAAGATAAGTTTCTACTCCTCTGCCACCTCCAAGTCATAATACTAAATTTTTCAATTTTAACATCACAACATTATTCCTACCGTTAAAATTTAAAAATTTAGTATTATGACTTGGAGGTGGCAGAGGTGTAGAAACTTATCCTTTAAAGCCACAACCATGAACTCGAAAGAATAGCTAACCATTTCACATTAAAAAACTTGACAATTTGGGTTTATCAGGGACCGAAAACCCCATTTCAAAATCTATCAGCGTAATGATCGAAAGCATAAACGACTATGGTGCGAATGTGGCTTCAGTTTAACTGTGACAAAGTGATGGATGCATTAGTCCAAAGTCCCGACTATAATCCTATCGAAAATTTGTGGGTCTATTTAAAGAAAAAGGTCGCTGAAAGGCAACCAAATACCGAACTTCATTTGAAAATACAATATTGGAAAAGACCGAGTAATTACAACCAGAAAAAGTTGGTTCCTTCTATGTAAAAACATCTACAATGTGTGGTAGATGCTTATGGTGGTCATTCAAAGATGACTGTAAACAACGAAGATACTAAAAATTTAATATAAAAACAATTCTTTTTATTTGTAAAAAGACTTCCTTGATACTTCAAAAATCGAGTATTTTTTGTTTTTGTTGATTTTTTCTTTATTTTGCATTGAATATGCAATTTTTTTTTCATGAATCCTTTTTGAATATAGTAAGCAACTATTATTCATAAAAAAAAGTTTGGCAAAAGTGTAAGAAGTATGTTTTTTTTGCTTAATAAGTTGAAAATATGAATTTATTTTCAATATAAAAAGACATTCTTGACAAACTGTATATAAGTGTGCATGTGTATTTTCTAAAGACTTGCATATACTATTGTGCATTACATATTTGAAGGTATTCAATAATATCAAAATATTTTTTTCTTGTAGACATATTTTATTATAATGTGTATTGAATATTGACGTTAAATTCTTGTTTATAAAATGGAAACAAGAAAAAGTTTAAAAAATTGTTTAGGAAAATCTTTACGAAATCGTTACGAAAACTGTAAACAGTTTCGAGTTTTTTCCGAAAATTCGAAAGAAAAAGTTTAAGAAATTTTTCAGAGAAATCTTTACGAAATCGTTACGAATTCGTTACGAAAACTATAAACAGTTTTGAGTTTGTTCCGAAAATTCGAAAGAAAAAGTTGAAGAAATTCTTCAGAGAAATCTTTACGAAATCGTTTCGAATTCTTCAGAGAAATCTTTACGAAACAGTTTTGAATTTGTTCCGAAAAACTCTGAATTTAGAAAAAATTGGAACATTTGGTTTGTTGGGATTTTCGTATCGTTACGAATTCGGAACCTTCGGTTTGCTGGGAAATTTTTCCTATTTTATCGAGTCAAATCTTTATTGCACATGTAATATTGTCCATATTTTTAAAATGAAAAAACTCGTAACTGCAAAAATATTTTTTCCGATTACAAGTAAAAAGTCGACTTTTGTCATTTTCGAACTCAGTGTTTATATGCATGTATTCTCCTTTAACTCCTAGGAGGAGCATAGGACCAATAAGAAACGTCTCCATTTGTTGCGATCCCTTGCGATGACTTTGACCTTTTGCCACGACTTCCCGATTCTTGGATGTCCTTTTCCAGCGACCTTTTCCAGTTGGTTTTTGGTCTACCACGTCCTCTACTGCCTTGTGGATTCCACTCAAGAGCCTGGCGACAAACTTCGCTGTGTGATTTCCGGAGAGTATGACCAATCCATCTCCACTTGCGCAGCTTGGCCTCGTTTGCTATAGCCCTCTGATTGCATTTTTCATGTAGATCAGGCATCTGAAATAGTGCGAGGCCACCAAACCTTTAGTATACGCCTAAAGCATTTGTTGACGGATACCTGCAAATTGTTCGTTAGTTGTACAGTAACAAGCCATGTTTCGCACCCATATAACAAACCGATTTCACATTCGAATCAAAAATGCGCACTATCGTTTTGTTGGATATAACGGAAGAAGGCCATATTTTGTTCAGTTGAGCAAACGCACCTTTTGTTTTTGAGTTGATATCCTTTTTTGCTACCCCATCCATGGAGATAATGCTGCCTAAATACGTAAAGCTGCCAGTTTTAAACATGATGTCATTTCTGTTTGCGTTCAGCTTCACGCTTTAAGTCTTGTATGCGTTGATTTTTAGGCCGGCGTTTTGCGATTCCAAGACAAGGTCTTCAATCTTGCTTTGCTTGTGTTTGGACCATAGAAGGCAAATGTCAGCGTAGTCGAGATCTTCTAGATGTTCGATAAACTTTCATTGGGTACCCCTTTTGGCCTTATTAAGAGCTATATCTAGGAATCCTCAAGAACGATAAGGAAGAGAGATTGTGATAGTAAACACCCCTGCCGTACGCCTGAATTAGTGGTGAATGTCGGTGACAGCAAACCCGTTGTGTAACACACTGCATTGAAAGCCTTCATATTGTGCACGTACTAAGTTAATGACCTTTGCGGCAATACCTCTTCGCTGCAGTGAAACCCAAATGTTTTCTCGGGGGACACTGTCGAAGGCAGTGCTGTAGTCTACGAAGACAAGTTGAAGTGCAGCACGCCACTCGCATGATTTTTCGACAATTATTCTGAGGGTATTGATTTGATCCACGCATGATCGCAAGTGAGTGTGAGTCATTTGACATGTCATTATATCATGGTGTAATAGTACATGCAATATACCCAATAAAATGCATAGACCATGAACAAAATCTTTCTGAAATTCGCTAAAATCAGAAGAAACCCCATAATTGGGCATCTCGCCTAATACATTATTTTGATAGACAAACTTGCGAGCAGTTTTAATTTCAAGTGCATTGCAGCAGCCCTTGTAAACGTGAAACTCAATTAAAGTTAATTAATTTAATAAAAAGCATTTTGCTTCATAAATCTTGTTTACTTGTATGTATTTTTTAACTGACAGCGAAAAAGTTTACGTTTCTACTGTGAAAAGTTAAACGTCTTGAACAGTCGTTGAGTAGGCTTCACTTTCACATCGAAGATAAAAAGTAATTATTTACTATAGCCTTTATTTCCTATGGCTTTATTTCCAAAAATTGAAAGAGGAATAAGTCCCTAAAGTGGCAAAAGTAATGTCATGTACATTACGTGCCGTAATAATCGATAATTTAATGCTATAATTTTTACGCCATCTTACGCCCAATTTTATTAATTTCTAACAAAATGTCATCCAATTCATATCATGACATTACTTTTATCTTATTTCACTTTCACCCATTAAAATTTGTTTTTATCTTTTTTCAGTTGATCCCAAACTAAGTCAACGTCGTTTAGATGATCGTGCATCATTAGATTCATTGGATATGCTTGTCAAAGACTTAGGTACATACACACATTATACTTTTCCATTTTGATTAAAAATATTTAATTTTTTTTTTTTTTTTAAAGTTGGTGAACAATCTAAAACACCCACTCAGACTAATGTAGCATCCACTTCAAGTTCTAAAATTTATACTCAACTATCTAAAAAGTTGTCAAGCACACCAAATACACAAACTACTGCTGGTCGTGGTTTGCAGAAAGGTTTGAACAATATTATTTAATGTACATATGTAAATCCCTCTGCAATGCAAATATGTAGTACTTTCTTCCAAAACTTAAATTACAAAAGGCTGCCACTTTTGAAGCAGAGGCTATTTACGCAGGAATAATATTTGTTTAAACAAAATAATTTTATAAATATTAAACTTTTCGTTTGTAGCCGCACCACTTTTAAAAGCACGTCCAGCACCGCCAACTAAAACATTAAATACTGGACTGTTATCTAAAGCACCAACAGGTGGCAGGCCATCCATTCATCACCAATTTCCAAAGCGAACTACTGAAGCTGCCGCGATAGCGAACAGACCAAAGTCTAAACCAATCTATACAAAAAATCCAAACCGACCAGACACATCAAAATCTGATAATAAATCAAAATCTGTTGCAACAGCTAGACCTACAGTTCAACAGCAAAAACGTTTTCCAGCTGGCGTGAGTAGAGAACTATATTATTTTCCTAAAACTTAACCAATTTCTATTAACATCATATTTTAGAATGCAAATCGAAGTTTAAGCTCTTCAGCAAGTCCGAGACCAAGCAGCAGTTTAGCAACAAATTTGGCAGCACGAAAACAAGTAACACTAGCTTTACAAAAAAATAAAATTTTACCATTGCAATCATGTGCTAAAAGACCCGTGCAGCGCCCACCAACAACCATTGTTAAACCAGAAAAAAGAGAAAGTAAAGATCCAGCTGAAGACCCATTAAGTAAGTTACAGATTTCTATAAGTCTTTATTTAATTTAAATAAATTTAATTTATAGGTTTAGATGATATAGCTGAGGCTTTACTAGACTCAGATTCGTTTTCACTTTCGGACATTTCTGATGATACCTTTGCATCACTTTCTGATTTTGATGATGATCCCCAAAATACAATCGATATTTCTAATGACTCCAGCATCGATGATAAAATTGATCACAAGGATTTAGGTGAGCTACTAAAAAGAGAAAAATTCAACCAATCATTAATATACACACATTATATTAAATAGAAAATGTACGTGTTACGCCTTCACCTACTGTATCAGAAGATAGAGAGGACATAACATTGTCTCCCTCACCAACGCAAATGAAAACAAAAGACAACATAACAAAACAAAGTACTGGCTTAGTAAGTGATGCCACAACGTCGACGAAATTAATCCGAAAAGTTCCTGAAAAAGTGACCATCATAAGTGATACTCTTTTATCGCGTATTGATACCGCGTTTTTAGCCAACGCAGTAGTTGATGGTAAAAATAGCACCTAAAGCTACAATTTGCATTCATTCAAATGAAAACGTTCTTTATTAGTGCCTTTTTTTTACATAAACAATTAATGGAAGGTTGGCTCATATTTAGGCAAAGCTTTTTATTTGAATAATATTGCAGTAATAAATGCGGCGCTAAAAAGCCAATGCGATTAAGTCCAAAAAACAAATGAAGAAAATTCTTCTGAAATTATATTACAAAATAATAAGAAACTACATAAAGATGGGCTGTAAGGCAAGTTAATCCTTTACTAACCAAGAAGAATATTATTTATTCTACTAAAATTTGCAAAAATCAGAAAATATCAAAAAGTGGACTTAACCGCACTGGATTCTGGGCGACTTAAATGATGTTTTAACATAAATATGAATTAATATAAACATATCAATATATATTTTGCAATATATTTTTAGCTCCTCTAAACAAAATAGTGGAAACTGATGCACAAGCCCCGTCCTCAGACAAAATTACAAGTGCTGCAGAAATTTGCTCAAAAGAAAATCTTTCTTTAATTGATAGCACTACAAAAGAAAATGTTGAAGCTGCTTCTGACGCATCTATTCTCGATGAATTCCATGATGCTGTTGACTTAATAGAAGAAAGTATAATCGAACGTGAAGAAGTAAATTCAATGAACGCTGATGAATTCGTGGTTGACAACGACGACAAAAATGAGTCAAATATTTTTCTGCAGGGTCATATAGATGACGAAACAATGAACGATCAACAAAAGGAAAACATTGAAGTTGCTATGGAAGTCGAAATTGAAACTAACGTTGATACAGAAAATCCAACTGAGTTCCAAGGGAGTATCGATGATACAATTTTTGATGATACAGTTGCTGAAGAAGAGCACATTGAGGAATGTGAAGATATGACAGAATTCATTGAAGAATGCGCCGACGAAGCAAGTGTAGTAGCTACGGAAGAAATCAAAATTACTGAAAACACCGAAATTCAAGCGGAGACAAAAAATTTAGAGAATTCAGGAGGCCAAATGAAATTGAAACGATTAGAGCGAAAACGTGGCGCTGATTTAGTTACTTCAACATCATCATTAGAATCGACAGGTAATTAGCTATTTCTAAATGTTGATTTTTATATTTTTTACTATACATATATATTTAGAAGCGAACACAAAAGCTTTCAAAGAACCTTTAAATCCACAAAACAACATAAAATCAAAGGAAACGACAACGACAATGGGCTTAACGTTGAGCAAGCATAGTAGCACAACACCATTAATTGAAAAATCTGGTAATATATTATTGAAAGCTTATTATAAATTTCTCTCTTATATATCTTATATTTTCTAAGAAGAGACATCGCCTAATGTGCCTACAAAGAAAGCTAAATTGGAAGGTAGAACAAGAACAAGTAAGCAATTTTATAACTTGAAATTATGAAAGCATTTTTGAATAGAATTTACCTTATCTTAGAAACACATTGTCATTCCAAAGTTAACGTCGTTGTAAAAATTACATACGAAAAACGAATTTTAAGGAAACAATTGTACGAATTCGAACAGATTTATTTATGAATCGAACTACATAAATTTTTGGAAAAAACGCAATAACAGTTTTTGTCTTCCAAAACAAAATGGAAATATCGCCAGAATTTTGTATGGAAAATTTTTGGTTTTGTTTATTTGGAAAAAAAACTTTTCTGGGTTATTGCCTATGGCGTTATTTTCGGGAGCCTATTTGATTACTATCAAAAAGCAAAAGTCATATTTTTAACATAAAAAGTTACAGACACGATAACAAAAAGCACTCCTACTTTATGACTAACGCACATCCGCGCGAAAATATATGAAAAAAATTGCACCCTCAAAATTAAAAAACTAAAAAAAACAAAAAAAAAAAAGTCAAATAAATCGCTTATCTCAATTTTTTTAAATCCCGATTTATTGAAAAAAGAAAAAACGCTGTGCCTTCCTTTAGTTACTCGTTTAAAAAAAAGAGAAAAGCTCTTGATACTTCTGAGCGCAATGGTCACGCCTACACGCGAAAATATGTGAACAAATTTTTCACCGTCAAAATTAAAAAAAAAGCCAAATGATAAAGAAAATAGCGGTGATTTCAAATCTGAAAGATTTTTTTAAATCTGTATATCTCAATCTTTTTATATCCGGATTTATTGAAGAAATGAGCGATTTGTACAGAAAAAAATTAAAAAAAAAAAACGAATGTGCCTTCCTTTAATAACCTGTCTCGCTAAAAAAAACTCTTCATACTTTTGAGCGCTATGGTCACGCCTACATTTTGATATCAAAAACTTAAAGACTTAAAGATTGGACCTGACAGAAAAGACTAGATAGCTTTTGAAAAAAAGAAGAAATTTATGAAAATTGGTGAAAACTTAGTATTTGACACACGTATTACCATGTTAAAATGATTTTCCGAAATTCCAAAAATTTTCAAGATGGCAGCCATAGGAAGTTCGATCCAACCTTTGGATTCTCTCATATTTGAAAATAGCTCCTCGGCTTTTTAACCGATTTAAATGAAATTTTCAGGGTTTTTAAATACTACACCTTTTTATTTTTTTTAAGTATTTTTATTTAAAAGTAAACTTTATTACAATTATTATCCAGCCCTCAAAATTGTGGTATGGTTTACGGTTATCAAGTTATGAGTTTTTGAAGTTGTATAATGTTATGTTTATCATGAGTAGTAGGTGCGCGTGCGCTACCTTACAGGTCTGCCGCCGTCCGGACGGTATTTTTTCCAGTGAACATTAGTGAAATTTTTTTTGTGGAATATTTTAACTTATTATAACCAAGTTTTTGGATAAATGGGTCAAAAAGACCCTTGGCGCATGCGTTTTTTAAATTTTTTTTTAGTACAAATTGCTAATTTTTTTAATAATTCGGGATTTAAAAAGATAGACCGATTAAAAAAATTCTTTTAGATTTGAAATCAGCGCTATTTTCTTCATCGTTTGGCTTTTTTTTTAACTTTGATTTTTTTTTTCATATATTTTCGAGCGGATGTGCAACGTATGTGCTTATTCTTGTCTTAACCCCTTCAAGACCAATGTGATATATATGTCCCATTTGAATTGTTCACTGTCAGACCCACGTTTCCTTAGAGCCAGACGGATGTTCATCGATAGAGAATAGATATATATTTCAAATGTTTCATACAACTTCGTTCTTTTTTGAAACACGTCCAGCCAAACTAGGTAACCATTAGGGTAGAGCGAAATTCGTTTTTTGCGATTTTCGAAATGGCTCACATGCGAAAAGATGCTTCATAATATTCTTAATAAAAATTGTAATATGATACTTTTTGATATTTTAATGTTTTGTACTGCCACAAAGACATTGAAGTTTTGAAAAAAAAAAGTATTACGTTGAGTTTATTTGTGTGGGATAAAGTCAATAAAAAAGCTTAAACGTGTCCAAATTGTGATTTTTATTATAATATTAATATATTTTAAACAAATTTGAACTCCTTTTTAGTATTAAAAACAGGCATTGTCCTTCGTGATTCCAGCCTTGTTTTGATGAGACCATCTCTTCTTTCTGAACCACATACCGCAGCAGCAGCTTCACTAACGATATGATTTGAGTATGATCTTTTACGCCCTGGCTCATTTGGAATATGTATAAATTAAAAATCTCCATAGAGCCGCGCTCCTCCACATTGCGTACAATAGCAAGTATATTTATGAATTTCATATGAATAACATCAAAATTATTCTGACAGAAAATAATATTTGTGCCATTTATCAATCAACAAAGCAATGGTTTTCTAAAATGTTTAGTCAAAATACATATATGTATGTTCCATGAACACTTCCCTATATACTTACCCGAAAATAAACAACTGTGAGCTTAGTTATTGCGAGTTGAAAGTTGTATGTTTTATTTAAGCTTTTAGAGGGGCTTAAAGCCGGTTTATTCGCAAGAAGGAGTTGTTTTGATTCACTTCTTCACCTTATCCCACTCACAAGAAGCTAACAATCAAAAATTTTCAGTGCAAACATTTGGAGGTCGATTTAATATTAATAATTTAAAAATACCAAGAAAAAAGGCGCCTAAGCTCGGTTTATTCGCAATACGGAATTGTTGAATTGTTTTAATTTCCAAGACTTTGAGGTAACTATAATATAGGTAATTTAAACATGCCCCGAAAAACGGGACTTAAGCCCTGTTTATTCGCAAGAAGGAAGAGTCTGGAGCAATATGATATATATGTCCCATTTGAATTGTTCACTGTCAGACCCACGTTTCCTTAGAGCCAGACGGATGTTCATCGCTCAGGAGAAGTGGACGAACGAAACCTCATCAAAAAAACTTCATTGTTCCAACTTTGAGTTTTTCCCTTTATTCCCAGAAAGTGTTTAAGGTTTGATTGACTTGTGGCAGTACTAAAACTCAAAATTTTGAAAAAATATTTATACATCTCTAAAAGGTGATTGACGGAGTAACTTTTCCGCACTGAGCCGTTTAGAATATGTAAAAATAAAAAATCTCCATAGAGCAGCGCTCCACCCTAGTAAGCATATCTAATTCTGTTGAACATGTATTGATTTTGATCGGACACGGCACGGATATTTTTAGTTATGGGTTCGTGATGGGCTTTTTAAGTAAGTGCCCAACTGTCCACCAATTTTTGGAAAATTATATGTAAAAATAGCTGTCAGTTTTAAAATAATCAGCGTTTGAAAATTTCCTTTTGCGTTTGAAAAAAAAAACTAGTAAGGGTGGTATCTTTGGGCTGGCCAAAAACTAAATTCCCTACACTGCATTTCAAGTATATTATTAGGAGAGTATAAGAACAAATTGCTTATATGAGAAGTGCCACGCCCTCACCTCCGAGCTTGTCTTGATTTTGCGTAGAGCTTGCATTTACTGTTCTGAGTGTTTGAGTAAAATTCGGTTAGGTTTTCTTTAAAAAATCTTTCAGTATAGAATTTTGAAACTTTCGCTTATATGGGAGGTGCCACGCCCTCTAACCCTACTTCGCCTACTTTAAGCTCAGAGTTTACAATTAATGTTATTCGTGTTTGAGTGAAATTTGGTTGGATTATCTCAAAATACACTTTCATTATATAATTTTGAAACATTTGCTTATATGGGAGGTGCCACGCCCTCTTGTCCGAGTTTACCTAGATCTCGCGTATAGCTAGGAGTGTTTATAGATAGGAGTGTTTATAGATAGGAGTGTTTGAGTGTAATTTGGTTGGGTTATCTCAAAAAACGTTTTCCGTATAACATTTTGAAACTTTTGTTTATATGGGAGGTGCCACGCCCTCTAGTCCGAATTCGCCTAGTTTTTGCTCAGAGCTTATATTTACTTTCCCTAGTATTTATGTGTATTTCGTTTCTGTTATTGCGAATAATGCTGTTATTATTGCATTTTGAATATATTTTTTGTATGGGCGGTAGGCGTGTCCGTTGACCGATTTCGCTCATTTTCAATCCCCCGAGCTAACTTTTACGACGGAGGCTGTGCACCAAATTTCATTGAATTATGTTGCTCAGTTTTCCCAAAAAATTTATTTCCACACACCCAGCCAGCCAGACAGACGGACATGGCTATATCGACTCAGGAGGTGACGCTGATCAAGAATATATATACTTTTCTATATCTGCCACGCCTCCTCTGCGTTACAAACGGAAGGACTAAGTGAATATACCCTGAGTGTAGGGTATAAAAAATGGCGACAGGACTATAGCGCTCTAAATGTTGTGTCGCTTAGCACCAATCTACAGAAATAAATACAAATTTCCCAGGGGTTCAGGAGCGGTCCTGAAAGAGTTAAACAAGTTATTTATACGAGATGCTCCACAAGAAAAGGAGCCTTATCTTCACAAAATCAAAAACTGTTTTGCATCTGAGTTATGCCATTTTGAAATCGTAAAATGAAAAACTCAAGTTTGCAGATATTAAACAAAGTTCGAAGTTAATCAGTTTTTACAGAATTTCCTCAAATATGAGAAACATGTTAAGAAACGAAAAGAATTTTTGTATAGATTTATACTTTATTCATATACTTGTTCCGCAAAACAAAAGAAAACGAAGTTAATGGTTTTAAAGAAAATATGACAGGTTCTTTTTACAAGCAATCTAATTGATATCAGTAAAATGTAAGTTTTCAAATATAGCAATGTTTGATATTTTATTAACTACCTGAATTTTTTTAAATAATTTTGGATTGTTATATAGTACAAGCAAAATAGCACAAAAAAATGAGCATCTGGCGATTTTTGGAAAGGTGCTTGAATCGTCTTGGTTATTGTTAAGCGTGTTAAGTTGAAGCTAAAACTCGATTTGCGGGACACAGGGGGGTGTGCGATCGCCGCCATTTTGAAAAGAAGGGTGTAATGTTCTTTCTTCATTTACATGGAAGCCGTTCATTTTTTCGGAAAAACATATTGACACTTTTGTGTTGACAAAAATAGATCTTAATTTTTTATAATGAACTTTTTACTCTAACTTTATTATTTTCCAAGTTATTAACAAAAAACTGAAAAATTTGAGGGGTTGTTTTTGTTCAACCTTGAATTGCCATCAAAGTGTTTATTTTACGGAAAATATGCTTCTATGCTTTTTTGTAGAGCAGTTTCAGACGAACAAATTGACATATATTTTGGTAAGGGTAGAGCGTTCATATCCATTTTTGAGTGGAGTCTTTTTTTGCTTAACCGACCAAGGCTCGACTTGACATCTCCGATTTGTATGAAAATTGGTGAAATTTTAGTAATTGACACACAAATAACTGTGGTAAAACTATTTTCCAAAATTCCGAAAATTTCCAAGATGGCGGCCACACGAAGTTCGATACAACCTTTGGATACTCACACATTTGAAAATTCATAGCTCCTCGGTTTTTTATTCGATTTTGATGAAATTTTCAGGGTTTCTGTAGAAAAGTATGTGCTTTTGAAAAAAAATAACACTGAAAAAAAATTTATTTTTGGTGGATAAATACCTTTTTTCTTTTTCAAAGCCATTTTTAGGGCTTGGTGCACCTTTTTTATTTTTTTAGAAAGTAAATTTTATAACAATTATTCTCCAGTCTTCAAATTTGTGGTATGTTTTGGTTATCAAGTTTTGAGTTTTTGAAGTTGTAGAATGTTGTGTTTATCATGAGTCGTTGAGGCGCTACTATATAGGGTTCCCACCGTCCGAATGGAACTTTTTATTGGGTTAAAATGTTCCACAAAAAAATTCTATAAAAAATGTCACTAGGGTTAACTGAAAAAAAGTTCCGTCCGGACTGTGGCAACCCTAGCGCTTCAACGACTCATGATAAACACAACATTATACAACTTCAAAAACTCATAACTTGATAACCGTAGAACATACCACAAATTTGAGGACTGGAGAATTATTGTTATAAAATTTACTTTTAAAGAAAAATATTTTTAAAAATATAAAAAGGGTGCACCAAGCCCTAAAAATGGCTTTGAAATAGAAAAAAGGTTTTTATCCACCAAAAATAAATTTTTTTTTTTTCAGTGTTATTTTTTTTCAAAAGCACATACTTTTCTACAGAAACCCTGAAAATTTCATCAAAATCGAATAAAAAACCGAGGAGCTATGAATTTTCAAATGTGTGAGTATCCAAAGGTTGTATCGAACTTCGTGTGGCCGCCATCTTGGTAATTTTCGGAATTTTGGAAAATCATTTTACCATAGTTATTTGTGTGTCAATTACTAAAATTTCACCAATTTTCATACAAATCGGAGATGTCAAGTCGAGCCTTGGTCGGTTAAGCAAAAAAAGACTCTACTCAAAAATGGCTATGAACGCTCTACCCTTACCAAAATATATGTCAATTTGTTCGTCTGAAACTGCTCTACAAAAAAGCATAAAAGCATATTTTCCGTAAACTAAACACTTTGATGGCAATTCAAGGCTGAACAAAAACAACCCCCCAAATTTTTAAGTTTTTCGTTAATAACTTGGAAAATAATAAAGTTAGAGTAAAAAGTTCATTATAAAAAATTAAGATCTATTTTTTGTCAACACAAAAGTGTCAAGGTGTTTTTCCGAAAAAATGAACGGCTTCCATGTAAATGAAGAAAGAACATTACACCCTTCTTTTCAAGATGGCGGCGATCGCACACCTCCCTGTGTCCCGCAAATCGAGTTTTAGCTTCAACTTAACACGCTTAACACTAACCAAAACGATTCAAGCACCTTTCCAAAAATCGCCAGACGTTTCCTATTTTGCCTGTACTAATAGGTATCTTTAAAAAAGTATAGGGAACATAATGCATTTATTTTTGTGTTTTATATTTATCAAATATATGAAGGTGCATATAACTAAATTCTTATGTATATTTTCTAAAGGATTTAGAAATCTTGGAGACCCTGATGTAGCAACCGATACTAGTGAAAGTGACTTTGAAATTCATTCTGCGCCGAGACGACGTAGAAGGGCAAAAGCTACTGGAATGCCTGAAGCAGTCGGATACAATAATGCAAGCAAAGATTCTGTAAAGAGTACACAAGGCAGCCAAAAAGAATCAGGAACAGAAACTGAGACTGAAACAGGTGAAACACAAAACGCTGGAGTTAGTGGCAATAGTAATAAATCAAAACAAGAAGAAAATTTAACAAGCAGCCTTAACAATACTCAAAGCAATGCGTCAACGAAGACCGGTGATAAAGCAGTGAATGAAATTGTTGAAGAAACAAAACAAAATAATGATCATCAAAAGGAAGGCGTAATTTCAAAAGCAGTAACACCACAAAAGGAAATTCAGTTTAACACACCAACGCCAAGAAAAAGTTCCCGTTCTAGATCTTCGCAAGCTAGCGATAGCAATGATACCGAAGATGAAAAGCATTTGACAAATGTGAAAGGGTCACCACTAAATGTAAAATCAATCAGAGATAATACTAAACAAAAATCAGCATCTAGAAAAAATAAATTGGATAGATATATTTCAAAAGCTGATAAACTTTTTAATTCAGAAAACCAGAAGAAAACTAAAGTAACCAAAGTCGTAAGATCTGTAGAAACTACTAAAGTAGTTAAATCAATTACAGAACCAACTCAAAAAATTGAATCTAGCGCAAAAGATATGCATAGTATTTCTATAGAAACAAAGGATGAAGAAAACAAGACACCAACAAAAATGTGCGTAAGACTGAAAAGAGTAGAAGAAAAAGATATCAGCGAAATAATAGAAAAAGAAAAACAAGAGTCGGCCGTTTCTTCAAAAATATCTGAAGATAATTCAAGCATCGCAAATAAAATAATTTTACAAAAGTTGACACCGAAATCTGTGGTAAAAGAAATACAACTGAATCAAGAAATAAAAGAAAAAAATAACGAAACCCTTGAAATAAAAGAAAGTACTATGAAAGTTGAAGGGCATGATGCAAAGACAATCAACAAAAGTGAATTTAAATCTATAGAAAAGCTAGAAAAAGAGTTGAATGAAAACGAAGCAGTCCAAAAGGAAGTATTGAACAAAGCTAAAATATCGTTAAAATTTAAAGGCACAGAAGAAACATTGCAACCGAAAGATATCGGTTATGACAGCCACAGTGAGTCTGTTGGTAAAAAAACCGCCCATACAACAAAAGATTCTTTAACATCGGGCGATGCTGATGAATTTAGTAGTAAAGTGGACAACAGAAATAGTAAAATCGACGAAAATAGTGAAGATACGATTCAAAGTACTTCTAAAGAAAAGGAATCCAACAAAGATGTTAGCATTGACGACAACAAGAGTTCTGAAGAAAGTAATGTTACTGCTCAACAAAATGTATCCGCTAAGCGAAGTGTTGGTAGACCAGCAGGTGCTAAGGAAAGAATCTATGAAGGTCAGAAAAATCAACATGTGACGAGAAGTGCGCTTAAAAACAAAGAGACAAAAATGATTGTAACAAACGACGTAAAAAAAGACATTAATGACGACAAAAAGACGTGCCTGAAGGCTAACATCAGCGGTCAGGAAATAGAGAACACAACCAAAAATGTTGTAAAAACTGATGAAAGTAATATTCCCGGTCAGAACATTGAGCAGACTACTGAAAGTAGTGAAAACAAAGATGCTTCTGAGATCGATGGAAAGAAAAGCGATGAAAATAAAATTGGTAGAAACACCAACAATCAAGAAAGCAAACATGGTACAAGAAGTGCTAGTAAAACAAAAGCAGACGATAAACCTATTAGTAATGATGAAAGAAAGATTGCTTTAAAAACGAAGGAATTAGGAAAAAAATCTTCAGGCGAAAACACACTATTTGCAAATAAGCAAGCACTCACAACTTCATTATCACCAGATAAAGCAGTATCAACAACAAAATTAAATACAAAAAACAGGCCTAAAAAAGATGAAGATGAAAAAAAAGATATTTCACGTAATTCAAAAACAATAAACTTGTCACCATTACCCGGCAGAAAATCAGTACGTTCCAATGTAACAGAAAAAGATGCAAAATCAGTAGAAGCAATTGAAGAGAAACATAATATCGCTTTAACAAATAAAACGCCTGATAAAACACAACAGAAACGGAAAAGTGAAGTTGAGGATTCTATAAACGCTGGACACAATCATAGTAAAAGAAGAATAATTAAATCAAAAGCTGGTGTAGAAGAAAATCCTACCGTGCTATATCCCTCTAATACAACCACAAAGTCGTTGACATCAGAAGACGCTAATCTTAGAGAAACAACTGTTGCAGATACCAAACCACAACAAAAACAAGTCTCTTCAAATGATGATGAAAAATCACCCGATATAAGTGCAAATAATAAAGCTGTTAAATCTGATATAAAATCTCCGACTAGAACTAATTTTATAGTAAGAAGAAACTATAAAAATCAGGCGATAAGCCAACGACCAGAACAATTCGCTAGCGCAATACTGACTAAGAGCGGTATGAGTTTTAAAGAATGGCAAGAAGCTCAAAAATTAAAGAAAGAACCATTTGATACTCCCCCTAAGCCAGACTCAAGTCAACACAATAAAGATGTTATTACGCCAACAAACTCACCATCAAAGGATATAATTAAATCCGACAAAAAGGTAGAAAAAGTTAACGATAGAAAAACAGCGGAAGAAAGTCCGCAAGCTTCGTCTTCTGTAAATGTAGCAAAGGATGGTTCAATTTATAAAGCGGATAAAAATACTGCAAGAAGAATTAATATAAGTAAACCACAGTTGACAGACTTACCAAAGGAAACATCTTACAAAGCACCGGATATATCTATAGATAAAATGCATAAATTAAGCAAATCATCTACTAGCTTGTCAAAAGAAACTTTTGGTAAAAAATCAGAAGAATCCATTTCAAATACACATAGTGCTAGCAAAACATCATCAGCTGACTTATCAAAAGAAGTTTCTACTACGAGATCAGACAAATCCAATAAAATAATGCAAAGAACGTTGCCATTCAGCGCTAGTACGAGTTCGATGATATTTACCTCGAACGTTTCAACAGAGGAAACTTTAAGCGCTAAAAAAGAAACTGTGGGCGACAAGATGGAAAATGTTAACGATAAGAAAGAAAGCTCGAGTGATAAAAAGGGCACCTTAAACTATAAGAAAGAAACAATAAGCGACAAGAAGAAAACATTAAGTGATAAGAAGGAAACCTCAAGCGATAAGAAGGAAATTTTAAGCGAGAAGAAGGAAACCTTGAGCGGCAAGAAGGACAGCTTGAGCGGTAAGAAAGGCACCTTGAGCGAGAAGGACACGTTAAACGAGAAGAAGGAAACCTCAAGCGATAAGAAGGACATCTTAATAAGCGATAAGAAAGAACTTTCAAGCGAGAAGAAGGAACTTTTAAGCGATAAGCAGGAAACCTTAAGTGGTAAGAAGGACACCTTGAGCGGTAAGAAGGAAGCCTCAAGCGAGAAAAAGGAAACTTTAAGCGAGAAGAAGGAAATATCAAGCGATAAAAAGAAAATTTTAAACGAGAAGGAGGAAACCTTAAGTGATAAAAAGGGAATATTTAGCGATAAAAAGGAAACCCCAAACAGAAAGAAGGAAATTTTAAGCGAAAAGAAGGAAACCTTGGGCAGTAAGAATGACTCCTTGGGCGGTGAGAAGGACTTCTTAAGCGAGAAGAAGGACATCTTAAGCGAGAAGGACATCTTAAGCGAGACGGACATCTTAAGCGAGAAGGACATCTTAAGCGAGAAGGACATCTTAAGCGAGAAGGACACCTTAAGTGAGAAGAAGGACATCTTAAGCGAAAAGAAGGAAACCTTAAGCGATAAAATGGAAATTTTAAGCGAGAAGAAGCAAATATTAGGCAAGGAGAAGGAAACTTTGAGAGATAAGAAGGAAACATTAAGCGATAAAAAGGAATCCTCAAGCAGAAAGAAGGAAATTTTAACCGAGAAGAAAGAAACCTCAAGCGGTAAAAAGGAAATTTTAAGCGAGAAGACGGAAACTTTAAGCGATAAGAAAGAAACATTAAGTGATACTAAGGAAACCTCCAGTGTTAAAAAGAGAATTTTAAGCGATAATAACGATAAGAAGAAATCCTTAGGCGATAAGATAGAATCTATTAGCGATAATATTGACATCTCAAGCAATGAGAAGGATTCATTAAGCGATAAGAAGGTAACCCCAGCCGATAAGACCAAGTCCTTAAGCGATAAGATGGAATCCATAAGCGATAAAAAGGAGACTTTGAGCGATAAGAGGAAAACCTCAAACGACAATGTGGAATCCTTGAGCGATAAAATGGAAACAACAAACAGTAAAAGTTTAGACGAAGAGGATATTCTTATTGATAAAGAAACTGAATCTAGTTCAGCCGAAAAGGAAAAACTAAACACAAGACCTGTTGTAGTAAAGATTAATAAATCCATCAATAAAAACGCTAATAAAAAATCACCGAAAAAAATCGAAACTGAAAAAACTATCGAAGTAAGAGAAGAAACGAAAGTTAAAACAAGCAATGAAGATATCGCAAATTGCCTTGAAATCCCCACGACTTCGTCCAAAGTAGACAATGATGATAAAAATTCACAAATCATCGGATCATCGCAAATATTTGTAGAATCAACAATCCCTAATGAAGTTCAAAACAATCCTAGAGATTCTTCAGTTCTTACTGTGGTAGACCAATCTTCGTATAACAAGCCAGGGAATACAATCGTAAGTGATTGTACACATGAAGGCAAGCATGTCACTGAATTAGTTAGTAAAAATGAAAAAATTTCGGAAGATAGTGCACAAAAAGATAAAACATCTCCCGAATCAGAAACTCTTAACAAGTTGAAAAAACAGATTGAGAAAGACACAATGACGACATATGGAAAAGAAAAACAGAATAGTTCTAAAGTTTGTAAATTGTTAACCTCAACGGAAACAAACCTATCAAGCGAACCAAAAGAATCATTGATAATTTCTCAAGAACCAGAACTGAAACAAATTGAGGCACATGAAAGGACGAACTCTACAAAGGTCGATATACTTGAATCCAAAAAGGTGTCAGGTAAATCTTCAACTAAAGCTGAACAATCATCACAAGCAAAATGCGACGAAATTGAGAAGCCCAATATTACAGAAAAAATAACAAACGTCTTAGAAAGCAAAGAGAAATCATGTGTTGAAATTTTCACTAAGTCTAGCGAGGAAAAAAAGAGTACACCAACAAACGAGTCATCAAACGCAATAGACACTCAACACAGTTCGGACGAAATTACAGCTAAAGTAAATGAAACTGCGACAGACAGAAATGTAAATATAAAAACAGCACCACTGGATGTTACGGTTATCGACAATGAGTCCGCTAAAGAGATTACATCACCATCTCCTAAACGAAAAGTGGCTAAGCGAGTTAAATCTGAAATAGAAGTTTTAATGGAGTCTTTGCCAAAGGGGCTAGAACTTTCCACTGTGGCCTCAAAAAGAAGAAGACATGAGCTGCCTTTGGGAAGAAAACATTCAAATTTGGTAGATGATACCAAATCATCACCAACTTTTAAAACACCACCAGGTCCTGTCAAAGCTTTAAGCATTATAACAACACCTAAAAAAAATCCGTTTGCCAGTGACACCGTCGTGCCTCGTTACACACGAAGTGTTGTTAGTGCTGATAAATCTATTAAATTAGTTTCATGGAAGTCCAGAAATAATAGAGCTAGAATTTCTAGACGACCTTCGGAGAAATCCCGAATAAATCGTGGAAGATCTGGAAAAAGTCGTCCGCAGAAATCCACCGAGGCAACTGTAGAAAAATCTGATGAAATTTCCAAAAAAACTAAAGGAGTTTTCAAAATACCATCTCAAAATATTTCTGAAAAATCCACAACAGAAATATCTGAAGAATTCAGCAAACCAACAACTGAGGAGACTTCTGGCGACAAGAGTGATATGATTGTGGATAGCGCAGAGCGCGTTTGCATTGAACATGTATGCATAAGATTTATTTATTTTGTAGTTGGTGCATTAATTTGGTTTTTTTTTTGCAGGAACCTCATATTACAGTACCTGAACATAAATACAAATATAAAAAGCTTCGCGTACGTCTTAATCGCAGTATTGTCAGAAAATACGGATTGAATTTGCGCAAGCCTAAAACTACAGGTATGAATTTTATTTAACTTATTTAATAAACCAATAAACCCTGTATATTTTTTAGCCATATTTCCGACCCCTATGTCCAAAACATCAGAAATAACTAGAACAGGTACTAAGTCAAGGACACCAACGGAACATGCTAATAGCTTAGCATCTATGTTGTTAAGAGCTTTAAACTCTCCATCAATTCCACCCCCACCGCCTTCTCCATCAGGCAAACCAATTACTTCAACAACTTCCGCCGGCACCTCTTTAAATATGCAAGAGTTGCATTCAAACATAGCAACACGTTCGAAGGCTTTATCATTATCATTGGCTTCAACAATACAGCAACAGCAAGCGCCGGCTCTTGGTTTTAGCATACCTGGTGAGAAATATAATATATATGCTATCAAGCCGATTGGCTTCAATTTGCAAAATTATTAATTTAATGTAATATATGTATTTCAGATAACTCAAATCATGAGGAAGCGATGGCAACCACAACAAGTGGCTCGCATTGTGATGAATCCTTTTTGCTTACACCATTAAAAACAACTAGTCCTGCGCTATCTGTGCGTCAACAAACTCAACAGCAACAACAACAACCACAACAACAAAAGCGCAGCGCTCGCTTGCAACAATTAACACAAAAACAAATTGCTAAAGAATTAATACCCACTATCTCCTCTACACCAACAACACAAACGACAAAAGAACAATTAACATCAACAACCACAACCACTTTGTCACAGCAACAAACTTACTTTTTGCCTGTTGAACCAAAAAAAGAATTCGACGACGAACAAACATCTGCAGCAGTAGCAGGACAATCCTTATCTGCACTCATGATTGGTGGCGTACCAGCTGAAATTGTAGATAATAGTGGAACACGCTCATATTCATTTTTACATCCTGCGAAATATAATCGCAGTCACGGCGCGGTACTCTTGGATTATTGTTGTCCAAATCTTGATGGACCAATGCCTGCGATTGATCCTACACGTGAGCATTCACAAGTACAAACGCTTGTACGTGAATTGCCGGCTTATATTGTTATGTCAACTAAAGTTATAACACGTGCAGATCTTGAGGTGAAAAATAACTCTATACCAGAATCTATTAGAAAGAAAATGGGAAAGCTTAATTCAGCTAGTATTGCTGCAAATTCTGTACGACAAGCAGCGATAGCAACAGCTACTGCAACACAAACATCAACTGTAACAGTCGCACCGCCACCTATTGCGTCGTTGGCGGGGACATTACCGGTTTACACACCCAGTATAACAGCGCTACAAAAGCAGCTTCCACCGACCACAACACTAACACCAAAAATGCCACCATTATTATCGATGCCAGTTTCAACTACATCATCAGATAGCTTACCACTACTTACACCATTTAGTGCAATGATTTCATCAAATCCAGTTGGATCAGAAACTGTTGCCAGTACACCACCAACTCTGTACCAAAAACCGGATTATCAACGTTATAATAACTTGCGCACCAATTTGCGGCGCTTTGACACTGTAATTAAAAAGCATAGTCCGCGTATATGTGTGCTCGCATATTCGGATCGTAAGCGTATTATAGAATCCATTATAAATCATACACAGCTCACAGCGAAAGATGTAGAGAATGCAACATTATTATTAGAAGAATATTGCCGTCTCATTAATAATACAATACCACCAAAAGCGATTACTTATGTTGCAACACCTACAATAAATACCGCTACACATACAACTGCGGCAACAGCATCTTTTAGCGACAGTAATTTTCCATCTCCAGCCACTGCAACCGTTCAATCTAGTTCTCTTCCCACTAGTAGTATCACAACTAATGCAGCACAGAGACTTGAGCAAATACATGCATCAGCTGTACAAAAAGTCAAAACAGCTGGCTCTGGTATGGTGATGCAACGTCAAGTACCAATTTATGATAAGGACCGTAACATAATTGGTTATCAAATGCAAGTTGCACCAACTGCCACCAGTTCAACAATGTCTGCACGTGCAAGTATAATGTCGTCAAAACAAATCTCAACACCAACATCCAGCACTGCTGTAAAACGTACGTCTACTGCTGTGGGAACGCCAGCGATTACATTAAAGCAACCTCAGCAAGAATCACCACGTATATTCTATACAAAACCGCTTCAAACATCTACTCCGATTTCAGCAACAACTACAACAACATCGCCAACTGTATTAGAAGCAGCAGCAAGATTGGGACGTAGTATGACCATCCGCCATGTAAGTATCGAAATACAATGAACCTAATAGTCGATTTCTTTTTTCTTATGATAAATCCTCTTTAGGTTATGCGACATTAAGGTAAATCCAATTATAGTGAAACCAAGGTGTGTGATGATGCAGATATACTGAATATTTGCAAAACTTTGTAAACAACTGCTATTGTTGTCTATCTATCGGTCCTTTTGTTCTCAATACACCAGCTATATTGCTTATAAGTGCTGTGGCACTTTAATTTGTTGAGAAATTCATAAAAGTATCATAAGAATTGCATTAAATATCGGTAGTTAATGGCCGTCCAGCTAATCAGTGTTTATTAGTATGGGGATATTTGTTTTGAATAATTAAAAGTCGTCCCATAATTCACGCAAGATTTGATGTGTTGTCAACCAAGAAAAGAAAACAGTTTTACCGCACAAATGGTACTCAAATCTCGCGTAAATTATGTGACACACTTGATTTGAAATTTTTATTTTAGACCACTTATTAAAGACCTTGGCCAAGAAAAAATTTAAATCAAGTTGGCGTAAAAAAAAAAGAAAAGGTGTCGAATTACTCGAGAGGCATTTACTGAAAAACAAAAAAATTATAGTCAAAAAACTCCATTTTTGAAAATATTACAACAAACCATAGCTAGATTTAATATTTTCGATGTACATATATAAGTCGAGCCCTAACCGCCAAATAAATCTAAAGTTTTGGATTTTTTTCTAAATTCAATTACGAACAAAATGAGCCTTGTCGGCACACTGCTCCTGAACAAACGATAGGTTGCATGAAAATGACACCAAAAACGAACAATGCCCCTTTATTCGTAATCATTCACTGAGTAAAAATCAACTTTATTTGAAATCTTAGCTGCTCCTTTTTTGAAAATATCTCGATTTTTCCAATAGGGGCATTTTCCCATACAAAACGAAAAAAAAATTTTTTTAACTACATTAAACTAAAATTAAAATAATCACAATCGATGTGTTTTGCGATGCTAAACGCGAATCCAACCTCAGAATTGCTCTATTGTGTATAGTTTATGAGATATTGTAACCTAAAGACCAAAAAAAGTCGTTTTTTGCCATTTTTTGATGCTATATAACTATGTTACATATCATTTATTCGTCAAATGTGGCTTAAATACTTGAAAGTCCCAATATTCTCCTTTAAAACATAATTTAAATTATGTTGATATCTTTTTTTTCCTCAAAGATATCCTAACCTAAAAAGACACAAAAGTGCAAAAAACCCGTCTTGACAATATTTCGGTCTACGACATCTCTTAGAAGCATGAAGATATAAATATAATTTAAATTAGGTTTTAAAGGAAAAAATTGGGGCTTTTCAGTATTTAAGCCACATTTGACGAATAAATGATATGTAACATAGTTATATAGCTTCAAAAAATGGCAAAAAACGACTTTTTTTGGTCTTTAGGTTACAATATCTCATAAACTATACACAATAGAGCAATTCTGAGGTTTGCTCATGGCAAAAGCAAAAATACGAAAACAAAATCCTGCAATATAGATTTTCTCGGAAAGAATTTCTTGTTTACAACAAAGTCTATCTTCAAAATCAGCTTCTGAATTTGGTTTTCTACAGATTGCAATGATTATACTTAGAAAAGACTGTTAACAATATTGCAAGCCAAAATATTGAAGATCGCGAACTCGATTATGGGTGGCTTAAATTAGATGAAAAAATAAAAAGAAATATTTCCATTTTCAGATTCCTGGCAAAAATTTAGCAACGCCGCGTTTACCAGCGTTGCCACAGAAGACTCCAATCAATGTTTCTGGTGGAAACATTTCCAAACACTTACCAAAGGTTACTTCAGCAAACGTAACAACAACACCACATTTATCAACTTCAACTTCATTTAGTACACCATCAACAGTAACAACAACTCAACGTGTGACTCGTCATGCTGCCGCAAGTAAATCTGAACAAATTTTGATTATAACCAAGGATTCGGACGGTAGTATACAAACTACAGGTAATCCTGACGAATGTATTCTGCCAGATGATGAACGCGATGCAGCTGAACTTAAAGAAATAAAACGAGAACTTGACGACGATTTATTGACTGGCGGTAGATAGATGCACTTGAAATAAATTATGTTTTTCATAAATTTGATCAAAGCATTAGATAATAAAACATTCATATAGCTTTAAGTTTATTATTTTTTTTTTTATTCAATTTATAACTGAATTCATATCTTAACGATTCATTTGTAATGCTTGTAATGACTTTGCAAATGCAATTTTTATACATCATAAGCGTAAATGTTATATTTTGACTATATATATGTATTTAGAAAACGTAGGCAAGTAATAATTTCTTTTTAATAAATTAACACAAATGCTTTGTTTATTTAATTTTCTTCTCTAAAGTATAAAAATGTTACAGTTTCCTTTCTAAATGAAATACTTTTATAATGAAAAAAAAATTTAAAAAAAACCGAGTGAATAAGTCATGTTGTACATATATTAATAATTATATTAATGAAAACATCTTGAATTGTAGTGATGTAAGATCTTCTAAGTTCTGTTTTAAAATAAATAAATAATGTCAAAATCATTAGATCTATTTTATTTATTAAAAACAAATCTTCAAAATGTATGAATATTTCTTCCATTGAAAGAAAAAAACAAGTTTTAGGTCAGGACGTGGTGGAATAGCAAGTTGAGGACAACTTAGAACACCACGTTAGGAAATAACGTCAAAAAAAAAAAACCAAATAACGCCCAAAATATAAAATCACGTAATTACGCCCAAAATAAAAAACGAAATAGCGCCCAAATTATTTTCATATAAATTTGGGCGATAATCATTTTGGAAATGACGCCCAAAAATTTGTGCTTTATTTTGTTTTTTTTTTGGCGTTATTTCGTTTTATTATTAAAAAACGAAATAACGCCCAAAAACGAAGTAACACCCAAATTATTTTCATACAAATAAATTTTGGGCGTTATTTCAAAAATGATTATCGCCAAAATTTAAATGAAAATAATTTGGGCGTTATTTCCTATTTTTGGGCATTATTTTTGATCAGTTTCTCATCAATCTGCATACATTCTCAGATTAATGAAAAAAAAGTGAACTTGGCATCACTTAATATTGATGGCTAGACTGATAATGTAGAAAGGCCTAATGGCAATTTTCTATAATTTCAGGGATGAGTTTTATGTACAAGTCTGCTACCTTTTTACTAATTGCTCCTTTTCATACAACATATTCCGCCCTGTTCCCAATTCCACTTTCACACGGAAGTGGAATGCAAAACTTTTTTGAAAAGTCCGCAAATCTAATGAGTTTATGATACGACTTTTCAATGTATTTTGCTTTTTAAAGCTGTTATGTTAATGAAATTTATATGAAAAATACACACATATGAGCTCCAGAGTTTTTTCTATTTTATCGAGTGATTTTAAATCTTTAGTGCATAATTAATTTTAGCTGTGTTTTACATGGCAGCGTGTTAGCACGGAGTTAACGTTCTCCTTCACGTGTTTGTGTGCCTATCTCCTTCTTCTTATTTTGTTTAACTTTATTCTGCTTCTCGTTTCCGCACCACTACCCTACGCTTGCCAAGACAATCGGTAAAAATATATTGCCACTATATTAAAATCCTATTAAACACAGCTAATATTCAGTGTAGTATGGCATCATCAACAGTCAATTAACACGCAAAATTTATCTTTTAAGCACTTTAGTTGTTGCCTTGCGTTTCTCAAAAAGTGCTTGATTACACTGACACTGAAAACTTTCCCTAAAACACAGCTATTGTAAATACTGTTAAAATAAAAAACCCTAACTACGAAAATAGTTTTTCCGATGACGATGTTTTGTGATTTTCGAACAAAGTGAATGTGTGAGTTGGCTTTAGGAAATAACGCCCGAAAAAAAAAAAAACCAAATAATGCCCAAAAAATATGAAATAACGCCAAAAACAAAAAGGAAATAATGCCCAAAATATTTTCATATAAATTTTGGGCGACATTCATTTTGGAAATAACTCCCAAAATTTGGGCTTTATTTCGTTTTTTTAATACCCTACACTCAGGATATATTCATTTTGTCCTTCCGTTTGTAACGCAGAGAAGGAGGCGTGGCAGATATAGAAAAGTATATATATTCTTGATCAGCGTCACCTCCTGAGTCGATATAGCCATGTCCGTCTGTCTGTCTGGCTGGCTATGTGTGGAAATACATTTTTTGTGAAAACTAAGCTAGAGAATTCAATGAAATTTGGTGCACAGCCTCCGTCGTCAAAGTTAGCTCGGGGGATTGAAAATGAGCGAAATCGGTCAACGGACACGGCTACCGCCCATACAAAAAATATATTCAAAATGCAACTTTTGGGGTATTTTTCACAATAATGCAACCAAAATATATATATATAAATACTACGAAATTGTAAGCGCAAGCTCTTAGAAAAAACTGAGCGAATTCGGACAAGAGGACGTGGCATCTCTCATATAAGCAAAAGGTTCAAAACGCTATACTGAAAGCGTTTTTTGAGATAATCGAACTAAATTTTACTCAGACACTAAATATTATAAATACAAGCTTTAAGCAAAAACTGAATAAAATCGTACAAAAGGGCGTGGCACCTCCCATATAAGCAAAAGGTTCAAAACGCTATACTAAAACATTTTTTGAGATAATCCAACCAAATTTCACTCAAGTATTAAGAACTATACATACGGTTACCAGACGTACTGTTTTAAACATTACATGTACCTTTTTTTTGAAAAAAGTTCTGTTTTATGACCTACACCCAAAACGGTACCCAAAAGTACTGTTTTTTCAATGGTGTACTGTTTTTTGTACTGTTTTTTCTAATAACATGTTATGTGTTGAAAAATAAATTTTGCTCATGTGCGTACGCAATGAATTTTTAATGAAAATAATTTTGTTTTGTGATTTTCGAACAAAGTGAATGTGTGAGTTGGCTTTAGGAAATAACGCCCGAAAAAAAAAAAAACCAAATAATGCCCAAAAAATATGAAATAACGCCAAAAACAAAAAGGAAATAATGCCCAAAATATTTTCATATAAATTTTGGGCGACATTCATTTTGGAAATAACTCCCAAAATTTGGGCTTTATTTCGTTTTTTTAATACCCTACACTCAGGATATATTCATTTTGTCCTTCCGTTTGTAACGCAGAGAAGGAGGCGTGGCAGATATAGAAAAGTATATATATTCTTGATCAGCGTCACCTCCTGAGTCGATATAGCCATGTCCGTCTGTCTGTCTGGCTGGCTATGTGTGGAAATACATTTTTTGTGAAAACTAAGCTAGAGAATTCAATGAAATTTGGTGCACAGCCTCCGTCGTCAAAGTTAGCTCGGGGGATTGAAAATGAGCGAAATCGGTCAACGGACACGGCTACCGCCCATACAAAAAATATATTCAAAATGCAACTTTTGGGGTATTTTTCACAATAATGCAACCAAAATATATATATATAAATACTACGAAATTGTAAGCGCAAGCTCTTAGAAAAAACTGAGCGAATTCGGACAAGAGGACGTGGCATCTCTCATATAAGCAAAAGGTTCAAAACGCTATACTGAAAGCGTTTTTTGAGATAATCGAACTAAATTTTACTCAGACACTAAATATTATAAATACAAGCTTTAAGCAAAAACTGAATAAAATCGTACAAAAGGGCGTGGCACCTCCCATATAAGCAAAAGGTTCAAAACGCTATACTAAAACATTTTTTGAGATAATCCAACCAAATTTCACTCAAGTATTAAGAACTATACATACGGTTACCAGACGTACTGTTTTAAACATTACATGTACCTTTTTTTTGAAAAAAGTACTGTTTTATGACCTACACCCAAAACGGTACCCAAAAGTACTGTTTTTTCAATGGTGTACTGTTTTTTGTACTGTTTTTTCTAATAACATGTTATGTGTTGAAAAATAAATTTTGCTCATGTGCGTACGCAATGAATTTTTAATGAAAATAATTTATTTTGAATCACTCTGTATAACTCCTTGACTCTGTCTATTAATAAAATTTCTGGCAACACTGCGGAGAACATTTTCATTTTGGTTTGAAAAAAAGCATAAACCTTTGATATGGATTGATATGGATTTACTTTTCGATGAGTTCAATCACTTGAAAACTTTTTCTGAAACTTTGCAAAAAGAAAAGCCAGTTGAGGAAAAATGGAAAGACTTTTTAAATAGTGGTTTCTTTTCGAATTTTGAAAAAGTATGCAATTTTATTTTTTCTATACCTCATTCAAATGCTGCCTCTGAAAGAATATTCACTTTAATGTAGTCATATTGGAGAAAGGAACGAAATATGCTTTTACTGAAAAATTTAGAAAGTGAACTGATTATAAAAACTAATTACGGATATAACTCACACTGCTCCTGAACAAACGATAGGTTGCATGAAAATGACACCAAAAACGAACAATGCCCCTTTATTCGTAATCATTCACTGAGTAAAAATCAACTTTATTTGAAATCTTAGCTGCTCCTTTTTTGAAAATATCTCGATTTTTCCAATAGGGGCATTTTCCCATACAAAAAGAAAAAAAAAATTTTTTAACTACATTAAACTAAAATTAAGATAATCACAATCGATGTGTTTTGCGATGCTAAACGCGAATCCAACCTCAGAATTGCTCTATTGTGTATAGTTTATGAGATATTGTAACCTAAAGACCAAAAAAAGTCGTTTTTTGCCATTTTTTGAAGCTATATAACTATGTTACATATCATTTATTCGTCAAATGTGGCTTAAATACTGAAAAGCCCCAATTTTTTCCTTTAAAACCTAATTTAAATAATATTTATATCTTCATGCTTTTAAGAGATGTCGTAGACCGAAATATTGTCAAAACGGGTTTTTTGCACTTTTGTGTCTTTTTAGGTTAGGATATCTTTGAGGAAAAAAAAGATATCAACATAATTTAAATTATGTTTTAAAGGAGAATATTGGGACTTTCAAGTATTTAAGCCACATTTGACGAATAAATGATATGTTACATAGTTATATAGCTTCAAAAAATGGCAAAAAACGACTTTTTTTGGTCTTTAGGTTACAATATCTCATAAACTATACACAATAGAGCAATTCTGAGGTTGGATTTGCGTTTAGCATCGCAAAACACATCGATTGTGATTATTTTAATTTTATAGCCTTATCATGTATGACGAACGAATAAAGTGACTGATTTTCACTCATTAATATCAACTTATTGAAACTTTTTATTAAGAACTTACTATAACCTAAGCGTTCATTTTAGTTCAAAGAATAAAGTTTGTAAGCATAAACTTCAAATCATCTTTTAACTTGGAGGTTATAAGCAGTTGAAAATCAGTAAAACGATTCGTTCGTCATACATGATAAGGCTATTAGTTTAATGTAGTTAAAAAATTTTTTTTTTCTTTTTGTATGGGAAAATGCCCCTATTGGAAAAATCTAGATATTTTCAAAAAAGGAGCAGCTAAGATTTCAAATAAAGTTGATTTTTACTCAGTGAATGATTACGAATAAAGGGGCATTGTTCGTTTTTGGTGTCATTTTCATGCAACCTATCGTTTGTTCAGGAGCAGTGTGAACTGTATTGAATTCAATAATTTTGTGAAAACCGTGGAGGGAACAAAAGGAATTGTGGAGTTTATACAAAAAAGTGATAAATACTAATAAGTTTTTGTGAGATACTTTTTATTAGACTTTCACTTATTTTTGTTTTAATTAAAAGAAAACATATTATTAGCCGTGTTTTTTTTTGACGCGTATATACAATTGTGGATACCTTCAAATTGCGATAACTTATGAACGGTGAGTCGTACGATAAAAAGTCCGAGGGTCTTTTTCAAGGAGAACCACATGCTCTACAAATTATTTTTGTAAAAAAAAAATAATTATATAGAAGTTATTTAAAAAAAAGTGATTTTTTGCCATTTATCGGCGCTAACTAGTTTTTATAAAATACCTCCTTAAAAATAAATTTTTTTAAATATAAAATGAAAGAGAACGTGATTCTCTATAAAAAAGTTTCTTAGAGTTCTATTGTGTGACTTACTGTTCATGAGTTATCGCAATTTGAAGGTATCCACAATTGTATATACGCGTCAAAAAAAACACGGCTTATATTTAGAAGTGCTCAAACCACATTTAAGGGGGCACATAAGGACACAAATTAATAGAAATAATTCAATATCTAAACATTGAAAAAATGTTGCATTTCTTCTGATCTATTGTTAACTTGAACAGGTCAACATTTTTTGATTTCAGGTCAACATTTAAAAAATTCTGTATCTTTAAAGGGCAGAATTTTTAGTCGAGAAAAGAAAACGCTATTAGTCGACTTAAGGTAACAAAAGTTAACTTTTGTTTGATTCTGGAACGCAGGTAGTGTTTCTACATTTTGTTTTTCATTAAAATGTTTTGTATTCATATTGAATAAAAAAAAGTGTACTGTTTTTTTTTGAATTGTACTGTTTTTTTTTCATGATGTACTGTTTTCTTTTATTTCAAATCTGGTCACCCTAACTATAAATCTGAGAAAAATCTGGGTGAATTCGGACAAGAGGGCGTGGCACCTCCCATATAAGCAAAATTTTCAAAATACAGCTGTGTAGGGTATTTAATGTTTGACCAGGCCAAAGGTAACACCCTTACTAGTTTTTTTTTGGGCGTAATTTCGTTTAAAGGTGTAAACCATTGTAATGGCACTAATTTAATTTGATACATTTTTGTTTTCGTTGCAAACGCAAAATCATGCAACTGTTGCATTCAAGTTGTGTGCTTACCTTAAGAACACACAAAAGCTTTTTCGTATCCACTGCTACCTATCGGTGATCGTGCTTAACATGAGTGCACACTAAACATACCTTTTGGGTTTGCCATGTTTTTTCGGGTAGCGTGGTTTTACGGAAAGAAAAGAGAAAAAGAAAGAGGAAAGAGGAAGAAAAAACTCGTGTCGAGGAGGGTACAAGAAAATCAAAGGTCGCGCGTGTGAAATTTATTTGTGTAAAGAAAAAATAAATTTTACCTTAATTGCATCTATTTTATTGTGTATTATTTATCAAAAATTTGTTGTACGGGATACAACAAATAATTTGTGAATAAAGAATGATTTTAATGACAAAAACTTGCTGACAATTTTTGTAAAATTGTCGCCAACAGAATCGCGTCTACAAGTTTACCGCTGAAGCACATATAAATATTTATATACATCTGTTTAATTTTGCAAGATTCTAATATATCGTAACAAATTAAGAGCACTATTTAAAAAAAGTTAAATCTGGTGCAAGTAAACAATTGAAAAAAGAACGGTTCGAGGCGTTTTCGTTGGTGTGCTAAAAAAAAAAATGTTTGTAAAGAAAAAACTATAAGCTAAGGTGTTTTAAGAGAGATTACTTTGACCTGTTGCAAGTCTTACAAAACAGAGAAATCGAAGGTCTACCTCCTGGCGGTGGGTTACAGTCAAAGTATTCAGTTATAGAGCGAACATTTACAGAGATCTATCCGGAAGAACAATGTGAAGGCCCATCACATTGAAATACGGTTATAGACTGTTTCCATTTCAATTCAACCGGTGAGTGTGCACTTAGGTTTGCAAATCAACTTCAAACTAGCAAAATATTTTTCTACAATCAAAATAAGGGAACACGTATTTTTTTTTTTTTGGTTTGGACCAAAATTGGGGATTTTATGGCGTTTTGTAGGAATTTTGCCGAAAATTTAATTTTGAAAAATTCATGAAGTGTAATCGGTTTTTTCAACCGCATTTCTTTATTTCTCAACTGATTTACATGAATCAAAATTTATTTGGTGCATAATGAAATTCTTTTAAGTAATGATTAAAAAAAAATTTCTTCAACCCTTACTTTCCTTAAAATTGATGTTTATATTTTAAAGAACAATGCTAATTTTCTCAAAAACACCATCTTTTTTTTTCTCGAAAATTTGCACAGTGATAGTAAAGCATTTTTATTCAAAATATAAAAATCAATTTGAAGGAAAGTAAGGGTTAAAGAAATTTTTTTTTTAATCATTACTTAAAAGAATTTCATTATGCACCAAATAAATTTTGATTCATGTAAATCAGTTGAGAAATAAAGAAATGCGGTTGAAAAAACCGATTACACTTCATGAATTTTTCAAAATTAAATTTTCGGCAAAATTCCTACAAAACGCCATAAAATCCCCAATTTTGGTCCAAACCAAAAAAAAAAAAAATACGTGTTCCCTTATTTTGATTGTAGAAAAATATTTTGTTAGTTTGAAGTTGATTTGCAAACCTAAGTGCACACTCACCGGTTGAATTGAAATGGAAACAGTCATATATTTAAATATTTAAAATTTAAAAAACTATTTGCTATGTATTTTTTAAGATCTATCTGTATATAGTCAATTTGGCCTAACTAAAATGTTAGGGTCTACTAGGCGTATAGTTTTGGTTTCATAAAGGCTTAATGTGTTTTTGTCATGCATGTTGGTCAAAACCTACCTCTTCTTTAATGTATAGTGTGCACTTGCCACAGGCCTTTGATGTAGTGTATGTCCTGCTTAATGGTGAACCAATTCCAACACATAATTTTTAAGGGGTAATGATCATGTGTATGTAATATACATAGAACATGTTGAGAAGTGAAACATTTCGAAAAAATGAGGATGGGATTGCTTTGTTGCCACATTATGGCAAGTGGACGTTAGCGTGTACAGTATATGTAAAACTATTGGAAATTTCGGCGTGTAATAAGTGAAACAATCACATATTTCTAGAGGCTTCACAGAGTTTTATTAATTGTATAGCCATTAACTACACAAGGAGTATTATATGAGAGTAAACTATCGTAATCCCATACGTTGCAAAAAGATCTGGCAAAAAACGTCATATGTGAAAGTATTGTTTAAAAGAAAAGCCGTTGTCGTGTCGTACATTGTGAAAGAAAAGCCATTGTCGTGTTGTAAATTGTGAAAAACCGGAAAAACGCCATACTTTGCAAAAACCTCTGGTAAAAACATTCCAATATTTCAACTCCCTGGGTTTTGGTGCAACAAAGCATTACGAGTTTCCATGCAATAGATTGTGCACGAGTCCCCGATGTAACAGGTGTCTCTGCTAATCTGTTTGAAGAGTCACTAGGGCAAACATTTTTTTGGTGAGTCCTGAATTTATAAAATATGTTTGGTGTTATGCCAAGTGTCTAGTCGATATAATCAATATATTCAAAAAATATATTTGGTGTATATATTTCAATAGTTAACCAATCATGCTAGCAGTCATCAGGCCTATCTCTGACCGCCCGTTTGGGTATAAGAATTCTGTCAACGTGATTATATCCTTTCTTATTGTGTTATTGGTCATAGTAAATTATAAATCCTCTTTTTTGTTATCTAAAATAAAATACAAATACAAAAATATTGTGTATTCATGTGGTGAACATTAGATTCAGAAACCAAACATTGTTAACCATGGGGAGAGCCCGTTTATATAAGAGTCCGTTGTCCTTTAGTCCGTTTATTGTTGAGTGTAACGAAATGACCCTTAATACATGGAGAAATGGTGCTAGGTTGGTGCCCTGGAACTTATTAATTGAGGATTTACCTGTTTAGTTATCACATTTGGTATAACCAACTATGAGCTATTCAATGTAAGTGCTGTATGTAACAATGTGCCATCACTAATCTGTCAATTGTCTATCTATGGTTAAGAGATTGATCGTCTAGTCTGTATGGTGAATCAATTGGATCTTGAAAAACTGTAAATGTTATATCACACATCCGAGGGTTATGTGATTCTGATTTGGTCTGCCATCGTATGGTGGTCATATCTTGGGCTTATAAGTCCACTTTGGTCATTTTGAGTGAAATAATGTGCAGACTAGTGAAAAAATAACCTATATCCAAAAAACTTCATTCCTTGTTTTTTGAAGCTCGTATTGGGTAAGAATCGAAAACACAATCTTTGGAGGAATCCATGTTGAAGGATGGCTATTATACTGAAGGATGACTTTTGCACTGCTGTATTGAGAAACTATGGGCCGTCATAGTATAGTACTAGAAAGTTGGAGTGTATAGTGCATTGTGCAAAACGAGAAGACATGCTTTGGCAAGTGGTGTCTCGATGTTGATAATCTTCAGCCTATCCTCATTAATTGTGAATCCCAGGGGATTGTTATATCTGGATCTACCCACGTAGTATATTGAAAATAGGATGTTTTTGTTTCTGAATATATTAAGGTCAGTTTGCGTGAAACTTTGTAAAATATGTTGTTTAAACACTATACCAAACCTCCATTAATATCCAAGTGGGTTTATCCGATTTTGGATTAATATCAGAAGATCATTGTGTTTATAAACCGCTGTTGTGTTAAAACTGGATCAAGCAAAATTAGGATGTATGTTGTGAGAATACATTGTATAAACAATAGTAATGGTGCTGAAGGCTGGCTCCTGAAGCCAGGATATAAACCATCAGTATACATTACGCCAACCTTGGCTTGCGTGGTATAGCGGTCTAGAAATATTCGGTAATGCGTGTGGCATGATATATGACCAAGTCTGGTTATAGAAACAACATCCCGGCTTTAAGGCCGTGTTGGTGTAGAAGTCCACAGTGTGAGGTTGTCGCATAAATACTTTAGCCTAAGGGCCTGAATCAGCACGTGCAACCGTCAAGGGGTATATCATCAACGTTCTCCGAAAGACCAGTAATCTTTTCTTATTTGATAACCTAGATGATGTGTATCACCGTTGTCGTGAAAATAGTTATCCTATGGTGTTGTTGAATGAGTTATTTGTGGATACTCTCCTATTAGAGGTGTCTAGTCAATCTAGAGTGTCTCCTGAGAACTATCGAACGTTGGTTGAGCAGAACGTTGTGAAAGTGAAATTGCGTATATACTTATTGCGTTCATAGGTCCAAAAAATAACTCCTGTTCAGGTTAAGGATATGGTTTATATCACTAGTAAGGCTGTTAAACGGAACTTAGCCGCTAGACGGAATTCAGCTGTTAATTTTGTATACACTGCACCTATTCAGTACGTCTGTGAGGAGTTTTCTAGTTTTATGGTCAAGGTGTATAAAAAGTATCATTTAGGTTTCCCTTCCCATAAGAAGGGTCCCCCCTTGTATGAGCTATTGCACATGACTTTAAAGGGCCTTTACAAGAACATCAGACTGTGGAATTGCGAGAACAAGTTTTCATTGTGGAGTGCCAGGATTGTCACATATACTTTATCATGGTAGGTACTGATACTAAAGATCGAGTGCTGTTGTGACAATTCTACCAATTTAGTAGTGATCCCCCGATATATGAAACGGGTAGCACAAACAAGCATCGCAGCATATCTAGATGGAATCAGAAAGGGTAAATGAGTGGGATGCTTAGGGCAATATTGTTCTTATCCAGTACCAGGATCCTCTCACGACAGTGTCCAAGACTCCGACATCTGGTGGATACCTATATCCATGACTAACTCATGAATTGTGTTAGGGCCATTATCAAACCAAAAAAGTCGTTCCTCAGCAATATTAGTTTTAAACTCACATATATGCATTGGAAAATGAAGCATGATGAAAATAAGAAATTTGGTATACAAATAAGGGCATGTGATGAAATACATAATGCATTACTGTTTTAGGGCTACGCTTGACATGAAAATAAGGTGTTATTCAATATGATCACTTATAACATGAGATAAGTTTATTTTGCTTAAAATGGAATATTAGATGTTTGAAATAAACAATCTTCCTTTTTTTACATATTGTTACCTTATGCGTTATTGTACTATGCGTTATTATATCAACCGCATATTAAAGGATGTAAGAATGAAAAGATGTGTGTTCCCACAATATAAGTTATTAATTATACCGTATGTCTAATTCATTTGTTTTAGAATCTATATCCAAAATAGTGGATAGGTTTGGTTGGTTGGTTTACGTATGTTAAATATTACTTTTTATTTGTTATTTTATTTTTAAGATTGTATTTCAATGTACATTATACATGTGAATGTACTAATTCCTAAAATAATTTGTACTGATTGTTATTTGTAGTAGTTTTATAATCCGCACACTATGTTTGTAATATGAATATGTCAACCGTAGATATAACCATAATTTGTACTTCAATACATTAAATGTGAATAAAACTAACATTACCTGAACTAAAGGTGGAACTAAATATCTATTTGGAGCTAGGGTTGTACTGTTGCAAATGAGCATATTGAAAAATTAGATGACACATTGTGTAACTCACGCACCTGGGTTAGATAACACATTGTGTTACTCACGCATTTGGGTTATTGTGCATGAAAGCCCTTTTAGGTCACTATATATTAGAATCGAAGTGACATTCTTGGTGGGTGAGGGCAATGCACATAAACTGAGTTTTATTTATTTTTGGAGAAAATCGTGTCTGTATAAGACAATACGGCCAATAGATCAAATAGCTAAAAAGGTGCTAATCGTTTGGGGGACTAATTGGTAGTTTAAACGAGACGTAGTCTCACATTTGACATCCCTACCTATGATGACACAACCTAATCACTACACGAAAACCCTATGCACAGCTGTGTCCTTATACGGTAGGTTAAGAAAGCTACCTCTAACTGTTATACAACTTGATTGTTATACTGATGTGTGTTGTGTGTGTTCTTGTTTGATAGATTGAAGAAATAGCTGCTACTACAAGTTATACGATTTAATTGTTATACTGTTAAGTTGTATGTAAGTGGAAAAAACCGTCATTACCCAATGGGGAATGGAGCGCATCAATAGCGCTTCTGAAGCGCTCTAAAGCAGCAGTGAAGCGCATCTCTCTCGTTGCCAAAAGCGCTGAAATTAACATTGGCATGTCATTGGAACGAAGCGCTTCGCTCTCGCTACCAGAAATGCTCTTTGGATGCGCATCGCTCTCGCATCCAGAAATGCTGTTTAGATGCGCATCGCTCTCGCTACCAGAAATGCTCTTTGGAAGTGTATCGCTCTCGCATTCAGAAATGCTCTTTGGATGCTTTTTGGATGACAATAAAAATATTTAAAAAATTAATTTTTAATTGAAATTTTACGTCTTTCGTCACAAAGACACATCAGACTATTATTTTTTTTTGATGTAATTATAATTATTTTTATTTTACTAAATTAATTCTAATTGAAAAATTGCTAGTTGAAAACTTTTGTGTTAGGTCTGGGCCGGAGTTGAACCGAGGACCTCACGGTTGCTACAGCTCTCAATCGCAGTGCCAGTCGCTAGACCACTGCTCTATCATCGCGCTCTTACGAAGACGACTTATTGATTTATTTTGTTTTGTACGTTAATACGTGACCGAAAGCGCATCGTTCTCGCTACCAGAAATGCTCTTTGGATGCGCATCGCTCTCGCATCCAAAAATGCTCTTTGGATGCGCTTCGCTCTCGCTACCTATAGCGCAGAAAATATGCGCATACAAATCAGCTCTTTGGATGCGAGGACGCGCATCGCTATTGCATCTTGTGTATGCGCATCGAAATTTTCTGTTGGGTATATACTTATTACATATATACTTATGATAAATATGTATGTTGTTGGATCAACATATATGTAAAAAATGTGTGTCCTGGGCACTGTCGTAATAGGTCTCCCTGATGTACCAGTCGTGAAAAGCACTGTTTATATTCTCAATGGGTCGTACTGCATTTTTTATAGTAGTGTTATTTTAAAATACCTATCTCGTCTGTATTTGATTATACCTAGTCATTTTTTATTTTCACAAAACCGGATAAACTGTGTTAAGCCCCCAAAACCAGATTGGATTATCCCTGTTGAGGATAGTTGCTGATCGGCACGATCTGTTTAGCTGCATATGTTATATTATATTCGTTATATATGTAAAAATATATGTATGTCCCCTTCATTCTGTTGAAAAACGGGTGAAAAATACTATGTTTCATGGATAGATGGAAGTGTATTATTATATCTAATATGGTTTTTTTATTCACCCTTTTAAGTATGCAATTCGCGGGCTCAATTTGCTAGTGGTAGAAAAACCATTAGTAAATTATTTGTCAGTTCAGATGGCTCTTCACATCTCGTTCGTGTTTGACGTCTATTTAGTTGCATAAAGAGTATTTAAGTTTCCCAAATTCGTATCTGGGTGTTGTTGACTACCATTTCACTCTACTCACCCTCATTCAGTGGGTTATCGTAGCAAGAACATTTGATTCTCCCAGACTCGAATCTGAGTGTCGTTGAACACTATTTCGCTCTAATCACTAATATTCAATAAGGTATCAAAGCTATTTATTATATTTATTACGTTTGGAATGTCTGTGGTCGTTTTTGTCCGGGTTCTGCATAAAACAGTTCCTAAAAGGTATTGTCCCGGTCCGTAACCATAATTACATGTGGATTTGTTGGTGTATGTCTCCATACCCACTATTACATACGGATTTCCTGAGACATGTCAGGGTGCATGTGTCAGATTAAACGGCTTCAGACTTAGATACCTGTAAAGAAAATAAAATTTAAAGGTTGGGACTGAGATACGCTAATGGTAAAAAATATTGTTTCGCCGTGGAGGCATACTAAGTTTTTCATATCGAAGGGTTGGGGTTTTCGTATAGGATTCAGATTGGGCTGCCAATAAACGTTTTTCATCCTCGCCCATGAGGAATCATCAGTTGGCTTTTATATCCAGGTGATACTATAGAATATATTATGGTATTGGGGGACAAGATTAAGGATTGATATCGTTATATATGTTACTTACGACACAAAAATATTATTATGTTATTTGAAAAAATTATGGTTTTTTTACTATCAGTATGGTCAGTTACGTTTATTATGTCTTATTGCTTTTAATGTTATATGTAATATTGTAGTCATCCGTGTCTATTGTATCAATATTAGTACGTTCGGATCGTGTTGCAGATTGTAGGGTATAATGTTTACATAATAAGTAAAAGACATAGTAAATGAAAAACATTTGGATGGAATTTTAGGTATTTATTGAGTTTGGACGGTATAATGATGAAGATTCTTTTTGAACTATCAATATTGGGTCTCACTAACCCGGCGTTGCATGGTCATGCAATTCACTGAAACCTGTTCGTTTTTTTGTGGTCGCTCCAATATCTATTCCTTATGTTGTAGTCGCTCTACCATCTATTGTCATACAATTCAATATTTCTATCTGTTTTTTTTTTCAGTTAATGACCAGCAACCTAAGAGTGTTGAGAAACTAAGTTTGGATTTGTACCTATGTGTAATCTGCAACCTATGAGCGTTGAAACTAGTTTATGGTCTACAACCTATAAGTGTTGAGAACTTGAAAGGGCTAACCAGTGTTCGCGAGCTTAATCTGAAATAGAAGTTTTAATGGAGTCTTTGCCAAAGGGGCTAGAACTTTCCACTGTGACCTCAAAAAGAAGAAGACATGAGCTGCCTTTGGGAAGAAAACATTCAAATTTTTTAGATGATACCAAATCATCACCAACTTTTAAAACACCACCAAGTCCTGTCAAAGCTTTAAGCATAATAACTACACCTAAAAAAAATTCATTTGCCAGTGATACCGTCGTGCCTCGTTACACACGAAGTGTTGTTAGTGCTGATAAATCCATTAAATTAGTTTCATGGAATTCCAGAAATAATAGAGCTAGAATTTCTAGACGACCTTCGGAGAAATCCCGAATAAATCGTGGAAACTCTGGAAAAAGTCGTCCGCAGAAATCCACCGAGGCAACTGTAGAAAAATCTGATGAAATTTCCAACAAAACTCATAATGATAAAAAGTCTAAAGCAATTTTAGAAACCTCCTCTACCACCTCAACTGCAGAAAAAACTAATGGAGTTTTCAAAATACCATCTCAAAATATTTCTGAAAAATCCACAAAAGAAATATCTGAAGAATTCAGCAAACCAACAACTGAGGAAACTTCTGGCGACAAGAGTGATATGATTGTGGATAGCGCAGAGCGCGTTTGCATTGAACATGTATGCATAAGACTTATTTTTTTTGTAGTTGGTGCATTAATTTGGTTTTTTTTTTTTTGCAGGAACCTCATATTACAGTACCTGAACATAAATACAAATGTAAAAAGCTTCGCGTACGCCTTAATCGCAGTATTGTCAGAAAATACGGATTGAATTTGCGCAAGCCTAAAACTACAGGTATGAATTTTATTCAACTTATTTAATAAACCAATAAACCCTGTATATTTTTTAGCCATATTTCCAACCCCTATGTCCAAAACATCAGAAATAACTAGAACAGGTACTAAGTCAAGGACACCAACGAAACATGCTAATAGCTTAGCATCTATGTTGTTAAGAGCTTTAAACTCTCCATCAATTCCACCCCCACCGCCTTCTCCATCAGGCAAACCAATAACTTCAACAACTTCCGCCGGCACCTCTTTAAATATGCAAGAGTTGCATTCAAAAATAGCAACACGTTCGAAGGCTTTATCATTATCATTGGCTTCAACAATACAGCAACAGCAAACGCCGGCTCTTGGTTATAGCATACTTGGTGAGAAATATAATATATACATATGCTATCAAGCCGATTGGCTTCAATTTGCAAAATTATTAATTTAATGTAATATATGTATTTCAGATAACTCAAATCATGAGGAAGCGATGGCAACCACAACAAGTGGCTCCCATTGTGATGAATCCTTTTTGCTTACACCATTAAAAACAACTAGTCCTGCGCTATCTGTGCGTCAACAAACTCAACAGCAACAACAACAACCACAACAACAAAAGCGCAGCGCTCGCTTGCAACAATTAACACAAAAACAAATTGCTAAAGAATTGATACCCACTATCTCCTCTACACCAACAACACAAACGACAAAAGAACAATTAACATCAACAACCACAACCACTTTGTCACAGCAACAAACTTACTTTTTGCCTGTTGAACCAAAAAAAGAATTCGACGACGAACAAACATCTGCAGCAGTAGCAGGACAATCTTTATCTGCACTCATGATTGGTGGCGTACCAGCTGAAATTGTAGATAATAGTGGAACACGCTCATATTCATTTTTACATCCTGCGAAATATAATCGCAGTCACGGCGTGGTACTCTTGGATTATTGTTGCTCAAATCTTGATGGACCAATGCCTGCGATTGATCCTACACGTGAGCATTCACAAGTACAAACGCTTGTACGTGAATTGCCGGCTTATATTGTTATGTCAACTAAAGTTATAACACGTGCAGATCTTGAGGCGAAAAATAACTCTATACCAGAATCTATTAGAAAGAAAATGGGAAAGCTTAATTCGATGCCAGTTTCAACTACATCATCAGATAGCTTACCACTACTTACACCATTTAGTGCAATGATTTCATCAAATCCAGTTGGATCAGAAGCTGTTGACATTAAGGTAAATCCAATTATAGTGAAACCAAGGTGTGTGATGATGCAGATATACTGAATATTTGCAAAACTTTGTAAACAACTGCTATTGTTGTCTATCTATCGGTCCTTTTATTCTCAATACACCAGCTATATTGCTTATAAGTGCTGTGGCACTTTAATTTTTTGAGAAATTCATAAAAGTATCATAAGAATTGCATTAAATATCGGTAGTTAATGGCCGTCCAGCTAATCAGTGTTTATTAGTATGGGGATATTTGTTTTGCACGGTGGTTTTTAAAAAATTTTAACTTTTTGAAATACCACCCGCGACTTTTTTCAGGGATAATGTTGGGGGACCCTTCTAGTATCGAAATCCGCAAACCGCGAAATCGAACGTCCAGCCGTTTTTTTTTTTCGACATTTTAGTTTTTTAAACGTTTTTTGAGTATGTCTCGGTGTTTATATACATATTATACATATTATGTACACACAGAAAGCTTTTACCAGATATCTTTTCTCCAAGTTGAATTGGCAAATTAGCAGACCTTCTTACTTAACACACTGTGCTTTGTTTAGTATGTATTCACTTGAATGTCGTCGCATAATGTATTCCGTTGTGTTCATTAGAGATATTATTCATTGTAAAATTCAATGTCCCAATATTTTATTCAAGATAAATTTTTATTCGCCTCTTAGAAACCTTAGAGAGAGTTTTCACTTTCGATGTAATTTACTGAGAAGTAATTTTGCTCAGCAGGAACCTCTTGCGCATTGCCTTAGTATTACTAATGTATTATTAGATGATATCGACATTTTCCATAATTGTTCCAGAGATTGCTTTAAAAGTTATCTCCTTCTAGTTTTAAATCAAATTGGGGTACTCGAACGCTTTTAATTATAAGATCTTATTTATATGTATTTATGTTATTGTTATTTTTTAGTTAATTATATGTTGTCTATATTGTAAGAGATGTCATCTCTGTTTGATATTGATAAATAAATAAATAAATAAATAAATATACGTACATATAAATACTTGTATATGTATGTATGTGTAATTATATATATGTAAGTTAACAGTAGTCGCCTTCTAGTGACGTCAGGCTAGCCAACACAATTATTTATACTTTGCAATTTCTGCTACTTTGCATAATCAGGTTTAGTTTAAAAATAAATGTATGAAAGTTAGGCTTAGAAAATATTGATTCAGAAAATAAAAAATTAGATTTTAGTTTCAAACGAAGTTCGAATGAATGAAAATAAATGAACTTTTTAAATAAACTCAAATAAAAAAGGAAACAACAATTTATTTATTGGCGCCCAACTACAAAAAGTACCCACGGAATACATAAAAAAATAAAACAACAAGAATAAAGAATACGAGAAAGAAAAAATATTTTTGCAGTCAAGTCAATCAGTTCTTACACTGGAAAATAAACAAGGATTTCATAAATTATTTAAGGCTTATCTAAGATATTGTAAGTGTAGCGTTCGTTACAAAATTATTACAAAATTAAATTTTCTTGCTTGAAGTCTACATTTTTTATTTTATTTTTCAACACAAAATTTGGATTTTTTGTTCTAAAGTCAATTCAATATAAAAAATTACACAGACATTTCATGAGTGATAGTGAATTACAAGAATTGTTTCAAAGCTTGACTGTTGTTGATAAAAAAGAAGAAAAAATGAATACTGAACAAATATCAGCGGTTATAGAATCAGCCGTGCGTGTAGCACTTGAAACACAAAGGGTTGATTTTGATAGAAAAATAAACGAATTGACAAAAACACTTTCAAACCTAGCGACTAATAATTCAATAGAGACGTATGAAGAAGCTAAAATTATAGATAGGGTAGATTGTGCTGAATCCCTCGATGTGGTAAAATCCTTACCCGAATTTGATGGGAATTTGGATTGCTACGTATCTTGGAGAAAAGCTGCACACACTGCTTATAAAGTATTTGAAAAATACGACGGCAGCTTCAGACATTACCAAGCGTTAGCAATTATTAGGAATAAAATTAGGGGCCCAGCTGACGCTGTTTTAGCTTCATTTGATACAGTGCAAAATTTTAAGGCTATCATTGCACGATTAGATTTTACATATGCAGACAAACGTCCTATCTATTTAATAGAACAAGAGCTCAGTACATTAAGACAGGGCACTCATACAGTGCTGCAATTTTATGATGATGTAGAACGAAAGCTCACTTTGTTAACGAACAAAACTTTAATGACTTATGACAATGTTCTTGCGTCAACAATTAATGAAAAATACAGGAAGGATGCACTTCGAGTTTTTATATCAGGCCTTAAGAGACCTTTATGTGATGTACTTTTTTCATCACGTCCGTCCGATTTACCATCAGCTCTAGCTTTAGCACAAGAAATTGAAGCCAACCACGAGCGATATGTGTTTGCAACAATGTTTGCAAATAGAAATGAAAATAAACTGGTACAAACAAAATTATTTGACGATGTCAAAAATAATAACAGTGGAAATTCATACCAGAAAAAAATCCTTATTTCAACTCAAAACCAAATAATAACCGTCAGCAAAGTGGTCAGCCTGAGCCAATGGATGTAGATCCATCCACTTCGCGATTCCGACAACAGACACAAAATCGATTTAAAAATAATGTTGAACACTTACAACAAAACACTACAAAAAGTACACCTAATCAAGGACAAATTTTTAAAAGGCAATCGGGATCCGATAGAAGTACAGGACCAAAGTTACAAAGAATCAACCACATTTCACAAGAAAATCCAATATTGCAGGAATACTCTAACGTAGCGGAGGCTGAAGTTTTAGGTGTAGAAGACGAATTTTCGGAATCTGATTTAGTAAATTTTTTAGGGGCAACTCCCTGCTACCGTTCATAGAGCGAACTATAGCAGGGAAGGTCATAAAACTTTTAATTGATACCGGAGCCTCAAAAAATTATATAAAACCATTAAAGGAGTTAAAGCATATCACGTCGGTAACCAATCCGTTTTTGGTTCGTTCAATACATGGTTTTGATAATATTAAACAAAAATGTTGTGTAAATTTATTTGGACAAAACTCTTATTTTTATATTTTACGCGGCTTATTGACTTTTGATGGAATTATCGGCCTTGACCTTTTGAAGAAAGTAAGAGCGAAAATTTTTTAGAAAGTGGAAAAATCATTTTTGAATTCGGATCAGAAAAGCTTAAATTTTTAAATTGTGATGACGTGAATTTCATGCAAATCGATGACGTTGATGTTCCCTTAGAAATTAAAGAACAATTTCAAAAAATGATCAAAAATAGAAAGAAGGCATTTGCCGATTCTAACGAATCACTGCCTTTTAACACAAACATCGTTGCTACTATTCGCACAGAGCATAATGAACCTATTTATTCAAAGTTATACCCATACCCAATAGGTGTAACAGATTTTGTAAATACAGAAATAAAAGAACTTCTGGCTAATGGCATTATCAGGCCATCAAGGTCCCCGTATAATAACCCTATTTGGGTTGTTGATAAGAAAGGCGTTGACGAGTTAGGAAACAAAAAGAAACGACTAGTGATAGATTTTCGAAAACTTAATCAGATAACGATTGATGACAAGTATCCCATACCTAACATAACAGCCATACTTTCAAATATGGGAAATGCAAATTACTTCACAGCTCTTGATTTAAAGTCGGGATTTCATCAAATTGAACTTTCTGAAAAAGATAGAGAAAAGACGGTGTTCTCTGTCAACAATGGAAAATATGAATTTTGCCGACTCCAATTTGGGCTGAAAAATGCCGCAAGTATTTTTCAGAGGGCAATCGATGATGTTCTCAGAGAACAAATTGGAAAAACTTGCCATGTTTATATTGATGACGTAATTATTTTCTCAAAAACAAAAGAAGACCATATGAGGCATATTGATTGGGTTCTTAAAAGCTTATATGAAGCTAACATTAGAGTTTCCGTAGAGAAATCACATTTTTTCAAGTCAAACGTAGAGTACCTTGGATTTATAGTTTCAAGAGGAGGTATTAAGACTTCTCCGAGTAAGGTAGAAGCAATAAAGAATTACTGTGTACCAACTACATTGTTTGGAATTAGGTCATTCTTAGGTTTAGCAAGTTATTATCGTTGCTTTATAAAGGATTTTGCTAGTATAGCTAGACCTTTAACTGATATCCTAAAAGGCGAAAATGGAAAAAAAGTGCCACTCAGTCAAAAAAGATAATAATTGAGCTACAAGAACAACAGCTTCAAGCTTTCAATAAATTGAAAGATATCTTGACATCTGAGAATGTTATGCTAATGTACCCTGACTTTAAAAAATCATTCGATCTGACGACTGATGCTTCGTCATTCGGCCTTGGTGCTGTTCTGTCTCAAGACGGAAAGCCTATAACTATGATATCAAGAACTCTGAAGGATAAAGAAATGCAATTTGCAACTAATGAAAGGGAACTTTTAGCCATTGTGTGGGCACTAAAAAGTCTTCGCAATTACCTTTATGGTGTAAAACAATTGAATGTTTTTACCGATCGTCAACCCTTGACATTTGCAGTTTCAGACCGAAACCCAAATGCAAAAATAAAACGCTGGAAGGCCTTTATTGACGAACATAACGCTAATTTGTTTTACAAACCAGGTAAAGAAAATTATGTTGCTGACGCACTGTCACGACAACATATTAACGCTTTAGATGATCAAGAGGATCAACCTTGTTCTACTGCCGCCACGGTTCATAGTGAAGAATCACTAACCTACACTATAGACACTACAGAAAAACCAATAAATTGTTTTAGGAACCAAATAGTGATAGAAGAGACTAACTACGCCTCTACCCGTACATACATAATTTTTGGCACAAAAACAAGGCACATTATTCAGTTTTCAGAAAGGGAAACTCTAATAGAAAAAATTCACGATGTAATTAATGCAGACGTTGTAAATGCAATATACTGTGAATTACCAGTTTTAGCTCACATTCAGCATAGATTAGTTGAACTTTTTCCAACAACAAAATTTTTGCACACAAGTAAAATGGTATTGGATATATTTGATCAAAATGAAAAGAAAGAAATAATTGTAACAGAGCATAATCGAGCCCACAGAGCTGCTCAAGAGAATGTAAAACAAATTTTATGCGATTATGTCTTTCCAAAAATGACAAAGTTGGCGAATGAGATAGTTACAAACTGCAAAATTTGCTCAAAAGCAAAATATCAAAGACACCCAAAACAACATGTAATTGGTGAAACTCCAATGCCTTCGTATGCAGGCGAAATACTACACATCGATATTTATACTACAAATGAGAAGCATTTTCTAACCTGTGTAGATAAATTTTCAAAATTTGCAATCGTACAGCCAATACCACCGCGAACCATCATTGACGTCAAATTTCCAATTATCCAATTAATGAATATCTTTCCTCAAACAAAAACAATTTTTTGTGACAACGAAAAATCTATTAACTCACTCACTGTAAAATCTATATTACTAAATAACTTTAACGTACAGATAGTTAATGCTCCACCGTTACATAGTACTTCTAACGGACAGGTAGAACGATTTCACAGCACTTTGTCTGAAATCGCAAGGTGTCTCAAACTTGAAAGATGGAAGACACAATTGACATAATATTACAAGCCACTGTAGAGTACAATAGAACCATACACTCCGTGACAAACAGAAAACCTATTGACATAATTCATTCAGCTCCAACAGAGCTAAGGTCAGAAATCAAAAATAAAATCATAAAAGCACAGACTCTCCAATTAGAAAACTACAACACGACAAGATGTAACAGGAATTTTCAAGTCGGAGAAAAAGTATTTGTTAAAAGTAATAGAAGATTAGGGAATAAACTCACTCCTTTATGTGAAGAGGCAACGGTTGAAGCAGATCTGGGGACAACCGTTCTCATAAAAGGAAGGGTGGTCCATAAAGACAACTTGAGATAGTCAGTAAACACTTTTTCTTACTTTTTATATTAATTGTATTAACTATTATGACTAACAGCAAGCTAATTGAGATAAATACTAAAGTTCAAGCACAAATGCAAAATTATAACACATATCGTTAAACGGATCAAATTGACTCTGGTAATCTTATCGAAATTTTGCTGACAAGAAATAAAATAATAGTTATTGACTTTTAAATTTTAATAATAATGGTATTATAAACTAAAAACAAGTAATGAACACTACATATTTAAAAAATGAGTTAATAAATGTTTTTATTTGTAAGTTATTAACAATTATTTAAAGACATATTTTATCATTAAGTTGTTTTTAAACCTGAGATAGTTGCATGAAAGTAAAATGTCTGCAAAAATCATCTTGCTGAATATAACTTGCGGCCAGTAACCAATTTGTAACACTATGGTATAAAGTGGAACATGATTCAATCATCTCGCATCATTGATGGCATTATCCATTATCTTTATAATAAAGAGATAAAGAGTAGGCACATTGACATTACCATTGAAAAAATTGTAAACTTAGACAAGGATACGATCGGTACCGGCCAGTTACATCACATTTCGAAAAAGAGCGAGATCATGTTCCACAGATGAACGAAAGAAGACCGAGGACGGCCTTCATTTAAGCGATGGAGGAGTTAACAGTAGTCGCCTTCTAGTGACGTCAGGCTAGCCAACACAATTATTTATAATTATTTTAAGATTAAAATCGCTTTAGTTAAATATTCTTTATTTTATAAAAGGCTAAAACACGATTAAATTTATTAATTAAAACAATAATTTTAAATTTTACTGCTTTCGCGCCGACGTTTCGAGGATTATTTGTCCTCTTCTTCAGGGCGTCTGTTTATTAACTAAACTAAACAAAACAAATTTGTAAACACAAAGAGACAAATAAAGTTTCAATAATACAAACATAACGTTAACATTTACATTCAGTAGTTGAAAAAGAGCTTAATGTTAAGTTTTAAAAGCTCTATGTTAAAGCTAAATAGTAAGTGCTGCTGATGTTATCACAGTCTTCTTTCCTATTCATTGTTTTGTTTATGTTTTTCTGTATGTGTAAGCTTTCTAATGTTAGTCTAATGTTATAGTTTGTTTCTCTGTCGATTATTTCTACGTTGCCGAGGTCCGCCGAATGTCCGGTGTTTTTTATGTGTTGCGCTAAAGCCGTTGTTTCTTTGTTGCTTTTGATGTCGTTCGTGTGTTCATTGATTCTTGTCGTCAGCTTACGTTTGGTGGTCTCTATGTAAATTTTACTGCATGACTCATCTTTGCCTGAACAGTTAATTTTGTAAATAACATTACATTGTTGTTGTTTTTCTATTGGTGTTTTAGTTTTGGTGAAGATGTTGGTCAAAGTCCAAATTGGTTTGTGCGCGAAATTTATATTGTTGTTGTTGTTGTTAATAATTTCTTTTAATTGTTTATTTTCTGTAACATTTGGAATGTATGGTACACGATGATAACGTTTATTTGTGTTAATGTTATTAGAATTTGTTTTTGTAGTTTTGTTTGTTATTTCTGTTGTGATTGTTTTAATTAATTTGTTAATTAGAGTAATTGGGAAACTATTGTTGGTTAGAATTTGTTTAGCTATTTTAAGGTTTTTAGTCCAAAAATGTGTATCACTGATTTTTAACATTTTATTTATAAAATTTTTTGCTGTATTTATTTTATGGTGTATTGGTTGGTTAGAATGAAAATTCAAAATTCTTCCTGAAGATATCGGCTTCGTGTACCAGTCAAATTCTAATTTGTTGTCGTTCCTAATTATGCGCATATCAAGATATGCTATTGCATTGTCCTTTTCTGTCTCTACAGTAAACTGTAGCTTTTGATGATAGGAATTCATCTCGTCTAAAATAATTGGTATGTCATTCTGGTTCACAATAGCAAGAATGTCGTCCACGTATTTGAAAATTTTGGTGATTTGTATGTTTTTTTCAGCTAGCTTGTTAATTGTACTATCGAGAAGGTCATCAAGGACTATGTCAGCAATTTGTGGAGAAAGTGGGTTACCCATTGGCATGCCGAAGACTTGATTATATATAGTTTCTCCAAGAATTAGGTAGTTGTTGTCTTTGAGGCAAAAGTTGAGAATTTTAAGAAAGTATCCTTTGCTGATGGTTGTATATTTAGATATTTCTGGCCATTTTTTCATTATGGATTTAATTGCCAAGTGTATGGGTATATTTGTAAATAGGGAAATAGCATCTAGTGAAATGACCACTTCATTTTCCTTCAGTGTAACGTCTTTCAATTGATTTTTTACCTCGACTGCGTTGATTACGTTGTATTTATCGGAAATTATGTGTTTAAGTTTGCTACCTATATGTTTGGCTAGTTTGTAACATGGGACCTGTGTAGATATTGTCCTTGTGGATTTTTGGAAGTCCATAAAGTCTGTTAGTCTGTATTTTAGCATTTTGTCTATTTGTTCAAGTTTGTATAGTTCTTTGACAATTTTATTATTTAGATTTTCTAATTTTTGCGTAGGATCAGTTCTCATAGTTTTGTAAGTATTTTTTGTCATTGATAATGTCTTTCATTTTATTCTCACATTCAGCTTTATATAAGATCACTGTTTTGTTGCCTTTGTCGAAACGTCGGCGCGAAAGCAGTAAAATTAAAAATTATTGTTTTAATTAATAAATTTAATCGTGTTTTAGCCTTTTATAAAATAAAGAACAATTATTTATACTTTGCAACTTCTGCTACTTTGCATACTCAGGTTTAGTTTAAAAATAAATGTATGAAAGTTAGGCTTAGAAAATATTGATTCAGAAAATAAAAAATTAGATTTTAGTTTCAAACGAAATTCGAATGAATGAAAATAAATGAACTTTTTAAATAAACTCAAATAAAAAAGGAAACAACAATTTATTTATTTGTATATATTAAACTGATTCAAAAAAATCGAAGGTTTTCAAAACCTCGATTTTACAATCTAAATGTCTTCATTAAGCCGAAAAATGAAGCCCCAAAAAATTTCAGCTCGATCTAAGCATTTTAACTGGTCGCTCAACGAGCATTTTGATTGTATGTAAATATGATTTACGATTTACGCAAAAACCACGTTTTTCGACACTAATTTGCTCACAGCTCCCGAAATAAGTCAAGGAATAAACTCACTCCTTTATGTGAAGAGGCAACGGTTGAAGCAGATCTGGGGACAACCGTTCTCATAAAAGGAAGGGTGGTCCATAAAGACAACTTGAGATAGTCAGTAAACACTTTTTCTTACTTTTTATATTAATTGTATTAACTATTATGACTAACAGCAAGCTAATTGAGATAAATACTAAAGTTCAAGCACAAATGCAAAATTATAACACATATCGTTAAACGGATCAAATTGACTCTGGTAATCTTATCGAAATTTTGCTGACAAGAAATAAAATAATAGTTATTGACTTTTAAATTTTAATAATAATGGTATTATAAACTAAAAACAAGTAATGAACACTACATATTTATAAAATGAGTTAATATATGTTTTTATTTGTAAGTTATTAACAATTATTTAAAGACATATTTTATCATTAAGTTGTTTTTAAACCTGAGATAGTTGCATGAAAGTAAAATGTCTGCAAAAATCATCTTGCTGAATATAACTTGCGGCCAGTAACCAATTTGTAACACTATGGTATAAAGTGGAACATGATTCAATCATCTCGCAACAATCAATCAACAATCAACAATGAAAGATAAAGAGTAGGCACATTGACATTACCATTGAAAAAATTGTAAACTTAGACAAGGATACGATCGGTACCGGCCAGTAACATCACATTTCGAAAAAGAGCGAGATCATGTTCCACAGCTGAACGAAAGAAGACCGAGGACGGCCTTCATTTAAGCGATGGAGGAGTTAACAGTAGTCGCCTTCTAGTGACGTCAGGCTAGCCAACACAATTATTTATACTTTGCAACTTCTGCTACTTTGCATACTCAGGTTTAGTTTAAAAATAAATGTATGAAAGTTAGGCTTAGAAAATATTGATTCAGAAAATAAAAAATTAGATTTTAGTTTCAAACGAAATTCGAATGAATGAAAATAAATGAACTTTTTAAATAAACTCAAATAAAAAAGGAAACAACAATTTATTTATTTGTATATATTAGACTGATTCAAAAAAATCGAAGGTTTTCAAAACCTCGATTTACAATCTAAATGTCTTCATTAAGCCGAAAAATGAAGCCCCAAAAAATTTCAGCTCGATCTAAGCATTTTAACTGGTCGCTCAACGAGCATTTTGATTGTATGTAAATATGATTTACGATTTACGCAAAAACCACGTTTTTCGACACTAATTTGCTCACAGCTCCTGAAATAAGTCACCAATCTTAATTCTGACGCCGGATTCTGAAAGGTAATAAAATTTTGCATAAAAACTTGTAGTCTCATAACATTTAGATCTCTCTGTAGTGACCTACACTAGTTAATAGGTAAAATCAATGAATTTTTCAATTTTATTCAAATGTAAAATCAAAATGCTCGTTGAGCGACCAGTTAAAATGCTTAGATCGAGCTGAAATTTTTTGGGGCTTAATTTTTCGGCTTAATGAAGACATTTAGATTCTAAAATCGAGGTTTTGAAAACCTTCGATTTTTTTGAATCAGTCTAGTATATATATATACATACACACATATATATTTATATAAAAGGTATCGTTTCCGCACCATCCATTTTTAAAAAAATCTGTTTTTTCGTATTTAAGAAAAACACAAACAAAAACCGGAAACAACAATTGTCATTCCAGATGTCATTTTTGATGCTTAATCCGATCCTGGTCTTAGAATTGCTCTATTACCTCTGGACTTTGAGATATCCTTACATAAATGTTTAAAGGACACCATTTTTTTTTCCTATTTATGAAGTTATATAACAAGGTAAGGTAATATTATGCCGTAAAATCTGGTATGACAGTTAATAGCCCTAGTTTTTTTCTTGAAAACTCAATCAAACCGATGACGATATCTTTTTTTTTGTCGGAGATATCTTTACCTAAAAAGTTAAAAAAGTGCAAAAACACGATTTTTGGCTATATTGGATGTTTATGCAGGAAACACAAATTTTTTCTGTGAATTTCTATTACCAGAAGCATTCTTTTGGCTTTCAATTGAGCTATTAAATGTTCATCTGCAATATTTCTCTACAAAGTTATGACCATTTAAAAATTACATTATGAAGTGCAAACTCGCAGGGGTGTCTAGTGTACGAGTATTCCTTATATACGTATTGCTGCAACATGTCGTCTTAAAATAGTCATAACTTTTTAGAAAACAATTACAAGGGACCACTTGTTAGCTCATTTTAAAGATAAAGAATGGTTTTAAATGTGTCGGTTAGAAAAAAAGAGCAGACGAATTTCGTCCGTACGGTATATAACCTCAAATATAGCCAAAAATCGTGTTTTTGCACTTTTTTAACTTTTTAGGTAAGGATATCTCCGACAAAAAAAGATATCGTTATTGGTTTGATTGTGATTTCAAGATACCTTAGAGCGCTATAGTCCTATCTCCATTTTTTTTCAAACGCTAAAAGAAATTTTCAAACGCTGTTTATTTCAAAACTAACAAATATTTTTACATATCGCGACCTTAGAACAACAGGGTTTTAACTAATATTTTTTGTGAAATTGAGTTATATATTGCTTCGTACTTAATAGACCACGCTCTTTCGATTACCGCTACTCAAATATTTCTATCTCGTATAGTTTCTGAGATAATTAATGAAATTGAGATGCACAAGGTTCTATCTACACATCGATAACTTAGAGCGCTATAGTCCTATCTCCACTTTTTGCGATTTTGAGATTTTTGCAGTTATGGTATCCTTGTGGGCTTCTTTACCGAGTGGAAAACTGTGTGACGTCAAAATACCACTAAAATACCAAAATATTTGATACTTAAGAAAAATCCTATCTCCAAACTGTAATTTTTTGAAGAGCGCTACTGTCTTATCTCCATTGAATATTCAAATAAGTCACATTTTTAAAAATTTTTTTTCGTTTTTACGTGTTTCATTTGCGTTTTATGACTTTTTGGGACATTTTAGTGAACAAATGTTGTTACACCCAAGGGTCACCACTTGTATGTCGAAACCAAAAATTAAAAAAAAAAAAAATCGTTTATTTCGTGTTTTCTACGCGTTTCATGACTTTTTACGACATTTTAGTGGAAAAAATTCAAAATATTTACTAAATGTATCGTTTATTTTAAGAATATTGCAATTCTTCATAAGGGCAAAAGTAATGGCATACTATTAATTGGCTGGGATATCGATAGAAATTCATAAAATTGGTTAATAAAAACATTAAATTATGTTAAAATATACCATGGGTAAAATTATTGCATATATCGTTATATCAAAATAGTAGCCAAATTCTAAATAATGTTTGAAATCTTCTTTTTGCATTTCCCAACAATTGAAAAAATGGAGAATAGGACTATAGCGCTCTAAGGTATCGACATATTCAAATTAAAATTAATTTCACAAACCCAGTTGGGCCAGTCTGAAGGAAATCATCAATGACGGGTGCACGACTATATGAAATCTTTGATGACGGATGTGTATTTTTGTATGGCAGTCGTTAACGAAATTTCCATACAAGTGTCCCATATTTCATGAACGACTAAAAGAGCGACAGTGTCCCGTTGTCGTTGATGACATTAAGAGCGACAAATTCTCATATCTTTTCATTGATGACATTAAGAATGACAAATTCTACATATTTTCGTCAACGAAAACATCAGCGACTGTGTCCAAAATAACAATTTTGTGTAAAATTTTGGAAGTTCAGGCCTGTTTTATGTCATTGAATCGAATTCATTTAAAGATACCGACCAAAATCCTCATTTTCTCATGGTAAATGAACACATGCATGTTTGGACAATGTACATATTGAAGCGACGAAGAGGGTTTACGATGTAAAATACAACTAACGATAATAAGTGTGATTGCTTTGTTTTCCTAACACCTCGCTAAACCCTCTTTGTAATTTTAATATATTTCCAGAGTCCAAATGTATTTAGATTTTACGTTTATTCACCTTAACGAACTTAGGATTTTGCTCATTACCTCCAATCTGTTCTGACATGAAACAGATCTGATGCTTCTAAAATCCAAAATTTGAAACGAGACGCCAATAAATCGACAATTAAAACATCAACGGGCATAGGGTAGATAACAAAATATAAAGTTTGATAAAAAATTAAAAAAATGTATGCTTCTAATGATAATTAGATAATGATAATTAATTTTTTGCTTCAAATTTTTTTTTTTTTTTTTGATTATTAAAACTAAGGTTGGCCGAACATTAAGTTCATATTGCCAGGTTGTATCCAATTGTAAATTTCTTGATTAAAATAAATTTTTCTCTATTTTAGGTTATAATTTTAAGTCTCATTTCATAACCTTGAAAAAGATACATGAAATGGCTCTAACGAACAGACACGCCGACAACTACACGACGAAAAACACGTCTGCACTCGGCAGCAGACAAAACGGAAGAGGCAAATTTTTATTTAACAATAAAAATCTCCGCACTCTGAAGTATTTTTGAATTCATTGCAGACATCTTACAAGATTTTGTCATCTATCATGTCCCTAAAGTTCTGAATGTAGACATTGTAGATGACATGGTCGTTAACGAAAATGTCTTCGACGACTATTGGCCCAACTGGGAAGTTCTAACTGCCAGATAGAACTTTGTGCTTCTGTAAGAGAGCAGGCAAATTAGATAAAATCATGTAATTTTGTTAAATAAGCTCCGATTTTGAGCCGACATGTCTCATTTTGTTAGTAATTGGACTTAGAAAAAACCAACACTTAAGAATTATGCAGTTTTTGAAAAAAGATCGAAAAACTGTATTGGAAAATTAAAGAACTCGAATCGAAAATAGTCGTTTTCGATAAACTCGCCAACGTTGAGATATCCTCCCCCAATATGTTCAAAAATGATCAAAAACACGATTTTTGAGGTTGTGTAGAAGACGTTCAAAATTGTTTTACTCTTTTTTATTGAATGCAACATTTAGTACTGTTCTTTGTCTTCAAAATGAGCTACAAACTGGTCTTGTGTGATTTTTCTTTAAAAAGCTATACTCGCTTTAAATGATACAAAAAGTATGTCAATTTTTCAAAAACCATTTTTCGACCTTTTTTCAAAAACTCCATAAATCTTAAGTGTTGGTTCTTTATAAGTCCATTTACTAACAAAATGAGACATGTTGGCTCAAAATCGGAGCTTGTTTAACAAAATTACATGATTTTATCTAATTTGCCTGCTCTCCTACAGAAACACAAAGTTCTATCTGAAAACAAAACCAAAATATCTTGCAGAAACACAAAGTTCTATCTGGCAGTTAGAACTTTGTTTCCCAATTTCAAGTACCTTATCGTTTAGCAACAAAGTTCTATCGATTTTTTTGAACTTAAATCCCTTATTAACTAGACAACATATTTTAATTATTTTAGTATCAATGAAATCCTCACAACAATCAAATGCTTGTAATATAAATAATATTGTGATTAAAATCAATTCATAAAAGTTATACGACACGAAATATTCAAACATAGATTTCTCGAAAGTGATGTGAGTGTAGATAGAACCCTGTTGTTCTAAGGTCGCGATATAATGTAAATTTCTACAGTCTCCTATTAATTTTGTAAAAATCTGTGCACAGTTTTGGTAGTGTACTAGCTTAAGAAGTCCACCACAAGCCCATAACTAACAATATCTCACAGTATCAAACAAGTGGAGATAGGACTATAGTGCTCTAAGGTATCGATATGAAGAAATGAAGATAGTTTTTTTGCAACTCATTTATTGCATTATGTTAAATTTTTTACGCATTACTCTTAAGTTTTAAGCATTTGTGGCGTTGGTGGCCCCTAGTGAAATTTTTCGTATAATATTTCGGTAGAACACTTTAACCCATTTTATCACACTTTAAAAAAAAATGTCAAAAAGTCAAATAAAAACAGGATACAATTGGTTAAGATATTTAAGAAAGTTGTTTATTGTGATTTCATGGTAACCTTGGAAAAACAAGTTTTATTCAATATTAAGATTTAGAGTTTTACAGTAGGATGAAATTTCAAAATAAGCCAGGTCGGATCAAAATCGGTGCTTGTTCAAGAAAATTAGACATTAAATCCTTTTTTAACCTTATTTGCCTGCACTAATTTCAATCATTCAAATCGAAGAATGTAACTAAAGAAAACTTTCTTATAGCCCAGGAAAACAAGAATTTTTCTGCGAATTATTTCCAAGTGCATTTTTTTCACCCGAATTATCTTTATTAATGCATGATAAATAAAGTGTGAAAAGTCCATTGCAAAGTCGTGTGCGCATAAAAAGTTATTAAGGCTCAAAGGTCGCTAAAATCAGTTTTTTGCAAATATCTCGCTAATGCTAACTTTTACAGAAAAATGTTAGCCTCCAATTCTGTAGCACAGAAAATTTCTTACAGAAAAACGTTAAAAATTTTGTCCTACGACTTATAGTTTAGATCACCCAATTTTAAAAGTTGTTAACAGTTATGATATGAAATGCTACCTATGAGTTCATAATAAAATATCTTACTTTTTAAATAGGGATACCTCTTCAATGAGAAGTCGTACAAACAAAATTGAAATACCGTTAAAAAGATAATTTAATTTTCTATATAGCGTACTAATTTTTTCGAACAACCCATGGCCTTAAAGATATTCGTGAAAAACCGTTAAGACTTCGAAAATACTGGTTTTTGAAGGATATTTCCGAAACGAAGAGTCATATGATTAAAAGTTTAGCACCAATTTTGTAAAGAATCGCAGGATCTACAAAAAGTAAGCAATATGTGTATACATAGAAGTCACCGATTAGAAGACATTCCAAAAAAACCTGAAAATGCTAAAAAACCGGTTTTTATCGAATATCTTCTGCACGGTTACTTCTATGTGTACACCTATCGCTTATTTTTTGTAGATTTTGTGATTCTCTACAAAGTTGGTTCTCTCACTTTTTATCGTAGTACTTACCGATTCGGAGATATCCTTCAAAAACCAGAATTTTCGAAGTCTTAACAGTTTTTAAAAAATATTTTTTTAGCCATGAATAGCTCGAAAAAAAAACTAGTATGGTATATATTTTCTGTACTACAAAATTGGGGACCAACATTTTTCTGTAAAAGTTAGCATTAGCGAGATGTTTGCAAAAAACTGATTTTAGCGACCTTTGAGCCTTAATAACTTTTTATGCGCACACGACTTTGCAATGGACTTTTCAAACTTTATTTATCATGCATTAATTAAGATAATTCCGGTGAAAAAATTCACTTGGAATTAATTCGCACAGCAGCTCTTTTTTCGTCTAATTTTCCTGGGCTATTATCGAAACTAAAACAAAAAAAATTAAGATTACTGTCTTCAAGTTTGCCTTGAACAATGACGAAAATTTGGATTTTCTTAAAAAGAACTAAATTGCATTAATTGGCGTTTTGTTGTCGAATTTTGCATAAAGTGTTGTGATCTTTCTTTATATTAGCAGCGCTCATGGCCCGGAGCAAATGATTTCGCATCATTAGCCGTGTTCACGATCTTTTTGCATCGTTGCAAAAGCAAAAATACGAAAACAAAATCCTGCAATACAGATTTTCTCAGAAAGAATTTCTTGTTTACAATAAAGTCGATCTTCAAAATCAGCTTGTGAATTAGATTTTCTATAGATTGCAATGATTTTACTTAGAAAAGACAGTTCACAATATTGCAAGCCCAAATATTGAAGATCGCGAACTCGATTATGAGTTGCTTGAATTAGAAGAAAATATAAAAAGAAATGTTTCCATTTTCAGATTCCTGGCAAAAATTTAGCAGCGTCGGGTTTACCAGCGTTGCCACAGAAGACTCCAATTAATGTTTCTGGTGGAAACATTTCCAAACACTTACCAAAGGTTACTTCAGCAAACGTAACAACAACACCACATTTATCAACTTCAACTTCATTTAGTACACCATCAACAGTAACAACAACTCAACGAGTGACTCGTCATGCTGCCGCAAGTAAATCTGAACAAATTTTGATTATAACCAAGGATACGGACGGTAGTGTACAAACTACAGGTAATCCTGACGAATGTATTCTGCCAGATGATGAACGCGATGCAGTTGAACTTAAAGAAATAAAACGAGAACTTGACGATTTATTGACTGGCGGTAGATAGATGCACTTGAAGTAAATTATGTTTTTCATTAATTTGATTAAAGCAATAGATAATAAAACATTCATATAGCTTTAAGTTTATTATTTTTTTTTTAATCAATTTATAACTGAATTCATATCTTTTTTTTATTCAATTTATAACTGAATTCATATCTTAACGATTCATTTTTAATGTTTGTAATGACTTTGCAAATGCAATTTTTATACATCATAAGCATAAATGTTATATTTTGAATATATATGTACATATTTAGAAAACGTAAGCAAGTAATAATTTATTTTTAATAAATTAACACAAATGAATTGTTTATTTAATTTTCTTCTCTATAGTATAAAAATTTTAGTTTTCTTTCTAAATGAAATACTTTTATAATTAAAAAAAATAAAATAAAAAGAAACCGGGTGAATAAGCCATGTTGTACATATATTAATAATTATATTAATGAAAAGATCATGAATTATAGTGTTGTAAGATCTTTTAAGTTCTGTTTTAAAATAAATAAATAATGTCAAAATCATTAGATCTATTTTATTTATTAAAAACAAATCTTCAAAATGTATGAATAATTCTTCCATTGAAAGAAAAAACTGGTTTTAGGTCAGGACGTGGTGGAATAGCAAGTTGAGGACAATTTAGAACACCACGTTTGGAAATAACGTAAAAAAAACCAAATTACGCCCAAAATATAAAATGACGTAAATACGCCCAAAATAAAAAATGAAATAGCGCCCAAATTATTTTCATATAAATGTGGGCGATAATCATTTTGGAAATAACGCCCAAAAACGAAATAACACCCAAATTATTTTCATACAAATAAATTTTGGGCGTTATTTCAAAAATGATTATCGCCAAAATTTAAATGAAAATAATTTGGGCGTTATTTCGTTTTTGATTTTTATTTCATATTTTTGGGCGTTATTTTTGATCAGTTTCTCATCAATCTGCATACATTCTCAGATTAATGAAAAAAAAGTGAACTTGGCATCACTTAATATTGATGGCTAGACTGATAATGTAAAACGGCCTAATGGCAATTTTCTATAATTTCAGGGATGAGTTTTATGTACAAGTCTACTACCTTTTTACTAATTGCCCTGTTCCCAATTCCACTTTCACACGGAAGTGGAATGCAAAACTTTTTGAAAAGTCCGCAAAACTAATGAGTTTATGATACGACTTTTCAATGTATTTCGCTTTTTAAAGCTGTTATGTTAATGAAATTTATATGAAAAATACACACATATGAGCTCCAGAGTTTTTTCTATTTTATCGAGTGATTTTAAATCTTTAGTGCATAATTAATATTGGCTGTGTTTTACACGGCAGCGTGCTAGCACAGAGTTAACGTTGTCTTTCACGTGTTTGTGTGCCTATCTCCTTCTTCTTATTTTGTTTAACTTTATTCTGCTTCCCGTTTCCGTACCACTACCCTACGCTTGCCAAGACAATCGGTAAAAATATATTGCCACTATATTAAAATCCTATTAAACACAGATAATATTCAGTGTAGTATAGCATCATCAACAGTCTACTTTGTGCTTAATAATTAAACACGCAAAATTTATCTGTTAAGCACTTTAGTTGTTGCCTTGCGTTTCTCAGAAAGTGCTTGATTACACTGACACTGAAAACTTCCCTAAAACACAGCTACTGTAAATACTGTTAAAATAAAAAACCCTAACTACGAAAATAGTTTTTCCGATGACGACGTTTTGTCATTTTCGAATAAAGTGAATGTGTGAGTTGGCTTTAGGAAATAACGCCCAAAAAAAAAAACGAAATAATGCCCAAAAAATATGAAATAACGCCCAAAAACAAAAAGGAAATAATGCCCAAAATATTTTCATATAAATTTTGGGCGACAATCATTTTGGAAATACTCCCAAAAATTGGGCTTTATTTCGTTTTTTTATACCCTACACCCAGGGTATATTCACTTTGTCTTTCCGTTTGTAACGCAGAGAAGGAGGCCTGGCAGATATAGAAAAGTATATATATTCTTGATTGGCGTCACCTCCTGAGTCGATGTAGCCATGTCCGTCTGTCTGACTGTCTGGCTGTGTGTGGAAATACATTTTTTGTGAAAACTAAGCTAGAGAATTCAATGAAATTTGGTGCACAGCCTCCGTCGTTAAAGTTAGCTAGGGGGATTGAAAATGAGCGAAATCGGTCAACGGACATGGCTACCACCTATACAAAAAATATATTTAAAATGCAACTTTTGGAGTATTTTTCACAATAATGCAACCAAAATACATATAAAAACTACGAAATTGTAAGCGCAAGCTCTTAGAAAAAACTGGGCGAATTCGGACAAGAGGACGTGGCATCTCTCATATAAGCAAAAGGTTCAAAACGCTATACTGAAAGCGTTTTTTGAGATAATCGAACTAAATTTTACTCAGATACTAAATATTATAAATACAAGCTTTAAGCAAAAACTGAATAAAATCGTACAAAAGGGCGTGGCACCTCCCATATAAGCAAAAGGTTCAAAACGCTATACTGAAAACATTTTTTGAGATAGTCCAACCAAATTTCACTCAAGCATTAAGAGCTATAAGTCTGAGAAAAATCTGGGTGAATTCGGACAAGAGGGCGGGCACCTCCCATATAAGCAAAATTTTCAAATTACAGCTGTGTAGGGTGTTTAATGTCTGGCCAGGCCATTTTTTGGGCGTAATTTCGTTTAAAGGTGTAAACCATGTCAAAACGATCAAGAAATTTGTTCATGGAATCCGATTTGACTATAAATTGGCATAAGCAATAGTAGCATAGTGGAGAAAATTACTACCAAATATTTTTTCAAAATTTAAAAAAATGGCGGAGATATGGGAGATTTTAGGTTAGTTTTCTTTGAGAAGCTATAACTTTAGTTGCATTTATCCAATTCTCTACTTTATGGTGTCAAATCATTTGTCTTAAAACAGGCTTTAAAATAAAAACTAGCAAACATAATTTTTATTTAAATTGGGTTTCCCAAAATACGTCATTTTTGATATTTTTTATTTTTCTTGTTAAAAAAGCTACTGGTGTAACTTACCAGTCCTCCAAAAGTTGGAGTGGGCCCTCCAGTGGTTCTCCAGAAAAACAATAAAATGTAGTATCTTCCGCAATTTTCAGTACATTTTTTCAATTGAAAATTCTTATTAAATAATATTTTCAAATTCAAATTATCGTTTGATTAAAAATTTCAAATTCAAAAAAAAAAAAAAAAACTGTCTTGAAAAATTGCGGTAGAAGCCACATTTTATTGTTTTTCTGAAGAACCACGGGCAGGCCCACTCCAATTTTTGAAGGACTGGCAAGTGACACTTGTAGCTTATTTTACAAGAAAAATAAATATATCAAAAATTACGTATTTTAGGAAACCCAATTTAAATAAAAATTATTTTTGCTGGTTTTTAAACTTTTGACAGCTCGCCGCTTACTTCGCACTTCAAGCTTCAGCTGCACATTCTGTTTCAGCAGTTATAGAGGTAGCGCCAAATTGTAAAAAGGAGCAGAGCGTACACAAAAGCAAGTTCTGTCAATGAGAACATAATGGAATCACCAAAATTGTTGTTTAGCTAGTTAATTTTGACAGAACTTGGTACAAAATAAGAAGAACAAGAAAGGCCCTCTTACGCTGTCTCTACCTTGTTAGTTGTAACATGATTTATTGTTTATTCCATGATACAATTAATAAGGTAACGTCAGTAACTGACACGTTTCTTGTTCTTCTTTTTGGTAGCAACCCAACGGGAAACGGAAGCGCATTGAAACGACTTTAGTTGCGCTTCTAGTGAAGCAAGAAGCTGCTTTCAGTGCTGTTCTCACTGCTTATCTTTTTTAACACAGCATGTCCTAGCGGAGATGCACATCTTCAGAAGCACATTAAATACGCTTTAAATACGCTTCCGTAGAAGCACACATTAGGAAGCATGAAATACCTTTCCGTAGAAGTTTTTCAAAATTTTAAGTTCCATTTCAAAAAAACTATTTTTGTTTTTTCTGTAAGTTTTGGAAGATTTATTAACTTTCATAAGAAATAAAAAAAAAAAATAGAATCTGAAAATATTTTGTATGCTACCAGAGATGTGCTTCTATTGCGCCCTCTTTGGAAGCAGCTTCGTTTCTTCCCGTTGGGAAGTACTGTCAAAATTACCTAGCAAAAAAACAACAATTTTACAGTTTTCTGATTTTGACATTTGTCTCTAGGCGATTTGATTGGTTGATTTCGTTCTCCGCTTTGTTCTTATTGACAGAACTTGCTACCAATTTTGTCTCCGCTTTGTTCGTGTTGACAATTTGGCGCTACCTCATTGTACCATGGTTTATTCAATTCATTCATAATATGCCTTTTTGACGCTCGACCAACGTCAAACTTTGTTATTGTTTTTTTTTTTTATTTATTAAACAACATCCTTTATCTCACTCTTACCCAGGTGCAATCCAAGCCAAATTGAATCATGCGCTTTGGTTTCAAAATATCACGCCACTATTAGAATGTGGGTTTACTTGTTTCTAACGGGGAGAGGGGAAATTTTTTCTAATCACGAGAGCAACATTTTCTTATTGGAATGCTGTCATGTCGTGAGAGATGCGAATTCAGATAAAACGCACATTGGATAAAAAAATTATATGAAGTCAATTGTCTAAAATTATTTGCAGGGTGAGACAAAAGTGGCTTTTAGTTTTGTAAAATTCAATTTGATGCTTTGTAAAATGTCAAATCTTTTTGTTTCAAATGCTTTTAACCGTTTCAAGATAAACTGAGGAGTAATTTTTCAAAAGGGCGTAAAACCATGTTAAACAAATTTTCAGTAATGAGAGAAAACTTTTAAGGGCCGTCTACACGCACAGTTTTACCTCAAGACCTGCGCAAACTGGTTTGTGCAGGTAAGTCTGTACGTGTGGACAGCAAAAGTCAAGTTTGCACAGTTCAAAAGTGCGGCCAGTGCTTTCTTTGAATTTCCAAAGATTTTTTGTGCAAACTAAGCTTGCGCAGGCAAGTTGGAACGTGTGGACGGCGTACAGGCCGTGCCTTCAATCTGTCGCTTAAAATGCAGTCTTCAAATGCATTTATATTGCATGTGATAGCTCTGTCATGAAAATAATGCGTTTTTCATTGATCTATTTTTTGAAAATATACAAAAGAAAAAACAATTCAAATGAAAATAAAATTTTTGCTACACGTCATGTTGCGATGAAAATGAAGTTTACTGAAAACTGCACAGACTTGCTTGTGTCGTGTCGACGCGATAAAAAAGTATGCGCAAACTGTGTAGTTTGCACGAACTAGATTTGCGCAGGTAAGACTGTACGTGTGGACGGCCCTTTAGGGGCTGTTTACAGTGACTTTTTTTTTTTTTTAATGTCTCCAGTTGACCAAAGATTCTAATCCCCTTAACATTTTTATTCTAACATATTTGTAGTAATTGCGAAATGTAAAAAACATTTGGAAATAAGCCCTTTTGTTCTGAAACATTTCACGTTGTGTGTCAACGGACACACCTACTTCCCATATATATATCGATACGTCCAACGTAAAAGTTGGTAGCTCGAAAATAGTAGTTTTTAGTTATGATCATTTTTGTATTGTTTTCATTAAAACAAGAAAACCTAAAACAAAAGTTGAATAAATTATTTTGAAATCTGTAGACTACATAAAGGTTTTTCGACTATTAAATCATTGTCACTATTCCAAATCGATTTGCAGAGATATTAACAATTTCAAGTTATAATTTGGATAAAATGAATAGGGGAGGGGGGGCTAGTGTGGACAATTTTTAAATAATTACAAAATTATGTATGTTAATATATCATTTTTGTAATAAAGTAATTTTTAGCGATTACTTATACCTCTTGCCTTCATAATTGCATCAATAGTTATGAATTTTTATTTTCATAAATGAACTATTAAATTATTTTAAAAAGAGCTTACCATTGATTTAACTGGGGGCTAATGTGGACATCATAAGAAACTTAATAATTCATACAAAAACGTTAAGAAAGAGTTCAGATACATATTTATTCAAGAAAATAATGATGTAATACAAATAATAATACAAATAAAAAATTAACTGCTATCCCATGTTGTATTTGGAGAAATTTATATCAAACTTCATATAACTTGCTGATCGAGATGTTTCCGGCAGTTGTTGTGCTTGTGGCAGCTTTGCCACTATTTCATTTCGGTGAATTTGGCTGGTATCCGGTATATCGGGATACGTGAATCTATCGTTCTTTCTTTTTAGAAACGTAATGTCGAAATCTTGAGAACCGTGGATCGTCACAATTTGGCCCAAATAAATTACTTTTTGTCCATGTTGTTTCAAACTTCATATAACTTGCTGATCGCGATGTTTCCGACAATTGTTGTGGTTGTGGCAGCTTTGCCACTACTTCATTTCGGTAAATTTCGCTGGTATCCGGTAAATCGGGATACGTGAATCTGTCGTTCTTTCTTTTTAGTATCGTACTTTCTTGGAACGGCTTTTAGAAATGCTCTGACGATTTCTGGAGTCATTTCAGCTGCTGCGGACATGTCCACACTAGCCCCATTTCAGTTGTCCACACTAGCCCCTTCATGTCTTTTTAAACAAAAATATTTTTTTTTTTAATCTTACGGTAAAGTTCTTTAAAAATAATTTAAATGGTTTAAATAAACACTATTTTAAGTTCTATTATCCATTAACACTACAGCAAAAGAATAATTAGTTTAAAAGTATCACTGAAATTACGAAGCAACAAAAAAATTACTTTTTGCTGCTTAAAACACGTTCGGTCACGTTATCATGGAATGCTGAACTGTCAACAAATGAATTTATTTCTGGTGATGCAGAGTGCAAATACCAACTTGAAAAATATAAAACAGTCAACACTAGCCCCCCCTCCCCTACATATGAGTTATAACTCTAGTTACCAACTAATGTTCTGTTTTAGCAACCAAATGTTTTATGAGAAAAGTTACCTGTGGGTATCCGAAATGCACAAATAACCTGCGCCTATGTTCCATTCTATGTTTGCTTAAGCGCAACATCCTTGCAAAAAATAAAACTTGGTTTTTGTTGATTTTACAAATTTTTTCTATTTTTTGTTTTGAAATAGAACAAAGTTCACATGTGGTAGTGAAATCACAGTTCGTAAGCGATTCGCTTTGGGTACGCAATTTGCGAACCGTAAATTTTTCTTGAAGGGTTTTAGTTGAAATCGTCATTTCGGGAACGTTCCCAAAATGACTTTTCCCAGATATGCTGTAACGTTCCCGAAATGACAATGACGTTCCCGGAATGACGGTTTACAGATTTTCAATAACTAAGTATGTGCTACTTTGCTCAAATACACCTCAAGATTAAAATACTTTGCATGATAAAGTAAAACAATTGAATAATTTCATGTCCCTATATCAGTGATCGGCATTCTATATCTATCTCTTTCTATCCTTCTATCTAAATTCTCTCAAATATAAATTCTCTTTCTTAAATTTTTCCGACCACTGCCCTATATCAAATATGTTATATTTCATGAATTGATCATTTCTGTTAACGTAACTTAAATAGAGTTTAGCCCATGCAATTTTAGATATCTTCTTAAAAAATACCATAGTCACATTCTAAAGCCTTAGTTCTATGCATGTACAACAAATCTATCTACTAATATATAAAAAATTAGATTTTTTTGTTTGTATGTTTGTTATTTATGGACTCGGAAACTAACAGACCGATTTGAATGAAATTTTCACAATACCTTAGTATTATAAAAAGCTAGATCATAGGCTAAAAAAGTGGGCGGTGCCACACCCCCTAAAAATTAATTTGTAATCAGGCCTATCACTGAATCCATCGTAGATACGAATTTCGTGAAATCTAAAAAAGTGCTATCTATCATTGAATTCGAATTGCTACGACGTGAATTCAAAATTCGTAGATTGAGATCAATTACTCCATCCGAAACTCAATTTTTTTTTTTTTAATATCCGACAAATAGATATAAATACCGAAGAAATGTCATAATTTTATTCAAGAAGTACTTCAAACTCCACGAATTATGAAGTTACGTTCGTAGTTTCTTGAAATCAATAACAGCATTTTCGTAGGTCTCACGAAATTCGTATCTACGATGGATTCAATGATAGGCCTGAATAGCTCTGAAACTACTTGACGCAGATAATTGAAATTTATAACATCTGTAAAGTGCATAAGAATTAATAATTTTCAGTAAAAAAATGGGCGGTGCCACGCCTCCAAAGAAATTAATTCATCATATCTCTAAAAGTATATATGTATCAGAAATGGATGAGGTTTGGTATATGTATTAAGAGTACTGGGACAAATAATGTCCATTAAAAAATGGGTGGTGCCACACCCTTAAAAAAATGTCGTCATATTTTCGAAAGTATTTAACGCATATAGATGAGACTTGGGACATTTATAAATTGCATCGGAACAATTTACATCCCTTAAAAAATTGGTGATGCCCCGTTCCCAGTACAAGAAAAGGTGTAGAAACGCCTTCCGGGAAATGCTAGTTTATATATAAAAGTCATTTATATACAGTTTTATATCCTAAATTTCCAAATTAAAAAAGGACATTTTTCTTAGATAACTATGCAATATACTTCAGAAGGATTTTGTTTGCATATTTTTTTATTTATTTTTTAATGTTTTATTTAAAAGTATATACTTTGCCATTTTATTAAGCAAAAAAAAAAAATCATACTTAACCCTTTCATGCCCGAATTAATTTGGAAGGACTTTAAATTTTTTTGAGGCTATACAGCTGTGAATATAGACCTAAAGAACAAATAGTATTCATTTCAAGGTCCTGCATATCTAGTTTGTTCTCTGGAAGATGTTGCCTTTAGGCAACATTGGGCATTGCTGGTGAACTTTGTAAAATAAAATTAATGAACAATACAGTTTTTATATTGAATTTGAATAGAATTTTCCCTTAGAATTTGATACCCATTTTCTCCAATATATAGTCTGCTGAAGTCTCAATAGGCTTGCATGGTCCATAGTGTAAAATTATAATAGAAGTTGAAAGGGTTTTAGCTGGAGCAGGTGACAAATTTGCTCACTTGTGTGTAGGTGCTGTTCTATGTGCAGTGTTGCAGTAGTTCATCAGCTATATCTAACTGAAAGTTCCTATTTTATCATATTTTATATCTCTGTGGTAGAATAGCTATCTACTTCTGCCTCATTTATGCACCATCCTGAACTATGAATTACACCTAAAAGAGATCCGAAGACCAAACAGCGAAATTTACAGCACTTGAAGGGCATCCACACGGCAGCTTAGGTAGTGGTAAATCAAAAGCACCTGGAAAAGGTCTTCGGAGAAGGAACTCCAACGGAAGTGTCTTAGAAAGAGATAAAAGTCATTGCATATTGGCCTTATACTCAAGGATGAGTTAGAGATAAAATACATACAATACATTTATGCACCAAGATACTATGCACAGATAGCATTTCTTGGAACTATGGTTAATCGCATATAGTTCCAGCAACATATCGGAAAGATCAACACCTCCCATGTGCCCATTAAAGCTATCAATAGTTGGAAGAGGTTTACCCAAAAGCTTTATATAGTGTGATCCTTGTCCTTTTAAGCTACATAACTCCTTTTCTTGATTTAGAAAACAGTTTCCTAGACGACTATTACTAGTTGTTCCTACTCTTAAGCAGGCCTGTGCACACGGTGGTTTTGGAGGTTCAACCCTCCAGGAAGAATTTTTACCCATATATAACGGCACTAATTTAGTGTATATGAAACCCCTCCCCAGAAACGTTTATCTTATAGTTCGATCATTAAAAGTAAAACAATTATTGAAAAACACTTTAAAATGTCTTAATATACTCCTAATCAAAATAATTTATGTGGTTCCTCTCCAACTTACAAACAGAAAAATATATAAAATTATACAATATATAAAATTAATGAAACACCAACTCATTTTAAAATTTCCAAAGTTGATTTTATCAAAAATCTCGTTTTCTATTTTTTGTTCATTTCATTTTTGATGTCTTCGTGAATATCTCCAGAAAAATGACTTCAATTTATTCACATCTGTCATTGGGTTGTTGTGGGTTTTCTTCAATGTTATTCTGAAGATTTACTATACTTTGCTTTTTTTCTGGTCCACTCTCCTTCAGAGGAGTTCTCCCAATCAAACTCGCATATTTTTATGATTTTTAGCCATGGAAAGCATCCCTAATACAAAAGATAAAATGATTCAAAATATATCCATTAGTGTCCAATGTTGCCCATGGGCAACATTGACTTTAGAAAATTACAGAGGAATAACTAGGACCTTTTATATGTAATTATTTTATTTTTCTGATACTCTTACATGTTTTTAGTTATTTAATGTCCTTTCTGATATAAATTTATAGATATATTGATTTTTTATTATATGAAATATACATCCACTTTTTGCATAATATTTTTCGCACGTATGGACATAGCAAAGAACATAATTCAAATAATCTATATATAAATAGGCAAACGAAATCGATTCAGTCCCTGTTTCTATACCTAAATCTCAACCGATTTGCTTGATTCTTTTTTTGTTGGAAAGGTTGTGAGAAGGAGCAGTGCATTGGACTATATTTTTTTTTAAGTGAGCGGTGCCACTCCTCCAAAAGGAAAAAACGCTCTCACGGCTAAGCCACTGCAGCGATTTTTACGAAATTTGGTGATAGGGTAGGCACTAAGAAACGATAACGCCCCTAAATGGAAAAACGCTTTCACGGCTAAGCCACTGCAGCGATTTTTACGAAATTCAGTATGTATTGTAGGTAGAGTAGGCACAAGGAAAAGATAACATGACCATCGTGTTTTTCAGTGGGCGGTGCCACGCCCCTAAATGGTAAAACGCTCTCACAACTAAGCCACTGCTTCGATTTTTACGAAATTTGATATAGAGATAGAATTAATGCTAATGAATAATAACATGACCATTGTGCTGTTCAGAGGGCGGTACCACGCCCTTAAATGAAAAAACGCTTTCACGGCTAAGTCACTGCATTGATTTTTTTAAAATAAGGTATACGGATATAGGGCTTACACTAAGGAATGAGAATATGACCTTTCTGTTTTTAAGTGGGCGGTGCCACGCGCTCACGGCATTGATTTTTGTGAATTTTGGTATGGGGATAGAATGAGCAGGACGGAAACAAATCAAAAATTTTTTGTTCTTTAGTAGGAGTAACACGCCTCTAATTGGTAAGCACGCTATTTCAACTAAGTTGCTGCACCGATTTTTATAATTGCGAATAACCAGAGCCCTAAGAAAGAATATTAAAAAATTTTTTTGTGTTTTTTGCTTTATAGTCAAATCGAAATGGTCGAGTTACGGCAACAAGCGAACTCTAGTAACTATTAATGCTTATGAAGGTAAATCTATTAATAAGCAAGCAATATATATCAAACTATTAAACAAAATTCGTAATTGGCGAAAAAATTTGAAAATAACGGAGCTTTGAGCGCAAATATACAATGTTGCCTATAGGCATGAAAGGGTTAAGTATTTTTTGGCAATTTTACGGGATTTTCAACAACGTTCCCGAAACTGCTATTTTTAGTGAAAGCTCTGATTAAAAGCAACATAACACAGAAAGTAATAAATTTTGTGCTTGCTCCATTAAAGGGTTTGTAAAACACAGATTTAGCGACAATATAAGCTACTTGCCATGATAATTGCTTGTGATTTACTTCGTCATAAAATCAATCTTAAGTTTTGCCAACTTGGTGATTTTACATAAAACATTTTTATGGTCAACATTTATGATATCACTCCACTGTGCGTGCTAATTTCGTTTTTTTTTTCGTACCAATTGACTTCACAAAATGTAATATTTACATGAGAGAGAAAACAAGTTGAACTCAACTGAGAGAGGAATATGCTTTCTCTCGTGACTCAACGATGCTTGCTTTTTCGATTGCCAAAATGACAGAAAAGAGAAATAAAAAAAAATAAAAATGCGAAAACAACGAACGAAAGCAATTGAACAGTCGACTTTGAAGTATCAGAGTAATTTCAACGTGGTATTTAATCGCATGCATGTCCGAATCAAATTGATAAATAAAAGAAAGGATATCAGACTGTGTTTTAAATCGATGTGAATGAAAAAAGAAAAAAACAAAAAATTTGTGAAAATATTAAACAAATAAATATTACAATTAAATTGCAAAAGAAAATACAAATTATTGTGAATTTGCAAAAATAAATCAAGGGGAAAAAAGAAAGAGAGGTATGCAAAGTTATCTAAATTGGATGGAAAAGGTGTAATTAAAAGTTTAAATTGAGAAAAAGAAAGTTTCATCGTTTTTTCTTTTTGTGGTGCGAAAAGTAAATGTCAGAAATTGACACGGAATTATTATTTTTTTTTTGTGAATTGTGGTTGTGAAAGAGAAGAAAAAATAATAGAAAAATTTGTGGGTACGTCCATCGTAGTTGAGTTGCAATAAAGTGCGTTCGACGCCTTTTTCGTTTATTACAACGTCATAATTCAGTTAAAACGGTGGAAAATGTTGAAATAAAAAGTTCCAATCAAAGTGTCTTTAAATTTTGCAAAAAATCATTTTAAGATTTGTGAAAAGAAATAATTGTGCAAAAGTTGTTACAAAACCAGCAAGAAGAACCTAACCTCAATTTGTTTAACAGAAAGTTAATACATGTTCTCTTTTTTTTTTCATTTCTCATTTTATCCACCTTCGCCTTTTCGCCTTCGCATTGCTGAATCAACAAAAAAAATCTTCATTTGGATAACAACGTCATAATAACAATAACAAATGTTTACCAATTAACAGGTATTTTTAATGTTAACGAAATTTATGTTTTTAAGTTTATTTTTAAAAATTTTTTAAATTAAAATTCGCAAATTTATTAGTTTTCTTTTGTTTACTTACGATGGAACGAAATTAAAAAGTTTTCTCTCTTTTTTTTTTTAAATGTGGAAAATGACGTCTGACTTTTCTTTCTGCCCTTTTGTCTTGCTTTCCCACTTCCCCTGCAATTTCCTTCTTGGAAATACATACATACATATGAGAAGTGGTGCCATTTTGCCTTTAGTTGGAGCTATTTGAACTTAGATAAGCCTCACTAATTTTCCGGGTTGTTGTTCGGGATAATCCCAGCTTTTGCCCTATTGTCTCTGATGCTAAACACGAACTTAAATCACGATCTGACAGAGAAACACTGTCCTAAATTTTTAAAAATTTCAGACAAAAAATGTAAAATATGTATTATTATGTTAAATTCATGTTATATTCTAATTACAAATTTTATGGCCAAAAAATAAAATAACATACAAATCATTCGAAAATAATACTACGTTTTCACCGCAGATTTAGCTGAGATGATATATATAAATCTCTTCATTAAATCTTATCCATTTTCACCGGCCCAAAGAGATTTATTTTTGACAGTAAATGCCATAAGAAGTTAAATTAAATTTCTTTTTCCTTTTCTTCTTAATAGCTATTTATCTTCGATCTGCTTTGTGTTTAATGACATATAATGCCAATTGTCAAGGTTAAGAGTTGCCACTTGGTCGAAAATAGCCAAAATCGGCAGATATAAAATAAATCTCTACAGAAATAGATTTATTTTCGTATGGTAAATCTTGTGACTTACGCCTAGATATAGTACTATATTTCGAAACAGCCTTATAGCCTGTTTCCACCGCAGATTTGTGAGGTGAGTAAGCTGTAACTCACCTTATTCATCATGTATTTAACGTTAAATAAGTCTGGAAGCTGCCATAAATCACCTCAAATTTCAGGTAGAAACGCACTATTAAGCTCATAAATCTCCGCTGGAAACGTAGTATACCACACGATATTTTAGAAAAATCATCTTATTTTAAACACCACACCTTTTTAGTTGAAATATCTTCGATTTGTGGGTTTTCAGAAAAACAATACAAATGGAAAAGAATTTAATTATCACATTTTGCTTTGCTTTTTTTAACACTTAAGAATTAAGAATACGCAGCATGGTTTAGCAGTAGCCCTGATTTTTAACGATCCTACCATATTATTCTATACCCTTTTTATAGTTGCGACATAATTTTGGCCTAACCACGTAAGAACATCGAGACTAATTTAACTCATGAGGACTCATCTGATATAAATGCATTAGAACTTTCACAGAGCAGTTGTCTGTTCTTTGCTTGATTTTCAATAGTAATTTGTTTGCCTGAACCAACTGGAACCACTTTGAAAACTTCTGTAATTGTTAAATAATAGACTGATTCCAATAAAATTTATTTTCAAGATAGCGCAAGGTCAAAACTCACATTTATTTGACTTTTTATAGTTTTTTCCATCTAATCAGTAAAATCCCGAAAAACTATTACGATATTGTCACAGCATTGCCGCAATTCAGGGCCCACCCCTCCCCCTTAATTTTGTATTGTCGTGGTCAGATTTTTTTGTTTTACTTACACATAAATTTGCAGAAAATAATGAATTCTAATAAAAAGATTTTGGGACATCTGTATATAATAGAGATCTGCACAATACGTCTTGTTGGTGTTTTAAGAGATTTCGTTTTATACCCTTTTCACACTGGCATCGAAAACGGCTCGTTTTCCATATCATTCGTTTTTGAGGCAAAAACCAGCCAAAAACGGATGGTTTTCCATACAAATTAAATGTCAAACGAAAACATCTCAGAAGCTGTTTTCTACAAAAACGAGCCAAACTGTCATTGAAAACAGGTGCAACTGGAATAAATGTAGTAAATTGTGAATGAATGTAGTAAACTGTGAATTTTCACATGTCACATTTGACAATATTTATTTCTATTAAAAAAAAAAAAATTAATGCGAAATTGAAATAAATAAATAATAATATAATAAATAAAGCAACTAAAACTTTAGCTAAAATATCCATTTTTTTTTATTTTTTTTACAGTTTTCACAATTTTCAGATTGTTTTTGTAATGTAAAGCTGACATCAGCTGTTTAGCTGTGATCAAAAACGAGAAGTTCAAGTGTGAATGTAATTTTTAAGTATCTCGTTTTCAAAACCAATGACGCGAAAACGAGCCGTTTTCGATGCCAGTGTGAAAACAATAAGATACGTTATGTCTTGTACCCGTTTTTTCTTTATCAAATACTTCGATTCAGTGTCGTGTGCAAATGTCTTGTCAGTAATTGAATATGAAAAAATAAATATTACGCAAACCTGTCTTGTTTGATTTGCTTCAGTTCAATTCAGTGCATATACTGTGGTTGTAGTGTCCACAACAAAATGCTACATCAGTGATAAAAGTAGTTTTTCGCATTCTTCTTGTGTCCTTTTTTGTATCAAAGCAACTACAATCCTGGTTTACCAATGCTTTTGGAAATTACAAGTGTCATAAATTTTAATGAAGTTTTTCTTCTCGCACGTTTTACACCAGCAGTGTTGCCATTTTAGCTTTTTTATTTCTTGTTTGGCTACAGAAATTACGTTTTAGCTTTTAGCTTTTTTTAACATTTTTCAATATCCGATTTAGCTTTTTAGCAACACTGTACGTCAGTGATCGGTAAATTGAAAAGAGAGAATTTATGCTTGAGCGAAGAAAGATAAAAAAGGATAGAAAGAGATAGATAGTTTTTTGAGGACACAATTATGCTATGAAGTGCCGGTCACTGTTTTACACTGCTAATGCGTTGCAAATATTGCCATATAACTCGCACGTTTAACACTGACCTGAAGTATTCGTTTGTATAAAATACAGAACACTGAAGTATATGTTAGAATCAGGTTTTTTTTTTTTTTACACTAATAAAACAAGACAGTGTACTTCAGTGTCAAAATGAAATCAGTGTACAGTGAAAATTTGAATCTTGAATTTTTTTTTGTCAAACACTTCAGTTCAGTTTAAAATGTGCGAGTTAAAAAAGTACACTGTATTTCAAGATTTATTGAGCAGTAAATACCTTCAATATGAGCTAAAACGATTTTTTATTGTTATTTATTTTATTATTTATTTATTTATTTGTAATCTTATGTATGTGTTCTTAACAAAAAGTAGAATATTTTTAACTAAGATATGCAAACTATAATTATCCCTTCAGCCAACGGCTGGTACTGGGATCTTTAGAAAACGTGTCAGGAAATTAATATAAAAAAATTCAAACATAGGACACCTTTAAGCAATGTCAGATCTGTACCTTTTATTTGAACCTTGTATGATGGTTTCGCATATTGCTAAGGCTACTACTATCATACACATATCAAATGTTTTAAAATCCAATTTTATTTTTTTACAATTAGTTTCAAAATGATGCAAAAATGTTTTTTTTTTTTTTGAATAAAAATAGATGCTTTTCCTCAAAACATGCATTTTATCTACACAACAAACCAAGTGTAAAATGTATACTCTCAACTTGTGCAGCTGTTTTCACCCGTAAAGAATAACTTATTCCGGAACTCAGTGCAAACGGATGGAAAACATTTTGCTTAAAGGTCATCCTCATTCATGTATTTTTACTTTAAATGGGGGCACTGCTACAAGGTTTTATTGTTTATTTCTACTGCCTCTGCTTTCTTCAATTCCATTCACATTTTTTTTTGCTTTTATTTTCTTTATGTTTTGGACTTGCAATCGTATGATGTTGTTGATGATGAGACAAAGGGATATTCAATTGTTAGATTCTCTATTCCAACGAACCGACACACCTTTTAGCGCAGAAAAATCGATATTATTATCATCAGCAATTATAATTCATTTGTTTGCTTGCTGCTGCAGGGCTTTTTATTATTTATTTTGTATTTACCGCCTGGTTTAATGCCAACTAAGTAATAGCAACGTCCTTAAATCAGTGCAAGTGTTCTGGGGCAATACAAGGGTATACGAAATGACCTAATTTCTACAGTTTTGTTTGAATCATCATCAATTTCAAAATAAAGCAAGTGTTTGAACTATCGATTATCGAATATAATAAAGTAAATACTCAACAGATTCCTATGGAAATTAAAACTACCCTGCAGAACCACAGACTAGTCCAAATTCTGGTCCCATCACATATAAAGTTCTATATATGTTTTACATTGTTTGTCCTTGGCGTAACCAATTGTATCCTTATGCATTACAATCGGACCATAAAAAGGTCAATTGTCTCCTTATGCATTACATTCGGAACAGAAAAAGTCAAATTTTTTTTTATTTTGTTTATAAATTTCAACAAATTTAATTTCAAATTCAAATTTTATTCAAAAATGTCAAAAGGCTTCATAGCCTAGTGGGCTGAAGAGTTTGTCATATATTTCTGAGCAATGTGTTCTGGGATCGAACCTTAGTGTGGATGAATTTTTTTTATTACTTTTTTTAAATTTTATACTTCGGCTATGTTGGACATATGTTTAATTTTCTGCTCCAAAGGCTCTTCAGACAAATTATGTACAAATATACAATAGTTTGCTCTTCTTTACAATCGACGAACTGCCAAACATTACTTAGTCAGTAACGTTATAATTTCACTGATACAGTCGATACACAATTTGACCACTTTTGGCACTAATGATGGATTATGCATTTGGATTATTTTTGATACAATTGACCGACTTTGCATTACATTTGGACCATTTTTGTTACAATTGATAATTTAAGTGAATTTATTCTAGTTTTAGGTGTAGTCCATTAAGGACTATTTACTTTCAAAAAAAAAAAAATAGACCAAAGATTGGACTATTGAGACAATTAACTCCGTCGGTCCTACAGGGTACAGATAAATCAAACATTTTAGTACACATATGAAGGTACTACGAATTTCATTCTACGCCATAGAAAATGTGGAAACAAAAAGGTATATAAATACATTTAGCACAACATTTTCAATTAAAACTCGAGCGATGCGTACTTTCACATAAAATTTTTTTTTTTTTTTTCAAATACAAAAAAAAAATATACTTTCATTGCAGATTATTTTATAACCATGAACTAAAGAAACATCAGCAGACTTGTCTATTGTTTGTTTACATTTCTGATTAGCAGAGGTTGCTATGATTACACTATGCATCGCAAATTTTGTTCTCGAGATGACACTATACTTTTCTTATTGATTTATAAGATGAATAGGATTTCATGAGCTATTCTGTAATCAAAATACGATGCGGTACGTAAAGCAATAGTGTCAGCGTACAACAAAAGTGAGTCAATTTTGGCTCGCCTACAGCAAACACAATTTCAATATTTTCCAATTTTTTCGGAATTGCAACACCCATAAAAATTATTTTTGCTGTTTTTTTTTGGCTTGTCTACAACAAACACAATATTTCAATAATTTTCAAAACTTCGCGGAATTACATTCTTGTGTGTTTGAAAAAAAAAAAAAAAAAAACACTACCGCACCAATGGCGGCAAATACAAATCTTGCGTGAATTGTGGGACAGCTTTTACTTATTTGATTTTCCATCAAAAGCCTTAGATCTATAAAGAGGATGTTAACTTTGATTTCAGAACATGTTACCCACTCTCTTTTTTATTGAAAATCTTATGCTTTACAATTAAAAATGAAATTTGTAAACCAAAAAGCAACTAGGAAATATTCTATAAAAACGAATATTAGCGGTTCTTAAAGAATATTTCCTAAACGGTAATTTTTTCGTATAAACGAATCCATATTATTTGTTAAATATGTAATTCTTCACAAAATAGATCCTCATGCTATTTATTCTGCGACTCTTCGTTTTCATCAAAAAGCTTTTGAAACGAAAAGTAATTGAAATCGCATGGATTCCGGAAGAGTCCTGCTAATTTTAATATCGTAAGTTTCCTTGCACATGGCGTATTCCATGGCTGTCTGTTATTTTTCTCTATTTTAGGTTAATTTCAGTTTTTCAATAGCGGTATCTTTCGCTGCGTGACAACTCAAGAGTCTAATTTCTCAAGAGTTCCGGTGACCTTCCTGAACGTTAGTCGCATAATTTAAGGCTAATGATTTTATTCATTTTTCAATTGAATATACATTAATTCAGTTATAAAACAAGCGCCTAAAATTACGCTACATTTTTAACGAAAATTCTGGTACAAATTAAGAACGGCCATTAAACTTACTGTCCTCAGTTTCTGAGTGAAATTTGGTTGCATTATAGCATTTTGGATATTTTCCTTATAGGGGAGGTGCCACGCCCTCTTGTTTGAGTTCGCCTAGTTTATGATCAGAGCTTGCATATACTCTTTTTAGTGTCTGAGTGAAACTTTGTTGGATTATCTTGAAAAACGCCTTTAGTTTAGCATTTTGAAACTTTTGCTTAGTTATATGGAAGGTGCCACGACCTTTTGTTCGAGATCGGTTACGTTTTGAATATATTTTTTGTATGGGTAGTAGGCGTGTCCGTTAACCGTTTTTGCTCATTTTCAATCCCATGAGCTAACTTACGACAAAGCAACTGTGCCAAATTTCATCTACGGACGGACATGGCTATTTCGACTCAGGCGATGACGCTGATCAAGAATATGTTTACTTTTCCATACTTGACACTTTTCCTTCTTCGCGTTAAAAACGGAAGGACAAAGTGAATATATTCTGGGAAAGAAACGATTTCCAATACGTGGAAAAATATCCAAATTCATACTTTTCTAGTTTTCAAACTCGTGTCTTCCTTTGATTATTTTTAAATCATTTTTGAAGCTTAGTTAGTTTTGGGTGCCGTATGGCACCGCTTGGCAGTAATGGTTAACCTTCTGAGAAGATACGGTTTATTTTTTTAAACCACACTCAGATGAATCTTCGGATTTAGCCCCTTTATTTACCTAAAAATCAAACCTGGTATGTACATATTGATTTTTCACGATGCATTCATTATAATCAAAAATCTTTAGTTTTTGGCCTTGAAAAGAATGTAGCTGCAAAATAACCTGGCCACAGGTTGATAAACAACACTCATGTCAGCAGGCGCCAACACCCACTTTAGACCTTTGCCAGTGTTGCCAGTTATTTTTGAGTGCAGACGCGCACAACTACCACGTGTTCTTTTTAATGTAACAGCACAAATTTACAAACATTACAGCAACAGCAACAACAAAAACTTTCTTGTATACCACCACGAAATCACGCGACATGAAAAATTTTCATTTACTCCTTTTTCTGCTGCTTCTTTTTCTTTTGCTGTTGTATTCTGCTGCTGCGCTGCTGCAATGCTGCATTGCCAACAACTTGTTTTTTTATTTGCTCTTTTTATGTGCGTCTCGCTCCACATTTTGTTTTTATTTCATTGGAATTGCTACGAAAGTTTTCCCATTTTTAGATCTTGCCGGTTTCTGTTGCAGCAGACACAACAGCAGCAAAAACATTGGCGGCAACACCAATAATTTTTTCATTTTTTTTTTTTTGAATTTATTTTTAGTATTTTCTTCATTATCTTGTATTTCTCTTTGCTTGGAATGTCATTTTAAAAAGGCAACAGCAAACATTTCCCCTGAATCTCGTACGATACTCTCAGAAATTCCACTCCTCTCAATATTGCCATTCTTTTTCTCTTTTTGTTTGTTGTTTTGTGCGCTCTTTATTTTTTGGTTGCTCTGTGTGCTGCTGTGCTGCAATGCAAAAATAGTCACACTAGTTGTTGCACTGTAGGACAAAATGGAAATCTTAAAGTTTATTTTTATTGTTTAATCTTCAAGTTTTTACCAGTTTAATTTTCACATAAGATACTCTAGGGTCTGGCCAGACGCCATACGTATTCTGAATGCGGTATTCATATGATTCTTAATCAAAAACACGGTTTTAATGTCCAACCCACAATAGATAAAACCGCTCTTTTGTTAAATATATGTGTCAAAAATATAGGTACTATAATCCTCCTTGTGCCCGAAATTCGACCATTTCGAGTTGACTTCGAAAAGGCCACGGAACTGTAAACATAAGCAATCAAACTCTCATATATCACCATGTCTGCGCATTTTCTCTTTAGGGACATGGCACTGCTAACTTTAAAACAAACAGTTTTTAATATCCTTTCTTAAAGTACATTCTATAGAACGTAAGAGCGTTTTTTTCCTACTATCACAATAACTTTTCTTACGGTTAACCCTAATCCCATACCGAATTTCATAATATTTTTTCATTTAGGGGCGTGGCATCGCCCACTTAAAAAGAGTGAAAAACATTGTGAACTGCTCCTCTTTATAAACTTTCCAAAACAAATAGAAAATCAACATTATGTTGAGATAAAGGCATAAGAAACGGGACCGAACCGATTTCGTTTGCCTATTTATGTAAAAGTGATTCTCCGAAAAATGTTCCATTCAATGTCCCGGGGTTCAAAACCATGTTTGAATTTAAAATTTGATATTTTATTTATTTAAAACAGATACTTAACAAAAGCTTCTGTACGAATAGCTTAAAATAGAAATATAATTCTAAATATTTAACTATGATGTTATAACATAAAGTGATAAAAAATCATTCTTCCGCTTCATAGTGCACTTAATTTGCCCCTTTCTCATATTGCCATATTTTCTAATAAAAAACTTATACGACATTGTTTGCATACCTATATATTTCAGTAACTGTTTTTCTGTGTTAACTCCTCGAAAAAAAAATTAGTTTGTATTCAATTGACATACATAGAAGTTGTTACCTCATTTCAGACTATCTCCGCTCAGTTTTTCTTATTCTAACTGCAAATTTTTAAAAAATTTAGTAAAAAGAGAACTGAAAAAGAAGAGAAAGAGGAAGCTCAGTTCTTTTTCAGCTCAGACAGTTTTGGTGTTTCGATAGTGAGTGTTAGTGTTTTTTTTTTTTTTTTAAGTGTGTGTCATTCTCCCTGTAAGTTATTTTTATATTGCTAAACATATTCTTTTATCTTTAGATAATTAAATCAATTATAATTTTGTCATTCTACCGTCTAGTCATTCTCCCGTCTAGTCATTCTCCTGTCAAATTTACTCCGGGAGAATGGTTCTCTTACGATATAATGTTATTTATTAGTTAATTCATTAGAATTGTTGAGCTAATTTTCCTGTTTTATGATTAGGGGCTGTGTCAATAAATCTTTTTTAGGGTTGCCACCTGGTTATTTTCGAAAATCTTATTTAATTCTTACTTTTTTTTGACTAAATTGAAATTTTTGGTTTCAGAAACGCTCAGATAAACTTTTTTAAAATTGCGCAAAACTTTCGTTGTTGCCACCCGCTTTTTTTGTTGGTTTTGTTTATACCATATTTCCGTTTGGTTGTCGTCAAAAATTTAAATTCATTAAAGAAAAACAAAATTTAAACAAAAATTTCGAAAACAACCATGTAGAAACCCTAAAAATGTGTGTTGGAATTTAAAATAGTTTAAGCATATTGTTTCTAAAATTTTATTATATATTTTTTAAATATATTGCTTAAGCGAAACTTTCAATAAAAAGTCAATAAAAAGATCATATGGCAACCCTGAAAGTTTCTGTTCATTTTTCAAAAAGGTTCTAAAAATTAAGGTCATTATATTCTGTATCTTCAAATAAGGCATGTTTTGGTACATATTTCGGAGATTCACCCATAATGATCTTTTTTAAAAATATCTACAATATTTAACACCACAGTACAATCATTGTGCTCTAAATTAAATGAAAACTCAATCGCACCACATTTGAACCTGCTGCCGAAGATTTTCATTTATTTTTCCATCTACAATATCAGGTCACGTTATGTGAATTGCATCGCGTGTTAATTTCATATACGAATTTCTCTTTCGTTTTTTCTTTGCTGTTTTTCTACTTCAAATGAAAAAACTAAATTCATGCCAATTTTCCTTTTTTTTTTTCATTTGTTCGTAAAATGAAGGTAAAATCACAAGTAAACGAAAGAAAAAAGTTCAATCACCACATGAAAACAAAAATAAGAAAAAAAAAAAAAAAATTTCATTTACTGTTTTGCCCATAACTACCATTTGAAGCCAACACGACCAAGTGTCACTTTTCCATGTGCCTACCTAGCTACCACCAAATGTACCCGTCGTGAGTACAAATCCAAGTACATTTTCAGTGCATTCTGTTGAGTTGACAGCTGCGGCTTTAACAGCTTTCAAATTAAGCGTCCGTTATAACTGTCAATTTGCAATTGTGAATTATTTGTTTGTTTTGTTTTGTGTATATATTTGTACTATTCGTCCAGTTACTCTTAACGTCAATTCACAATTCATCAATCTTTTTAATTTTACCCCTGAATATGCAGTTTAACTGATTTTCTTATTGGTATTCTTTTATTATTAGAATATCGGATATACATAGGTAGCTCCAGTTGGGAATATAAACCAAATTGGTTTGTCAAGATTATCCAAAAAAATTCTAATACAAAAATGCTTTGCTATAAGAAAGTTACATCAGCAAAGATGATTCCAGTTATTGGTCTATTAGAACCCATAGAGTACATGGGCATGGGAGTGGGCATTGTTTGGCCAAAAACTTCCCCAACGTCTGCATTACCAGAGAAGGCTTTTTTATGAAAGTCTCTCTGTTTACTGTCGCGACTTCTAGCTTGAACACTACTGGGCGAAAGAGCCATAGTCCTATCCCCGCTGGCCATTGTCGATTGCTGAGTCAGTCTGCGAATGACAGTTGTTTTCATTCTTATCGTCAATGTCGCATCCGATTAAAATTTCATTTTCATTTCGTTTATTCAGTCTTTGGATATACTAGTTCCTTACAGACTAGCAAAAAATAATAAATAACAGTTATATATATTTAAGAGAAAATAAAATTAAAATATAAATTACACAATAAATAAACTGCCAACCGATTTCTTAAAATTAAGTTTAGTTAAAGCAAAATCTAAACTATTGACAATAGATAGTTCATTATACAATAGTAAAGCTCTATTAATAGGTTCATTTAGTGTATATTGAGTTCTATGCAGTTGAGTATAAAATAAATTGAAATGTCGCAACGTTCTTGACGGAATATTGAATTCAACTTATTGTAATAATGGAGTACAATCAATTTTACCAGAAATAATGTCATGAATAAAGACAATGGAACTAATCTTTCTCCTCGATTCAAGAGATTGCAAACCCAGAAGCATACATCTTGCATTATAAGAAGGCAAAGATACCTCGAAATTTAGAGACCTAAGTGCAAATCTAGTAAACGATTTTTGAATTCGTTCCAATCTAGAGGAATGACAATTATAGGAAGGATTCCAAATAAATGAAGCATACTCCAACCTTGACCTAACAAACGCACCATAAAGGCACAACAAGGTATGGGGATCTGAAAATTCAGAGCTATTCCTGCGCACAAAAGCCAGTAAAGAATATCCTTTAGGAATTATATAATTTAAATGGTCAACAAAGGTGAACTTAGAGTCAAAAATCACACCAAGATCGCGAATTGAATTAACAACCTGCAAAGGAACATCAGACAGAAAATAGATAGAGCTCAAGCAATTTCTACACTTAGAGAAGGAAAAGGAAAAACATTTATTAATATTCAATGGTAAATAATTCTGTTTACTCCATAAAAACACATTATTAAGATCACTCTGTAAGACAGCAGACCCACCCACAGATACTTTATTGAATAACTTCAAGTCATCAGCATAAAGTAAAAATTTAGCTACTTGTATATATTTACTTACATCATCAATAAATAAAATGAAAAATAGAGGGCTAAGAATGCTACCTTGCGGTACACCTGATGATGCCACAAATTTAAAAGATTTAACATTATTAATTTCCACAAAACCATTTCTATTTTTAAGGTAAGATTTAATCCAATCCAAAAAAGCAGAGTGGCAACCCATTTTAGCCAATTTCGCAATTAAAGCATTACGACACACCTTATCAAAGGCTTTAGAAAAATCCGTATACATAGATTGCATCAACTTGATTTCCTTGTTCAAATGATGAAATACAATATTTTGAAAAAATAGACAAGTTTGTCACCGTTGACCTACCAGCTACAAAGCCATGCTGCTCAGGACAAATATGACGCTTTGCTAAAAAGAATAACTTATTCTTTACAATACTCTCAAATAACTTAGAGATATTCGAGAGCTTAGAGATTGGTCTGTAGTTAGAAACATAATTTTTATTACCATTTTTAAAAACTGGTGTTATGGAAGCTATTTTCCATGCATCAATAAACAAGCCCATGGAGAGTGATTTATTAAAAATATCACACAGAGGCCCAGATAAAGCATGAGCACATTTAATAAGCAAGACAGATGAGAAACCATCAATATCTACTTTAACAGAACTTTTCATAGAAATTAAAGCATTAAAAATATCAGTCTCAGAAAGCACTATAGAACCCAAGTCCAAAAAAGAGTCAATATTACTTAAAATTGCTTCATTAAACCAAGAATGTCAAGTAATATAATAGTATATACTGACACGATACACCCCACATAATCACAACTTACCGGCAGACCGTTCTGGAAGGGGTAATTATGCAGAAAATGAAAATCACCAGTTGTTTTTTTTTTTTTTTGAATAAAGTTATGGTGTATGTATTGGGCATTTGAATCATCTTTTTCGTTCTCCAAAAAAGTTTGAATGTTAAAAAAATTTAATCATAACTACTACCAAATTGTACTTAGTCTACCTTTAAGATGAAATTACAAATGTGTTTCATATCGATTTATATTAAAAACTTTTATAGGGTTAATTTTAAGCACGATAGAACTTGAAACTGTAAAAAATAACACAAAAAATTAAATTGTAGTAAATCAAAATTTTTTTTTTATTCGGAAGATCAATACATGGCTCTAACGTTTGAAAGCTATTTTGGGCGTTTGGACTATTGTGTGCGCCATAATAATCACGAAGACGACTTAAGTTGCACGAATGGACGACTGACGTCTGATTTTCAAAGTAAATTCTGTTAATTTCGTAGCTTCTTCAAGCGTGCGTCTATTTGTGATGATTTGTTAAAGTATACTGAAACAAATAACAAAAAAATGATCATAAAAAGTTAATTTTTTGTGTTATTTTCTACAATTTGAATATCAGTCTTAAAAAACACCCTTTATGTATAAAACAGTAAGAAATCTAAAATTTTTTTAATACATTAACGCAAATCATAAATAAAAATGACCGTAGGGCTAAATACCACCTTTTCTATGTCATAGCTCGTCAAAATTTAATAAATGATAATATTATACATTAGAAAAATTTTTGGATTTATGGTTAACAGAAAAAATGTTTTACAAAGACTTAAGCAACAAACTTTCTACTGTTAATTTAACAGAATCAAGTTTGTAGCTTAAGTCTTTTTATATTACTATGTACATATTGCTTCATACAAAAATATAGTACTGCGTATTTGTTTAAATTAGCTTTACATGCGGATCGAAAGAGCTATAATTATATATTAATTGTTTTCATACACTTGTTCAGAAATCAATTAGCATTAATTAATTTCAAAAAAATTTAAAAAATTAAATATTACGCAAAAGAATGGTCTGTAATTTAAACTTGAAAATTGACATTTTATTAGATGCTTAATTCTAACGGTTTAAAAATAAACTTCGGTCTTCAAGGCTACATGTCAATAAAATTGTGTTATTTTAATATGTACTTTTACATACATATAATTACAAACTCGTATGTTGTACTACATGCGCGTGTAAAATAATTTGTAGTAAAAATTAGTAAGGGTATTATCTTAGGCCATGCCAAAAATTTAATACCCTACATTACATGGCTTTAAATAAGTCGCATAATTCAACTAGGTAGGTGCATATAATATGTCAAATAATGCTTTCATTGTAGGGTTTTCAGTTTTTGCTTGTCTTGTTTGTTACTTGCTTTTATCTGAACCAGCTCTTTTTTTTCTAGTACTTTTCCAAACTACTTCTAGTTGCATTATCTACTAATTGCAAAATTTTAATCGATTCAAAAGGTGACGCTGTTCAATAATATAGATATATAATTACATATATAATTATCTTTACCCACTACGCTCTTTCTGTTACAAACCGAAGTACAAAATGAATATACCCTCAGCGTAGTAGGGTATAAAAATTCAATTGAATTCTAACCGCAAAAATAGCAAGTTTTGCAAAAGTAATCTGTAAAGCCGTAAAACCGGTCGAACTATCACTTTGTGCTGTTATTCAAATGTTTTCGGTCTGTTAGCCATTAAGTTCGTATGGTTGCATGTGTTTTTTACTGCAAAGTCGGTGAATAGTTATATACATTTCTTACTACTTTGGATATGATGACGCTGCAACGTCTGCTAGGCATTATATGAATTAGTTAAATAGTTAATTAAGGTGGAAAAGAAAAAAGAATTCTCGTTTTTTCTGTTAAATTTTTGTAATAAGCGAAAAAGCTTATTACGTCTTAATTGTGTTCCTTTATTCTACATACATACATCAATAATCAAAACTGTCTTGGACTCCCTTTGACTTAAGCGAATGTAAGGCTCCACAGTAAAAGGGACCTTATCTTCTTCCATTAAAAAAAATTTATAGGGGACCTAAAAATAAGAAATAGAGTACATTTTATCGGTTGTCTAGTCACTGCCTAGACATGTTCTGAGTATCATTAAATTTGAAACACCAATAAATGTTTTTACCCAACCTTTATCCCTTTTAAAAAATGGGCTTTATCTTGAACTTTTCAGTATAAGTCAGACCTGCCATTCTAGAGTAAAAATTTAAAAATTTGGCCCGCGCATACAAAGTCGTGGCACCATGTAAAATAAAATCTATTAATGGTGTAACCTTTGGCCTGGCCAAACATTAAATACCCTACACTGCAGTATTTGGAAAATTTCGCCTCTTGTCCCAATTCACCGAGTTTTTGCTCAGAGCGTACATATATAGTCCTTAGTATTTGAGTGAAATTTAGTTCGATTATCTCAAAAAACGCTTTCAGTGTATCGTTTTGAAGCTTTTGCTTATATGGGAGGTGCCACGCCCTATTGTCCGAATTCGCCCAGTTTTATCTAAGAGCTTGCGCTTAAAATTCGTATTTATGTGTATTTTGGTTTAATTGTCGTGAAAAATACTCCTAAAGTTGCATTTTGAATAATTTTTTTGAATGGGCGGTGGGCGTGTCCGTTGACCGATTTCGCTCATTTTCAATCCCACGGGCTAACTTTGACAACGGAAGCAGTATACCAAATTTCATTGGATTATCTGGCTCAGTTTTCCCAAAAAATTTATTTCCATGCACACCCAGCCTGCCAGCCAGACATGGCTATATCGACTCAGGAGGTGACGCTGATCAAGAATATATATACTTTTCTATATCTGCCACGCCTCCTTCTCTGTGTTGCAAACGGAAGGACGAAGTGAATATACCCTGGGTGTAGGGTATAAAAAGAAGTTTTCAATTATTTGAAAATATTGGAAACAACAATTTCACGTTTACCCTTACTTGTGAGTGCGATTTTCATTGCCGTTGCGTTGGCCTGAGAGGTCGAGTATGCTTTAAGTTGTTATATCTCATTTTAACGTAGCACTAAATAAAATATAAACATTAATAAAATAAAAAAATATATCCAGCCAAGATTTTGCATAAAAGGGCCGTGATAATTTTTATATTTTTTAAGAAATGTAAGAATTACCCATATGTTGGGAATGTAGAGGGTTAAAATTTTCCACAAAAATATTCCTCGTAATATCTTGCATAAGTTTGCTGAACTCAATGTAATCATGTCGTGATGCACCTCCGATGAAAGGATCATATAGTGTAACATGTTTATTTAACACAAGAATGCGTTAAAAGTGGAAAGGTTAATCGATTTGGAAAAAGGTTAATTTGATTTGAAAACAGTTTATTTGAATCGAATAAACATCAATTTGGAGTGGAAAACCTTACTATAAAATTTTAAGCCTATGATTTGGAAGTATTGAATAAAAAATTTTAGAAAATTTTTGAAACACCTTAATGTAATATACAATAACAAGTTGTACAACTAATTCAAAACATAGTCAGCAATACTTGCGGCGTGCTCATGGCTAAAATTTCACTTGGTAATGAAGTTGAGAAAAAACCCCGTTTTGTTTTCTATGTAAATTGCAAATGTTTATAATCAGACGCGACTTTTCTTATTTTTAAGATTTAATCACTTTTTTTTTAATTTGTTATGCTCTCTCTGCTGTTTAAAAAAAAGCTTACATTACCCAGCGGTAAATGAGCGGAGTATGTAGTTTAAAAATTCATTGATTTAATTTTGTAAAATTTAGCAAAAGTTTACTTGTTCGGCATGTGCATTCTGTAGTCGAGCTATCTATAAACGATCTCACTTTCAAACTATTGCAGGTTTAAATCTAGAGTTAATTGCGGAATCAGAATTTTAGTTACTTTGATAATGGATTTGGATTCAACTTCGAATAATACGTTAACATACATCTGGCGAAAGTTCTTTCCATTTTTTTCTTGCTTTCATACATTCTTTAAGTACAACTAATCCAAATATACACGAACTTTGTAATCTCATATTTTTCCGTTTTCACTTCACGTGAAATGCCCCTAGAATGGAGTACATTATTACCTACAAATCGTGTAATTATTCATCTATTACAATCTATGTTATAATATATTTGCTGCTGGGTTATTGGTAAAAGTCTTGAAAGTTTTACTCATAACATTCAGAAAGCGAGAGAAAGATAAGCGCATATCAAATTATATGGATTCCAGTGAAAGGTTCAATAACCAGCAATTTTTTTTGGATTAAGTTTTGTATTTATTTATTTGCGATTTGTTTACCTTCAGCATATTTGACATTTTTGTTGACAATATTTATTGCTTATAAAAACTAACATTTGTATGCGTACAACGGCTGTATCATGCTGATTAGTTTCATGTCATAATATATGTATTTATAAGTTATGAGTTTCCGCCAATATTTTCATGAAAGCTTTTGCATAAAGAATTGCAGTTTTTGTTGCTTTCCAAACATAAGTCAATTTCATTGCAATGTTGGTATTTCCAATTCTTATCCATAATTATAAAATGATGCATTTTTTAAAATCGGTTTTATCCATTTTAAAAATAGTTCAAATTGTGCTTATACATTTGGTTTTTATATATGTATTTTTCTTTTTGCTAAATTATTATTGGATGCGGCACCGCTCTTAAAAACATTATTTTCGTGTTCTTCATGTAAAATGTATTTCGCAACCGTTCGTCTGAGCTGCTCCTGACATCAGAAGAAATTTCAGATGTATTCACTCATAAATCTTTATAAGCCAATGTAAATTATATTTGCTCAAGACTTTTTGGTTTTGTGATAGTTTTTCTGGCCATCCACTACATGTGAATTACCTATAATGCCTTGCTTTGCATGATTACATTCCAATACAGGTTTTTCACTCCCAAGTCAAGCCTTTTCCAAATCAAATAAATCATATTAACTACAGTCAAATTATTTTTTTTTGCAAATCAAAATAAACCTTTTCCGAATTAAATCCAAATCAAATTGAACATTTTTTAAATCAAATTGAACTTTTTCGAAATCAAATTAAACCTTTTCCAAATTCAATAAGCCTTGACTACGTTTAAAATAACACTTTTGCGAATCCGAACCAAAGTAAACTTTTCCAAATCAAATTGAACCATTTTTAAATCAAATTAATCCTTTTTTAAATCAAATTAAACCTTTTACAAATCAAATAAACCTTATCTACTGCTAAATTTTTCAAATCAAAATAAACCTTTTCCAAAACAAATTAAACTTTTTCAAATCAAATTAAAGCTTTTCCAAAAAACATTAAAATTTTTCCAAATAAAATTTACCCTTTTCCGAATAAAATTGTACTTTTTTGAAATCAAATAAAACCTTTTTAAAATCAAATTAAAATTTTTCGGAATCACGCTAAACCTTTTCCAAGTTAAAAGAACCTTATCTACATTTAAATTAATCCTTTTGCAATTCAAAATCTTTTCCAAATCAAAGTAAACTTTTCCAAATCAAATTAAACCTTTTCGAAGTCAAATTAAACCTTTTTAAAATTTAATTAAACCTTTTCCAAATCAAATCAAACCTTTTCCTAATTAAATTAAACCTTTTCCAAAACAAATAGTACAGTCATTTGGTAGTTTTACCTGGAAAGTTTTGCGGGATTTCTGCAAATGAGTTATTTTATAGATTTCGATGTGCTCTTTCAGAATTTCAACTTTGCTACCTCGTATCGTGTTCGCTCGAGCCGCCATATTGGAAAAATGGCGTCCAAAATCAGTTTTTTACAAATATCTCTTTAACGGTTATATTTAGAGAAAAATTTTTTAGCACAATGTTGTAGCTTATAAAATTTTCTATAAAAATGACCTTTGAATTGTTTTCGTACGACTTATAACTCAGGAGATATCTTTATTCAAAATTTTAGAAAAATTAGTAAATTGTGAATGCCACTTATGAGTAGGCACAGTGATGTGTCAAGCTTATAATTACGATAACTTATGAACGGTGAGTTGCACGTTTAAAATAAAAACACTTATTTATAGGGAATAACTTGCGCTACAAGTAACATATTATTTTTTTTTCATATCACCTATAGTTAAGGAGATATTTTCCCCACAAACATAAAATTTTGAAAAATAAAGTTTTTTCAAAATGGCTCCTAAACGAATCGTCCTAAAAAAAAAATTGTCCATGCAATTTGTAGAACGTTCAATTCCCTATAAGGGTCTCTTCGAGCTGTTTTTTCGTCAGACTTACCCTTCATGAGATATCGCGACTTGAAAATCATTCAAAATTGAACACAGTAGGGCGCATAGAACAATATTCAATTTTGAATGATTTTCAAGACGCTATATCTCATGAAGGGTAAGTCTGACGAAAAAACAGCTCGAAGAGACCCTTATAAGGAATTGAACGTTCTACAAAATGCATGGACAATTTTTTTTTTAGGACGAACCTTTTAGGAGCCATTTTGAAAAAACTTTATTTTTCAAAATTTTATGTTTGTGGGGAAAATATCTCCTTAACTATAGGTGATATGAAAAAAAAATAATATGTAACTTGTAGCGCAAGTCATTCCCTATGAATAAGTGGTTTTATTTTAAACGTGCAACTCACCGTTCATAAGTTATCGTAATTATAAGCTTGACACATCACTGTGCCTTCTCATAAGTGGCATTCACAATTTACTAATTTTTCTAAAATTTTGAATAAAGATATCTCCTGAGTTATAAGTCGTACGAAAACAATTCAAAGGTAATTTTTATAGAAAATTTTATAAGCTACAACATTGTGCTAAAAAATTTTTCTCTAAATATAACCGTTAAAGAGATATTTGTAAAAAACTGATTTTGGACGCCATTTTTCCAATATGGCGGCTCGAGCGAACACGATACGAGGTAGCAAAGTTGAAATTCTGAAAGAGCACATCGAAATCTATAAAATAACTCATTTGCAGAAATCCCGCAAAACTTTCCAGGTAACATCATTTTTTTCTCCCAAATGATTGTACTAAAATTAAAATTTTTCCAAATCAAATTTACCCTTTTCCGAATTAAATTGTACATTTTCGAAATCAAATAAAACCTTTTTAAAAACAAATCAACATTTTTCGGAATCAAATTAAATCTTTTATAAATTAAAAGAACCTTATCCACATTTAAATTTTTTTAAATAAATCTTTTGCAAATGAAAGTAAACTATTCCAAATCAAATTAAACTTTTCCTAATCAAATTAAACCTTTTCTCAATCAAATTAAATCTTATTCGAAGCAAACTATTCCTGTTCCAAATTAAATAAAATTTATCAACATATAAATTAAACCTTTTCCAAATCAAAATAAACCTTTTACATAGAAAAAAAAAGAACTTTTCCAAATCAAATCAAACCTTTTTCAAATCAAATTAAACCTTTTTCAAATCAAATTAAATCCAAATCAATTTAAACCTGTTTTCTATTCAAATAAAACATTTTTCAAATCAAATTAAACCTTTTTCAAATCAAATTAAACCTTTTTCAAATCAAATTAAACCTTTTTCAACTCAAATTAAACCTTTTTTAAATCAAATTAAAACTTTTTGAAACAAAATTAAACCTTTTCCAAATCAAATTAAACCTTTTTCTGATCAAATTAAACGTTTTTCCAAATCAAATTCAATTTTTGTTGTGTTGATTCTAAAGAAACATAAAGGATGATTTGTTTACTACTTAAAAGTTGTTACAAAAATAAAATAAAAATTCAAAATTCATCAAAATCTGCATATATCTAAATTATATCAAAGTAGTTTTGTAAGTGTGGTGGTACGCTTCCTTGTCCATACCCCACCCATACTTTTTGTAAGGTTTTTTTAGAATTTGCATACTTTCAATATCACGTGTCATTTCTGTCAATGGCAATTTCACTATAATATCAGTGTTTAATATTTTTTTTTATTTGGTGGGGCTAAAAAAAACTCACAACTGTAAACAAATCCAACAATGAATCACAATACCATGGTGGGAAACTTTTTTCGCATTCATTGATTTTCCACGTCACACGACAGAATTAACCTCCAATCAAAACTCACTTACCCTCAACACTGGAAGTATGAATAAAAACCAAAACGCAAATTCAAAACTTAACTTACGTACGCAGCAAAAACTGCCAGACAATCGGCGGCAAAAAGTCTTACATACAAACATACACATGAACATATACAATATACCGACAAATATACGGGGGGCTATTAAAAGTGTACACGTCATAGATACTTCCTTTTGTGCAAAATATTATGTATCTACTCGTATATATGTATTTCTTGAGGTTGCCGTATACGATATTGCGCTGAATTCATTCTTTACTTTTTTTTGCCAATCAAAACACAACAAATCTCATATTGAACTCAAATTTTATATTAAAACTTTATTACACAGAATAATATGTTTTGTACTTTGGCGCTGATGGTTTTTGCAAAAACAAAATCAGCTGTTTTGATGGCGTCAAGTTATGCAATAAATACTTTGTAAACAGCTCAACTTACTAATTCTACGGTAATTTCATTACATGTTAATTAATAGAAACTGAACTTTGAATTAAAATTGCATTAAATGAAGTCAAAGTCCCCCCTACAAATGCTTGCCATTTATTTTTTTTTTTTTTTAAATATTTTTACTTAATTTTACTTAGCAATTTACAACAACCGAAGCTGCTTGTAAATTAAATTATTTTTCTGTAACAATTACAATCGCCGCTTCATAAATATATTCGATAATCAAAATACCGACGTATCGCATGTGTAAAAATAAAAATTAAACCAGATCATTTTAAAAATCGTATGATTTTGTCAAAGTCCACAAAATTGTGGTGCTCATGAAATACACTGCCGAGTAAACAAGTGAAAATTAAACAAATTGTTTGCGCGCCCGCATTGCCCGCGCTTTATCAGATACTGTCAGTTGCTTATTCAAGATGTTGTTTTTTCATTTTTATTACCACTTGCTTTTATTTAATACAGAGATCGTGCACATGATTTAAAATAATTGCTTTTTATTTTATACATATAAACGGATATATTTTCCTTAATGCAAATTTAAGAAAATATTATTCATAAGAAATTTGTCCGAAGAAAATTTGAAATCATTTGGAAAATATTATTAAAAATTTTCACTCATTGATTGTTGAAAAAATTACAGAACACAATAATAAAATTATTAATAGTGTTATCTTTGGCCTTGCTAATAATCATATAACCCCATACATCGTATTAATATTCAAAATCTGAAAAAGTCTCTCAATAAGTTTAATGAAAGAGATCCAAATTTGAAATTAGTAAGGGTGTAACCTTTGGCCTGGCCAAAAATTAAATACCCTGCACTGCAGCATTTTGAAAATTTTGCTTATATGGGAGGTGCCACGCCCTCTTGTCCGAGTTCACCCAGTTTTCGCTCAGAGCTTGCATTTATAGTTCTTGATGTCTGAGTGAAATTTGGATGTATTATCTTAAAAAACGTTTTAAGTATAGCGTTTTGAAGCTTTTGCTTATATGGGAGGTGCCACGCCCTCTTATCCGTGTTCATCTAGTTTTTGATGTCTGAGTGAAATTCAGTTGGACTCTTTCAAAAAACTCTTTCAGTATAGCATTTTGAAACTTTTGCTTGTATAGGAGGTGCCACGCCCTCTTGTCCGATTTCACCCAGTTTTTGCTCAGAGCTTGCGCTTATAATTCTTAGAATTTATGTGTATTTTGGTTGCATTGTCGTGAAAAACACTCCTAAAGTTGCATTTTGAATATATTTTTTATGGGCGGTTGGCGTGTCTGTTGACCGATTTCGCTCATTTTCAAACCCACGGCAAAGCCACTGTACCAATTTTCATCGAATTGTCTTGGTTAGTTATCCCGTAAAAAATATTTCCACAGACAGACACCCAGCCAGTCAGACGGACGGACATGGCTATATCGACTCAGGAGGTGACGCTGATCAAGAATGTATATAATTTTCTATATCTGCTTTGCCTCCTTCTCGGCTTTACAAACGGAAGGACAAAAAGAATATACTCTTGGGTGTATGGTATAATTATTAAGAGTGATATCTTTGGCCTTGCCAAAATTCATATACAGTAGGTCCAAGCCAAAGTCGTACACCAAACAAACTTTTTTTCGATGCCCCAAAACTTAGTACGCAAAAATAACTTAATAAATATGAAGTACATTTTTAAATAGCCTATTTAATCCTTCAATTTTAACAAAAAACCGAACTTGAAATTTTCCGTTATTTTTGAAAATAAATAAAAAGTAACAGAAATCAAGCATATTCAGTACCAAAGCCAAAGTCGTACACCTTAACAAAATTTTAATTTTTACATGAGTTCAGTAATAAGTGTACATTATTTTGTTTTTATTTGTCATGTTTGGTCCTTTTGGCATCCTTTGAATTAGTTTTTCACAATAGCTCGGATAAATTTTTTACCATTATCCATGAATACCCTTTTCAGTTCAGTTTTTGAACAAATATTGTCCTGGCGAACTTTTGCGTCCAGATAATTCCACAAGATTTTAATATCATTTATATCTGGACCCCGCGCCAGTGTTATGAATATATTGGGACAGTTCTATTGAATCCATGATCTCATATTATAAGGAATATGTTTGAGATCGTTTTCTTGGTAAAAATACATATCACTGCATTGACCAAGTTTATCCTTAAATTGCAGTAAATTTAGTCTTAAAATGTTCAAATAAATCTTATGATCCTTTCTTCCATCAACAAAATAGAGTATTCTAGGCTTAGCTGCTGAAAAGAGCCTCAAACGATTAGTGAACCACCTTCATGTTTTACATTTGGTCCAACGTTTTTCTTTAATAAAGAAGAAGCATCAAGAGGCTCGGTTGCTGTTTGCTAAAACTCACTGCCATAAAGATTTTTTCTTTTGGAAAAATGTCCTCTTCTTGAATAAAAGTAAGATTAATACTTTTGGATCAGACGGCACACCATATATATGGAGAAAACCAACTGAAGCACCTTGTTCGAAAAACCTTAAACCATATGTAAAACATGAAAGTGGTTCACTAATGGTTTGGGGCTCTTTTCAGCAGCTGGGCCTAAAATACTCCATTTTGTTGATAGTAGTAAGGATCATAAGATGTATTTGAACATTTAGAGACTGAATTTATTGCAATATAAGGACAAACTTGGTCAATGCAGTAATAGGTTCTTTTAATAAAATAACGATTTCAAACATATTTCTTATAATATGAGATCATGGATTCAATACAACTGTCCCAATGTATTCGTAACACTGGCGCAGGGTCCAGACATAAATGCTATTAAAATCTTGTGGAATTATCTGGACGCAAAAGTTCGCCAGCATAATATTTCTTCAAAAACTGAACTGAAAAGGGTATTCATGGAAAATGGTAAAAAATTTATCCGAGCTATTGTGAAAAACTTATTCAAAGGATGCCAAAAGGACTAAACATGACAAATTACTAGTAAGGGTGGTATCTTTGGCCTGGCCAAAAATTAAATACCCTACACTGCATTTCAAGTATATTATTAAAAACTTAGTTCGAATATCTCGAAAATCGCTTTCAGTATAGCGTATTGAAGCTTTTGCTTATGTGGGAGGTACCACGCCCTCTTGTCCGAGTTCGCCCAGTTTTTGTTCAGTGCTCGCATTTATAATATTTAGTGGGTGAGTGAAATTTGGTAGGATTATCTCAAAAAACTCTTTCAGTATAGCATTTTCAATCTTTTGCTTATATGGGAGGTGCCACGCCCCCTTGTCCGATTTCACCCAATTTTTGTTGAGAGCTTTCATTTATAGTTCTTAGTGTCTGAGTTAAATTTGGTTCGAATATCTCAAAAATCGCTTTCAGTATAGCGTTTTGAAGCTTTTGCTTATATGGGAGGTGCCACGCCCTTTTGTCCGAGTTCGCTCAGTTTTTTCTCAGAGCTTGCGCTTACAATTTCTAGTATTTATGTGTATTTTGGTTGCATTGTCGTGAAAAATACTCCTAAAATTGCATTTTGAATATATTTTTTGTATGGGTGGTAGGCGTGTCCGTTGACCGATTTTGCTCATTTTCAATCCCCCGAGCTATCTTTGATGACGGAGGCAGGGTACCAAATTTCATTGAATTATCTTGCTTAGTTTTCCCAAAAAGTGTATTTCCACACACATCACCCAGCCAGCCACCCAGCCAGCCAGCCAGCCAGCCAGCCAGCCAGCCAGCCAGCCAGCCAGCCAGCCAGCCAGACAGACGGACATGGCTATATCGACTCAGGAGGTGACGCTGATCAAGAATATATATACTTTTCTATACCTGCCACGCCTCCTTCTCTGCGTTACAAACGGAAGGACAAAGTGAATATACCCTGGGTGTAGGGTATAAAAACAAAATAATGTACACTAATTACTGAACTCATGTAAAAATTAAAATTTTGTTTAGGTGTACGACTTTGGCTTTGGTACTGAATATGCTTGATTTCTGTAACTTTTTATTTATTTTCAAAAATAACGGAAAATTTCAAGTTTGGTTTTTTGTTAAAATTGAAGGATTAAATAGGCTATTTAAAGATGTACTTCAAATTTCTTAAATTATTTTTGCGTACTTAGTTTTGGGGCATTGAAAAAAAGTTTGTTTGGTGTACGACTTTGGCTTGGACCTACTGTAACTACCCCCAATCACCGTATTAATAATCACAATTTGAAAAAGTCCCTCAATAAGTTTAATGAAAGGGATTCAAATTTTAAAAAAACTTTATAAAAAGCTTGCTCGATTCATTTCAATGCAGCTCTCTCACTCTAAGTTAAACCTTTTCCACATCACATTGATCTTTTTTCAAATCAAATTAAACCTTTTTCAAATCGAATTAGTAGACACAATATTCAACCATATACAGGTTTACAACTCCGAGTTATACCTTTTCCACATCATACTGATCTTTTTTAAATCGAATTAAACTTTTTCGAAAGTAGAAATAAACTTAACCTAATGAAATTAACCTTTATCTCAAATCAATTTAAACTTTTCACAAAATACACCTCAATTGATATATCTCCTCTCTGCACCTATAGCAGGTATCGTTATGAAACTTGGTATTTAGATGAATATTGTGTCTACCAAACACCTTCCAAAATGTAGGGCGTAGCACCCACTTAAAAAACTAACAGTATGCATTAATAAAAGTTTTATAAATAAATATTTTCCTAATATTTTTTGCGCATCAAACGCAAGTTTAATGCATTTCTTGTCTTTTGTGATACCTTATAAAATTTTACGTAAAATATTTTAACCCGTTATAACCCAGTTTTGGAAAAAAGGGCTCATATGGACCCATACAATTAGGACAAAATGGGTTAAGATGCTCCTGGTCTTAGTTCAAAAAATTACCATGACCAAAAATAATTTTCCTCATCACTAACTGTACTGCGGAAAAACTATCAGATATTAGGGAAGACTTATCTCGATTTAGTTAGTGTTAATTTTTCGGTATGTATGCGCATATGACAGATTCTACGCCAAAACGAACCAATTTTTACTTTGAAGCAAGCTCTTTTCATCGCTCAGACTGCTCGGAACTAATATTTATACCCTACACCCAGGGTATATTCACTTTGTCCTTCCGTTTGTAACGCAGAGAAGGAGGCGTGGCAGATATGAAAAAGTATATGCATTCTTGATCAGCGTCACCTCCAGAGTCGATATAGCCATGTCCGTCTGTCTGTTTGGCTGGCTGGCTGGATTGAAAATGAGCGAAATCGGTCAACAGACACGCCTACCGCCCATATAAAATATATGTTCAAAACGCAATATTAAGAGTATTATTTTGCGATAACGCAAGCAAAATACACATAAATACTATGGATAGTAAATACGAGCTCTGAGCGAAAACTAGGTGAATTCGGTCAAGAGGGCGTGGCACCTCCCATACTAGAAAAGTTCCAAAATGCTATAAAAGCGTTGAGATAATCCAACCAAATTTCACTAAAGCAGTTAATGCAAGCTCTGAGCAAAAAACTAAACAAACTCGGACAAGAGGGCGTGGCACCTCCCATATAAGTAAAAGATCCAAAATGCTATACTGAAAACATTTTTTGAGATAATGCAACCAAATTTCACTCAGACAATAAGAGCAGTAAGTGCATGATCTGAACAAAAGCTTTGGGAATTCTGAGAAGTGGTCGTGGCATCTCCCGTAAAAGGAAAATTTTCAAAATACTGCAGTGTATGGTATTTAATGTTTGGCCAGGCCAAAGGTAACACCATTACTATAATTTTTTTTGTTTTCGATATTTCTAATATGACGGTTTGAGAAAATCGCTTATAGCTTCGGTCTCTGGGAACCAACTACGGAATTTTTTTAAGAATGTGCAGAATTTGATTAAATGCTTATGATGCTGTTATTTTACTTTTATTTTCTATTTACATTGAAAGTTAGCGAATATAGTAATATGTCGCTTACAAATGCATTATTTAAGGTTTATTTCAAAGCGTATTGTGTATGTAATTTCAGTTTAAAACCGTTTGGAAGTTTTTGTTTTTGTATCTCATTTAATTATCTTTTGTTTGCGAAACAAACTTTGAAGAAATTTTATATTTAATGCTACTTGTACAATAAAATAACTGTTGCAATTCGAATACAATGAAGTTGATAGAGTGTTGATTTATTTCCACTTAAATACTGCATCAGCAATTTTTTTTATTGTCATTACTCTGTTGGTGTTATTACTATTGTTGACTATATATGCGACCTCGAACTTGAAATTGTATACAAAAAAAAAAAGCTCAACATTGTATTTTTTACAGTATGTAACTCAGAATTAAGCGGCAAAATTAATGCCAGATTTTAGACGCTATGAATTTTAATTAAAATTTTTTTTACTTTTCGCTGACAATGAATTTGAGCGTAATGCAACAAAATACATTCAAATAAAAAGTATAAATTGAAAGTTGCCATAGATAAACAATTGATATTTGACTTAAAGATTATGAAAATTTATTTCATAGAAAGTGTTTGTTGTTAAATAAATGGTTTTATTTGGCAAAGTGACAAATTTATTGAATTATATAATTTCAATTGAAATGACTTTTAACATAAACATAAAATAAATTGTAATAGTTTTTAAAGAACTAACAGAAGAGTAAGACTATCTACATGGAAAAATTAAAATTTTGTTTCTGCAGTAATTGTATTGTTTTGGTCGCAAGTCTTTGAAACCTCAGCACATTTGTAGTGTTTTCATATTAAAATTTGACTTTTATTTTATTTTAAATCATACAATAACTGAAATGTCATAGGTCTACAAAGGATAGCTAAAAATGAATCTAACATACGTGGATTTTAATGTGGTGAAAGCAAAATTAAAATAGTAAATTGTGATAACTATGTTCTGCTTACAAATTTTTAAAATTTCAGAACATTTGTAGTGTTTGCACTTTAAAATTTGACTTTTCTTGTATTTTTAGCTTACAATGACTGAAAATGTAATAGTATATAGATTTTGATGTGGTGAAAGTAAAATTAAAATAGTGTTTTCATAAACCGCAAAATCCTTGAAATCCCTGTTTTGCATAATTTTAATTAAAACGCCTTTTTACATAAACATCAAAGAAACTGTAATAGTTTTTAACATAGTTTTCTATAAAAAATTTCCAGAAGAGTATGATTTTTGCTTCCAAACCTTTGTAATTCCTAAACATTTGTAGTGTTTCCATACTTAAATTTTAATTTTTCTAAGTTTTAAAGCATATAATGACTGAAAAAGTTATAGTCCTACAAAGAACAACTACCTAAAATAGAACCAAAAATCAATATTAATAATTTAGTTCCATAAACTACAAGAAATATATTGTTTTTGCCCATAATGGTTTATGTTGACTATTTGAAATTATACTAATTTTATGAAATTTAGTCAATATTAGCAAGAATCGAAAATTCTATTCATTTTTTCAACTTAGAAAACTACGACAATAAGGATAAGAGAAAAAACTAAAAAACATTGAAAAATTGAATTTTTTGTCTGAGGTCGGGTTTGAACCAAAAACATATGAAGTCAAACTCTCTACATAGCGAATTTATCAAAGGACTGCGCTATGTGTCCTCCGAAAAATTGGTATCTTAAGTCATAATTTTCTAAGTTGAAAATGCATGGAATTTTCGTTTCTTGCAAATAATGACTAAATTTTTTGTAATCAGAGAACATTTGTAGAGTTTTCATTCTAAAATTTGTTTTTTCTCGGTTTTAAAGCCGACAATGACCGTAAATGTCATAGTCCGACAAAACAACAAATCCTTGAAATCGCAAAACATTTGTAGTAGAGTTACAGGCCTAAAAAAACAGCTAAAATATAACTTAAAGTACATGGATGTGGTAAAAGCGAAGCTAAAATAATGAACTGTCCTTTTTTTTTTGCTAACAAAAATCTTTGAAAATTTAAAACATTTGTAGTGTTTCCTTATAAGAAAAAATTAGAAATAATAAATTATTAGTGTTAAATCATCGAAAAAAATAGGGGAAAAGGAGTGCTTCAAAAAGCCTTCTGAAGCATTTCTTTTTCACGAATAAGACCTTCCGCTCCGTAAGAATTATACTTTCTTTCTAACATTGCATGTCATAGGATGTAAGCGAGCAAAAGCTTACCGCAGCCTTACCAAAAAAGAGTTTTTGAAACGCTTATTTGTAATTTGTAAAATTAAAAAAAAAAAAAAAAAAATTGGCAGCACCAGGATTTGAATCCACGACCGTCCATATGATAGATAGAAACAGAATATTTTACTTACATTTGCCAACTCATTAGACCGCTACACCATCGCCCGATACGATGAAGAGGTATTAAATTTGTATATTAAGCAAATGTTGTTCAAACAGAATTTGATATTTGAATGATTCCTAAAGCCTTACATAGAATCATTGTGTAGTCAGTTTCAATTCATTTTAACAAAAGTAAACAAATAAGGGAAAGGAAAATAGAAAAGTGAAATAAAAAATGTTGAATAAAAAATATTTTAATAAAAAAAAAATAAAGCAAAAAAAAAAAAAAAAAATCACGCGTGCTGGGTTCGAACCAATGTTATTCTTGCTGTAGCCTTTTAAAAAATCATTATGTTAGTGCTTCTAAATTTCTATGTGGGGACAAGCGCTTTTGAAGTGCTTGGATCAGAAGCGCTAGAAATTTTTCCTCTTGGGATGTTTAGTCGCAAGCCTTATTTTTTTTACAAACAAAATCCAATTGTTTATTTTGACAGTTTCGAACCATAGGGTGAATTTGTTAATTTTTTTTTAAATTTTCAAATTCATTGCAAAATTTTAAATGCCATGAATGCGCTTCAAAACATTTGCATACATCCATAATACATAAGCAATAGGCGTGATTTGATTGTTAATTAATTAATTGTTTACATTTATGTATGAATAACATAAACGTAAACTGTAAATTTATATTTTTTTTTTTAAGAGTCAATAAACTTTAATAAAAAAGTTGCCATATGTTTAAAATTTAATGAAATAATTTTTTAAATTTGCAAAAATATTTCTCTTGATTTGATGAACTTAAAATTTTCATATTTTTTTTTTTTCAAAAATTATTTAAAAGTTTATTTCTTTCAGAGTAATTTTTTAGTAATTAATTGAATTGAGGAAATTTGCATATGCATTCCTTTTTTTTTTTAAATATTTGCAAATTTATAAATTTATTTGAAATTTATCAAGATAAATAAAAATTCAGTCATGTCATTTTTTAATTAGCCTTGATATTGAACTTTTGCATTTTTACATATTCATATGTTGCGGTGTCGAAATGAAATAAACCTGTTCAATATTACAATCAATTAAAAACATGCCTCACTCATTCACAGTCTGTGTATAAAATCAACAAGTCATTTAGACATCAAATACGCGATGTTATTCATTTCGTCGCTGTCTAATAGAAAAATCATTCATTATTTTCTTTTTTCTTTTTCATTTTGCATTGTTTTCATTACTTTGGTGTGATGGAATTTTATCACACGACATCAGCCCACATTCAGAGAAATTTTATTATGTAGACCAAAGAGGGCAAAGTTCAAAAATATAAGCTATATAAGAAAAACTCAAGTAATAAATTGAAGGCATTAGTTGTGATGTGATAAGTCGTCCATTATCACATGCAGTATAACATCACTAAATATAAAAATCTTATCATAAGTTTTTATTTATTTAAAATTAAATATCTTAATTTATAAATAAATTAAAAAAAAAAAAATATCATATCACGTGTCACCCGGTCCATCCAATTAGATTATACAAAATTGTTTATTTCTTAATTGAACCCAAGTGCTTGTGATAACTTAACTATAACGCAGGATATAAACAATTGAGTCAAAAAATGTCATCGCTTATGACACTTTCTTGGGTGTTTCGATTTATCTCATTTCTTTTTCTTATGTAAGTAAGAGACTGTTTTGTTTTTGTTTGGATTAAATGTTGTTACATATTTTTTTTTACCCAATATAAATCACTTTGATCAATAATTACTTTGATAATGAGAGATTGACGAGTATTTTATTGAACTAGTGTAAAAGTTGTTAAGATGTTTCAAAAATTTCAAAACTCTTAATTGACTTATTTCATTTGTAGTGATCTATACCAGGGTGCAAGCTATCCGTGCGAATACTTATAAAAAACGTGCTTGAAGTTACCAACAAAATACAAACTGCAACTGATTTGTTTTGGGCACGAGCGCTATGCTGATCGATTGTGTGTAGAAAACAATAACAAAGCAATAGGAAGCGATTGTGCGGTAGTAAACTGAATTGTACGAATTACAACAATGTAGGTGCCATTAGAAAGAAATAAAAAATGGACGATGTTAAGTTGAAACTAGCAAGGGTGTTACCTTTCGTCTGGCCAAACATTAAATACCTTACACTGTAGTATTTTGAAAATTTTGCTTGTACGGGAGATGCCACGACCACTTCTCCAAATTCTCATAGCTTTTGCTCAGATCTTGCACCTACTGTCCTCAGTGTCTAAGAAAATTTGGTTGCATTATCTCAAAAAATGCATCCAGTATAGCATTTTGGATCTTTTACTTATATGGGATGTGCCACGACTTCTTGTGCGAGTTTGTCTAGTTATTGTTTAGAGCTTGCATCAACTGTTCTTAGTGTCTGAGTGAAATTTGGTTCGATTATCTCAAAAAATGCTTTCAGTATAACATTTTCAAACTTTTTCTTATATGGGAGTTGCCACGCCCTTTTGTCTGAGTTCGCATTGTTTGGAGTTACTGCTCTTAGTTTCTGAGTGAAATTTTGTTGGATTATCTTGAAAAGCGCTTTCAGTATAACATTTCGAAACTTTTGCTTATATGGGAGGTGCCACGCCCTCTTGTCCAAGTTTATTTAGGTTTTTTTCAGAGCTCGCATATATTGTTTTTAGTGTCTGAGTGAAATTTGGTTCAGTTATCTCAAAAAAGCTTTCAGTATAACATTTTGAAATTTTTTCTTATACGGGAGGTGCCACGCCCTTTTGTCCGAGTTTGCCTAGTTTTTGCTCAGAGCTTGAGCCTACCGTCCCTAGTATTTATGTGTATTTTGGTTACATTGTCGTGAAAATACTCATAAAGTTTCATTTTGAATATATTTTTTGTATGGGCGGTAGGCGTGTCCGTTGCCCGTTTTTTCTCATTTTCAATCCCACGAGCTAACTTTTACGACGAACCAACTGTACTAAATTTCATCGAGGTTAGTTTTCGCGTGAAAAAAAAGGATTCCAACAAATAATACATCGTTAGGAACATAATTATTGACTTAAACGAAATGTTTTTAGTTGAAGTCGGACTAACTGTTTTCTCTACACAGAGTGAAGAGAAAACCACGTTCGTGAGTGTTTTAACTACGTTTTGCTGATTTGGATTTAACAACGCTCCAAGTTCATATTTGTATGGTGCGCTGCTTAATCCTAATCAACGTGGTTGAAACTTTTTCAACAATGCTGGTTGCCAAGCGTTGTTAAACTCAGATCAGCAATGAAACGTAGTTAAAACACTCACGAAACGTTGTTAGATCCAAATCAGCTCATTTCAATACAAATAGACTTTCAGTCAACTTCACAATAATGATGGCCGTGGCTGAGTTGCTAACGTTCGCACATATCACACGACAGGTTCCAGGTTCAAATCTCTCCAATACCAAACAAAAAAATACGAGTAATTTATTTAAAGCAAAAATTGAAATTTAAAAAAGAAAATAATGAGGGGATTCCTGAAAACGTGTAAAAGCCTCGAAAACCTCGTAAACTTGTAAAAGTTGTCAAAATCAATACGAAATTTGACAGTTTTACGAGGTTTTCGAGGCTTTTACACGTTTTCAGGAATCCCCTTAATATCAGTTTCATTGTTGTTGACAGGAAAAAATTAGAATTAAAAAAATAATAAGAGAAAAAACTATTTTTTTTTGGATTTTATTTAGCAAATAATTAAAAAAAAAAAATAATTAAAACCCATTCAGCAACGTGCGTTGTTAAAACTGCCTCAATCGAGCCATGTTCAAAATTTGGGTCGCCACGTGGGTAAAATAACCACGTAACTGAAACAAATTTGAATCGTTCGAATCACAATTTTTGCTGTAAAAAAGTGACTACGCTAAGTTAACGTCAAAATGTCAAAATACTTATGGCACGACCGGTTGCTTGCTTGCATTCTTATCAGCCGAAAAAGAGTGGAAACGGTAAACGGCAAAATATTTGGTATGCATATAGCTGTAAATACGGTCTTTTGAGCATAATTTTAGCACGTTGTTTGACAGTTCTAAGCAAAGCAACGTTCGATAGTCACAAATAGATTTTGTCGAAATAATTATGCCGACTAGTGTGTATCGAAACAATGCAGGAAATCAAGAAATCATTAGACGAATTTCTATAAATAAGGTTTAAAACTTGAAAACTCGATCAGAACTTTGTCAGCTTAAATTTTGATAACTTCTATACTGATGCTATCACTTTAAGTTTTATTTCATTAATGTTGCCTGTATTTCTGGATGGCGTGATTGTTTTATGACACGCGTATTAAAGTTGGCTACTTTTTGTTTGTTTTATTTTGGCTACACAATTTGTTGTATTTTTTGTTGTTGTTGTTTTTACTTACTTAAAATTAAATTACGTTCTATTCTTTTATTCGTATCTAAGTATCCTCTGGCTTTTCCGTGTGCTTATAGCACAAAGTTCATTTTGAAAAACACCAGAGAACATCTCAATTTTTCACTTGACGACGTGTTTCAATTTCTGTGTTGCTTAGTCAGGAATTAAATTAAACTTTGAATTTACTCGATTACGTATACACTTATGTACATATGTATGTATATTATGTATGTATATTTACGAGAACACATTAAAAACAAGTGCAAAATTACGCGCGCTGTAATTTTATCAATTTGACAATGAAATGTTTTCAATTGCCTCGAATTTATTTGCTATCTGTCTGTCTCAAAAACAAAAAAGAGAAATTACTTTAAGTAGTTACAAAGTTCACGTACTCACTCGTATGATAGACAGCAAATTAGTGATTTATAAAGTTGAGAGTTGGGAAAAAGTTTAAAGAACTTCGTATTGGCGTCTTAGTCACTTGGATTATTTTAAGGATGATGTAATAGAAAATGTTAATCATAATAACAATAATTTTTTTTAAATGACTTTGATTCATTTTAATTAAATATTATTGAATTTGATTTCAAAGAAAAAAAAAAATGGAAGCTGTTTTTCCACTTTTTTTCACTTCCATTTCGTACCCGTAAGGAAAACTATTTTGCAATAAAATTTATAATGCAAGCTTCTTTCAAATAAAACTCCGTTCTTATAAAATTTTAAACACTTGGAAAATTTAAAACTCACTTCAGAAAGTCTTGCCCAAGAGACTGTAAGCTACATTTTATTGATTTAACAAAAACAAATTTTACAAGGTCATGGAAAAGTATTTCTTTACTTTCCATTCTCTATATCCGCATGTTCTTCAAATAACTAGAGCACTTCCTGCAGTATTTTATAATATGTAAAGCAAAATACAAAAGTACATATGTACATATGTAATTTTATATGTATCTGCAGAATTTTATTTAAGAAAGCGAATATTAAAAACCCACAGAATGAATGTTAAGTGATAAAAGAGAAAAACTTCAACAATGACCCTGAAATGCAAGTTAGCGTAATTTTGCTGCTACAAACATTCGTCATTCTTATCTGACAAGTTATGTGTACGAATATGGGGCATTCCATGCCGAACCAAAAAAGCATTCTGATTTTGTAGCCCGTTTTTATTTTTGAAGCCTCCATGCCATTTCGTTCAAGAGATATATATTTTTAAAAATTGCAAAAATTACATTATATTTTTTGAGATGTTTATAACTCCGCCAATTATCGGCCAAACCGCGAATATATTTTTGTATATTTGTTTTTAAGCGAACTTTTTATAAAAAAACATAAAAACATTTTTTTAAATAATATTTCAAATTATTATTAATCCTCCAACATCTCCTTTTTCCATCCCTGAAGGGTATGTATGTATTCTCCTTTAACTCCTGGGAGGAGCATAGGGTCAATATGAAACGTCTCCATTTGTTGCGATCCCTTGCGATGACTTTGATCTCTTGCCACGACTTTCCCAATTCTTGGATTTCCTTTTTCAGCGACCTTTTCCAGTTGGTTTTGGGTCTACGACGTCCACTACTGCCTTGTGGACTCCATTCAAGAGCCTGGCGACAAACTTTGCTGTGAGGTCTCCGGAGAGTATTACCAATCCATATCCACTTGCGCAGCTTGACCTCGTTTGCTATAGTCTTCTGATTGCATTTTTGATGTAGGTCGGCATTTGATATAGTGCGAGGCCTTCAAACCTTTAGTATACGCCTTAAGCTTTTGTTGACAAATACTTGCAGCTTGTTCGTTAGTTGTAACAAGCCATGTTTCGCACCCATATAACAAAACCGATTTCACATTCGAATCAAAAATGCGTACTTTCGTTTTGGTGGACATAACGGAAGAAGACCATATTTTGTTCAGTTGAGCAAACGCGTCTTTTGCTTTTGCTATTCTTGAGTTGATATCCTCTTTTGCTCCACCATCCATGGAGATAATGCTGCCTAAATACGTGAAACTATCGACGTTTTCGATGTCATCACTGCCAGCTCTAAACGTGATGTCATTCCTGTTTGCGTTTGGTTTCATGCTTTTAGTCTTGGATACGTTGATTTTAAGGCCAGCCTTTTTGATTCCAAGACAAGGTCTTCAATTTTGCTTTGCATATCTGAGTGCTTGGACGATAAGAGGCAAATGTCGTCAGCGTAGTCCAGATCTTCTAGATGTTCGATAAAGTTCCATTGGATACCCCATTTGGTCTTATAAAGAGCTTTATCTAGGATATCGTTAAGAACGATAAGGAAGAGAGATAGTGATAGTAAACACCCCTGACGTACGCCTGAATTAGTGGTGAATGTCGGTGACAACAACCCGTTGTGTAATACACTGCATTTAAAGTCTTCATATTGTGCACGTACTAAGTTTATGGCCTTTGCGGCAATACCTCTTCGCTGCAGTGAAACCCAGATGTTTTCTCGGGAGACACTGTCGAAGGCAGTGCAATAGTCTACGAAGACAAGTTGAAGCGCAGCACGCCACTCACATGATTGTTCGACAATTATTCTAACGGTGTTGATTTGATCCACGCATGATCGGTTTGGCCGGAATCCTGCTTGCTGCCATCCTGAAGGGTGCTTCTGTACAAAATTTAGATAAAATATTAATAGTTAAGTAGTTGAATAATGGAGGGGAAAAAATTATTAAACAATTTAAAATAAAAGAACCCAGCGTTTGTCCATTCTCAAACTAGTCTTGAAATTTTTAATAAAATCGGAGAGAATGTATTAATCTATGTATTAATAAGCAAGACAAAAATTTGTCCTACCTTTTTTACTATGTTAGAAATGAAGCACAATTTTGAATTATAGACCATTAGAAAGGTATTTGTGTGTAAATGTGCACAATGTTAAAATTATTTTAATATTTTGGCATTAAGCCAGGTAAAATTAAATGCAAATTTTTCAATATTAACACCGACAAAATACGCGGTCACACAGAGCTGAGAAGAGGATACAGCAGAAAGAGAAAGACAAAAAGCTGTCTGACACTGACTTCAGGTTTTTTGTTTTCTTGTTGTTTCACATTTTTCATTGCACCAGGGATAATAAATAAGCTTTTCTATTTTGTACCAAATAGAAAAAAAAATTACTAAAACTGTCCAAAAAGTACCAAAATTATTTAATACATTTGTGGTAAAATTTTGGTCATTGGATAATTCTAGTTAGACTTGAAAATTTTGCAAAAAAAAATAAAAAAAAAAAATTATATATTCATAAAAGGTTTATGTAATTTTTGCAATTGTTTAAAGATTTTTAACTCTTGAATGGTCTTATAAAAAAAAAATTTTTTAAAATCATGTATGTCTTATTTGGCATGGAATCTCCCTTTCATATAAATCACAATAAAACTAGAGAATATTCAAGTGAAAATGTTATAATTTTAATGATATCTATACGAGACAAACGTTCGTTTTGTGTGATAATGCTGCCCATTTTATATTATCACAAAAAACATTAACAATACATAAAACTGATAACTTAAATGATAACCAGTGAAAAGATACTTATATGAATACTTTGATAAGTTACGCTCATAAATATGAAGTCTTATTAAGTTTGTAAAACACCTTTTTTGATTTTGATTTTTGTTTTACGTAGTACAGGTATTATAGTTCGGTCTTGGATTAGGCTATTTTCAGGAGATGACGCGTCGGACGTTCTCATTGTATATCCGATATACGCATAGTTATTAGATCTAATTGAACATTTCGACATTTTAACAACAAAATTAAATTAAACTAAACTAAAACAAACTAAGCTAAACTAAATTAAACTAAAGCAAACTGAACTAAATTAGACTATTCTAAAGTAAACTAAAATTAATAAAACCAAACTAAATTAAATTAATCAAACTGAATCAAGCTATAATAAACTAGAATAAAGTAAACTAAACGTAACTAAATCAAATTAATCTAAATTATTTAAACTAATTAAATAAAACTAAATTAAAAAAAAAAAACCAAATTAGACTTAACTTAATTCAACTAAAATAAATAAAACTAAACTAAATTTAACTAAATTAGACTAAACTAATCTAAATTAAACTAAATTAAATTAATTTAAGTTCTTATAGAGGTGTACTAACCATTTCTTTACAATTGTAATTAAAACTAAACTTAATTTAAGTAAATTAACCTAAAATAAACTAAAATCTAAGTGGTTTTTAGATCTACATATACGCTCACACAATATGCGGCAACTTTTTAAAAATGCGATGATTTCAATAATCCGGTTTTTTGTAGAACTAGTCGAGGCTTCAGATTTCAGAATTGGTCAGATTTTTTTATTGTTGATTTATCTTTGTGGATAACTAAATAATTATTTAAAGCTTCCATTCCAGTCTGAAGGACTAAATGCTGGATGAAAAGTCCAACAAAGAACCAAAATAGTACTCATGTGAAGTTGGTTCGTGATTTTTGAAAACCGAAATTTTTTTTCGAGGTCTGGGTCCGTTGGGAATACTTCTTGAGTTCTTTTACAAAATTCGAAATAGTTAGTTCTGCGAATAAAATCGGAGGAGTACCGTTTTTTGCCAAGCGCCATGTTTATCACTTAGAGGGGTTCTGATAACATTTTTGAGCTCACAAGAAAGAGTTTCTGGAGTTCTTTATTGTTTTTTTTTTAACTTTTTATTTTTATTTTAGGTGAAAAATTTTTTCAAATTACTAACGAAAAAAAGTTTTGATTACAGATCTGGATAGTGCTCGAAGAGTTCTAAAGAGAATCTTAGAGGCATTTTTTCGAAATATTTGTACTTTTAATTTTAATCGAAAAATCAAAAAAACCGAAATATTTTTCTAATTTTTCGATGAAAATGGAAATCAAATTACAAAGGTAGAATTTCAAGACAAATTTTATTGGACATTAGATGTGGATCTATTCAGAATCTTTTGCTATAAATCGTAATAATCAATGAGTAACGCTTGAAACTCAATTTGAAAATAAAACGTGCAGTCAAAACAAGACAAATGTAAACAACTTGCATATGTAGTTATTGCAATTTACTTTTATATTGTATTTATGTAGGCACCTACTTTTAATGCTCTATTTAATATATGTAATAAATTTTTTTTTTAATTGGAAATTTTTATTTTTATTGTCAATAATATGATTAAACTAGAAAAAAAGTAAATGAATAGCGTAATGCAGTATACTTGAACTTTGAACAACATAACACAAATTTATAACGTGATGATACCAAGTACCTACGCAACATACTAAATGTCAGATGTTCTTTGAGCAAAGGTTTCATCTTTCAAAAGCCTACAAAAGTACTTCTTTATGAATATGATATGACATTTGTTTTATAATGAATTGTATAAAGCTGAAGGTGTCCTTTTCAAAATCAAGCCTAAAGGTTACACCAACAAATTGTTAAATAAAGGACTAATGGACCCTATCTGTAACCTTTGGCAATAAAACTTCTTAGGAAATTAATTTTTTCTATTAAAAAACTGTTTTTTATCAAGTGCCTTTTGTTGTTTTTGAATTTTGATTAAACATTTTGGCTATTTATCAATACAATTGTTTTCAACTTTTTCGTTTGGTGTCCAAGCGAACTTTGTACATGCGGTCATCATGCGATTTTCTCTTAATTCTTTTACTTGACATATTTAATGTGTGATATATTGAGTCTAAAGTTCACTGTTCCCGTTTTTTGTTGCGATTGTTTGATATTTTCATTATCTCTATTATATTGTTGTCTTTAGATATTTAATGCTTACCCATACATAAATATTTTTATGTGGAAAAAAAAGTGAATATACAGAGCAAAGGTTTTTGTTTTTTCATCCAACATTTGTGGAAAATAAATCTAACTGGACTTTGGATAGTTATGCCATTCAATATATTTATTTATTTTTATTATGATTTTTTTTTTCTTTTTTAAGGAAGCAATAAACAAAAAATGTCAGAGGAATTCTGTGTGGGTTCTGTTTTCATTTATTTGTTTTCTGCTTTAAATCATTTGCCAATTATTGCATAATTTATATATCAGCAAAATACACTTTTTATTAGTGTTGCTTTTGCTTCAACACTTGCCAAATTGTCTGTCTGTCTATCTGTGTTTGTATCTGCGATATGTATTTTTGTGTTGATACCACTTACTTGATTCTACCTTTATGTTATTGTATTTGTTATGTAAATATTTGATTCAAGCAAATTAATTAAATTATAAAATTGCCAATACAGCGCCATCTACAATTTAAATAATGTGTTTATTTTGATTTAAGGCTGTAAATGTGTTTATTTTTGCATTATTCTTTTATTTTTGTCCTAGGTCAGGTGAACTTTTATTTTCTTTTGATTGGCATTTTTATTTAGAAAAAAAAAAAAACAAAAAATCTGCTTTTCTTTTTTTTTATACAACGTTATTTTTAGTTATTTAATTAAAAAATAAGAAAATATATTGCCATTCTATCATTCATGATGAATTTGTCGTTCACACTATCTGCCGGCTTTTTCTATTTTCTCTCGGCTTGTGCTAATTTTATGTTTAATAATAACTTTGATATTTATAGTAATTTATTTTTACTTTAATTTTTCAGTTTTTAAAAATAAGCCTGTTCCACTTCTTCAATATTTTAAACTTTTCCCATTGATTGGTGCGATAAAATTTAAAGTAATAAGTATCGAGCCAATTCGGCGCACAATGGGAGATCGTCAGTGGCGGATCTAAGTAATTTTCCGCCCTAGGCACTTATTTTTTTGCCGCCCCCCTTCAGATTTTTTTTATAGTAAAAGAAACTTATAATAAAAACAAAAAAATAGGTTACATTAACACTTTAATTATTTGTATGTTAAAATACATCATACATTAAAAAATTTTTCGTCTAATTTTGTTAATTGCAAATTGGTGAATAATAAATATCTTCACAACCTATTTCAAGCAAAATATCTTTTTCTATTGTTAAAATAGCAATATAATTTTTGACTCGCTTTAGAACAGAGAAAGACATTTCAGCAGTGGAATTGGAAATTGGTGTACATACGCACATTGTACACGCAATGTCAATATTTGGGAATAATGTGCAGAGATCATTTCTCCGAAGAATTTGACGCAAATCCTGATGCAAATTTTGTATTAAAGCTTTTTCAGCACAATAAGACTTGAACTGGAGAAGTTCGTCACTTAATGATTTTTCTAAATCTTCAGGAAAACTTTTTCGTAATAGTTCAGCTTTTTCGCGTAGTTCATTGTTTCCCAAGGTTGCCATATCTATTAGACCGCCCAATTTTTACAGAGCTTTCACATATGACACAGGTCTTATTTTGAAATCACAGATCAACTGATCTAAAATTACATTGAATGTAAAAATTCTGAAATTATCGCTGCCACTAGTTTCCTCATCTCTTGTTTCACCAAACTGCAATGCACACGTTCTTTTTCTTGAAGAAACTGTTTTGTATTCCTTAATGACAGATATCTCCTGAGCTTTTTTTTTCGTAAAGATCAAATTCGTCACGAATAGCTTGAATTATACTGAATAGGCCATCGTACAGTTCAACCACTTTCCCCAGGTTTGTTTTGACACCTTGCAAGATCGTGCTAACGGCGTTAACTTTTTTTAATACAAAATTCCATATACACAAAAGAAATGGTGTTTCTAATTTATTTCTTATACCTTGAGCTTCACATCGTACCTCACCTTTTTCCTTGGAATCATTTTCAATGGCTTCAAGAGCCGACTATCGCTCGCGGCCGCATAATTCATTGTCACGAATTCCCGTGATAAGAGTTCTTAAGCTTATAATCATTTGGTCTTGTAGAAGAATATCTATTTCAATCACTCATTTTGCCGCCCCTACAGTTCATTCTGCATTTGATAAGAGTTCTTGAGCTTATATTTCTTTGGTCTTATAGAACAATATGTATTTCAATCACTCATTTTGCCGACCTGGGCATTGAGTAAACTTTTCTTAAATATCCTTTATATTCGTCTTAATTTAACCGAATGGTACACTACATGGTTGTTTTTAATCGGTTAAGTCATCCATTCGTATTGCTTAAATAGTGCCGAATTTAAATGTTTTTCGAAGTACCATTTAGGTAAAATAAAATCAAGTTCAATACTTAAATTATAAAATTTTTTTTTATCACTCCAAAAATTTGCCGCCCCACAAAATCTGCAGCACTAGGCAGGTGCCTACTGGTGCCTTAGGGTTAATCCGCCACTGGAGATCGTGGTAGGTAAAATTTGTTTTGGTTTAGTTGCACAGTGGGCTCAAAGTTGGACTTAAAATAACAAAACTGCTCTATAGAACTTTTTACATTAGAAAGTACTAGATAAACGCTCTCGTTAGCCGGATGCACTTATGTAGCATATCGTTAGAAAGTATATTGTTTCTTTTTTTCAAATATTAAAATAAAAAAAAATGGAAAAACTGCAAACTTTGACAATAATAAAAAAAAATGCATCTTCTGATTTTCATTATTTTTCAATATAACATGTGGGAAACTATGCTTAAACGAATGCAAAGTCCCTGCTACCCTTTTTTGATAACTTTTTTTATGAACTTTTTCATATTGTAGTTTTTGACGGGACAAAATGAAGTGGTGACTTTTTTGGAACGCTATTTTTAATTCGTTTGCATCGATTTATGTCAAAATAGCATTTTGGCAAAAAGTGCAAGCATTTAGCTTTTAAAAAAATATTTGCTTGAGTTTTTATATATAAAACGTGAATTATGGAGATTTTTCGAGCTCAAAAAACCAAAATCGATAAATTTTGAAAACTTTGATATTAAAAAAAAAAAAAAAATAATACAAATTTTGATACTCGTAATTTTCCAATATAATAATTGGCCAAGTATGCTTAATCGAAATGCAAAGTCCCTACTGCCTTTTTTGAGAATTTTTTTTCTTTATATTCTTTAACGTTTTACAATAGCTTACAGTCTGCTTAAATTCGGAAGATGCTTATTTTTAACGAAAGGGTAGTAGGTAAGGGGTATATTTCACCCCTTTCAGCCCCTTGGAAATTGCCCTCTCTTTACTTGGACATACCATAGCGAAGCATTTTACCAAATCTTATAACAAATTTTATTTTTGTAGGGCATGGCACTGCCCATTTTGCCAATTGAAAATTATTTCTCCAAATGCCCTTTGCATATGTACCAGATTTTGTCTATCTACGTCAAGCAGTTTCTGAGATATGATGAATCAGCATTCAGAGGGGCGTGGCACCGCCCACTTTTCTAGTGAGAACTATTTGTTCTAATTGTCTTAGCATATGTATCCAAATAAACCTAAGTGCGCCAAATATTGTTAGAGAAATTATGAACTTATTTTTTTGAGGGCGAGGAACCGCCCATTTTTCCGGTGAACATTATTTGTCCTGATGATTTTTACATATTTACCAAATCTCATTTATCTGCGTCAAATAGTTTCGGTGATATGATAAGTTAATTTTTTGGGGGTGTGGCATCGCCCACTTTTTTAAGATAAAACTTAGCCTTTTTGTACTAACACAATGTAACAACTTCTTTAAAAACGGTTAGTTAGTTTCCGAGTCAATAAGGGACAAATACACAAGCAAACAAAATATAGTTTTTATAAAGTAGATTTTCGTTTATTTCGCATAACTTCAAAATTATAAAAGATACCTCAGAATTTTTAACATTTTTGAAATCATTGGGGTCAAGTTATTGGAAATTGATACCCATTTTGAAAAAAATTCCGACCACGCCCCAACATTGTATGGGAGGTAGGCGTGTATGTCGGCGGATTTTGTGCATATTCACAGATTTTTATTATTTTAATGTAAAAAACATTTGTAGAAAATTTTAATAGCCTAGCTCCATTATTACTATATGTGACCGCCGTTCCATACGAACCCTCCCATTGTGCGGCGGCGCACACAGGTGCCAATCGAAGTAAAAGCTGGCCAAAATTGTTATTCTGCAGGTAAACTTTTGAAAATCAGTTTTTAGGCACTAGGGATAGTGCGTGCAACTTTTGAGTAAAAATAAGTTGAGTTCGGACAAGGGGGCGTGGCATCTCCCATATAAGCAAAAGTTTAAAAGTGCTATACTGAAAGCGTTTTTTGAGATAGTCCAACCGAATTTCACTGAAACACTAAAGATGATAAAAGCAAGCTCTCAACAAAAAGTGGGTGAAATCGGGCAAGGGGGCGTGGCACCTCCCATATTAGCAAAAGTTTCAAAATGCTATACTAAAAGCGTTTTTTAATATATGCCGTCTAAATTTCACTCAGATACTAAGAATATTAAATACAAGCTTTGAGCAAAAAGTAGGCAATCTCAGACAGGAGGGCGTGGCACCTCCCATATAAGCAAGTTTAGAAATGCTATACTAAAAGCGTTTTTTGAGGTAAGCCGTCCAAATTTCACTGAGATACTAAGGATATTAAATGAAAACTTTGAGCAAAAGCTAGGCGAACTAAGAACTAAGCAAAAAGTAGCACCCAATTTTTTCACCAATTATAGAAAAATCATTTGACAAAAAGACCCCGTTGTCGCCAGAGTGGAACCTGGTGGAACTTTTTTTGTAGCTCTATGACTCTCCAATTTATATCTCTCGCAGCTAACCTTGCATCATGTATTCAAAAAACCACTAATATTTCCTAATTTAGTATCGATTATCATTATTTACGTACCGCGGGGGTGTCCTCCTTACTATCCAATGACGTTTTTAACATTCTTTTGTTTTGGAAACTAATAACAACGCATACAATATTACTCTTGCAAAGAAGAAAAAAAAATCTGTGCTAGGAACTACGACTTTGCGTTAAGGTACAAGAGAGCCAACTTGATATTACGTAATATTTCAAACGCCAAATCATGCGCTGGTGTTCTCTTTACAAAGCTTGGCTGAAAAAATAATCAAAATCGCAAGTCGATTTCACGATTTTTGGCCAGCTTTTACTTCGATTGGCACCTGTGTGCGGCGGGGAATAACACTTAATGAATTAAAAAAACAAAATTAATGCTTATTAATCGTAATGAAATATCGCTCAAACAATATGAAATAAGTTCCATATAAAAACGAAATAAATCCCAAAATTGAGTCTGTAAATGTTAAAAGGACGAAAGTCATGAATTTTGACATGTTGGTTTTTTTTTTTTTGCAAATTCCTAATGCTAGAAAATAGCTCTATCGTCTTGTGTTATAATAGAGCCAGAACAAATTTTCCCTTGTCTGTACAGCGTCTTGAAATATCGGTTTTTTTTTGCTAAAAGAACGGAAGTCATGACTATTTAACTTCATGAAATTTTAACAAATAACAAACTTCATACTGCAAACAGGTAACTGGCAATTTTTTTAACAAAGCTATAGTGTAATATTGAAGAAAATGACCTCCAAGAATTTATTAAAAGTTTTCGAAAATGGCGGAGATATAGGAAATTGAATTTTGAAGGATATTTTTGTTTGAGAAGCTATAACTTTAGTTCTATTTATCCAATTTTAAAGTTTATGGTCTCAAACCATTTGCTTTACAGTAAATTAAATTTAGTTAAGCCAAAAGTTTACAAAAAAAAAAAAAAAAAATGTTTTCCCAAATCTTACACTTCAAAAAATTTTTTAGATTATATTTTTGGAAATAATTCATTTTTATTTTTTGTTCAAAAAGCAGCTTTAAGTGTGATCTATAATTCCTCTACGAAAGTGATTGCAACTGTGATTCTGATTCCATAATGATTTTATTTCCAGACCCTCTTGAATGGGAAGAATTTCTATAAATCTGTCGTCGCACAGTGCTGTCACTCCATACAACGGAACGGCATTTCCACAGTTTTGGTTCGATTTCAATGAGATTTACCATACTGATACATTTTTTTACGTTGTTTTCAGAAATGCAATTAATTTTCAAATGCAATGAATAGAAAAAGAGATATTCAAATAAATAAAACTTCGAATGTTAACTGGAAAAAATGTTTGCGCATGCTTTTAGGCTGTAAAAAACCATATAAAATTTTAATAGTTCAATGTGTTTTTGACATATAAAAGTATGCTGTAAAAAAAAATCAAATTTAAAAAAATTCAAAAGCATTTGAAAAAAATTTTGTGGTGTAAATTTTATAAAATCATTGATTTTTACGTAGATACGGGATATTCAGATAAATATTTAAAGTAAACGGGGAAAAACGGGGTTGTGAATTTTTCCTATCTTAAAATATGGAATCTGTACTATTTGTACGTTTAAGAACAATGCCCGCAAGTCCCGTCTTTTTTTTTCCTGCTCTAAAGAAAATTAGCATTTTCCGGTTTTCAATAATTGAAAAATTTTTTTTATATCTTTTAAAATAACTTTAATTTGGCTAATCAAATTGGCATACAAAAAATATTAAAAATAAATGAGTATGTAGGCTTTCGTATGCATTTTTTTTTAACAATTGCTTTTGAGGTTTAGGAGCAGCAATTATTTTTAAAAAGTTCTGCGATTAGAAAATTTTCTTAAATGTTTTTTTTTTCGAAAAAAAGTTCGACTTTAAAAAGCTGTAACACTTACAAATCACACTAGTTTTCAAAAATTTTCAGGGGATTTCTTAATTGGACTATTTGCTTTAGAATGGCATAAAAAAAATTTTAAATTTGAACAAAAAATTTTTACGCAAATGCCTTCTATCGCAGCACTGTGCGTCGCACAGTGCGAAATTTGAGAAGTTTAGCGGAACTTTATTCAATTATTGGAATACATAAAATGCGTAAGATTATTCATTATTTCAGTAGCTTAATATCCCACCTCAAAAACCTCATACTCAGTTTGGTGAAAAACCCTGCCAAACAACTGCAAAATGCACCTAAAACTTGCATTACTAATTCAATCATACTTTTTGCTTATTAAAAGCTTTTCGATTTGTTAAAGTTAATAGAGTGGTACATTCAAACGGTAAGTCAGTAGGCCGCGAAATTTTTATAATTTTTTTTTTAATAAAATTTTCACTTGTTGGCATTCAAATAATTGCAAAATCTTTTCTTACTCGTATGTGATTTGTTTGTGAAAATTGTGCTTTTTAAGAAGTTCATAAGATTAACATTTTCAACTTCATTGGATACTTTAAAAGGTGTTACCACAAATTGCCATTTTGAAACGTACAAAATTTGAAAGGTAGGTTTATCCTCTACTAGAAACACAAAACATCTTTTGCGATATTTTGCGATCTTCTTTTTAACTAAACCTTTTCCAGAATGTCTTTGGAAATTTCATATAACACCGAAATTTCATGAAAAACCGACATCGGACGCCATCGTTGGTTTTGTTTTGGAAAAAATAGGCTCACCAACACTAACATCTGACACTCTCCATAGTTTAAAGGTAACTATTCGTGCGCTAGTTCATAATATACTAAAAAGTAGGGGGAATCCTCTCGAAATTCAGAAGCATTTCTGAATAAAAATGCAAGAAATAGCAAATACCCCTTGTCTTACCCCCTTCATTTTTTATGGTGTTTTGATAAGAAAATATTTTTGTCTATCAAGTTTCATAGCGATATCTGGTATGGGAGCAGAAATACAACGTTTTAAGCATTTTCATATATGGGGGGTATAATAACCCCTTGTCTGATCCCCCTTAATTTTTGCATAGTGTTTTACCAATTAAATATTTATCTAAGTATTAAGTTTCATAACTATAACTGCTATATGTGCTGAGATATGAATTAAGTTCCGCTAGACTCTGAAAATTTCGCTCTGTGCGTCGGTTGAATTTTGTTCCCTCTGATGATATTGTTTCTAATGATTTGCTCTTGATTTTTACAGTTTTGAAAAATATAATATAAGTTTCTTAATTCTTACTCATATGCTGACCATGTCTTCTAGTTGAATTTTTGCAGTAAAGGTTCCTTTAAATGAAACATGATAGTCCAAGTAGTTTTACTATATTTTTATCTTGATTTTGTTCGATGTGGGCGTTTAAAAAAAATTTTTCGTTTTGTTATTGTGCTTTTTTATTTTTATATTGTACAATTGGCTTTTTACATAAATTTTCATTTTACATCACATGCCATAAGTTATATTTGAATACACGTGTTTATGTTTGTGAAGCATTCAAATAGGAACATATACATATTTATGATATAATATTTTAGAACTCATTTTGCTTTCTTGACATTGCTCACCAATCATATTTTGTTTCTTTCTTAATTTTATATTTGCAGAAACTATAACTTAAAACAGTTTAACATCAACAGGAAGAAAAATCGTCATTAGTCATCTTACTCGTTTGTTGAAATTTACTGGAAAATCTACAACATATAAGGGAGTCTTCTATAGTGTATTAAAACAAATCCAATAACTCTATTTAGTTCATATTTTGTGAAGGCAAAAGTACAGCTTAAAGATGTTTATCGAAGATGATGCACAGTAAGTATTGCAATTTTGTCAAAATTTTGTATAAATACATTTTTTAATTTGGTTGTGGTTTTTTAATTATACAAAATTTTATTTACATTTTCGACATTTTTCATGCATATTCCATTTGTTTTTTTATTATTGTTAAAAATTTTCTTTTTTGTTGTCAAAATTTGATTTTTTTAAGTTTATTTTTGTTTTTGTGCTATGTTTTGGCCTATACAATCTTGTTTTATATATCTATATTGTTTCTTTTTTTAAGTTTTAGATATAAGCAATTACATACTGCCTTTGCTTAAAAAAAAAAAAAAAAAAAAAAAAAAACAATAACTTAAAGAGTAGAATATCAGCTTCTTGAAATCTTTCTTCCAATCGATATAACTGTCGCACAGTCCCAAAGTGTGTTTTTTATATCAAAATTTTTTGCCCGCTTTGGGACACACTGTAGAAAGATTTCAATAATAAGGGTTTATAGGTAATTGAACAAGGAAAAAAATAAGCCACCGGTTTTTGGAAAAAAATCGTTTCGACCTCTTTTCTGTGGGCTCAAAGTCGAAAAATTGAAAACCGAAAATTTTCAGAATTCTACCATTCGAAAACCAATCATCCGATTTTTATGATTTTTTTTTTAATGATTAGATATCTTGCCCTTTAAGGTTTTTAAAAACTTAATTTTTCAAAATTCTTTCGGCTTCGTCCGGTATAATAAAACCCTTAATAACTCGAGAATTATTGTTTCGATTTGAGTGATTTTTTTTTTTTTTTGTGGATAGGTATGTTGCCTAGTAAAGTCCTGTTATAAAATTTTTTCAAAAGTCTTTCGGCTACGTCCGGGAAGATAAAAATCCTAATAACTCGGGAAACACTGAACTGATTCGGGTGATTTTTTTGTTAATGGTTAAATACGTTGCCCGGTAAGGTATTGTAAAATTTATTTTTCAAAATTCCTTCGGCTTCGTCCGGGATATTAAAAATCTTAATAACTCGAGAAACATTGAACCGATTTGGGTAAATTTTTTTTTGGTGGATACATATGTTTTCTAGTAAAGTTTTATAATGTATTTTTTTCAAAAATACTTTCTGCAACGTCTGGGATAACAAAAACCTAAAAAAATTTTTATTAATTTTTTTTTATTATGCAAATATCGTATTCGGTTGAACCCTTTCCTTTATTCAAACCGTTGTCACCTCGATACGTATCGAAAGTTAGGTAACGAGGTGCAATTTATTTTATTTTTTAATATCGCTGAAGTCACCGAAGGAATTTCCGAAAAGTGCATATGACATGGCCTTACTAAGAAATATATCTACCTATCAAAAAACAAAAATCATTCAAATCGGAACAATTGTTCCCGATTTATAAAAACTTTTCAATTTACCGGACGAAGCCGAAGGAATTTTGAAAAAATAAATTTTACGAAACCTTGCCGGACAACGTAATTACACATTAGAAAAAAATCAACTAAATCCGTTCAATATTTTTTGAGTTATTAAGATTTTTAATATCGCGGACGAAGCCGAAGGAATTTTGAAAAAATAAATTTTAGAATACCTTACCGGGCAACGTATTTAACCATTAACAAAAAAATCACCCGAATTAGTTCAGTGTTTCCCGAGTTATTAGGATTTTTATCATCCTGGACGTAGCCGAAAGACTTTTGAAAAAATTTTATAACAGGACTTTACTAGGCAACATACCTATCCACAAAAAAAAAAAAAAAATCACTCAAATCGAAACAATAATTCTCTAGTTATTAAGGTTCTTATTTTGCCGGACGAAGCCGAAAGAATTTTGAAAACTTAAGTTTTTAAAAACCTTAAAAAGCAAGATATCTACCCATTAAAAAAAAAATCCATAAAAATCGGATGATTGGTTTTCGAATGGTAGAATTCTGAAAATTTTCGGTTTTCAATTTTTCGACTTTGAGCCCACAGAAAAGAGGTCGAAACGATTTTTTTTCCAAAAACCGGTGGCTTATTTATTTTTTGTTTAATTACCTATAAACCCTCATCATTGAAATCTTTCTACAGTGCGTCCCCAAGCGGGCAAAAAATTTTGATATAAAAAACACACTTTGGGACCACTGTGTGTCGCCGAATAGTACTCTCAGATTGGGAGTTTTTTTTAGTAACACTGGAAAATAATTTTTTTTGGCAAGTTTTGGGGAATAAATTTTTCGAGTGGTCCATATACTATTTTTTTAACAAAGTTAAGGCCATTTTAAGATAACATCAGTAAATTCAAATATTGTACTTTATATCAAAATAAGGACTACACTAAATTTCTGTTTTTGAATTTAATAATCTAAAATGGCCATAATTTTGTAATCAAAAATAGTAGATGACCACTCGATAGCTCAGACAAATTTCGTGCGCCCTTTCTGTTGTTGTCGGCAGACAGTTGCCTGTGAGTAGTGATAATCAAAATAAGTCTTGGTCTTGAGTCTTGTTCTTGGTAATTTTGCGAGACCAAGACCATGACCAAGACGCTGATATTTTTGCAAGACCAAGACCAAATCTGCTATGGTCTTGGTCTTGCTCTCGATAATCGTCAAGACCAAGACTGCTTTTCAGTCTTAGTAGTTTATATAAAATTATATATGTATAAATCATCTCTCAATTTGTATTTTGGCATCTTAAAAACCCAACTGCTTTGGAAAATATGGTTTTGAAATTTTGAATACTCAATATCTCTGAAAATTTTTTCAAGACCAAGACCAAGACTTAATGAGCAAGACCAAGACTTAATGAGCAAGACCAAGACCAAATCAATTATGTCGGTCAGTCAGTTAAACCTTAGAACAAGGCTGGTCAGCAGCCCCGTGGAAGGTAAAATACTTTTTTTTTTCTCAAGAGGAAGGCATCTTACGAATAAAGTGTTCATGGCATAAAGTTCTTAGAATCGTTCAAGGAATACATGTGATTTTTTATTTTTCTGAAAATTTTTTTAAAAAGTTTCGTTAAAAATTTATCAAAAAAAAAAAAAAAAAAAAAAAAAAAAATCACGCGTGTTTTAACTTTGTGCCACCCATTAAAGTTATTTTAAAGCACTCAAATTTGGAGGGTATACGTATTATTTTTTTAGCAAAAATTTTTTTAGGGGGAGTTGCTAAGTAACTCGTTTCCACAGCACCAATTTTAATGACCATCCTCCGCAGCGCCAACTTTTGCGTTCAAACTAAATTGTCCGTACGAATTGTGCAAAAGTTCATATGAAAGATCTATGAAAATGTATTTACTTCTAACCTTCAAATGGTCAATTTAGCGAATTTATCATGGAACTTTAAATTTGAAATCAACACCAAAGCACGTTCTCGTACATCAATCTGCGAATTTTTCATTTTCATTACTTTTACTTATTAATGTGGCGTGATGTTTGGCATTGCGCACAATCAGGGTGACTAACAGTCGCCAGATATTAAATAAAATATAACATTTTTATTTATATATGAAAATAAAAGATATAAAATTACCCATTTGGAAAGCAAGATAAGCATCAATTATAAAGTTATATGCTTTGGGTTCAAATCCCAATAAAACAAATTAATTCTAAATAAACTAAACGATTGATAAGTAAACTTATAAGAATATTTATTCATACTAATGATTAACGTTTTGAACGTTTTAACAGGCAACTATCGATTACTACGATATATTCAATGTTTTACCTACCAGGTAGGTTTTGATATTAATTAAAAAAGAATTAAAAAATAATTTAATAAAATTACATGGTAGGTATTTCCCATAATTAGGTATTCGTGCGAATGTAGATATTTAGTCTACTAACGCATAATTTCACGTTTTTCAATATTTATCGAAATAAAAACGACAAGAACATGTTAATTTAATGTTATTTCAGTTTTATTTTTCTACAACAAATCAGTAGAGCGTAACAAATAAAATGAATTTTCATTTAACAATAACGACAAAAAAATATTAATAGAAATAGATTGATTGATGCAATCGTTTGAACACATTTAATGCATTTATTTTAAATCGAATCATAAAAACGATTATAAAATCAGAAAAAATGGTTTTTTTAATAAATATTATCGATTTCCTCCTTTGTTAGAATTTAACATTATTAATATAGTACATGTTAGAATTTAACATTATTAATATAGTACAGTAAAAATGTCCTAAAATGTACAATGGATGACCTAGAAAAAATTTAGCACTGCAATTTTTTGGCTAATTTGCCGCAACTTAAACCTTTTAGGACCACTGTAGATTCCTAAAACCAAGAAAGTGACCTCCCCGGCTCTACTTTTCAGTCGCCATCTAGAAATATTTTTTATTCGATTTATCTTGTTTCCTTTTAGTCGTACAAAAAAAAAATTTTGCACAATAAAATTCACTCATGTGAAGTTGGCTCCGTGATTTTCGAAAACCGAAAATTTTTTGAAAGTTCTGGGTCTGTTGGGAATAGTTCTGAAGTTCTTTTACAAAATTCGAAATAGTTCTGCGAAATTGGACCAAAAATCGGAGGTGTACCGTTTTTTGCTCAGCGGCATGTTTTTCACGTAAAGGAGTTCTGATAACAAAAAGTACAAATATTTCGGAAAAATGTTACTACGATTTTCTTTAGAACTCTTCGAACACTATCCAGGTCTGTAATCAAAACTTTTTTTTTGTTAGAAGCTTTTTATAAAAAATTTGTTTCTAAAAAAAAAAAAAAAAAAAAGTACTTATAAAGAACTCCAGAGCTCTTTCTTGTGAGCTCAGAAATTAAAATGAAAATCATGGCGCTGGGCAAAAAACAGTACACTTCTGTATTTTGGTCCAATTTTACAGAATTTTGTGAAAGAACTCCAGAACTATTCCCAACGGACCCAGAACTTTCAAAAAATTTTCGGTTTTTCGAAAACCACGGAAAATAATAAACGGGAAACTCCATGGAAAGCACAGACCGAAGCACCGGATAAGTCTCTCTATGTAAGATACTAACAAATTTGGTAATGGGACCGATGAAAAAAACAAAAAGTAAAAAAAAAACCCTAATGTACAATCTAATAAGTACCTACTTAAATAAGTACATAGCATTTTACTTAAAATTGTTATTAACGTTTTTAAATATATGTACATACATTTATATTAACAAACACTTATGCTTGAGTGCTTAATCAATTATAAGCTAATTATTTGTACGTATGCTAATTAAATGTAATTACAAATAATAATTTTCATTACTTGTTAGTTAACGTGTAGTAATTTTATTTTTTCACCTCTTGTTTGTTGTTGTCAACTCTTTGTTTCTGTTGTTGTTGCGCCACCCAAAAATTTGATTATAGGTATGTTGTTAAGGTCAATTGCCGCTGTCGTATAATTTAATTGTATAATAGTAAAATATTGGTTTCTAGATTCATTCTCTTATCAAAAAACTTTTATTGATTTTGATTACCAGACCAGTCTGTAGTATTTTATTATAGTAATGGATTTTTTTTTGTTAGTTTATTAATTACTGATAGCAGTTTTGCTGAAATTTGCACAAATTTGTAAAGATTAGACTTATTTGCAGAATCGTAGATATGGTTTACGACTCTTTAAATTGTTTTAAAATATTTGCAAATTTTATTTTTACTATCAAAAACTTTATGAGTCACTTATTTTTAATCTTCATAATTAAATCTAACTCTAGCCATTGTTTAAAACCATATTTATGTAGACTGTGCGACAAAACGATGGTCGATTTTTCTGAATCCAATTCTCTGAATAGTACTGGATAGTGCTAGGCATTTAGTGTTTTCCACAAGGCATTTTGATGGTTTAGGTCAATTTTAAGCTTATACATACATATAAGATCATACTTAAGATCATACATATAAACTTATTTACTTACCGAACTCACAAACCGTTGTATCGCTATTTTTTTTCCAATGGATATTATTTGTCCCGATGCTCTTTGCATACATGTATACTAAATCTGTTATGAAATATGACGTATTTTGTTTTTAAAGATTTTTGAATTCAAATAATAGTCGAATTTTTCTATTTTTATAATAAAAATATAATATTTTGAGCAATTTTTGCTATCTTTTTTTGACATTTTTAAAACACTTAATTGCTTTTTTTTCTGGGAAATCGAAATAGAAATATCTTGGGTGATATTACCTAAAGGCATTTACAATTATGTTTCAAAACAAAACTTATGCAATTTATGTGTATATATAACGTTAAATAAAATGATCATTATCAATAAATATGTATGGACTGAACTGTCCATTTTCGTACCTATCTATGCACGTAGACTAATGCACTATGTTGAAATAAAAGCTTTTCCTTATCACCTATACGTTTTATTTTTATAACTATCACCGAGTTCGATAAGAGAAATTAATTAAATTTACAAAACTTTATATTGCCATTACTCAGTAACGTATTTGTATCCCAGTAAAAAATAAAATAATGGTCAAACTGTACGAATTTGAGTCCTGAAAACTAACATATACTTATACTTATGTTCCTTTCTCGATTTTATAGCCGATTTTGGAGGCTTGGAACCTCCTATTTACGATGCTGAACTTTTTTTTCTATCATGTCAGGATTCTGAGTTTTCCGTGCTTCAAAGTGCAGAAAAGCTGTCTTCTTGTCAAATTCGTTCATAGTCGGCTAAATGACTGACCATTAGGGTGTCTCTTATTTGGGAAAAGTCAAAATTTGATGTCGCGCTCCCCCAGAATCGAAAGACTTTGAGAAAAAAATGAGATCCCCTAAACGACAGTTGAGAAAAAAATGAGATCCCCTAAACGACAGTTTTTTTTTAAACGAATTGACCAGTGCCACGAAGACATTCAAATTTAAATGAAAATTAACATTGATTTTATATACTTCTTGTTTTAACTTGCTGGGAATCACGTTGCTTGAAATATTTTTCGCCATCAAATGTGTATCTAATTGTTTTCGGGTCGCTGAACACGATACAAGTGTCAAAATTAAATTTTGACAGCTGATTTCAAATCAAAACACCGAGAAATGGAGGTTAAACCGGTAGCTTGTGTTGACACGTGTAGCCGTTGACAGCTGTCAAAATTTAATTTTGACACTTGTATCGTGTTCAGCGACCCGAAAACAATTAGATACACATTTGATGGCGAAAAATATTTCAAGCAACGTGATTCCCAGCAAGTTAAAACAAGAAGTACATAAAATCAATGTTAATTTTCATTTAAATTTGAATGTCTTCGTGGCACTGGTCAATTCGTTTAAAAAAAACCTGTCGTTTAGGGGATCTCATTTTTTTCTCAAAGTCTTTCGATTCTGGGGGAGCGCGACATAAAATTTTGACTTTTCCCAAATAAGAGACACCCTACTGACCATAGTAGTATTTTTCTCAGGAGTTAGTAGGTTAGTAGAAGGTTTGCAAAATCAGTTAACAGACTGTCCGTTTACTCCCAGTTTTTGCAAGTTTTTACCCCAAATCTCTCGTTTACGCATAAAACGTACACAAACGAGAGCTTTTCGGGTAAAAACTTGCAAAAACTTGGAGTAAACGAACAGTCTGATAACACTGTTCGACAATTTCGAAAGTTTTTACCCCAAATCTCTCGTTTACGCATAAAACGTACACAAACGAGAGCTTTTCGGGTAAAAACTTGCAAAAACTTGGAGTAAACGACAATTTCGAACTTTTTGTAAAACACATCAGAAAATCCAAAAAATTCTAAACATAGACGTCGAAAAAAATACCGTGTCTCGTGGTTTTTCACCACCACGTCACATTTTTTTTTTTAATCGATTTTTGAAGTTTTTAACTCCACTGTACCTACATGAAGAAAACAAAAATAGCAAATCGTTGTATTTAACTATATGATCCTTACATCTGAGGTGCATCATGTGTTCAGCAAACTTATTCAGAATATCACGAGGAATATTTTTGTAGAAAACTTTAACCCTCTACATCCCCCACATATGGGGTCATTTATACCCTTTTACTAAAAAAGTGCAAAAATGACACCTAAAATGGGAGAATATTGAGTCAATATGTACCACATAAATATTTGGTATCAAATTTCGAAACTAGTTGCTGAACACTAAAAAGTCGAAATATCATCCCGAAAGCCAACAAATCGTTCAAATCAATGAGAACTTCTCACATCGCATATTTATTACATCTCTGATGCACTTTCCTTAAGTTATAAGCATTTTTCGTCTTAGGTAACTCTTTGTGAAATTTTTCGTAGAATATTTTTGTAGAATAATTAAACCCATTGTAGTCCGGTTTTTTTTTCACCCACTGTAAAACTCTAAACTAAATTTTTTTTAAAAATCGTTGTCCTAAGATCATGACGAAGTCACACAATGAACATTTTCCTAGAACTCATTAACCCATTATATCCTGTGTTATAAGTCTTTTCAACCCCCTTTTTCCAAAAAAAAAAAATAAATAAAAACTGTGATACAATGAATAAAAGTATTATACAACGGAAAATTTCATTAGGAGTCACCTAAGACAAAAAATGCTTAAAGCTTAAGGAAAGCGCAATGAAATTTGGTACACTGCTTCCATCATCAAAGTTAGCTCGTGGGATTGAAAATGAGCAAAATCGGTCAACGGACATGCTTACCGCCCATACAAAAAATATATTCAAAATGCAACTTCAGGAGTATTTTTCACGACAATGCAACCGAAATACACATAAACATTACTGAAAAAATACTGCGCAAATTCGGACTAGAGGGCGTGGCAAAAGCTTCAAAACGCTATACAGAATTTCATTATGCTGTACTGGAAGATTTTTTTGAGATAATCGAACTAAATTTTACTCAAATACCAAGGTCTATAAATGCACGCTCTAAGTTAAAACTAGACGAACTCGGACAAGGAGGCGTGGCATCTACTTTATAAGCAAAAGCTTCAAAACGCTATACTGAAATCGTGTTTTGAGATAATCCAACCAAATTTCACTCAGACACTAAGAACTATAAATGCAAGCTCTGAGCAAAGACTGGGTGAACTCAGACAAGAGGGCGTGGCACCTTCCATATAAGCAAAATTTTCAAAATACTGCAGTAGTTATAGGGTATTTATTTTTTGAGCAGACCAAAGGTTACAGCCTTACTCGTTTTTTTGTTGGAAAGGTTATGAGGAAGAGCAGTGCATAGGACTATATTTGTTTTAAAGTGGGCGGTGCCACGCCCCTAAATGGAAAAAACGTTCTCCCGGCTAAACCACTGCAACGATTTCTTTGAAATTTGGCGTGGAGTTTCTATGAAATTTGGTGTGGAGATAGGATTAGCAGTAAGGAAAGATAAAATGACCATTATGTTTTTCAGTAGGTGGTGCCACGCCCCTAAATGGTATAATATGCGATACGTGCTAAACTGCTGCACCGATTTCGAGCATTATCTGACCATATTTGACACCTTTAAGTAAAGTTTCCGTAAAAACAGAGCCCAATTTATTTTAATTTCTAACAATATGGTAGTTAATTTACATTATAACATTACTTTTGCCTCACCTGTACACTTCTTTTCAATTAACAAACTGACTTGTCATTAGAAGCGTAAAATTTGAATTTCGTTAGTTTCTTGATAACACTTACTGGGTAATTTTTCGAAGAAACGCGGCAATTTTATCAGCATTTTTAATCACGTCTGTTGTAAGCATAATAAATCAACTAAAACTCTTCAATATACTTGTATTTTTTTTTTTTAATTTTCTTATCACTTTAGTGACGTCATAAAAAAATATAGTAAAATTTCAAATTTAACAGGCTATTTAGTTTGTTAACAAAACTTTTTAAGTTTAATAAGTCAGTTTTTATTTTGCAGTAAACGAGTTAACTTGAGAACAAGGCAGGTGATATTAATTTGTAGACAAGAAAACTTTCTTAGCAGACACATTTGCTATATAATTTTTTTTCCGAATTCGGGGCATATTCATAACAATGTAATGAAACATGGGTCACGCGTAAGAATTGTTTGCCTTACTTTTGAAATAGTTTTAGTTTGGAAAGCAAAGCTTCATCTAATGGCCATACTTTATAAATAGTGCAACAAAAATCTTTTATATATGGAAGACAATTTGTTCTTGAAGCGTCACTCATTTTACAGTTTTTTACACATATTTTTATTAGGTATATTTCTTTTTAATTATATCTCTTCTACTTAGTCTTAAGGTCATTTTTTATAAAACTGAAAAAAATGTTTCTTTTAATTTTTTTTTCAGGATGGAAAGCTTCTGGGTACAGAGTGCTATCGGTGCCATCAAAGCTTTTGCTTTCGTTTGCGATATAATCACGTTACCAGTTTATTTGGTATTGCAAAGGCCATGGAAACGAAGGCAAGAATCACGCAGTGTTAAGGTGAGTAATGAGTTATGAAGCAAGTGCATAGTATTACACATAGGATGAAACTGTATTTTTTTTGCCGCTTGAATTTCTTTTACTGCTAATTTTATTCTTTTCAAATACAAATGCTATTTTTATGACAAAAATATAACAGCAGTGTTCACGTTCCTGAGCAATTGGTCTTGCAAAATGACAAATAGCAAATGTTTGCAATCACTTGTGAGCTATCTTAAAAGTATAAACATTGTATGTTATCTATTTAAAATTTTATTCCTCTGATAAAATCGTGTGATTAAAAAGGGAGCGTGGGCGTAAGCAACAAATTTTTACCTAAAAAATCTGTGTTGCAAATGCATGACATATTTATGCCATAGGTTAACAGTTGCGTAAAATGATAATAAATACAAAACTACGTTGGGCACTACTTATATTTCGGGAACTGGCAACACTAAGGTCAATAGCTAAAATCTGGCAACACCATAATAAAGTTTGACATTTTTTTGCATAAACGTACTCACAACGTTTTGATGTACAAGTGCTACGTGTATTTGTTTTGTTTACAGTGAGTTAAGAAAATCAATTTGGCGAAAAAATGGAAATTTCAAGAAAAGGTTTTCGTTGGATTATTTTTCACAACTTTTGACGTGGATTATGTCAATAAGAATGTGTCGATGAACTCAGTTCTTTATACGGCGTTAAATCACCATCAAAAACCACAGCATATGGGTGGTATAGTGAATTCAAACGTGGACGTAGTTCGGTCGCTGACAAATTCCGTGAAGGTTGTCCAAAATCGGTTGTTGTGCCACAAAACATCGATACACTGCATGAACTTATAATGCAAGATCGTCATGTAGTTGATGCTTTCACTTCCATTGAGTTCTCCAGGGTTCTGTTCCATATTTTTAACGTTAACTTTCTGTCTTCGACTTCAAACCCAATCCATTCCTTTGCTGATGACAGTAGCATTCATATTGCTATAAAAGCGAGTTCTGCTGGGGTTGAGATTAAAATACAGCAAATGAATATCTCAATTCAGAAAATATTAATATGCTTTTAACACAACTCGAGCTTTAGTTTTTACTGTATAAAGTTGTAAGTAACAGGTTTGCTCTTGTCCGAATTCGCTCATTTTCCAACTAAAGCTGAACTATGCCATCCCTAGCGATTGATCGACATTTAGTTCTAACGGGTGATCCATTAAGAGCTTCCTACTTTGTTTTCTAAATAAAATACATAAAAATCAATGTATTGATGCAAATCTTTATTTGGAATGATAGTTCGGTTCCTAAAACTCAATATTTAAATATTATTTCTTTCAAATGTTGCCCACGACTAGCTCTTAAATGGTTCATTCTGTGTGTCAAATTTTCGACAACTCTTTCAATCATATCGGGCGGTATCAATTGAATAACAAGAGTTATGTTGGTTTCCAAAGCGTCAATAGTTTCGGGTTTGTCGGTATAAACAAGTGATTTAACATATCCCCAAAGAAAGTAATCCAATGGCGCCAAATCACATGATCTTGGTGGCCAATTAACAGGAGCATTTCATCGAACGTTTCCCTCAATAAAGCGATTTTTTCTCCAGCTGTATGACATGTTGCGCCATCCTGTTGAAACCAGAGGTCGGCTACACTTATATCCTGAATTTTTGGCAACAAAAATTCATTGCTCTGTAGCAAGCACCATTGACCGTAACACAGGCTCCATCCGCATTTTTGAAGAAATATGGTCCGATGGTGCCTCCTGCCCATAAACCACACCAAACAGTACATTTATCGGGATACATTGGAAGCTCTTGAATTGCTTCTGGTTGTTCATCGGCCAAAATACGGCAATTTTGCTTGTTAACGTAGCCTTTCAACCAGAAATGAGCTTCATCGCTAAACACAATTTTTCGATGAAATAATGGATCAATTTGAAGTTGATGTAAGGCTCATAAACCGAAATTAAAACGTACACCAAGATCAGCCGGCTTCAATTCTTGTACGTTCTGTATTTTATAGGCTTTTAGACCAAGATCACGCCAAGATGCCCAAAGTCTGAGATCGACGACGAATGGAGTGTTCACGGTTTTCACGAACTCTCTCTGCTACTGCAGCAATATTCTCTAAACTACGGGCTGTATCTGGTGATGGTGTTACGAATAGTGCACTCAGTTGGACGCTCATAACGACCAAAATGATGTTGAAGAACTCTATAACATTCACTAACCGATGACTGATTTTGGTAGTAAGTTTCCACAATTGAGGAGTGGCCGTACCAAAGGATCTAAGTACCATTTCGAGGCAAAAGTAATGTCATACTTTTTATGTGCCTAATAGTCCGTTATTTGAATGTTATAATTTTTACAACATAATGACATCAATTTCACACTATCAAGAAAATGTTAAATAAAAACAGAAAACAATTTTATTAATTTCTAACAAAATGCCACCCGTTTCATATTATGACACTACTTTTGCCTCGAAATGGTACTTAGGCCCCTTGGTACGGCCACTCCTCAATTAATAAACGTTGTTCAGGAGTAAGTCTATTCATGATTGAGTCGTATTGAATACTGAACACAAACGTCATATGCACAAGCCATTTGCCACTTAATAGCTGTCAAAACAACACTGTTGGAAAAGGGATTGGATCACCCTTTGACCCTCTGTGGCCCGTACGATTAAGTTGCTTCCTTCTAACTTTTCTCCTTTTGCAAGACGGCAATTTGCACCGGATCGTGAACGCTGCTATTATTTTTCATCATATTTCGTATATAATTTTTTTAAATTTTTATTTGGTTTTTTGTGTTTATTTTTTAATATTTTTATTTTTTTATAGGTTTTTTTTTTATTTTAATTTTTTTTTGATTTTTTATTTTTTTTTTTTTTTTTTTATTTTAAAAAATGTTTAATTTTTATTTGAAATTTTTTATTTTTATTTTTATTTTTATTTTTTTTATTTTTATTAATTTTTTTTTTTTTTATTTTTAAATCCTTAAATGCAGTTAAACATTTTCTGTGATAAAAATTCGCTTGTATTGTGCAAATTGCATTTTGCTATTGTTTTAATTTTGTTCGTTATGTGAAAATCGTATGATCTTTGTAGTATTTTGCTGTTCGTCATTTTGTTGTTGTTTTTCTTGACGCTGTTGTGTTTTGAAGCTCAAAGTTTCGTATCTGAGAAAGTTCAAAGTTTTGATTTGTAAGTTTTTTTTTTGTTTTGACAGCTGTTGTAAGCTGAAAGTTCAGCTTATAATTGCATCTGTTTGAACTTTGTTATCTATTTATTTTTTTAATTTTTTAGTCTCAAAGATTAGTTTGTTAACACAAGTTAAGTTCGTAGGTCCAATCCCAAGTTCGAAATTAATAAGCATTAATTTATAACACGAATGCACTTTCAACATATTGCATTAATACGTACAATATGGTCAAGGCTTTCTAAAGTGTGTGCTTCGGATATTCAAAGTGTTTGCATTTTTAAAAAAAATTTATGAAAGTTCTATTTGAAGGTAGCACGCTCTATAAACACAGCAAAATATCAACTCAGCTATTGCGAGTATAAATTGAAGGCCATCTGTTTAAAATTGCGTCAAAGTAAACACCGTTTAATAGTTTTCTTTTAAAGTTGATGGGTTTGTTGAAAAAAGTAGTTATCAAACAATAATTTCATTCAAATTGCTGCTTCGACTGGCGTGTCAACCCAATTTTTTGGTATATTTTCAATGGTTTAAAGCTCTATGTCACTAATAACCCCACCAGTATTGTGTTTATTTGCCTGAATCATTGCTTGATTGTCAGCATAACATCGAATTTTAATGGTGCCACACACTGCGTCAAATCGAAATTCCACCCATGCGCCAAATGACGTCGCTCATTAACACGGTTCATTAGACAAATTTTGGACTTTGAGCGCAAAAGATCGATCATTGCACGGCTTGTCTATCACTTAGTGCCATTCCGCTGAAACCATACCACGTCTAATTCCTCGATTTCTTGCAAAAAAAAAAAAAAAGAGTTCTCATGCATGCGTCTGTTTCACCTTCTATTGAGCATTATATTGCCTTTTTAATTTTCGAAGAAGAAATGAACCAGAATTGCTCCATCGCGTTGTTTATTGCGATAATATCCTAATCTAAAAGCGGTAACTTTTTCATCCATAAAACTGAAAGTACCAGTCTTTCCCCTCAAAACCCAATTTAAATTACATATATCGATTTCTCTTTTTTCATTCGAAACATCTTATACTAAAATAAAGAAAAAATTAGTTTTTACCATTTTTTTTAACTTTTTTTGGTTAGGATATCTCCGAGAAGAAAAAGGAACTAACGGTATAGTTCAAATTGGGTTTTGAAGAGAAAGCCTGGTACTTTCAACGACCATACCAGGTTTTATTGCTGAAAAGTTACCTTGTCTTCTTATGTATATCGTTTCAAAAATAGCGAAATGTTGTAGCTTTTAGGTTAGAATATCTCAAAAACTAAAAAAATAAGTTACTGGATGGGCGTAATACGTCAACGGACACGCCTACCTCTTAAAAATTCGTGATTCCCAAATGTATGCAACACATTATTTCCATATGAAATTATTGTACTTACATGAAAATTTGCATGATCTTTTTCAGAAAATTTATGAGTTTTGCAATTGGCTTAAATATGTCAAAAATTTTTTAACTTAAATTGAAAGAGTACTTTCTCACCTTAAATTTTTTTAAAGTTAGAAAATGTATCTAAACCAAGGGTGTCAGCGTAGAACAAAAGTGAGCCAATTTTGGCTCGACACCAAAAACATCAATATTTCTGTACAACATTCACAGAAATAATTTTTGTTGTTTTTTTTTTCACGCTCGTCAAAATTTCGCGTTTTTGTTGCTTTTTTGCGTACACGCAAATTCGAACTCGAACCAACATAAAACAACAACAACGACTACGTCGCATCAAAATCAAAAACAACAAACAATATGGGTATTAATGCGTTGATGCGCAGTTGCGAAAATGCAAGTCTTTAACGCACTAACGATGTTTTACAAATGACAAACTTTCGCAAACCGCATTTTCACAACGACGCAAGAGCATTGCGCATCAACGCGTGAATGCCCCTAATTTTTGTGTGTGTCCCAGTTCTAAGAAATTTTGAAAATTGTTGAAATATTATTGTTGTAAACGAAGCATGAAAAAACAACAAAAAATTGTTTTTGTGATTGTTTAATTCGAATTTGAAGTTGTTGTAATAGCGAAAATTTTGCGCTGACTGCGCTGCATGCGCTTGGCTCAGTGATTTGAAAACGCTGACACCCTTGATCTAAACGTAGCTAACTTATTAATTTTTCAAGGAAAATTGCAAACGCTGGATTTTAAAGATTCATTTTGATTTGAGCATATCTTTTAAAACATTTATGTAATCCAAATAATTTTTTCTATTAATTAATAACAAAATACTAAATTTCAATTAAAATTAATCAGTTTCACATGTAGAACCTTAAAGAGATTTTGGCTAATTTTTTCGAAGAAAAATATGACTTTTTAGAAAAAGTGCCTATTAACGGCGGCACTTTCCTAGCTAAACATATCTTTATAAAACTGCATTATTAGATTTTTGAAATTAAGTGGGCGTAAAAATTGATTTTATTTCCGCCAATATACCACTATGAATCGCCACATTATGATATCTTATTTGAACATAAACATTATACTTCTACATAAAATACAAGGTCTGCCTATCTCTCTGTCTGTGTCTCGAGAACCATTCGTCCGGTTTGCATGATTTCTTCTTTCCTTTATAGATATTTTGCATGCCAAGGTTTTAGGATACCTTCGGCTTCGTCCGGGTTCTCCGAAAATCACATAATTCAAAAATCAGTTATCCGATTTACATGATTTTTTACTTTCGAAGACATGCTATCAGGTGAGATTCCAGGACAAACTCTAATTTGAAATACCCTCAGCATCACCCGGAATATTAAAAAAATACCATCAGCTGGAAAAATGTCCAATGCAGCGATATAAAAAAGACCTGATTAACAGATATAGATGAGATTGGGTGTATACATTTTAAAAGGGTATCGGGAACGGGCGAACGAAGTCACTCCCTAGTAACTAATTTTACTTTAAAATGAACTAAACTCCAAAAGTAACAAGTCCATCAAAAATTTTATGTAAAGAATTTTTTTTTTTTTGTTCACTCCTATGTCAATTTTAAATTCTGTGGCAGAAAGAAAAAACTGCTTAAGTCGACCTAAGCATAATAGGTTTGACTTCCAGTTTCCATTGGTTTTGGATGCAATTGTAAGAGTGATTTTACCCAAAACTATAAGAAAATTGAGTTCAAACCTATTTTGCTTAAGTCGACATTGGCTTTTCCTTCCTGCCACAGAATTTTTTTGTTAATGATAAATTTCTCCAATTTTTTTTCATAGAAATGTTGTGTAAAAATCATTTCTGTGTAAAAATTTTTTTTTTATTTATGTATAGTAGGGTGGGCCAAATTGTATGGACGAGATTTTATCGACCTCGGCTACCCCTCTATGTGTAAGTTCATTCAATTCTATGAATGTTTGCCCAAGGAACTATACCTCTGCGTTAAACTTTAGTTCGGCGCATTTTTGATCGAAAATTTTACCTTTTATTAATATTTTTTTTTATTTTCATACTAAATTTTAAAAATTTTTATAAAAGACAAAAGTAATGTCATTATATGATTTGGCTGGTGTTCTGTCAGTAATTAATCAAATTGGGTTCTGATTGTATAAAAAGTTCACTTGATAGCGTGGAATTGATACTACATATTTAAAAAAGTGATATGGGTCAAATAGCCGATTATTATGACCGACTTTCAAAATAAACGATTCATATTTTTGGATGAATTTTTTCAAACAAAACACCAACCTAGGCTGAAAGTTCATTCAATTCTATGAATATTTGCCCAATGAACCATACCTCTACGTTCAACTTTAGTTCGGCGCATTTTCGATTGAAAATTTTACCTTGCGTTTAATAATTATTTTTATGCTTGATTTTCAAAATTCTTATAGAGGCAAAAGTAATATCATAATATGTTTTGGCTAGTATTCTGTCAGTAATCAATAAAATTGGGTTCTGTTTTTACGAAAAGTTTACTTGATAGCGTGGAATTGATTATATCGATACGTCCAACGTAAAAGTTGGTAACTCGAAAATAGTAGTTTTTAGCAATATTTACGGAGAAATTGCAATTTGAAAAAAGGCGTAAATAAAAATTCACATGCTTATGACGTTTAAAAAAATTAAAATTTTTTATAAAAAAGTAAAAGGCAATAATCCTGATCAAAAACTCTTCAAAAAACCACCAAAAAAAGTTTCAGTTTTGCAACTAAGTTTTTACTGTGTCCGTTTCAAAAAATTTGAGTCTAGAGGGTTTAAACGCTAAAGAAAAATCACTTTTCTTATTTCCAAAGTTGTTTCAAAGCAAATGGTAGCAATAATACCTATCTATAAAAATAACTCTAAGCTTGAATAAAATGTATAGATATATTTATAGATATAAAGCTGTGCGATAGCAAACCTTTTATGGTGGCACATCAGGTGATAATTTTAATGCTTTAATTGAAAGGCGATTAATAACAATTTTGTACGATTAAAAAAAAAAAAAAAAAAAATCGCACTATTGACTCTTATAGAGATAATTTTCTTAGGAATTTTAAATTGAAATCAATTTTAAAGAACATCAAAAGTTATTCATTAGCTGTTACATATTAGAAGTATAATTCATACAACAATTAGAATACCCAAAGGAAACAGACTGCCGAAAACTTTTCGAAAAACCCATTTCTTTAGTGAAATACTTCACTTGTGGCTCACTAATAAGTTTATTTTATACTGAGTAGAACTAGTCCAAAAACAAGTGCTCTTGTTTTGAGTTACTTTACAATTGAATTGAATTTCTTTTAAAAATATTTTCCAGGACACGGTGAGTTCCAAACGATTTGGACAAAAGACTCTGTTTTTTCGGGTTTTTATCATTGTTTTTTATTTGTGTTCGGGATTCTGAAGAATTTGACAACTATGTAATTTATTTTACAGTACTAAAAATAAGTGTCAAAAGGTAGAAATATACATTAAAAATATAAAATTATAGACCACATCATACCACACAATATTTCGGTTCCGAATTCTTATCGTTTTTTTTTTGCGTGCTTAAGAGACTACCAAATATTTAAGCGTACACTTTGACACAAAATTGTTTTCATAGCTAAGCCGTAAAGAAAATGTAAGAGGATGTTCTAGGGACCTAACGCGAAAATATTTATGTAGTTCTATGAAATTCGTATATTGGAGTAGATAATCTGCCGCTCTCGATACTTTTTTTTATAAGAGCCTCTTAACATATCAGGCTAGGGAAATCGAATTTTTGTGACAATATTATGCTGCATTTATCTTATCAACCAGCAACATTACACCTTCTTTTAAGTTCTCAATCAACTTTGAAGTGAAAATATAGAAAAATATATGAAAGGTCTTAAAATTTGGTAATTGTTTTTTTTTTTTTTTACTTGAAAGACTCATCTTGACTTGAAAGTCTTATAATTTGAATTCTTTTTTGGAACAAAAAATGTTTTGCATTATTTGCTTGGATCAGATGACATTGTTGGTTTGAACTTACTATTCAATGTGTTTATGTAAAACACCTATAAAATTACAAAAATTCATTTAAAAAATACAAAAAATTTGAAGGCGTTACGCGTTTCGGGACCCGCCATAGGTCAACCATATCCAGACAGAACTTTCAAACATACTATACTTAACCTTTAGCATAAATTTGTTGAGAATCACAGCAATAAGAAAAATATGGCAAATGCAAAAAGTTCTAATTTTTGGTTTTTCCCTTGGTATGCATCGTAAGTATGTATATGTATGTATGTATGTATTCTCCTTTAACTCCTAGGAGGAGCATAGGGCCAAAGGAGCATAGGGCCAAGGTATGCATCGTGACTCATTGATATTATAATATTTTTGCAAAATCTATGCTAAAATAAAACTATGCTAACGGTTAAATATAGCATTCTTGAAAGTTCTTCTGGATGTCGGCAAAAGCGTCTGATGAGGTTACCTACCCGAAACGCGTAACGCAAACCAGCCTTTCAATAAATTTTTTGGTTTTCTTATATGCATTTTGCATTTGTTTTACATAAACACATTGAACAGTAAGCTCAAACCAACAATGTCATCTGAAAAGTTTTATATTTGGGCATGTGTCATTTAAAAATTTTTTCATGACTAATTTTAACGCAGTTTTGAATCTTTCGAAAAAAGCTGTAAACTGTTAAGTGTAATTTGTTTTAAATTTTCAAGCACCTTTTTATTTTATTTTTTTCTAAGCATATGTAATCCATGCACAGTTTTGAAACATAAGTGACATATTTAAGGAGAATTCGGATTCTTTATGTGAAACTATATTTTTTTTTTCGAGTAAAATGTTGTGGGAATAATTAAAAAATACCCATCATGCAAGCGTAATTGTTGTCAAACTTACAATTATATGCGTCACTTGCGTTTCAGTTATGGTTGCATGTACTTACATAAATTAATTTTTTTACTTAGTTAATAAAAATTTATAAGATGGCTGTTTTTAAAATATTTATTTTTTATTTTTCATTTTTTGCAATTTCCCCCTTAACCAGGCGGTACCAATTTTAAAGTCAACGATTGAGAAATCAAAATACTCACCGGATGATATCGAGGTTTATAAAGTTTTCAATGTGAAAACATTACTTTTTGTTTAATGTATAACACGCTCCTATGGTACTACATGGTGCTGGGAAAGTTTTCCGCCACATTTACCCATTTTTTTAAGCATTTTGGTTTTAATTGTTTTTGCATAAGAAAACACAAAAAATAATAATTTATAATTGCAATTGATAGTCAGTGTTGCCAGAAAGCTTAAAAGTTAATATTTTCACTGTGAAAAAGAAAAAGGTCTTAAATAGTCGGTGAAAACGGTTCAATTTCGCTATGAAAAGTAATCGAAATTGAACAGATTACGGAACAGCCCGTTTTGCCCTAATCATAAAAAATTTATTTTTATTATTATTACTTTGCTTTGTTTTAAAAGTTCTTTCAATTCTATCATTTAAATCATTTGCGTAATGTAAAAAAAGGGCTAGGGGTTAAAAATAACGGTAGCTAAACTGGCAACACTGTTGATAGTTGAGAAAAAATACACCTTTTGGAAACTCCTACTACTTATAATTATCCTCTTTTCCATTTTACATCTACTTATTTATTTATGTATTTGCACTAAATTTTGGTTGCTTTCGATCGATGTTTTTTTTTTGTTGTTAAATATTTGGGAAAAGTAGAAGAAAATAATAAATTAATATACTCACACACACAAAATGCTTTTTTTGTTTTACTTTAGGCCAAGGTCATTACTACGGATGAAACGTCACTAACGTATCGCACAATCGAACCGCCACGTGAGGTTCATGTGCAAATGTTGCAGGCCAACATTGATACGCTGGAGAAAATGTTCAACTATGTGACTCGCATCCATTCGACCAAACGCTGTCTGGGTACACGTCAGATATTGAGTGAAGAGGATGAAGTACAACCGAATGGGCGTATTTTCAAAAAGTACAATATGGGCGAATATAAATGGAAGAACTTTATAGAAGCCGAACGTACGGCCGCCTCATTTGGACGTGGCCTGCGTGAATGTGGTCAACAGCCACGTGAGAATATTGTCATTTTTGCGGAAACACGTGCGGAATGGATGATGGCAGCACATGGTTGTTTTAAACAATCAATGCAAATTGTTACCGTATATGCAACACTGGGCGATGAAGGTGTGGCACATTGTAAGTAAATTTTGGCTTTTTGTAAAAAAAATTAAAATTTCACATGCAAATTTTATATTTCTTTTTAGGTATCTCTGAGACCGAAGTAACCACCGTCATTACTTCACATGACTTGTTGCCTAAGTTTAAGCTATTGCTGGCTAGTTGTCCAAATGTTACAACAATTATTTATATGGAAGATCAATTGCATAAAACCGATACTAGTGGGTTCAAGGAAGGTGTCAAAATTATTCCATTTTCACAAGTGGTGCGCATGGGCTGTAATAGCAAATTTGGTAAGTCAAATATGCTTATTAGGGGCATACACAATGAAGTACGCTGTCTTGTTTTATCTGTGTAAAAATCCTGGATCTAACAAATATTTAAGTGTACTGTATTTTCCAGAAAAAAAACAAATACTTCAGGTCAGTGTAAAACGTGCGAGAAGAAAAACTACAGTAAAATTTATGATATGGCAATACTACCAAGTTGCAACGCTTTGGTAAGCCGGGATGGTATTAGTTTTCATACATTTTCGCGAAATTGAGAGCGCAAACAAAAAAGAGGCACAAGGAGAGAGAGAAAAACTACTTTTGTCATTAAAGTAGCATTTTGTAAAGTACACTACAACTACAGTATTGCACTGAAGTGAACTGAAGCAAATCAAACAAGAGAAGTCTGTACAGTATTTGTTTTTTATACCCTACACTCAGGGTATATTCATTTTGTCCGCAAAGAAGGAAACATGGCAGATATAGAAAACTACATATATTCTTGATCAGCGTAATCTCCATGTCCGTCTGGCGGGGTGTGCGTGGAAATACATTTGTTGGGAAAACTGAGCAAGATAATTCAATGAAATTTGGTATACTACCTCTGTCGTCAAAGTTAGCTGGTGGGATTAAAAATGAGCGAAATCGGTCATCGGACACGCCTACCGCCCATATTGAAAATGCAACTTTATGAGTATATTTCATGAAAATGCAACCGAAATACACATCGATACCTCCAACGTAAAAGTTGGTAACTCAAGTTACCAACTTGTCTACATATTTGGTTCCATCTTGTGTCAAATTTTAGTACCTCTAACTTGAAATTTGAAGGCCTGGGCTCTATTTTTGAAGTCACAACCTAAATTTATTTTATATAGGTTTTCATACAAAAAACAAAAAAGTTAAAATACAAAAATGTTCATTACTAAAAACTACGATTTTCGAGTTACCAACTTTTACGTCGGACGTATCGACATAAACACTACGAATTGTAAGCGCGAGCTCTGAAAAAAAAAAAAAACTGGGCAAATTCGGTAAAGAGGGCGTGGCACCTCCGATATAAGCAAAAGCTTCAAAACGCTATACTGAAAGCGTTTTTTGAGATAATCGACCTAAATTTTTCTTAGACACTAAGAACTATAAATGCAAGCTCTGAGCATAACCTGGACAATTTCGGATAAGAGGGCGTGGCACCTCCCATATAAGCAAAAGATTCAAAACGCTATACTGAAAACGTTTTTTGAGATAATCCAACGAAATTTCACTCAGACGCTAATAAATGCAAGCGCTGAGCAAAAACTAGTTGAACTCGGACAAGAGCAAGAAGTAGTCGGTTCGTTGAACATGTTTAAAATATAAAAGAAATTTTAATTTCGTTAAGTCTGGTAAGCAACTTCAAAGTCCTAATCTTTGCCTTTAAAACCTTATTTAAATTATGTTGATATCTTTTTTTCCTCAAAGATATCCTAACCTAAAAAGACACAAAAGTGCAAAAAACCCGTTTTGACAATATTTCGGTCTACGATATCTCATAGAAGCATGAAGATATTGTATAAACATAATTTAAATTAGGTTTTAAAGGGAAAAATTAGAGCTTTCAAGTACTTAAACCACATTTAACGAATAAATGATATGTTACATAGTAATATAGCTTCAAAAAATGGCAAAAAATTACTTTTTTTGGTTTTTAGGTTAGAATATCTCAAAAACTATACACAATAGAGCAATTTTGAGGTTCAATTCGAGTTAAGCATAGCGAAGCACATCGAATGTGATTATTTTGATTTTTGTTTAATGTAGTTAAAAAATTTTTTTTTTTTGTATGGGAAAATGCCCCAATTGGAAAAGCGATTATCTCAAAATTTAGTCGAGGAGTCACGAGTGAACATTTTTTTATACATCATTTGAACGATAAGTAAATAGAATCTGGAAAAAAATTTGATGTGCTACGACGTTCGATTTAGACGGGTTAAGGCACGCCGTGCTTACTAGTTATTGTTTCATATCCAAGTACTGTCAAGACATTTGCGCGCGACACTGAACCAAAGTATTTGATAAATAAAATGTGGGTATAAGACATAAGGTATCACGAAATAAAATGTCTCAAAACTCCAACATAATCCACGCAAGATTTGAATTTAATAGAATTTTTGTTTTTTTATTTGAATTATGTTTTTTTTTTTATTGAAACATAAAGTACATGGGAGAATGTTATGCATGAAATAGCACATCGGGCAGAGGACTTCCATGGCTTAGCTGGCACATACGCACTCTTTTATCGACATTTTTCTTCAATTTCTTTCTTTTAATAAAAACGCGTTAATATTTCGTGTAGTGCTCCAATTTAATTAACCGTAAACTTTCAGCTGTCTAATTATTTTCTTTATTTGGTTAGTAACATATCACCGCACTAATAGCGTTAAATTCAAATCTTGCGTGAATTATAGCACACACTTAACAGTTTCTGCCTTAACAGCTAAAAGTGCGTCCGGCAAAAAACCCAAAAAATTTTTGTTTTTGTTACTTTTTTTTGCTTTTCCAATAAAAACCTATTGTTGGCCTATTTTGCTTTTATATACTTAGGTAATAGAACAAAGTATGCAGTTACTTTTTTGGCCACTTAAAACTACAACTTTTTTTTATTAATAAAAGTTGTAACAAAAATTTACAATTTGTATTCACACATTATTTTCCATTATTTTCAGAGAGTGTGCCACCTAAAAGTGATGACATTGCTATAATTATGTATACATCAGGCTCTACAGGAACACCCAAAGGTGTTTTATTGTCGCATAAAAATTGCATTTCCACAATGAAAGGTTTCTGCGATGTAGTGCGTATTTATCCAGATGATGTTTTAATCGGGTATGAAACAGAAATTGTAATTTTTAAGAATAAATTTTAATAATAAAAAAATATCTTACAATTTCAGCTTCCTTCCATTGGCTCACGTTTTTGAATTATTAGCAGAAAGTGTTTGCCTGTTGACTGGTGTGCCAATTGGTTACTCTACACCACTTACACTAATTGATTCAAGCAGTAAAATCATGCGTGGCAGCAAAGGTGATGCTACTGTGTTGAAACCTACGTGCATGACAACGGTGCCGGTATGTTAAAAAAAATAAAAAATAAATAAATTAAAAATTTATTAAAAAATAAATTTCGCTAAAATATTCTTATTTTTTTTATTCCACAGCTTATACTCGACCGTATCTCAAAGGGTATTAATGATAAAATCAATTCAGGCTCCGCTTTTAAGAAGGCTTTATTCAAATTCATCTATCAATATAAAGTAAAATGGACACAAAGAGGCTATCTGACACCACTGATTGACAAGTAAATATTCCGATAAAAGTAGAAATTTTTAGGCTTAACAGAATATCGTATGAGTAACAATTAACTTAATGTGCTGTAGATCTTTTAACTTTGTTAACTTGTTATTTATTATAATATTAAAGTTTAATTTATGGTCGCACTAAAGCACAACTGTAGTCTTTATGCAAAACTTGTACAATTAATTTTTTCGGTTGTCATTGCAAAAATTTTGATGTGTCGCATTAGTTCAAAATTTATTTTCTTTCTCTCCACAGACTTGTCTTTAAGAAAGTCGCCAAATTAATGGGTGGCCGTGTGCGTTTACTAATGTCTGGTGGTGCACCATTGTCACCTGATACGCATGAACAAATTAAAGTTTGTCTCTGTGTGGATGTTATACAAGGTTATGGCTTAACAGAGACCACATCTGGTGCTGCAGTTATGGATTGTAAGTAAAAGTAAAAATAACATTATTTAATTTATGTTAATTTCTTTTTATAATTTATAGATCGTGATATGACTTATGGACGAACTGGCGCTCCTCTAACTGTATGCGACTTACGTCTTGTGAATTGGGAGGAAGGAAATTATCGTGTCACGAATAAACCTTATCCACAGGTTGGTATAATGTTTTTTTTTTATTATTTGTTTGAGTTTTTTTCTTATACATAATACGCATATTTTTTAAACTAGGGCGAGGTTATCATTGGTGGCGATTGCGTGTCATTTGGCTATTATAAACTTCCTGGCAAAACTGCTGAAGACTTCTTTGAAGAAGATGGCAAACGTTGGTTTAAAACTGGTGATATTGGTGAAATGCATCCAGATGGTGTACTTAAAATTATTGGTGAGTTAATCAAAATAATAAAATCTAATTTACATAAAAAGCGTAATACGTACTAATACTAGGACAAGATATCTTGAAATGTAATGTACTTTTTTTTACTCGTACATTTTACACTGAACTGAAGTATTTTATCTCAAAAATTCAAGATTCAAATCTTGACTATACACTAGATAGTATCGACCCCCATACAAAAAAAAAAGTTAGAATTTCTGCCCCCAGTTTGAAAGCTAATATTGAAAGATTTTTAAGGAAAAAAACATTTTTTATTTCGGCCTCCATATTCGATTCGGTTTTGTTTTTTTTTTTATATCTCCGCCATTTGACGTCCAAATGTTTTTTTCGACTAGTTGTACTCATTATCTCAATTTCTACCACCCTAAGGTGCCAAGGACACTTCATAGAATTGAAGCCCACAAAAAATCATAAAATTCATCTACACAAAGTTTGCTCAAATTGTTGAGATTGAAGAAGTTATAGCGAATCTAAAACAGCACAAAATATGAAAAGCAGGATGTTTTAAAATGGAATATCGCCCCTAAAACTATACAAGATTATTTTTATTTATTTGCATACTGTTTGAAATGTCAAATGTTAAAAAAAAAATATTGCATAGTCTTAGGGGGCGATATTCATTTTTGAAACATCCTGTTTTTCATATTTTGTACTGAGGTTTTAGATTCGCTATAACTTCTTCAATCTCAACAATTTGAGTAAACTTTGTGTAGATGAATTTTATGATTTTTTGTGGACTTCAATTCTATGAAGTGTGTCCTTGGCATTTTAGGTTGGTAGGAACTGAGGTAATGAGTACAACTAGTCGAAAAAACATTTGAAATAAATAACTTCTATAAATGAAATATAGCTTATGTTGTTGTTAATGTTTTTTTCCTTAAAAATCTTTCAATATTAGTTTTCAAACTGGGGGCGGAAATTCGAACTTTTTTTTTGTGATACTATCTACTGTACTCTCTCGAGCAATTTCTCTGCAACTGCCCTGCTCTAGCTAGAGCCAGGCTTAAATCTCGAGGAAAACCCTTTTTTAACGATTTGAGTGAATTCGCCGATATTGAGATTGGCTCCCTGCTCAACTACATTAATAGAACAAAATGGATATAAATATTCTTTACAGTTTCCTTTAAAGGATATCTAATCTAGACCCTGACAACCCCTCCCAGCCAGCCGATCACTTATGTGGTATAAAAACGGCACTAACAAAGCTACTTAGGCTTAGCATCGTTTTACTAAGCCACCACTCTAATCGAATCTACTGTACACTGATTTCGTTTTGATACCGAAGCGTTTATCAGTGTCCAAAAAATAAAAAATTCGATGCTAACAAATACTTCAGTGTACTGTGATTTATACAAACAGATACTTCAGGTCAGTGTAAAACGTGAGAGTAGCAAAAATACAGTGAAATTTATATTATGGCAACACTTGCAATTTGGAGCGCATAAGTAACCCTGGATTGTAGCATCTTTCATATCAGTGATGCAATTGTACCTTTTTCTGACTTTTTTTAGGTGAAAGGTTATTTAGGTGAAATTTGTATATTTTAGGTACAATCTTAACTTGGCTATAATTCGGGCGAAATATTTAAGCCCAAGATACAGTAGTGCGAGACGAGTGCGTCTTCGTTTTTTGACCGTCTCTGTTTCGGTAGGCTCCAAATAAATTGTGTTGTATTATTTATATAACGTTTGCACCGGAGATTTAGCTGTGATGAGATTTATAAATCTAGTCGTTAAATCTTATCTGTTTCCATTGGCCGAAAGAAATTTATTTTTGACAGTTAATAGCATAAGGAGAAAATGAAAGTTTTCTTTCCTCATGTTTATATGTATCTTACATTTCTTTAATTTTTAATGACATTGACATGACAATTGAAGAGCTGAGTGAAAGAATATGTTGTGTGACAATTTAATAATTTTGAGATGATCTGCTGAACTACCCTCGAGTGCCTTTTTTATCAGTTCAATTCGTCTTATTCGATAGATATTTTAAAAAGCTATAAAATGGGTGTACCAGCTTTGAAATCTGAGGCACCATTTCCAAGATATAACATTTTCTTATATATTCTTTCCTTTTTTTAGAAATGTCACTTAACAAGTTCATCCACTCAGATCTTCAATTGTTAAAGTTAAAGCGGCCACTTGGTTAAAAATAGCCGAAATCGATGGCCATATTGAGATTTATATGAAGAATCTGACGTGGAAAGCAGTAAGGAGTTAAGTTGACATATTTCTTAAATGACTTTTCTTACTTTTTTGTTCTTGTTCATTGTTATCGTTTATTTTAAAAATTGTTTTTATATAAAAACTATGCCAAAACACTGCACAACAAATAATGGGTTTTTGATTGTTGCATGGAAGTTTTTTTGTCAATTCCGAAGGGACTTTCTGCGTAGAATCTGACTCTGACTTCAGAATTGGCCCATCAACTCTAGATTTTGAGATATTTGAGGTCAAAAACCCGAATACGGTTATTTTTGAGGTTAGATGCTGACTCTACAAATCTTTTTTTCAATATAAAAAAATTATCAAATCTTTTTTTTATTTTTGTACATAATTCATAACGTAGTGCTACTCTTTTTTTTCAAAATGAGCTCTTAAGAAGTGTCGTACAATGTTTCCTTCAAAAGTTATGGCCGAATAAAGATGATATCATGAAATCCTATATAACGACTAACCCGAAGCAGTCCATGATTTTTGTGATGTCATCTTAAATCGCCCATAACTTTTGAAGGAAACATCGTTCGACAATTTTTAAGAGCTCATTTTGATGAGAAAGAGTAGCACTACGTGATGAATTAAGCAAAAAAAAATAAATAAAAAAAAATTTGTGCAATCTGCTTCGAACCTCAAAAATGTTCGTGTTCTTGTCTTCAACCTCAAATACCTCAAAATCTAGAGCTGATGGGCCAAGTCTGACCTCGGATTTAGATTCTACGCCGAAAGTTCCTTCAGAAATCACCTTCAGTTTCCCTGCAACAAAATCATTGTTGTGCTGTGTAATTAACATACATTTATTTTTAGATAAATTAGGTACAATTGAATATTTTAATTTTCCATCACTGTTACATACATTTTCGCCTTAGAGAGAGAGAGAAAGAAAGAGTGTAAACAAAAAAGAGGCATAAAAAAGAGAGCGAAAAACTATCCAAGTACTGTCTAGATATTTGCACGCGACAGTGAACTGAAGTATTTGATAATTAAAAAACGGCTACAAGACATAACGTATCTTGAAACAAAATGTCTTAAAACTTCAACAAGACTTGTGCAGTACTCCTAACTAATTGCTCATTTATATCTTACATTTTTAGATCGCAAAAAGGACTTGGTTAAATTGCAGGCCGGTGAATATGTTTCCTTGGGTAAAGTAGAATCAGAGCTAAAGACATGTCCGGTCGTTGAAAATATTTGCGTTTATGGTGATCCATCAAAGCAATATACAGTTGCATTAGTGGTGCCAAATCAAAAATATTTAGATGAGTTGGCAACACGTCATGGCTTGAGCGGACAAACCTTTGAGGAATTGTGTGCATCAGCTGTAATGGAAAAAGCTGTAATCAAAGAAATTGGAGATCATGCTAGAAAATGTATGCATAGATATTTTTTATTTTTTTTTCTAATTTACTTTTTATGTTTTGTTTTTACATAAACTACTTTTCACTTGCAGGTAAATTACAAAAATATGAAGTACCCGCCGTCATTACGCTTTGCAAAGAGGTTTGGTCACCTGATATGGGACTTGTTACAGCCGCCTTTAAATTGAAACGCAAAGATATACAGGATAAATACCAACATGAGATCAATCGCATGTATGCCTCATGAAAACGACTGCACTAAGGAAAAAAAAAAACAAACAAACAATAAAGAAAGTAGAGAAAAAACACTAAAATTTATTAAACAAAATTAACGAAGCTGAAGGACAACAAAAATGGAATTAAGTAAAAAATATAAAGAAATGAAACAAAACTGAATGAAATTTGTTAACTAGCAACAAATAATTCTATATATACTATGTAGAAATATAAATATTCTAACCAATATGTGTATAAATAATTGTCACAATGATTAAAGTTTGAATATTTATTGTTTATTTTTTTTTTATTTCTTTCGTTGTAAGTACATACGTACAACTTTGTTGAAGATATTTTTTAAAACAAATCATAATTTTGTAAAAACAACAAAATTTCTTAAAAGAAAATTAAAAAAAAAGAAACATTACATTATTATACATGTATGAATAATAATTATTACGATTTAAATCATTGCTACTATAATATATGTATGTTAAGTATTAGATTTTAGTACGTTAGTAAAAATCAAAATTAACAATATGTATGAATATTTTGTTAGAAATAAGTTTAACCAACAACAAAAAGAGTGAAATTTGTAATCAGTACCGAATTGTTGTTTGTATTTTGAAGATTTGTCGCCATGTAATTTATTTTACACGAAAAAATATAAAATTTTAGAAGGTATTTGCAAAAATCTCTAAAAAATTGTTTATTTATTTTTAAATAATAAAAAATTATTAAAAACAAATCATTTTCTCTTTAAAAAATTATAAATTAAAACAATTCTCGTTATTAATTTTTGTTATAAATCAGTTTTTCCTAAGCTATTTACTGCAATTAACTAAATAATCATCCTTATACGATATTCGTGTTTCGACTAAAACGACTGTTGTATTTGCATTGGTACAGGTTTTCCACACCAAGTAAAACTTTTTCCATATCATATTGGTATTTTTCCATATCAAATTAAACTTTTTCCAAAACAAATTCAAATTTTTTCAACACCTTTTAAACTTTTTTCAATCAAATTAAACTTTTCCAAATCAAATTATGCTTTGCAAAAAATATATATCTGTTAAAATGATATGTCGTTATGAAACTTGTTATATGGATGAATATTGTGTCTAACAAAGAGCTTTTAAAATGTGTAGGGGGTTTTTTGGAAATAAGTTAATTTGATTTGGAAAAACGTTAATTTGATTGGAAAAAGTTTATTTTGATTTGGAAAAAGTGTATTTTTATTTGGAAATAGTTAAATTTGATTTGATAAAAGATCAATTTGATGTGGAAAAGCTTTAACTTGGAATGGAAAATCTCTATCAAAGTAATAATTTAGTTGAAATACGGTTACATGTATGAATGTAAAAAGTTGAAACATTTTTTTTTTATCAATTTAGTACTAAATTTTAGTACAAAAAAGCAACGCTCCTCCCGCTTCATTAAAAAAACCTTTCATTTCGAGTATGTATGTATGTAGCTCTAAGTGCAAAATAACTTTCTCAACAAAATTGTAATTTAAAAAAATTAAAAAGAAAAATCAAGTTAACTAAATAATATGTTGAAACGAAAAAACAAAAATTACATTTTGTAAAAGAAATCTTGTAAATATTATGTATGTATGTTAAGGAATGCTTTATAAAGAAATTATAAAAAATTCATTCAAAAAATAACTTTTTTACTTTTTGTTTATTTTTTCTTTTTTGGATAAGAATTAAAATTTTTTTAAATGCATATCGATACCATAGTGCACAATAGTGCTATGTCCACTTACTAGAGGTTTTGAAATAAAGTGTGCCCCATAATTCACGCAAGATTTGAAATTGTCGCCATGAAAAAGCAACAGTTTGACAGCTGACAGCTAAGGGTTACTACAAATGTAGTACTAAATGAAAGAATAACGCGTTTTCATTGTTCAACAATATTACATATATAATGAAAAATTGGCTGCTACAGTACGCAAATTTCGTAGAAAATATGGTCGCAGTATTGATGAAATGAAAACGCTTTGTTCTTTAGTCTAGTGCTCCATTTTTACTCCAACCCCAAACTGTCAGCTGTCAAACTGTTTTCTTGTTTTTCGGTTGGCAACACTTTACCGCACAAATGGCGACAATTTCAAATCTTGCGTGAATTATGGGACACACTTTAATTGTAGTTACATAGTCTCGTGAGGGCTTCTTAATCGAAAGCAGAGATGTGTAGCTAATTTTTAGAAAATTAATAGGTAACTATGGAAATACACTTTATATATTAAAACAGCAGATAATTCTAAAAAAAATCATTTCTATTCCTCTTCGTTTGGCAAAAATTGTACACAGGACTATTGTATATGAATATATCGATATTACACACATTTATAATCACAAAATTATCCAAGGGGAAACATTTCAAAAGCTGCTTTTTTCGACTGGGAATAAATGCTAAAATGAAATGAAAGCATGTTAAAGTCCTCCCTTTCCCCCTTGGGTATATACAAATGTAATATCACTAAATATACATATTTACTATAATCAATTATGTATGCTTATTGAAGCAAATGAGCTATTTTATTAAGTTAAATATAAAGCTTTAAGCAAACAAAGAGAGTGTTAAGAAAAGGCATAATTTTTTTGCTTTTTTTTTAAATTTAAATAAATTAATTAGGCAACAAGTTTTGATAGTTTATATGAAAAAGACGAAAGTTGAAACATTTTTAAAGCAACAAAAATTAACTGAACAGTTATACCTTGGTGGCAGTGCCGGTCATAGTTTGTTTGAATTTGAAAGTGTGGTGCCCCTTGCAAATATAGAACCGCAGTAGATAGAACCGGACCCCGGCTGGCTCTGCTGGGCCGTTAAGTGTTTGTATATAAAAATAATGATAAACACATATAAATATACATATTTACAAAGTTAATTAAAATTAGTCTAAACCAATATTAGCGTATAATGATTTTTGAGTTTGAGTTTAAATTATCTAAAGAAATTTATAAATAAATACGCAAATTTAATGTATAAGTTTTAAAATTTATTTAAGTAAGTTTAAGTTATTGCAACAATAATTAATATTAAAACATAAAATAGAACAAAAGAAAATTCAATTCAAACATATTTTGATGTATCATTTAGTCAATAAAACATTTCAAATAATAATAAAAATAAAAAAATAAAAGGATTTTTAAAAATAAATTACTTATGTATCTATCATTATTTTGACAACGGATGATGGGTGAAAAACTGATAATAAATGTAGTAATGGTGCTATCTTTGGCCTGGCCAAAAATCAAGTATGGTCCCTACACCGCAGCATTTCATAATGTTTGCCTATATGCGATGTATCACGCCCGTTTGTCCACATCCACGTGGTTTTTGCGCTGAGCTTGCACTAACTATCTCTAGTGACTGTGTGAAATTTGCTTGCATTATCTGCTGCCCTCGACGCTTTGCTTCATTTGAAGCCACTTGATATTTACGCTAAAGGGGTTGCAGCAAAAAGTGTTATTAGGCTGAAGGATTCTGGTTTCTGAAGGTCGAAACCTTATGACCATGGTAGTATTTTTGCACAATTCCCTGGTTGTGATATCGACAATGCAACTGATTACATCAATCCCACTTTTATGTTCTCAATTAACTTTCAAGTGAAAATACCTGAAAGGAAAGTTCCGATTCTGAATTCCAAAAAAATATGTAGCAGCCCTGTTCTTGAGTTCTTAAATTTTAAGTAAAAATTGTTAATTGGCAACACTGATGCATAAATTACTTTTTAGATCTCTTCTGGTTTCATCTGTCAAACTGTGTGCTCGCATTTATTAGAATTCTCTTTAAATATTAAAATTAGTTATTTGATAGTAATAAATTATATAAAGTACGTTGGACGTCTATTTAATTCAGTCAGGAATATAGGAATTTTTTGAAGATACACCAACCGCTTTAAATATACAAAATGGAGTCTGGCTTTGGTGCTGGGGTCTTTTCCAAGGACTTGTGTATTTCAAGAGGAAATTCTGGCTGAATGGAAGGCATGCCAAATTATCAAACTCAAAATTTATGAATGTAGTGACACATTAGTCATTAACATTGATAGTCAGGCAGCCATTAGGACCCTCGGTTCCAATATAACTAGGTCTCGCTTAGTCCTTAGCTGCAGAAAATCTCTATGTGAAGTAGGGCAGCTATGTAATCTTACAATATCTTGGGCTCCCGGACGCAATAATTTCATTGACATGTGGCTGACGAATTTGCTAGGAAAGGGTCTTCAACCGACACAATTTTTGAATTTATATTAAGAAAACAGTTGCATTAATTAGAGCCAACATTGACTCTAAATATATTTTGTGGGCTAATTTTAGATGGTCAAACTTAAAAACATGTTCTACGTCGAGGGCGATATGGCGCTAATAGATCACATAAAATTATCTCATTAGTTAGGCGAAGTCTTAATAATATTAATTGGTGTCATTACACGGAACTATTTAGTAGGCAGACACGCCTCAAGATTGGGGCTAACTGATGTAGGTGATTTTTGTAAAAGTTGTAAAGACCCTGTCGTCGAAAAGTCCATTTTTCATTTCTTTTGTGAATGCCCAGGTTGATAACGAAGTCATAATCTGGATATAAATAGGCCTAACTGCGGAATAAGTTATGATGACATCTGTCATCTCCCGTGCTAACCTATCTCAAATAACGTTTGCACTGCTTGCATTTTGTAAATTTTTCATGTATCGGAGGTGCCACGTCATTTTGTCGGTATTCATCTAGTTTTGCACTGACCATCTCAAATGTTTGTGTGAAATTTGGTTGCACTTCCTACAGAAACGTTTGTTATACAGGTACTAAGTACTTTAGTTTTAGTACTTAGGATGCGACTTTACAGTAATCATTGGTATGACGAAATAAAAATTCATCAAAACGTGATTTCGTCCAAATTGCTTGCATGTAGGGTACTAAGTATATTCATGCGCAGACAATAAAGACCGAGAATATCACGTCGCCATATGAGCTAAGAAGAATATTCGAATCGTTGGAGTCTAATGAACTTTATTTACAAAATTATTTATATCAATGAGAACGAAGATATATGTAGGTACAGTAAGATGGGTCAGTTTGTATGGTAGGAAATTTTATCGGGTTTGCCTCAGCGAAAATTGTAAAGTTTGGATAATTTGAAGAAACTTTGCCGAAGGAAGTACATATTTTCAGTGCAGTTTACCCCCCGATAATTAGAAAGTTGATTTGTTCTTATAAATTTTTATTAAGACTAGCAAAATAAGGATTTTTCTGCGAAATAATTCCAAGTGGAATTTTCTTACCGGAATAATATTGAATAAATTTAGGGTGAAAAGTTCGTTGTGAAATTGTGTTCGCACAAAAAAGTTATTCAAGGTCAAAGGTAGCAGATATCAGTTTTTTGCAAATATCTCGCTAACGGTTATTCATAGCTCTAAATATTTTCTATGGAATGCTGTCAGTGTAGTATTCGCACGACTTACAGTTTATGAATTACATTTTTACGACACCACGGAAATGCCCATACAAACAATCAACAGTTTGAATTTCGAAATTAAAAATATTTCCAAATTTTGAAGCATTTCTGTTTTGAAAATAGTTTTGGTTCTAATACATGTCCACTGAAATTGACTAAATTTACTGTTGTTGCTGTCCGGCTAACGGAATTTTGAATATCTTTGGTTTTTGAACCCTATCTAATGTACATTAAGCCGGGTCAGTCTCCATACAAAAAAAAAAAGTTTGGAAAAATCGCCCCTTATTTTAAAGCTTACTTTGAGAGTGGAAACAAAAAAAAAAAAAGAAGTTTTTGGACCAGTCTAAAAACAGCCAAAATGCCAATTTTTCCATAACTTCGGCAGGTGATATCCGATGTTTAAAAATTATTTATCGTGGTAAAGGGCTTAATTAGGCCTTGATTTTTTCTAATGTGCTTTGAACCTCAAAGATCACATTCCACAAGTACGTTCTAGTTTCTAAGGTTCGTATCCTCCTAAATGTCATTTTTTCTTTATAAAATTAAAGTCTTTAAAACTACAGAAAAAATAGGGGAAGAGTGCCGGGTGTGGGCACCTTTTTGTTTTCGACTCATAACTTTTGACCAAATTTATATTATGCAGACATATAAGTATCAATGGAAATCTAGTGACCTTAGTTAACTACTGGAGTAGAAAATAAATTGATTTCGTCAGTTCGAAAAATTACATCAAAAAAATAGTGAAGTGATAATTATTGACAGAAAAAATGTTTGGTTCGGTTGTGGCCACCCTTAGAAAATCAGCTAAAAATGGAAAATTTGAAGTAAAATGCAATCAAGTGGAGAATGAATTTATTTTGGAAACATTGACATACACAAATTCAACAAATTCTGCCGAACGGCTTCAACAAAATCAGCGTCACTGAAACGAGATTTTTGCAAAGTGATGTGCCACCTTACTACCCACACTTAATGAAAACATACTTTTTTTTCCGATGTCTTTAAAGGGCTTATTAGTTCTTTCCATTCCACTAAAAAGCACAAGAACTCCATTTAATTAGTTATATCCACGACGATTTTTCAGTAAAACACACGCTTTAAATAAAAACTAGTAAGGGTGTTACCTTTAGCCTGGCCAAACATTAAATACCCTACACAGCAGTATTTTGAAAATTTTGCTTATAAGGGAGGTGCCACGCCCTCTTGTCCGAATTCACCCGGTTTTTTCTCAGAGTTTGAATTTATAGTTCTTAGTATTTGAGTGGAATTTGGTTGGATTATCTCAAAAAATATTTTCATTATAGCGTTTTGAACATTTTGCTTATATGGGAGCGGCCACGCCCTCTTGTCCGACTTTTTCCAGTTTTTGCTTAAAGCTTGCATTTATAATTCTTAGTGTCTGAGTAAAATTTAGTTCGATTATCTCAAAAATCGCTTTCAGTATAGCGTTTTGAAGCTTTTGCTTTTGAGAAGTGCCACGCCCTCTTGTCCGAATTCGCCCAGTTTTTGCTCAGAGCTTGCGCTTACAATTCGTAGTATTTATGTGTATTTTGGTTGCATTATCGAGAAAAATACTCCAAAAGTTGCATTTTGAATATATTTTTTGTATGGGCGGTAGGAGTGTCCGTTGACCTATTTCGCTCATTTTCAATGCCCCAAGCTAGCTTTGACCACGGAGGCTGTGCACCGAATTTCATTGAATTATCTTGCTTAGTTTTCCCAAGAAATGTATTTCCACACACAGCCAGCCACACAGCCAGCCAGACAGACGGACATGGCTATATCGACTTAGGAGGTGACACTGATCAAGAATATATATAATTTTCTATATCTGCCACGCCTCCTTCTCTGCGTTACAAACGGAAGGACAAAGTGAATATACCCTAGTAGTAGGGTATAAAAAGTGGGTGCCCACACCCGAACCAATTTATTCACTGCATAAATATAGATTGCATTCAGCTTTTCGATTGATTCACTTCGATTTATCGCACTTGGAAAATGATTGAAAAAAAAATTTTGTGTTGACTTTTACTCATTAAAAAATTATTTTCTTCTCAGCACAAAGCAAATGCGTCTGTTTGCTCCGGTCTATGCACTTCATGCTGTCATAGCACGCGCTTTACATTTGTCAGACCAGCCGCAGTTTTTTTCTGTCAAAAGTTACGAGGGGTGCCCACACCCGAACCATGCCCGCAGGCGACACTCTTCCCCTACTATTTTGGCTGTTTTTAGGGTGGTAAAAAAAAGTTTGTTGTTTCCTATATACTCTCAAAGTAAACTTTCAAATAGAGGGTAGTTTTTCCAATATTTTTTTCATCGACCCGACCTAATGTACATTTAGCACTTAACACTATAATATTTTCTTACAGCCGGAAACTTCCGGCGTCAAGTCACATCATGAATAGAGGTGTAATTTTATATTAGAAACTTTTCTGAAGAGGAGCTGCTTTGGCTTTAAGACCGCGTCCGATTTTAGACACTTTTTTGGTTTTTGCCGTTTTATGTATGTATTTCGTCAACTATTCAACCTATTTTGATGTAATTTGCCATGTATGTAAGTAGATGTTGAACATGATAACCATACATTGAAGGAAAAATGGGCGTAGTCAAATGCGCGACACGCCCACTCTTCAAATATAAGTTTCAGTTTATTCACGTGTGCTGTTATAATTCAGGTGTTTTGCATGATTAAAGCTGAAAAATCTCAACAGTTTCCACCCTGTATAATCCAGTAAGAGCAAAAAGCGGACTGCTTGTTTCCGTTGTTTACATTTCATAAAAATCAGTGAAGAGAAAAAAAGAGAATTTGTACCGTACAGTTGGCATTATCGTTAAAAGATAAAGATAATCTGAGTCACTCAACTGTGTTGTTCGTTCGTTCGTTCGTCCGCTCGATTATTCCATTTGGCTTTCATATACTTAACAAAATAAACTTGTTCACACAGGGAGTTCGTCATAACAAATCGAGACTTCTTATCGTTCGTTTAATGTAAAGCAAAAGAGTATTACCTCGTCGTATCACATATATGTGTACTATATACAAGCAGTTGAGCGATCTGATCGATCAGTATACTCTTGGTGTTATTTCTAACAACATTCGTACAATACTTGGTTTCAAGGAAAAAACAATAATAACGAAGTAAATTCCAATTACAGTTGCATATTGCAGTTATACCAAAACAAAAGTACCTATAACAAATCAACAACAACAAAAGTATTTTACCAAAAGAGTTTTAAAAAAAATATATATATATTTGTATCGTGACTCTAATAATAGTCATCATCATTGTCAATCCAGCTGTCGGAATTCTCAAGTTAAATTTTAATAGCTGATATTAAACAATAATTCGAAGCATAATCTAATAATTATCCTACACGTAAATACGCAATTCAGTGTAATTCGGACACGATTTTGTTATCAAAATTCTACAGAAACATCTGCGTTTCAGAAAAACAAATGACGTCGCTAAAAACGGTAAGTCTCAATATGTGATGATCGCGTAGAGCCTTACCTTACTTAAGATTTTTTTTTTTTCTTTTTTTGTGTTTTCGCTTTAAGCAAAAAGGATTTCCCCCAGAGTATTTACTTAAGTTTGTTGTTGTTGTTACTCATATGCAATGTTTACAACGGTTTAAAGGCCTGGTTGCACAGAAAGCGTTCTATCAGCGAGACAATAACCACAGACCGCTTTCTGTATAGTCGTGTCTATAGTGGAAATTTCCATTTGAATATATATATTTGCATATACGCATTATACATATGAACATATGTATTATAGTTTTAGTCATAGATTATTATAATCATATATTTTCTTAAGCGATAATATAATCTAAACTAATATAAATTCGAAAGTAACTCTGTCTGTCTGTTTGTTACCTTTTCACGCCTAAACCGCCTAACCAATTTAAAATTTTGTTTGGAGATAGTGAGAGACTCTAAAAAGGATATAGGATAGTTTTTACCTCTAACATCATCCTTAAAAGGGGTGAAAAGGGGGATGGAAATTTGTATGGGGAATCAATAACCGCTATACCAATTTACATGAGATTTGGTATGGAAATAGCCAAAAACCCTAGAAAGGATATAGGATAGTTTTTATCCCTAAAATCATCCTTAAAACGCTGAAAAGGAGGATGGAAGTTGGTATGGTAAATTAATAATCGCTAAACCAATTTAGTTGAAATTTGCTATGGAGATAGAAAGAGACCCTCGAAAGGATATCAGATAGTTTCTACCCCTAAAATCATCCTTATAAGGGGTGAACAGGCTAATGGAAGTTTGTATGCTAACATTTTGAAAGATAAATAAAATTTCAAAAATAAATAAAATTTTAAAGATAAATAAAAACAAAAACGTATTTCTGTGTTGAATGTGCCCAGTAGGAGGAAGAGCGATCCAATAGGTACGATATTAGGCCTTATTTGATAGCCATTAGTCCTGGTATCTTCCCATCTTTCGTCCTTTCTTTTGTACACATGATGTCATTGGACACCAAAGCCTAGCACTCACGCTTCTGCAAAGAAGGCAGCAAAGCAGGCATTCTATGATTGCTTCTAATAAGATAGGACAGAAAGAGGCATGCTGTCTTCTTTTGTACATATGTTGAATTCTTCCACAAAAAAGGCAGTGATGCTCACACTGGGCCTAAAGGATCGATAGGTTACATTAAAATGGCAACGAAATCTGAAAGCACTATTGTTTTTATGCTTGATTATAGAAAAAAAATCAGTTTGAATTAAAATCCTAGCTGATCCTGTTTCGAAAATATTGATATTTTTCGCTTTTTGATACATACGGTCATGTATCGACGTTTACTCACACTGCTCTTGAAGCATCATTAAGTTCAACTAAAATGGCAACTTATACTGAATGTCTCCGAGTGTTTGTAATGTTATTCTGATGAAATATCACTTTGAATCAAAATCGTAGCTGATTCCTTTTTGAAAATATCTCGATTTTTCCAATTGGGGCATTTTCCCATACAAAACGACAAAAAAAAAAATTTTTAACTACATTAAAGAAAAATTAAAATATTCACAATCGATGTGTTTTGCAATGCTAAACGCGAATCCAACCTCAGAATTGCTCTATCGTGTATAGTTTATGAGATATTGTAATCTAAAAACCAAAAAAATCGTTTTTTGCCATTTTTTGAAGCTATATAACTATGTAACATATCATTTATTCGTCAAATGTGGCTTAGATATTTGAAAGTTCCAATCTTTTCCTTTAAAACCTAATATAAATTATGTTGATATATTTTTTTTCCTCAAAGATATCTTAACTTAAAAAGACACAAAAGTGCAAAAAACCCGTTTTGACAATATTTCGGTCTACGATATCTCTTAGAAGCATGGAGATATAAATATAATTTAAATTAGGTTTTAAAGAAAAAGATTGGGGCTTTCAAGTATTTAAGCCGCATTTGACGAATAGATGATATGTTACATAGTTATATAGCTTCAAAAAATGGCAAAAAACGATTTTTTTTTGTTTTTAGGTTACAATATCTCATAAACTATACACGATAGAGCGATTCTGAGGTTGGATTCGCGTTTAGCATCGCAGAACACATCGATTGTGATTATTTTAATTTTTCTTTAATGTAGTAAAAAAATTTTTTTTTTCTTTTTGTATGGGAAAATGCCCCAATTGGAAAAATCGAGATATTTTCAAAAGGAATCAGCTACGATTTTGATTCAAAGTGATATTTCATCAGAATAACATTACAAACACTCGGAGACATTCAGTATAAGTTGCCATTTTAGTTGAACTTAATGATGCTTCAAGAGCAGTGTGAGTAAACGTCGATACATGACCGTATGTATCAAAAAGCGAAAAATATCAATATTTTCGAAACAGGATCAGCTAGGATTTTAATTCAAACTGATTTTTTATCTATAATCAAGCATAAAAACAATAGTGCTTTCAGATTTCGTTGCCATTTTAATGCAACCTATCGATCCTTTAGGCCCAGTGTGTGCTGGTCATCTATGATCGCTTTTCATGTGAAAACGCAAGAACATATTTCGATATTCGTGAATATCGACATGTCCTATATTAGATGTCATTGATATATACTAGGCCGGGTCAAATTTTTTTGCGGCAAAGAGTATAGCAACAAAACAATCTACGAAAAATTCTAAGAAACTTTGCCTAAGAAACCATTGGTCTAAAATCAATATCGAGCCGCCGCACAGTGCGAAATTTGGGAAGTTTAGCGGAACTTTATTCAATTTTTGAAATACATAAAATGCGTAAGATTATTCATTATTTCAGTAGTTTAATATCCCACCTCAAAAATCTCATACTCAGTTTGGTGAAAAACCCTGCTAAACGACTACAAAATGCACCTGAAACTTGCATTACTTATTCAATCATACTTTTTGCCTATTAAAAGCTTTTCGATTTGTAAAAGTTAATAGAGTGGTACATACAAACGGTAAGTCAGTAGGCCGCGAAATTTTTATCATTTATTTTTCAATAAAATTGTCACTTATTGGCATTCAAATACTTGCAAAATCTTTTCTAACTCGTACGTGATTTGTTTGTGAAAATTGTGCTTTTTAAGAAGTGGATAAGATTTACATTTTTAACTTCATTGGATACTTTAAAAGGTGTTACCACAAATTGCCATTTTGAAACGTACAAAATTTGAAAGGTAGGTTTATCCTCTACTGGAAACATAAAACATCTATTGCGATATTTTGCGATCTTCTTTTTAACTAAACCTTTTCCAGAATGTCTTTGGAAATTTCATATAACACCGAAATTTCATGAAAAACCGACATCGGGCGCCATCGTTGGTTTTGTTTTAGAAAAAATAGGCTCACCAACACTAACATCTGACACTATCCATAGTTTAAAGGTAACTATAATTACGCTAGTTTATAATATACAAAAAAGGTAGGGGGAATCCTCTCGAAATTAAGAAGCATTTCTGAATAAAAATGCAAGAAACAGCAAATACCCCTTGTTTTACCCCCTTAATTTTTTATGGTTTTTTGATAAGAAAATGGTAATATCTATCAAGTTTCATAGCGATATCTGGAATGGGAGCAGAAATACAACGTTTTAAGCATTTCCATATATGGGGGGTATAATAACCCCTTGTCTGATCCCCCTTAATTTTTGCATAATGTTTTGTCAATTAAATATATATCCAAGTATTAAGTTTCATAACTATAAGTGCTATATGTGCTGAGATATGAATTAAGTTCCGCTAGACTCTGAAAATTTCGCACTGTGCGCCGTAAATTGCGTTGAAGTTTTGTATGTAGCACTTTAAAATTCAATAAAAAAAAAACAAAAAATTCGAATACTTTGAATAATTTTTTATGAAACAAGTAAAAAAAAATTTGAATTTTGTATTTTTCTTATTGATTTTAAAAGTGCTGCATACAAAACTTCAACGCAATTTACGGCGGCTCGATATTGATTTTAGACCCATGGTTTCTTGGGCAAAGTTTCTTGGAATTTTCCGTAGATTGTTTTGTTGCTATACTCTTTGCCAATTTTTTGCCTTCCGAACAAATTGACCCGGCCTAATATATACTAAACCGTACAAATCTAAAAATATGTACCAAGCAAGAGAAACTTAAGTGTAGATACTTTTATTAAATATATTGAGAATTATAAAGTCTGAAGAAAATCTACAAAAAATTAGCAATGTAGCCTTCTATGATCGCTTTGCATATGAAAGGACATAAGCAGGCATGCTGCTTTTTCTTCTTTCTTTCTCATTTTGATACATGATGTCATTGGGCATGAAGACAGCAATGAAAGTTTTCTACTATCGCTTCTAATATAAAAGGACAATAGCATGTAGTTAAGCAAGTGGCAAGCTTTCTAATAAATCTGTTTATGGAAGGCATCAACATGTTTAAAAGATCTTAAAGAAGGCAAGAAAGAACAAAACCTGTGTCATCGGGATCTGAAATATAGTTTAAGAAGTAATTGCTTTGAAGGTAGGTAGGTGAACTACTCAGATAACACAATTTTTCAATGGTTTTCCTCATTTAATTTTTAAAAGCAATTTCTATAGATTTTAGTGTGGTGAAAATTGTGGAAAAATTCTATCACGTAACAATTTTCAGTAATTTAAATTTTACTTATGTCATGTTTTCGAATATCCATGACTACCACGCTTATACTACAGAACATACTAAAATCATATTTGCACCACCTGTTTTGTTTGTGCTACAAAAGATTTATAAGAAAAATTGGGGTGATTGAAAAAGGGGACGTTGTACCTCTCATACAAAAAAAAAAAAAACAAAATACAAATTAATTGGAAAGTTTATTTGAGTCGCTCCTAAGCATATACGAGTAGATATAATGAGATCATATTAACACCATATATCCGCTTGATATTTCGATAGATTTGCCTTGATAATGGAAATATTGAATGAAAGTACTTACGGAGCGATCGGTATAAAAAAACATAGGTACCAAAAAAAAAAAAAAAAAAACGTTAAATATTTTTGATAACATAGGGGAACCCAAGTATTACCAACAGTATCGTAACACTGATTTCGAAGTTTTACGTATGCTGTTTGACCTCCGTTTGCTGTGCTTTTCTACGATACAGCAAAATCAAAAATATAAAAAAAATTCGTTAAGGATATTTTAATTGATGTAAAAAAATATTTTCTGGGATAGTCCTTAAATAAATGCATCCCACCTGTTTACTCACATTTTGATATGTATGTATGTAGATGGTACCTTTTCACTTAAAATTTTTTTAATTTCTTAAATAGTATCAAGATGATGAAAGTGATAAAATAGGGTATTCGAAGTACTAATACTGCGCAGACGAAGTGGCGGGTAGAAGCTAGTAAGTTTATGTTTTTTAAAAACTATTGAGATTTGTATTTTAAGCGAGAGTTAAATTGAATTTGCGATTATTTCTTTTTGCACTTGAAAATTATCTAAAAGTTTTATTTTCTATGAATTAAGTCATAACACTTGACGTGTTCATTGAAAGAAAACCATTTGAATCAAAATTCTTCCAACTCTATGATTTTGTTTCATATACATCCAAAACATGTAATATACGTAACATAGCAATTCTCTAATGATATTGAATTTCTCAAATCTATTGAAACTCCATTTATAAATGTTAACTTATGAAAATACAAACAGAAATGGCATTACTGTTCACGTTCCAGTGAGACAGGATTTGTATTATTTTTGTTGTAATCTTTAATGTCCTGTTGTGTGTACCAGAGATTTGCACCCGATCTGCATTAATCGTCACCGAGAAATTTATTAATTTCATTAAAAATTTTTTTATGTCATTTTACAGAAAATAGTTCAATTAAGAAATCCCCTGAACATTTTTGAAAACAAGTTTGGTTAGTAAATGTTAGAGCTTGTTAAATTTAAAATCATTCCACGTTTCGGAAATAATAACTGCGCTAATTATTCAACCTTATCATATAACTCGATTTCGATTCGAACTAAATTTGTACTTTTGCTTAATAGTACAGTCATTTGGTAGTTTTATCTGGAAAGTTTTGCGGGATTTTTGCAAATGAGTTTTTTTATAGATTTCGATGTGCTCTTTCAGAATTTCAACTTTACTACCTCGAACCGTGTTCGCTCGCGCCACCATATTGGAAAAATGGCGCCCAAAATCAGTTTTTGTACAAATATCTCTTTAACGGTTACAATTAGAGAAAAATATTGTGGACCAATATTTTAGCTTATAAAATTTTCTATAAAAATGATGCTCAAATTATTTTCGTACGACTTATAACTCAGGAGATATCCTAATTCAAAGTTGAAAAAAAAATTATTATATAGTGCATGCCGCTTATGAGTAGGCACAGTGATGTGTTGAGCTTAAAATTACGATAACCCATGAACGGTGAGTCACACGTTCAAAGTAAAATTATCTTGCACTTCAAGTTACATATTATTTTTTTTATCGTATGACCTATAGTTTTGGAGATTTTTTTTAACAAACCTGAAATTTAGAAAAAAAACGTTTTTTAAAAAAATCTCAAAAATGGTTCGTTCTAGAAAAAAACATTTTCTTGCATTTTGTAGAACGTTCAATTTCCTCCCTACTATATTCAATTTTTAATGATTTTCAAGTCGCGATATCTCATGAAGGGTAAGCCTGACGAAAAAAACAGTTCCAAGAGGCTCTTATAGGGAATTGAACGTTCTACAAAATACAGGAACAATTTTTTTTCTAGGAAGAACCGTTTTGGAGCTATTTTGAAAAAAACGGTGTTTTTTCTAAATATTAGGTTTGTTGAAAAAAATCTCCTAAACTATAAATCATATGAAAAAAAAATAATATGTAGCTTGTAGTGTAAGTAATTCTCTATGAATAGATCATTTTACTTTGAACGTGTGACTCACCGTTCATGAGTTATCGTAATTTTAAGCTTAACAACATCGCTGTGCCTACTCATAAGCGGCATGCACAATTTACTAATTTTTTTTCGAACTTTGAATTAGAAAATTTTATAAGCTAAAATATTGGTCCACAATATTTTTCTCTAAATGTAACCGTTAAAGAGATATTTGTAAAAAAACTGATTTTGGGCGCCATTTTTCCAATATGGCGGAGCGAGCGAACACGGTTCGAGGTAGCAAAGTGGAAATTCTGAAAGAGAACATCGAAATCTATAAAATAACTCATTTGCAAAAATCCCGCAAAACTTTCCAGGTAAAATCATTTTATCCTCCCAAATGATTGTACTATAAATGAAATTGATTTTCTTCCAGTTAATGTTGTTTTTAGTTTTGTTTACTTAAACATTTACAATTTGCTAAGAAATTTAGTACAGTAGTTACCGGCTTATATGTACGCCGCGGCGTGACCGAGTGGTTAAAATTATTTTTTGCCATCATCTTCGTTTCCAGAGCACCTAAAAACTTAAAAATAATTACACACAACAAGTAAATTTCAAAGGGGGTTTTAGGTGGCAGCTAAGCGGAAAACCAATAATTTTATTCTTTTTTTATTGGCATATTCGGGTTCAGGACCTCTGGGTCTTTGTTGTGTACCTGTGTTATTAAGCTAGGTGTTTATAAAAAGCAGTTCATGGTCAGCAACCCCCGATATTATTTTTGATTAGAATAAGTCTCGGTATTTTACTATGCTCTCAATTGCCAATTTTTTGAGACTACGGTATAATAGTACTGCTCTACTTAATAATACCAAAAGAGTGACCCCTAATTTATTTAATTAGGTACATTGATATAGAATTTCTGGCAAGCCATGATGTTCTAGTCTAAAGCACCCTCCGTGGACTAATTACGATTTATTTCCGGATTACTCTTCTTAGTAATAATTGAAATCAATAAAGAAGTATCGGGAATAAAAGACCCGTAAAGTTACTACAAATATTTATCTTGTCTACAGCACCATCAAATGTAAGTTTTTGAAAAGTTCAATATCATCAAATAATCATTTTATCATACAAAAGATAAAATTTTTCTGAGAACCAAAATCGACTCAGTACTATAGGAGCCACAGGTGCTCAAACATTTGATTTATCTGCAGCGCCCTCTAAAAACATCCTGTAATAGGGTTGATCGCCTGAATAATCTGTAAAAAAATTACACCCTATTTTTCAAAATCGAATCAGTAGTTGCAGAGTTAGGTTTTTAGGACAGATAACTCTATGCGCGCTTGTCTTTAGCTTAAATTCAATTTTTGACCGAAAGAATAGAGCAATTAACAATCATCATTGCTAAACCTAACAAATTTAACAAATTGCAAACATTTGCTATGAATTGTGAGCGGGTTTTTTAGATCAAGTTTGCAACAGTCACTTGCAAACTAAATAAAATTTAACTTCAAAAAGCCGTCAAAAAGTAAAACAAAAATATTTGTTGAAAATTAGACTGACAAATATAAATGATTTTAATTAGCCGAGTTCACGATCCGCAGCATTTAGACTTTTAAAGTACCAAAATGGCAATAATTTCTACTTCATTGTGAGCAGTATTAAAAGTATAAGCATTGCAAGCTAGGACAAAAGTTATTTCTCTGAGAAAATCGTATGAGTAAAGAGAACGAGAGCATAAACAAAAAATTGCTCTCGCAATGTGATATCTTTAACAGAAACCAGAGATTTCTCGAGTTTATAAACTTTATAGTATAAACAATCTCTTCTGTGGCGCAACATGCATTTGTCAAATAAGCACAGAACATGGATCGTTACCGAATATGCATCAAGATGAAAATCTCCAAAATACTCGTAGCGAATTATGTCTTTACAACAATTCTCGGTATATGAACATACAGCCTTGGCCAAAAGTATAAGGCACCACAAAAAATGCATAATGCATGTTTTTATACCATGTACCCAGGGTATATTCACTTTGTCCTTCCGTTTGTAACGCAGAGAAGGAGGCGTGGCAGATATAGAAAAGTATATATATTCTTGATCAGCGTCACCTCCTGAGTCGATATAGCCATGTCCGTCTGTCTGGCTGGCTGGGTAGCTAGCTGGGTGACTGGCTGTGTGTGTGTGGAAATAAATGTTTTGAGAAAACTAAGCAAGATAATTCAATAAAATTTGGTGCACAGCCTCCGTCGTCAAAGTTAGCTGGTGGGAATGGAAATGATCGAAATCGGTCAACGGACACGCCTACCGCCCTTAAAAAAATATATTCAAAATGTAATTTTAGTAGTATTTTTCACGACAATGCAACCAAAATACACAAAAATACTAAAAATTGTAAGCGCAAGCTCTGAGAAAAAACTATGTAAATTCGGACAATGGGGCGTGGCACCTCCCATATAAGCAAAAGCTTCAAAATGCTATACTGAAAGCGTTTTTTGAGATATTCGAACCAAATTTGACTTGGACACTAAGAATCATAAATTAAAGCTCTCAACAAAAATTGGGTGAAATCGGACAAGGGGGCTATACTGAAAGAGTTTTTTGAGATAATCCAACCAAACTTCACACAAATACTAAAAACTATAAACTCGGACAAGAATGCGTGGCACCTCCCATATGAGCAAAATTTTAAAAATACTGCAGTGTAGGGTATTTAACGTTTGGCCAGGCCAAATTTTACACCTTTACTAGTTTAATTTTTTTCGGTATTCCAGGGAGTAGGAAAGCTTCTATTTCTGTTTTAGTCAAAAATTTGACAACTAAGTAGTTGATTTTACAAAGCCAAAAATAAGCGATAAGAGTTAAAAAATCAATAGTAAATTGGCCAAAAGTGTAAAGCATCCCACAATTTACTACTGGTTTTCTAACTTTTATCGCTTATTTTTGGCATTGTAAAATCGATTAGTTGTGAAATTTTTGACTTAAACAGAAATAAAAGCTTTTTTACTCCTTGGAGTACCGAAAAAATTTTTTAAAAACATTGACCAATAAAAAGCCGAAGAAACTGAGCCTTTTGCTTTTGGTCACCATTTGTTTTATGACCTTAAAAAAATGCCGCTTATTGTTTTATGTAATGGTTAATGAACCCGGCATCGTATTTATAATAAGCATTTATTCATTTCCCAATTAGAAAAGCATGACGTATGCACTTTTTTGGGTGCCTTATACTTTTGGCCAAGGCTGTACTTATGCTTTTATTTAAAGAAAATCGTTTTAACGTCCATCAATTTGGCTTTATTGGAAGGATAATTTTATGCCATTAATGTTTAAATATGATTTCGGGCATGTGGCCGCCGCGGCTGGCTCGAATAAAGCCAATTCAACAGGTCCAATTTTCAACCACTTTTTCGAGCATATGGGGCCGTATGTCGGCAATTACGCCACGAATGTTGGCTTCCAAGTCCCCTAACGTTTCTGGTTTGTTGGCGTAGACGAGCGACTTCACATATCCCCAAAGAAAATAATCCAATGGTGTCAAATCACACGACCTTGGTGGCCAATTGACAGGTCCATTCCGCGAAATTATGCGCTCATCGAATGTTTCCTTCAATAAATCGATTGTGACGTGCGCTGTGTGGCATGTAGCACCGTCTTGTTGGAACCACAACTCATCCACATTCATGCCATCCAATTCGGGAACAAAATAGTCGGTTATCATGGCTCTATACCGGTCTCCATTAACGGTAACTGACTCTCCAGCATTATTTCGGAAGAAGTATGGCCCAATGACTCCACCAGCCCATAGAGCACACCAAACAGTCAGTTTTTGTGGATGTAATGGCGTCTCAAGGGTCTCATGTGGATTCTCTTCACTCCAAATGCGGCAATTTTGCTTGTTGACGTAGCCATTCAACCAAAAATGAGCCTCATCACTGAACAAAATTTTGCGATGAAAATCAGCATCGAGATCAATCTCATTTTCGGCCCATACACCAAAATCACGACGCATTGCATGGTCTCGCGGCTTTAATTCTTGCACAAGCTGGATCTTGTAAGGTCGCAAGCCAAGATCTTTGCGCAAAATCTTCCATAAAGTTGATGGACAAAGCTCCAATTGCTGTGCACGGTGGCGAATCGATTCATTCGGGTCCTCTTCAACATTTTGCTCTACAGCGGCAATTGTTTCTTCGGTGCGCACTGTTCGACGTCTCTGCGGATGCGTATTATCACATAGAGTAAACGTAGTGCGAAAACGATCCATGGTTAACCGAATTAATTGCTCTGATGGACGATTATGTCGACCATAAAATGGACGGAGCTTGCGGTAAACTTCGCGAACTGAACCATTATTTTCGAAATAAATTTGCACGATTTGCAAGCGTTGTTCTTTTGTCAACCTGTTCATAATGAAATGGCAAACCACACTGAACATAAATGACATTAGAGTTGCCAGATTTGACCACAAAATGCCAGTTTTATCTCTATTCAAAAAACAAACGTCTAAAAAAAACACCCTTTAGTTTTTGTTTAAAGCTCGCTCAAACTTTCCAAAAAATAGATATGTACACAGTAAAAACTGACAGTTTACTTTTCATTGTTTTTATTTTCTTTGGTAATAATCTTAAACTATTTTGGTATCAAATTCAAAATTTTTCCAAAAAAGTTTGAAATTTATTCCAAAAAAGTTTGAAATTTATTCCAAAATTGTTAAAATTAATACTTTTTCGTAATTGTTCTATAGAAATAATTTTTGGTATTAAAATTAAACTAAAATTTTTACTGTGCATGTGCAAATTTTTTCTCACAACATTTGATATGTCAGAATAGTGTTCGAAGCTATGAGGTAGTAAGCCCTTTCAGTAAATCGTTCCAAATAAACAATTTGTATATTAATTTGATTTCATCCATATTTTATCCTGCCATGATGAAGTATATAATCGTGACAGACCTACAAATGGGCAGACGGAGGTGATTAATGGAAATTTTTCGAGCAATAATATTGTGCTATCTACAAAATACAATTGTTAATTAAGGTGTACAATCTTAACCTACTAATAATATGGGGGAGGGGTCTACCAATAGTGACATTTTTGACCTAGAACAAAGTGTCAAAATTGAAATAAAAAAAGGCTTTCTAACGTTGTTCAATTAATACGTATTAGAATTATCGTTTAAACTAAATATATGACGTAAAATATCTAATCTTTCGTGTAAAATATATGATTGAGTAATCAGCAGTCATAAAATATACAAACATTTAATAAAAGAATTAAATCTAAACAATGTGGTTTATTGAAAACTAAATAGTAAAGGTTAGGGCAACTGATAGTTTCTTTATGTGGTACGTATTATTTTGATATTGATAGCTGTTTTGAGATTTATAAATTGACATTGCATAGATTCAAAACAAAACTAGTCATTTTCGATGTAGTTGTTGGCACTACATCCGAATCCAGTCTTCGAAATGCTCAATCACGTATGGTTTGTGAGATATTCTGAGCTAGAAGTTCGTGTTTTTGAAAATAAACTTCAATCTATATTCTTTTGGGAAAGGGGACCACCTTTGAAAATCTATGTGTTTTGGACAATCCATTAACAAATCAGATGCTGAAGGGCATGATGGACCGGCGAGATAGTCATTTCAATGAATTTGTGTGCCATCATTAAATTGAAAACATATTGAATGGTCTTTATTTTCAAGTAATTTCAAAAAGAAACCAGCAGATGGCCTTACCCTTTATATATTGCAGTAGAGTAGTTTTTACTAAACTTGCTCGTGCCTATTAAATTCAAATTTATATTGTAAAACAAAAACCTTTTAATTTAAAAGGCGCGAATCAAGTATTGATAAGATAACGAACCTGCAGCTAGTTATTAAACCATTCCGTTTAAGTCCAATTAGACCAAATGTCATAAATGATAGATAAAAATCAAAAGCGATGTAAGAAATTAAATAAAGTGTATCTATCGCTACTCAGGTCAGGTGCTGCATACATACATACATAAATTCTGTAGTATAACGATCTTAGTTAAAGTATCGCTCAAATACCATGCTTATCTTGCACAAAAAATCCAATGACTATTTTAAAACAATGTATATGGTACATTTTTATTATTCTGCGTAGCTAGATGTCAATGGCTCCATATTACATACATACATACATAAGACTTATCTTATTTCAGAATTAATCTTTATTGTAAATAATCAATTACTTACATATAGAGCATTATGGCTTAGACTTAGTCTGCCTCCCAAAGTTTGTGTAAATTAATACATATCAATGCCCCATACGAAAAGTAGCATGATTCATTTGTACCATAAAAACTATGACTTTGTAATAAAAATTGACGAAAAGAAGGAAGTTTGAAAATTTAGTCGAAAAGATGTTTCGCGATGCCAATGACGAGGTAGGATGTTTCATGATGTCTCAAACTTTTAAACGAAAAGTAGGATGTTTCACATTTAACGGCGATAATAAGAGTGAATCATATGACCCAAACACTAATTTTGCTCAGTTCAAGAATAATTTCAAATTGCAATAACTCATGAACACATTTTAATTTTACTTAAAAAAAATTTATAGTTTACGAGTTATTTAACAAAAAGTGATTTTTTGACTTTTATCGACACTTAACTGGTTTTTATCGGATAGCTTCTAAGCGGTAAATTTTTTTTTACATAAAAGGAAAATTATATGAAGAGTATTTGATTCTCCATAAAAAAGATCCTTGACTTTTATAGTGCGACTTACCGTTCATGAGCTATCGCAGTTTGAAAACTAGCACAATTGTATGCAGGGTGTATTGCATAAGGTTACGAAGCTTTTGGCAGTCGATAGAGGAGACCTAGACTAATAAAAAATTGCGGCTGGAGGGTGGTCTTAAATGTACCCCTGAGGAGTTATAGGGTTAAAACTGATTTTCTGACTTATTTCAGAAAAAAATTTTCTTGGATCACCCTAACGTTTTAGAGAAAACATTTCTATGGCAAAGTTAGCTAATTGTAAGAGGTTTCAGATAGTGTATATGTTTTATAGGATTTAAAAGGTTGTCGTAAAGTTTTGGAGTTGATATTTTAATTTTTTTCCCCATTTTTTGACTTTGGCGGCCATTTTAGTATGAAAAAGGTCCTATTAACATACCCTTTTATATTTTTTTTTGAAAATTTCGTTCAATTTTCATTAATTTGGTGGTACATTTGTCTAATCAATTTGTTAGTTTGAGGTCAGAAAAAAATCCTTTTCAAGAACACTCCGTTTGAAGACTCCGCTAGATAAAGGGCAGCGCGCACATCTTATGCAGCGTAATACATGCGCGTAGCCCGTGTATTACATAGAAAAGTATTTTTTCCGACCTCAAATTAAAAAATTAGTATAACAAATGTACTACTGAATTAAACGAAATTAAACGAGAATTTCAAAAAAGCTATAAAAGGATATGTTAATAAGACCTTTTTCATGCTAAAGTAGCTGCCAAAGTCAAAAAATAGGAAAAACAAATTAAAATATCAAATTTAAGGTTCCAGAATTTTGCGCAACCCTTTTAAACGTTATAAACCATATACACTATCTTAGCTCTTACAATTAGCTAAAACGCCATAGAAATATTTTCTCTAAAGCGTTAGGGTGATCCAAGAAAATTTTTTTTTATGAAACAAGTCAGAAAATCAGTTTTACCCTATAACTCCTCAGAAAACATTTTACATCCCCCCTCCAGGTGCAATTTTTTGTTAGTCTAGGCCTGCTCTATCACCTCCCAGAAGCTTCGTAACCTTATGCAATACACCCTGTATACTAAATGTTAAAAAGTATTTTTTTGTAATAATTACAAACCCTCAAGAGGAGAATTCTCCTCAGATTGTTTTTTCTTATTTAATTTTATTACACTATAAAAAACTTATCTTTAATTATATATGTATCTTATTTGCGTGCTATAGGCATGCCATCTTTGAATTATGTACTTTTGTGTATACGTGTAACCAAATTTGGATTTATATTCCTTTGAGCATTATAAATGCTTTCTAAAGTCTCTTTTATATACATTTGTGCCAATGATTATGAAATTAGTCTAAGTTAAAAAGAAAACTGCACGGAGAAAAATAAGTGTCGTAATTTTTGCTTCACTCGAGTAGTAGAAAAATTAAAGTAATGAACACTAGATTTCACACATAAATAATAAACATACATATGAACTATTTGGTGGTTCTGTAAAGTGATATTTGGGCATTTCTATAGAAAAAGGTGCGACAGTTTAAGGATTTTTTTTAAAATTAAAATTAGAATTTAGATAAATACTCCAGAAAAGTGCATTAACTTTAGAAGTGTCAATTATCTCGATCTTGTTTATAAATAGAAGTATTTAAAAAAGTTAAATTTCAATGCTTTTTTGTACTAAATAGATGGTAATGGGTGGGACGTTACAAATATGCTATTTTCGTCTTGTGCGATTAGATCCCTTAGATCTGTAAAATTTTGCATGATACGGCAAAAATAAAACGGAGCGACTGAGATTTTTTATTTTTCAAAAAATTTCCAAAACTTTATTTACAGTCTGTTAAATAAGAGCGTGGTCATTGTTGTGAGAAAATGAAAATACCCATTGCGAAAATTCTTTTTAATATTGATTTATTTGATCGAAAACTTCAATGCAAATACATTAATAGCAGGTCCAATCACCCCCAGCATCAATTATAGCTTGACATCTTCGCGACATACTTTGAACAAGATTTTGCGCATACTCTTCTGAAAACGACCTCCAAATTTTGTGAATGCGTCGAACCAGCTGTTTCAAGTTTGTTGGTGGGTGTGGTCCAGGCATGCCTGATGATAGGAAAGGCCCAAAAAGAGGATTTATCAGTGAAGATAACGTTGCCCCAGTCACGATCCAAATTGTCTTTGGCCCATTCAAGACGTTTTTGGACATGTTTTTCACTGAGCATCGGTTTTTGCAAAGTACTTCGGTATTTCACACTATTTGCAATCAAATGATTACGAATAGTTCCGTGGGAGATATTCAAACCTTTTTGGGACAATTTCGAAGCACCTTCACGCAAAGTTAATGTTGGATTTTTCGAAAATAGAGCACAGATCAGTTTTTCCTGTTTTTCCGTCACTACACCGACAGACCCGCGATTTGGAAAGTCATCGACATTTTTTACTTCTTTGAAGCGATTCGCCCACTTACTCACAAACTGTTTCGACTTTTGCATATACTTCGCAGCCGCCGCTTGGGTCATTTTGGGACCTTTGGGGTGCAAACACAAAAAAACGGCTTCAAAGCGCGACGCGTACGCGGTACTCATTTTGGAAAAATGCTGAGAACGCATTGAAAACAGTGGTCAGCTGATTCACTTTCACGAAGCATGAAGGACAATACTGCCCTCTGTGTGAGAAAAAAAAATTACAGCATTATACTTTACCGATCGCGAGTAATCGTGACCACGCTCTTATTTAACAGTCTGTAAAACGCTAGAAGTACAATAACTGCTGCTCGATATAGACAAAAGTCGGCACTTGCAGCTGATAATGGCTTTTGTTGTCAAATAGTCATATAACAGTGTTACTCAAGTGTCCCAAAAACGACTGCTTATAGTGAGATAGAAAACTGCAAAACACACCAGATTCAAAGTGATTTTTTTCCATGAATTAAAATAAAATTTCATTTAATCTTTCTTTGATGTAGCAGATGTATGTGTTTTTTTTTATATTTTAAGTGTTAAAATTTAATAAAAATGTTGATTCTATTAATGAGTTGCGAAGGGTATGATCTCGTGGGAATTCCCATTTACAATCAAAATATAGTGAAATTATTAAATAATATTAACTCTTAAACGTAGAGTAAATTATGCTTTCAGGCAGACAAATGTGTAACCATATTTACTTTATAACTTTAGTAAAAATACTTTATGTTTGCACAGCCATTTCCCAAGGGCGTACGCAGGATTTCATCTAGGGGGGGGCCAAACTCAAATTTTGCGAACCTTTTTTTTTTTTTTTTTTGAGAAATTTCAATGTAAGAGCTGTATATTTTTGTGCTCTAAAATATTAAATAAGAGTTCATAATAACTTATGAAGGTACTTAGATAACTTTCTAAATAAAAACTTGCTTTATAAACTAATTTGAGGTCGCTGACTCCAAAAAACGCATTAATTTTTTTTTTCCGAGGAGCCGTTCTAGATATAATCGACACTTTCGATTTTTGGGGTTATAGCTCCAATTTTATAAAAAATATTTCGAGAAACCCAATTTTGATCGAATTTTTTTATACACTATTTTAAAGAAAAATTCTTACGCTTCTTTTAAATGTATCAATTACTAAAATCCTATTCAAATTGGCTGAGTTAAAGTTAAAACTGAGCGAAAAGTTCATTTTCATAAATTTTTTACAATTTTGAAATTTTTTTTATATTTTTATTTATAAGTTTATTTAATTTTAAATATTTTAAGCCCAAATTTACTAAAATCAGATCATATTTTAAAAAGTTAGTAAGGTTTCAGTTAAGTAAGACCATTTTGATTTTTTATCGGAAAAATAAACAGGTAAAATAAACTGGGTCAATTTTTATGAAGCAAAAAAATTGTATAATGTTTAAAATACTCAGAATCGTACAAAGTACGCGTGTGATTTTTTTTAGAGTTTTTTGGATTTTTTTTTTTCTTTTTCTTTGACCAATTTTTTGAAAAATTTAAAAAGGTCTGAAAAAATTTATAAAATACTTTGAATGATTTTAAGCATTTAAAGCCTTATAATTAAATAATTAAATAGTATAGTAAAGAAAAAAAAATGTGTATTTGTATAAACTGTAAAAATGAATGAATATGATATATTTGTTACTCTAAAGCTGCCCCCCCTGCCCCCTTGCGTACGCCCTTGCCATTTCCTTAATGAACAAATTTTATACCTCATCATCATATAGGTCAGTGGTGTAGAGGTCTAACAAGTTTGTGATTGTAAGTAAAAATCATATTTTTCTAACTATCACACTGACGGAACCCGGTTCAAATCCTAATGCGCTCGTTTTTTTTTAACTTTAAGCAATGTAAATATCACTTAAATTTTTTCAAAAAAATTATTATGCTGTAAGGTTACTCGAAAATTCTGAATTTTCGAAGACAGTATGGTAAAATTTATTTCATTTGTCACTATATTGTCTTGAAATTCTAACTTTCGACCTGATCCAGAAAATTCGGAAGACTCGTATAAATTATTTTAAGCCATATTTTCAGAATATGTTGGCTTTTTTCATTTGTGCAATCAAAAGTTGAATTTTGTCGGACGGTGCTATATTAGGCATGCGCTTATTTTACGATTTTCTGATTTTCGTTCGTGCCGCCCCCTGAAATCCTTCTAATGGTCATAAAAACAAATACTATGAAGTTTCACGGCGATCGGATAACGATAACCCGGCCCGCAAGAGAGGTCAAGGTCAAGTTGAGGTGTCAGGCAAAAAATAATGAAAATTTTTTTTAAACTTAATGAAATAAGTTAAAGCATAATTTTATCTTATAGCAAATTGAAATACCTTTCTAACAAGCTACAAATGTTTAAAATCGGGTAATTAATACGAATTCTATGAATTTTTCTTTTACGGCATTAGCAAAATTGCCGCAAAATGCCATATGTAGTAGAATAGCATTTTGCGGCAATTTTGCCGCAAAATGCCATATGTAGTAGAATAGCATTTTGCGGCAATTTTGCTAATGTCGGAAATTTTATGGTTTATTAACCGAGTATCACACAAAAAACAACAAGCAAATATTACATCAACTTGCTATAAAAATACAAAATCACGACTAACTACGCACCCTAGCCGAATTGTGCAGAGAAATTTTTATGATAGCTGCGTACCATTAGGAGTAAGACTTTCTGGTCTACACGCGGGAGTAAGTGCGAATAGAAATCGCAAAATTTGGCACTGATGAAGCCTCCCACGTGTCGAAACCTCCCCCTTCTACCCTATAGTAAAGAAAAAAAAATGTGTATTTGTATAAACTGTAAAAATGAATGAATATGATATATTTGTTACTCTAAAGCTGCCCCCCCTGCCCCCCTTGCGTACGCCCTTGCCATTTCCTTAATGAACAAATTTTATACCTCATCATCATATAGGTCAGTGGTGTAGAGGTCTAACAAGTTTGTGATTGTAAGTAAAAATCATATTTTTCTAACTATCACACTGACGGAACCCGGTTCAAATCCTAATGCGCTCGTTTTTTTTTAACTTTAAGCAATGTAAATATCACTTAAATTTTTTCAAAAAAATTATTATGCTGTAAGGTTACTCGAAAATTCTGAATTTTCGAAGACAGTATGGTAAAATTTATTTCATTTGTCACTATATTGTCTTGAAATTCTAACTTTCGACCTGATCCAGAAAATTCGGAAGACTCGTATAAATTATTTTAAGCCATATTTTCAGAATATATTGGCTTTTTTCATTTGTGCAATCAAAAGTTGAATTTTGTCGGACGGTGCTATATTAGGCATGCGCTTATTTTACGATTTTCTGATTTTCGTTCGTGCCGCCCCCTGAAATCCTTCTAATGGTCATAAAAACAAATACTATGAAGTTTCACGGCGATCGGATAACGATAACCCGGCCCGCAAGAGAGGTCAAGGTCAAGTTGAGGTGTCAGGCAAAAAATAATGAAAATTTTTTTTAAACTTAATGAAATAAGTTAAAGCATAATTTTATCTTATAGCAAATTGAAAGACCTTTCTAACAAGCTACAAATGTTTAAAATCGGGTAATTAATACGAATTCTATTCATTATTTTTTGCCTGAAACCTCAACTTGACCTTGACCTCTCTTGCGGGCCGGGTTATCGTTATCCGATCGCCGTGAAACTTCATAGTATTTGTTTTTATGACCATTAGAAGGATTTCAGGGGGCGGCACGAACGAAAATCAGAAAATCGTAAAATAAGCGCATGCCTAGTGCTATATGCCAATAAAACTATAAATTTCCATATTAAGTATAACAAACTCGTGTTAAAGATAAAGTGCAAAAAGTGACAAAACAAAAATTAAAAATCTAAAATACGATTAAATTTTTTAATAACAATAATTTAAATTTTACTGCCTTATAAAATAAAGAATATTTAACTAAAGCGATTCTAATCTTAAAGTAAAAATTAAAAATGTTAAGTTTTAATACTTAAAACAATGAATATTAATTGGCATATGCAACAATTTTTCTTGCCGTGTACTTGCACTTTTTCTGCTCATTATTTTGCTAATAGCCGTGAATGGCACGCTTTTTTAAGTCTTTTGCATTGTTTTTGTTTGTATGTTTGTTTTTGGTGAATAAGTACATTAACAGCACAAAATCTAAAAAAACGTCATTTGAATATCTAGGCAGAATTTCGATACCGCAACGTGCACCGTATCATGCTATAAATATGTATTTTATTTACATGCATACGTACTCATGCTTGTGGTACAGTGAAGAGTAAAAATAAGTTTACCCTTACGTACTTTTCGACGCTGAACTTTTTTAGACTTTTTCAATTGGGCCCTTACTTTCCATGTTTCCATCCTTTGGAGTAAAAGTTTCTTAACCCCCATACAAAGGACTTTCTGATATTATATTTGAAGTATCAGAAAACAGATTTGTGGCCCAAATATAGTATGTACTTAAAATGAGTTCAAATCCGCTGCAGAATTTAAAATAGTACCAGTCACGGAAAAGTCTTAATCTTGAAAAAATGTTAACCAAGTTTTTGGAAAAAAGGGTCAAAAAGACCAATAAAAACAGGATATAATGGGTTAAGATGTAATAGAAAATTGTTTCTTGCATGATTTTATGATAAACTTATGAAAAAAAATTTTTCCAAGATGTAGTTTAAGAGTTTTACAGTGAGCGGAAATATGTTTTCTGTGGGTTTTTTTATCTAAAACAACAATACATGAACGATTTTAAATTCGCGATATAATATTTTTATAAACCTTGACTCAATACGAAAAATTTGATATACCGGACGACTCATTCCGAGCATTTCTTAAATCGTAAAAAAATAAAAACTGTACCAAACCGAGATTTTGCATAAAACGACTATGAGCGACCTCTTAATGACCTCCAAAAATGTTTTAAAAACTCAGCGTACTTTATTGACACCCTCTTGCAAATTTTTGTGCGTAATTGTCTGCCTATGTATCTGTATTTAACTTTTTATTCATTTTTTGCTCCACTTTCACACATATTTGACATGTCAGTTTGCTTTAAAAAAATGAAAATTTCTCACAGTCGCGCAAAAACGCGCAATCTTTTTTTTCATAGAAAGGAACTTAAATGTTTACACTTCATTAAAAAATAAAAATTTTTGTTTGAGCCCACTTTTGGAACAACTATATGTCTATGTATATAGCCAAAATGGTCTTACAACCAAAAAAAAAAAAAAAAAAAATTAAATGTAACAAAACACTTTTTCACAAAACAAAAACCAATTTTGTATTACAAAAATACCTGAATAAAAAGGGTCCATCAAAATTTAAGAAGACAAACAAAACAAAAGAAAAAAAAAATCATTGCATTGTTGGTGGCTGCACTTGCTTCTTATGATTATAGCGACTGGAGTTCTCTTGCAAAAAGTTTAATAATTCCGAAAGTGCACAAAATGGCAAACCCAAATTTTAAACACTTTTTATGAACAGTCTAAAGTTAAAGAAAATCATAATTAGATGAAAATCGTGCACACCCTACAATACTTTTGCTCCACTTGAATAGTAAAAAAACCCTAATTTTTTAACACATATTTAATGTATATGAAAAAAAATTTTTAAACAAGAAAATTTTTACGCAGTTAGAACCACAATTACCTGAAATTGAAGGTTTCATTAAAACATTTTCCACAAAAAAACTTTTTTTAATAAAATGTACAAAAAAAAAAAAGCCAAAAAATTCAAATTTTTTACTGCGCGCGAACGAAAGCAAAAAAAGTTAATCTTTAACCGCGTATAACTTTTCAACTAGTAATGTTAGGTCAACATTTTTGTTTGTGACGCTGAATTTAATTATCTTTAAAACGGTATCAAAAAAAGCCGGTACTTCAAGCATTTTTTTTTCAATTAAATGCGTAAAAGTGCATACAATACCCCTTTGTGCGCCAGGCAACAAAAAGTCATAGGTATCACAAAAATGACGACAAAAACTGAAGATGGGGCTTTTTTCAGGGTCGATCAGTGATGAAAAGTCTGTTTGATTTTTAGTAATTTTGTTTGCTTGTGTGTATGTGGGAAGCACCAATTGGTTCAAAGTTTCAAAAAACTGGATCAAAAACTGAGTGTGCAGCAAGGTTTTCTACATGTTTTAAAATTAAAAAAAAAAAAATGCAAACAGGAAAATCCTACCTTATTTCGTTCGCGAGATATTAAATTTTTTAGTGCCAAGACCAGAACCAAGCAAGACTAAGATTCAATGCCTAAGGCCAAGACAGTTTGCATATAACGCACAACTATTTTTCTCCGCACTGTACTTACATAGGCCAGGTTAACATTGAAGAATAAAAATAACAACTTTTTCTGAGCAAATGGGGGGAAATCGAAAGAAAATTTACTTAAACTTTTTTCATGACAACGTTGTTGTGTTTGGGAAATATTCACATGAAACAAATAAACAGTGTGTTATGTGATTTTCGAAAAAACACTAGTGGAAAATCTATCAAACGCCGTGCTAGCAATTGGTGGCCTTTTTATTTTTGACTTGTATCGCTGCTCATATGAAGAATTACGGAATAAAGCAGCTATTCGGGAATCTGTTTAATAATCAGACGCATATCGATAGTGGGGTAATTCAGTTATTTTATTGTAATGGAAAATAAGAGAAAAACTAATAAATTTTTTAAAATTTTAATTTATTTTCACCATTCTGTTTGCAGGCCTCCCTTGCTGAAATACGCGAAATAGCGGCACGCATATGCCGTGACTATTTGACAGGTCAATGGAAAACTATAGCTGCTGAAGATATTGTCGTTAAACGAATAAGGTTGTTATTTCTTCTATAGTAAATATATGATATGTTTCAACTAAACTTATCTCTGTTTCAGTGGCGGTTTATCGAATTTTCTTTATTACATAAGTTTACCACAAAACACCAACAGTCGTACAGGTAGTCCAGTAAGAAATGTGGAGAAAACAACACAAACGCTAAGTGATACAGGTAGTTTGCTGAAACGTAACCTTTCACGTGAAAACGATAATGATAATATCAGAAAACGTCAACGTTCCAATAGTGGTGAAATTACTTTCACCAACTCAGCATCAAGTGGATTAGTTCAAAATGTACAAGAAAAAGAGCCGCATGAGGTAATGAATCTGTGTTTGAAAACTTTAAGTTTCTAAAATTTGCCGAAAGATGGCGCTCTAAATACATAAAATTTCTATTAATTTTTCAGGTTCTGCTACGTGTTTATGGGCAGACACATGGTGAGAATGCGCTTGAAGCAATGATCACCGAATCCGTCGTCTTCGCATTATTGAGTGAGCGTAATTTCGGTCCTAAGTTACATGGCATTTTTCCAGGCGGTCGGTTAGAACAGTATATTCCTGTAAGTTTACACACACATATATTTTTTTCAACTCATTTCTGATGGGCTGTATCGCAGGCACGCCCACTCGCTACAATCGAATTAGCTGATCACAAAATTTCCATGAAAATTGCCGAAAAAATGGGTGAAATACACAGTCTTAATATACCAATGTCGAAGGAACCAGACTGGTTGTGGAATTGCATGGAACGTTGGTTGAAGGGTATAAAAAATATTTTAAAAGACTGTCAGAGGTATGTAGTTTAGCATACGGGTAACTCGTGCTCTAGTTGTACATAAATATATCATTTGCAGTAAGGATCCGGATATAAATCTAGACGAAGTACGCTCATTTGATTTCTTAAAAGAACGACAATGGCTCAGGTCGATCATTGACCGCAAAGACTATCCAGTTTTATTCTGCCATAATGACTTGCAGGAAGGAAATATTCTATTACGTGAAACTGATTCAAATTCTTCAACTGTTTCGACACAAGTCACTCAGAATAGTTTGAGGTATGTAAATTGTGTGGTTGATTGATTCTTTGTTTTCTTTTTACATTTTTAAAAATTATCCTTAAGGTCACTCGCTATTGATGACAATACCAATGCAAATGATGAAGGTTTTTCAAATGCAGAAGAGTGTTTGAAGTAAGTATGCGCAACTGAACTGAGGCTTAATTGTTTCGCTATATCTTCTTAACTTGTGAAATTACAATATTCGAAGAAGAATTATCTTTTAATGTAAGGAGGCCCCATGATCAAGAGTTATTTCTTACTCCACCATATCCAAAAGTTATTTTGTTTTCATTGAGAAATTTTTATAATACTCTGCCGTCCGGTACAAACTTTAAAGGATCATAAACAAAAAAGCTCCATCTGTTTTATTGTGATGAACAAAAAAAGAAGCGCTCAAAGTCGATTACCAGAACTGAGATATCCACCCGCTAACCGCTCAAAGCCTAATTTGCCTTTTCTAACTACTCCACTAGCTCGCTGATAATTTTAAATCTTCTATATATGAAGCAATCCACGCCAAGTGTACCAGCTCAAAATTTTTTTCTCCGATTTCGCTCAAATTTGGCAATATGGTAGATCCGGTGTGCAAGAACAAACAATTCGGGAGGATTTGGTCCTAGTTTGTTGTTAAAATACAGGGTGTTGAAGTTGGCACTTTTAGTCATTTTCATGTAAAGGGTGTTTTTTCAAAAATTTATTGCTTACACTAAACTTTGTAAATTGATAAATCTAAGTTACTTGTTCCATTCATTTTGAAGTGTTCTTTTTAAAAAAAAATATTTCTTGATAAAAAAATTTTTTACACTGAAAAATACCTTTGAATTTTTTTAAAAAACCACCCTTAGATTTTTTTTTAAAAATAATTCAAATTAAAGCATAATTTATAAGCTTTAAAATGATGTATGACTCAAGGTGGGATTCGGACGCTACATGGGAGTTTTTGGCTTTTGAACGCCCGCGGCAGGCAAAGATCTTTTTTTACTCAAGAGGAAAGCATCTTACGAAAAAAGTGTACTAAGCAAAGAATGCTTAGAGTCGTCCAAGCAATACGTGTGATTTTTTTTAAACTTTATTTTTAATAATTTTTTTTTACAATTTTTTCAAAAATTATTCAAAAAAAAAAAAAAATTTTTTTAACTTCCCAAAAAACTACCAAAAAACTCCACACTTATTTCCTTGATGATTCTAAGCATTTCATGTCTAGTACACTTTTTTCGTAAAGTAACTTAGATTTAACTTAGATTTGTCCCGGATTGTTGTTTTTGCACACCGGATCTGCCATATTGCCAAATTTGAGTGAAATCGGAGCTGGTACACTTGGCGTGTTTTTTATGGTCTGTAAAAGGTTAGTAAGGGGGTAAGATGCCGATGAGGGGGACGGGGCTTGCACCCCCCATACTAAAAAAACACCAAAAATGCTATATTTCTGCAGTTATACAAGCTATGATTATGAAAGTTGGGGAACTTATGTATAAAGTATCTAACATCAACCGTTAAAAATTTGAGGGGGATTGAGCGAAAGGATTTAGCACCCCCCATATGAAAAAAACACACAAAATGCTATATCAGTGTTCCTATATCAGCAATCAATACGAAACTTGGTACATGAATGTTTATTGCGTATACTCAAAATGCTGTATTTCTTCGTCTATCATTATAAAAGTTGGTATATAAATATATTCTATTCTCCTTGAAATACCTGAGGGGTTGGAAGAGAATGATGACGGAGATGGATGGGACTTGGAACAAGTGTAAAGGGCATCGGGAACGGGCGAACAAAGTCGCTACCGGGCCAGCTAGTTTGTAAATACTTATGTAGACTTAAAATAATTTTAAGTATTAAGTAGGGATAGGTATATTAAAAACAAAATTTAAATATTTTACTCATATGTACATATATTGTGTTGTATCTTTTAGTGAAAGCACCAACAACAACAACAACAATGGCAATACGTCTTCCAATGACCAAGACAACAATACACGCGACTCTGTCTTGAGTACCACATCAGAAGATCACGAACCAGATCTTATCATAATTGATTTTGAATATTGTGCCTACAATTATCGCGGTTTTGATTTAGCAAATCATTTCATAGAATGGACAATCGATTACACTAATTCAGCATCACCCTATTATTCCTACACAAAAAGTCAATATCCAACGAAACAGCAAAGATATGACTTCATCAGTGCATATTTGAAGAAACTAAATGAGTCCGTGGAATCTTATGTACCCAGTGACAGTGAAATAGAAGCAGTAGATGAAGAAGTTCGAGTTTTCTCAATGTTCTCACATTTTTACTGGAGCTTATGGTCTTTGCTGAATGTTACCTCAAATATTGAATTTGGTTATTGGGTAAGTACTTGTGTAGTCAAACTTTGTTCTTTTGTGTTAATATTGTGCCTCTTTTAGCAATACGCCATCACACGCATACGCGAATATCAGCAATTAAAAAAGGATTTTTTGCTAAAGCAATGAAAATGGACCCCCATGCAGCAATTGGCTTAAGTATTTTGTATTTCCAGCTATTAATGATAGATTCGAATAAATGTGTATTTGTACTAATGGTTAAACTATTGTACTTAAAATGTAATCCAAAGTTTTTAAATTATCACAATGCATTTTTTTTAAAATCTTTTAAATCTACACTATAGTATATCTTATCTTATTTTTATATATATCTAAGTAATTATTTTTGTAACTAGCAACATCACCAAACATTCTTTAATAAAATATAATTCTTTAGTAACACAAGCAAATATATTTCTGAGATTTTACTTCAATGCAAACGCAATGCTAAAAATGGTGATTATGCCAGTTTTGCAAAGCGAAGTTCGGCAGTATACGACAAACCGTGCGGAGACTCAGCAATATATCGATCAAACTGGTATTAAAGAAAAATACTATAGCTCTTGATTTGTCTTCAAGGAATGCGTAGTAATTAAGAGATAGGTTAGGTTAGGTTAGCGCGGGAGATGGTAGTTGCCATCATAACTTAGGCCGCGATTAGGCCCATTGTATACCCGATATATAACTTCGTTGTTAACCTATGTGAACCATTTAGAAATTTTTATAAACTCCAAAATGGATTTGGGACTCTTATGAGCTATATCTTCAAGAGAGTCGAAGAAGTGACTTTCGAACACCTTGTAACGTCGGTTAGCCAACGCTGGGCATTAACAAAGGAAATGAAAAATGGACTCTTCGACGTCAGAATCTTTACAACTTCTACAAAGATCTCCTACGTCAGTAAGGCCCAGTCTAGAAGCGTGTCTGCCTATAAAATAGTGCCCTGTAATGACACCAATTAAAGTTCTGAGACTTTGTCTATCTAATGAAATAATTCTACGTGTTCTGTTAGCGTCATACAGTGGCCATAATTAAGTAATTAAGAGATAGTGTAGCAATTAATGATCTTCGGTTAGTCAAGCGGTGCCGTGACATAATCCCCACGGACATAATCCCCATTCACGATATGGGGATTATGTCCGCAAGTAATTCGGACATAATCCCCATTTTTTCAATGGAGATTATGTCCACAAGTGTTTCGGACATAATCCCCAGGAAAAAACGGACATAGTCCCTATAACGATATTTTGTTATTAACAACAGAAGCAGCTCAGGATTTACAACTCCCAAAAATTCCAATACCGTTTCCGCGGCGGCCTTCAGCCGCTGATCAGTCTATTTACGAAATGGGGATTATGTCCGTTGGGATTATGTCCGGTAACCTAGTCAAGCACTCATATCGGTGATGAAAATCCGTTGAAAATTGTCATATTGCAAAGTCAGCTGGAAAATTTTTCAGTAGCAATTAGAGTTATTCATATGCAGCAATAAAAGATCTGAGATATAAGTGTCGATCAAAATCTAGAGACCTTCGGTTATTTCCACCAAAAAGCAATTGGAATTTGGTCTGGTTGTGAGGCGTGGATTGATACTGAGTAGATTGGATACGTTTGGTTGGATAGTGAAATTTCTACAACCATAGTACTTGCAAGACCTTAGTGATAAACTATTGCCTAACTAATTAGTTCTTTCCTGTTGAGTTGGGTTAGGTTAAATTGCCGGTTTAGCAATGCAAGTTAGAAACCCTAATTAGCACTAAATGTGCCGTTTCAATACCATAAGTGTGATCCGACAGACTGGTGCAGGAAGTTGTGGAAACTACCCAGTTAGTCTAATTAAGGTAATTGAGCAGCGATCTGATTTCAATGACGGCGATTTTGCTTACTGTTTTGAAGAAGGGCTTTCCTAGCAATTTTAGTCTAGCTCTAACCAGTGCTGGGCAGTCACAGAGAATGGATTCAAGATATTCTTGCTTGTTTGCGTATCTGAGCAACTCCGATAGAAGGAGTTGAAAGGGATACCTAGTTTTTTAGCATGCTTGCCGATGACCCATTGTCCAATGTAAACTGCGGTAATTCTTGTTATATTAATAAGGTTATTAGCTAGTAATATTAGTAATATTATTTTGAACTGTTATGTGAAGGCCAGACAGACCTGAATATCCTAGGCGTAGTCAATGCTTTCCAATTAGTGTTCGCCTCAGTTAAGTTATATAAGAAAATCCACTTCTTCACTAGACCTAGCGGGGTATGAACTCGCACCGCGCTTGCAGAGCGGAGCCATGCCTTGCCAGGATATCTGCGAATTGGTAAGTACTACGATAAAAAGTAATGGGACCAAATTTGTAGAGAATTATAAGATCTACAAAAAATAAGCGATATGTGTACATATAGAAGTAACCGTATAGAAGATATTCAATAGAAACCGGTGTTTTGGCATTTTAAGGGTTTTTTTGGAATATCTTCTAAACGGTTACTTCTATGTGTACACATATTGCTTATTTTTTTAGATTTTGTAATTCTCTACAAATTTGGTCCCATTACTTTTTATCGTAGTACTTACCAATTCGCAGATATCCTTAAAAAACCAGGTCATGAGCCGTTCGAAAAAAAATTTTGTATGGTTTATAGAAAATTAAATTATCTTTCAAACGGCATTTCAATTTTGTTTGTACAACTTCTCATTGAAGAGTTATTGCAATTTAAAAAGTAAGATATTTTAATATGAACTCATAGGTATTTCATATCATAACTGTTAACAACTTTTTAAATTGGGTGATCTCCTAAACTAGAAGTCGTACGCAAATACTTTTAACGTACTTTTGTAGGAAATTTTATGTGCTACAAAATTGGAGACCAACATTTTTCTGTAAAAGTTAGCATTAGCGATATATTTGCAAAAAACTGATTTTAGCGACCTTTGAGCCCGAATAACTTTTTATGCGCACACGACTTTGCAATGGACTTTTCACAGTTTGTGTATCATGCATAAATAAAGACAATTCCGGTGAAAAATTTCCACTGGGAATTTTTTCGCAGAAAATGTCTTATTTTCCTGGGCTAAATAGTCCAAAACTCATCCTAAAAGTGGAATGGGAGAAGGATATCGAAGAATCGGCAAAGTAATTTAGGGAAATGAACGTCATTGCAAACATAGATGTAGACATTTTAAGCCCCCACATAAAAATTACAAGAAAAGAGCAATAGACAATAAAAGCTTAAAATACTCGTGTTCGATATTTGAAAGGTTCGTAATAAAGAGATTTGTATCATATTTTAAAAGCCATTGAGGAAACGTTGAGCAGCTATTTGATTAGATCGTACATACATACATGCACATATTTTGTTATGTTATGTTAGTTAGTGTTAGTAAAATATTTGTCACTGTGTGTGAGTATATGCGCTAATGCATCTAATAAATTCCTGCTGAAGTATAAGAATACTTAAGTTGAAGCTCGCAAGCACACACATGAAAGTAGGTACTTTATGATACACAGACTTTACCATATGCAGACATTTTCTCAAGGCCAATAGGAAATTTATAAAAATTTTTAAACATTTATAGACGCAGCACAGTGGATAAAAAATGGATAAGTAAATCATATTAAATTTTTATCCCTGATTAGAAACGAATTGTAAAAAGTTTATATGGAAAATTATACACGAAAAAAATTAGCCACCACGAAAAATCCTTAGTCGTTAAAAAGTTGCGCTCACTCTCTGATCAGCCAATGTTATCTATGTGGGGAATATTAAGAACTGCCCCAGAAAAATTTGATACCATGTTTTTCATCAATAAAAAAATACGTAATGCATTTTTTTTTAAATATTGTTTCTTTATTTATTAATGAGTAGTATAACGAACATAAATAACCTTACACTATTAACAAATATTTATTTTATATAAAAATATTTTACTTTTTTCTTAAGACATTTCATTAAGTTTTGTACATTTGTTTCGTCGACAGTACCGTACTACCTTCGCCACTTATTTTTGAAATCTTTTAAATTTTTTGCAGTACTTTTACTCTTTGGAAGATCTAATTTCATTAGAGCCCAATATCTCTCAATGGGTCGAAGCTCTGGGCAGTTAGGTGGATTCGCATTTTTGGGAACAAAATTTACATTATTGCTATTGCACCATTCTATAGTGAGAGGTTACTAAATCAGGCCAGAACATTCAGTACCCCCGTGCTCACGAATAAATGCCAAAAGACGTTTTTGAAGGCATTCATCAATATTACTTTTCGAGTTAATTGTGCCCTGTGCATATGGCCTGCCAAACCATATACTGCTTGGGAAATTTTGTAATTTTCTTCTCTTTAAATTTGCTCTGTACCTGCTCCTTCTCCGAAAAGGTATAAAATTTGTGTCCTGGTAGCTGTTTAGAATCTGCCATAACGTATGTTTCATCGTCCATTATGCAGCAGTCAAATTTAGTCAGGTAATCGACATATAACTTTCGAGCTCGCTTTTGAGCCTCTAGCTGCTTTTCATGGGAACGATCTGGTACTTCTTGAACTTTGTAGGTCTTTAGCTTAAGTTTTTTCTTTAGTCTGTTTATAGATTTTGAGGTTCCTGCTCTGGTAGCCATATCTCATTCTGAAGTGTTAGGATTCTGCTTAAAAAGGCGCTCCACCTTTTTCACCAACTGTGGGTCTATACTGGCTTTTCTATGTGTACGCTTTTTCTGCGTAATAAGTTGACCCTTTCTATAATTCGAAATAACCCTTTGGACAGTGATTTTTGATGCACCTGTTTTTTTACCCATGGCTGAATATTTTAATTCTGATTTTTACAGGTCAGTGTACAAAATGAGTTTGCGCTTTTTTTCTTGATTGCTAGACATCTTTCATCGTAAGCTGGTATATTTTGGGAGATATAATGTTTCAAAGTGTCAATTATTTGAATCGTTAAAAAGTAGGAGAGGCATTGTTTGATCACGTACACTTTTTGGCCAGCAAATGTTATTTTTGTGGGGATCTATGAAGTACGAGTTACGAATAGTACGAGGAACGAAGTTCCACATTTTAATACAAATCTATAAATTTTATCCTCAAAAAAAGCTTTGCAACCATATCAAAAGCTGGATAAGAGGGGTGTAAATTATTTTATATTTTAAATCAATAAATAAATAAATCAATCAATAATTATATTATTATAATTATTCCAGACGTTACCAAAGGACTTTCGAAAAAGTGACCATTAAAAATAAAATCATTCAAATTGGGTCTATGATTTCCGAGACATTAAGATTTTTTAATATTCCGGACGAAGTCGAGGAATTTTGAAACAATACATATCGCCAAATCTCTCTATCTAAATATTAAAAAAAAAAAAATCGCAAAAATCGGATGAATGGTTCTCGAATTATTGAATTTTTAAAATTCTCCCCTACGATTTTTTGGTTTTTAACCCTGGAAACGAGGGTAACAAATGTATTTTTAAAAAAACCATACCATACGTGATGGAGCAATTCTAAGACTAGATTCACATTCAGCAGCCACAAAAAATGACCACATCGAAAATGACTATTTTGGTTTGTTGTGTTTTTTTCAAATGTACTGTTTTTCGACCGTATTTCATAATTCCTTCTATTTCCAGCTTAAATTAGAGCATTCTGCTTCAAGAATAGAGATATGGAAAGAAATTGGATGGGCACGAACCTTTGGGTTAGAAATCATACCACTGTATTACGTGGTACAACACAGCACAACTCTAGCAAAATTTAGCACTTTCTTGACATAATTTTTTATAAATTCTCATAATTGAAATCTTTTAACAATTCGTTCACAAGTCGGCAAAAAGTGTTGATATGATTTACTTACTTTTGATCCAGTCATCGTCAGCAACACCTAGGAAGCTGAAAAGATTTTTATTTCAGGCGCCTCAAAAATATTATGCTATGCATAAAAAAAGTCCAAAACTCTTATAAATGTAATGGTGCAATAACTTAAGGTTGAACCACTTTTGAATTACCTTTTTACCAAACTTACCTCACACACTTCTTCATATGACCAAAAATGTCAACAGCAGAAATTTTGGCGTAAGAAGCGACAAATTTATTATGCCATGATCATGAAAGATATGACAGTGTTATATGACAAACTTATGTATGTTGCAGAGCTAATTTATTATTTAAAAAAACTGGGGTTAATGCCTTAAAAATAACAATGTATACGTTATACCTTTGGTGTCCCATTTTACAGGAACATTTTGCTTTTCTATTTTTGAGCAAACATACTTATAGTATGACCCTATATTCATATAAAGTATGGTCATAAACTTACATGTTGAAACATTTATGAGCGTATGTACTTAATGCACGTAAATCATCCGTGCATCAATAAAATCATAACTGAAATCCTAATGGAATGAGCCGGAAGAAAAAAAAAAATAAAAAATTTAAGACATACAACTATGTGTCCTTTCAATGGCTTATTTTTATCGCCATCACTGTGTCCACAGTCTATTAATTTTATTAGTGCACATTTTTTTCTGTTCGATTATAGCACAGACATAAATTTAATACACATTACGATGAGGTAGTAAAATCAGTCAAAGCCATTGAAAATGGTCAATTTATGGTATATTGCAGTACTTTGGATAAATGTGGTAAAGAATGGCACACGCAGACAGACAGACACTTCAAATGAGCATAAAATTAGCAAGCGTAGTTATGCTTTTGGGAATGGGTTTTGAAAAAGAGTTGCAAACAATTTGTGGGAAAAATTTTAAAAAATTAATATAGTAAAAAAATTAGATTTGTGGTTTAAGGGTGTCCCATAATTCACGCAAGATTTGAATTTGTAGGTTTTGTTCTTGAAATATAAGATTTTTGAAAAATTTCAACAAAAGACAGCGTATGTGCTTTCTATACATTACCCCTATGTATATTCTATGTAAATTATGATTTAATAAAAAAACAATTGACAAAAATGTGTTTTTATTAATTTCAAATTTGAGTAATTTTTCGTAAAGTTTTCAAACCCGAATATCTCGAAACCATTGAATTCAAAGGAACCCTCAACGTTAGAATTTTTCACTAGCACAGTGTAATAATATTGATCTCAGAGCATTAATTACACTGTGCTAGAGTGATCTTACCCTTTGCATCAGAATTAGCAGATAATTTAGGTCTGGTCGAGTACTTAACATGCCTATTAGAAAATATCACCATACAGGCAAAAAAAAAAATGGCTGTACACCATCAAATTCGAAGCATTTTTTAAAGGTAATTTCGAAAATTTTACTTTGTTTTTGACCGAAAGTAGGGGTCGCCTATTAACATTTTTCTTCATATCTTCGGCATATGCTGTCCGATTTTAAAGTATGATATATCATAATTTATGTATTAAGGACATCTCTATTTTTGCTCTAGAAAACATTGACATCAAGTGACCCGTTCAATTACTGACCCAACAGATCCCAGTTCCTACCATTCTAATGTGACACCCTAATGTCAAAAAATAAAATTTCGCCAAAAATCATTAAACTTTTTATAAGGAAATATTCCGATTACTCCTTTCGAAATATTCAGGCATGTTCTGAAATCCGATTCACTTCGGAATCGGAATGGAAGCAATCTTCAAGTGCTCTGCATTGCGATAAATAAGATGGAATCGGATTTGTGTTTTAACAAATAAAATTTGTTATTGGTTCCTGTTCGATTTACCTAACCATAAATCCAATTTGGTGTTAGTTGTTAAAATGCGGAGCTCTTGAAGATTGCTTTCATTCCGATTCCGAAGTGATTCGGATTTCAGAGCATGCCCGATTAAGAAAAGTTTTTTTTTAATGTTTTTTGCCAAAGTTGTAGAGGGTTGCAAATAGTGGAAAAAGTGGCAAATTGTGACAAACTCCCCACAACATAATTGCCAATAACTGGGACATTTCTTAACCAATTTTCATGTTCAGATCGTTTTGGAAAGGTATTGAATCAGGCTATAAGCACAAAATAATTCTTTTCTGTATTTGGTAAAAAGTACTAAATTTACCACAATTTTAGTACTGAACTACTAATAACGCTCCGTCACCTACCTTTTTGGACTTCCTAAAATATATTTTTTAAAAGTTCCAAAAATCTCATTTCATATGAAAAGGGGGAAAAATGGTATGTTTCGCGGCTTAGAAGCAATGATTTTTTGAACCTTTCAAAATATGGAATTAACTGAAATTTCTTCACACAGTTAGGACATTTCTTAAATGATTTTCATTTTCTGACCTATTTTGAAAATGGATCATCGTTTTTTTGTATCTACTAAAAAATTAGTAAATTTAGTACTTTTTACCAAATACAAAAATTTGTAATTATGCTTACAGCCTTAAAATGATCTGAACATGAAAATCGGTTAAGAAATGTCAAAGTCATTGACAATAATGTGAGGAGAGTTTGTCAAATTTTGACAAATTTTTCACTCTTTGCAACCATCCACTAGCCACATTGGCATTTCTATCAGATTGGGCATGAAACGAAATCATGAACCGAATTTCAGCAAAGGGGTGTGGCAAATTTTTTTACGCTAGGAATGAAATGGCTGAACACATACTTTTAGTTTTGTAATTGGGTGCTACGCCCCGTTTCCAATCCCCTCCACATTTTGGCAGGTGTTTGGTAGACACAATATTAATCTATGTACCAAGTTTCAGATCGATAGGTGCTGTATGTGCAGAGATATATCATTTTAAGCGTGTTTTTTTTTTTTTGCAAAGGTGAATTTGATTTGTTGAAAAAGGGGGTGAATTTGATTTGGAAAAAGTTGATTTCGATTTAAAAAAAATGTTTAATTTGTATTGAAAAAAGATGAATTTGGTGTGGAAAAAGTTGAACTTGCAGTGGAAAACCTGTACTATTTATATAAAACTGCTTGTATGAAACCCTATGTAATGATTTAACACAATATATAAAACATTCTGTTACCGATATTTTAGATGTTTTGCTATACTTTGCCGTTTACCGATATTTTAGATTTTTTTCAATATCTTTGGAGTTTTACCGATTTTTTCGCTATTTTTTGATACTTTTCGACTTTTATCGATATGTTAAAATTTTTCCGATATCTTTCGACTTTTACCAATTCCTTCGATGTTCTTTAATTCTGTTAGACTCTTACCAATATGTTAGATGATACTTAAATCGATACATAAAAGTTTTTCGATACCTTTAGATATCACAGCCCTGCGATGAAAAAAAGTATGAGATCAGAGTGGGTGATTTTTATAGATTTTTGATCGCTGAATCTGAATATGACCTTCGATTTGCTCCATCACGTCAGAGATCTGAGTTATCCTTGATTTAAAGTGCAGAAAACGCTATTTTCAAACATATGGGGGGTTATCGTGAATCAAGATTCCCGGGGAATTTCCTTAAGTTGCAATAGAGAATGCACGACAGGCTGCAAAAATTCCCCGGGAATCTTGATTCATGATAACCCCCATGGCGTACATCCGTACAGCGGTATTGAATAGCCCTGAGCTTCTTCTTGAAAGCGTTTTTTTAACTTTTCCAATTGAATTATTAGTTCCCGAGATATCATCTATTGAAGTAAAGGTATACAAATTGAATATAGTCCTTTGCAAGGATTAGCGATACCTTTACTTCAATCGATGACATCTCAGAAACTAATGATTCAATTGAAAAAGTTAAAAGAACGCTTTAAAGAGGAAGCTCAGGGCTATTTAATGCCGCTGTCAAAAGTGAACTAGACTACTTTCAGGATATACGCCATGTGTCTGAAAATAGCGTTTATTGCACTTTAAATCAAAGATAACTCGGATCTCTGACGTGATGCAGCAAATCGAAGGTCATATTCGGACTCGGATTTTTTTAACTTTTTCAAAATCGCAGGACTGTGTATTTACAAATTTCTTCCATGTCCGATATTTTAGATGTGAGAATCTTATGAAATTAAATAAAATACACAGTGCAACAAGAAATTTCTTCACGTATGAATCCAACGCGAAATAAAAGTAGGCCCAAAGACTAAAAAACCCCCGAAGAGTTTGGTAATATTAACTTGAATTTTTTTTATGACCTCTTGAATTTTGCATTCAATAAAATTGATGAATTAAGGGAACTAATTAAGTGGAATTGGGTATTATATAATTAAAACAAGGTGAGTATTGTAAGTTGTTCCCCGTTTAGTGGAAACTAATGTTTTTCAGGTTATATTTGACACATGTCGGTGCAATGAAAGTGTTTCAGTGAAGAATTGAAGTTATTTCTAACGTGTCTTGGGCACCGAACATCGTTTGAACAATATGTTATACGAATTGTATGAGTTGGATACATAAAGGAATTACTAGTTTACCATTTGGAGTGCCAATGATCTGGACGAAACCGATGAAGAATAAAGAGTATATAAGAATTTCGAGTGCTCAAACGCCAAAAAAAAAAAAAAAAAAAAATCGAGCTAATATTTATCAACAAACCCGCTGGGGGTTTTATTAGTCTATTGCTAAACTTTCACTCCGAGTCGGAATTATTCGGGAAAGAATCGATGACCCAAAAATTGTTGCACTGTGATATATATATTGGGGTAATTGTTTTTGGAACAATATTTTAGAAAATAGTTTTCCATATTACCTTTTCTAAGACTTTCTTGCTTAAAAAACGTGTTTTTATACCCTACACTCAGGGTATATTCACTTTGTCCTTCCGTTTGTAACGCAAAGAAGGAGGCGTGGCAGGTATAGAAAAGTATATATATTCTTGATGAGCGTCACCTCCTGAGTTGATATAGCCATGTCCGTGTGTCTGTCTGGCTGTCTGTTTGTAGAAATATTTTTTACGATGAAATTTAGTACAGTGGCCTTGCCGTAAAAGTTAGCTCGAAGGATTGAAAATATTCAAAATGCTACTTTTGGAGTATATTTCACGATAATACAACCAAAATACACATAAATACTACGAACTGTAAGCGCAAGCTCTGAGCAAAAACTTGGCGAATTTGGACAAGAGGGCGTGGCACCTCTCAGATAAACAAAAGCTTCAAAACGCTTTACTGAAAGTGTTTTTTGAGATAATCGAACTAAATTGTCCCCAGACACTCAGAATTATAAACGCAAGCTTTAAAAAAAAACTGGATAAAATCGGTCTGGAGGGCGTGGCACCTCCCATATAAGCAAAAAGTTCAAAACGCTATACTGAAAACATTTTTCGAGATAATCCAACCAAATTTCACTCAAATACTAAGAACTATAAATTCAAACTCTGAGAAAAAACTGAGCAAATTCGGACAAAAGGGGGTGTCACCTCCCATATAAGCAAAATTTTCAAAATACTGCTATGTAGGGTGTTTTATGTTTGGCCAGGCCAAAGGTAACACCCTTACTAATTAGTATTAATTTTAGTGGAATAAGTGATATAAAGCATTTTCTTGTTTTTGCAATAATTCCCCTTGATAAGTTAAACAAAATTCGACAGCTAATGTGTTATAAACAATGGAAAAATTACAAAAGCAATAAAGTATTATGAATATGTATTTTAATAACATAAGTGTGCCTGACAGAAATTGGTTTTTTTAATGCCAATGTTGTTTTAGTTTAAATCACTTTAATTTAATACAAATATTAAACTTAAAAGAAATCATGAAATTAATTCACACAAGAGTACTTTAAAGAGTACTTAAAAATATAAATGTAGACATAGACGCAGGCAAAACATAACATTTGACATTTCACATAACATTTCAATTAGTAAACAACAATGACAAACATAAAGAAACATAGAAATGTATGTACAATCTCCTACTTCAATGCATATCCTTTTCATAATTTCAATTATTGAAATTTGCCCTATCAAAATGCAATCATAAATTTTCCATTTATCCTTCGTATGTATGTCCTACACTTGATACACTTTACATCTTCAAACAATTAACTTTCATTTGTGCTTTAGCTCGTATTTTCTAAATACATATACAGTAACTCGTATAAAGTCCTGCTGCGATTGCTACTACTCCTGCTGATGCTGATGTCCTTTAATGCAACAACAATGGTGAAATTACAAAAAACACAATAAGTGCATATAAATGGATAGATGATGTGCATAAAAGTATGCAATGTTATGGCACATTGTTGCTGTTGTTGTTGTTGTTGCTGTCGAATATCTAATATTGCAAATATGTTTTGTTTACTCAGTATATCGGGGATATCGTTTCTATTTCTATTGAAAATATTGTTAGAGCATTGAAAATATGTTTGCTTGATACAAACAAATAACAGCAGTACCAGCACCACTCGGTAGTAAGAGTACCAGGAAGCCACAAACCATTCATGACAGCTAAAAGAGTAGAGCATATGAAGATGCTTTCCATAAATAATGGTAATCCAACTCAAGAAAATATAATATAAAGTATTTCGATGGTCAAGTGTAAGAAATAGGTCAGTCGAATATTGGTGAAAAGTTATATTCGCGGAAATTTTGACTTGGAATGGAAAAAAATGAGCAAGTCTTCCCTATTGAAGTAAAGAGTTTATGTTAACTTTTATATTGTCATTTGTTAAAACTTTACCTTATTGTACTCAACAATATTTTTAATGTAGTCATGAGTTGAATCAAATCTTCCCTGTCGGAAGAACATAAGCCGGTTACAAAAAAAAAACCGGTTGGAAACGTAGTTAAAAAGCAACCGGTTTGAAACTGGTTTAAATTATATTCAGCAAAAACCACTTTGACTTTAATTTTTAAAATTTAATCTCAAATTTTTTTTCTAATTTTTTTTATTTTCCTTGCTGAGATTGTCAAATTAACAAGAAATTCAATTCAAATTCATTTTCACAACATTTTTTTTCTTTAAGCTCCTATTCAATTTTCATTAATGTTCTAACTTAGAATAATACTAATTCTAAGTTATTTTTTATTATTTAATATTATTAACAGTTGTAAATTTGTCTTTGAAACTTGAGTTCCCATATGAATCCCCAATGAATGTTTCAATTAAATTGAAAACTTATATATCTGTGGTGATAAGGAAAAACTGCTTAAGTCTGATTTTTTCGTTTTGCAGGAGATCACTTTTAAACTTTAAAGTTAATTCTGAAATTATTATGCAATCTCCAGTAAAATTTATCATTTTCCACAGAGCCTCTGTTGTTTAAGGGATAAATTGTTACATCTTCAAATATGTTAATTGCTCAAATAAATGAGTTATTTCTGAAAATAAAACTTAAGCGGTTTTTCCAAACGAAAGAATAAGACTTCGCACAACCTATGTCCAAATAAGCAGTTTTTCCAAATTCAATATAATTTGAATTTCATGATATGTGGATATAAGATGTTTTTTCAAATGCAATTCAATGAATTATGAAAAATGTAAGCAATTCATTTAAGTAATAGTAGTTTTATTTTTGAAGCTGTCAACTCAAAACATTCAATAAACATAAGTTACAATATTATTCAATAAAATGGAAATCTTAGTTTTCGTTCACTGTATCTTCAACTAAATCAGGATGTATGTCTGGTATTTCTTTGGTGACGAGATTGTTGTAAAATGAATGAAAACATGGTACAATGAACCGAAAGAGATCAATAAGATCTTTTTCTTTTTTGACGAAATTTTTATTACAGCAGGTAGTTTAGGTATTTCGGTGAGGTTTCCAGTATTAATACCTCTCTTGAGAATATTTATGACTTTGAAAGGCTCCTCGTGGCCTAGAGAGGTTTTAAACTGTATCTTACCAAAAGCTCTTTTTGAATACCGCAACCATTTCACGTCTTTCCACGTAAAGTTTTCGGAATTTGCGTCCTTATTTCTCCAAATGAATTTTGATGTAGCATAGGAAGAAAAATTTATGAAGTCTCCTCCTGAAGTCTCGCGAAGATGGTGTATTTTGACATTGGTATTCTTTTTTTTCGTTCTATTAAAGCGTGGTCCACATCACACTCCATATGTGTGTGACCTAAAACTAAAAACTTATGCTCAATGTTTTCGATTGACTTGCTATTTTGAAGGAATGTCATGATTCATGACTCATGAACATAGTGCTTAGGAATGAATTCTTGTTTTATCCCACACAAGAATCGCTACTAAAAATACTGTTTTTATTTGACTGTCTTTTTCCTCTAAAAGTTGCAATTGTTTGAGCAAGCACGAAGCAATTTAATTGCCTCCACGTTAGGCCAATGCTTCGTGCCACGAAACAATATATGTATATGTATGTATTCTCCTTTAACTCCTAGGAGGAGCATAGGACCAATATGCAACCTCTCCATTCGTCGCGATCCCTTGCGATGACTTTGATCTCTTGCCACGATTTTCCTGATTCTTGGATTTTCTTTCCTAAAACAATATGGAATGTTAGTTTTGCCATCGTGTACAGTTAAATTAAAAGTCCATAATTGGCTTTTATAAAAACTAAGAAAAAAAACTTTGTTTTAATATCACTTTTCATTTCCTATATTTTACTGAAAAATCGCTTATCTACTAATAAATATTAGATTCTGCAAAGAGAAAAACATCTTCAATACATTTAGTAACCTCATTTACTCTTATGAATTGCTTGGAAAAACCACTTAACTCACTTAAGAATTAATAAACAAAAATAATTCCTCTGGAAAAATAACGTATCTCAAAATAATTTATATTACAGTCAATTGTGTATCATGGAAAAACGCTTTTGTCGATATAAGCTGTTTTGGCGTTGTTTGTTGATGAGTATTTCAACTTTATATTTTGATTTGGAAAAATAACTTAAGTTGTTTAAAGCTCTTATTCCTTAACACAATTTTAAATACCTCAAATCATAACCCGACTTAAGTTATTATTCCAAATGAGATTGTACGTCTTAATGAGATAAGTCAAATTTCCCCCATCCATAACTTTCCCAAAAATTATTCTATGTTATTCAAATTTTGTTCAGGGATGCTTTGGAATACTGCGAACGTCGTGGTGTTCTTAACTCAATTTTTGCTTAAGTCGACTTAAGCGGTTTTTCCTTCCTGCCACAGATATTATTGAAGTTCTTGTAGTGGAATTGCAACTACTTAACTAGTTTTTGATGGTACTGAGAGCAAAGGTCACGCCATGTAGCCAATCTTCTGGTAAACGTTCTTTGCTCCAAATTTTGGAAATAGAGAATGAAGAATCTAAGCAGATGTAATGGGGCATGCCTTTAGCAGTTCAGCTGTTATTTGATCTATACCGGCGGCCTTGTTGTTTTTCATGCTTTGGATAGTCTTCACTATTTCATCGATTGTAGGCGGTTGTGTTTGTATTCGACTTCAACTGCGAGTCACTGCGGAAATTGAAGTTGTTGATTCTGGTTGCGGGAATGTGGTAGATGTGGGATTTAGTATGTTACAAAAATACTCTTTCCATCTCCTTAAGGCGCCAGTACATACAGGGCAGCGCGTGCAGCGCGCGCATCATACGCATCACAACGCACGCGAGTGATGCTTGTGCCGTTACATAGAACGCGTAAACGCGTTTTCAAATACACTCAGAATGGCCTTTATTATATAGGCAGACTTGCTCCTGCACTTCGCTTATTATTTTTTCCTTCATTTTGATTCTTTTCCTTTTTTAATTTATATTCTCAACTGCGAAAATAACTTATAAATAAATAAACAAAAGAAACGAAATGTCAAACGCAAATGATGCGTTCGAAAAGTTTAAAGTTGGCCAACTCTACGCATTGAACGCAGCGCGTGCGTTGTTCGCTTTTCTGTATGTATCACTCTCCATAAGGAGCTATGTTTTTAAATCAACTGTCAAAGCCTATAATGCGCGCGCTGGTCGTCCACGGATGTTAAGAGATTTCCATTTTTGTCTTTGATAGGGCGATTCTGTTAGTTTTTTCTGCTAGATAGCCTGCGTGTGATATCGTAAAGCTGCCTGAGTTTTTGAGTATTAGCAGCGCTTTCAGCTTCGCTGGCTAGGTCGTTATGCATTTTTCTTTTGTCTTTTCTGCACGAACGCCTGACTTCTTTATTGAGAGAGTTCAAGACCTTTTTGTTGTCGTTAAAGTAAGTAATTTGTGTTTTCGGGTTTCTTGGATTTGACTGATTTTTGAAGTTTTTATGAACATTAAAAATGCTTCCTGTAAAATAAGAAAATTTCAACTTGTCTAGTTTTTTCACGTTACGATTGTTGTTTTTGACATATCTTATAGTCAAAGTTTTATATTTACTTATACACAGCGGCAAAGAATCATGATTTAAACTAAAAAAAGCCTTTCATGTTTATTGACCAAGAGATTTTGTGTGGGTATTCAACTTGCTTTTTTCTTTTTGAACAAGGCTTTTCTTCTTATTTTCCTGTTAGGCATTGTATAGAGCGAAAAAAATCATCTCCAATAAATGCGATCTTTTGCGATAGCTTTCCCAATCCCTGAGATTACTATTCCGATGACTTTCTAGATGACTTTTGGTATGCCAAGCTGACCACATTTTAACTTGATAGCTTTAGCGGGAATATATGTATTTCCTCTAAAATGAAATGCATTTATTTTCTCGGTAGATAAGTACCATAGACGGAGAATTATCTCCTGGCTGACCTAATTCATAGTATCAAAGCTGAATTATTTTTTTGTGGGTGTTCTTTGAATGGTAGGTATAAACTTTTGTTCCAGTCAAAAAAAAAAATTTGGTTCACATTTTAGTGGCTCAAAAATTTACTATAGAAAAGTTGCGAAATCGCACGGTATCAAATTTTTTGTCTTGAATTAAGATATAAAAAAAAAATATCTCAAACTTACCATCAAACATATATTGTCTTATTAGCTAAAATACTTACCGTATTTTTGAAATTTCCATTTTTTTTAAAATTCACTGTGGATAAAACTTGTTCCAAAATCATAACGAAATTACACAAGGATAATTTTCTAAGAACAAATAATATAAAAAATTTGGTATCCTACATCCAGGGTATATTCACTTTGTCCTTCCGTTTGTAACGCAGAGAAGTTGATATAGCCATGTCCGTCTGTCTGGCTGGCTGGCTGTGTGTGGAAGTAAATTTTTTGAAAATACTGAACAAGATAATTCAATGAAATTTGGTACACTGCCTCCGTTGAAAATGAGCAAAATCAGTCAACGGACACGCCTACCGCCCATACAAAAAATATATTCAAAATGCAACTTTAGGAGTATTTTTTACATAATGCTACGAATTGTAAGCATAAGCTCTGAGGAAAAACTGAGCGAATTCGAATAAGAGGGCGTGGCACCTTCCATACAAGCAAAAGCTTCAAAATGCTATACTTAAAGCGTTTTTTGAGATAATCGAACCAAATGTGACTCAGACACTAAGAATTATAAATGCAAGCTCTCAAAAAAAGAAATTGGGTGAAATCGAAGAAGGGGGCGTGACATCTCACATATAAGCAAAAGTTTCCAAATGCTATACCGAAAAAGTTCTTTGAGATAGTCCAACCAAATTTTACTCAAATACTAAAGATTATAAATACATGCTCCAAGCTAAAACTAGACGAACTCGGACAAGAGGGCGTGGCACCTCCTATATAAGCAAAACCTGAAGACGTTCTTTGAGATAATCCAACCAAATTTCACTCAGACACTAAGAACTATAAACGCAAGTTCTGAGCAAAAACTGGGTGAACTTGGACAAGAAGGCGTGGCACCTCCCATAAAAGAAATATTTTGAAAACACTGCAGTGAATGGTATTTATTTTCTGGCCAGGCCAAAAGTTACACCATTACTAGTTTCTTTTCAAAAACTTGGCTACCCATTGTTAAAGTATTGCACAAAAATATTTTACGGAAAATTTCACTAGGGGTCAACAAAGGCGAGAAATGCTTAAAACTTAAGAAAAATGTAATAAAATTGCAATGTGAGAGGGTATTTATGATAATTGATGTAATTTGGACTTTTAAGTGTTTAGCGACTTATGGTAAAATTGTATAGCAAATATTTGTTTGGTACATACTGACTCAAAACTCTCCTGTTTAAGGAGTAAATTTGTAGCTTTTGAAGAAAAAGTTAAAAATTACCCATTTGTTGGGGATATAGAGGGTTAAAGTTTTTTACAAAAATATTCCCCCTAATATCCTACATAAGCTTGTAGAACACGTGTTATACCTCTTCAACATTATTATTTTTTTATTTTATCTACATATAGAATAACAGAAAATTTCAAAAACCGATTAAAAAAAAGTTTGACCTGATCCAAAAATTTTCGAAGACACGTTTAACTTATTTTTAGCCATATTTTCAGATTATATTGGTTTGTTTCAGTTGTGTAATAGGCCTGGTCGATCTTCTTACAAAAAACAAAAAGTTTTGCCGAAGTTATGGAAAAAATACGATTTGGGCTGTTTTTAAGGAGGTCCAACAAAAAATTTTTTTTTCTTTCCTAGATACTTTCAAATAGGGGGCGATTTTTCCAACTGTTTATTCATCGACCCGACTTATTGTGCAAAGTCGTGTCGGTTGGTGTAATAATAATATTACTAATTTCTTAACTTTAATTTTTAGAAGTTTTCTAAAAAAGTTCTTCTTAGATTTTTGTCATATACAATATTTAGAAAAGAAAACGTTTAACTTTTGTTTTCCAGAAAAATAGTTATAAGTTGACTTTAACTTTTATTTCAAAAAGTTAAATTATTTCAACTTTTATCATCATAGACGTTTACAACTTTAAAGACTGACTTAACTTAAAAGAACTTTTTAAAAGTATATTCCAAGGTCTTGCGAAGACCATCGCTTTCAGTTCTGGAGCATAGTATTGTCTTATAAGGGGTTGTTTACTAGGATACCTTTAAAATTTTTAATAATTATTCCAATATTTTTTTTCCGTATTCATAAAAACCTCTTGCTCATGAAATAACCTACAGATAGATGCTCTTGCGTATGGACTATTTGAAAGCACATTTATGAGTGTGTGCGTTCGTTTTTATTGATGGAATGCATTTCAGATAACAATAAACTTACTTAGCAAATAAAGTCGAATGCATCTTTTCATGTCGTCCTTTGGTGAAAATTCCTTTTCTTTCCTTTTTACAACCAACCCACAGACAACTTTGTTCTTACTTCGCTATATATGAATAGACAGACCATAGTATATGTTTGTTTACGAGTATAAAAGTAGAGTGTGGCAAGTGTCCTTGTTCCAGTTTTATGTATGATATTTTTGCTATTGTTGTTGCTGTTGTTGTTTTGTTATGGTTGCAGTTTGTGCGCTGCAAATATGACATGCAGAGTGCAAAAGACATCGATTTGCTATGACGTTCCTGGAAGTAGTCGAAGTAAAGTAAAAACTTTCTAATATAATTTTCTCTTTTTTTTTTTCTGAGTAATCCTTCAATGCATTCAATATTATCCTATCCATATGATAGTGCATTAGTTTGTGCTTATGGCTGTATTTGTTTAAGTGCTTGACTTATGTCTATGTATTCCAGCATATTGTGCGTTAAGGATTGTAGCTTAGTTACGAGAATAAGTCCGAATCTGTAAAGTGCACTTGATCCCCTTCTTGACTAAGGAATTGACTTTTCATATGAAGCGTAGAAAGTTTTTGCTTAACTTTTTCATGTTGGATATTTTGGCTTGAGTGCCACTGTATAGTTCTTAAAAAATACATCGAATATTTCTGGGAAAATTTTTAATTATAAAATTTATTTATTTCTGAATTTTTTTTTTTCAAATTTTATGATGCAATTCCGTGAAAATTGTATGTGCCATTCTTCCTATAGATGATGGTTAATACAGAAAGCATGATCATTCGAAATCTAACTCTGTACATAGCGTTATTTTTTTATGTTTTCATCAATTTTATGCAATAACTCCTTAACGGTAAATTGTATGTGTATGTATGTGGCTTAATATTTATAGATATAAATAAATATATATAGAAACTCATCGTTCATTAGTTACGCCAATTTAAAAATCAACAAATTTGTATGCCGAACAAAATTTTTCTATTAAAGTAACCGTAAGCGAGATATTTGCAAAAAAACTGATTTTAGGCGCCATTTGTCCAATATAGTAGCGCGAGAGAATAAGATACGAGGTGGTCGAAATTCGGAAAGAGCGCATCGAAATCTAAAAAAATAACAACTTTTTAAAAATCCCGGAAAACTTTCCAGATAAAACTACCAAATGACTGTACTATAATTTTAAACAAAAAAAAAGGACTTCAACTAAATTAAAAATTATTGCAAGTGTGTGTTTTTTTTCATTTATGGGTGATATGGCACCGTCTCAAAAGTTAGAAAGACTCTTAAAAACGATATCTGCATGATTTTTTTTTTCATTCCAAGAAAAACCTATGTAGCACTTTAAATTCTAAAAAACATATTTTTGAGTCATAACTTAAAAAAAAAAGTTTTCTCTATATATTCATGTACCAAAATCAATTTTTTTAACGTTTTTCAATTTCGCGGAAAAAACGATTTTTTACTCAAAAGCAAGGCACCTAACGAAAAAACTTTATGAGGCAAAAAATGCTTAAAATTTTATAAAAAGTACGTGTGAATTTTTTGAAAAATTTGATAATTTTTCAAAGCTTGGCCAAAAAAAAATACGTGGGCTGCTCGATATATTTCTGGCCTAGGCAACACTAAGTGTTGCCAGGTGCAATCTGACATTTCTATTGGAAAGTTTGATATTTTTTAGCATAAACGTAATCAGAACGTTTTGACGTACGACCATCATTTGTGTTGTTTACAGTGACTTGAAAAAATCAATTTGGCAAAAAAATGGAATTAACTCGTGAACATTTTCGTGCGATCATTTTTCACAACTTTCGACATGGATTAGCACGACAAGAATGCATCGATGAACTTAAATCTTTGTATGGCGATGAAGCACCATCTTATAGTACTGTTTAAAAATTGGTTTAGTGAATTCAATCGTGGCCGACGCTTGCTCAAAGACGAATTCCGTGAAGGTCGTCCAAAAATGGCCGTTGTGCCAGAGAACATTGATGCCATGCGTGAACTGATAATGCAAGATCGTCACGTGACGTACCGTGAGATAGAGGCATTCTTGGACATTTCTCCCACCAGCAAATATTAGATATTGCATGAACATCTGGCAGTAAAAAAGGTTTGTTCTCGTTGGATCCCGCACAATTTGACAATCGCTCAAAAAAAGGCTTGTGTGGATTGGTGCAAAGAAATGTTGAAAAAATACGATCGCGGTGCTTCAAAAGACGTTTATAAGATTGTCACAGGTGACAAATCATGGATCTATGCGTAAGAGCCCGAAACAAAACAGCAATCGACCGTGTGGGTCTTCGAAGGCGAGCCAAATCCAACGAAAGTTGTTCGTGGAAGAAGCACTTCGAAGCAAATGGTCGCCTGTTTCTTCGGCAAAACTGGTCATGTGGCGACTGTTCCTCTTGAGCAACGTAGGACGGTCAATTTTGAGTGGTACACCACAATTTGTTTGCCTGAAGTCTTCGGAGAAATCCAAAAAACGAACAAAAGAAGACGAATCATTGTTCACCATGACAATGCGAGCTCTCACACATTGGCTCAAACCAGCGCCTTTTTGACCGGCCAAAACGTCGAATTGATGGGTCATCCGCCGAACAGCCCTGACTTGGCACCCAATTACTTCTTTTCATTCCCGCACATTAAGAAAAAAATGCGTGGCCAATGATTTTTGTCGCCAGAAGATGCTGTTGAAGCGTTCAAAAATCATGTATTGGAGGCGTCTCAATCGGAGTGGAAAAAGTGCTTCGACAATTGGTTTGAGCGCATGCAAAAGTGTATAAATCATGCTGGAGAATACTTTGAAAATCAATAAAACCATTTTTGATGATAAATATTCGCATTTTCAATATATCGAGCAGCCCACGTATAAGAGAAATTTCCAAAAATTTTGAGAAAATGCGCACCTATTTTTTGAAGGATTCTAAGCATTTTACGTCGTGGAAAATTTTTTCCTAGATGCCGTGGTTTTGAGTAAACCTAGCATTTTGCTGAAGAACGTAAGCTTTACAGCTGAAAACTCTCAATTTGATAAATTTTTGAAGAATTATAAAATATCTCAAAATGTTCTGAAAAAATTCACAAAAATTCTTTGGACGATTCAAAGGATTTTCTCATGCAACACCTTCTTCGTAAGATGCCTTGCTTTTGAGTAATAAATAATTTTTTCGACCATGTGATTTAAAAATGCAAATAAATCGATTTTGGGACGCAAAAATTATAAATGCCCCCCCAAAGAAATATGATTTTTAAACGCTAAAATTTTTGTATGAACATAAGCTTTCCCAGTGTGCCAGACGATTTTTAATCCGTTACGGATCCGTTACTGATTCATTTGCGGGAGAAATTAAAAAAAAAAAAAAAAAAAACGATTCGCTTTTTTTTGTGAATCTCTCCCGCAAACTGATCAGTAACGGATCCGTAACGGATAAAAATGCGGATATTTGAACCGTCTGGCACACTGGGTTATTTCTAAAGGACCCTTGGATATCCATTTTTGAATGAAAAAAAAGAAAAAATTATGACCAAAAATAATGTTTTTTTAGCCAAAATGGGTCTTCAGTTCTTCTAACATTTGAGGTGGTTTCTGGATGATTTTTTTTTGCTTCATACAAAATTGAACCGGTCTAACTCTAAGTAACTGGTTGCCTTTTCCCCTTTTTGGTATATACCGTATGCAATAGCGCAGTTATAGCATATGGGCTAATCCTGCGTTACGAACGTTACATTCGTACGCATATTTTTTAATCCTGAAGGCGCTCTGAATGTTTAATTTTCAATTTACCTGCAGTGGTATGTTACCATTTGAGAGTACCTTCAAAAGGCATTTAAAAACATTTCCTGGCTTTTATCAGTAACAATATAATCGTGCATAAAGTGCTGTTTGCACGTTACAAAAAACAGAAGTCGTTGTGGAGATCAATGTACATTTTCAAAATTTTTAACGAATTTTCCAGTATAAACAAAAAAAGCCAAATCCTCCAAAGAAAGAATAATGTTTGAGCTTATGGAAACTGCTTTTGAGGGAATCAAAGAGTCCTTCGTTCGTACAAAAATGTAACTTTTGTGTGTTGCGCACGTTACGTTGCGAACGTTACAATTTTTATTTTATATATATGCATAGACTAACGAAAATTGATGCAGCCTCTTTTCAACTAACTTAAACACATTATATTCGATTGATTTATTTGTGGAAAAGGTTGTAAAAGAGTGCAGTGCACACAAAAGTAAAATTTTTTCTTGGCACCACATCTCACGGTTAAAATACGTTATTGCAGGTCAACCACTGGATCGATTTTTATGAAATTTGGAATGCAATGTGATTAAAGACTTTTTGTTATGTAGCTGCCGGTGCGACGCCCCTAAAGACAAAATACGTTTCCGCGGCTAAATCGGTGCACCCATTTTTAGGAAACTCGGAATGGGGAATGCACCCTAAGAGAGCATTTTAAAAACCTTTAGTTATTTAGTGGGCAATACCACTCACCTAATGGCAAAATGAGCTATTACGGCAACTTTAAAATTTTTCTCTTGGTTGACCTTTTTTCGGATTTGCCCATATACAGTAAAATCGTACATAAAAAAAATTAAATAAATAAATTTCAATTTTTATATAAAGACTACCATATCTCGCAGTGCGTTGCTTCAGCTTTCCTTGAATGATGGTGTGGTATGGCCAATTTTCTTACTTACTTACTTTCTTACTTACTTACTTTTCTTACTTTTTTCGACTTTCCATAATTTTTCATCTTTACGTAGTTCTTTTAGCTTTTTCAATACTTTTCGAGTTTTCAATATTTTTCGATTTTTCCACATTTTTTGAGTTTATGTCATGTGTTTGACTGAAATTATTTATACCACAAAAGATGCTCACACGATGATGTTTTTTTTTAGTTGTCCTTTGTCATTTTATATTGTAGCAAGTATGTACCTAATAAATGTCCTTTTTGGCTAATTAGTTTCCTTGCCTTTTCTTTTTCAATTTGTTGTGAAAATTGCTGCTAAGGAGAAAATCATTTTTGTTCTTCTCACCTGCTTTTACATACATCGATGTCTTTCTTTCCTGTGGTTAAGTTCATTTTGTAAGTTTTTCCATTGCATACATTTCATTGAATCGCTAGAACAATTTGCCAAAGTGTTAGTAAGTTTGTTAGTGTTAGTATAGCTTTTGCAAACGAATACCCAGTAGACATTCATATTTATAATTTTTGATTTTCGAATAATATACTTCTGGCTTTGTCTTTTAACTTTTTCGTTATTTGTCGATTCCGTACGATAACTAAGTGAGACTTCGAGATTTTTTCAACATTTAATGTTTATTTATTTGGCACTAATGCTTTTCAACTTTTTAAATATTAAGTATAAAAAAAATGTCCTACATTTGACATCTTTTCGAGACTTTAAAATTTATCGCTGATATATGGTGGTGTTCGACTTTTATAAGTTGCTCAATATTTTTTATCTACATTATGCTAGTATGAGTATTGTTTCTGAATGGAATATCGACGTTTCGATGTTTAACCACATTTCCTTATGCTTTTGCTTAAATTTACTGTTATCGATTTCGATAAATTTCAATACTTTGTCGATGTTTTAAGATGAAATGTTATATACATACATCTATATATAAATACGCAAGACCAAAATTTGTCCTACCATTTTTACTATGTTCAAAATGGAGCACGACTTTGAATTATACACCATTAGAAAGGCATTTGTGTGTAAATGTGCACAAAGTTAAAATTGTATTAATATTTTGCTATTAAGTAAGGTAAAATTGCATGCAAGTTTTTCAATATTAACAACTACAAAATACGCGGTCGCACAGAGTTGAAAAGAGGATACAGCACAAAGAGAAAGACAATAAGTGACTGACTTCATGTTTTTTCTTTTCGTGTGATATTTTCTCTTGTGCCAGAGATGATAAATGAGCTTTTATATTTTGTACCAAATAGCAAAAAAAAAAGTGCTAAAACTTTCCAAAAAGTACCAAAATCATTTAATACATTTTTGGTTAAATTTTGTGTGTATAAATATGACTCACCGAATTTCAACTGAAATTTAATTTTTGCAAATATTGACTGCAACCATTTCCTACTGGGTACGACATGTGTTTTTCTGTGTGTTTGTGTAAATTTACGTTTTTCTCATCGATTGCACTTTAAAGCAATACGGCAAACACACAAAGTCAAACGTCAATATTGTCAAATGTACACTAGTGCAAGCTAGAGTCTGATACCTTAGCATACCTGTACTCTCAAGTAGGAAAATATCTAAATACTCCCACACATAAAAGTAACAAGTAACCACTTCTATGCAGTAGTGAACTTGTGAATGTCATTTCACGTCAACCCACACTTTCAAAGTCATTTTCCACTTTCTACTGATTCTACTCACTTTTTTTTTATCATCGCATCGTTTTCGTTGCCATTGATTGTTTAAGATTTATATATGATACGGTATGCCTAAGGCAAGATTGAATAAAATAAAAGAATTGTTTAATTTCTTATAACAAGTACTTCAAAAAGCTTGTGCACGAAAAAAAGTGGTCGCCTATCAAAACATACTATGAAAAGTGTATTTTTTGAAAAGTAACTTAAACATTTTTGAACAGCAAAATTTTTTACGAATTAAGTGGCAAAACTCTTTCGTAACTACAGAAATAGTAGTATGAAAAAACCATTTAAAATGAACAAAATTTTTCTGGAGGAAATAAACTAATTCTAATCTCTTTAAAGTGCCATTATTTTTAATTATTTATTTAAATCTACACAATTACAACAATCACTCCAAATTATACAATAATACACAATGTTACTAACCTTTCTTTTTGTAAAGAACTTAACCATATTATTTATATTGTACTGTAATCAAACCATGACTGAACTGGTATTGAATATAGCGGCAGTGTTGCTATATATAAGGTTGCCTAAAAAGTATGATGACTCTGTAGATACTGGTCCGAGATTGCAACTCTTTATTGTTTAAGGTAAGTAGTTGACGTACAACTCGTGACGTAAAATCATGTACTTATTAATGTGAAATACATGTGAAACACATGATTTTATGTCAAGTTTTGTACGTTCACGGATGCGTCGATTCGACCCCTGTTCTTAACATATGCATAAGTTATTCAAAAAGTTCAGAATGCTTCCGGTTATGTGATTCTATATTTGAAGCATTTGCTTTGAACCGTGATAAGATTTATGATATTCCGCGATATGCCTATGATGTTCAATGCTTTCTTTGTGCCATTTCGATAGATTCTAATGACAAAATCATTATGAGTCAGTAGTTCTTGTGAAGCGATATGTAGGTTTTTTTTTAGAATTTTTCTTATGGTAAAACAAGACATTATGATATATAGGGTAGGTAGATTAGTAGAATACCGAAATATTTAAGGTTTCTGAGGCTGTTCTGAACAAATTTTTCCTTTAAAATTTTTTTAAATTCAGAATTTCAAAATACATATGTACTCGTACATAATGGCGAATATAAAATGACGGACGAAAATACAAATAAACGCTTGATTTGGATGAATTTCAGTACTTTAAACTGTATGTTGCTGATTACAAAAGCTTTATCGATACCGCGGAAATTGCTGAGAGGAGGAAACACAGTTTTGCGTAAAAAAAACTTTTTATGAACTAAAGATTAACAAAATGTTTAAGTTTAAAAATAATAATTATGATTCGTATTTAAACATTGCTAGATGTCGACCAAATTTTTTCGTGCACAAGATAGACATTTCAAAAACGGCACTAAATAATTGTCACTCGAATTTCTTACTAAAAAACAAAAAACACTTCAGTCGCAACGTTTTGTGTTGCACACTTGTTATTGGTGTATATTGCCTGTGTTGTCCTTTGGCGGCAGTGTTGATATCCTTAATGTGTGCACTGCTGCTCAAACTGTTTCAAAAAGGCTGTTTGTTGTTGTGTTTGTTTACGCTCTTTAAAAGTATGCCATTGCCTATACATACATATATGTTTGTGCATGTGTGTGTCTTTTGATAAGTGTAGAAAAAATAGACATTTCACTTGATGTTGACTTTTCAAGGCAGCCTGCCTGCCAGGCACAAAATCTTTTGTCTGTTATTCCTCGCTTTTCTTTTTGTTTGTTTGTTTATTTGTTTATTTCATTTCACTTGACTTTGACTTGGTTTCTTTTCAGTTTTGAGTAAAATGTTTATGCAAATGAATCCATTTAACCAAAAGATCGGTAAACAAATCAAATTTTTATGTCATTAAAGGAAAAACGAAAAGGTACGATTTTTGCTTGTATTTTTAAGTACTTAGTTACCTTAAGAGCTGGTTGATTCTTTTAATTAGTTTTCAGTTTGTTTTCGCTCAAGGGCCAATTGGCAATATTTTATGCAAGGCTTTTGGCACATTGTGTCAACATTTGTTTAGAGTTTTCGTAGTAATTTGATTAGACATCAATTTTTTGCATTATTTCAGGTCAATGATTTTTTTGGTAAATTTCAAGAACAACGTACTTGTCGAAATTAAAATAAATACCAACAACTATTGACTTATTGACTTATTTCTTTATTTATTTTTCAACCTTTTTTTTTTTTATTTAATTACTTGTTGATGCATTTATTGATTTATTTCTCTACTTATTTCATATTTTTGTATTAATTTTTATTTAGTTATTTTTTATTTATTTTTTTATTTATTTGATACATTGATTGATCGATTCATTAACTCGATTGACCCATCAGCTCAGGAATTTGAGATAGTTGAGGTTTAAAAACGCAAAATACCTTTTTTGGGTATTTTTCAGGTTAGATGCGGACAGCACAATATTTTATTTTAACTAATTGATCAATATGTGCTACAGTTTACTATTCTTTTTCCTCAAAATGATCTCTTGAAAGTGTCGTACAATGTTTCTTTCAAAAGGTATGTCCAAATTAAGATGATGTCATGAAATCTAAAGCATGTGTCATTTTAGACATTAAATAGAATTTCTTGATATCATCTTAAAATTCCTATAACTTTTGGAAAAACCATCGCACGGCACTTTTCAAGAAATCATTTTAAAGAAAAAGACTAGTGAAGTGAAGAAAAGTGCAACGCGACAAATTAGATAAAAAAACATTTTAAAAAATAAAACATTTGTGCAGTCTGCATCTCAAAAATAGCCTACATCAAAAACTTTTTTGGAATTTTCACGATTACGCCCAAAAATCTGAAAAAGATGTGAATGAAAATGTGCAGAGATTTTTTTAAATTTTTTTGAAGGACATTTAGAGTAGTGGTGAGCAAAATTAATCGTGGTCTTGCTAATTTTGCGAGACCAAGACAAAGATGCTGATATTTTTGAAAGACCAAGACCAAGACTGCTATGGTCTTGGTCTTGCTCACGATAATTGTCAAGACCAAGGCTGCTTCTCAGTCTTGCTAATTTATAGTTAAAAGTTGTTTCACGCCCGTTTTGAAAATAAAATCATCCCTCGATTTGAGTTTTGGCATCTTAAAAACCCAACTGCTTTGGAAAAATATATTTTGAATACTCAAGACCGAGACCAAGATTTAATGAGCAAGATCAAGACCTAGACTCAATATCAAAACCAAAACCAAAACCAAAACCATGACCAAGACCAAGACCAAGACCAAGACTAAGACCAAGACCAAGACCAAGACCAAGACCAAGACCAAGACCAAGACCAAGACCAAGACCAAGACCAAGACCAAGACCAAGACCAAGACCAAGACCAAGACCAAGACCAAGACCAAGACCAAGACCAAGACCAAGACCAAGACCAAGACCAAGACCAAGACCAAGACCAAGACCAAGACCAAGACCAAGACCAAGACCAAGACCAAGACCAAGACCAAGACCAAGACCAAGACCAAGACCAAGACCAAGACCAAGACCAAGACCAAGACCAAGACCAAGACCAAGACCAAGACCAAGACCAAGACCAAGACCAAGACCAAGACCAAGACCAAGACCAAGACCAAGACCAAGACCAAGACCAAGACCAAGACCAAGACCAAGACCAAGACCAAGACCAAGACCAAGACCAAGACCAAGACCAAGACCAAGACCAAGACCAAGACCAAGACCAAGACCAAGACCAAGACCAAGACCAAGACCAAGACCAAGACCAAGACCAAGACCAAGACCAAGACCAAGACCAAGACCAAGACCAAGACCAAGACCAAGACCAAGACCAAGACCAAGACCAAGACCAAGACCAAGACCAAGACCAAGACCAAGACCAAGACCAAGACCAAGACCAAGACCAAGACCAAGACCAAGACCAAGACCAAGACCAAGACCAAGACCAAGACCAAGACCAAGACCAAGACCAAGACCAAGACCAAGACCAAGACCAAGACCAAGACCAAGACCAAGACCAAGACCAAGACCAAGACCAAGACCAAGACCAAGACCAAGACCAAGACCAAGACCAAGACCAAGACCAAGACCAAGACCAAGACCAAGACCAAGACCAAGACCAAGACCAAGACCAAGACCAAGACCAAGACCAAGACCAAGACCAAGACCAAGACCAAGACCAAGACCATAGCAGTCTTGGTCTTGGTCTTGTCCTTGCACATTGTGTATTGGTCTTGGTCTTTGTTTGCTCATCACTACATCATATGCAGCGCAACGCATGCGAGTAACCCGTGTGTTACAGAGAACCCGTGTGTTACATAGAAAAGTATTGTTGTCTAACCTCAATCAAAAAATTGGTATAACAAATGCACTATCGGATTAAAGGATATTTAACGAAGATTTCAAAAAGAATTACAAAAAGCTATATTAATGGGACCTTTTTCATACTAAAATGGCAATCAAAGTCAAAAAATGGGGAAAAAAGTTAAAATATCAATTTTAAAGGTCCAGAACTTTGCTAAATCCTTTTAAACCCTATAAACCATATACACTATCTGAAAGCTTTTACAATTAGCTAAAACTTTGCCATAAAAATGTTTTCCCTAAAACGTTAGGGTGATCCAAGAAAATTTTTTTTTTCTGAGAAGAGGCAGAAAATCAGTTTTAACCCTATAACTCCTTAGGGGTACATTTTAGACCCCCCTCCGGGTGCAATTTTTTGTAAACCTAGACCACCCCTATTACCTCCTAGAAGCTTCGTAACCTTATGCAAATGAAACAACATATTTTTAATTGAAGAATTCCAAAAATACTTATTAAAAGGTATTTTTAGTAAGTAACAAATTTTTTCATATCAACCGATTTTAGCGACACTTTTATACGTAAATAACTTTCTTCCGTATCACCGTGTATGACTCTTCGCAGAAAACTACTTCGGAAATGACCCTCAGCTGAACACTTTATAATTATGGGTTATTGTTGATTTATATTGTACAATTCATAAACTTTGGATTTAATTAAGCATTAATTATTTTATTGTTGTACTAAGTAATTCAATTTTCAGGTAATATATTTATTTATCACTATTTTGATTTTCATTAATACTTGATATTAATTTATTGATTTGATTTATTAATTTATTAAGTGACTGGTATATATTTTATTTCTTTATTTTTTTAAATTATTTGTTAACTTTTATATTGATTTATTTATGCGCTAATTTTTTCAACATTTTTTAATTGTAATATGTATGTAAATATATAACCTAGGCTGTTTTGGATTTGTATGGACAAAATTTCATTTGCTCGGAGTTTTCTTCCTCGGGTGCCAAAACTATCATTTTGATGAAAATAAGCACCATTGAAATTTGGTCAATTTTGAAGAACCCGAAATCATTTTTAAAACTAAAAATAAATGTTATTCTAAAACTTAAAAAACTATTCAACTTTTATATTTTGAGCCACTTAACTCGAATCCGCAATTTATTTCTCCGCAAGTTCTGTAGTTTTAAAGATACTGTCTATTCAAGTTGGGAAATTAGGAAGCGACTTATGTATAATATAATGTAAGGCTTATAAGGAAAAAATTAAATTTGCTCCGCATTTTGGGCATCAAATACCCAAAATCATTTTTAAAACAAATTACACCATAGTTTTCTTATACTTCCTTGAATTTCAAAACAGGATTCAAGGAGAAAATTACAATGTCGAATGAAATAGCTCAAAATCCATATAAAAAGCTAAGCACTTTAAAAAAATATATTTTTTTTTTATTTTGGGGCTTTTTGCGGTTTTGAAAAAGGCTTTTTGGAAGAGCCGGTCCATTTACGCTTGAAGTCAATTCCCATTTCACGAGCGCCCAATATCTCTCCACAGGCCGGAGTTCTGGACAGTTGTGTGGGTTTTTCTCCCTTGGTACAAAATTTACATTATAATTTGCATACCACTTAAGGGCCTTTTTTTTCACAGTGGCATGATGCTAAATCGAGCCAGAAATATGAAGGCACTCTGAGCTGTTTTAGGAAAAGCAAAAACCGTTTTTGAAGACACTTCTTAATATACATTTCTGTATTTGTCGTTCCTGATGTCACAAATGCTTGGCTTCTTTTCCCACAACTGCAAATGGCATGCCACACAAGAAAGTTTTTAGGGAATTTTGTTTGATTTTTTGTCCGGTATTATTCCTAAATACTACCTTGTCCATCAGCCACATACAAATTTTGACCCGGAAGTTGTGAAAAGTCTGCCAGAACATAGGTTTCATCATCGATCACACAGTACGTACCTCAATTTTTTAGCTCGTTTTTTTGCTTCTAAATACTTTACCGCATTGCGATCTGGATTTTTCTGAACTTTATACGACTTCAGCCCAAAGTTAGCCTTGGTTCTGCACACAAAAGAATCAGAGCATTTAACTACACGAGATGCTTTTCTGACAGAAGTGTTCGGAGCTCTTCGACAGAGTAGTTCTATGGATTTTTTTGAAAGTACTCTATGAATTTTTTTGAAACGTTTTAATTATTTTTTCACGTACTTTTATTTCGCTGTCCATTTTGAAAGAAATAACAATTGAAAATTAATAATTTGATCAAATATAATAACTTATATATTTTTAAAAGCTAATGCGATTGAAAAAAAATTTATTCGTTGGACACAGGACACAGTTATGGCTGAAAAAGTGTATATAAGTTTTTTCAAAACACTTGTTGAGGCCTATAAGAGTTTTTATATTCCTATTAAAACACGAACACCGAATTTAAATTTAATTGCATATGGAATGCGTTTTTATTGCAATTTTTGTATTCGAATTTGTATTTTTAAATTATATTTCACTATATATTTCATTTATTATTAATTAAATGAGAATTAGACAAATTTATTTAACCCGTGTTGTTGTTGCTGCTGCCGAAAAAGCTAATTAGAAAATTGACCGGTTGCTGCGATTGTAAAAACGAAACTGGAATAAGGGATCGTAAAAATTACAGTTCATACGTATGTTTGTATGTGTGTATGTATTCGCGACATAACTAACGATCTACATAAGCAGCAGGAACAACAACAGGGCGTAGCAAAAATAGCAAAAACATAAAAAAATGGAAACAGATGAAAATAAAGTTGGAACTAAATTGGATGCGATTTTACGCAGCTGAACATGCTCCGCACGTTGGAAGCTTCTGCTTTCAAAACTCAAGATTCCGCTGGAAGTAAACATAATTTGGATACGGCTCGCTTAACCACGCCATTAGCTGTACGGATAGTAGCTACTCGAACTGCACCATCGTCTGCCTTAGATACATCAGTTATCCTGCCCAAAGGCCATTTGAGAGAAGATAGCGTCTCATCCTTTATAAGAACCAAGTCATTAATTTTAAGGCTGGGGTAATCCTTTTGCCACTTAGAACGTTGTTGAAGAAGGACCAGATAATCGTGAGTCCACTTCTTCCAAAAAGTTTGTTGAATTGCGCTGCATGAAGCACCAATTAGAAAATGTGCTGGCGTAAGAACTTCGAGGCTTTCAGGATCTTCTGCTAACGGGCACAATGGTCGAGAGTTCAATACGCTGGTTACTTCACACGCCAAAGTTCTGAGTTCATCGAAGGTCAAAGTTGAGAGACCAATGGCACGTCGCAAGTGATGCTTGGCTGATTTAATTGCTGCCTCCCAGAGGCCACCAAAGTGGGGTGACCTGGGTGGAATGAAACGCCACTCGATGTCGTCGTCGGAACACTGCTGCTGTACTGCACTGATGTGAGCATCGCTTAAAAACAGTTGCTTTAAATCTTTGAGCTGGTTATTTGCTCCAACGAAGTTGGTAGCGTTGTCGGACCATATAGAATTTGGTCGCCCGCGGATGGAAATAAATCGCTTTAACGCTGCAAGGAATGAAGCCGTTGACAAATCTGCGACTAGCTTCAAGTGAGATGCCTTGGTCGAGAAACAAATGAAAACACAAATATAACATTTGTTAGCTGGTCGGCTCCGAATTTCAGATCGACAAAAAAATGGACCGCAGTAATCAATGCCAGTGATGAGAAATGCTCTGCTGGGACGAACTCTTTCTGCAGGTAGATTGTCCATAATGTGCTGAATTACAACTGGACGCATTCGAAAACACCGAAGACATTTTTTGATGATAAGTCCGATCTCCTTTCTACCACCAATTGGCCAATATTTTGAGCGAATATTTGCACATAATGCTTGAGGACCAGCATGACACAATTTTTGGTGATAGTGCATTATCATTGCAGTGACTAGAGGATGACCCTTCGGAACGATAATTGGATGTTTTGCGTCATACTCCAACAGTGATTCCTGCAACCTGCCACCAACTCTCATCAGCCCGAACTCATCCACAAAAGGATTAAGTGACATCAATGGACTGGATTTATCTAAACACCTTTGTGCTCATAAAGATTCATATTCACGTACAAAACTAGCTCGTTGAACCATACGCCAAAGAATTTTGTTTCCACAATGCGATTCGGCTAACGATAGAGGGCCTTGCTGACGATTTTCACGCTTTCTACAAAAACGATAGACGTAGGCGTACACTCGCTGCATTTTGGTGAACGAATTGAGGTACTTCGATGTGAGTGACAAATCTTGACATCTGGAAATGGTCACTAGTGCAGCCTTTCGACGCTCGGGTAGAATCTGCTGTACGATTGGGCATATTGGCCAATTTGATCGGTTGCATTTCAAAAATGGAGGACCGCATTTCCACAGCTCTGAAGTACTCAATTCCGAAGGCGAGGCACCACGAGACAAAATGTCAGCCGGATTTGACTCGGTCGAAACATATCCCCACGTCATACCTCGTGTTAAAGTTTGAATTTTGCTAACCCTGTTAGCTACGAAAACGTTGTAGTTTGAAGATTCATCTCTTAACCACGACAGAACGATCGTTGAATCGGACCAGCAGAATATTTGGCCTGAAGATGTATCCGCAATATTTAGTGAACTTAATAGTTCAGCCAATAATAGTGCTGCTGATAATTCTAGTTTTGGAATTGTCAGAGTCTTTAGTGGTGAGACACGTGACTTTGAACAAAGCAGCGATGTACTAACAATACCACTACTGGATGTTGAACGAATATAGATGCAAGCGCCATACGCACTAAGACTTGCGTCACAAAAGGCGTGCACTTCCAGACTGGCCCCGGGCTCTATGACTAGTCTAGGAAAAACGCAATGGTTTACCAGCCCGAAAGATGCGACGATGTTTTCCCACGATGATTGAAGATTTTGGGGCAAACTTTCATCCCAATTTAATTTTTCCTTCCATACAAGTTGCAAAAATATTTTTGCTTTAGCAATTACAGGCCCAATAAGTCCTAATGGGTCATATAAGCGAGCAATAAAGGATAGAATTGATCTCTTGGTAAGCTTGCTTGGAATTGAAAGCGAATCGAAAACGAAAATGAAATTGTCAGATGGTGGGCTCCAAACTAATCCAAGTGTTTTTGTAACACCACTGCCATCTTGAAATGTTAACAAAGATTCCCTATCTTCGGCTAGGATTCCGTCAAGGACTTCATTATGACTTGAGCACCATTTACGAAGTATAAAATTTCCACGAGAAAGCATTTCAGTAGTCTGACGAAGAATTTGTTGAGCTTCATCAATCGTGTCAGCACCAGTGATCAGATCATCGACATAAAAATTTTGAAGAGCAATCTTTGATGCAACGGGATACGCCAAAGATTCATCAATAGCTAGCTGCTGCAATGAGCGTATTGCTAGAAACGAAGCGCATTTAGTTCCATAGGTGACAGTGTCCAACTTAAAAGTTTTTAATGGTTCACTGGGACTGTTTCGCCACAAAATCAGCTGTAGAAAATTGTCTGGATGTGAGACCCGAACGCATCTGTACATCTTGCATATGTCACCAGTAAGGGCTATCTTAAAAAATCGAAAATTTATCAAAATTGAAAATAATGTCGGCTGAATTGTTGGACCAGCCAAAAGCAAATTATTTAAAGATTTTCCAGATGGAGCACATGCCGAGCCATCGAATACAACCCTAAGTTTCGTCGTGCTGCTATCGGCTTTCAAGACACAGTGATGTGGTAAATAATAAGTTGGAACGCCAGAAGGTATGGATGTTACTTCAGACATGTGGTTTAACGATAAATATTCGTCGATAAACGCTGAATATTGAGACTTCAGATCTAAATTACGATTCAGCCTTTTTTCTAACAGAAAAAATCGTCGAGCAGCTTGTTCGTAGGAATTTTGAAGAAGTTTCGGATCTGCATTCAGCGGCAAACGAACTGAGTATTCGCCTGATGGCAATCGCCTACAAGTATTGAGAAAGTGATCCTCACACTCCTTTTCCTTTTTAGTGAAAACAGGCTGTGTTGTAGTGATGCTCTCTGCTTCCCAAAAACTCTGCACTAAATTTTCAAGCGACTGCTTGCTTTCACCTATTGATTGCTTTGTTGACAAAAGACAAGCTTGCGTTTGATTTGATGAATTTCCTCCACCTGCAACGACCCAGCCCAGCCTGGTTTTCTGAAGAAGTGGAAGCCCTGGCCCAAGCCGAATTTGACCAACACACAATAAATCGTAGAATAAACTAGCTCCTAGCAAAAGGTCAATGCGCTGAGATTTGGCAAATGCAGGATCAGCCAACGAAATATTAGGCGGCACATTCCAATTGATGTTGCGTAGATTTTTACTGGGCTGATCATCAGTTATTGTAGGAACAACGACTGCCGAAATTGATGTCTCGAAGGAGGTAACTCGAGAGCGAATGTTAAGATGAGCAGATAGATTGGAAACCGAATCTGTCTGACCTATGCCAGATACGAAAGTTGTGGATTTTGCTGGCTTAATTTGCAATGAATTGAGAAAACGATGAGTTACGAAATTAATTTGTGAGGCCGAATCCAGCACAGCTCGGCATGCTATAGGATGACCTGCCTGATTGTTTACGAAAATGACAGCAGTAGCCAGAAGAACCATATCTTCATCAATTGGGCTGACTGTTGACGAAGCGATTAGTGCTGATTATTCTCAGGCTGATTGCGCAAAACGAAAGAATTGCCACTAATTGGCAGCTGTAGCGAAGACGAAATACCAGAAGAGTTGGCCGACGAAAACGAAGATTTTTGGTTATTTTCATTTTGTGTGCGGGGAACGAACGAATTATCGCTGATGGAGAATTGTTGCGAACCTGGTGCACCAGGAGTACTGCCTGACGAAATTTGTTGTGAATTTGTACGATGAAGCAATGTGTTATGCTTGGCACCACACTGACGACATTTGCCAAAATTGCAGGATCTTACTGCGTGGCCAGGCTTGAGACAATTTATACATAGTTTTAAGCGCTTTGCTTCATCGAATCTTTGATTTACTAGTAATTTAAGAAAATCTGCACATTTGCTGATGGAATGATCATTTGAGGAACATAACGCACAAGATGAAATAGAAACGACGAGTGCTTTGTAGCGTTTTTGTTGACTAACTGACCGCTGGTTTGATTTGTCAGAAACTGTAGCCTTAGATCTTTGAATTGTTTCCAATGTCCTGCATCTTTTGTCTAAAAATTTAACCATAGAATCCCATGAGGGAATATTATCTGTCGAAACGTGTTCTTCCCACTTAGTTAGAGATTCCTTATCGAGTTTTTGTGACAAAAGATGAATCAAAAGATTATCTAAAAGTTACTCCTTTGTAGCCATATTTTCAAGAGCACGAACATGGGAGGTGATTTGGTCATAGAGGACACGCAAATCACTGCAAGGAGACGAATCAACAGGCTTGGCTGAAAATAATGTAGAAATATGTGCATTAAATAAAATTCTTTTATTATCAAACCGCCTTTTCAGGATCGTCATTGCTTCATCATAGTTGCTGTCGTTGATTTCCAAAGATTTGATGGCGTCGAGTGCTGAACCACAAAGACTCGCACGCAAATGCTGAAACTTTTCGACTTTGGATAAATCCTCATCGGAAACGATCAAAGTTTCAAACATGGTGATGAAATTTGGCCACTCGGTAATATCGCCATTAAATTTGGGTAGTTGGACGACTGGTAGACGCGTTTTCACTGGTGGGAGCACAAAAGTGGTACGATTACCATCAGAAACTTCGCCACGTATTGTTGACGAAGCCAGACTCGCGTTGTGCGATTTTGCGTTAAAACCACGCGTGAAAGCTGTTTTTACCGATTTAAATAATTCAAAATACGATTTACGCGACGTACTTTCAAATTCAAGTGGGTCAATTTTTTCGAGATTATTTTGTGCATTTTCAAAATTCGAATAAATGCGCTCAATAAGATCTAAATACACTTTCAGCTCGATTTCGTCCAGTTCTGACACTTGTCCGCCTTGAATTATTTCATTTTCAATATTTGCGAGCTCTTTCACCACCGAATCGCGTTTGCGCTGACAAAAAAGCAATTTTTCATTTTCTTTTTCGCCCGCCATTTCAAAAAACACACTCGAATTTAAATGATTAAAATTGACCCAACAATGTTTGCACAATCACGAATTGAAAAAAAAAAAAAATAAAGATTTTTTTTTGTACTATATGAAAACTTTTTTGCACAGTGTAATCAAAAGCACGCACTCGAAAATGTCCCGTAAATTCTTATAGAAACGAAAAATCCGTTATACTCGTTTGCGAATTTGAGACCTTGAAATTGTACAGGCGCTACGCAACCGAAACAAGAACATAAACGCACTTTGCTAAACCTTGAAATTTTAGCCTTGAAAAAAATAACGCTTGCTATGTTCCCGTTAGCGTACAAAAAATAATTCGCTCACAACAACAACGAAGCAGCAACAACCGTATGAAATGCTCGCGACAACAACAACTTTTTAAAGTTTGGTTTTATGCAATAAATTTTATAATTTAAATTGACCAAAACTCACAATTTATATTTTATTAAATTCACTGTAATTATTTTGACGTATCACGTCGGGGTCACCAAATGTTGAGGCCTATAAGAGTTTTTATATTCCTATTAAAACACGAACACCGAATTTAAATTTAATTGCATATGGAATGCGTTTTTATTACAATTTTTGTATTCGAATTTGTATTTTTAAATTATATTTCACTGTATATTTCATTTATTATTAATTAAATGAGAATTAGACAAATTTATTTAACCCGTGTTGTTGTTGCTGCTGCCGAAAAAGCTAATTAGAAAATTGACCGGTTGCTGCGATTGTAAAAACGAAACTGGAATAAGGGATCGTAAAAATTACAGTTCATACGTATGTTTGTATGTGTGTATGTATTCGCGACATAACTAACGATCTACATAAGCAGCAGGAACAACAACAGGGCGTAGCAAAAATAGCAAAAACATAAAAAAATGGAAACAGATGAAAATAAAGTTGGAACTAAATTGGATGCGATTTTACGCAGCTGAACAACACTCTTTATACATATGCAGTAGTATGGAAAAGTTGAACTTTTCACAACTCTCTTTCCTGAAATTCTTTCACAGCATGAAATCTGTGCCCATGTACTGTCATAAATGCCCCATAGATTCTCTTAATATCTAAATAGTACTTAGAATAGGGTGGCCAACCGTACTGGATTTAGACCATATATTATTGACTACAGACCATTCAGGAGAGATCATAGACCATAGTCAATGAGGAATAAATCACAGGCCTTAGATTATGACTACATATTATTGACCATAGACCATAAAGGACATGTCAGAGACCATAGACCATAGATTATTTAGGGTAAACGCGGGAGATATGGCACCCTTTTCGTTAAACTGCTATAAAACCAGAATTAAAAGAGATTTAAAAAAGAAACTAAACACAAATGATTGCAAATATGTTTTCTCTTCATTATAAAAAAATGCTATAAAGAGCCATATCACCCGAGACAACGGGTGATATGGCACCATATCATGGGCTATTTGGCACCCTAAGTGGCTTGTTACCACAATTTTTGCATGTTTGCACAAATGGTGTATATGTTTCATGTAACGTAATACAGCACATTACGCATTTGATCCAATCGTATTTTTAAGTGGTTTGTTCATATTCTTCTTCTCAACCAAAGCATTCATTTTTGCCTATATCTTCAGGCCCATCAGATACATCTTGAAATACAACATTTGCATCAGCTTCATCGGAAGAAGCATAGTTAGTTACGAACTTGCGTTTATAAGTTTTCTTTTTTGCTTGTGTTTTTCTTTTAAAATTTTTTGTTTTCTGCTGGACCACATTTTTGGGAGACGTTAGAATCCTTGCCGTTTGTTTTCTTGTACTCGGCTTAGAATTTTTTGAAGTCTTTGGTATAGGCGCTATTTCTTTTAAGACATTTTCAGGTTTTTCTAGCATATCCTAGAGAAAACCTCAAATTAATCAAATAAAAATGAAAACAAACATTGAAGGTCCTACCTGACTAAAACTCTGCGGCTCTGTGGCACATTGAAGCACATCAGCCATATTTTGTCTTTGATTTTTCTCTATGGAATCCTGTAAAAAGGCGTGTTCTGGAATTTTATTTGGACTGAAAGGGTAAATCCCAGTAGATGAAATTCGAGAAGTACCGTTTGAAACACTTGCTGCTTTGCTTCATGCCTCACACAAAAGGTGAATGTGGCTGGTTCTAGAATTCTTTCCTCGATTATGAGTGTTATTACAGGTGCTGGTTATTAACCCTTCACATCCAGAGTTCAGTCAAGTTTTGAAAAGTGAAACACAAAGACTTAGCACTAAGTAAGAATATTTGTACTCCCAAATATCTTATAACATGCAAAGGGAGATACGGCATCAGAACCATATCACCCGCAGAAGTGGGATGCCATATCTCCCTTTCGGTATATTCCGAGAAAAAATGCCACGAAACGTATAAACATGTTCACTCGCGCTCGTGTTTATCCGATAACGAAATCACATTCAATTCTGTTTGTTTTGATATATGCACCATAAAGCTGTATCAAATACTCAGCGCTCTGCTGCCCCTCAAAGTATATGCAAAACAAAAGTCAGTCGTTAACATTTCAAAAAATTTTTTAAAAATCCCATACACAAGCTATTATTGCAAATACAGCTAAGCGAACAACATACCACGAAGTCTCTCCCGCAGTTGAATTAAACTGTGTCCATATTTCAACTGGAAGTATCGAAATTGATAGGGGTGCCATATGACCTAGGGGTGCCAAATCTCCCACGCTTACCCTACTATAGATCATAAACCATATATTATGGACTATTACACCGAATGTATAAAATTGTTTTTTTTTCCTGTCCCGGATTGGGCCATCAAGAAAATGGTCAGCCTAACTTAGAAGTAATAAATTTTGGTTTTTATTTATTTACTCAAATGTCGGTATAAAGTAGAAAAAAAAACTCTTTCCTTTGATTAACGCTGACATTAATTTTGATCAAAAGCGGTACTTCTTCAACTTGTTTTTTTTTTTTGTTTTTTGTTATCCTACTTACTATGTAGCCAGCCACCATCACTTTCACAGTGTTGCTACTTTGCACTTTATTTATATAAAATTTTCAAATTTCCGCAATTTTTGCGTTCACTTTATTTATGTGGAGGAGCTTTCCTCAGTTTTTGTTTTTGTTTTGAACACCAGCAACTTTCCTTTATCCTCTTTGTCCGTTCCCTTAGTAGCTCCATAACAAATTAATCTCTTATTTATAGCACAAATATTCACGCTACAGTTTTGCAAAATTTTTATTTTTTTTTATTTTTTTCATTTTATTTCCGTTTTCTACAAACTTTTTTTTTTCGCCTCTTATCAGTTTTACCCTAAATAATCCCTTTAAAAATAGGAAAAAAATAAATGTGAGGGAAAAAAGTTTTCTACGCTCAACTCTACTTAACACGGTTTTTCCCGCTAACTTGTTGTCTTGTTGTATTTGTTAAATTTTTTGCTCTTAAATTGTTGTTGTTATTGTTTTTTGTTGCTAACTTCAAATAGCTGTGAAATGCGAAACTTTCTTTGCACTGCAATGCTGCTGCGCTGCTGGTGCATTTTTTCAGTATTGCTGTTTTTTATTTAATTTTTTTTGTTCTTTTTCAAATATTTTAATTTGTAGGAAATCTTTTGTATGGTTATCGTGTTCAAAATATCGATGCTTTTATTTTTGCAAATATCGTACTAAAACATGTTTTTCTAAGCGAAAGTTTCCAATGTATGATTACTTCTTTTGCGAGTATTTTTTTGATTTTTTCCCAAATTAGTTTTTTTGTCAGCTTTTCATCCTTTTTGGTTAAATTTTTACTTCAATGTTTTGGACGTTTTCATTGATTTTTTTTTGGGTATTTTTTGACATTCTACGTGTGATATTACTGTTCATCATATTGATAACTTTTTTGTTCTCCTTTTGTCCTTTTTTTTTAGATTTTCATGTAATTTACCCACTTTTTCTTCATTGACTTTGAAGTATAACCTGCTTGTGCTCATTTTTAACATAATTTAAATATAATTGTTTTCTGTTGAAATTTTCCTCATGTTTTAACGCCAACTTTTTGTTAGTTTTTTGTCCGTTTTTAAACTTTTTCCCCTACTTTAAAATAAGTTTTTTTATTTATTTTGCTAAAGTTATTTTTTTTTATATGTACATTGTTTTTATATCTTTGGATTTTTTTGTCCTTTTCTTAATAAATTTTTTAAATTTTAATATTTCTTTTAAATATTTCCATAATATTTTTTTAATCTTTTGCTGCCCGTTCTTCACAAAAGATTTTTACTTTTTGCCAGTTTTTGGTTTACGTTGATTTTCCACGGTGCTCTTGAGCCGCGAGTCACTTCGGCAGTTGTTGTTGTTGTTGTTGTAGCAACTTCGAACAATAATTGTCCAGTAAGTATCGATGTTAAATGGATTCTTGTAGATCAAGGCCTAGGAAGAGAGCGACTTCTCTAGGCTGCGTCCATAAGTGTCGTGTCGTGAGGGTGGTTGGCTTCGCCGGGCAGTTGGCGTGTTATGTGGGCTTTGACTGCAGTTAGGACACTCGTCTTCGATCGTTTCGTCGATGCGCGCAAGATAGTGGTTAAGCTTGCGGCTCCAACCAGATCTTAGTTGTGCAAGTATACACCTAGTGCCTCTGGGCAGTGTCCTCTCTTCCTCTGCAATGGGTGGTGGGTGTCCCCCATGAACAATGTTTGGGATGTAACTCTCAATTGCCGAACTGACGGCTTCCTGGTGGAGTTGTCTGAGAGCCAGCGTGTATTCTGCTTGGCCAAACCTGTAAACCTCCGCAGGTAGGCGAGTAGGAACTGTCTCGTTAGCAGATTGTTGTGGTCCTTCAGCTTCAGCATGCAGGCTTCTTGGTGGATGTGGTCTTCGCTGGACATCAACACGCAGCTCGTGGCTGTGCGTATGGCAGCATTTTGCCCAATCTGCAAACCGGACCATTGAGTATTGCTAATTGTTGGCGACCAGATGGGGGCAGCGTAGTTAGCTACCGATCTACCTATGGCTATGTAGGTTGTCAACAGCGTTTCCTTGTCTATTCCCCATGTGCTGCCCGCAAGGGCCTTCATCACATTATTACGTTCACGCAATCGTTGGTATGGGTCTACCTTCAACATATATGTCGAGTGTCATCCTCGTCTGTCTCGTCCAAGGGGTGAATAAGGTAGTGGTTGACTTTTCCGCTGAGATTTGTAGGTTACGGCTGTTAAAAAACGCTGCGACCTGGTCCAGGTAGTCATTAAAACTATCACTGAGTGCATTTACATCGTTGCCAGTCGCTAAAATGGAACAGTCGTCAGCATACGAGACGAGCGTTATGTTGCTTGGTGGAGTCGGGATTTTAGCAATGTAGTAGTTGAAGAGAACCGGTGAAAGGGAAGGGCGCCTTGTGGTACCCCTTTTTTAATGAGTCGGTATTTTGATTTGGTGCCTCTGAATTCTACAAATGCCTGCCTCCCGTTCATATAGCTCGTCAGCTATCGCTTGGTGATGATGGGCAATGATGATTCAAAAATATTCTTCATCAGTGTTGTGTGACTGACAGTATCGAATGCCTTTGACAGGTCAAGCGCCACTAAGATTGTACGGTCGCATGGTTTCTTTTGGTTAAAGCCACGATTTATTTGTGACTGGACGATGTTCAGTGCTGTAGTGGTGCTTCTGTTCTTGCGGAAGTCTTGTTGGTGTTCAGCGAGCACTAGATGGTCGTCGAGTGTCGGCAAGAGTAGCGCTTCAAGTGTTTTTACGACTGGCGAGTGGAGCGATATTGGTCTGTAGGACATTCCTTGGTCGGGCTGCTTACCCGGCTTAGGGAATGGTATAATTCGACCTGTTTTCCAGATATCGGGCATAACTGACAAGTGTAGGGATCTGTTCAGCAGCTCTGTCAGGAATACATATCCTGACTCATCCAGATTCTTCAGCATAACCATCGATATGCCATCGGGTCCAAATGCTTTTGAGGCTTAAGCGTATTTTATTGCGTTTTTTGTTTCATCTACAGTGAAGGAAACGTGGGCCTCGTTGGTCTTAAGGTGGTGTAATTTCCTCATAATCGATCTTTTGGCTGGCGCATCGATTGCCATCATAATGAAGAGTGTCAGAAAAGGTGATCGATGTGAGTTCCTTTTTCCTCGAGGGATTTGTGAGGGATTTTATTGTTAACCACAGTTTTCTTGAGCCTGGGGTGCAGGAGTCGAGGTGTTGCGACCATTTCGATCTTTTGTATTCGTTTACCAGGCAGTTGTAGTTGGTGATTCTGGTTGCGGGAATGTGGCAGATGTGGGACTCAGTATGTCACAAAAATACTCTTTCCATCTCCTTAGTTGGTCGTCTGCGGATGTTAAGAGATTTCCGTTTTTGTCTTTAATAGGACGATTCTGTTGATGTTTTCTGCCAGATAGTCTGCGGGTGATATCGTAAAGCTGCCAGAGATTTCGAGCATTAGCAGCGCTTTCGGCTTTGCTCGCGAGGTCATTATACATTCTTCTGTTGTCTTGTCTGCACGAACGCCTGACTTTTTTATTGAGAGAGTTAACGACCTTTTCGGCGTCGTTCTTTTGCGCTCTAGTTTTAGTGTCATCTCTTCGCGCTTCTTTTTTTTTTCAATAAGACACCACGCTTCCTCGCTCATCCAGTGTTTCTTATTCGAGGGTTGGAACCCACTGGAGCTTAAGCTCCATGATGTTTCAATGCTTCCATCACAATCGATCGGGGCTGCTTTGAGTTCTTCAACGAAAGACCTGCGAATTTCGTCCTTCTTTAGCTTAAGCATGTCGAACTTTTTTGCCACAGATTGTTCACTGGGACGTTGAATGGCGGCTAGTTTTAGTCGAATGACCGTGACGAGAAGATGGTGATTGGAGCCTATGTCAGCGGCCCGCTTTACTCGTATGTCCAGAAGACTCCCTCTCCATTTTCTGCTAACGCAGAAATGGTCAATTTGGTTTTCAGTAATGTTGTCTGGAGACACCCAAGTAGTTTTATGGCATATTTTGTTCGGGGAAAGCGTACCTCCAACGACTAGACCGGCTGTATTGCAGGCGTCAATGAAAAGCTCTCCATTGTCGTTTCTCGTACCCAAACCATGTTTTCCAATCACGTGCTCGAGGTTAAGGTTTTCTGAGCCTACTTTGGTATTCAAATCACCACTAACTATTATGATGTCGCTCTTATGAGCACTGTTAATTGCTGCAGCGAGCTGACTGTACAACTCATCCTTGGTTTCTTTTTCTGCCAACTCGGTGGGCGCGTGCGCTTGGAAGATGGTAATATTTCTAGTGGGGGTTCGAAATCTGCACCAAATGAGCCTTTCGTTTCCATCACTGCCATTACTGCATTTTTACTTAACAAAAATCCAACTCCATCTCTGTGTATGTCATTTTGTGCTCCACCGTGCTTAAATTTCGCAACCACCACATACACTGATGGTTCGAAATGGGCTGTAAAAATAAAATCAAAACTGGTTGAGGAATGCAAAAAAAATTTAATAGAACTAGGGCGTCAATCTGAACTTAATCTCGTTTGGGTTCCAGGTCATAGGAACATTGAGGGTAACGAAAAGGCTGATGAACTAGCTAGACATGGCTTCTCTCTAAGCGGGACACATTCTGAGTATGAATACACTCCGATAGGCCTGGTGAAGAAAAAGATTTTCTCGCATTTCCTCACCAAGGCGAATGTCAGATGGAAAGCTTTAGAAACATGCATAATTTCCAGAGCAATTTGGCCTTCATTTAACAAATCAAAAACATCAGACCTGCTATCCAGAAATCGTACTGATATTGCAAGAATAGCTGCAGTTTGTACTGGGCACTGGGCTATCGGCAAGCATGCTGAAAGGCTGGGTATCCCCTTTAATTCTTTCTGTCGGAGTTGCATGGATGGCAACGAGAAGGAATCTCTCGAGCACTTTCTCTACAACTGCCCTGCTCTAGCTAGAGCCAGGCTTAAATCTCTAGGAAAACCCTTTTTCAACAATTTAAGTGAACTCGCCGATGTTGAGATTGGCCCCCTGCTCAACTACATCAATAGAACAAAAAGGATATAAATATCCTTTACAATTTCTTTTAAAGGATATCTAATCCAGACCCTGATAACCCTTCCTACCAGCTAGCCCTATAACTTATGTGGTATTAAAACGGCACTAAAAGTGCTACTTAGGCTTAGCATCGTTTTACATACTAAGCCACCACTCTAATCTAATCGAGCTTCACCAGAGTATAGAAACTTTTCGCTGTCAGGTAGTTCATATTCGCCGGCACCGTTCCATCTATACTCGCTTGATTACAATAATTCAAGGTTAAATTTGAGGAATTCTTTTACGGCTTGATGTATTTTGCCTGTATCATTAGGAGTTCGGACATTCCAAGAGCCGATGCGTGTTTGAGTTTTCATCGAAAGGATTTGAAAATTTTGACGAACCACATTGGTTCCGATTATAGGAGAATCATTCTTAATTATGCATGCTTCTTGCACCTCCAAATCTGATGTGCATGCTGCCGAGGCAGGTGAATTAACCATATTCTGATGGGTACCACTTGGAGAGATATTTTTCATCGTTTTTCGATCCATGCTTCATTAGTATAAACCTCTCGGTAACGCAGCACGCAGTAAGTTATAAGCTTAAGGTTGGATCCGACAAGCGCTGCAAATAAAGTGACCAAATTCACTTTCAAGTTACAGCCGCCCAATCCAAAACAGACGCTGACCTAGGAGCCGCCCATTTTGGGTCAGACGCTTCAGGATTTTGACAAGATGCTTATTTTAAGGCGGCATCGACTCGCCTTGTCAGTGCCAGTTTCGGGCATTGTGGGTTTTCTTTCAAGGCGCAACGCTGTCCAAAGCTACGCCCTTCCACACCCTGGCTGGTCACCCGCTTTTAGTCGCCTCCTACGACAGTTATGCTTAACTCGGGCATATTCTGACCCTTTACCTGCAGGGGGTAAGGATATGCCAGTCAGAAATAATAAATTACTTATTTTTAGAAAACCAAAATTCAATTTTCTCTTAAAAAACAAAAATAATAAAATCAACCAAAAGCACAAAACGCATAAAAAATTAACGGAAGGTCACGTATGTCACAATAACTCTGAATACTCTATGCCGTGGCATGCCGGAGACATGACTATAACAATAACTGATATCTGATTCAAAAAATAAGAAAAGATGATATAATAATAATGGACAATAATAATATTATATTTAAAAAAAAAGAACAGAGAAGAACAAAAAGGACAAAGAATTTCTCAAATGTTCCCTTAGATATCAAGTGACTTTCATTTGAGTATAAAACGCCAACTAAATTTTTGAAATTTTTAGTGATCATCTGATTTTATTTTGAACGTGAACGATGAAAGGGTTAAAAGTTTCTCTAGTGCAGGCTTTAATGCTGTTAATGGCTTTTGGAGTAACTCATGCTGCTGAGCTAGCAAAGGGGCCATTGTGGCCGCCAGTTTGCCCGTCATGGCACCCACAATGCCCTTTTAAATGAATATCCATGGATTTTTGAGTTTTTGTTACTATGAAAGTTTATAATAAAAACTATGTGTGAGTTATATGGTCACCTTATTAATCAACTGTGAATATAATTTATGTTTCATTTATTTGGATTGTCAGAATTTTTTATTTTTTTCACAAAACTAGTGGTTATTAAACTGAGCTATGTGAGTGTGCAAACTCTTTGGGACAAAATATGGTATCACAGTGGTATTTCGACTAATGGACAAGCTCTTATTTTGTATTATCTTAGCTTCCCAGCGTTTTGATCATAAAATAACAAAATTGTTTTAACTCAAATAGTCCCGACGTCCTTCTAGAAGGATTTGGAACTTTGATCGTCAGGTTGATGACATTTTGTGAAGAGTATTAGCCCCTATTTTTTCAAGAGTCAAGCAAACAGTACATTCTATATATTACTAGCTTTTACCCGCGACTTCGTCTGCGCAGTATTAGTACTTCGAATACCCTATTTTTTCACTTTCAACATATTTAATCAATCTTCATACTATTTAAGTAATTAAAAAAATTTTAAGTGAAAAGGTACTATCTACATACATACATACATATAAAAATGTGAGTAAATAGGTGAGGTGCATTTATTTAAGGACTATCCCAGAAAATATTTTTTGCATCAATTAAAAAAGTCCTTAACGAATTTATTTTTTAATTTTTGATTTTACTGTATCGTAGAAGAGCACAGCAAACGGAGGTCAAACAGCATACGTAAAACTTTAAGATCAGTGTTACGATACTGTTGGTAATGCTTGAGCTCCCCTATCTTATCAAAAATTTTTAACGTTTTTTTTTTTTTTTTTTGGTACTATGTTTTTTTTATACCGATCACTCCGTAGGTACTTTCATTCAATATTTCCATTATCAAGGCAAATCTGTTGGAATATCAAGCGGATATATGGTGTTAATATGATCTCATTATATCTACTTGTATATGCGTAGGAGCGACTCAAATAAACTTTCCAATTAATTTTTTTTTTTATGAGAGGTCTTTCAATCACCCCCATTTTTCTTATAAATCTTTTGGAGCACAAAAAAAACAGGTGGTTCAAATATGATTTTAATATGTTCTGTAATATAGGCGTGGTAGTCATGTATATTCGAAAACATGACGTAAGTAAAATTTAAATTACTGAAAATTGTAACGTGATAGAATTTTTCCACCATTTTTCACCACACTAAAATCTATAGAAATTGCTTTTTAAAATTAAAAGAGGAAAACCATTGAACAACTGTGTTATCTCAGTAGTTCACCTTCCTACCTTCAAAACATTACTTCTTAAACTATATTTCAGATCCCGATGACACAGGTTATGTTCTTTCTTGTCTTCTTTAAGATCTTATAAACATGTTGATGCCTTCCATAAAAATATCTATTAGAAAGCTTGCCACTTGCTTAACTACATGCTACTGTCCTTTTATATAAGAAGCGATAATAGAAAACTTTCATTGCTGTCTTCATGCCCAATGACATCATGTATAAAAATTAGAAAGAAAGAAGAGAAAGCAGCATGCCTGCTTCTATCCTTTCATATGCAAAGCGATCATAGAAGGCTACATTGCTAATTTTTTGTAGATTTTCTTCAGACTTTATAATTCTCGATATAAGTATTTAATAAAAGTATCTACTACTTAAGTTTCTCTTGCTTGGTACATATTTTTGGATTTGTACGGTACAGTATATATCAATGACATCTAATATAGGACATGTCGATATTCACGAATATCGAAATAGGTTCTTGCCCTTCACATGAGAAGCGATCATAGATGACCAGCATCACAGCCTTTTTTGTGGAAGCATTCAACGACAACATGTGTACAAAAGAGGGAAGACAGCATGCCTGCTTCTGTCCTTTCTTATTAGAAGCAATCGTAGAATGCCTGCTTTGCTGCCTTCTTTGCAGAAGCGTGAGTGCTGGGCCTTGGTGTCCAATGACATCATGTGTGCAAAAGAAAAGAAGAAAGAAGGGAAGACACCAGGACTACTGGCTTTCAAATAAGTCCTAATATCGTGCCCATTGGATTGCTCTTCCTCCTAATAGGCACATTCAACACAGAAATACGTTTTTGTTTTTATTTATCTTTCAAATTTTATTTATCTTGGTACAAACCATGTGTAAACGATCAAGAAATTTGTTCATGGCATTCGATTTGGCTATAAATTGGCATAAGCAATAGTTTCATAGTGGAAAAAATTACTACTAAATATTTTTTCAAAATTTAAAAAAATGCCGGAGATATGGGACTTTGAAATTTTTAGGTTAGTTTTTTTTGAGAAGCTATAACTTCGGTTGCATTTATCCAATTTTCAATTTTATGGTGTTAAATGATTTGTCTTAAAACAGACTTTAAAATAAAAATTAGCAAACATTTTTTTCTTTTTTTTTATATAGTTTACACTGAAAAAAAAAATTTAAATTGAGTTTCCCAAAATACGTCCTTTTTAATATTTTTTATTTTTCTTGTAAAAAAAGCTACAAGTGTAACTTACCAGACCTCCAAAAATTGGAGTGGGCCTGCCAGTGGTTCTCCAGAAAAACAAAAAAATGTAGCATCTTCCCCAATTTTTCAGTACATTTTTTTAATTTAAAATTTTTATTAAAAAAAATTTTTAAATGCTGAAAATAGTTTATTGACTGTTTTTTTGTTTGTATAGTACTAATATAAGTACCAACGCACTTTTTTCAAATTCAAATTAACGTTTAATTAAAAATTTCAAATTCAAAAAAATTGTACTGAAAAATTGCGGCAAAAGCTACATTTTATTGTTTTTCTGGAGAACCACTGGGAGGCCCACTCCAATTTTTGGAGGACTGGTAAGTGACACTTGTAGCTTTTTTTACAAGAAAAATAAAAAATATTAAAAAGGACGTATTTTGGGAAACTCAATTTATTTTTTTTTTTTCAGTGTAAACTATATAAAAAAAAAAAAAAAAAATGTTTGCTAGTTTTTATTTCAAAGTCTGTTTTAAGACAAATCATTTAACACCATAAAATTGAAAATTGGATAAATGCAACCGAAGTTATAGCTTCTCAAAAAAAACTAACCTAAAAATTTCAAAGTCCCATATCTCCGCCATTTTTTTAAATTTTGAAAAAATATTTGGTCGTAATTTTTTCCACTATGCAACTATTGCTTATGCCAATTTATAGCCAAATCGGATGCCATAAAAAAAATTTTGATCGTTTTGAAATGGTTTGTACCTCTTCCAAAATGTAAACATACAAACTTCGATCACCTCTTTTAAGGATGATTTTAGGGGTAGAAACTATCTCATATCCTTTCGAGGGTTTCTTTCTATCTCCATACTAAATTTGAACTAAATTAGTTTAGCGATAATTGATTCGCCATACAGACTTCCATTCCCCTTTTCAGCGTTTAAAGGATGATTTTAGAGATAAAAACTATTTTATATCCTTCCTAGGGTCTCTGACTATCTTCATACCAAATCTCATTTAATTTGGTTCAGCGGTTTTTGATTCGCCATACAAACTTCCATCCCCCCTTATCACCCCTTTTTAGGATGATGTTAGGGGGGAAAACTATCCTGTATCCTTTTTAGAGTCTCTCACTATCTAAATATAAAATTTCATCCAAATTGGATAGGCGATTTTGGCGTGAAAAGGTAACAAACAGACAGACAGAGAGACAGACAGACAGAGTTACTTTCACATTTATAATATTAGTATAGATATTAGAGAGAATCAATTTGTTCCGAACCGAATTTTTCCACTTACTTTCATTCAGTTTCGGATTCTACGTTAAAATTTAAGTTAAAAACTCCTTGGGGCCATATATCTGGGGTGAATTTCGACTCAGCCAAAAATCGTTTCAAGTTTTGGGTTTTTTTCGCTGTTGCGCGATTGCCTTTGATAGTTTATAATTTCCGAACAACTTGTTGTATTGTTATGATTTTAGCACCGTTAGAAAGGTATTGTTACGTAATATCAACGTTTTGGCTTATTTATCCAAAAAAACTATCTGGTTTAAAAGTTATCACCTTTTGAGTAAAAAAATATAAAAACTTCATACAAAATGTACCAAAAATTTCATAATTTTTAAAAAAAAAAAGTACTTTTAAATTTTTTCATAGCGTATAAAAAGAACTTTCTAGACAGGGTCTATTCATCCAGATGCGGTTAGTCATTTGAAAGTTATGACCTTTTGAATGAAGACAGATAAAAACTTCATACAAAGTATTTTAAAAATTTAATCCACCTAGAAAAAAAACCGTTATTTTTTGAATTTTTTTCTATAGCTCATCAAAAGGCCTTTCCAATGCAGTTCTGCTCTTTAAGATACAGCTAGCCATTCCAAAGTTATGACATTTTGAATGAAAGCAGATGAGAACTGTAGAGTGAAAAAATATTTAAGACAAACTTGAACAAAAAAAATTTTTTTTTTTTAATGAGTTCTAGTGTAGCACTTTCGATTAGCATTAATTAGTAGAAAAAAACCGCCAAAGGATTTTTTGAAGTTGGGCCACTAAGCGGCGCTATAATGGCTCAAAGTTTAACAAATCAAGTATTAAAGAGAAAATGTATTTTTGGATTAAAAATTAAAATTTTTATATGAAATCTTAATTTCTCGTTTATTTTGTCTTCCAAACATTACTTCACCATGTTCCAAAGATTATTTTCCTGTCGAATATTATGGCATATCTTGTACAGTTTTGGATAAGATTAAAGAAAACTGTGAAAAAGAACAAAATACCCTCATAGCGATTATCCCAAATTGGCTGTTGATGTCTAAGTATCTAATAATTTTTTCTATATATTATCTTGGTTTTCTTATTTTCCCAACTCTTTAGTTAATTTGTTAATTATAATAACAAAATAGATAAATTTAGCCATTTTTCTAATCGCCAACGTCCATTATTTCGACAATCCTTCTGAAAGGACGTCCGTCGAATTTGAGCTATAGAATTTTCTTTTGCTTTCTCAGAAAGCTGATCACATTGGAAGAAATTTTGAAAGTTTCGAAGTAAAATGATGATGCCATAGGCTATAGAGGGGTTAGTGTTACTTTCTTACCACCTAATAATGGCGATGAAGGCATTACTCACGGGGATTGATTCATGGTGATCAACTGGAAGCGTATATTTTATGTTGACTCTAGACTAAAAGTTGGCCCTATGCTCCTTCTAGGAGATAAAGGAGAATACATACTAGAGTAAAAGGAGAATTCTGACAAATACTTAACACTTGTACCACCGGGTCTTATTATACGAGCTAAAATTGTATATACACTCAGAAAAAAAAAGATTGTTAAAACAACAATTTTTCTTTCTTAAAAAATTGTTATTTCTAAATTGTTGAAATAAAAATTTAATTCTTAAATCAACAATTTCATTCTTGGTACTTAGTTTTCTACACATTTGTCATAAAAAATTATGAAAAATATTTTAAAATACAAAACTTCAAACATTCTGTTTTGAAAGAAAAAAAATAAAAAAATCCTTTTTAAAACAAAAAAAGATTTATTTAACGAACAAAGGTAAGAAAACTTTCACTCAAAGTATTCCCCATCCCTTAACATATTTTTCTCGCATCTTTCTGGCAGCATATGAATGCATTCCATAACAAATTGAATTCTATTGATCCCACTAAATGGAGAGAAGCTTCGAATCCTAGATATTTAGATTTGCGGACGATGTCGACGCATAGACCTGGCTTTCCTCACGACTTTTGTTGGGATTCTCGTACTGTAACCATTTTCCATCGCCAGTCACGATAAGGTGCAAAGATTTTGTCCTTTTCTACCGTTGAAGCAGGAGTTCACACGTATGAAAACGCTGTGTACTTCTCTCGGCTTCTTCTCATACGACATCCAATGTCTTTGTATATATTTCATTCCTATTGCTGTAAGACATATTCCAAATAAATAAGTACTAATAAAACCACAAACATTTCAACAATCATTTATTTTTTGTTCAAATATTTCGTTCTTAAACATTGTCAACAGTTTCACTTTTGAAATAACAATTTCCGCTCTTAAGGTTCCAACAACTTTTTACTTGGTTCAACAATTTTTCGTTTTATGAAACATATAACAATTTAAACAAGAGCAAAAGTTGTTGGGAAGATTTCAACCAAAGAAAATTCTTGAAACAAAACATGAAGTTGTTGGATATACAATTTTTTTTTCTGTGTGTACATATGTTCGATTGTTCGTTTATTTGTTTGTACATATGTTGGCTGAAAATTTTTTCTTGAAAACGGCAGCAGCAATAGATATTAGAATTGAATGAAGAATGAGCTAGGTTTTAACTTTCAAGATACTTACGAAGGGGCGTGCCACTGCTCTAAATTTTAAACTTAATCAGGTCATAGCTCGCAAACCATACAAGATATTTTAATTTAGATGGGTACTGCTTAATAATATCTTGTAACAAACAAAAAGTGGGCGGCATTGTGAAAGTGCCACGCCCACTTTTTAGCTATTGAAAATTTTGATTCAATATTACTCAAAAACGACTCCAACAATTTTAATGAATCTTTATGAAATTATACTCCTGAAAACAAGTAGTAATATGCCGTTATATTGGGAAAACTCGATGAAAGGCGTGGCACCGCCCACAAAAATATAATACGCTATAAAAAGAAAACTTTTAAGGCAATTTCTGAATTTAACTGTTGGGAGTCTACTTGCTATTAGGCACCTATTAACTTAAAGTGTGCCAAATATCACCGGTGCGCGTGGATCCTCCCATACAAGTAAAACGCATTAAATGTTATTCCTCGCAAATGGTACAACATATTTTGATGAAATTCGGTATGCGGTCTTGTTCATAAATATCTTAAGCATAACGAAATGTGGGCGTTGTTAAATAATTGTCACGCCCACTTTTTACCAAATTAAGAACTTTGGTTAATTACTCAGACACAAAAGAAAAAAAATGGAATGAACTTTTTATTTCTTATATGCAGTCTTATGTACTTTTTGACAATGAATCCGTCTTTATCCGCAAAACTGTAGGATTTCGAAATATTCTTGCTTGAAGTTGAAGAAAACGCTGGGTTCAGTCTGTAGCTACGAGAAAAAGTGAGATTCTTTTTAATTAATGATACTAGTACACTGTGAAATTTTTATTGAAATCAATCGGATAATTATCGATCCCATAAAACATAAACAACAAGATGCGAAATACTACTCAGGACCCTTGAAATGTTTAAAAACAGACCCCAAATTATTCCCAAATAGCTTAGAATTTTTCATTATTTTTTTTTTTTTTAATATTTTGGGTAAAAATCTTTTATCAACACCCATTTCTGACTAAAGTTTTGTCTGCTTATCGAATTTTTCTATTTTATGCCGCTGCAATTCATCCTCTTACCTCCACCGATCCAAATATATAGCTGATCCTGGTGACAAAACTTTCTCTGCCATTGCCATTTCGTCCGAACGAACGAACGACGATGAACTTCTTCGAAAGTTTTTGCGCGCGAAAAGCGTGGGGAAATTTTCTTCTTTTCCGAGTAATGCAACAAAATCGTGTTTTGTTTGCGAAAATTAGGAGTTGTTTTGAAGTTAAGTGTGGCATGTAATTATCTGTGCGTGTATCTGTGTGTCTATGTCTCTGTTTCGGTGTTAGTGCAAATATGGCGGGTTCTGCACAGACAAACGCATTTATTTAACTTAACTTAGCAATTGCGGAAAAGTGTAAGCAAGCGGTGATGGTTTTGTGGGGGTGTAGGTGGGGTGAAAGTACAGCGTCTCGACTTTGTGAGAGCGTGAGATTATCAATTTCAAATAAACGAAGTGCAGGCAAAGTTTTCAACTTTAGATTGCGTGGAAGGGATTAAAAGATTCGTGCAAGGATATTTTTATATTTATAGAAAACTGAGTTTTCGGGTGAGCGGGCATTAGGGGGCTGTATTCTGGTAGAATGCAACTATTTTTTGCTTGTTATTTCTTAAGCCATTAAAAATGAATGCAATAAAAATGTTAATGCAGTAAACGCATTATAAATCAAGAAGGTATGTTGATATTAATCAAGTCCAATTGTGTTTTGGTGAGATCAGTTGAACACGAATTTTTTTTTTTAACATAATATTTTTTTCTTGGAGATGAATCTGGGTGACAAATATGGTCAATACGTAGCGGCAAATGCGCGAAAAAGTGTAAAGAAGCTAAAATCAAACTTTGGAAACACTTGTTTAAGCCTTTGATTGCTCTCCCTGTAGGACCGGCGGAGACAAGTGTCTCAGTAGTCCCACCTTTGGTCTAGTTATTTTGAAAGTGGACAAAAACGGACTACTTGTTATGGTTTGCATGTAATGCATAATCCGTGTATCGATTGTGTCAGCAAAATTATAACGTTACTGACTACCTACTGTTTGGGAGTACGTTGACTGTGAAGAAGAGCAACCGATAGTGTATCGGTCTAATGACTTGCGCTGTGTGGAGATTCCCAGGTTCAAATCTTTCACTCGGTGATTTTCAATTCCAGTTTTTAAATTTCTATTTCTTTGTACATAATTTGTCTGAAGAGTCTTCCGAGCGGAAAATGAAACATATGTCCAATATAGCGGAGGTATAAAATAATAAAAAAACTAGTAAGGGTGTAAAATTTGGCCTAGCCAAACATTAAATACCCTACACTGCAGAATTTTTAAAATTTTGCTCTTATGGGAGGTGCTACGCTCTCTTGTCCGAGTTCACCCAGTTTTTGTCCAGAGCTTGCATTTATAGTTTTTAGTGTCTGAGTGCAAAACGTTTTTAGCTTTTGCTCATATAGAAAGTGCCACGCCCTCTTTCATTGAATTATCTTGCTCAGTTTTCCCAAAAAGTGTATTTCAACACACAGCCAGCCACCCAGCCAGCCAGCCACCAAGCCAGCCAGCCAGCCAGACAGACAGACGGACATGGCTAAATCGACTCAAGAGGTGACGCTGATCAAGAATATATATACTTTTCTATGTCTGCCACGCCTCCTTCTCTGCGTTACAAACGGAAGGACAAAGTGAATATACCCTGGGTGTAAGGTATAATTAAGAAAAAAAAAAAAAACTATCGACACCGCGATTCAAACTCGGAACACAATGCTCAGAAAAATATAACAAACTTTTTAGCACATTCGTCTATGAAACCTTTTGACGTTTTTGTGTAAAATTTGTATAATGAAAATGGAAATTGCCTTTTTTCTGGTACGAATGTACTGCATAAGGAGGCAATTGGTTACGCCCAATGACAAACAATGTAAAACGTAAATAGAACCTTATATGTGATGGGAGCAGAATTCTGACTAGTCGATTTCTCCCATGGTATAGTTTTGGAATAGTCTGTGGTCCTGCAGGGCTGTTTTCAAATAGGTCGCCCACAGAAAACAGTTTTAAGATTATAAATGTTTGAAGTAATATTTTCGAGAGAAAAAAATTTCTAAAATATTTATAAAAGGTGAAATTAAACTCGAGTTTCTATGCCTTGCTGCTATTTTTTGGGATTAGAATATATTTTGCGTATTTTATTTTCTTTTTTTTTTTTTCAAAATGCTACTTGAAAGATAAAATCGCAAAATGATTCGAGTATTTGGGACCACATGTCGTATGAGCAACATTAATCATAAAGTTCACAACAGGTGGAAAAGAGAAAAATGGTGATTTGTTTTCATAAGAAGTTTATTTGAAGATGTGAAATTTTTGACAAAAAAGTGACACGAATCAAATGTCTTCCTTCTCAGTTGATTCACATTTGTGACATTTTTATGAAATTTTGAAGTGTTGCTCACAAAACATCTTGCTCCATCTTTCTAATTTTCTGTGTGTCTATAATATAAATGTCAAAGAACAATGGTAATTGGTGACATTTTCAAAAATTATGGCACATACGCATTATGACATTATTTTTGTCCTATCCCTGAAGAGTTATAGGGTTAAAACTGATTCTTTGACTTGTTTTAGAAAAAACATTTTTTTGGGTCACCTTAACGTTTAAAAGAACATTTTTTATAAGAATCTTTAAGCTGTATGAGCTTTCTAAGAACATATTTGGTTTATAGGGTTTAAAAGGATTTCGTTCTGGACCTTTAAAGTTGATATTTTAAATTCTTTTTTTTTTAATTTTTAACTTTGGCGGCCATTTAAGTATCAAAAAGGTCCTATTAACACATCCTTTTATAATTTTTTTTTGGAATTTTCATTAAATTTCCTTTAGTTCGGTAGTACATTTTGCACACCAAACTGCTGCCAAAACCAAAACTTAAGAAAAAATAATTTAAAATATCAACTTTAAAGGTCCTGAACTTTGCAAAATCCTTTTAAACCTTATAAGCTCATACGATGAACAAAAATTTTTTTTTAAAAAAATGTTCTCTTAAACTCTAAGGTGACCCAAGAAAATTTTTTTTCTAAAATAAGTCAGAAAATCAGTTTTAACCCTATAACTCCTCAGGTGTACATTTAGGCCGCCACAGGTGCAATTTTTTGTTATTCTAGGCTTCCTCCATCACTTCCCAGATAGTTTCTAACCTTATGCGATTGCCACTTTGCTACGTCATTTTGTCCTAATCCACTATGTTTTTGCTGCATCCATCATTTCTTGTGAAATTTGGTTGAATTATCTGAAATAACGCTTTTTTGACGACAATGCAACCAAAATACACATAAATGTTAGAAATAGTTAGCGAAAGTTTTGAGCAAAAACTAGGTGAATTATCCAATAATCCAACCAAACTTCACTCATATACTAAGAACTATAAATGCACGCTCTGAGCAAAAACTGGGTCAACTCGGACAAGAGGGCGTGGCACCTCCCATGTAAGCAAAAGTTCCAAAATGCTATACTGAAAGAGTTTTTGAGATAGTCCAACCAAACTTCACTCATATACTAAGAACTATAAGTGCACGCTCTGAACAAAAACTGGGTGGACTCAGACAAGAGGTACCTCCCATATAATCAAAAGTTTTAAAATGCTAATCTGTAAGATTTTTTTGAGATCATCCAACTAAATTTCACCCAAACACTAAGGGCTATAATTTACACTGAGCAAACTCGGAACAGAGGGAGTGCCACCTTCCATTTAAGCAAAATTTTCGAAACACTTCAGTGTAGGTCATTTATTGTTTGGCCAGGCCAAAGGTAACACCCTTACTAGTTGTTATTTTCTTAAGACATTTTGTTAAAGAGCAGTGCCGGATTCTGGGGATGGGCCCAAAATAATGACGTGAATCGAAAAAAAATATATGAAATTCCAGATTCATATTTCGTACGGTTTTAGCACACTCCAATGACAAGGGATAGATAGTTTAATGCATTGCATATGGAAGGGCAAATTGAAAATAACGCTGAGTATAAAGCCTTGATGTTATTTATGAAAAATATGGTGAAAAATGATCCCAACAAAACGAACCGTTTCATTAATATGCCAGGGTACACTACATCAAATCAAGTTGACTAACATAATATGTTAACTACTCTGATAACAAAACAGCATAATTTCAATAATGACGTGTTATGATTGAAGCACACAACTCTGTTATTAACATTGCTGATGCTAAAATTTTTCTTCAACCGTTTCAAACCGTTAGAAGGGGAAATTTTTTTGGGACATGACTTGAGGGTAAATATGCATGTTTAATCAGCACAGATGAACCGACTATCTCTCAGAAGGATACTAGCCCTCGCTCAGAAATAAACAAACCGTTTCGCCATATCAAAAGCACTAAAAGAGCGAAACGTTTTTAGAATCTCGCAAATGTATGTATGTATAAATAATGTTGATACCAAATGAATACACATGTATGTACACAAAAACTTTAGCCACTCTCTTGCAACATTGCTTCAAATGAAATGGATAAGGGTTCGAACAGTTGAAACCAAATAGTTGAACATAAACTGGTCGAAATTGAGCAATTCAACTTTTCACAATCTAACTTACGACGTGACATATACATTTGAATGTCATCAGCAAATGCATGCATCTTAACATTACTACACACCCTGAAAATGTCATTTATGAACATACTAAAGAGTAGAGGTCCCAACACAGAGCCTTGCGGAACACCAGCACGACAAAAATTAAGTCCAAAAAATTTTTCAATGAAAAATTTCAAAATTCAAAAATCACTTTCTTGATAGTTTTGTGCTCCAAATATGCAGAAAAACGAAAAAAAAATCTTCATACGATTTTGTATGGGAACATATTTTCTGCCGTGTGCTCTCGCTCCACAACACTTATGTAGGAAGGCAGTGGTTGTTAGCTCAATATAAAAAAAGTGAAAAATATTCTAAGTCCCAAAAAAAAATCTAACTGTGTGAAATTCAGTTAATTCACCTAACTTAGGTGAGTTGAATAATGAGTGTTCTAACTGTGTGAAATTCAGTTAGGTGAGTTGAGTAATGAGTGTTCTAACTGTGTGAAATTCAGTTAGGTGAGTTGAATAATCAGTGTTCTAACTGTGTGAAACTCATTTTGGTGAGTTGAATAATGAGTGTTCTAACTGTGTGAAATTCAGTTAGGTGAGTTGAATAATGAGTGTTCTAACTGTCTAAAATTCAGTTAGGTGAGTTGAGTAATGAGTGTTCTAACTGTGTGAAATTCAGTTAGGTGAGTTGAGTAATGAGTGTTCTAACTGTGTGAAATTCAGTTAGGTGAGTTGAGTAATGAGTGTTCTAACTGTGTGAAATTCAGTTAGGTGAGTTGAGTAATGAGTGTTCTAACTGTGTGAAATTCAGTTAGGTGAGTTGAATAATGAGTGTTCTAACAGTGTGAAATTCAGTTAGGTGAGTTAAGTAAAATTTTCAATCGAAAATGCGCCGAACTAAAGTTTTTTGACCTATATCACTTTTTTAAATATAAAGCATCAATTCCACACCATCAAGTGAACTTTCTGTGTAAACAAAATCAAATTCAATTTATTACTGACAGAATACCAGCCAAATCATATAATGACATTACTTTTGTCTTTATAAAAATTTTTAAAATTTAGTATGAAAATAAAAAAAATATTCATAAAAGGTAAAATTTTCGATCAAAAATGCGCCGAACTAAAGTTGAACGCAGAGGTATGGTTTCTTGGGCAAATATTCATAGAATTGAATGAACTTTCACATAGGGGGGTAGCCGAGGTCGATAAAATTTCGTCCATACAATTTGGCCCACCCTAATGTATAACCTTTAATTTTGCATTTGATTTTTTTTTTAAAAAAGGGTCCTTGTAGTGAATTATTTTTGTGTGCACTTTTTAGTCCAAAAAAAACCATAGTGCGCTGGTAAGTAGAGCCCTACGGGTCATGATTAAAACTAGAACCAACGCCCATCTTTGCTCTCAACTAAAAAAAAATAAAACTTATAAAATTAATAACCTTTTACACGCTACATAATTTAAAAATTTTAAGGTACAGAATCCTGCCTTCAGGAAAATTATACAAGATCATTTTATAGCTCATTTTGAAGACAAAATCAGTACTATGAGAACAGATCCATGCCCCAAAAACTAGTATGTAATTTTAATTACGTTTTTCTTTTTAATTACAACATAGGATTTCCAGAACAAATATTTCGCCACTTGAAATTTACAAAAAATCAATTTCTAGTCCTGAAAATTTTCTTAAAAAATTTGTATTTTTGTTCCAAAACAGCATCAAGTTTAATATTTGGACCGAAATCTCCTAAGGATATAATTTTAGCATAGTTATACTCTACAAAAGTTGATTTAATGAAATCTCCGAAAGAAACCAATAGTCTCGAAGTTCGGGCAGTTAAAATGATTTGGATTTTTTTAGTATATTTTTTCAAGCATTGATCGAAGACCGGCCGAAATCTTATTTTTGACATTTATTTTATGAATATGGGCGGGAAGCAAACAAAATCACAAATTTGCACATTTCACATATCTCTTGGGCATCCTGTGGGTTAGTATCGAATAAAAAAAAAGCTAGTAGTGGGGCCCGGTATATAATTACCCCCGGGCCCGGATTTTCTCTCCACGCCCCTGCATATTATAATTTTTAAGTTTAGTCTTTCCGCTTTGAAATATTTCACTATCTCCTGTGTGATTTTTTTATCGGGAGCGGACTGTAAAAGCTTTGGAAGCTTGTTCCCAAAAGATTACATTAAAAAATTAAATAAACACAATACGCCAATCACACATTCATATGCACATATTTTTGTTTTGAATAGGGATATTCCCGAGCTCTGTATACAGTTTTCGCCAGTCATATTCAGTTCTACTAAGAAAATAGAGACAAAAAACAATATAGCGCTATTAACGATAGACACATGTGTGCATATAGAATTGCCAAGGTGGTGGGGGGTAATGAACGATATAAGGGACCCATTAACACATTAGCTATGCTCAAGATCTTGAGCATTTGGAATTATAAAATTGCAAAATAGCAAGTATTTCTAATCAATTCTGAGTTGTCTTAAACGTGCAAATATTGCAATTTATGGAAAACAAAATTTACAGCTGATTTTGAAGAGCAATATTTTTTTGTTGTTGAGAGAATCCCATGAGCAATAGAGTGACTTTGTAAAAACCTTTTTTTTTTTGTAATGTACATATCTCAGAAACTTCTAGATACAGAGAAAAAGTGGCCATAATGTAAAATACAGATAACTAACTGAGTTTTTGAAATATGTCCAAAAAAAATATATTTATATAAAATTAATGACATAAACTCACTATTCAATTCTGTTTAAGTATCCGATAAGTTTAGAGCAAAACTCTTATTACTTCTTGAGATGTACCGATTTTGCAAACATAAAGTCGCCAAATTTCATCTAAGAGATCGCTTAATGCAGTTCGATTTACTTGACTCAACATTTTTAATTGCTTTTTATTCCATAAATGCCATCATATTATTGAATCAAGTAAATCGAACCACATTATCTATTAGATGAAATTTGGCGACTTTATGTTTGAAAAATCTGTATATCTCAAGAAGTAATACGAGTTCCACTCTAAATTTATCGGATACTTAAACAGAATTGAATACGAAATTTATGTTAAAAAATTTAACAAAATAAAATGGCACCAACATTAAAAAAATCGAATTTTATACTTTGTTACAAATTTACTGTATCATTAGTTTAAGGTAACACTTTTTTATTTAAATATTTCAAAAACTCAGTTATCTGCATTTTACATTATGTGCACTTTTTCCCTATATCTAGAAGTTTCTGAGATACTCTCTCGGTGTGAACGTTGCATTTGCTATCCGTTCTAACATATCTGGGACACTTATTGGATGATGGTTAATACAAAAACATGCGTGTTCCATCGCCTGGAAGCTTTATTTTTTAGTTTATTTGCCAAAATTTCAGAAAAATCCACAAATTATGTGCGTGAATTGAAAAAAACCGCTTCCGTTATTGAGCTATAACTTTTGAGGCGGTTCAGTGGATTGTTTGGGTTTTCAGGAACTTAAAAATGAGAGTTAAGACATAAGAAAAACCGCATTCTGTTGATGTACCTCTGGTAGTACGCTAGATACGGGTCTCTCAAGTTGTGTGAATAGTTTCTCCCAAAATCTGGTAATTTTCGGTTTCTAACATGTTGCTCTGAAGGCGATTGTTTTTTCGCAATATTTCCCATGAAATATTATTTCTTAATGTTATGACTAAAAGATCTGGCCGGGTGCCACCTCTGGTTCGGTGGTAACATACTTGAGAGGATGCCGAAATGGCAATTTTTTATGCGTGGAGTGCGTCTAAAAAAATTTTATTTGAAAAGGCACAACAACCCGGGGGCACAAAACAGTCTCAAACCAAGCGTGATCATTGGATCTAGGGCCAATTAATATGTAAAAAAAAAAAATCGCCCCACAGTATAAACCTGAACAATGGCGAAACTCAATCAAAATCTACAAATTTTGAGTGTGAGTTGTAAAAATCGCTTCCGTTATTGAGCTATAACTTTGAAGGCGATTCAGCAAATTGCTTGGGGCATTCAGTATCTTTAACATGGGTGTTTAGACGTTAGAAAAACTGCATACCGTTGATGTGTCTGATTTGCTCAATTCAGTGCATCACCCTCGAAAAATGATTTTTGAGATATTGGGGAGACGATCGAAAAAAGTCAGTTACGCAGGCTGAAAAATACTTCTAATATTAATACCTAAAATTGATAATTCGCGGTCTAAAATAGGGTGCCACATGTTTGAAAAATAGCTTGTTTTTTCGAAAAAGTTACACTTGCTGAGATTTCCGAATATACAAATGTAATGTTGCAAAAAAAAAAAGGTTTTTACATTATTACCACTTTTTTCCCCTATATTTAATAGTTTCTGAGATAAGTAGGCAAAAAAATATTTCAAGGCAATTTCATCACTGTTCTGGATTGAGTATCCAATTTACTATTGGTGTAAGTATCAAGCATAAAAATGTTGCTCCCGATCAGAAATTATAGTATCAATAAGATTTTGGCCTACGATATCTCCAAGAAACATAAAGTTATCGACATATTTAGAATTAAGTTTTTAAAAAAAAAGATTAGGCTTTTCAAGTACCGTTACCAGATTTAACAACTGATCGATATGTCATATAGTTATATTGCTTCAAAAAATGACCAGAAACCAATTTGTTTTTGGTTTTTAGGTTAGAAATATCTCGAAAACTATACAGTATACATATGCAAATTACATGGCATGTAATTATTTGGACTTTGGTTTGTTGTAGTTAAAAAAAAAAATTTTTATTTGTTTTATATGTAAAACTAGAAAAGGGGCTTTCTCGAAGGGGGTATCTGATTGGATTTTCTAGACAATGGGAAAATGATCACAAAAGCCTATAGAATCAACCCCATTTTCAGTTTTTGTCGTAATTTTTGTGGGATAATCCTGGCCTTTAAGAACACTGTGCTATGTATCTGTACATGAAAATTTATGAATCATGAAAAAATACTTTCGATACGTTCATCTCCCACAATGCAATTCGATGTTGCGGTTATTAAAATCTCAAGGGGAAAAGCAATGCTTCAAAAACTGAAGTACTTCTTTTTTACTAATAAGCGCTTCCGCTCCGTAAGAACTATTACTTCAAAAGGCCTTTTGAAGCGCTTATTTGTAATGCTGCGGTAAGCGTTCTTTCAATAACAAGAAAAACAGAGAACTGGCAGAATAAGGATTTGAATTCAGGGCCGTCCGTGTGATAGAAACATATTATTTATACTAACGTTTACAAACTCGTTAGACCGCTACACCATTGCCCGATACGATGAAGATGTTTTAAGCAAATGTTGTCCAAACAGAATTTGACATTCGTATGATTCCTACAGCCTTACATAGAATCATTTTTTAATCAGTTTCAATTCAATAGTAAATAAATAAGAGAAAGGAAAATAGAAAAGTGAAATAATAAAAAGTTGTATAAAAAATATTTTAACAAAAAAATAAAAAATAAAATAAAAAAAAAGGAAGAAAAAATCACCCGGGCTGGGTTCGAACTCATGTAGTTCTTCCTGCAGCCTTACAAAAAATCATTGTGTAAGTGCTTCTAAATTTCTGTGGGGACATGCGCTTTTGAAGTGCTTGTATCAGAAGCGCTAGAAATTTTTCCTCTTGGGATATTAACCCAAATACAAGAGCGCAAACTGACTCATTGATATGTGCGCCTATTTAAAAGTATCTCACAGTTGCGTATGACTTTTTTAGTATTCAATAAACAGTTTAAGCGTAAAGTAACGCGCTCTACGTTAAAAACTTTCAACGGTCTGCAGATATGGCATGCAAGAATAAGTCACACGACTTTAATGTTTTCATTTTTAATAACATTAAGAACAACGAACAAGATATAAAACTTTTAATGAAAACATTTACGAACTTGAAGTGTAATGTAAAACTTAATCAATCGCTTACACTAGAACAATATGAGAGTGAAATTCAAGAGAGTAAGTAATATGAGATCAGTGCTGCCACATTGTAATTAATTCTTCGAAATGAACGGAATTTTGAAGTAAATACATATCTTTCTAACGATTTTTTCACAAGAAAAACTTTTTTTCCACAAAGTGTTACATAGGGTTGGGAGGGGTCATCAACTACGTTACATAAAGTCGATTTTATAATTATAAGCGACATGAAATTCAAATTCAAATTACCAAAATTAAGATTTGTTACCTTACTAGGGGGAGGGGATTGTACGTTTTGTTACGTTGCGTTACGACCGGGGAGGGGAGGATAAAAATTGGTCGAAAATTGCGTTACGTAATATGTGAACCGATCCTTAGTATGGAATGAAGAATGAACTAAGGAACACAGAAAGGCGTGGCGCTGCGCTAAATTTTCAATTTAATCTGGCCTTATCATTATACAAGATATTTTGATGAAATTTGGAATATGTACTGTATCAATGCGTTATACTGAGAGAAAAGTAAGCAGGATCGAAATTAGTGCCACGCCCATTTCTCAGCGATTGAAAATTTAGTGAAACATAGTAAAATTAAACTATCCTACCATATCTAATATGGTAGAACTGTGAAAATATGATTTTTAAAAAGCGAGCTGTGAGCTATAAGAATTCTCACTATCGTATACTAATGTTTTTATATTCTTCAATCTTGTATTGAAGAAACTATCGCAAGTTTCAAAAAATTTGCCCAAGAAAGTTTGGCAGTGAAGCTTGTCGGTAGAAAATACATCTATATGGAGTATATCACCTAGATAAGATGGAAAAGAACTTTCTGTGCTTAGGTATTTGACTTCACTGGAGAACCTACGCTTCGATAAAATATTATCAGGAAGTGACCATTTTGCCGATATCATTTAAGTAGCAAATAAACTTTTCATGAAATCAGAGCTCAATTTTTGAGATTTCTAACAATTCACATTACTTTTGGCACACTATGGGGGTTATCGTGAATCAAGATTCCCGGGGAATTTTCTTAAACTGCTATAGAGAATACACGGCAGATTGAGAAAATTCCCCGGGAATATTTATTCACAATAACCCTCTATGTATAAAAGGCTATAATCTTTTGAACGCGTTTCATTACTTAATTTACAACATGTAAATGTTAAACTAAAATTCTTATATATTCAAATAAAAAATTACACAATACGAGTACGTGTCCATCATAAACCGGGACTTTTATGAAACTCCGGGAATTTTAAATTCGGAACACTAGCGCGAAATGCGGGACTGTCCCGTAAGTTTATCAAGAGTGACGAATGCTACATTGTGCCTAACACGTGATTATAACAATATATTCATTGCTTTACTTGGCGGTGTCAGTAGGGGAGGGGGGGCTAGTGTGGACAATTTTTATATAATTACAAAATTATATATGTAAATATATCATTTTTGTAATAAAGTAATTTTTAGCGATTACTTACACCTCTTGCCTTCATAATTGCATCAATAGTTATGAATTTTTATTTTCATAAATGCACTATTAAATTATTTTAAAAAGAGCTTACATTTGTCCACACTAGCCCCTTATACGACTTGTGTTTAGAAAAACTTAACTTTTGAAAAAATCAAAAACTCAAGCTTTTCGTTTATGACGTAAAGCTTCAAAATCAAGTTTATATGGGATCAAGATGAAAAAATGTTTGCTCCAGGTGCACACCTCTGTTCTACAGTATTGATTCCATTCGATGGGAATCCTTTGCCATGCACCGTAATTGAGTTAAAATTTTCGAACTTGGAGAACCATTTCAGGGCAAAATGCTCTGTAAAAATTATTTTTGGAATTTGAGTTTTTTTCCAGAGATTGAAGTTGTTAGAGGTTGTGAAAAGGGGTGGAAAGCATTTACGCTCGTAAGCCCGATCATCTGATGTTTCGGACTCTCCTAAACGTCCTACCAATCAAAATACCTCTTCTTCATCGGAAGTTCTTCCGCCTGGAAAACCGTTTTTTGCATTGCGTTAGTCAGGGTTGCCTTTACTAAGACATTTAATGCCATCTATTCATTAGCCTTCGCTATATTAGCTCTTGTATGAAAGCGGGGCTGAGTAACGCTTCAGCATCCTTTGGCAACATCTCTATTTTCTGTTTATAGAAAAAAGGAAGAGACCGGGATGCGCTAACCCCTTCAAGACTTGGGCCTTAACTGAAAGCGAGCGAGGTCCTAACGACTGCGGCCCCTGCCAGGTTGGAAGTTGTCCTATATTTTCCCCATCCTGTTAAGGAATTTTTGAAAATATTCGTGTCCTAGTAGCAGTTGCGAAATGTTGTAATTTACCTCACCGAGCTTCCTGTTTGTCCAGGTTCAATTGAGGTACTAGCCGCGCTGTCCAGTACTCGACCCTTTCAATTTGCCATTGTTACGAACACTTTGAAAACTACTACTATACAATTTTTACAATGTTAAATCCAGGTATGTATATATTTGAAAAGACAAGAAAATAGAAATTGATTTTTATTTTTCAATTTCAACTAAAAATTTTTAAGTATCCTTTTGTTTGTATGTATTCTCCTTTTACTTCTAGGAGGAGCATAGTGCCAATATGAAACGTCTCCATTTGTTGCAATCCCTTGCGATGACTTTGATCTCTTGCCCAGACATAGTGGCGGATCCAGCATTGTCAAGAGGGCGGGCAGATTGACTACATTTCTAGATAATACCAGAATGTTTTTAAAATCTTTACAAATAATAAAAAAAAAATGTAATCACTTGGTTTGAAAGGGGGGGCCGATCGCCACCATCGCTCCCCCCCTTGGATCCGCCACTGCCCAAACAAGCCACCAAATCTTAATGTTCTCTTCCAGTTTTTGCTTCATTGACTCTTGCTGCTATGTTTTCTGCATTGATGTATAGCAGAATGATGTATCAGTACTTATATTGTTCCCAATTATGGTAAACGCTAGGGAAAGCTTTCTTGTTGACATTGTTTTAGTTAGCTTACAAATCACTGAGCCATGTTAGATTTGTTTACATATCGCACAATCATGATGATTAAAGGACAATGTCATTAGCATATGCCAACTCTTCTCGATGAATCCAGAAATCATATGTACTACAACAGCAATAACTTTCAGCCAGATATCTCAATTATTTTGTGTTTTATTAATATGTTAAATTGTTACATGATACATGTCCTTATTAAAAACCCTTCAGATACGCACATATTAATAAATTGATCTATATTTCCTTTCATTTCGTACTAGTTTGCAAAGGAGATTTCCAGGTTTATGATTATATTGCAGTTATTGTACTGGACAACAAAAACAAGTATAGTCACCTTATAACAACAAGTGATGGTCAAGAGTTACGAATCAATGGTGATTTGCTTGTCAGAATTTTACAGAATAAAACACTTGCGAATAAGAAACGATTATTTGTCATACAAACAAATCAAATTTGTAGTGACAAACCAGGACCCTCTAAAACATACTACAATGAAGAAACGAGGAAAAAAATACAAATTTATTTAGGAACAACAATATATCTCTACGCAACAGGTAATAATTGGTAATCTTGCTTAAATTATAATGTATGTTCATATAAAAAGTGTTTAATTTAGGAAAAGAATATGAACTAGAAGATTACTGGAGTGTACCAAATGCACCACCAAGTCCATTTATTGAATCGTTCTGTACAAACCTTACTAAATATTCAGAGCAAAAGAAAACAATACAATATATTTATGATCAAATATGTAAGGATTTAGACAACGAAGAGTAAGTAACTTTTGCATATATGTACAATATTGTGACCTTTGGATATGAAGGTTCTATTCAAGTACAAAATGTAGTGTAGTAGATAGAACCTTTTTCTTCCATGATCACAATGTATGTACTCACATCATATTTTGCTAATATTGTAATATCCAATTATTTTTCGTACAGATTCATCCCTGAGATTGACCTAAATCCAAAGGTTATATTTGGTAATGCTCTAACCCCTAATGAAATTGCAGATTTTTTTCCAACGCATAACTTCAAGATCGAGTAGCGATAGCGAGAGTGATAGCAACAACTAATGCATCACTAAAACGAAGGGTAAACTGTGGAATGTTTTATGAATTTTAAACTTTTAAAATATTTCTAAAATTAATATTTATGTATTTGAACATGTATTTACAAATATATAAGTATAGCGATTCTTAATTATAGAAATCTAAAATCGTGATAAATCTTAAAGAAGATTTATTACGACCTGAGCAGTTGCCCTAACTAAATTTGTAAATAAAAGCACCATCAGGTGCAACTTTGTAGCAAATCAAGAGAAATTTTGTCGTTTAGCGAAATAAACGAAGCAAAATAACAGATGCGGCCAAGATAATTAAATTTAATTGATACACATCGTAAGTAAGTTAATTTTTCATACTTTAACCGAAGGGCTAAATACATAAATTTCATTGCGCGATAATGAATGTCACTAGATTTCCAATAGTTTTTGCACCTTTACTCACCTTCTTCGCTTGAAAAGATAACACTTGTCATCTAATAACTAGTAAAATACCAACAAACTATGACAACATCTCATCCGAAGTATTAACGGTTAATCCCACCAAAAGCAAAACTACTTCTTCCTGTTTTCGATGCTTTTTTCAAAAAAGAGTGACTTCCTGACGAATGGCTCTAGGACTGTGTGTAATTTACCATTTTTATATGATTTCTTTAAATTGTAAAATCTAATAGTGATAAATTCTTAGGTTCCCTGAAGATAACTATCAAAAATAGTCGAAATATTGAATGAAGAAATTTTAATAAGTTATAAAAAATCAAAAAAGCGTTTTTTATTAATTTCGACCTCAAGCCCGTTTAATAAAACCAAATGGGGTATTATTCGTCAGATTTACACTTTAAAAATTAATTTGAATTTTATAATTTTTAATGATTCTCTGTTAAAAATCAGCGAGTACATACTTTTTAATTTTTCGTTTTGGTGAAAATTAACAAAGCTATGATTTTTTAAATTTTCATGGTTTGGGAAACATTTTTTTTTGTAATGCATTTATCTCAAAAACTATTTGATATAGAGTAAAAGTGATCACAATGTAAAATGTAGATACTTAACTTAGCTTTTAAAATATGTAAAAAAAGTTTTTCTTTTAGTTTAAATTTATGATAGTAAACTTGTAGCAAAGTAAACAATTCGATTTTTTCAATGTTGATGTCTTTTTATGTTGCTTAATTTTTTAGTATAAACTCTCTATCATTGCCCCACATTCTATAAATGCCATCGTAATGTTCAATCAAATTGAACCACATTACGCTGTCAAGAAGTAATACGTGTTCCACTCCAAACTTAACGGATATTGAATAAAATTGAATAGAGAGTTTATGTTCAAATTTTTTTAACTTATTTCAAAAACTCAGTTAGTTATCTACATTTTACATTATGATCACTTCTTCTCTATATCAAATAGTTTATAAGAAATATGCATTACAAAAAAAAAATGTTTACCAAACCATGAAAATTTAAAAAATCATAACTTATTTAATTTTCTCCGAAACAGAATATTAAACTAGTAAGCTGGCCAAAAAATAAATACCCTACACTGCAGTATTTTGAAAATTTTGCTTATATTTGAGGTGCCACGCCTTCTTGTCCGAGTTCACCCAGTTTTTTCTGAGAGCTTGCATTTATAGTTCTTAGTGTCTGAGTGAAGTTTTGTTGGATTATCTCAAAAAATGTTTTCAATACAGCGTTTTAAAGCTTTTGCTTATATAGTAGGTGCCACGCCCTCTTGTCCGAGTTTTTCTAGTTTTAGCTTAGACCGTGCATTTATAGTCTTTAGTATTTGAGTGAAGTTTAGTTGGATTATCTCAAAAAACTCTTTCAGTAAAGCATTTTAAAACTTTTGCTTATATGGGAGGTGCCACGCCCCCTTATCCGATATCACCCAATTTTTGTTTAGAGCTTGCATTTATAATTCTTAGTTCCTGAGTCAAATTTGGTTCGATTATCTTAAAAAACGATTTCAGTATAGCGTTTTGAAACTTTTCCTTTTATGGGAGGTAACACGCCCTCTTGTCCGAATTCACCTAGAGCTTGCGCTTACAATTCGCAATACTCCTAAAGTTGCATTTTGAATATATTTTTTGTATGGGCGGTAGGCGTGTCCGTTGGCCGATTTTACTCATTTTAAATTCCACAAGCTAACTTTGACAACGAAGGCAGTGTACCACATTTCATTGAATTATCTTGCTCAGTTTTCCCAAAAAATGTATTTCCACACACAGTCAGCGCGCCAGCCAGCCAGGCAGACGGACATGGCACTCAGAAGGTGACGCTGATCAAGAATATATATCTTCTCTTCTTATACGAGCTAAAATTGTATGTTTGTTTTTTTGTTTTTTTGTTTCTTTGTACTTATTTCTGTGCCAATATTTTTTCTTGAAAACGGCTACAGCGATTTTAATGAAACTTGGAATAGTGTTAGATATTAGCATACAATGTAGAATGAGCTTTGTAAATGCGCACCAGAGGGCGTGGCACAGCCTTAAATTTGAAATTTAATTTAGTCATAACTCGCAACCCATACAAGGTATTTAGATGAAATTTGGTGAGCGGGTACGGATTAATAATACCTTGTAACGGACAAAAAGTGGGTGGGATCGAAGAAGTGCCACGCCCACTTTGCAGGCCTTGAAAATTTTGATTCAATAATACTCGAAAACGACTCGAACAATTTTAATGAAAATTTAAGAGATTGTACCCTTGAAAACAGGTGTTAATATGTGATATGCCGTTATATTGAAAAAACTCGATGAAGGGCGTGGCACCGCCCACAAAAATATAATACGCTGTAAAAAGAAAACTACTAAAGCAATGTTTCTGAATTTAACTATAGGGAGTCTGCTTGCTATTAGACACATACGACCTGAATGTGGGCAAAATATAGCCTGTGCGCGTGGAACCTCCCATACAAGTAAAACACATTCAATGTTATTTCTCGCAAATGGTACAATATATTTTGATAAAATTCGGATCATGAGTGTCTAAAGCTTAACGAACAGTGGGCGTTGTTCAATAATTTGCCACTCCCACTTTTTACCAAAATAAAAAATTTAGGTAATAACTTAGGCACAAAAAAAAAAAAAATGGAATGAACTTTTTATTTCTTATATGCAAATTTATGTACTTTTTGACGCTGAATCCGTCTTCATCAGCAGAACTGTCATTATACCTGCAGGATTTTGAAATATCCTTGTTTGAAGTTGAAAAAAACGCTGTGTTCAGTCTTACAGTATAGCTACAAGAATAGGTCAAATTCTTTTTTATCAATGGCATGAAATAGCCACTCTCTTCCACATTAAAATATCCTTTCGAATTTTTCCAATGAGACTTTTTTTCCGAGTTATGATCCTTTGAAGATAAGATATTTCAGCCTCCATACAAAAGACGAAATATTTTAGGTGTGTGGCACATACCATTTATTTATTTTAGGGCATTCTATTTCACCGAAAAAAATTTTGAGTTTTTGATACTATATTTTATTATACTATTGATTACTTTCCGAGTTTCTTCTTACTACTGTTCTCTTCGGAAAATTTATCATTTTGAAAACATGAAAATTGGAGGCGAAAAGATACGAATTTCTTCACAAAATATGAATAAAAAATTATCAGATCAGATTTTCGACCGAGCAGGGATCGGTCTCCAGGTACTACTTTTTTATATCTGCCACGCCTCCTTCTTTGCGTTACAAACGGAAGGACAAAGTGAATATACCCTGGGTGTAGGGTATAACAAGCACAAGAAATTACTCAAAGGTCTACCACTTACCCAGACCTCCTACCCCTCGGAACTCTGGAGTTTATTAGACAGTCCCTAAGTAACTTACGACAAATAGCACAAGAAATTTCTTTATAATATATAATGTATAGTAATGAATCATAGAATTATTTCCGTTTCAATACGTTCATTTCTCACATTGCAATTCGATTTTGTGTTTATTAAAATGTTGATAAAAGAGCGGAAGCTCACTTACTGATATGTGACGCCGCATATCTTCTTGCAATAACTTGGAGTAAACGAATACACTGAGTATCTTACAGTTGCGTATGACTTTTAGTATTCATCAGACAGCTTAAGCGTTAAGTTACGCGCTCCAGGTTAAACATTTTCAACGGGTTGCAGATATGGCATGCGGGAATAAGCCACACGACTATAATGTTTTCATTTTTAATAACATTAAGAACAACGAACAAGATATAAAACTTTTGATGGATACATTTGAGGACTTGAATTGTAGGATAAAACATAATCAATTGCTTACACTAGAACAATATGAGAGTGAAATTCAAGAGAGTAAGTAATATGAGATCAGTGCTGCCACTTTTTGAATAATTCTTCAAAATGGGGGGTACAAAACAAAAATTTTTTGTTTGTTTGTCAGAGTTGTTTTCATACAACTTATAGTTTAGAAGATTTAGTCCAGTGAAAAGTGTCTCGTTCCCGAATTTTAGTATTTCTTTTAAAACTACCAACTAATCGCACTGAACTTTACCTAATATGATTTTTTAGCGGATTTTATTTTATTACGCTCTCACAAATGCTCGAAGTGAGTCGTACTGACATAAATTTTTTGAAACGGACACACAAAAACTAACTTGCTAAACTGAAACTTTTTTGGTGGTTTTTTGAAGAGTTTTTGATCAAGATTATTTTTTTTATTGCCTTATACTTTTTTTTTAAATTTAAATTTTTTTAAAAGTTATAAGCATGTGAATTTGTATGTACGTCTTTTTTCAAATCGCGATTCCTCCGAAAATATTGGGTGAAAATTTATGAAACTTTTGTGGTAGGACTCAAATTAATTCAAAATTTAGATGAAATAAACTTTTCATAAAAACTTTTAAAATTGTTTATAAGTAATGCTATTTTTAATAAATAAATGGATATAGATAAATAAAGACAAAATTTTTACACAGAAATATTCTCTGAAATTTGCACAACATTTCTATGGAAAAAAATTGGAGGAACTTATCATGATTCCCCACTTTCTCCTATTTCATACTGGTACTTAACCAGAGCTTCTATATGGATAGCTTGGAAAAAAAAATTTTTTTTTATTATTATATTGCGAAATTATACCATTAAGTGTTAAAAACTCATTCTCCGTTCTGTCCCTAACCGCTTTTTAATGCACTTAATTTGCCCGTTTCGCATATTAAGTACGTTATTTCCTAAAAAAACTTATAGAACATTGCTTATAAATATATTTCAGATACTGTTATCTGTGTTAGCTCTTCGAAAAATTTTTTTTTATATAGATGGGACATACATAGTTGGTCCCTCATTTTTTAGACTATCTTCGCTCAGTTTTTCTTATTTTATCTGTAATTTTTTTAAATATTGAGTAAATAGAGAACTGAAGTGAAGAGAAAGAGGAGATGCGTATTTTCAGCTGAGTCAGTTTTGGTTTTTCGATAGTGAATGTTCGTGTGTTTTTTTTTAAAAAAGTTTAAAAATTTTGTAAAGAGCGCAAGTGTGCATCATTCTCCACGTTAGTTTTTTATATTACTAAACATACTATTTTATCTATACTATCTATATATAAATAGGCAAACGAAATCGGTTCGGTCCCTGTTTCTATACCTAAATCTCAACCGATTTGCTTGATTTTTTTTTTGTTAGAAAGGTTGTGAGGAGGAGCAGTGCATAGGACTATATATTTTTTAAAAGTGGGCAGTGCCACGCCCCTAAACGGAAAAAACGATCTCACGGCTAAACCGCTGAATCGATTTTAACGAAATTTGGTATGGAGATAGGGTTAGGACTAAGGAACGATAACATGACCATTATGTTTTCAGTGGGCGGTGCCACGCCCCTAAATGAAAAAAACGCTCCCACGGCTAAACCGCTGCATCGATTTTAACGAAATTTGGTATGGAGATAGGGTTAGACTAAGGAACGATAATATGATCATTATGTTTTTCAGTGGGTGGTGCCACGCCCCTAAATGGAAAAAACGCTCTCACGACTAAACCGCTACATCGATTTTAACGAAATTTGGTATGGAGATAGGGTTAGGACTAAGAAACGATAATATGACCATTATGTTTTTTAGTGGGCGGTGCCACGCCCTTAAATGGAAAAAACGCTCTCACGGCTAAACCGCTACATCGATTTTAACGAAATTTGGTATGGAGATAGGGTTAGCACTAAGGAACAATAATATGACCATTATGTTTTTCAGTGGGTGGTGCCACGCCCCTAAATGGAAAAAACGCTCTCACGGCGAAAATACTGCATACGATTTTTATGAAATTTGGTATAGATATAGAGTTAGCACTATATAGCACGATAACATGATTGACTTTTATGAATTTTAGTATAGATAGATACCAAAAACTGTTTGCTCTTTAGTAGGAGTTACACGCCTCTAAATGGAAAGTACGATATTGCAACTTAGCTGCTGCACCGATGCAGATAACCCGAACCCTAAGGAAGAATATTAAAAGTTTTTTGTGTTTTATCGACCAAGGCAGGGTATAAAAACTTTTTCCTTTATTTTATGGTCAAATCGAAATGGTCGAATTTCGGCCACAAGGCGAACTCTAGTTTATATAAAATTGCTTATATGAAAACGCTATGTAACGATTTGGTGCAAAATATACCGAACCGATTTTGATAATTTTTTTTTTTTAAATGTTCTCCGTGTAATAAGGAACAGGATTGTATACTTATATTTTTGGTTTTTATAAGATAAACCTTTTTTTTTTTGGTATGAAGTTGTTGAAAAAAAATTCAATGCTTGCATAAAAATGATCGTTTGCATTTCAGTCGCTATAGCTTGCTGCGCCATGAGTTATGTGTTGTTGTTGCCTTTTCTGCCTCTTTCATTTATTGTTTTTTTTTTTTATTCTTGATGTTGTGTTGTTGATGGGAGCAAAAATGAGAGTGATTTCGTCAATTATGCCAACTCAATATTTTCAATATTTTTTGGCTTTTAACGATATTTTACATGTTTTTCAATATTGTTCAATTCTTTTTGACTTTTTTCGATATTTTGGATGTTTTCGAAACACTTGGACTTTGACCGATTTCTTCGATGTACATACTTCACTATTTTTCGAAACTTTTGATTTTGTTTCGATATATTGGATGTTTTGTTTTTAGACTTTTACCGATTTCTTCAATTTTTTTCAATATTTTTCAAAACTTTTGGGCTTTTACCGATATATAGGATGTTTTTCGACAATTTTGGACTTAAACCGATATTTTGGATGTTTTTCTATAAACTTGGACTTTACCGATTTCTTCGTTGTGCTTCAATATTTTCCGAAACTTTTGGACCCTTTTCGATACATTGAATACCTTTCGATATATGTATTTGGACTTTCACCGATTTCTTCAATGTTTTCCAATAATTTTGGGCTTTTACCGATATGCAGGATGTATTTGGACATTTTTGGACTTTTATCGATATTTTGTACGTTTTTCGAAATTTTTTTTTTTTTATTTCAGTATTTTTCGAAACTTTTGAACTTCTTTCGATTTATGTATTGCATGTTTTTCGATATATGTATTTGAGCTGTTACCGATACATAGGATGTTTTTTGATAAACTTGGACTTTATCCGATTTCTGCGATGTGTTTCAATGTTTTTCGAAACTTTTGGACCTTTTTCGATATATTGGATCTTTTTCGCTTTATTTGGACTTTCACTGATTTTTTTATATATAGTATTTATTGATTTGAATCGTTCGCATAGAAGGACTTAGTCTTTGACATGCCACTTATTCATAATAATAACAATCAAGTATTATTATTATTTCTTCGATGTTTTCCAATACTTTTGGACTTTTACCGATTTTAGGATGTTTTTCGACATTTTTGGACCTTTAGCGATATTTTAGATATTTTTCGAAACTTTTGGACTCTTACCGATATTTTGGATGTTTTTCGTTATACAGTCGACGTCCAGTAATACGAATGCTCCGTATTACGAATGTCCAATGATACGAATGCAATATTTCTTCCACACGTGATTCTATAATACGAACAGCGGTAAATTTTACGATTCGATAATGCGAATGAGATTTTTTTCTTAGTAGGCTTTGCTCTTTTGCTAAGCCTTAAATGCTTAGAATGCATAAAAGAATACGTGGGACATTTTTCAGAACGTTTTGAAATGCTTTTATTCTAATATTTGGAGAAAAATTGTTGAAAAATTATAAAACGTTTCGAAAAATCTGATAAAAAAGTTTTAGTTTTTGAAAAGAAGTCTTTCTAAGAAATTTACAAAAATCACCAAAATCAATTTTGCGACCTTGTTTTTTGGCAAGAACTACCAGAGCAAAATCCTTGCGCCTCGCGCATCGGTAATACAACAATGCCAAATTTTAGCCAAATCGGTTACATCATGCTTTTTTAACTGGTAAAATTGGCGTGTTTTACTTTAAATTTCTTCTTATAGTGGCAAAACTCATTAAGTATTTTTTTTGGAAATTGAGCTTAACAGTGTAGTATGTTTAGCTCAGTTTCCATATTTTATCCATCAAAAATTTTTTTGTTTTTTATCAAAATATTGAGGATATTCCTTAAAATGTGTAAATGCCTCAAAAATCACGTAAACTCGTAATTGTTGTCAAAATAATACGAACTTTGTCAGTTTTACGAGCTTTCGAGGCTTTTACACGTTTTAAGAAATACCCTAATGGTGTTTCCCGTTTCCGTACCATATTACTCAGAAAAAAAATTCATAAATTTCCTATTTTTCATAAAAATTTTTTCCTAAACTGATGTTTTTCTCTCAAAACATATATTCGAGTTAATGAGTTTTATCTCTAAACCGACGATATGTCTTAATATAAAAGAAAAAAGGACCAAAATTTCGTTGCGATAATACGAATTTTTCGATTTTACGAATAGGCCTGACATTATATAATTCGTATTATTGGACGTCGACTGTATTTGGACTTTTACCTATACTTTAGATGTCCTTCTATACTTTTAGACTTTTGCCGATATTTTAGATGTTTTTCGATACATTTGGGCTTTTACCGATTTCTTCGGTGTATTTCGAAACTTTTGGACATTTACCGATATTTTGGACGTTTTTCCATAAACTTGAACTCTTACCGATTTCTTCAATGTATATTTTAATATTTTGCGATACTTTTGGAATTTTGCCGATAAAATAAATGTATCGGAGCATTTGTTAGCGGCACATTGTTTTAACAAATAAAAAGAGGTTTTTTATTAGCTTTTTAGTACAATCTGGCTTTTTATTAAAACCCGTGCAACGCCGGGTAAAACAGCTAGTTTTTATATAATTAAATCAATTCCGTTACTCTCCGTTTCATCATTCTCCGTCGTTTCTTGCAACATTTTATCATTTTCCGTTTAGTAACTCCCCACCTTGTTTTTTTTTTTTGTTAGTTTTCCTTAAATTATTTGAAAAATAAAAATTCAAATTTAGCCTTAAAACACTTAAATAAACTTTAAAAATCCAAAATAAATTTTTAGGGTTTCCATCTGGTTATTTTCGAAAATTTTATATAATTCTTACTTTTTTTGACTAAGTTGAAATTTTTGGTTTCAGAAACGCTCAGATAAACTTTTTTTTAAATTTTACAGAACTTTTGGTGTTTTTTTTGTTTCATTTGCTTAAACCATTTATTTAAACGGCAAAATTTTTAACAATTTAGACTATCATTTTTTATTTTGTCAATATTTGATACTTAAAATAAAAAAAATTAGTAAGGGTGTAACTTTTGGCCTGGCCAAAAAATACCCTACACTACAGTGTTTCGAAAATTTTGCTTATATGGGAGGTGCCACGCCCTCTTGTCCGAGTTCACCCAGTTTTTGTTCAGAGCTTGCATTTATAGTTTTAAGTGTTTGAGTAAAATTTGGTTGGATTATTTAAAAAACATTTTCAGTATAGCGTTTTGAAGTTTTTGCTTATATAGGAGGTGCCACGCCCTCTTGTCCGAGTTCGTATAGTTTTAGCTTAGAGCGTGCATTTAAAGTCTTTGAGTATTTGAGTGAAATTTGGTTGGATTATCTCAAAAAACTCTTTCAGTATAGTATTTTGAAACTTTTGCTTATATGGGAGGCGCCACGCCCCCTTGTCCGATTTCACCCAATTTTTGCTGAGAGCTTTCACTTATAATTCTTAGTGTCTGAGTCAAACGACGGAGGCAGTGAACCAAATTTCATTGAGTTATCTTGCTCAGTTTTCCCAAAAAGTGTATTTCAACCCACAGCCAGCCAGTCAGCCAGCCACCCAGACAGACGGACATGGCTATATCGACTTAGGAGGTGACGCTGATCAAGAATATATGGGTGATTCTCAGATAACTGTACTTTTTGTGTCCTCTGGCGATTTCACCTATACAGTAGACTTTTTTTTCACAAAAAATGACGCTATAAGTTAGAAACTATGTTTTTCTAATAGAGCGGATCAATTTTACCACCAAATAATTACACAGGTTTACAAAATAAAAAATGTCATGGCGTTTTGATCAGACTATGTGTTTCCTAGGGACTTTGACGTCCTAAATCCGAATCCGGGGTCCGTTTTTTTCCAGCACGTCTGAGAAAAAAGATTTCAAGGTCATATGGAAGTCAAAATGGGATTCATGTGTCGTTCAGTGATAAATTCGCTAAAATTCTGAAACTAATTTTTTATCATTGAATTCTTAGTCCTTAAAAAGAATATGTGATCAAAAAGGGTATTTCGGACCTAGTTTCGGAGATATAGCCATCGGAAGATCCGGATGTATCTTCTGTGAAAACTGCTATAAGTTGGGAATTAAAAAATATTGGTGTCATATGAAAGGTCTTTTGACAACCTATAAAAATGGATTCATAGTTTTGGAGATATGACCTTTTTTGAAATTTTGAGAAATTTTTCAATTACAAAAACAAATACATCAACAACATCAGCAGCAACAACAACAACAAAATACCTTTCATATGACATCAATATTTTCCAAATCCATCCAGTGGTTCCCAACTTATAGTGGTTTTCATAGAAGATATATCCGGATCTACCGATGGCTATATCTCCAAAACTAGATCCGAGATACCTTTTTTGATCACATATTCTGCTTAAGGACTAAGAATTCAATGATAAAAATTAAATTCAGAATTTTAGCGAATTTATCACTAAACGACACATGAAAATTTTGACCTTCATATGACCTTGAAATCTTTTTTCTCAGACGTTCTGGAAAAAAACGGACCCCGGATTCGGATTTAGGACGTCAAAGTCCCTAGGAAACACATAGTCTGATCAAAACGCCATGACATTTTTTTATTTTGTAAACCTGTGTTATTGGTCTACTGTGAAAGTTTGCAAATATACCCCAAATGTCACAAACGTGGCATGTCCTACCCCTACTTTTTATACACAAAACGATGAAAAACGACCTAAAAACGGAAATAGAACAGAAAACAAGTTACTACACAAATTAAGAAAATACTTAAGACTACAATATTCTGAGCTCATCTGCAGTTTAAAATAATTTTTAGAGGGCACAATTTCGAATTGAAAACTGTCCCCTAGTTTTGGAAAAAAAAATTTCTTGAAAGCATTATGCTACTAATGCATGGTACTACTGTATCAGTCAATAGACTGCAATAGTCATGCATTAATTCTGATCACTATCCATCCACCCAAAGGTTATCATTTTCAGACGGGTCCAAAAAAAATCTGTTTGCGTTTTATAGGGCAGTTTATAAACGAAAACAGTTTTTTTTTAAAAATTATGGTCACAAACGTGGCACTCGGCACTCCTAGGTAGTACATTTTATTTTATGCATGAAACAATTTTTTTATAGGATTTGCATACATGACCCCAAATTCTTTCGGAAAAATCTTGAACTCAAAAGCATGCTTTACAATGAGCGATAAACTACAAAAATGTCACAAACGTGGCGCATCAAAAATGTCACAAACGTGGCACTTTTTATCAGTCTGCAAAAAAACATATTTCGATATAAAGTTTGAGTATACAGATGTTTAGTTGAAGGCTATTAATTATGTTTTTAATACAAAAATTTTTTTACACTATCAGAATCCTGAGTTATCCTTGCTCAAATGTGAAAATATCACTGTTTTGACATCTACTTAAAGATATAGAACAAAAACAACAACAAGTAAAATTAATTTTTGTCAATGAATTCAGACAGCCAAATTTATTGTCAACAAGACATAATTTACCGTTTTTCAATTGGATTCCCAGCTTCCGAGTTATAAGCGTTTAAAGTAAGGATATCTTTCGATAACATACAAAGGATTTTTCGAGACTGAAATGTTACAAAAAATCAAGTTTTATTATTTTTATCAATAACATATTTAATTACAAAAATTTCGTGACCTTGCAGACCATAATCGCATAAAAAATGACAGCTCTATTCTAGATTTATTGAATAAGCCTACTAAACTACTGCTTTGCAAATTAACAGAATCAAAATTTCATCTGTTCATTCACTAAATCTACAATAGAGCCTTATTTTTTCATCCGATCTAAGTCTGCAAGGGCTTAAAATTTTTGTAATAAAATATGTTTTTGATAAAAATAATAAAAATTTCCATTTTTGTTAATTTTTCGGTCCAGAAAATCCTTTGTGTGTTATTGTGAGGTATCCTTTTTTAAAAGCTTATAATTCAATTGAAAAACGGTAAATTATATCTTGTTGATAATAAATTCGGCTGTCTAAGTCCATTGACAAAAATTAATTTTACTTGTTGCTGTTTTTGTTAAGTAGTTGTCGAAACAGTGATTTTTTCACTTTTGAGCAAGGATAACTAAGGATACTGATGTAATAGAAAAAAATCAAGATCAGATTCGTAATTAGGAGATACTAATCCACCATAAACGGCTATAAAAACAGAAAACAGGAAACCATAGTTGATCTTTAGGGCAGTAGGGTATAAAAAAATGGACCACCGGAGACATGACACTGTTGCAAAATTAGTCTTGAAGTGTAAATTTGTCATTATATGCAATATATCTCTCATGAAAACGCTTCAAAACCATAATTTTTCCATACTGTGGCTAAAATGTCACAAACGTGGCAATTTAGTCAGAAACGTGGCAGCAAAATTTCTTAATTTCGACCTCAAAGCCGTAAATTCATACTTGTAGTTGATCTACTTAAAAGGTGAGTTTTTAGAGTGTGTTTACACAAGATAGCATGAAGAAACTTGCAAAAATCCAAAAAAATTATCTGCCAATTTTGCAACTTGAAAAAGCACAGTTATCTAAGAATCACCCATATATACTTTTCCATACCTGCCGCGCCTCCTTCTCTGCGTTACAAACGGAAGGACAAAGTGAATATACCCTGAGTGTAGGGTATAACAAGTGGCTCTATTTTTAAAAAGTTGAATGAAGTGTTTTAAGGCTAAATATTGTTTTTTTTTTTCTTATAAATATATGACTTAAACAAAATTTAAAAAAAAGCATATCACGGGTGGTCAAAACATTTTTTAACTCTCAAGTTCATGTACAAAAGAGCAGAAAAATTTCGTGCGTTCTCTATGCAGCCTGCAACATAGTCAAAAATCTTGTTTTTGTTCCGTTTTAAATTTTTAGATTAGGAAAACTCCTAGAAAACGAAAGATATTGATATAATATGAAAGGAATTTTGTAAACAAAGATATGTACTTTTAACTAACATTACAGGTTTTATGATAAAAAATTACACTGTCTTGTTACATAACCTCAAAAGTAGGAAAAATTCACGAAAAATCTTATATTTTGGTAATTTTTAGGTTAGGATGTCTCAAAATTTTGTAGCGATAGAGCTATTTCATTAACGGATTTGAGTTCAGCATCCCAAAATTAGTTAAAAGTGACTATTCGTGTTCCTTTTTATTCATATTAGTTTTTGCATGTTAAGTATTTTGGACATAACTCCACTTTGCCAAACACGGAAAATTCGATTTAAAAAAAAAGCGGCTTACGGATTTTCTTCATTTTTTTTTTAAATGATTTGAAAAGTACCCCGAACAACAATATATACAAATATTCGGAGTGATGCAACTTGAGGGTTAAAAAATGTTTTGACCACCCGTTATATGGCAACGCTGAGAATTTTTCTAAAATTTCAAAAAAATTTATCTGTGCGTTTCTGAAACCAAAAATTTAAATTTAGTCAAAAAAAGTAAGATTTAAAATAAATTTTCGAAAACAACCATGCGGCAACCCTTAAAATTTATGTTGAATTTATCAAAATTTTACTTAAGCGTTTTGAGACTAAAATTTTATTTTAATTGTTTAAATATATTAGCCGTATTCACGATCTTGTTGAAAATGCAAAATCATTTCAAAATTTTTCTGAAAAATTAATAGAATTTGTTTTGTAATTTCAAAAAATTTTGCATTTGCTACGATGCACGAAGATTGTGAATACGGCTATTGTTTAAGCGAAACTTTTTAAAAAAAAAAAACCATATAGCAACCTTGGAAGTGTTCATTTTTTAAAAATGGTCCAATAGTTATAGTCATCATATTCTATACCTTCAAGCAATAAAAAAAAATAAAAAAATATGTGGGGACATAAATAAGCATGTTTTGGTACATTTTCGGAGATTTACCAACATGTCAATAAATTTATCTTTTTTTTTTTTCATTTCGTACTAGTTTGCAAAGGAGATTTCGGTATCTATGATTATATTGCAGTTATTGTACTGGACAACAAAAACCCATATAGTCACCTTATAACAACAAGTGATGGTCAAGAGTTACGAATCAATGGTGATTTTCTTACCAGAATTTTACAGAATAAAACACTTGCGAATAAGAAACGATTATTTGTCATACAAACAAATCAAATTTGTAGTGAGGAACCAGAAGAGTCTAAAACATACTACATTAATGAAGAAACAAGGGAAAAAATAAAAATTTATTTAGGAACAACAATTCATCTCTTCGCAACAGGTAATAATTGGGAATCTTGCTTAAATTATAAAGTATGTTCAAATAAAAAGTGTTTAATTTAGGAAAAGACTATAAACTAGAAGACTACTGGAGAGTACCAAATGCACCACCAAGTCCATTTATTAAATCGTTCTGTACAAACCTTTCTGAATATTCAAAGCAGGGCAAAACAATGCAATATATTTATGATCAAATATGTAAGGATTTAGACAACGAAGAGTAAGTAACTTTTGCATATATAATATTGTGACCTTTGGACAGGAACGTTCTATCCAAGTACAAAATGTAGTGTAGTAGATAGAACCTTTTTCTTCCATGGTCACCATATCGTCGTCTGAGTATTATTTTGCCGTAAACGCCACTTCGTTGAAAAAGCAAAAGCAGATAACTTTTGCTCGTCTCTACACAAGTTATGTGCTTTTGCTTTTTCAACGAAGTGGAGTTTACTGCAAAATAATACTCAGCCGACTATATATGTATTTACTTACATATTATTTTGCTAACATCTTAAAATCCAATCATTTTTCGTACAGTTTCACACCTGAAATTACTCATCATCCAATGGTTATATCTGGTAGAGCTCTAACCGATAACTCTTCAAGGACGAGTATCGATAGCAATGGTGATAATAACAAATAATGCCAAAATTTTTAAATACAATAAAATAAAGGGTGAACTCAGGAATGTGTTAAGAATTTTAAGCTTTTAAAATATCTTTCTAATGAATATTTATTTGAACATTTATAAGCAAGGAGTTTCTTAATAATAGAAATATAATATTTCTACAATCTTGACAAATCTTTGAAAATTCATTTTATGTCGAGAACTATAAATATGATATAAAATTAATTTCTGATCGTTATCTTACCTCATTTACTTATTGTTAATTTGACATTCACATTTTTGCCAACGGTTTTGGAGTTTCCAACGTATCTATGTATAATGAGTTTTTGGTTTGTAATACTCAGAATGACGCTGTGATGTATTTGACCATAGAATTTAGATTGGAATACTCGTAGGTTTTAAACTTGCAGAACAGCGATGTGGTGATCCAAATAATAATTCTAAGTGTTTATTTTTATTTTATTATAATTATGTCAGAAATATGAGCATTGTATTTATATTAAAATCAATAAAAAACATCTATTAAAATATATATAAAATATGAAATATCAATATCTTTCCACAAACGAATAATCGCTCTCATAAATTTCGTGCTCCAACCATTTCACCAAGTCATCTCGTTCACATTCGTTTACCATATTGAGGCAAGTAATCTCACGTATATCCCTTAAACAGACATCATGTATATATCGTTTAATACAAGGCATTTGTCCCATTTGGCGTAAGGCCTATTAAAGAATGACAATGAGGATTATTTACATTCTGAGATAAAATATTAAATTATAACGCGTAAATGCAAAAATATTTATTACGAATTGAGGAGTTATAATAACTGTACTAACTGTTTACTAATTGTAAAGAAAAGCGCCATCAAGTGTAAAATAAATTTGGTGAAACAATTTGTTAAGAAAGTGCAACTTCGTGGCAAAACAAGAAATTTCGTCACTAAGCGAAATAAACGAAGTAAAATAACAGAGGCGGCAAAGAGGATTGATATATATTGTAAATGAGAATTTAACAGTATTTTCGAGGAAATTCTACCGGCAGATGGCTAATGAGTGATATAATTTTTTTATACTTTAACCGTAGAGTTAAACACATTGGCGCATAATCATAGTCCCTCATAAAAGCCGGCTTCTGTTAGCAAAATACTAAAAAGATAGAGTATACTTTAATTCTGCAACTACCATAGTCAGTTTAGAGCATGCTTCTACGAAGATGCGACTATGTTGAGCAGAAAACAATTCAATATGGTAACTCTTTGCAAAAATAGAGAGAAAAAAATCAACTGAGCGAGTTTTTTTGTATTTTCATGTCAAATTAAAAAAAAAAAAAAATTATTGATATTGAAAAAATTCAAATGTCTTTTGTTTTTTGAACATTTTAGTAAATGCAGTAATTCGTATTATGTAAGTTTTTTTGTAATTTACATCATTTTAAATTTCTCGGAAGATTTTTAAAACGAAATACGCGGTGCTGCTATACGGTTACGTCGTAAGGGAACAAAATTATGAAATTTTTGGGTCCCTGGTAAAAAAGCGTTACATAGTTGTGATGCAGTTCCTTAATATGCATCAATTGTACAATATTGGTAAACTGTATCGGACTTTTTACTGTGTTTCCATTCAAAAAGTAACTTAGCATCAAATATTTGGCTTTGGTAAGGTCTCTGTTTTCTTGCTCTTCAAGCATTTTGCTTAAAGGAACCGCAAATACGAATGCAAGGCCCTTTTTGGTGAGAAACTGCCATGCCGCGTCGATACCAATTTTTTTTCTAAGTCCCTTAGGACGTAACCGTATTGCAGCATGGCGTATTTCATTTAAAAAATCTTTCGAGGAATTTAAAATGATGTAAATTACAAAAAAACTTACATAATACGAATTATTGCAATGTTCAAAAAAACATTACTCGTATACCATAAAAGACGCGATGTTCATTTTAAATTCATGTGAAAAGTGGTTTTGTCTTATATTCCAGAAAAATATTTTGGAAGGTCGAAAACAGGTGCTATAGTAGTAAATTTTGTACTTTTTACCATACACTAAAAATTTACTTTGCGCGCATAGCGTGATTCAATACCTTTCTAAAAATGGTCCAAGCATGAAAATAGGTTAACAAATGTTCCAGTTTGCCATTTTGTGGTCAGACCTTTTTTTCAAATTTTCAAAAAATTATAACTTCTAAGCCTTGATACATACCAATTTTCCCTCTTTTTCGTATGAAAGATTATTTTTTTTTCTTTCCAAGGTATATATTTTGGAAGGTAAAAAATGTGTACCTGGGCACGTTTTTTGTAGTTTAGTGCTAAAATAGTAGTAAATTTAGTACTTTTTATCAACTACAAAAAATTTTGTGCTTATAGCCTGATTTAATACCTTTCCAAAACAGGTTTAAACATGAAAATCGAATGCGTATTGGCCAAGTTATTGACAATAATTTGAGGAGAGTTTCTCACATTTTACCGATTTTTCCGATTTTTCCACTTTTTGCACGCCTCCACAAGCCACAAAAAAAAATCGCAAATTTTTTTTTTCTTTTTTGCCATTTCCCAAAGACATGAAACGAAACCATGTACCAAATTTCAGCGAAATCGGAAAGGGTGTGGCAGATCTTGTTACGCTAGGCATGGAATGGCTGTTTGGCAATGATAGATGAAATAAAAGTAAGCAAATTAATAATATAACTATACAATTATTTACTAAAGAAAATAAATGTAAGCAGAACCCGAGCGGTGCAGAAAAGGGTTGCTTCCAAAAAATCACATGGTAGAGAGGGCTTGTATGATTATCGGGACAGGAACACCTTTAATATTATATTAAGCATCAATTTAACAATGCGCTGTGGTTTTTCCAAATCTTTACCCAATATGAAATAAAATACAACAAACTCGAAATCTCTTGCAGTTTCTCAAAAATTTAAGGTTTTGATATTTTTTTACACAAAATCATAAATTCAAAACACTGAAAATTTTCATAAAGTGACATTTTTCTGCTTTTGGAGATTGCTAACTGTTTTAGCAACAGCTTTTTCCTATTTTAAAGTTGAAGTATACTTTTAGCGATAGAGTGTGCTTTAAATCGACTATGATTGACTTAAAGCATACTCTATTTAAAAACATATTTTACTGATCTTAAAGTGTGCTTTATTTTGACTATGATTATGCGCCATTGGTGCATAATCACAGTCCCTCATAAAAGCCGGCTTCTGTTAGCAAAATACTAAAAAGATAGAGTATACTTTAATTCTGCAACTACCATAGTCAGTTTAGAGTATGTACGTAGATGCGACTATGTTAAACAAAAAACAATCCAATATGGTAACTCTTTGCAAAAATAGAGAGAAAAAAAAGCAACTGAGCGAGTTTTTTTGTATTTTCATGTCAAATTAAAAAAAAAAAATAAAAATTATTGAAATTGAAAAAATTCAAATTTCGTTTGTTTTGGCGATGATAGAGGAAAAAAAAGTAAGTAAATCAATAAAATAACTTCACAATTATTTACTTGTTTATTTACTTACTAAAGGAAAGAAATATGAGCAGAACTGGAGCGCAGCAGAAAAAGGTTGCATCCAAAAAATCACAAAGTAGAAAGGGCTTGTATTATTATCGGGACAGGAATACCTTTTATATTATAAGAAGTATCACTTAAAAAATGCGCTGTAATTTTTTCAAGTCTTTACCGACTATGAAATATGAAATAAAATACAACAAAACCGAAATCTCTTGCAATTTGTCAAAAATTAATAGTTTTGATATTTTTTTACACAAAATCATAAAATCAAAACACTCAAAATTTTCATAAAGTAACAATTTTCTCTGTTTTTGCAGATTGCTAACTGTTTTAGCAACAGCTTTTTCCTATTTTAAAGTTGAAGTATACTTTTAGCGATAGAGCATGCTTTAAATCGACTATGATTGACTTAAAGCATACTCTATTTAAAAACATATTTTACTGATCTTAAAGTATGCTTTATTTTGACTATGATTATGCGCCATTAATTTCATTACGAAATGATGAATGTCAATAGATTTCCGATAGGTTTTGCACCAAACATGCTGAATCTTCTAACCCATCTCCTTTGCTTGAACATATAACGCTGGCCATCAGTGACAATATCTCATCCGAAGTATTAAAAGTAACTGCCAACAAAAGCAAAACTACTTCTTTCGGTTTTTCAAAGGAAAACTATCCTATCTCACTTTTGCTACTTTTCAGGAAAGCAAAAAAACTGATTCTAGCTTGATTTTCAAAATAATAGCCGTATTCACGATCTCGTTGCATCGTAGCAAATGCAAAATTATTTCAAATTACAAAAACAAATTCTATTGAATTTTCAAAAGCAAGAGTCTTGTAAGCAAGACCAAATTTGCAAGACAAAAACCTATTGCACGATTGATTTCCAATAGTCTATTGTGACTGATTTTATTTTTTTTATTTGTGATTGACACAATTGCTTAATGACTTTTATGTTTTTGACAACCGTTTTTGTCACAAATTGAAAATAAAATGTAAACAAATAAAATTAAATTTAAATTATTTCGTTTTGGTTCAATTTACATAGATTTCTGATTGTACAAAATGGATATATATAAGCATGTAATTAATAAAATTGTGGTTTTCTTCTAAATAACGCACAATCATTTAGTTAAATTTCTTTTAAATCAATAGGTCCGTTCGTTGAAAATTTGTGGTAACACTTGAAGACTGTCATATTAAAAATTTTTTGAGACTAAGAACAGAAATATCTCTGAGTAGCTGAAAACACCACAAAAAATCAACGAACGCAAAAATGGGAAAAAATTTAAGACTGCCAAGAAATTAAATAAAAAAGTCAGAACACCTGTTAGTGCACATTTAATTACCTATGTTGGTGTATTAAAACGTGCTGAAAAAATCACCAACATCCTTCCTTAACTTCAACAAACTTTTTTTTTTGTTAACACAAAGCACAGAAATACGTTTTTCTTTTAATTTATTTTTCAAATTTTATTTTTTTTTTCGAAATGTAAACAACTTCTGACAAATAATTTTATTTGACAGTCTTCAAGTTTTGCCCAGAAAAAATTTTTCTGGGTAAAAATTTTAATTTTTATTTGGAGGGGAAATGATCAGCTGTTTTTTACTCTCATTTTTTGTGACGCAAATATCAAGTTTTTGTTTCAACGAACGCTTTTTGTGGTAAAACTTTATAAATATTTACAAATATTTATAAAGTTTTTTTTGAACGAACGGACCTAATATATCAAATAAATTTTAAATTCAAAAATTATTTGACAGCAAAACAAAAAACAGCTGCTCTGAAACGTTTGCAATAGCAATTTACAACAGTGTATGCTCATAGTTATTTACTCTTGCAAATTTGCATTTGCTACGATGCAACAAGATCGTGAATACGGCTAATGTAAAAATTTTTTTCTGAACAATGTTCTAATTAGGGCTCTTTTTAAGAGAGCATTGATTTTTTAACCAAATACCATTAACTTCAGAAATAATCGAACTTTTTGTTTTGTATGAAATTTTTTGATTTTTTTTTTTTCAAAAAATTTAAGTGCAAACTTAATATCTCAAGTTTGATCAGGATGGTTTACAATGAATTTTTGTTTCAGGCAGGCTAAAAATAAGGATTTATGATGGGAATAGCTCGAAAATAAGTTTTTGAACTATAAGGGTCGTTCCCGATCCCTTACACTAGTTTTAGGTCTATTATTATGAAAAAAATAAATTGCTCGAATCGATACGGAATTGCTTAAGAAAAATTTTCGTAACTATCAGATATGTACCCGATCTCTCTCCGAGGGATGAACCCATTTTCCAAAGCAAATTTATTGCACCAATCGATAGTCAAAAGCCCAAAAAATATTTTACGGCATATTAGGGGTGTTTCCGACCTCTCAAATGAGTTTTGATCTTCTGTTTCAAAAAAATTGTATTGCGCCAATCGATAAGGAAAGACCGAAGAAAAATTTTGAAAACTGGTCTCTGGGAATTTTAGTCCCATTTTTCAAAAAAATTTTACTGTAGAGGTTGAAGAAAAATGTTTGAAACTGTCAGTGGTGTCCCTGACATCTTTTAAGAGTTTTGGTCCAATTTTTCAACAAAAATTTACTGCACTATTCAATAGGGAGAGGATGAAGAACAATGTTGGAAACCTAACCTCTCCCTTGCGACTGGTGCAATAAAATTTTTTTGAAAATGGAACCAAAACTCCTTAGTGAGGTCGAGGACACCTTGCCAGTTTCCAAAATTTTTCTTCAACATTTCCTAATCAATTGGTGAAACAAATTTTTAAAATGGGTTCAAAACGCCTCAAGGAGTCTTTGTATTCACTTTTGCCCTTAGCTTCTGTAATGTAATTTTTGCTGGCAGCCAGCTGCACATTATTAAATCAAATGATAAAAAATGAATTGTAAACTATCTTATACTGAGATAGGATAGTTTACAATGAAAATTTTCAAATATATATAGGATAATTTGCTACGACCGTTTCCATAAGAGTTAGAACAGTGAAATTTTGACACAAGATTTTCCTGATGTAATGTAATAAAACAAGAAATTTGAAAAATGCAATTTTTGAGATACAATAGTTTACAGTCTTATTTTATTTTATGAAAAGTATTTACTCAATAAAATATTTTTATACGAATGCATTTCATACACATTGATTTTGGAAGGATACGATTATAAAAAAAAAAGAGTTTGGCATAGTTTTAGGTCTTAAGTTAATCCATTTCCGTTTTTTCCACTAAAGTTTTAGATTCATTGTAATTTGTTCAAATTCAACAATTCGAGAAAACTTTGAAGAGCTGAATTTTTTTTTGGTAAAAAGTATTAAATTTACTAATATTTTAGTACCAAATTTACAAAAACACACCAATACATTAGTTTTTGACCTTCTAAAGTATATTTTGTGGAGAGAAAAAAATCTTTGTTTTACGGTTTTGGAGTTATGATTCTTTAAACATTTCAAAACATGACATTGAGCGACGTATCCTCACAAAACTCGAAAAATGATTCATGACAATGACATTTTTTAAAGGACTTTAACGTTCTGACCCATTTCGGAAAGCACAATTTTATTTTTTGGCGTAGCTTCAAAAATTTTACTTCGGGAGTAGTCAAAACAAAAGTAACAACCTTCTCTTTGTTTTGATTGGCAGCATTTGACCATAGACCATATATTAGACCTATCGCAAAAAATAAAAAAGGAAAAAACTTGCTCCCAGGGCTAAAAAGTTTCCTATTGGTGTAAGTATCAAGCATACAAATTTTGGTCCCGATCGGAAAATATTTGACCGTGCCCACAGGCCGTTGAAGGTTGGAAAAACGATATTTACATATATGGGGCTTTAATAGAAAGAATCATTCCTATCTTTGAAACTATTTGACATAAGTGAATGAGATTTGGTATGTATATGAACAATGCTTTAAATTGCATTCAATAAAACGCCAAACGCAACGCCCCCTACACCCGAAATTCGTCGTATCTCTGGAAATATTAGTCTCAGGGGAATGAGATTCGGTACATATGTAAGTGGCACTGTGAAAAAAATTTTCAATGAAAAATGGGCCACGCCCTCAGCTTCTAAAAAGAACAGATTTGTCAAATCTCTGAAACTATTTTACACATATGAATAAGAATTGATATCAGCTAAAGTGAGGCGAACAGGATCTGGCACTGTTATAATGTTAAACCAATTTAAGGTACTTAGTTGGTATCGAAGCAGTATTTTTTTCTGTTCTTATTTTCGTCTCCTTGGTATGGACACCAAGCGAAAAAAATTGGTCCCGATTGGAACATATTTGACCGTGCCCCTAAGCCGTTAAAGGTCGGAAAAACGGTTTTTATATGAAAATAAGGAAACAATCAATCCTATCTTTGAAACTATTTAACATAGGAGGATGAGATTTAGTCAAATAGTTTCAGAGATATGACAAATTTCTTTTTTTTTTAGAATAAAAGGGCGTGGCCAATTAGATATGTAATAAATTTCATTTACCTGAGTCAAATATTTTTAGAGATAGGAGCAATTTTGGGTGGAAGGGGCATGGCGCTGCCCATTTTTTTATTGGATACTATTTAAGTATTGATCATATATGTACTAAATCTCATCCTCCTATTTCAAATAGTTTCAAAAATAGGATTGATTATTTCCTTATTTTCATGTAAATACCGTTTTTCCGACCTCTAACGGCACGGTCAAATATGTTCGAATCGGGAACAACAGAAGAACAGAAAAAAGTACTGCTTCTATACCAACTAAGTACCTTATTTTTTTCCCAGTGCCAATTACATATGTACCGAACCTCATTTCCCTGAGTCCAATATTTCCAAGATAGGATGAATTTCAAGTGGAGGGGCGTGGCATTGCCCATTTTTTTGTTGGACGCAATTTACTCAAGCATTGTACATATACATACCACATCTCATTCACTTATGTCAAATAGTTTCAACGATAGGACTGATTCTTTTTCATATAAATAGCGTTTTACCGACCTTCAACGGCCTGGGGGGATGGTCAAATATTTTCGGATAGGAACAAAATTTTTAATGCTTGATACTTACACCAATAGAAAACTTTTTAGCTCCTGGAAGCAAGGTTTTTTTTCATTTTTAATTTTTCCCATATAACCTATGATAGGTCTAATATATGTGCTTAGTGGATATGAAAAAAGTGAAGATTGCTCACTTTGCTTCAACTTATATCTCTCAAAAATTAATATTCTGAATAATAGAATCTAATAGATGGTAACAGGTTAAAAATCCGAACAAGCTGACACAAAATAAACCAACTAGACAGAGGTCAAAATTGTTATATAAATAGTAATAAGAGATATGTCTTCACAAACACTGTGCAAATGAATTTTCATTAGATTACATTACATACCTTCAAGCAGTATAACTGCAAATGTACATTCATTTCACCAACTTTCGAAAATGCTTCTTCTTGCAACACTAACGAACGATATTGCTTACAATTCGATTTTCTATACGGGATCAAATCGTATTCGGCCAACATTTGCTGATTCGCTATGCGCACCAGTATTTCAGTGATACCCATAAAATGACAACAACGCCATAATGTCCGTTTACTAACAATGGCATTTTGAAAGGCCAACACCACATATTCATACGTATCCAATGGTGGGGTCTCTGCAAAAACTTCATACATCATGGCAACTCCATCGACCAAATCAAAACGACGTTGACCCTCTTCACATTGCAATAGCATGGCAAAGCATTTCATATTCAGATGATGATACAGAGGTATTCGATTGACAATGCGCGAATGTAAAATATCAAAGAAACCATTCTCAATAGCCAATTCAGGTGCAATCTCAAGAAAATGACTTAAATGCAGCCACAATTGTTCTGGATATATGGGACGGCAGATGTCCGATTGGAAAATTTTTCGCACATTTTCAAAAGCTGTGGTCTTGTCACGCATATAGAGTAGTACTTAGGTATATAATGAGTTGGAAAATCGTCAATATTTGAGGAGCGTATGTATAATATGAGAGATAAACTTACCTGGCGTTTTTTCAGTTAAGTTACGTAAAATTTTTGCCGATATCTTTTCGTCCTTTTCTTTATTGAATAATATTGTATAAAATTGAAATAATAGATGTCTATGTTTAGCAATTTGCAATGCGGCAGTTTGATAACTCGATAGTATATCTATAAATGACAGGTATTAGTACACGATTTTAAGTAGCTAGACGTGTACTTACAAAAAATTTTTAACATTTGTCGGTTTTCTTTAAAGTGTTCAATATGATAATTATTACGCTTATGTACCAAAACATTCTGCAACCTTTAAATTATAAGAAATTTATTCAAAAATCAGATTACGAAATTAAATCATAATTTGCAGAGATCGTAAATGGTGGAGCCTGCATAGATTTTGCGGACGGAATAGAAAGTTCTGCGTTAGAATTGGATATATTGTCAAAATTTGATCCGTACAAAAATACCCGTAAGTATTGTCATTTATTATAACTAGAATCGCCCAACGGTCAAAACTTGACCACAAATGTATTAAATAATTTTGGTACTTTTTGGACAGTTTTAGTACTTTGTTTGCTATATGGTAGAAAATAAAAAAGTTCATTTGTCACCCCTGGAACAATTACAAATGTGAAACGAAAAGAAAACACAAAGCTTGAAGTCAGTGTCAGTCAACTTTTTGTCATATTTCTCTTTAAGCTGTATTCTCTTTTCAGCTCTGTGTGACCGCGTATTTTGTCGTTGTTAATATTGAAAAATTTGCATTTAATTTTACTTGGCTTGGTGGCAAAATATTAAAAAAAAATTAACTTTGTGCACATTTATACACAAATACCTTTCTAATGGTGTATAATTCATTTAATCCATTTCTAACAGAGTAAAAAACGTAGGACAAATTTTTGTCTTCCATTTAAATATATGAGTAGGTTAGATGAGGCACGCCCCTTTCGAGCATTAATTCATCTCTCAATTTGAAATTTGACTTCTTAAGAACCCAATTGCTTTGAAAGAAGAAGATTTGGAAATTTTGAATACTCAATAATCTTTAGAAGACCTTTACAAGACCAAGACTCAAGACTCAATATCAAAACCCAGGCCAAGACTCAAAGTCCAAGATCACAGCAGTTTTGGTTTGCTCATCACTACCCTTTAGTTCTAGAGATATTTTCTTTCAATTGCGCCAGACAAGTTGGCGCAAACTTATAATTTGAGATAACCCCACAGAAAAAAGTCATTAAGGCTTAAATAAGGACTGCGCTTAAGTCAATTTATGGTGATAAACGCTCAATTGCCCGGTTTACGAAGTCAAGCCTTTGACTGGCATTCTGTAGCTTTAATTCTTGTGCCAATTGAATTTTATAAAGGTGGTGCTTTAAGTCTTCATACATTTTATGGTGTAATGATGATCTTGGCACATTTAAAGCACTTGCGCGCTTCTGTATTGAAACGTTCAGATCGACAGGTTACCTCCTTTCAAGTTTCCTGATGATCCTGGTCGCCCCGGATATATTTCTTCCGTTTGTAACGCAGAGGTAGGTATGGAAAAGTATATATATTCTTAGTCATAGCCATGTCCGTCTGTCTGGCTGGCTGGCTGGGTGTTTGTGCGTGGAAATAAATTTTTTGGGAAAACTGAGCAAGTTAATTCAATGAAATTTGGTACTCTGCCTTCGTCTTCAAAGTTAGCTCGTGGGATTTAAAATGAGCGAAATCGGTCAACGGACACGCCTACCGCCCATACAAAAAATTTAGTCAAAACGCAATGATAAGAACATTATTTGTAATAACGCAAGCAAAATACACATTAATACTAGGAATAGTAAGTTCAACCTTCAAGCAAAAAATAGGTAAATTTTGACTAAAGGACGTGGCACCTCCCATATAAGCAAAAGTTCCAAAACGTGATACCGGAAGTGTTTTTTGAGATAACCGAACCAAATTTCACTCAAATCCTCAAAACTGTATATGCAAGCTCTGAAAAAAAAACAACATAAAGTCGGAAAAGAAGGCGTGGTATCTCCCATAAAAGCAAAAGTTTCCAAAAGCTGTACTGAAAACGTTTTTTGAAATAACCCTCTAAGCTCTAAGCAAAAACTTGGCGAATTCGTACTAGAGGGCGTGGCACCCAACCCAACTGAATTTCACTCAAATACTGAAAATAGTAAATTCAAGCTCCACGCAAAAACTAAGTAAGCTCGGAGAAGAGGGCGTTGCACATCCCTAATAAGCAAAAGTTTCAGAAAGCTGGTCTAAAAGCGTTTTTGAAGATAATGAAACCAAATTCAGACAAGAAGGCGTGGCACCTCCCGCACAGGTAAAATTTTTAAAACTCTGCAGTGTAGGGTACATTGTTTTTTGGCCAGGCACAATATAACACCCTTATCAGTTATGCCCTATACCCATGGTACAGGGTCCGCCATCTAACGTTTTTTTTTTTTTCAACTAGTGCTTATTTCGTGAATGGTAACACTTAGCTCATGTCTGATTGGACAGATAATTAGTTTTATCCTTCCGCTGAACGAATATGGTTGCGTTTTTGCTTCGCTAAGTGGGCCTGCGAAGAGGCATAATTGGGCCATTTTTCTTCGAAAATGAGCTACGAGTGGCCGTTACATTCAATGGCGATCGTTATCGGGCCATGTTGAACGAATTTTTGTTCACAAAAATTGAAGAAAAGGATATTGGCAACATTTGGTTTCAACAGGATGGCGCTACGTGCCACACAGCCGAAGCTACACTCGATGTTTTCAAAAAATTTCAATGGAAATATTTTTTACGGAAAAACTAATCAAGATAGTTCGATGAAATTTGGTACACTGCCTCCGTCGTTAAAGTTAGCTCGTGGGATTGAAAATGAGCGTAATTGGTCAATGAACACGAATATATGAGCATTATTCACGATAACGCAACCAAAATAGGATTAAACACTTAGAATAGCGATTAAAAGCTCTAGGCAAAACTAGTTGAATTCGGAGAAGAGGGCGTGGCACCTCCCATGTAAGTAAAAGATTCAAAAAACTATACTGAAAGCGTTTTTTGAGATAATGCAACCAATTTTTACACACATACTAAGAATAATGAATGCAAACGCTAATCAGAAACTTGGTTCATTCAACACTCAAAGTTTTCAAAATGCTGTAAGCAAGCGTTATTTGAGTTTATGTGACAAAATTTCGCACAGATACTGGGAATAGTTAGTGGAAGCTCTGAGCAAAAACATAGCGAACTCAGACAAGAGGGTGTGGCACTCCCCATACAAGCAACGTTTTTAAATGCTGTAGTGAAAACGCTATTTGAGGTAATGCAACCAAATTTTGCATATATACTTGAAATAGTCAACGCAAGCTCTGAGCAAAAATTAAACTACTTCGAACATGAAGGCGTGGCACCGCTATACAAGTAAAATTTTCAAATTCTTCAGTGTAGGGTATTAAATTTTTGGCCAGGTCAAACATTACACCTTTACTAGTTGGGTTGTACCGGATACCTCAAACTTCTTCACCAATTTTTGAATGAGAGGTATGCTTGACAACTTATTTAAGTGGCGAAAGCCTCGAATATTGCAAAATCTCCGCTACCAAGGAACGCTCTACAACAACTAAATTCTTTAAGAGCCAGGCTGTCGATTGACATACTTGCTCCGCTTCTCGGATTCGTTGTGTTCACGCAGGAAACTAGTCAAATATAAACTTTCTTTTGGGACACCCTGTAAAATTTATTTTGGAATATTATTTGTAGATGAGATCTTGGCTTGCTTGAATGCTCAGGCAAAGCAATATTTGAATGAATATAATGCGTTGGTTTGACAATTTTGTCGGAAAGCCGTTAGTAAAACTTCACTCGAAGCTGAACTCTGCGTTGTTGTTTGCTGCGATCAACCTACTTACATATATGCCCAAAAATCCAGCATCTCCGAAGGATTGATCAGTGAACTTCAAAAGTGATAATATCAAAAGCTCAGGAACATATTTAATCCCATAAATTTTTAGTACTTGATCCAGTGAAAATGGTGTGCAGATAGACACTTAGAATGCATTAAATAGCAATAGATTCGAAAGGAACCATAGGTTGGTTCCAGCACTGTACCGCATAAACTACTTCATAATAAATGCTAGTCGGTTTAATCGAGTTCTGTGATGTATTGAGATTGAAAACGTTACGGAACATTTTCTTTGTTACTGTTCAGTTCCTTGTGTGGGCATGTGGGCACAAGGGTTCCCCCATTTAACTCATATGATTTTTCGTACTGTACTTACTTTCGTACTATATCCATTTCGTTAATCGCGCGTTCAGCATTTAAGGGATTCAAAAGAAATTCCGACAATGAATTAATAGCACGCCAATGTGTCACAATATTATCGCTACACATTTCCTTCATTAATTTCGGTAGCGCAAACCAACCATAGGCCAATTTTGCACGATCATCAAAATAGGTTGAATGTTTGTGTAAAAGCCTAGCTGGACAGTAAGGCGGGCATGATTTACGCTTCAATTGCTCCCTGGTAGTTTCTACAAAAAAGCGTAGGACATTAAATGAAAGGAATAAACAAAAAGAACAAGAAATCGAGTGCCTTAATACCTTCTCTTACTAGTCTATTAATTTCCTCTGATTGCATATATGGCAGTTGCCATTGGAGAAAATGATTCTTATATTGCTCCAGTTCTCTCCACATTTTGTAGTAATTAATATTGTAATTTTAATTTAAATCAAATTTGTTATTCAAAAAAAAAAAAAATATTTGATATTTTTCGAATTTTCAAGTGACTTATTGAATTGACAAATTTAAAAAAATTTTGGTAATCATTAGGGTGGACCAATAGCCGGAGAGCCAGCGCTTAAAATCGACTTTGCGTTTTTAAAAGATGGATTTGTTACAGTTGGTTATAGTAGTTGCGTACACACATAAACTGTCGGTCCGTCAAGCGAACTGTAGAACAGACGGCTGATATATGGTCTCAAAGAATCGTTTAAGGAATACGCGTGAATTTTTTTGGAATTTGTTTTTTTTTATTTTTTTTTTTTTAATTTTTGACATCATTTTTAATAAATTTTTCAGAAAAAAAAATCCAAAAAAATTCATACTTGTTCCTTGGATGATTTTAAGGATTTTATGCCATGTGTACTTTTTTCGTAAGATGTCTCCCTCTTGAGTAAAAAACGTAATATTTTAAAAATTTTTCAGAAAAAAAAAAAAAATCACACGTATTCCTTCGACAATTCTAAGCATTTTATGCCATGTAAACTTTTTTCGTAAGATGCCTCCCTCTTGAGTAAAAAATGTTTTGCTTTCCACGGGGTTGCTGACAAGCCTAGTTTAACTGACGGACCGACAAAATTGTTTTTTATATGCATTATATAATCTGTATAACAATTTTCAATTTTTATAATGTGCTATCTAGTGGGAGTTTTAAGAACTAAACTGACAGCATTTTTTATTTCACCCAATAAACTCTCCAAAACGGTTAATTTTTTGTGTACATGCAATGCTTATCATTTGAAGAGCATGCAATTCCCTATAAATAGGTAATTTTGTTTTTTCGTACAATTCATCGTTCATGAGTTGTGGCAATTTGCTGGTTCACACGACAGTAGTCCTCTGCGATACAGTAATTTAATAATAAAACAGTAATTCATCCTTTTCTATAGCACAGTAATTTTTCATCTTTAATGTAGCAACCCTGCTTATGTTTCCAACTGTCAAAAACCAGCAGCGTTGCCGTTTTGGTTGAATCGGACCGAAATTGGGAGTTTAATTTGTTTGAAAATTAATTTTGGTAAGATTGGCCAAAACTTTCGGAGAATTAATTGTACGATATGAAACTGCAAATTGTAGTATAAAAATTTAAGAAAAATTAAAAAACAGTATGTTTAGTAAACCCTTTCATACGTGCAAAAAGTTATAATCCAATTTTGCTTTATTAAAATTAAACATAAGCTCAAAACATGACCGAAATGAACGAGAAAGGTAGTTTCTTTATGGATGATTTCTCAATCTCAAACTGCTAGTTTTTTTATTTGACTGAATATTGTAAAAACGACGCTTAGTGTTGTTTTTTGCTTAAATTTATAGGCAAAGCACCAGAATCATTAAGTGCACGTTCTTGCAGGTAAACTTTTAAACAATCCAATAACAAAATTTCGTTTAAATCAAACATTTTTTGTTCATGTTTATAACTCTCGCACATAGAATGTAATCAAAAAGTGTCGCTCGAATCCGGTTTCGGAGATATAACCGTCGGAACTTGGGGATATAGTTTTTATGAAGACCGATATGAGTTTGGAAATCTTCGATTTATTGTATAATTATTGGTGTTGAAGGAAAAGTATTTTAACAAGCTTGGTGTGTGGACCTGAGGTGTAGTTTTCAAAAATTTGAAATAATATTAAAAAACCGTTCAAAAAACAAAAAAATGCGTTACTAACCCATACTTTTATAACCACAACACTGATTTCCTTTTACCAAATGTGCCATTTGTACCTGCATCTGCTTAACCAATACAACCAGTTATATAACACTAGCGGGCTCGTCTAACGTTGTTCTACTTTTTTTCTGTAGGTCGATTCGATTTGAATAAAAGATGTTATAGGTACAGAGATTTAACGTTTAAATTGATTGGTCCACTTTTTGAATGTTGATTGGTTGACATTATTTATAGGTCTATACAAAGTTTTATAACTATAGCTGCTATAAGTGCAGAGATATATGGTGGCGCAACCCAATCCCCTCTTAGCATAGCTACGAACCATCTGGGGTACGAAAAAATACATTGTAGGAAAACAGTTACGAACGGACTTGTGGTTCAAAAACTACCTAGAGACTCCTTTCTCGAGAATATGATCCCTCTCGAGAGGGAGCATTTGCAATAGTAAATATTTTATGAATGAAAACTCTCTTTCCAACACACTTTATTTTGGTTTCAGTATCGTTGACATTTTGCACATAAAACAAAATCAAACGGCACTAATTTTTTCGAATATCGCTGACATTTTTTTCCATTTTCCACTGAACTTTGACAATAAACTTAAAAAAAAGAGGTAAATAAAGTGAAACAATGATCAAAAGTAAGCAATTTGTGAAAATAAAGTTGAAATATATATAAGTCATTCTCTTCTTTTTATAAAAAACCCGTTTTTTCAACAATTTTAGTGGATTTTAAAAATGAAAAAAAAAAAAAAAAAAATATCTTAGGTAAGTTTCACTAAAAACAATCAAAACAATAAAAAAATTACAAGAATTGGTGATGGTCTACGACCATCATTTAACACCATGGTGATAAATCTCCAATCCTTCGCAAAAAAAAGTGACGAAGTGAAATGTAGTTTTGCTAGAGCCAGTATAAGTTGGAAACGCTTGGGTAAATATCAAGAATATTTGTGCCATACGAAAGATATTTCAATAAGCTATAAAACTGTCGTGCTATAGTTTTTAATTTTTCGAACTTTATTGATTACTAGAGTTCGCCATGCGGTCGAAATTTGACCACTTCAATTTGACTTTGAAAAGACTATGGAACTAACTATAATTACTAACAATAACTGCATATTTTTTTTTTAGAAGCATGGAACTGTTCACTAAGGAACAAATACATATTTTTAATATCTTTCTTAATTTTGAGTTTCTAACCTTAGCATTAAAATTAATGCAGCAGTTTCGCCTTGAAACCGTATATTTTATTCATGGGCGTGGCAACCCCTCTACAAATTATGAACTTAGTGCCAAGCCTATCTTAGTACAGCATTCCATAAAAATCGGTGCATCAGTTTAGTACTGATAACGCGTATTAAACGATAAGGGCGTGGCTCAACCCAATAAAAAACATAATGGTCATTTTATTGTTCCTAAGTGCTTACCCTATATTTATACCATATATCACAACAATCGATACCGTGGTTTAGACGTGAGGGCGTTTTGTCCGTTTATGGGCGTGACTTCAACCACTTAAAAAAATATGATCCTATGCACTGCCCCTCCTCACAATTTTTTCAACAAAAAAAAAAAAAACAAGCGAATCGGTATAGAAACAGGGACTGATTGCGTTTGCGTTCGCCTATTTATATATAAGATTATTCATTTATACATTATTATTCCCTAGTAAAAAGTTGGGTGGTCAAAAAAACTCCTTCCGAGATTATTGCCGATAACCTTTTTCCAGTGGATTTTGTCCTTCCAGAAAATTTTTGAATTTTTATTTATTTTGAGAGTATTTATTCACGATAAGGCCCAACAGTTCTGTTCACTAGAACAAAATATTCCTTTAAAAGCGTTAAATGGTGTAAAAATGTTAAAGTTCTGTTAATAAGCCACTTTCGGTAGATTTTTGGGAAAAATTTTGTAAAATGAAATTTCCTCAAGTGGCAACACTAAAAAATGGCGAATAAAAAACGAGACAAAAAATTAAGAGCGAATGTTACTCTCTTAAATTAATTTTTGCAATTCCTTTTTGTTTGACATTCAATGCCGGTGTTATCAATAAAAAAAATTTACAATTTTTCAGTTCTTTGTGTAGCTTCGTGTGAATCGTGTGGATTCGTAGTTCGATTGTGGAGAATTAACTGGAACTGTTAAAAAGGAAAAATAGAAAAAAAGGATATCCATCGTCGAGACAAAGAAGTCTACTTTTTTGCAAGACGGGGAAAGAAATTTTCTTTTTTATCGAAAAGTTTTGCCATTTGAACAAAAAGAATTGCTGCAAGGAAAATTCGTATATGTATATGAAAAGAAGCCACGAAAGGGATAAATTTTACAAAGAAATCAAAAAGAAAGATCAATAAAAACAAGAAAAAATGTAAACAAATAAAGCGAAAGACAAAAAGAAAAAAAATTTTGAAAAAAAGTTTTATGGCCAAAAATTAGCATATCTAAAATTGGCAAATTGAACAAAACAAAAAAAATTTGCTGAAAATCGTGCCCATCGAAGAAATCTAGCACTGCCAATTATTTTCATTTAACTTAATAATTGCAAATAAAAAAAATCTTTTTAAAGTTTACCTTGAACTTAGCACAAAAAATTGCGAAATGGACGGATTAATAAAACTGGCAAGGTGAGTTTTTTTTAAATAAAAAATTTTTATCAATAAAAACCCGTTACGATAAAAATGCCCAAGGGGAAAAGAAGTGTTTCAAAAACCCTTCTGAAGTGCATCCTTTTCATCAATATGCGCTTTCGCTCCGTAAGAACTATACTTCCTTTTTAACATTGCATGTCATAGGATGTAACCGAGCGAAAGCTTACCGCAGCCTTACCAAAAAAGAGTTTTTAAAGCGCTTATTTGTAATGCTGCGGTAAGCGTTTTTTCAATAAAATTAAAAAGGGGAAAAAAAAAACGCCCCACCAGGATTTGAAACCACGACCGTTCGCGTGCTAGATATTTTTACTTACATTTACTAACTCTTTATACCGCTACACCAATGCCCGATGATATGAAGAGGTATTAAATTTGTATATTAAGCAAATTTCGTCCAAACAGAATTTGACATACGAATGTTCCTGCAGCCTTACATAGAATCATTGTGTAATCAATTTCAATTCAATTAAACAAAAGTATATTAATAAGAGAAAGGAAACTAGAAAAGTGAAATAAAAGTTGTTGAATAAAAAATATTTTAATAAAAAAAAAAGTAAAAAAAAAAGTAAAAAAAAACTAGTAAGGGTGTAAAATTTGGCCTGGCCAAACATTAAATACCCTACACTGCAGTATTTTTAAAATTTTGCTCAAATGGGAGGTGCTACGCCCTCTTGTTCAGAGCTTGCATTTATAGTTTTTAGTGTCTGAGTGAAGTTTGGTTGGATTATCTCAAAAAACTCTTTCAGTATAGCATTTTGAAACTTTTGCTTATATGGGAGGTGCCACTTCCCCTTGTCCAATTTCACCCAATTCAGTTGAGAGCTTTCATTTATGATTTTTAGTGTCTGAGTCAAATTTGGTTCGAATATCTCAAAAAACACTGTCAGTATAGCGTTTTGAAGCTTTTGCTTATATGGGAGGTACCACGCCTACTTGTCCGAGTTCGTCCAGTTTTAGCTTAGAGAGTGCATTTATAGTCTTTAGTATTGGGTGAACAACTTAAAAACCGGAATTTTTTAGCGAAATTTGATGCTTTATTGTGGAAAAATGTTACAATATATTTTATTCAAAGTATTGTCCATTGGAAGCTACAACATTTCCCCATCTTTCAGGCAATTTATGAATTCCATCCCAAAAATATTGCGCCAGCTTGGCGGCAAAAAATTAATCTATCCAATTTCGGATGCCTTGCTCTGATGTGAAGCGTATTCCGGTGAGGGCGTTTTGCATCGAGCGAAATAAATGAAAGTCAGACGGAGCAAGGTCCGGACTATAAGGCGGTTGAGCCAAAACTTCCCATCCACTATTTTCCAAATAGTTTTTCACGGGTCTTGCAACATGCGGCCGAGCGTTGTCATGATAAAAAATTATTGCTTCGGGTCTGGTCGCATTGTCCGGGCGTTTTTCGATGATGGCACGCTTCAAACGTATTAATTGTGTACAGGTCACCTGTGATTGTCTGGCCCGATTTCAACAACTCCCACCAAATACACAGCATAACCTTGGTGCCATGGATATTTGGCTTCGAGGTTGATTTGGCTGGTTGGCCGGGTTTCACGTATGACTTTTTACGTTTGGAATTGTCATAATGGATCCATTTTTCATCCCCAGTCACAATCCGATGCAAAAATGATTTGTTTTTATGGCGCTCAAGCAGCATTTCAGACATACAGAAGCGCCGTTCAACGTCTCTCGGCTTCAACTCATAGGGGACCCAATTACCTTGCTTCTGAATGTATCCGGCGGCTTTCAAACGTTTTGAAATGGCTTGCTGAGTCACTTCCAACGATTTGGCAAGCTCGTCTTGTGTTTGACACGAATCCTCATCGAGTAGCTTCTCTAAATCTTCGTCTTCATACTTTTTTGGCTGTCCTGGGTGTTCTTTGTCTTTGATGTCAAAATCGGCACTTTTGAAGCGTTTAAACCATTCAAAACACTGTGTTTTTCCTAAAGCATCATCGCCATAAACTTCTACAAGCAAACTATGACTTTCCGCAGCAGTTTTCTTTGCAAAAAAATAACCCAACAGAACCTCCCGCAAATGCTGTCTTTTTCTCGAATTTTCGAAGTTATTCATCGTGAAAAATAGTAATGATGCACACAAGATAAAACTGTTTTGTTGACTGATTTTGACAGCTGTCAAATGTACCTTCAAAATGATATATATATAAAGTTCGAGCTTTCACGATATTTGTTAGTACGGACATCCACCGTCAAATTCCGGTTTTTAAGTTGTACACCTAATATTTCTGTGAAGTTTGGTTGGATTATCTCAAAAAACTCTTTCAGTATAGCATTTTGAAACTTCTGCTTATATGGGAGGTGCCACGCCCCCTTGTCTAATTTCGCCCAGTTTTCGTTGAGAGCTTTCATTTATGATTTTTAGTGTCTGAGTCAAATTAAGTTCGAATATCTCAAAAAACACTGTCAGTATAGCGTTTTGGAACTTTTGCTTATATGGGAGGTACCACGCCTTCTTGTCCGAGTTCGTCCAGTTTTAACTTAGAGAGTGCATTTATAGTCTTTAGTATTTCAGTGAAGTTTGGTTGGATTATCTCAAAAAACTCTTTCAGTATAGCATTTTGAAACTTCTGCTTATATGGGAGGTGCCACGCCCTCTTGTCCGAATTTGCTCAGTTTTTGCTCAGAGCTTGCGCTAACAATTCGTAGCATTTGTGTGTATTTTGGTTGCATTGTCGTGAAAAATACTCCTAAAATTGCATTTTGAATATATTTTTTATATGGGCGGTAGGCGTGTCCGTTGACCGATTTTGCTCATTTTCAATCCCCCGAGCTAACTTTGACGATGGAGGCAGTGTACTAAATTTCATTGAAATATCTTGCTCAGTTTTCCCAAAAAGTGTATTTCAACACACAGCCAGCCAGCCAGCCAGCCACCCAGCCAGCCACCCAGCCAGCCAGCCAGCCAGCCAGCCAGCCAGCCAGACAGACGGACATGGCTATATCTACTCAGGAGGTGACGCTGATCAAGAATATATATACTTTTCTATATCTGCCACGCCTCCTTCTCTGCGTTACAAACGGAAGGACAAAGTGAATATACCCTGGGTGTAGGGTATAAAAAATCACCCGGGCTGGGTTGCCCTTACTGCAGCCTTATAAAAAATCATTATGAAAGTGCTTCTAAATTTCTATGGGGACAAGCACTTTTGAAGTGCTTGGATCAGAAGCGCTAGAAATTTTTCCTCTTGGATGTGAACACTGTGTGTGTGTGTGTGTGTGTGCACCTCATTTAGGGCGTTGCCAACTAACTGCAACAATGTTTTGGTCATCTGATGAGAGATGGTGAATACGGGTGGTGCATTCTTTTAATGGTGCTACAGTGTTGCCACTTAAGTGAAATTGTATATGGTACATATTTTTTTCCTTGGGTTCTCATTTTAATAATTGGGATCCATTCTGTTAAAACAACAATTCAATAGCACGGGTCGTTTGAACTCGGCTATACCTCGAGGTCCCCCCACTTCAGGTTTTCTTATGCAGTTATTAACTGGGGTCCAAGTAAAAAGAAAAAACTTTTTTTTAAATTGGTCAACGACCTAATCGATTTTCAGGATCGACCTTCGTTTATCAAATGCTCTCCACATTGTTTCTTTATAAAAAAAAGGTTTAATAAAAGTATGCAGTTTCCCGTTTATTTGTTGATTTAAATATTAGATTTTTTGAAAATTCTGGCTGTTCGCGTTAACGAGTCATTGCATTAGCGTGTTAACCCGTAGTTGACAGAGTTCTTCTAAATTGTTTTTCGCATTGGTTAGCTTGCTTCTGATGTTTTTCTTATTTAGCTCCTTAATGTCCTTTTTTTATATTTTTTTATGATGATTTTCTCCACCAATAATCTTAAACTGACTCTGTTCGGTGAATAGAACGGAAAATTATCGATAAATATGGAGAATAGTAAAATAAGGACGTAAATGAGAAAAACATTAGAAGTACGGTAAGCAATATGATTGTTCCATCTTGGTTTGAGGCTATTTCCCAGTATGGGGAATAGGAGAAATAAAAGAAATTGAATTAATTTTAAAGGCCGAAGACTACATTATCATTTTAAATATAAATATTCAGCAACGATGAATCTTCCAGTAAGACAATGATCCGAACCAAACAACCAGATTAGCAAGAGAATGGTTGCTCTACAGAACCCCGAAGTAGATTGAGCACACCCGAAATCTTCTGGCCTTAATCCAATTGAATATTAATGAGATTATTTAGAGTCCAAAATAAGAATAATCACGTTTACCAATAAGGAGTTAGTTAACCTAGTTTGAAAATGTTGAAATGACGAAATATATTGTGTCGCTAAATATCAAAACTGCCTAAGTCCCTCTCTGAAATGTAGGCAAAATAAAATCAAATTATTAGCCGTATTCACAATCTTGTTGCGTCGTAGCAAATGCAAAATTATTTGAAATTACAAAAACAAATTCTATTGATTTTTCAAAAAAAATTTCAAATAATTTTGCATTTGCTACGATGCAACAAGATCGTGAATACGGCTATTGAAATTTATTTTATTTTGCCTTCATATTAGAGTGGGACTTATAAAGTTTTGATATTTAACGAAACATATGGACTTCTTTGATTTTGTTATTAATAAAAAATCGAGTCCTTAAGCTTTTGTTTTTTGTTATAATTTTATAAAAGATAATTTAAAGTTTCTGTTACACAATAAAAATTTATACCCCTACCATGGTTTACAACATAGTTCAGTGTTGTGTTGTACTTTTATAATTCGTACTTTCGATAACAACACAACACGTCATACGATCAGCTGTTGTTGTGTATGCAATGGCAAAATGGATAAAACTTTGTAAGTAGACCATAGTACCAAATAAAATTGATGTTGTGTTGTTTTAAATAGTACACAACCTGCATATGTTGTAAACCATGGTAGGGGTATTAAATTCGCGTCTATTTTTTTAATAATTGCAAAAAGTAAAAAACTTTTATAGGTGTTGACTCACTTTTGACGCTCGTAGTAGATGCAAAGATCGAGTTTCTCGAAAACCATATGAGAAAAAGCAAAGCAATGTGAAGATCATTTGGTAACCGAAGTTCGACCCTGAAAATGGATTAGCTTGTTGACCGATTAAAAAAAAGAGGGATGGTTGCAAATATGTCGGTTTGCGTGAGGTCTGCCATCAATTCAAGTTTTTCGTTCTTCTGGATTTTTAAAATTTTTAAGACTGTTGTTTCGGAAAAAAAACCTCTATAGGTGGTACCTTGCAAAATCTGTTAAAAGTGATAGAGCAAACTTTTAAATTTTATGAAATGACACTTATAATTTTGGAAAAGTTTATTGCTTAAAAAAAAAAATGTTAAAAATTATTTGTCTAAAAATATTTGAGGTGGTTACTGCCAGAGTGAGTCAACCTTCATTTTTATGGAAAAAGAGTTCATTACTGAAAAAGAATTGGCCAACAGTTCAACTGTGAGTATCTGCGTACCAAAACGTAAATTCGGTAAGTAAATAAATATTTGCATGTATGAGCTGGCCCTTATACATATTGACATTTCTTCTTCATGCTATAATTATGGTTCTGCCAGCTATAAGTATTTCTATTGTTATCGGGATTCCCCGAATAAATAATGTTATGCCAAATGCAGTGCTAAAAATACATAATTGCATCATTCTGTTAAGCTTCTGTGATGTTGGTGTACACAAATTGTTCTTTGAAGATTTTAAAGTTTAAACAGTTGAAGATAATTATTGCGAATCTACAACTATTAGAATGTAAGTACATATTTAAATTGTTGGTATTAAAATTATTTATGCCGTAAAAAAGTGACCCTAGAAACTGACTTTTAATACACACAAATACCTTAAGTTACCAATATGCGTTATGGGAAGACGGTTCTGCATTTGAGGTGGTTGTCCAGCATTTAAATTCTGTCTTCCATTTATTCTGCAATGATTTTTTGGAAAAATAAAATTTGCAACAAAGTTTAGAAAATTCATTACATCCCAACGGGAAACGAAAGCGCATTGCAACGATTTCAGTTTCGCTTCTAGGGGAGCAAGAAGCTGCTTCCAGTGCTGTTCTCACTGCTTATCGTTTATATCACAGCATGTTCTAGCGAAGATGCACATCTTCAGAAGCACATGAAATACGCTTCAAATACGCTACCGTGGAAGCACACATTTGGAAGCATATGAAATACGCTTCCGTGGAAGTTTTTCAAAATTTTAAGTTCCATTTCACAAAAATTACTTTTTTCTGTAACTTTTGATAGATTTATTAACTTTTATAAACAATAGAGTTATTCATGATCTGGAGTAACGAACTCAGGACGTTACTCCAGATCGTTAATACCCCTAATAAAAAAAAAAAAAAAAAATAGAATTTGAAAAATTTTGTATGCTACCAGAGAGGTGCTTCTATTGCGCTCTTTTTGGAAGCAGCTTCATTTCTTCCCGTTGGGATTGTATACAATGAACATACATATCTGACCGTTTAGATGAAAAGGGAGCTTATCTTCTTATATCGTCATCTCAATGCTACAACTAGCTACAGTAGGTCAAAGCCAAACTCGTACACCAAAGAAACTATTTTTCAATGCCCCAAAACTAAGTACACAAAAATAATTTAAGAAACTTGAAGTACATTTTTAAATAGCGTATTTAATCCTTCAATTTTAACAAAAAACCAAACTTGAAATTCTGCGTTACTTTTGAAAATAAATATGTAAAAAGTTACAGAAATCAAATGGTAAAGGTGCTTAAAAGTTTCCCGATCAAGTAAAGCGATCAAATGTGTCAGTAGTTGTGCAGATCTGCGTCATTTCCCAAGGGGAAAAGAAGTGCTTCAAAAACCCTTCTGAAGTGCATCTTTTTCAGCAATAAGCGCTTCCGCTGCGTAAGAACTATTCTTTCTTTTTAACATTGCATGTCATAGGATGTAAGCGCGCTTAAGCTTACCGCAGCCTTACTTTAAAAGTCCTTTTGAAGCTCTTATTTATAATGCTGCGGTAAGCGTTTTTTTCAATAAAATTAAAAAAAAAAAACAAAAAAAAAAACTGCCAGCCCCAGGATTTGAATCCACGACCGTCCCGAAACTTATTATTTTGCTTTCATTTACCAACTCTTTAGACTACTAAACCAATGCCCGATGATATGAAGAGCTATTAAATTTGTATATTAAGCAAATGTTGTCCAAACAGAATTCGACATTAGAATGCTCCTACAGCATTACATAGAATCATTGTGTAATTAGTTTCAATTCAATTAAACAAAAGTAAATATATAAAAGAAAGGAAAATAAAAAAGTGAAATAAAAAAATGTTGAATAAAAGATATTTTATTAAAAAAACAAAAAATTAAAATTACCCGGGCTGGGTTCGAACCCACGTCAACAAAATGTTCTCTTTGATGCAAATAAGAACTCCGTAACTTTTGGTTCACTTCAGAGAATATTTGATGCATCCCAAATCATTTTAAAAACCGAAAGTGGTCCTGAATATGGAAAACACTTGTGTTTTAAAATTTAAGAGTTCAAATCTGCAATTTATTTCGTATCTTAATTTTCCATCTTAAATAGACATTAACTTCAAAACTACGGAACTAACAGATAAATAAATTGCAGGTACGAATTTAGCGGTTCAAAATCCATATGAAAAGTTGAACACCTTAAATTTATTTTTCATATTCAGGACTACTTTTCGGTTCGAATGTTCTCTGAAATGGACCAAATTTTACATGATGCTTATTTACATTAAAGATAACGTTTTGGTGCTGTGGGTGCGCAAGTTCAAATAATTTTGAACCACCCTACCCTGTATGACATACATATTTTGAAAATTGATTGAAATTATATATCGGCGTTACTTTTCGATCAAAATTTTAGTTTTTGGCCCTATAACAATAAACTCGAAGCCTCATAATTCCAGCTTAAATTTTTTCTTAAATATTTATATCTTGATAAATACGTTTGATAGCCTTTTAAGACATTTCGCCTTTTACTTTTGTTATAAGAATTATTATTTTGCTATTTTTTAATTGTTATATAACAGTTAGCGATTGTCACATCTAATTAAATCCAATTAAATCGTTAACACTCATTAACATTTTGAATTTATTTTATGATTTCATGTTTTTATATGCAATCCCTTTATCTCCCCCTAATCATTTAAGTGTAATATATGATAAGCAATTAACTGAAATGCTTAATTTTTTGTTTTATGTCATATGTCGTACCTAATTCATCTGTACATACATATGTATTTTTATGTATTTAAGTATGTAATAATGTATATTTTGTCTTATTTCCCTTCCTTATCAATTTTATTATTATGCGTTCTCCATTGTGTGTTTTTTTATATTAATTTACTACTGGTATATTTTATTTAACTTGCAAATAGAGCAACTGGGGCCAATATGGCCAATAATAGTTTAATAGCTTTGTCGTCTTGTTGCAAGGCTTTAAAGACAATTTGAAATTTAATATGTGTATATTTAGTAAAGCTCAAATGAAAAATGTTTATTGTATTTAAATCATCAAAACATACATACATTTTTACATTTACCCAATTGACGTGTATATCGTGACTTGCTTTTAAGTGGTGCTAATTCCGCACATAAAAAATTTTCATATGTGGTCACATTTATACCCAATGTACCCTAATGTGTTCTGTTTACTTTTTTATGATTAACTACTTAATGAAAACCGTAACAACAATAACAAATGTCATTGTACTTTATTGTTTATTGCTACTGCCCGCATTTGTTGCCTGATAAACTGTTGATCATCGTCGTTGCAACTGCGTTATCGAAGGTTGAAATGTATAATTAAATAGTCAAGTTGGGTTAACATATTGGCTTTGTAATCTCAAGATGCTTGTATTTCAAACATACGTACATTTTACTATTGTATAATTTATCAGAAGTACTTGATGCTGGAATTATATGATATTTCTGTACTGAACCACATACTTGTAAGATATAATCTGAATAGTGAAATTAAAAAGAATTTAATTTCTTTTTTTTGTTTAAGTTTATTTTTGACTTTTTTTTATATCAAAAAGTGGTTTTAAAATTTTTTTCTAAGCATTATTTATATTATTGTAGATGATCATAACAATACAAAAAATAGTTAGAAGTCTTCTTATGTAATTTCGAAACTATAAATTTGTAACTGATCTGAATAAAACTCCATAAATATTACTTTCACTTGTCTGGAAGTTGAGCCGCCCTTCCTCAGATGCGGAAAAGTTGCTTAAATTTTTATTTATTTTAAAAAAGGATTTTCAAGAAGAAAAAAATGTTGGTCCAAAAAAAAAAAAGTATTATTTTATTACCTGGTCTATGTTATATATTTTGGACAAAAAATTTTTTTCCCAAAATCTTTTTACTAGTTGCTACCAAAAAAAATTTTTCTTGAAAGCCTTTTTTATGTTTTTGGCCATTTGCAATATTTATGTATGTAGTTATACTTTTCATACCTATCACGCCTCCTATGAGTTACAAATAGAATTACGTAGGGAATACACTCGGTGCATATTTTTTATGTTTTTATACATAGTATAAAACTATGTCCAATTTTCGATAAAACTTTCCCGTGTGGAATTTACTACACAATACAATTTATGAAATGTAGAACAGTTGTTTCAACCGTGTTTGATTACGCCCCCCTTTTTCAAGTTCTTCACAAGCTCTCGCCCCCCAACTTTAAAAAAGCAAAAATAAGACTATGAAGGGTGTAACCTTTGGCCTGGCCAAACATTAAATACTCTACACTGCAGTATTTTGAAAATTTTGCTGGTATAGGAGGTGCCACGCCCTCTTGTCCGAGTTTGCCCAATTTTTGCTCAGAGCTTTCATTTATGGTTCTTAGTGTCTGAGTGAAATTTGGTTGGCTTACCTCAAAAAACGTTTTCGGTATAGCGTTTTGAAGCTTTTGCTTATATGGGAGGTGCCACGCCCTCTTGTCTGAGTTCGTCTAGTTTTCGCTCAGAGCGAGCATTTATAGTGTTTAGTATTAGTATTTGAGTGAAATTTAGTTGAATCTTCTTAAAAAACTCTTTTAGCATAGCATTTTGAAACTTTTGCTTACATGGGAAGTGCCACGCCCTATTGTCCGATTTCACCCAGTTTTTGTTGAAAGCTTGCATTCATAGTTCTTAGTGTTTGAGTAAAACTTAGTTCGATTAACTTATTGTAAAAAAAATGCTTTCAGTATAGCATTTTGAAACTTTTGCTTGCCACGCCCTCTTGCCCGAATTCGCCCAATTTTTTTTTTTTTCAGAGCTTGCGCTTACAATTCGTAGTATTTATGTGTATTTCGATTGCATTGTCGTGAAAATTTTATTGAATTATCTTAGTTAGTTTTCTCTTAAAAAATATTTCCACACACAGCCAGCCAGAAAGACGGACATGGCTATATAGACTCAGGATTACAAAATTAGATCTTCGGGTTTTTAAAAAATTCAGTTTAATAACCATGTCCTGTAATTTTAGGTGTTCCAGAATCTAATAACACAGAACTTTGAATTAGATCTCTGTGACTTTTTTCGTTACTTTGCGGTTGCTGAATTCGAATCTGGCAACCTCTTTTCTCTATCAGGCTTGGGATCCTTCAGAATTCGCTACTTTCAGGCGTATAGGATAATTATAATTAACTCTTCCATTGGAATAAATATATAGCAACTCTCTGATATATCATCCATTGGTAAGGAATCTCAATTCCATACAAATTTAATTAAGTAATTAAAATAAAGTAACGATCCAATTTGAATAGTTAAAAGGTAAGGTTTATTGAGGATATATACCATTGTCTGAAAATAACGTTTTTGAACTTTAAAGTAAGGATTTCGGATCACAGACCTGATAGAAATAAACGGTTAATAGATTCGGTTAAAAAATTCAAATCTTCGAAGTCATCAATATACATATCGACGGCTTATATTCAATACCCTCTATCTACAATTTTCACGAAAATTAGTTTTTGATGGTAAAACCTTCATTGAGACAAATGACATCTATGATATTAATTCCAAACGAAAAATTTGCTTCCAGAGCTACTTTTTTCCATTTAAAGAAATTCACTATCTACAGCAATCGATTTTGTGAAATGCAATATCCTCTATCTACATATGAAATACGAAAGATTTTTAATTTTATTATATTTATTGGGAGGCCGTTATATACAAAGTTATGACAAACGGTCGTCAATCGGCTCCAAATGGCGTAAATAAATTTTCTTGATTTTTCAGTTTTGTATGTTTAGCCTTGATAGTCCTGCTGAGTCGTGATTGGCCCTTCTGTAAACAAACAGATAAGGCTAGACGCATGAAATTTGGTACAGATGAAAACAATATTCCTAGGCTATCTGTGATCAAAAATGAGCGCGATCGGTTAAACTTGATTTGAAAATTAATACAATTGAGGAGTGTCCGCACCAAAAGGCCTGGGTACCATTTCGAGGCAAAAGTTGTGTCATAATATGAATCGGGTGCCATTTTGTTAGAAATGACAATAATTGTTTTCTGTTTTCACGAAAAATTGACGTGGAATTGATGGCATTATGTTAAAAAAATTATACCTGTCAAATAACTGATTATTATGGCACATAATATGTATGAGATTACTTTTGCCTCGAAATGGTACTTAGGCCCTTTGGTTGAGCTCAGATTTTTATATTAAGAACCCATGTTACTGGAAAGTAGATGTACGCAGGAGCAAGGGTCTTTATTCCCTACTCCCCGCCCAGGCCTACCATAGTCTTGCGCCCTAGTTTTTTATAGCAGTTTATAGTGGACTGGAATTAGTGGTGAGCAAACCATGACCAAGACCAAGATCATAGCAGTCTTGGTCTTGGTCTTGCATATTGTGTCTTGGTGATTAAGTCTTGGTCTCAAAGATGCCAAATTTCGAATTGAGATATGATTTTATGCTTAAACGGTCGTGACACACCTATTAACTATAAATTCGAAAGGCTAAAAAGCAGTCTTGGTCTTGATGACAATCCGGAGGAAGACCAAGACTAATTTTGCTCATCCCTAACTGGGATTTCCTTATTACGCATCTAAAATAGGATTTTTTCTATCATGTAAGAATTCTGAATTATATTTTCTTAGAAGTCCAAAAATCACTGTTTTGAGGCCTACTTAGAGCTATATAGCAAGCTATAAGCAAGGATAACTCAGGATCCTTACATGATAGAAAAAAAAATAAAGTTTAGATTCATAATAAGCAGATCAAAGTTCAAAATAAACGGCTATAAAAAATAAGGACCTATAATAATCTGAGCTCAGGTTTCGGTTCTCATATTTTGCATTCTCAAGTCCGCCAGGCGCCTACCCTATTTTGAGTTTTGTTTTGCTAAAAAACCATCTATTAATAAATAATTCATAAAAAAATTGGTTTCTATTATTATGCAATAGGCTCTATCTGATTGTTTGAACACGCATTTTATATTATATTTGAATTGCATTATCCTCTATCTGCTATAATAAGGCGAATAACTAAGATTTTTTTTAATTTTATTATTTGAAGGATCTAGTGACTCTTTTTAATTAATGTCGTAGTACTTCATTTGATTAACACTATAAAAAATAGCGAATAAAACAGTTTTTTTGCTCTCCTGAAAAATTGTGTTTTTGTAGATAGAGTGTATTGAATATAAGCCGTCGATATGTAAGAATATCGGGATAAAATAAGAAAAGAAAAATTTCGCCTCGATTAAAAAAAGGGTTCTACTTTATGTATACATATTTCCTTTATTTTCATAGGATTTTTAAAATATTTCGCGCCCCCCTGAATTTGTGTTAATGATTATTTTATCTGCCCATTTTATATTTTGCTTTGCGCCACTTTATCATGTGTCACTTTATTTAGAAAGACCGTTAGATATACTATAAGAGAATAGCATGCTTTATAATTTTTTAAAATGTTTTTAAATGGTGGATAAAAAAAGAAAAAAAAACTTTAATATATTTAACACTTTTTTAGTGCCAATTAGAGTTTAAGTGCAAATAAATTTCTGACTTAATTGCTGTGCAAATGAACTTTAATTTATAGATGTTTACCTTTAAAATTCGACAGATTATAAATACTTTAACATACTATATTATCTATACGATAATCCAATGCGCTTATCCCGTCAAGTTGCCGATTTGTCGAGAAATACTTTTTCTACCCCTTAAATCCAGGTGTCGAATCGCTGAATCAGTGAACGATTAATTTGTGTCGTTAAATTATGTATTTCGCATTACAAAATACATGATTTTATGTAACAAGTTTTACGTTCACTGATGCGGCGATTCGATTCCACGATAAAATCATTAATTTCCATCTGATTGCTATCGTTATTAATAAAGATAATGCAAAAACTTATTTGACTCTTACCTCTCACTATAAGGTAATTGCCTTCAATTTGCGCTCTACGAAACCAAATGGTTTAGTGGTGGTGAGCAAAATCAGTCTCGAGAAATTACCAAGACGCTGAGATATTTTCAAGACGTAGATTTAATGTCCAAGACCAAGACTGATATGATTTTGAGATTGGTCTTGATGAAGATGATAAACCAGACCAAGACTGTTATTTGGTCTTGGTCATTTATAGTTTATAGCGGTGTTACGCCCTTATGGAAGTTGAAATATTAAAAATCCAGCTGCTTGTGAAAAGTGAGACTCGGAACCCCAAGACCGTCTTGGTTTGCACATCATTATGGCTCGTGCAGATATTTTGATTACTCTTAACATTTCGCAGGCCGGTGATGTTTGATAACCACTGGTTAAAGCGATGAAAACCAAGCCCTTCGTTAGAAAGAATATTATAAATATTATGGTCCAAATGGTAAAAGTCTATGTATATTGTGGGTAAACTTTCCCAAAAAATTGGATTTATAACGTAGTCTGGCCAACTTTTTAGAACTTCTATAATAGTTTTACTGGAAAGAAGATAGAACTATCTTTCATATGAATTCAATAAACAGATGGTGTCTTAACCGGATTTGGAGTTATAGTTTTCTTATGTTTCAAAACATTCACCACTTCTAGCCTGTTTCACTACCTTTCCAAAAAAAGTAAGCAAATGAAAACTGGCTTAAAAATGTCCTAGTTATGGACCATTTTTGTGAAGAAATTTCGGTTAATTTCATACTTGGAGCAGTTAAATAAATCATAAACTTTTTTATTTGAAAGGTGATTTTTTTTTTAATTTTGGAAGGTCAAAAAAGTAGGTACTTAGTACTTTTTACCACATTCGATAAAATTTACTTTGATGATTCAAACCTTTCGATAAATAGTCTGAGCATGAAAATCATTTAAAAATATCTATGTTATTGACAATTGCCTATGGATATGTAAGTAGAGTTTAACACAATATACCGATTTTTCCACTCTTTGCATCCCTCCATAAGCCACAAAAACTTTAGAAACATTTTTTTTTTTTTGTAGATTAGGCATGAAACTAAATCATGTACAAAATTTCATAGAAATCGAAAAGAATGTGGCAAACCTTGTACCGGTAAGCATGGAATAGCTGCTGTGTGATAATCGTTTTAAACTTTCATGAATAAATCCCCACTACTTCAAGGTGAGGAGTAAAATGGGTTAAAAACAACATCGTTATAACTTGATTTATACCCCATTTTATTGTATGCATGTTTGTATTGTATATATTTAACTAATGTTCGGAAACATGCTAAAAATGTAAACAACAACGTGTTATTAAATCGCTTAAATTGCGCTAAAAGTTGACTAAAAATATTTTAAGAAAATATGTGATGATGCATTATATAGATTTTTTTATTTACTTAAAAAAAAAAAAAATTATTTAAATATGATGTATTAAATATGATGTAAGAAAAGTCGTTAATTTTTTAAATATTTGCCATTTTATTCCGAATTTTTGGGAGAATACTTGAATTCTTTCACCGTTTGAACTTCTCTAATTTCCCGTCGAAAGTTAATTTTTACAAGTATTATCATTAAAAAAAATATATACCATATTCGCCATAGTCTATTGAACAATCTTTTGAAAAATGAAAGTGTTGAAACCAATCTGTGTGTACCACTTTACAAGTTTGTAAATAAATTGTTAATACTGCTAAGTGTAATTGATTATCACTTTAGCTGCCACATGTCCAAATTTAACACTTTAGAATTCGAATTTGATTATTGAAAAGGTTTAAGTGTTTTTCTTGGAAATTCAAACTAACAACGATGTTTTTTACAAATTTATCTACCAAATCTCATCTATCGGCGTAGTATAGCTTTAGAGAAATTTTATTATGTTGGAGGCGTGACATCGCCCATTTTTCCAGTGAATAATATTTCTCTGGGCGTATTTTACATGTGTACCATATATCACCCATTAACTGCAAATTTTTTCAAAAACATATGTGACCTGGACAAATTTTCATTCAATAATACATAAATTTTTTTTTTTTTTAAGTTAAATGATTTGTCAGTCATGAAATTACTTTTAATTCGACATGCCAACTGCACTTCTAATGATATCTCAAGAGAAGAATGGTAGGAGTCATCAGGCATCTCAAGAGGATCAAAGCGAGAGATATGATGATGTCACTATCATCAAACTAAAGCAGATCTAAAATTCGAGATTTTACATTCAACACGTGATTTATTTGAAAAAACCTTAAGGCAGAAATTGAACTCTGTTTCAAATTGGTTACCTCCCGAAGGAAAAAGCTTAAAAGGCTTCCTGCAAAATAATTTCTTCGGAGAATAAGTTTGAAGATACTACAATTAAAACACCACCACCATTGGAGAAATTATTGGGAATATCATTTCTAGCTTTACGGTATAAAACAAAATTATTATCAAAAACTTCAGTATTTAAAGTATTGGGTTTTAGCCAAGTTTCAGTTAAGCAGATGTCGTTGTATTGAAGTCCACTACTTTTAATGTAGATATTATTAAGTTTTGTGTTTAAGCCTCTAACGTTTTGATAGAGTGTGTTAAACACAATTAGTTTTTTGAAGCCGAACCTTGGGGAAGCAGAGGAGACTTCTGTTATTTTTTTTTTTTGGCGAAGTATGACTTTTTGATTTCGCGTTTTGTCTATTAGGATTTGAACGCGGAATGAACTCATGAAGTACTACATTATTAGGTCAAAATAAGGGAAACGAGGATGTAACCCTTTCATAAGAGAAATTAAATTTGACAACCTTAACTTTTATGTTAGGTTGTTGCAACTGGGAGCTAGTGTGATGCAAAACATCAGCCTCAGTAGTATCAGCAGCTAAGCGAGAAATGAAAATTGATTTCAGTGAAGGAAGAGCTATCAGTTTTTTAGAAACAGCACCAGTAGCAACTGCAATGACAGTTGAAGAGCCAGAAGAACCACAAGCAGCCACAGTTGAAGTACCAGAAAAACTAGCAGTAGTTTGACCAGGATCCGCAATGTCCGTTGAAGGGTAAGAAGAAACATCAGCAGCGACAGCATGAACAGTTGAGGTACCAGAACAACTAGCAGTTTGACCATGAATCTTAACAACTTCATTAACAGGCACATCATTTTGAACTGATGAAGGTGATTTAGGAGGCTGAATCTCAGAGAGAATAGATTTGGCCATAGACACGGCTTCAGTAGAATCAGTAGCAGTCTTTCTGGGTCAACTGGAGGTACAAGAGAGTTAATATCTACTACTGAGGGTACAGTAGGCGTAATCATATCTATTTAGTTAGAAAAAATTAGAGAAATATCTAAACTTAAAGGAGTGGGCAAAGTATTTTTGTTCAATAATGGCGCTTTGCACTAATAAAAAAACTTGAAGCTGATTAAAGCTTGCTTGCGTAGCAGTAAAATTTTTCTGAATTTCAGAAAGGTCTCTTTGAGTTTCTTTTAATAATTGCATAACTCGATAGCAAAGGAATTGCAACTCCCACAGCACCAGCGAAGACCAATATTTTTTAAGATAATATCGTGAACCTTTCTGCTCAAACCAGCATAAGCAAGATGCGCTACATTCTCGCAAAGCCAGCAAGGTAATCCAACCAAATTTCTCTCTGATACTATGGATAGTAAATGCAAGCTCAGAGGAAAAACTAGGTAAACTCGGATAAAAAGCCGTGGCAACTCCCTTACAAGCAAAATTTTCTTAAGCCTTGTGCAAGCGTTATTTACGGTAATGAGTCTTTCTTTGTGTTATCGACCAAGATTCGACTTGCCATCTCCGATTTCTATGAAAATTGGTGAAAAGTTAGTATTTGACACACATATTACTGTGGTAAAATGATTTTCTGAAGTTCCGAAAATTTTCAAGATGGCGGCCATAGGAATTTCGATCCAACCTTTGCATACTATTTGAAAATTTTTAGCTTCTCGGCTTTTTAACCGATCCCAGTGTGCCAGACGGTTCATATCTCCGCTTTTTTTTATGAAATTTTCAGGGTTTCTGTAGAAAACCTTCAACTTAATTAAGTAAACTTTCCGTGAAAACAGAGCCCATGGTCCACTCAAAAAAATGTTGTTATTTAGGGGGCATGCGAACGCCAATTTTTTCAGTGCATGTTAATTGTATCAAATCACATCCATATGCACGTCAAATAGTTTCAGAGTTACATAAGTATATCGAGTATTGTTTTTAGGGGGCGTGGCACTGCTTAAATTTTTAGTGCTAGTTTTTTACTTAGTTTGTTCCAAACATCGTTAGTCTGCGTCTATTATTTTTAGAGACATTAATTATGAATTTGTACGCTTTTACCGTATTGTTTAAGTTCTGAGCTGCAACCGAAGAATGCCTGCTTGTCCCGACTTTAAGCTTTTATTTGTTTTTATTTACTATCATTCCATATCATCGTAAATCTAAAAATAAATAAAGCGGAAGTGCTTTTTTGTCTTTATGCAATTTAATTTTTTTATTTTTTTTTTTTTAAACTGAAGCAATAAACGTTCATTGACTTTCTCAACATGACTCGAGTGACAGAGGCATAGTAGCGTATGAAGGTAGTAGCATTAGGGGCGACCAACTAACGATTGCATAAATCAACATAAACTGACAGCTAAAGTCTGCGTTTCATTTCATATGAAAAGAGGCCAATCACTGTCAGAAAATGCTTTGCGAATAACATAAGAGAATTAGTATACTGATGGACATTTGGATACCGTGTCAAACTCGAAATTATTTTTGTTTTTGCCTATGAACTCTTTTTGATTTTTAATAAGACATTCTTATTTTCTCATTAGACCCTATATTATTTTAAAAAGAAGTTACAAACTCAAACATTTTTTGGACAATTTCATAGCATTTATTTTCCAAAGCAACATGAACTATCAAGGGATTGAAAGAACAAAGACACAATTTTCGCTTTCTTACATTATTTATAGTATTACGCCTTTTTCTTTGATTCATAATATGTCGTATATAAACAGGAAAATATAGTAAGCTTAAAAATCCTCTTCTACATATATCCACATAAATGAGTTTGATCTGTGGTGGATGCCGGAATGCATCAAGTGTCAAAAAATCGCTTTTTCATAATTTCCCTTTTTGAACTTTTTTGTCATGCTGTCAATTTATTATGAAGTTCATTTGAAACTAACTAAAAATTCTTATACAAATTGAAAACCAAACTAATTCGGTTTGTGCGTAACTAAGCATATACGTATAACAAAAAAGCGTCTTAACCCCAAGCAAGAGAAAAAAAAAAAAAACTATTCAATATAGCTAGCATAAGATGAGTTAACCATATTTATTGATCCGATGGGTGTAGAAGAACCAAGACCAAGGCAAAATAAATGTCAAACCACAAATAAAGAATCAAGTCAAAATAATTGGGTATAGTAAAAAAAAAAAAATATTCACCTGGGTACGAAATGCATCGCAAATAAGTAGTTGCTGAGCATATAGTAAGTAATAGTACGTCTTCACCGAATTCGAGATTAGTCATGCAAATCTTGTATTTAATAGCTGTGTTTGAATGGTAGTGGGTCTGATCCGGATCAGATCTGAACTCATTGAACGCACATGGATTCAATTCAAAAAACTTGGTAGCATTGGCAAGAATATATACAAATGTCAAATCATAAAATGGGCCTTATCGTAAATAAATATTCTCGAGAATTTATTCGCTAACTACCTGGTTTGCAATCGCAAAAAAATTTCGTTGAAAGGGAAAATTCACTGGAAAAATTATGTAATCGGCAATAAGTTGGGAGCGAGTTTTTTCACTTTTCTTTGTTAAATTTGCTCCTCAACTTTTTGCTAGGGAGTACTAAAGTATAAATGAATAGTTATAAATAACGTTTGACAAATTAAAAACTTTAGTACAACAATTTTAAAGCTTATTGAAATAGCTTTTATATGACACTAAAGTTTTTAATATCCACCTAACCGTTTCCAATTTATACTGGTTCTGCTAAAACTACTTTTCACTTAATTTTTTTTTTTTGGCAATTTTTTGGTGCAATCTTTTGATTTTTGAAATCCACAAAAATGATTAAAAAGACATTTTTTACTTTAAAAAGCTAAGCATTAATTTAAATTTCACTGCTGCAATTGCTTCTTTTTCCTCTTTTGCAATTGCTGTTTCTTGTTTATCTTTTTTTATAAGTCAGCTGTCAATATCCAGCGTCAATAAAGCGTTGCCACATGTTTTTTTTTTGTGCAAAATGTCTACGAAATTGGAAAAAATCAGCGTTCAGATTGGTTGTTTGCGCAAAATGTCTAAGATATGGGAAAGACTTGGCGATGCCAGATGTTGTTTTTGTGTAAAATGCCAACGCTCTTGGAAAAACACAGCGTTGCAAACTGGTTATTTCTGAAAATGTCAACGATATTAAAATAAGAAAAGTATCCCTGCAGGAAGCGGAGTTTCCATTCATGAAATATTCACTACTTCCAGTGCTCCTTCTCCGGGAGGGAGAGAATGGAACTCCCTTCAGATTTACGATAAGGCCCAATGTCATTGAATTTATGAAAACAAATTTAAGAAAGTTAAAAAAAAAAAAATTTTCCAATATGAAAAAATTTTCATTTTATTATGCTCTTAATTTAAACTTAAAAACTTTCTACACATTTTGAATTCAAATTTACTACAAGCGTTGTGGTGCTTCCAAAGAAGATTTAATGTGTAGGGACCGCACGCTCTGCCACCGCTCTGATGTGATAAAAGACCAGGAAGCTTTTAACCGGGACCTAAGGGACGTTGAAACGGTTTGAACAACAATTCCAAACAAAGCATCTGTTCAGTTATTTCACAAATTTTTTGTTCATTTAAGTTTTTGGAAAGCTCCAGCATATTTTTTTGACAGTAATTGACAAACTGTCAAGAAATAAGCCAGTGCTTCCATGGATCCAAAAAAGGTTTCCGAACGCATTCATGGATCCAGAAAATGGAACCAAGATCTGAGCTGGTTCTGAATTTGTTTTTGTTTTGCTTGAAAGTGAATCTGATCCGGATCAGATCGACAATTTCGAACTTTTTTTAAAATACATTGGAAAATCCAAAAAATTCTTAAAGTAGACGTAAAAGAAAATACCCGTTTCTCGTGGTTTTTCTCCAGCACGTCACATTTTTTTTAATCGATTTTTGAAATTTTTTATCCACTGTATATGAAAAAACCAAAAATAGTTAACGCATTCTTGTGTTAAATCGATGAATTTAACTATATGATCCTTACATCTGAGTTGTATCATTTGTTGAGCAAACTTATGCAAGATATTGGGAGGAATATTTTTGTACAAAATATTAACCCTGTTTAACCCCCACATATGGGTCATTTTCGCCCTTTTCTTAAAAAGGTACAAAATGACACCCAAAACAGGGAAATATTGAGTCAGTATGTAGTACAGAAATATTCGCTATAAAATTTCACTAGTAGTTTCTATACACGTAAAGGTCGAAATTTGAGCCCGAAACCAAAAAAATCGTTAAAATCAATTAGGACTTTTAACATTGCATATTAATTACATCCCTGACGCGTTTACCTTAAGTTTTAAGAATTTTTCGTTTTAAGTAACTCCAAGTGAAATTTTTTGTAGAATATTTTTGCATAATTGTTTAACCCATTGTGGCTCAGTTTTAGAAAGAAAGGTCAAAAAGACCCATAAAAACAGGATATAAAAGGTTAATGTATTCTAGGAAAATGATCCTTGTGTGATTTTGTTATGATCTTGTGAGAACGAGTTTTGTCCAAAATGTAATTTGAGAGTTTTACAGTGGGGTGAAATTTGGAAAATATTTATTTTTAGAAGTGTTTACTGATTGTTACGATTTTTTTTGCTTTCGGGTTAAAATTTAGCTTTTTTAGTGTTCAGCAACTAGTAGTGAAATTTTATAGCAAATATTTCTATAGTACATACTGACTCAATATTCCCCTGTTTTAGGTCTCATTTTTGTACTTTTTTAAGAAAAGGGCAAAAATGACCCACATGTGGGGGTTGTACAGGGTTAAAATTTTCTACAAAAATATTCAATATCCTGCATAAGTTTGCTAAACACATGATACACCTCAAATGTAAGGATCATATAGTTAAATTTATCGATTTAACACAAGAATGCGGTATTTTTGTTTTTTCATGTACAGTGAGTGGATAAAAAAAACTTAAAAAATCGATTAAAAAAAAAGTGACGTGCTGGGGAAAAACCACGAGACACAGGTATTTTTTTTTAACGTCTACTTTAAGAATTTTTTGGATTTTCTCATGTGTTTTTTTTTTTTTGTGTCGAACAGTGATAACAAGATTTCTGAGATGTTTATGTATGCAATGCATCATATGATCATACAACCAAATACATTTTTAATAACAAAAATATTCGAAGGTTTGTAGTAACTTGTTTTTTTAATTTTTGTTTACAATATAATTTACATAAATTATTACTCAAATGACTTCCAATGCAAAAAAGAAAAATAAATAAAAAGCATAAGATTAAAATCAATAATAAAAGAAAGAAAAAACAAATATGTATATGGGACGTTCTTTTTACAACCGACCATCTATCTACATCCAAAGATTGTATACAAAAGTTTATAATTTATTTTGTTAGTGTTAAGGCTTTAGTTCAAAACTTCTGCTTCAAAAATTTTCGAATACATTGGTTGAATCAAAAATTAATTACATGCTAATTCATCGAAAATGGCTATTTTGATATTGGTTTGTTTTTTTTTTTTTTTTTTTTTTTCAAATGTATCGTTTTTCGGCCTCGTTTTAAAAAACGATCAGGTAGGTTTTCATTCGGAGCAGATTTCGAAACTATGAAATAGCTGGAATAAGATGCCGTGAACCGTTTCATTAGGCATTTTCATTAAACTTCTTTTTGATTAAGGATAGATGTGTAAAGAAGATTGATCCATACAATTTTTGAACAGATAATGGAGTGATTGGCTTCAAAAAGAACATCCCATACGTATGAGAGTTCATGTAAAAATATTGACTTAAAATTAACGTCCTTGTATTAATATTGCAAAACAAAATCTACGCTGTCAATAACAACATAAAAAAAAAACAAACCAGAATTTACACGTTTCTTGATTAGTTTTTTTTGCCTTGCTACATACTAGCAAATGCTTGTCTAAAAACAACTTTACCATTATTGTTTGTTTTGCCGCTTTTATACATATATGTATATCCATTGACTTTTCTGGTTTTTCGAATATATCGCATCACGTTAAAGCCATTCATACGAATAATTACTGTACGAATACATGATTAATTTCGAATATGCCCAGTAGAAAAACAAAAGTCATTGTATTAATTTTGACTTGACATTAGTGAGGTTCGTTCGCATGGTCCCGATCCACGATACATAAAAAGAAAATGTTGGACATCAAGGGTCCCTGAGAAATGTAGCCGAAACGAGGAAAGAACTTTTCAAGGATTCTTGATTCTGCGCTATCTTTACTTCTTATTTATAGTACAATAATTTGGTAGCTTCACCTGAAAAGTTTTGCGGGATTCTTACAAATGGGTTATTTTATAGATTTCGATGTGCTCTTTCAGAATTTCAACTTTGCTACCTCGAATCGTATTCGCTCGCGCCACCATATTCGAAAAATGGCGTCCAAAATCAGTTTTTTACAAATATCTTTTTGACGGTTTTATTTAGAGAAAAATATTGTGGCGCAATATTTTTTTTTTTTTTAAATACTTGAATTCATTTATTGAATCTTCTCATCTTAGGAGACTAAAAATAAGTTAAAAAAATCTTAATCCTAAATAACATTATTATACATAATTAATCTTATATATAATTTAGTGTTCAATGTGTCTCCAGAGTTAATAGGGACTTGTACATCCTGGGAGTTCGGTAAACGCGCAGAAGAACGCAGTTGTTGTACGTTCAGTCTTCTCACAAACATGCTGCCCGCCTAGCAGGATGTTTGAATGAAAAGAACTCCATACAAATTTGCGCCAGTAGTTCCGGCTGCATGTGTAGCAGGAACAAGAAATATAAGAAAGAGTACGCGCCAGATACCGGCTGCATAGAAAATTTAGAATTCAGTCAGCTTAACATAGCTAATTGCTAACGATATTCATAGCAGGTCGATCCTTTGTTTTTAGTCTGGAGAAATTTTCTAAATTTTTTAACCTCCGTGAATTTTTGACTGAGTCCGTTGTATTAGTACAATGTTCGAGGAGTTGGCGTTACCCCATAACTGTATACCATATAACCAAATTGGCTTAATGGCGCAATATTGTAGCTTATGAAATTTTCTATTAAAATAACCTTTAAATTGTTTTCGTACGACTTATAGCTCAGGAGATATCCTTATACCCTATTCCCACTTGCCTGGTTAACCAGATGAATGCTGATTAAGCACAAACCAGGATAGTTTTCCATATAAAAGATTAGCTGGTTTTTAAGTTATTAGATCATTTAACCCAAAAAATCGGCAGGTGGCATCCCCAAACTCAAAAAATCCCAGGAAAATTAGGAAATTTCCATTTCTTTTGACAAATGCAAAATGTAAACAAATAAAACATTTTTAATAAAAAGCAAATTAAAGCTAAAATCAAAAATGTGTTCGCCTTAATTGTTTTAAAAAAAAATTAAATAACGATATATCGAAAAATTTATTTGAAAAAAGTGAAAATAGTGTCGTGATTTGGTAAACGGCAAAAAAGTGTCATTGAAATGATAGATGACTCATCCAAATTCACACGAACGTGGTTCTGTGATTATCAAGATTTTCTGATTTTAGGCTGGTTAACCAGGCAAGTGAGAATAGGGTATAAGACAAAAAATTTGTAAATTGTGCATGCCGTTTATGAATAGGCACAGTTATGTGTTGAGCTTAAAATAACGATAACTCATGAACTGTGAGTCACACATTTAAAGTCGGACGAAAAAATAGATCGAAAATATTCTTATAGGGAATCGAACGTTCTACAAAATGCGTGAAAAATTTTTTTCTAGAGCGAACCGTTTTGGAGATATTTTGAAAAAATGTTTTTTTTCTAAATTTTAGGTTTGTTGAAAAAAAAAAAAAAACAATATGTAGCTTGTAGTGCAAGTAATTCTCTATAAATAGATATTTTTACTTTAAACGTGTGACTCACCGTTCATGAAAAAAACCAAGTTCAGATTCATTAATTGGAGGTCCCAAACCCTCCTAATTGGATATTAAATGCGAGAATGAGAAAAATTTGTAAATTTAGTTAACACGGTCACATTTGACTTTATTACCTATTGGGTATGAAGAATTACACATGTACTTACATACATACGTGCATATTTAATTAAATGTAATAAAGTCTCTGTGCGTAAAAAAATAAAAATAAAAGTTGCTATAAATAGCATTTGATTTAATTGAAAGCAATTTACTGTTACAGCAAGTATTGCACTCATTGTTTGTTTGTATGTACGCAGCAATTCGCCTTGTAAGTAATTTATGCAGTTGTATTTTTGCGTACGTGTGTGTGTGTCTGTGTGTATCGAATAGCTTGTCTGACTTCTTGTCACTTAAGTCGTTTTCCTTCTTATCGACGTTGTTGTGATTGTTTTGGCCTCTCGTGACCCGGATTGCTCGACGCATTTTCGATAAAGTTGTGCCACCAGTTTTGCTCACTGTCATTTGTAACATATGATCGCTTAAGTATGTGTGTCAGTATGTTTTGTATAGGGGAAAAGGGGGCTTATGTATATGGGTAGTGTCAGCATCGTTGCGTCGACAAGATTCTTTCAAAGCTTTATAAAATTTTACAGATCATTACATTCTTGATATCAAAGTCCATAACACATCTGAGGTACTTTTTACATATCAATATATTCGTATTACATATGAGGAGTCATTTTTCAAAAGGGCTTATAACCAAAACGAGTCAAAAGTAATGTCATACACATTATTTGCATAATAATCGGTTATTGGATAAATATGATTTTTTTAGCTAAATACCATTGATTAAACGCCATCAAGTAAGCTTTTCGTAAAAACCGAACCCAATTTTATTTATTTATAACAAAGTATCAGACAATTATATTATGACATTACTTTTGCCTCGTTTTGGTTATAAGCCCTTTTGAAAAATCACTCCTCATATCAAAACTTAACGTCAGCTTTTTTTTTGCTTTGACATGTTCACTTCGCAGACGGATTTGACTATTTAAAATATGAGTACAGGAAACTGAGCTTAGATTTTTATAAACAAGACCCCAGTTAACAAGATAGTGGTCGATTTTTTTATCCCCTAGTTCAACCATGGTTTTCGGTCCTCAATTTTTATAGTCGGTTATTGTGGAGTGGAAACTCCAATTTTTTTGGTTTTTTTTCTTTCTATCATGTCAGGATCTAGAAAGTGCAAAAATCACTGTTTTGAGGTCTACTTAAAGCATTATAATAATATTTGTAACTGCTATTAGTTAAATAAATTTTTGTCAATGGATTCGGATAGCCAAAATTACCCTTGACAAGCCGTACTTTTACCATTTTTCAGTTGGATCCTTACTTTCCAAATTATAGTTTAAGTCTTTAAAGTCAATGTATCTCTTAATAGTATACAGTCTTAGTCTTGGTCATGGCCTTGATCTTGATCTTAGACATTGAGTCTTTGTCTTGGTTTTGGTATTGAGCCTTGGTCTTGAAAAAATTTCTAAAGATTGTTGAGTATTCTAAATTTCCAAAACTTTGCAAAGCAGTTGGGTTTTTAAGATACCAAATTTTGAATTGACTGATGATTTTATGCTTGAAAGGGGCGCAACACACCTACATATTAACTATATATTGCCAAGACTGAAAAGCAGTCTTGGTCTTGATGATCATCGTGATCAAAACCAAGACCATAGCAGCCTTGATCTTGGTCTTGAAATTATATCAGCGGCTTGGTCTTGGTAATTTTTCGATACCGAGACTAGTTTTGCTCATCACTACCGAAAACCACACACCGGTAGAATCCACAAGGCAGCAGAAGACGTGGCAGACCGAGAACCATTTGGAAAAGGTCACTGGATAAGTAAATCCAATCATCGGGAAAGTCGTGGCAAGAGATAAAAGTCAACGCAAAGAATCGTGACAAATGGAGACGTTTCTTTTTAGCCCTATACTAGGTGTACAAATATGAAACCGGTAATTTTTATTAAAAAAAAAAACACGTTTATTTTGCGAAAATGGTTCCAAATTTAATCTTCAAAGTATGTAATTCCCCTCGCTAGCTACATATCTTTCCCATCTTTCAGGCAATTTATGGATTCCTCGCCAAAAAAATTTTTCGTTTTTTGAGGCTATCCATTCATCGAGCCATTTTTGCACTTCCTCGTAAGAATTGAAGTGCGAATCGTTAAGTGCGTGTCCCATCGATGAAAACAAATAGTAATCGGACGGCGCCAGGTCCGGTGAGTACGGCGGGTGGGGCAGGGGCTCGCAGTTGTACGATTCTACCAAGTTTTTATTGACCGTTGTCATCTTGGAATACAATTTTGTCATGGCGAAGTTGAAATTCGGGCCTCTTCTGACGTATAGCACGGTTCAAAGCGATCAATTGTTGATGGTAGCGTGCACCAGTAACTGTTTCACCTGGTTTTAGTAGCTCATACCAAATAACACCACGCTGATCCCAGAAAATACACAGCATTGTCTTTCGGCCGAAGCGATTTGGTCTTGGCGTTGATTTGGGTCGTTGGCCGGGGCTCAAATATGATTTTTTCATTTGGGATTGTTGAAATAAATCCACTTTTCATCGCCAGTGATGATTCGATGCGATTCAAAAGCGTTTTTCTTTAAATGGAAACAGAAAATCAATGCTTCCCGCAAATCAGAGTTTTCAGGCACAAAATTCGACATCTTTACGAGCGGAAAAAATGCGTTGTTGTATGAAACTTGACAAATTGTGAACTGAATATTGTTGACAGATGACAGAATGAACAATTAAGACATTTGGTACGGTTCGGAAGCTCATACATATACGGCTATCGACCGCTAGATGTCATTACCGGTTTCATATTTGTACACCTAGTACTACTACTAGGAGTTACAGGAATGTATGTGATTTATTAAAACTACCACTTTTCTCGATTTTGAAAACCGTGACAAAATAACTTCAGGTTTGAACGCCACACAGTGGTCGGAAAATCGAAAAAGCTGTCCAAAATTCTGAAATTCGTAATAAGAGGTTTTTGATAATGCTGAATACGAATCTGAAATCTATTAAAAAAAAAAAAAAAACAAAATGGCGGATCCTAAATGGTGGACAAAATACTGCTAAACTGCATTTTTACTAACAACATGGGAGTTTCAGGTGTTGCTTATAACTACGGTGACCATGTCTGTGTGAGCAAAATCGGGGACAAAACGATATTTATACGAAAAAAAACGGGGACAATCGGGGACAGTCGGGCAAAAATCGGGGACACATAAATAGTCAGGCAAACAATGACTGATGAGCAAAAATAAAAGATTTTCACCTCTAAATGTAACCTCCTTCAAAGCGCAAAATTATACCTACAAACGAGGACCTCAACGGTACAATTTTCTTCATAAATTTATACATTATTTATTGCTCGTTAATGAATATATTTATTTCTTTTAATTGTATTACATTTAAATTGGCTTTAAATTATTTTCAAAATATCTCCGTGTGACCTCAAATATTCTTTGAGCTCGAGACAGTTTAAATGATAATTACATTTAGTTATCAAAATAGTTTTAAGAGTCTTTATTGTAAGCCAGGATTGTGCACACGTAGAGGGTTTTGGAGGTTCAGAAATATCTTTTTCCCATATAAATTATATATGAATGTAATATGTAATAAAATTAATCTATATGAAAAACCTTTCCCAGAGCAAATCCTGCGCATGGTGCTGCTCAAAACTGTGTCTACGTTATATTCATAATGGAGAAAACTTTCCGTGGAAGCATTTGATTCTGGCAAACACAAGCTAAACTCAACAATTTTTACAAGCCAAAAAAAAAATAAAAGAAATACAGATGATTTTGACATTTCAGTTGTTAATTGTGGAAGAGCCGTTTATGAAATGATTCTATCTGTTGCGAAACTATATAACACTGTTTAAGTTTGCATACTCTCAGGTTTTTAACCTATTGATAAAAATATGAAAAAATACAACTTCTTATTGTGATGAATTAGCCAAACAATTACGGTTTTGAATGATATTTTATAAATATTAATAAATGAACTGTGCTAATACAGGACAAATAGGGGACATAAAATAAAATACAGAACATTTGTATGTCCCCTATTTCTCAAATAAATTCCGGGGACAAACAACCGAAATACAGAACTGTCCCCGGAAATACAGGACGGTTGGTCACCGTACTTATAACGAATCTGAAATAATTTTTCCGAAATGCAAAATGTCGAATCCACAATGCGAACCGCTTAGTGCAAAACTATATTAATCAATAAGAAGAGATGCTATTGGGGTTCTTGAAGTTTGTGATTAAAAATATGACATAAATTTTTGTAGCACCAAATTTCGGTCAAAATATGCTGAACAGCATCTATATACACAAAACTTTGTTTCTGGGATCAATTATTACGAAAATGAAATACTTTACCAAAGTCCTAATAACTTTCTGAAGGGCACCTCGGAGCAGATAATTTTTTTACATGCTTGTAGCAAAATGTACCATAAATAAGATGCATTCAGAAATAAGACGGATGGCCGTAGATGTTGTAAAATTTATCATATTTAAAACCACTTCAACAATTTTTTTTTATGTAAATATTTTCACGAAATAGTTTCCTATTTAAACAAACTGTGAACGAGATAAAAGGTTCTGGATCTAATCTCACTGGAGCTACTCCAGTGTCCGACGTGAGATAGTTTTCAGCATTCTTTTATCATGCTTGTACCTAAAACCAAGAATCGGGAAAGTCGTGGCAACAGATGAAAGTCATCGAAAGGGATCGCAACAAATGGAGACGTTTCATATTGGCCCTATGCTCCTCCTAGGAGTTAAAAAAGAATACATACATACTCCTTCAGATTACACCCTGAAATATTGGTTTCGAGAGCTTCCTGGTGGCTGAAACTCCACTGCCGATGAAGTCCGCAGCGGGCCCATAGAGCTCTATAAAAAATTCAGCTCGTACGAGATCATCGACGCCGCGGAGTAGTTTTTGCCGACCATCCGGAAACCGGCTGTCAAAACAAATGGCTAAGTATATCGCGCTGAAATTTCACATGTCTGCCTAAATATGAATGAACCGTTATCTTTTTTGCGATAGCATCGCATTCTGGCGATCAAGGAGGTTACTTTTCACCCCACTTAAAGTACATGAAAGTTCAGGAATTAGAATAAAAATTTTAAAAGATATGTCATTAGCAAAATATTTCACAATGTAACATGAAATTCATAACAGAGTAACAGGTGTGATCTAAACAACTGAGATCGTAGTTTTCTGACGCCATTTGTAAGCTCATAATATCTGCTCTAAAATAGCGTCGTAAAAATTTTCTTATGGGTAATTTTTCTTTAAATTATTTCAAATTAGTAAATATAAAATTGATGTTACTCCTTGCGTTTCTGTGGCTTTTGATCTCTCTAGTAAAAAGCAACCTATAGCAATATTTCTCAATTTGTATATTGAAATGCATATTAAGTAAAAAGAAAAAAAAAAAAAAATATAAAATTGCTTTTCACAATATGTAATTCAATTATCAATATAGAACGCAAGTCTTTGACGCAGTAAATAGATCTGGCTAAAAGCAGTTTAGGGTAGATTTTTCCAAGAACGATGAAAAAAAGGCATACAAACAATACAGTGAACATATATAAATATTTAAGTAAGAGCACGCTGTAAAAATGCATACATATTGATAATTACTTATTTGATTTGATTGATACAAAGAATTTAAAAAATGCATTTATCGAAATTATAAAACGCTTTTATAAATTAAAAAATGTATGTGTACTTTAAATCTAAAACATTTTCAAAGAAAATGCTTAGTGCTATCTTTAGGCGACAAAACTTTGTTCTAAAGTTGCCCTCAAGTGTCATCCAGCATTTTTGCATATTGATTTTATCATTTATTTTGGTTTTGTTTAAATTTTTCTTATATTAAACAAAATCTGATGAATCAATAACATATTAATCAGAAATCGAATTGCGCAATTTCATTCAGTTTGCACAAACAGCAACAGAAGACGACGTTTCCGACATTCCTCCAGTAAACAAGCGCCAAATCACGTACAAATTTCGTGTCTTGTTCTAAAGAAGGCGTGGCTTTTATAGTTTTTGTTGCATGCTAAAAATATAATTCTCGCAAATTACGTGTATTTTATTTTTAATTCATTAATTTAGTCGTGTATATAATTATTTATTGTTGTACATGCTTAAGCAACTTGTTGCTAAGAAATATAGAAATGTTTTAAAAATAATTACGCTGCTAAAAGCGTTTGTTTGTTGATTCTGTTTGGGTTCTTTACCTCCCTAGGGCGCCTATGACCTTCACAAACTTCTTTCGCTTTGCATGTTGATTATTGATTACCTACCCTCAATTCTTTCTAATATTTCTCTACACCGAAAAGAAAATACTTTAAAATCAAAAGAAAATGCTTCTGATCTATAAAAAATTCGGATAGAAAGATATGTTATTTAATTTGTTGCTTGTTCTTGTAGTTAATTAAAACAACTTTAAAACTCTGACAAAACTCATTCAATATGTTTCTCACAAACTTTAATTTTGGCTACTTGCTGCACAGCCGCCGTTTGTTTTTTATAAAAACTTAAATATACCGCCATTGGCTTTGATATTTTTATAATATATGTACCATCAACGAAAACTTATAGCATACTTAAAGGCTCTATGTTAACCAGGTGGCACGTTTGAATTTTGAAATTTGTCACTATTTCTAAAATCCATGCCTTAAGGCATTGAGACAGGGAGCAATTTCCAAAAACTTTTGATGCAGAACATTTTTTATGTACCATGAGGGTTGCCTTTTAACTTTCTGGAATATAGTATCCCCAGTGCTGTCCGATGCAAATTTTTGTGACAGTTGAAAAGTTTTACATTTTAAAGGGTATGTTTCTTCAGGCGTCATGTGCTCAAATCATTTGCCTAAGCGCTTTGACCGGTCCAAAAAGGTTAGCGCTAAAACATGATTCTTGGAAAGAAGTCATTGGATCCCAACTCGGGACTGATTCATTAATTCGATTTTTTGAGCGATCAATACTCGCTTGTTTCAGCCAATGTGGGAGAACATGCAACGATGAGTTGTCGTTTTGGCTTGATTTCTTTAAATTTATCTAAAACTTCTGGGTACAAATGTTCGGGTGCCACGCTGAATTAACGGGCTTTTGGTTATCTAGAGCGATAATAGCCATATGATCGGCTTTCGTGGAAAGTCTTGCCTGCATTTGCTTCACATAGCTCCGACGTAGCACAACGAATGGAAAGACCGAAAAAGTCGATTGGTTTTTTTGTTTCGGGTTCAGACGCAAAAATCTAATATTCATTTCTGGCTAAACAGCTGTTTTTGAACAACCTTTCGAGTTGGTCGTTTTTAAGTGAAGTCCGTTAAATCGCTTGGACTCTTTTGACACTCTGGTCTTGGATGGTGCTTCGTTGCCAAAATCCTTCTTCAGGCGATCGATACACCCATGTTAAGATAAATCTACTCGAATCATAAAAATCATCGCATGGAAATTTTCACGAGATAATTCCCTTTTTTCTATGGACTGAGCTTTTCATGTAAATAAAACACAATGCGAACTGAAAGGTGAAGTCTGAAGAATCTTATCCTAAAAAAATTTTTATGACAGTTAAAAAATTTCCATCAAAAAACACTAGGAGGTACTATATTCCAGAAACCTAAAAGGCAACATACGTATTTTTGTGAACAATTTTTTTTGTAAATTTTTTCCTTAAAAGCGGTCAAGGAAAAACAGTAAAACTCGACGGGTCAATAAAGTTTAAGAACCACTATCAGCTGTAAGACGTGATATATTAATATATTTTCATATATAAACATGTTTGTATATAAATAGATTCATCAGATAAGTTTTAGTTAATTCTTTTCAGAAGCCACACACGAACCCTTGATTCCGGTTTTCTAATGAAAGAAAACGAGGTACTTTTCCAATTAGGCTATTGCCAAGGATAAATTTCTCTGTACAAGAACGCCACATGTATAGATCATCCGTACTCGTACCCGTGTCTCCGGTTTTCTAATGAAAGAAAACGTGGTGCTTTAAGTATTAGGCTATTGGACACAGATAAACTTCTCTGTACAGGATCGCCCATTTGCATATATCACAGGGCTCATCAGCGCAGTCTATTGTAAAAAATTGTCAAATTGTTTTTTGTTGGCAAAACACATTTTGGTTTTGAGACATGATGCGCTAGCTAGTTCGAGTGTGGCTTCTGACAAGAATTAACTAAAACTGATCTGATGAGGCTATATATGTACATGTTTATATATGAACCCAGTTGGGCCAGTCTACAAAAAAATCAATGACGGGTGCACGACCATATGAAATCATTGATAACATGCGTATTTTTGTATGACAGGCGTTAACGAAATTTCCATACAAGTGTCCCATATTTCATCAACGACTAAAAGAGCGACAGTTTCCCTTACGATGTCGTTGATGACATAAAAAGCGACAGTTTCCTTTACGATGTCATTGATGACATTAAGGGCGACAATTTTAACACATTTTCGTTGATGACACTTAAAGCGACAGTTTCCCTTACGTTGTCGTTGATGACATTAAGGGCGACAAATTTTACCTACTTTCATCAAGGAAAACATCAGTGACTTTGTCCAAATATTTTGATTAATGACAATTTTGTGTAAAATTTTGGAAGTATTCATGTCATCGAATCAAATCCATTTGAAGATGCTGACTAAAATCCTAATTTTTTCATGGTGAATAAATAGTATATTGAAACGATGAAGGAGGGTTTACGATGTGAATTACCACTAACGAAGATTAATTGCTTTGTTTCCCTAAGACCTCGATAAATCCTCTTCGTCATTTTAATATACTACCTCCAAAGTCCAAATGTATGTATGCGTTTACTCACGAAATTAAGATTTACCTTCAAACTGATTTAATTCGATGACAGCTTGATGCTTCCAAAATCCAAATATTGAAAAAAGGCGCCGATAAATCGACAATTAAAACGCCAACGGGAATAAGGGTATTAGCAACATATAATTTAAAAAAAAAAAAAATTGAAAATATTTATGCTTCTAATGATGAATTTACAATTTTTGTTTAAGAAATTAAAATCTCCGCAGTCTCAAGTATTTTGAATTCATTGCCGACATCTTACAAGACTTTGTCATCTATCCTGTCCCCAAAGTTCTGAATGTAGTCATTGTAGATGACATAGTCGTTAACGAAAATGTCTTCGACGACTATTGGCCCAACTGGGAAAATATATAAATATATGTTATCAATTTCCATGTTAACACTTGTTTGCGTCTGTTGTTAAAAAGTTGCAAAATTACTATTTAATTAGTTCAATATAAATTATCAATAATTTTAAATTAATTTCAAAAGCTATAGAAAATTGATTATGCGAAGAATTTCCCGACTTGTTTTCAATTCATTCTTTTTTGATGATGCTCAAAATTTTTTTTATTTATTTTTACTTATTACACTATGCAACAAATGAGTAAAAAATTTTTCCCCAGGGAATGCCATTATTTTTTTTTTATTTCGTGTCGTTTTCGAGATATCGGTCATTTTTAGTTTTTGGACCAAAAAAAAAAAGATAGTTCCATTTAAATACAAATATCTCAAGAACTAAAGTTTGTATTCAAACTTTTTGGTTGGTTTGTTAGTTTCGGCGAAATAAATTGATTTCTAAAAAAAACATTTTTTTTTTCGAAAAAATTAACAAAAAATCAAAATCAACTGCAGATTTATACAAGAAGAGATAACTTTTTTATAATTTTTTTTGTTTTTGTATCATAGACTATATATTTGTGAAGAAAATAAGATACCATTTAAAAAAATCGATGGGAAAATGCAAAAGTTGTATACAATTCATTGATAAATTACTAAAATGCGATTTTGCCTATTTTTTTCGGTTTTTTTTAGTAAACTGTCGATAATTTGAAACTTTTTGTAAAACACATGAGAAAATCCAAAAAATTCTTAAAGTTAGCGTTTAAACAAAATACCCGTGTCTCGTCGTTTTTCTCCAGCACGTCAGATTTTTTTTTAATCGATTTTTGAAGTTTTTTAATCCACTGTACTTGAAAAAAACAAAAATAACGCATTCTTGTGTTAAATCGATGCAAATAACTATATGATCCTTACATTTGAGGTGTATCATGTGTTCAGTAAACTATGCAGGATATTATGAGGAATATTTTTGTAGAAAATTTTAACCCTCTAAGACCCTTACATGTGGGTCATTTTGACCCCCCCACATTTAGGTCAAAATGCGCTATTTTTGTATTTTTCATGTACAGTGGATTAAAAAACTTCAAAAATCGATTAAAAAAAAATTTGACGTGCTGGAGAAAAACGACGAGACACGGGTATTTTGTTTTAACGCTAACTTTAAGAATTTTTTGGATTTTCTCATGTGTTTTACAAAAAGTTTCAAATTATCGACAGTTTACTAAAAAAAACCGAACAAAATAGGCAAAATCGCATTTTAGTAATTTATCAATGAATTGTATACAACTTTTGCATTTTCTCATCGATTTTTTTAAATGGTATCTTATTTTCTTCACAAATGTACAGTCTATGATACAAAAACAAAAAAAATTATAAAAAAGTTATCTCTTCTTGTATAAATCTGCAGTTGATTTTGATTTTTTGTTATTTTTTTCGAAAAAAAAAAATGTTTTTTTTAGAAATCAATTTATTTCGCCGAAACTAACAAACCAACCAAAAAGTGGTGTGAATATCATTTGTAGGTAATTTAATTACCTTTAATATGACATAAATATAATACATTTAAATACAAACATTAGTTCTTGAGATATTTATATTTAAATGGAACTATCTTTTTTTTTTGGTCCGAAAACCGAAAATGACCGATATCTCGAAAACGACACGAAATAATAAAAAAATAATGCGATTTTCGGAATCAGCAGCCCATTTTACATATGAAATGGATAGTGGCATTCACTAGGAGATTTGGCTGTTGCATAGTGTTATTATTTCAAATTTGGTCACTTGTTCTAAATGTATGGTATCTTGAAATAAACTAATTTTTTCGTCTTTATCGCTTTATTTTATTAAAATATTATTGAAATCTTTTTATATATTTAACTCCTGTAAACATCTCATAGTTTTAAACTACGTCAATGAATTTTATTTTTTATCTTTTAAGCGTTATCTGCTCAGGTATTGTGAATCTTAACTAAGTACATTAAGCCTATAAATAAACCTATGGCGTTCCAGTTGTTATAAACAAATCACGCAATACTAACTTATTCAGCAAGATCGTCATTAAAAAGTCATTAAACCGTTAAAACTAAAGTCTATTATTGTATCATTATAATGGCAACAGTACTCGTATGTCGTTGTCTAGGTTATGAGAAAAGATAAGCATCTTCTCTCTATCATTATAGAGAAATATGTATTTGCACTTTGTTCTAAGTACATAAGGCTTTCCCCCACCATTGTTGTTGAAGCTTTAAATGCCATGTGATTTTCCTTTGATTTATTAGTTTAAATTTTCTCAACAAGTAGTGCGCCTCTGTATCAAATGAACATCATACCAAACCCACCATATCATTTTTTCTCCCCATTATATGGCTTTATTATATGAGTTGGATCCTAAAAATTGGCGTCAACGAATGAATGTAAGCGCGATAGTGAAAGTTAAAAATAATAATATGGATGTGTATTTTATTTTTAATATTGTCTCAACAATATAAGGCGATACAACAACAAATATCACGCTTTTAATCTATACACGTTTTACAAATGTAAATTAACGATTACTTACTTCATTGCTGAATACTCGTATATACTACGTATGTAGATACAATCATTAATTCATTGTTTATCTAGATGTTATTTATTTGTTTTGCCTAATTGCAATAATAAATATGCATGCAATATAAAATAATTGCAACAAAAAAACGTAAATAAACCTTCGCAAAAATGTTCTATTAATAAATAATAATAAATTATTTTTAAAAATAACAATGGGATAGTTTAGAATGAAAGATTACAATCGATTCCCTTACTTAATATTGGGTGTACAACTTAAAAACCGGAATTTTTTTGCGAAATTTGATGCTTTATTGTGGAAAAATGTTACAATATATTTTATTCAAAGTATTGTCCATTGGAAGCTACAACATTTCCCCATCTTTCAGGCAATTTATGAATTCCATCCCAAAAAAATTGCGCCGGCTTGGCGGCCAAAAATGAATCTATCCAATTTCGGATGCCTTGCTCTGATGTGAAGCGTATTCCGGTGAGGGCGTTTTGCATCGAGCGAAATAAATGAAAGTCAGACGGAGCAAGGTCCGGACTATGAGGCGGGTGAGCCAAAACTTCCCATCCACTATTTTCCAAATAGTTTTTCACGGGTCTTGCAACATGCGGCCGAGCGTTGTCACGATGAAAAATTATTGCTTCGTGTCTGGTCGCATTTTCCGGGCGTTTTTCGATGATGGCACGCTTCAAACGTATTAATTGTGTTCGGCACAGGTCACCTGTGATTGTCTGGCTCGATTTCAACAACTCATAATATAACGGCCCCTTCTGATCCCACCAAATACACAGCATAACCTTGGCGCCATGAATATTTGGCTTCGAGGTTGATTTGGCTGGTTGGCCGGGTTTCACGTATGACTTTTTGCGCTTGGGATTGTCATAATGGATCCATTTTTCATCCCCAGTCACAATCCGATGCAAAAATGATTTGTTTTTATGGCGCTCAAGCAGCATTTCAGACATACAGAAGCGCCGTTCAACGTCTCTCGGCTTCAACTCATAGGGGACCCAATTACCTTGCATCTGAATGTATCCGGCGGCTTTCAAACGTTTCGAAATGGCTTGCTGAGTCACTCCCAACGATTTGGCAAGCTCGTCTTGTGTTTGACACGAATCCCCATCGAGTAGCTTCTCTAATTCTTCGTCTTCATACTTTTTTGGCTGTCCTGGGCGTTCTTTGTCTTTGATGTCAAAATCGGTACTTTTAAAGCGTTTAAACCATTCAAAACACTGTGTTTTTCCTAAAGCATCGTCGCCATAAACTTCTACAAGCAAACTATGACTTTCCGCAGCAGTTTTCTTTGCAAAAAAATGACCCAACAGAACCTCCCGCAAATGCTGTCTTTTTCTCGAATTTTCGAAGTTATTCATCGTGAAAAATAATAATGATGCACACAAGATAAAATTGTTTTGTTGACTGATTTTGACAGCTGTCAAATGTACCTTCAAAATGACATATATATAAAGTTCGAGCTTTCACGATATTTGTTAGTACGGACATCCATCGTCAAATTCCGGTTTTTAAGCTGTACACCCAATATATGTATGAGCGAGCGTGCATATGAGGGGTATAAAAACAAAGTCAGCAATCTCCACTTTTAATGATTTTTGCAAAAACTAACAAAAACGTGTACCTCTGAAGATACACATATTTATTGTACTGTATGTTTTGCGATTCAGTAGAAAAGAGTTGGATGAAAATATAAACCAAGTTTGAACCAAATCTTTAAAGAGTTTTACGGACAAATTCGATTAGTAATTTGGAGATTGTCGTGTTTGTTTCAATCAAGTGGACATTGATCGGTTTGCAATAATCGAACTGCCACACCCCCTCCGATTTCGCTGAATTCGGTACGTGGTTTCTTTGATTGCCAAAACCAATAAAAATGGCAAAAAAAAGGAATGTCTATTTTTTTAGTGGATTTTGGAGGGGTGCAAAGTGCAAAAATCAGTAAATGGTGAAAAACACTCCTTCATGTAATTGTCCATATCTTGGACATTTTTTAACCGATTTTTATTTTCGGACCATTTTTGAAAAGTCATTAAATCAGGCTTAAGCAAAGGTAAACTATTTCATAAGGTCTGGTCCAGAAAAATTTCATAGAGTAACTTCGGGTAATGTGATATAGGCGGGTTATGTGCTATACCAGCATATCTCCTTAAATAAACAACTCGCGATAATGATTTTTTCGTCAACACCACAGTAACTGAAAAAGAAACGTGCTGCAAGTTTTTGACCGCTCACCTTTATTTATTCTGCCTTCAGTGTGGTAAAATCGATTTAGCAGTGAATCAAAACTTTATTCTGCTAGTGGGTGAATAAACCTAACCATAAATCAATTGAATTTTTTATTTGCTGGAGTGCGTTTTTCAAAAATGACCTAATTGTTTTAAAACTGAAAGGTAATGTGCTATAGTGCACTTCTGTCACCGAAAATATTTGATGTTCCACATGCAATACAAAATGTTTGGCACGATGATCTTTTGGCCCAAATCTAAAACGTTTTTCCTTATCAACAATTTGTTGGTTCAACATTTTTATATAAAGGTCACAGTTTTTAAGAAAAATGAGGTAAAGCTTTGTAAAAGCGATTTTAGTAATGTTAATCACTCCTTACCTGAAGTAAAAGTTCCACAACTAAAGTTTCTTTATAACATGATGATCTTTTTGCCGAAAATGCAATTTGTTGGGATATGGGATATAGTATATCACATTACCCGCCAATTTTATTTTTTAACTTTTTTTGCCTTTTTTCAATTTTGTTGAAATAGCTTAAGATTGGCTCACGCTAAAGAGCTGCAAAATCATAATATACTGCACAATACATTAATAAAACATAATACATACTTTGAAAACTTGTGCAATTTAAAAAACAAAAATGCCTATATCACATTACCCGAACTTACTATACTTTTGTTTCTTAAGATTATGATTTAGCTGATGATCTGCAAGGTCGAAATATGGGTGCTAGTTTTTCTATATAACATTACGATTAAAAATATATAGTACACTTGGTGATAGCGCTTTAAACAAAAAGGCTGTCTAGCAATCAATAACAAGTTCGAAAACTGATTTTGTCCACTTTCTTAAAAAACTGGATTTAAAATTTTTAGTTATAGCTAAAAAAAAAAAACAAGTGCATTAAAAAAGCACAAAAAAATGCTCCTTGACCTACTTTTGTATCCTTCCAAAATATATTTTGTGGAAAGAAAAAGAAATAACCTTTAATATGAATCAAAAATTAAGATGGTATGTTTTACGGTTCAGGAATAATGATTTTTTGAACATTCCAAAATTTGAAATTGATAGTAATCGAAACAAAAGCTATAATCTCCAATGGACATTGCTGCCTTTGTTTTGATTGACAGTTTATGACCATAGATATGTATTGGATAGAAACGTATCAAATGCAACTAAATATATAGTGGCATTATCAGATGCATTCATGAAAAAACTGAAGATTACTGCCTTTGTTTCTATGACCCTCCTATGTTTGTACAATAGGGTTTTGCATAAAATTAAATGCTCTACAAATTGCTGCTATGAGAATTCAAAAAAAAAAAAAAAAAAAAAATATTAATTTTCAGTGGAAAACAAAGAAAATATTTGCGTCGTTTACATGATTGATCGATCTACAACACAGAAATATTAGTAGATTTTTCTTAAGGCACTGCAAGTTATCACTCCAAGTTGAACTTTTTCCACAACAAATTGTTCTTTCTTCGATTCAAATAAAAAAACCTTTTTCCAAATCAAATAAGTTTGCCGTTTTCCGTTTTTTGGAGCATTTTAACCCATGATGTATGGGTCTTTTTGACCCCTTTTTCCCCCAAAACTGGGTTATAATGGGTTTTGAGCATGGCTTGTGCTTCGTTTATGGATTGACTTTTCAAATTTTCAGACCCTAAAATCATTTATTTTTTTTAAAAAAGTAGTCACAAAACGGTACATTTGAAAAAAGAACAGACCATACCAAACCTAAAGCAGTCATTTTAATTTTTTTCTTTGAATTGCTATATATCGTATGGTTTCCGAGATATCGTACCCTAAATGTTCAAAAACACCGCTTTATTGTAAGTTGTAAGCAGTAAAATACGAAACATCTGATTACTGCCACTGCCGCATTGTAGTTCCGCTATTAGGGTAAGATATCTCGGAAACCATACTATATATAGCAATTCTTATGCCAGACACGGACTTACCATCGAAAAATACTATTTATTTTTTTTAACTTGTGTTTTTTTTTTTGAGTACCGCTTTTCGACCTCTTTTTAAAAAATAAATAGGTACGGTTTTAGGGTTTGGAAATTTGAAAAGTACATCCATAAATAAGGAGCAAGCCATGCTCACAACGGTGATCCACTTTTTTCATACTTTCCACTCGTTGAGACCCGCCGTGGACAAGAAATGCTTAAAACTTAAGAATAAAGCGTAAAATATTTATTTCATCGTTCGACTTTTTTCCTACTCAGTCGGATACATTTCTTAGAAGAAAGAACATGAAATTTTTACGCCCTTCGAACGGGACAGAGAAAATAAAACACTATTAGCAAACAATTCTTAAATAGCAAAGTGAATAATAAAAGTGTGGAAAAAAAAGGTCTACTTCCCTTCTTGCAGCAACATTTCACCCATAACCAACTACGCTGCAAAAATTATTAAATTTGTTGTATACTTTTGGAGTAAAGCTCCCCCTGCTTAAAATTCCGTCATCAAAAAATTTTTGCCGCCACTCGTTTTCCTGTTGTCGAAAAATCAAATGTTCAAATGTGATTAATCGAACGTTGGTTTACAAATACTGCCAAACGTGATTGGTGAACATCGAGCGATCTCGTTTTTTACTGTGTCCGTCCGTAGATGCCAGTTGAAAGGGCGCTGCCCATAAGCCTCGTAACTCTAAAATGTACCCCTTCCTCGTATGTGACTACATTTTACTTCACGCTACAGGGATTTTATTTTATGGTATGTGATAAGCGCCAGCATTCGCTTAATCGAACACTAACTTTGACTCATACCTGTGCTATTCAGGCATTAACAGGTGTTGATTTATGAAATGCCAATGATAGCTTGATTCATTGCCCATAAAACCTCATGATTAATTTCTTTTTTTTTTTTTTGTAATATTATATTTTTAATGACGGTATTCCTTTAAACGTATAAGTGCCTCGAAAACCTCGTAAACTCGTTATATACTAAGTAGTTGTCCAAATCAATAAGAACTTTGACAGTTTTACGAGTTTACGAGGTTTTCGAGGCTTTTACACGCTTACAGAAATATCCCAAATGTTATTTAAAAGAAAGGTCTATTAACAAGTAATTTTTCTCCCTCCACCCTCAAACTGCTGGAGGGGGTGGGGAAGTAGTAAATACTATTTTCGAATAGCCAAAAAATCAAAGTATGAAATATAAGTAATTATTTCTCTGAAATCAGCCAAAAAATCAAAGTATGAAATATAAGTAATTATTTCTCTGAAATCAGCAAATGAGTTTCTCTGAAATCAGCAAATGAGTTGATCAAGTCTATTCGTTACAATTACAAATAGTTTAGCTCGACGGTTACTTTTAATTTATTTCTGCATCACTAGCGATTGCGCTCTTTTATTTTACAAAGAGAAAAGTTGTCTGCTTCTCTTTCACGTTGACGTTATTTAATCAGCTGTTGCCAGACTTCTTGTATGGATGACTTCGTTGAATGAAGCAATTGACATTTTTATTGATTTTGCGAGACCGAAGGAAAATAAGATAGATTCTTTTCCAACGAAATAAAATGCAAATTTTTTAAGTGAGATCAATTTTAGAATTTGTCAACATCTTGTTTCGTTGTGATGATTTATATATTTCTAAAATTTGCTGCGTAGTAAAGTCAAGACTTTGTGTTAAACTTCTTTCTCCATCTGGCAACACGCATTTCATTGGTTGTCAAATATATCAGCTGTTCAGCTGACTATTCAGCTTAATAAAGTAGTAAGCTCAATAATGGAAATTTCAATTTAAATTTTAAAAAAACCATGACAAAAACAAAAGAAAACTTAACATCGAATACGATACTTTTGAAAAATTTACCAAGAGAAGTGGAAGCGCTAACTGAAATTCTAATAAAATTACAAACGCAGCCCGTGGATATAAAACCCTTTGGAAGGCGTCGTGCGTTGCTGAACTATCAAAATGCTGACGAAGTAAACACAGCATTGGAACATCTACAAGGACTAGTGGTGCAAAATAGAAAAATCTCTGCAATACGCTTTTACAAAAATGTCGATGCCAGCTATAAAACTGAAACGGAAAAGTTGGCTAGTGCAGCAAGAAAAGACAAAGTCACAAGATCAACACAAACTCAATTTGCAGGAGGCGGCGCTGCTTCAATGATACCAGCACTAAGTGATTATGTACGCCAGCTGTATGCTTGTGATTCAACATTGGATTTTAAACAACCGCCGCCAGCATTCTTGCGTTACGCTTATCCAAGAATTACTCCTGTCATACTGGATTCAATTTGCATTGCTTTGATGAGTAATACACAGTTTTATACGCAAGTTCTACATCTAATGAATCGCATGAACTTGGAACCGCCTTTTGAGCCACGCAGAGAAAAGAAATTTGTGCTACCTAACGAGCCACGTGAAGTAGCAACACAAACTGAGTTAGCTACAAGCGATATCGTCGCAAATTTGACAAAACCCACCGAAGAATCTCCAGAAGAATCAGAATTGGAAAGTTCTGCAGATGAAAGAGAAGAAGCAATGAAAAAACTTCAAATCAAGCGCAAAAAACCAAATCCAAAAACACAAGAGGAGCAATATAGGAAACGTGCACGACTATTAATACAGTCGACACTACTGAAAAAGTCAACGCTTACAACTGCAGCATCAAATGAACCGTCAAGCACAGCAAGTGTGCCACCCACAAGTGCTAAAAAGTTGCAGGAGGCATTTGAATCCGCCACAAAATTGCGTGCATCAAAAATTGCTGTAAACTTTGCATCAAAACAAAAAGCTGCTCCCAAAGTTATTACGACTGCTGAAAGACCGGCTTTCGAACCACCCGCCGATATGTCGACACAACGTTTAAGCGCTGCTCAAATGCTGGAATTACCGCTATATAAGAATTATGTACAAGGTACACCAAGTAATAAACTTTATATTAAAAATCTTGCCAAAGATGTAGAAGCTATAGACCTACGGTCGATTTTTACACGCTTTGTGGCACAATCTGCGCAATTAGATGTTAAGGTAATGCAACAGGGACGCATGAAAGGTCAAGCTTTTGTAACATTTAATGAAGTTGCTGATGATCAGATAGAATTGGTTGTAGGCAGGGCATTGCAAGAAACAAACGGATTTCTGTTAAAGCAAAAGCCAATGATTGTATGCTTTGGTCGAAAATAAAATATTGGAATGGAAACACAAATTAAACGATTTTTATTTTACATATAATTTTAGACTATACATATCGGTAAAATATTCATATTTTATTATTAATAGTAACATATTTTGCTATGAAAATGCTGGGCCCTCGCAGACCAGAATCGGATAAAACAAGACAGCGCTTTTGAGAATTCTTTACCCAATTCCATGGCATTTTGGAAGGTTTCATCGCGTTTTTCTTGAGCGGCTTTTTTGCGATGTGGTGATCGGATTCGATACGATAATTCCTTAATATCCTCAATGTCTTTGAATAGTCGATTTAACCGCACTTCGCGCATTCTCTTTTCAATGCTTCGATCATTGAAGGCCTTCATGCGTTCGTACTCCTCTTGAAGTTTTTGCAGCTGATAACTTTTTTTACTTGCTAACAGCATACGTTGAAATAATGGTGTCGAATTAATTTGATATAACATTTTTTCAATTTTCACTTGGCCAATTTACAAAATTCAATATTTAGTAGTTTTATTTAACAAGAAATTTTAACAAAAACTGATAACTCTGAATAATATGACTTTTATCGAAAAGAATATAATTATTTAGTCAAAGGTATCTAGCGTTAAGAATTAAAAAAAATAAAAAAGTGGGTTTTCCATTCGGCGATCAAAAATCTATATGTGTTAAACGAATACAAATTTTAATGCAGTTTTTTGCAATCGAAAGAAAAAATTTGAGCCATCGCAAAAAATTTGGATATTTTCCCTTCATAACTTTTTTTTTATGGAAAGTTGAATTTTCTGCGTATTTCCTTCCATGCATTTAACTGCAAAAATTAAAATTTTTTTAGAATTAAATTAGCTAGCCCCGGCATGGATAAAGTCCATGTTTTCTATCTGGATGGAAGTTGGGCAACATAATGTACCAAGTTTCATAATGATAGCTGCTAGAGGTGCAGAGATATAGCATTTTAAGTGTTTTTTAGTATGGGAGTGCAACGTCCTTCGTATGAATCCTCCATTTTGTGTAAGGTGTTCGATAGATACTATTTACATCTACATATGTATGTACAAACCCAAGAGGAAAAATTTCTAGCGCTTCTGATCCAAGCACTTCAAAAGTGCTTGTCACCATAGAAATTTAGAAGCGCTATCACAATGATTTTTTATAAGGCTGCAGTAAGAACAACGTGAGTTCGAAACCAGCCCGGTAGATTTTTTTTTTTTTTACTTTTTTTTTACTTTTTTTTTACTTTTTTTTGCTTTATTTTTTTTTTTAATTAAATATTTTTTATTCAACATCTTTTATTTCACTTTTCTATTTTCCTTTGTCTTATTAATTTACTTTTGTTTAACCGAATTGAAATTGATTACACAATGATTCCATATAAGGCTGCAGTAAGAACAACGTGAGTTCGAACCCAGCCCGGGTGATTTTTTTTTTCCGTTTTTTTATTTGTTTTTGCTTTATTCTTATTTTTATTAAAATATTTTTTATTCAACCTTTTTTATTTCACTTTTCTATTTTAGTTTCTCTTTTTTATTTACTTTTGCTTACTTGAATTGAAACTGATTGCACAATGATTCTATGTAATGCTGCAGGATAACATTTGCTTAATATACAAATTTAATACATCTTCAGATCATCGGGCGTTGGTGGAGCGGTCTAAAGGGTTGGTAAATGTAGGAAAAAATATCTTGCACGCGGAGGGTCGTGGATTCAAATCCTGGCGCGGCCAGTTCTTTTTTTTTTCCTTTTTTTTCTTTTTTTTAATTTTATTGAAAAAACGCTTACCGCAGCATTACAAATAAGCGCTTTAAAAACTCTTTTTTGGTAAGGCTGCGGTAAGCTTTTGCTCGCTTACATCCTATGACATGCAATGTTAAAAAGAAATTATTGTTCTAACGGAGCGGAAGCGCTTATTGGTGAAAAGGATGCGCTTCGGAAGGGTTTTTGAAGCACTTCTTTTCCCCTTGGGAAGTTTTATAACGATAGTTGCTGTGGGTGAGGAGCCGAAATATTTTCTTTTTTGTATGAGGGGCACAACACCCCCAAGTTTATCTCCCCTACTTTTAGTAAAATATACGCTCACTTATAGTTTCATAACGATAGCTGCTATAGATACAAAAATATAGCCTATTAAGGTTCTTTTTTTATATAGAGGGTACAACGCCACTGATCCAATCCCTGCATTTTTTGCATTGCTTCTAGCATATACTTTGTACATTAATATTTTAAGTTTCAAAACTGATATAGCTGCAGAATAATTGAAAGTTCAGAATTTTTTTTTGCATTGGGGGTGCAATGCCCCTAACTTTAATATATATGGACAGTATTATGCAATAATGAGTCAACCCACTCGAAATTAGTTTTGAGATATTTACGTTTTTATGTAAATGTCGTAGAACAAATGATATGAAAATGTCAAACAAATTTTGTTGTTTTCAACCTCTTGTTAACAATATTTAGGTTCGGTTTCTTAAAAAAAAGGTGCTTCTTCATATTTAGAAGCGAACTGTATTCATAAGTCGAAAAAAATTTGTTTGAGGGTTGACTCGTTATTGCATAACAGTGTCCATATAGAGTTTTGAATGTTTTTTTGTGTGTGGGATGCAAAGCACCAACATTTTATACCCTTTTTAAACGGTACTAACCTGGCCGAAGGTAAGACGCAGATATAGTTCAAATACGTCTTCGAAATTTTAGTGGTTTAAGCGCAATGCGATGACAAAAAAAAAAAAAAAACACTTACTTACCCTCACAAGATTCATTTACGGCCATAAAACCAAAATTCTGTAATACATTTTCAACCCAAAGAATATATTGGGATAAAACATTTTTTGAACTTTGAAGCAAGAATAAAAACCTCAAGAAAGTGACTAGTTGGTGAAAACGAGATCTTGTTTAGCATTCAGTAAACTTTCTGAAATATCGGTTCTGATTTTTTGTAATGACAAAATGCTGTTTTTTGTAGACTTGTGTTATTCACACCCATCCTCAATTAAAAATAAGCTTCGTTAAAATGCCTGATGAAACGGTTCCCGGCATTTTATTCCAGCTATTTCATAGTTTCTAACTGATCCTTTTTTAAAATGGGGGGCTGTTCATAAATAACGCCACACGAATTTTACCATTTTCGGACCCCCCACCTCTCCATGTCACACTCTGTCACATTTTCATAGACCCTCCCCCTATTTGTGACATCACTTTCTGACCTTTTATACCTTAAAATTAATTGAAAGGTTTTTTTTTTAATTTTATGTTTACTCCCAAGAGGAAAAATTTCTAGCGCTTCTGATCCAAGCACTTCAAAAGTGCTTGTCCCCATAGAAATTTAGAAGCACTATCACAATGATTTTTTATAAGGCTGCAGTAAGAACAACGTGAGTTCGAACCCAGCCCGGGAGATTTTTTTTTTTTACTTTTTTTTGCTTTATTTTTTTTTTTAATTAAATATTTTTTATTCAACATCTTTTATTTCACTTTTCTATTTTCCTTTCTCTTATTAATTTACTTTTGTTTAACCGAATTGAAATTGATTACACAATGATTCCATATAAGGCTGCAGTAAGAACAACGTGAGTTCGAACCCAGCCCGGGTGATTTTTTTTTTCCGTTTTTTATTTGTTTTTGCTTTATTTTTCTTTTTTATTAAAATATTTCTTATTCAACCTTTTTTATTTCACTTTTCTACTTTAATTTCTCATTTTTATTTACTTTTGCTTACTTGAATTGAAACTGATTGCACAATGATTCTATGTAATGCTGCAGGACAACATTTGCTTAATATACAAATTTAATACCTCTTCGTATCATCGGGCGTTGGTGGAGCGGTCTAAAGGGTTGGTAAATGTAAGAAAAAAATATCTAGCACGCGGTCGTGGACTCAAATCCTGGCGCGGGCAGTTTTTTTCTTTTTTTTCTTTTTTTTTAATTTTATTGAAAAAACGCTTACCGCAGCATTACAAATAATCGCTTTAAAAATCCTTTTTTGGTAAGGCTGCAGTAAGCTTTTGCTCACTTACATCCTATGACATGCAATGTTAAAAAAAAAGTATTGTTCTTACGGAGCGGAAGCGCTTATTGGTGAAAAGGATGCACTTCAGAAGGGTTTTTGAAGCACTTCTTTTCCCCTTGGGCTTACAAATTCTATTTTCAACACAACTATTTTGTCTCAATCTTGTTTGTTTTTTGTGACATCACACTTTCCAAGACCAACAGACCCCACTCTGCCACACTTTGTCACAAATTTGTGAACCCCCCCCCCCACTCCCCTAAAAGTGTGACCGAATTTATGAACAGCCCCTGAGGTCGAAAAACGGTACATTTGAAAAGAACAACAAACCAAAATAGTAATTTTCGATGTATTTGTCGGTACTGAATCCGATTCCAGTCTCGGAATCGCATTATCACATATTTTTGATATACTCTAACCTAATAGTTAAAAAACACTATTTTTTGAGGTTATAGGGAGGACGCACGAAATTGTTTTGCTCTTTTATACTAAATGCATCGCTTAGTACTATTCTTCGTTTTAAAAATAAACTATGATTTGGTCTTGCATGGTTTTCTTTTAAAAATTTGAAAATAAGACCATGTAGTCAAAAATCATGTATCATAATTTTTTACTTTCACGAATCATTTTAATGTGGTCATTACTTTGTAAGGAAGAATCATACAAGACCAGTTCATAACTTATTTTGAAGAAGAAGAATAGAACTTAGCGATGCATTTGGTAGAAAAGCGTCGTGTTTTTGAACTTTTCGGTTAGAATATTTCAAAAACCATACGTGATAGTGCGATTTTGAGACTGGATTTGGACTCAGTACCGTGAAATATATCGAAAATTACTATTTTGGTTTTGGTATGTTGTGTTTTTGTTTTTTTATACCCTACACCCAAGGCATATTCACTTTGTCCTTCCGTTTGTAACGCAGAGAAGGAGGTGTGGGAGATATAGAAAAGTATATATATTCTTGATCAGTGTCACCTCCTGAGTCGATATAGTCATGTCCGTCTGTCTGGCTGGCTGGCTGGGTGGCTGTGTGTTGAAATACACTTTTTGAGAAAACTGAGCAAGATAATTCAATGAAATTTGGTACACTGCCTCCATCCCTAAAGTTAGCTCGGGGGATTGAAAATGAGCGAAATCGGTCAACTGACACGCCTACCGCCCATACAAAAAATATATTCAAAATGCAATTTTAGGAGTATTTTTCACGACAATACAACCAAAATACGCATAAATACTAAAAATTGTAAGCGCAAGCTCTGAGGAAAAACTGAGCGAATTCGGACAAGAGGTCGCGGCACCTCCCATATAAGCAAAAGCTTCAAAACGCTATACTGAAAGTGTTTTATCAGATACTAGAACCAAGTTTGACTCAGACACTACGAATCATAAATGAAAGCTCTCAACAAAAATTGTGTGAAATCGGAAAAGGGGGCGTGGCACCTCCCATATGAGCAAAAGTTTCAAAATGCTACACTGAAAGAGTTTTTTGAGATAATCCAACCAAACTTCACTCAAATACTAAAGACTATAAATGCACGCTCTAAGCTAAAACTAGAGGAACTCGGACAAGAGGGCGTGACACCTCCTATATAAGCAAAAGCTTCAAAACACTATACTGAAAACGTTTTTCACTTAGACACTAAGAACTATAAATGCAAACTCTGAACAAAAACTGGGTGAACTCGGACAAGAGGGCGTAGCACCTCCCATATGAGCAAAATTTTAAAAATACTGCAGTGTAGGGTATTTAATGTTTGGCCAGGCCAAATTTTACACCCTTACTAGTTTTTTTTTTTAAACGACCGCTAGGATCTGATATCAAAACTATGAAATAGCTGGAATAAGATGCCAGAAAAAGGTCAATAGTCTCCTTTTGCATTACATTCGGACCAGAAAAAGATATATATATATTTTTTTATTTTATTTATAAATTTCAAAATCACATCAAAAGGTTTCATAGACAAAAGTGCTAAAGAGTTTTTTTTATATTCCTGACATTGTGTTCCGAGTTCGAATCTCTGCGCGGATGAAACTTTTTTATTGATTTTTTTATTATTTTATACCTCGGCTATATTGGACACATGTTTAATTTCCTGCTCCGTATACTTTACAGACAAATTGTATACAAATTTATAGAAATTTAAAAGTTGGAATTGAAAATCACCAAGTCGAGGATATAAACCCTGGTCTCTCTAAGCGGCGCAAGTCATTAGATCGATACACTATCGTTTGCTCTTCTTCACAATTAACGAACTGCCAAACAGTACGTAGTCAGTCAGTAAGTCGGACCACTTTTGGTACTAATGGCGGATAATGCATTGTATATTTTTGATACAAATGGCCGACTTTGCATTACATTTGGACCAGTTTTGTTACAATTGATAATTTAAGTGAATTTATGCTAGCTTTAGGTGTAGTCTGTTTTGGCCTACTAACAAAATTACTAGACCAAAGATGGAACTCCGCCGGTCCTACAGGGTATCTAGACAAAAAAAATTTATAAATATTTTTATTTAAACAAAATGTCATAAATTTAATTTTTTTCATTTCTTTTTCTTTCAGACAACTTGGGCTGCTCGAGACAATTTATGTTGACGGCACTGGTACCAGTACTTCAACAAGAAAATCACGCAAGCTAAAACGTTTAATGCAGCCGTACGACTATGTGCTTGCTGTGGACTTTGAGGCCACTTGTTGGGAAAATCAAGCACCTCCAAGATGGCGCGAATCCGAAATAATTGGTATGTACAACATCTTTAGTATTTGCACATCTCCAAAAACTATTTTGCATATTTTTTATTTTGGATATTTTGCAATTCCAGAATTTCCTGCCGTTTTAGTTAACTTAAAAACTGGTAAGATCGAAGCTGAATTTCACAAATATATCATGCCAATCGAATCACCTAAATTGAGTAATTTCTGCACCGAATTAACTGGCATAACACAACGCACCGTCGATAATGGTATACCATTACAAACAGCCTTGATGATGTTTCAGGAATGGTTACGCAAGGAATTGCGTTCACGTCATTTACTATTACCCAAAATGTCGAATGGCAATAAAATTGGCAATGTTGCATTTGTCACCTGGACCGATTGGGATTTTGGCATTTGCTTGGCAAAAGAATGTCAACGTAAAAGTTTAAAGAAGGCACCATTTTTCAATCAATGGATTGATTTGCGTGCCATCTATCGGCAATGGTATAAATATAGGCCATTAAATTTTGCTGATGCATTGACGCATGTTGGTCTCAATTTTGAGGGACGCGAGCATTCTGGCATCGATGATGCAAAAAATTTAGCAGCGCTTACATATAAAATGGTATGCGATGGAGCAGCATTAGCGATAACAAAGGATTTGACACCGTTTCAGCTGAATACAAATTGCATGTTGTAAATACTTATAATGGAAAATCGAAAGAAAGATAAAGATATCAAAAAACTTACATACTATATAAAAAATAGAAAGAAAAGAAAAAAAAAAATCGTCATTTACAATGCATATAAAATATAGATATTATTGTCATAAGTTATATAATAATGGTCTTTACAAACAAACACTAATCGCAATGTTATCCCAAAAAGTAATTTTCTAAATATTGTATGAACATTATTGTTTTACATAACAAAATTCGGCGAAATGCTGCTCCTTTTGAAATGAACGTTCTAAAATCTACAAGAAGTCACGTAAATGTTTATTGTATGTATTTACAAAATAATAAATTAAAAAAAAAGAAAAACAACGACTGCATGCCTATAAAATTTAAAAATATTTTTTGCATGACTTTCGAAAAGAAACTTAATCTATGTAAAATTTTTTTTTATTGAAGCCCAGTCATACGTATATTCAATACAAGCATCACACTGAGCTTGAAGGACAGGATTATGACAAAAAATAACGACATAATCGGGGGTGATTTTAGAGGATTTTGCGATCCCATGGCCCTATAATGGCTATTTTCTGAAATTATATAACGTTCACCTGTAAAATCTGATAATGTAAATGAAAGTTCTACAGATTTTTTTGAAACCTACTTTAAAATATGTCAATATGTTTTTGTTTCGGACATATCCTAACCTAAAAAAGTGCAAAAAACTCGTTTTTTCAATATTTCAGTCTACAGTATTGCGAAGAAAAATAAAGGAATCGACATAACTTAACATAGGTTTTAAAGGAAAAAATTAGAACATTAAATTGCCGTATCGGATGTTACGGATGAACGTTATGTAATCTAGTTCTATAGTTAAAAAAATAGAAAAAAATCGTCTTTTCCCTTTTTAGGTTAGAATACATCAAAAACTATACGTGATAAAACAATTTTGAAAAACGATTCAAATTCAGTAACACATCCAAAATTACAAGCTTTTTTTTTAGTCCAAGTATTTTTTTTTTTATGTGTAGATAATGCCGAAACTAGAATGAAGTTTTCTCGAAGTAGTGATCAACTGGTATTTTCTGGGCGAAGAGAAAATTGTCGCAAAACTATTGTAGTATTACCATTATGTTACCATTTTTTAAGTTGTTGGTTCCTCAAAAGGCATATTTCAGAATTGGCATTCTGATCACTAAATTCTTCGGAAATATCACTTACTTCGCATTGTTATATGATTTTCTCTGCAAAAGTGACACTTTTTCATTACTAAAAAAATAATTTGCAGCCACCTTTTCAACAGTTGGTAAAAAGGTGTATGATGTCTCGTCTGTTAATATAGAACAATCAATTACACCTCTTTGAAATTGAAATGGTTTGGGACTTCGATATCTATTTATTTTGCCATTTCTTAAACGTGTCTCTAGGGAACATTGATTAAAGTTAACTATTTTAATATTACAATTATTCTCTAACAAATTACATACGATCATACAAAATACTCACAGGGATTTTATGATTGCTGTGTTACAGAGTTTTGAATGTGGAATATCTAGTTTTCCAAAAAATGATATGTGATTTTATATTTCTCTGAATTCTCTACAATTTTAAGAGAAAGAACAACATTCATAGAAGTTACTTGTTACCGGCATTTTCTTTCCATACGAAAAATTCGTCAATCTTATCAGCAATAACCGAATTAAATACATTTTTAGTTAGTGTCATACTCGAATCAGTTATACTGACATCTATCGGGCTTGAAAGTAGGGCTTCAACAATATCCCAAGAGGCTTAATATTCCATTCAATTAACACATATATAATATTTTTCAATAAATGAGAAAATTCATTAAATATGTTAATTTTGTAATGAAATTCAATCGTAAAATCAGTTTCGTGAGTGTTATAAATGAAATAATCAATATAAGGATCTCTTAAGATACGATGTATGTAACCCCTATAATTTTGAAACCATATTCATGTGCCGAGTCGATGTTAACAAATGGGAGTTTCAAGATTTCATCTCCATTCAATTCTTTATGAGTGAAATAGTAGCTGTGGATAAATTCAAAATCGTGGGCAACCCCCTTAAATTGAAGAACCAAAGCAATCTTGGCAGGGATTTCTGTACGAACTACATTTCATGTATCTTCACTGCCTGTAATTTGATCTTCTAGCGAATCAAAGTCAAGACCTGTAGCCAAAGGTTTTGCGTCGTACACAATAACAATTGATAGATCTTTTCCATTTCTTTTTATTGTAATTACGGACAGATTTTAAAGTTGATAGGACAGAAAAGAAAAAACCTTTTGCAAGGAGCGCACATTATTTCGGGTAGAGATTTTTTTTCATGAGTTGTAGACAAAACAAAACGAAAGGTATAGACGGAAAAGCTCAATGCGCCAACAGTATATAAGAATATTATGAGCAATTCTGTTTAAAAGTTATGTGAAATTAATGCACCTTTTTTACATAGTCTGACTTGAATTAGTATTTTTTATTTTAATTTTTATCATCATATTAAATGAACAATTTTCGAAAACCTAGTATGAAGTATTTATCGATTGTCTTCAGAAAAAATCTATTTTTGATTAAAATTATACAATTTTGTTCAAAATATAAAAAATTAGTTAATATTCTGCTTATGCAGCACAATATTGTATTCGTAGATATGTATTTTTACCACAAGAACTATTTTTTAATATGCATTAGATATTTGAAAAATTAAATTTTTGATAATTAAAACGTCAAAAGTGGGACCATTTAATTGATTAACTGCAAAAAAGGCAAGTGCATTTTTTTAAAAGCTTATACAATTTTATAAAACTTTTTTATGTAAAACGAAATTTTTAAGACTAACTATAAACAAATTCTGCCAAAAATTAGAGACTGTAGCTGTTTGGAAACATTTGCTGGAAAGAAAGACCACAATCTTAAAAAAATATATATACATATGTATGTGATTTGACGAAAGAGAATAAATTAGTTCCTTTTTGAGGCAAACAAAAACTTTCCAGACAAAGTTGCAAAGCCTTTAGTTTTTGATAGTATTTGCTAAACTCACAGAAAAAAGAAAGAAAAAAGAAAAACAACTATTTTTTGTATTGCAACTTTTTTAATATCTTATTCTTATTTTGTAACAATAATTATACTATATTAATCTGTAATTGAAATATGTACTTTGTATGTAATATGAAAAGTCCTTTCCATCTCTTAATATAGAGACATAATTGAACTTTAAACATAGGGAATAACATAGTAATTAAATACTGATATATTTTATTTTCCAAAAAACTAACCGTCGTATATTCGGTACGTTTATCCTTTTTAATCCTGTTCCGTTATCCGTGTGGTTTCAATCACTTTTCATTTCGGAAGCTTTTTGATGAAAATGGTGATTCACTGGAAAGTGTTACAATTTCTTTTGTGGAGTGTTACAAGTTCTATTCAATTTTACAATTTTTCGGCTTTTTGTAGTTTTTTTAAGAATATTTCTTAAATTTTACTTTTCTGTTAATGCAAATCAATTTTATTTGTAGAACCTGTAATACTACATAGAAGAGATTCTCATACTGTTTTATCGTTCGACTCACTGTTTTCATCAAAAAGCATCCTAAATGAAAAGTAATTAAAATCACACGGATTTCGCAACATTTCTGTTTATGTGGAATGAAAACAAACAAAAAGGAAATATTTAAAACTTCTAGTATATGTTTATGCTTTAAATAAAAAACTATACGAATTAAGATTACGAAAGATTGAGTAACTTGATTTTTATGAAGATAAACCTAGACTTCCTGAGCGTCAAATGCACAGCATTTTTACATATTCAGGCCTGCTCTGTAATCCGAGTGGTTTCAATTACTTTTCACTTAGGAGGCTTTTAGATGAAAATGGTGAGTCAGATAATAAAAAGTACAAGAATCTTTTTTTGTAGAGAATTACAGGTTCAACAAATAATATTGATTTATATTTAAGAAAAAGTAACCGTTTGAGAAATATTTGATAAAGTCAAATTTTTCGACTTTTTGCAGTTTATTAAGAATATTTCCTAAACGATTACTTTTTCGGTGATGCAAATCAATATTACTTTTAGAACTTGCGATTCTCCGCAAAAAAGATTCTAATACTTTTTATCGTGCGACTCACTATTTTCATGAACAAGCCTCTTCAATGAAAAGTAACTGAAACCACACGGATTACGGAACAGGCCTGATTATCGCATAATTTTGGGAATTAGTTGTTATTGCTGCTATACTGTTATGGGCCCCTAAAATTATGTGGTAATTCTAATCGAAAGTGCATTGCAACTGAAATGTGGGAAGTAACCCAAAACTTAGATTTTAGATTCTAACCTATTTACACTTATGGGCTACCTAGTTCAGTTGAATTGCAGCTTTATTTTAAGCATATATTTTTTGTGATTCGTGTGTTTAACACCATGTTTTTAAGTTTTTTTGTATGCATATACTTGATTTAACTAGTTAATTGGTCAGTGTTAATAGAATATCCAACTGTTATTCCTTGTGGATAGAGAATTTGCTACAAGTATGCGTTTGAAAGATAAAAAAAAAAATTAAAAATAAATTCAAAATATTTAGTTTTAAGTCACAGCCAATTTTTGTACGAAACGGAATTAACTTAAAAATAATAATAAGCTTTCATTTTAGTCTTGTAATATTTTTAACGTCTTTTATAAATGTAAAGGAAAACAATGCAAAAACTTAAAATATACTATAAACATATGTGTACAACAAAAGTAACTTAAACATTTTTTTAATAAAAAATTTTGCTAAAACTTTTATATAAAACATTTGTATTTTATTAAAAATAATAAAAAAATTCCATACCGGGAATTGAACCCAAATATCCTATGAGAGTTCTGAAAGCTTCTTCTGAAGATGTGAATCTTGCTGCCAAATTCACTCAAAAATTATGTAAGCATTTAATTTCATTTCACTGTAATTGTTTCTCTGGAATTTACCTGCAAATTGTGTTTTCGAAGAGTTCATTTATTGCTCAAATCTGATTAGGAATGCTTCAAAACATAGGAATGTGCATTTTGTTTCTCCAAAATATTTAAAACCGTTTGACGAAGCTCACTCAAAGTCACTTTTTAGTAAGCATTAATGATTTTATTCAAAAAAGTTGTAAATTTTTTCAATGTTCATGACAATGTAAACAAAATACACATAAATACCACAAATTGTAGGCGCAAGCTCTGAGAAAAAATTGGGTGAAGTCAGACAAGGGGGCGTGGCACCTCCCATACAAGCAAAAGTTTTAAAATATTATACTGACAGAGTTTTTTGAGGTAATGCAACTAAATTTCACTCAAATACTAAAGACTATAAATGCACGCTCTAAGCTTAAACTAGACGAACTCGGACAAGAGGCGTGGCACTTCCTATATAAGCAAAAGCTTCAAAACGCTATACTGAAAATTTTTTTTGAGATAGTCCTACCAAATTTCACTCAGACACCAAGAGCTATAAATGCAAGCTCTGAGCAAAAACTGAGTGAGCTCGGACATATAGGCAAAAGTTTCAAAATACTGCAATGTAGGGTATTTAATGTTTAGCCAGGCCAAAGGTTACACCCTTACTAGTAAGTTTTTGGTTTTCTGCTTTCACCTCCTTGCGCGACGCTTTCAACTTTTTACTTCGAATTTCTATCATAACACAGGACCACAAAAAAAAAAGTCCTGTAGCAGAAAGTTGAGGTACCATACGGTATGGTTTTCAATGTGCTTAAAACGAATCCGAGGTCAGAATTTAGCCATCACCCTCAGATCTTGAGAAACCCTTGCTTGAAGTTGCAGGAAGCTCTGTTTTCAGGCTTATGGCGCAGTTCCAGGAAACGATGTAGTTCCATATTTTCAATGTAATCGAATAGCCATAATCTTCCTTATAAAACTATACATTCTAATTTTTTCGATTGGACTTTTACTTCCCGAGATATCACCGTTTGAAGAACCCCCATACAAAGCACTACATTATATTTGTAGCGTAAAATCCATTTAACATATAAAAATGATAACCCTTTACTTCAAAGTTAGATAACTCTGAAAGTAAGAGTCCAATCGGAAAAGTTTGAAGATATAGTTTTATAAGGAAAATTGTGGCTATTCGATGTCATTGAAAAAATGGAACTATCACATTTCCTGGAACTGCACCATAAGCCTAAAAACAGCGCTTTCTGCAACTTTAAGCAAGGATATCTCAAAATCTGAGGGTGATGGCTAAATTCCGACCTCGGATTCTTTTTTAGCACATTGAAAACCATACCGTATGGTACCTCAACTTTCTGCTACAGGACTTTTTTTTTTTTTGTGGTCCTGTGTAATTATTCTTAATGGAATTATATTTCGAATCAGCTTTGACCAGGCCTGACGAGAGGGGGGGTAAGGGGGGGATTCCCCCCAGGCCCGGAGTTTTTTGGAGGGCCCGGATTTAAGCAGAAACAAAATCTTCATAAATAAAATTGATAGTAGTATTTTGCAAGCTTGCGAAATGATATTTACGCTCAACTAGAGGAAACGGGCCCAACCAATGAACACGAAACAAGCACTTGAGAAAAAGCCCGGGCCCGCAAAATTTTTTTTTTTTTTTCAAACGAGAAAAAACAAAGGTGATACCATTGCCTGCTAACTTTTTGGACAAAACTAATAAGTTTTTTTGTTTGACTTAACTTACTCCATTTTCATTCTAAACACTTCACATAGACATAATTTTCCATATTTTTATTTAATAAAGAATTCTGTTCCAAGTTCGTGCTTCTAAACCTTCGTGTGATTTACGGGTCCTCACGGGCCTCTAAATTAAGGGCTTTTGTGGTTAGGTACGGGCTTGCATGAAAATCGATTTCAGAGCCCGAGCCCATCGCTGCACTATGGTTTTTTTGGACTAAAAAGTGCACACAAAAATAATTCACTACAAGGACCCTTTTTTTTAAAAAAAATCAAATGCAAAATTAAAGGTTTTACATTGAGCTATCTGAAAAGATGCCCTCTTTTTCTAGCATTTGATCCACAAATAAGGGACAGAGGTCGAAATCTCATAAATTTTGAAAAAAACGGTTTTTCTGTTTAAAAATGTTAGTCGCATTAAACGCAGGAGTGAAATATGAATTAATTTATGTGCATTCAATCAAATCAATTAAGATGAAATTAAATCAAAGTGAAAATGGGCTGTGCCACGCCCCAAAAACAAATTCGTTATATCTCCGAAACTATTGGACGCAGATAGATAAGATTCCACTAAAAAAGTGGGCGGTGCCACGCCCTACAAATATAAAACTTATCATATCTCCGAAACTATTTGAGATACAGCAATGAATTTCGGTATATATGTATATAAAGAGTAGTGAGTCAAATAATATTTGCTGAAAAAAAGGGCGGTACCACACCCAACAATGAACATATCCTTATTAATTGAAACTCTGTTCTACAGGAAACAAGTTCATTCATGTAGCATTGCCTGTGGGCGTGGTGCCGCATATTTTTTCAGCAGACATTATTTGTCTTGATGACTTTTGTATATAAACCGAATTTCATCCATATGGGTCAAATAGTTTCGAAGATATGGTGTGTTTTACATTTTTGGGGAGTGGCACTGTAATAAATGTAAACATTGCTTAACACTGAATTATAATAACGCCACTCAACACTAGGCATCTGTCATAAATACCATTGTAAAAGGAGATGCCGAGAAGTTTTAGTTTAGTAAAGTTTAACACCGAGTATAGAATAGCACAAGAATAAAATTAAACTATATTAAAACACAAATAAAGTCTTTGATTTGATAATTAATACAGGCACCGCCCACTTTTCTAATAAATATAATTTCTCTCTGTGCCTTTTACAAACATACCGAGTTTCGGAGATATCAGGAATTTGTTTTTTGGGCGTGGTACCGCCCATTTTTATAATGAATTAATTTTTTCTTGCTTGATTTCATGAATGCATATAAATTTATTCATATATCACTCCTGCGTTTAATGCGACTAACATTTTTAAACAGAAAAACCGTTTTTTTAAAAATTTATGAGATTTCGACCTCTGTCCCTAATTTGTGGATCAAATGCTAGAAAAAGCGGGCATCTTGTCAGATAGCTCAATGTATAACCTTTAATTTTGCTTTTGATTTTTTTTTTTAAAAAAAGGGTCCTTGTAGTGAATTATTTTTGTGTACACTTTTTAGTCCAAAAAAAACCATAGTGCGCTGGTAAGTAGAGCCCTACGGGCCATGATTAAAACTAGAACCAACGCCCATCTTTGCTCTCAACTAAAAAAAATAAAACTTATAAAATTAATAACCTTTTACACGCTACATAACTTAAAAATTTTAAGGTACAGAATCCTGCCTTCAGGAAAATATTATTTGTTGAAAGGAAAATTATACAAGATCATTTTATAGCTCATTTTGAAGACAAAATCAGTACTTTGAGAACAGATCCATACCCCAAAAACTAGTATGTAATTTTAATTACGTTTTTCTTTTTAATTACAACATAGGATTTCCAGAACAAATATTTCGCCACTTGAAATTTACAAAAAATCAATTTCTAGTCATGAAAATTTTCTTAAAAAATTTTTATTTTTGTTCCAAAACAGCATCAAGTTTAATATTTGGAACAAAATCTCCTAAGGATATAATTTTAGCATAGTTATACTCTACAAAAGTTGAAATCTCAGTTGAAATCTCAGAAAGAAACCAATAGTCTCGAAGTTCGGGCAGTTAAAATGATTTGGCTTTTTTTAGTATATTTTTCAAGCATTGATCGAAGACCGGCCGAAATCTTATTTTTGACTTTTATTTTATGAATATAGGCGGGAAGCAAACAAAATCACAAATTTGCACATTTCACATATCTCTTGGGCATCCTGTAGCTAGCTAGCTAGTAGTGGGGCCCGGTATATAATTACCCCCGGGCCCGGATTTTCTCTCCACGCCCCTGGCTTTGACAATTGCATTTTATCTTTTAATGGAATATGTATATTTCGAATCAATAACCCAACCTGATTTGAATCATATTTAAGGGGCCTAATTTAATACAGATAAATAAAAGGCATAGATCTTTTAAGCGATTTTAAAATATTTCACTTCTTGTGAACCGCTTGTTTTCAAATAAATAAGTTTTTTGCAATTGACTTAAATGGCCTGAGTTCAATGTAAAAATGTGAATTCTTATTTTTTGGCTTATGGTGCAAAAATATATATTTTATCAAATTGCATACTTAAAAATCAAAAATGAGAAGAATAATGCGCTCGTAAGAAGCGTGTCTGCTCTGAAGTCAGAAGCTTCACGTTTAATTTCATCACTTTTGGTTGCATTACAATAGAATACAAAAAAAATATAAAATGCTAAAGAAATATAAATTAAAAAATAGATAGAAAAAAAATCCTAGTGGGGCTCGAACCTAAGACAATATTTAATAACCCAACCTAATTCAAAATATTTCGAAAAATATTCGAATACATTCACATTCACTAAGGTCTAACCCAACAAACAAAAACATTTGGAAAATAACTTATTATAAGCTTATTGAAGCAAACATTTCGTTTGGAAATTAACTTGAAAATGTTTGGAAATTCTTAAATTTTAATTATTTAATAATCGAAACTGGACCCTTCGTAGCAAGCTTGTGAAAATCATTTGGAGCAAGCTTATTACAAATGTTTTTATACAATATTTTTAAAATTTTTTTATTCAATATTTTTAAATTGTTTTTCTAACTTTTCAATTAACATTTTGTTAGTTTATATTAAGTTCATAAAACAACATTTTCGAAACATTTTTAATTTAATTAAAAATAAAAAAAAAAAATTATGTTTGCTGAGAATCGAACCTGTGAATTCCAAATTATGAGTCGGCAATCTTTTCAACTGACCTAACGTGCCAGTTATGATTCAAATGCCTTGTGTTTTACTTAGCTCGATAAGTCATTGAAAAAATAAAATAAAAATTTTTTCGAATGTTTGGAAAACGATTATTGAAACTTTTGAAACTAAATATTTTTCCAATTGTTGATTTTTACTTTGGAAATCAATTTTTAAAATAATAAAAAAATAATATTTTCCAAACGTTTCAAAATTTGTTATGAAAACATTTGAAAATTAACTTTTTCCAAGCTTAAAATTTTAAAAGGTTATAAAATTGTTTGTTGGGAACTTTTTTTAAAAAAATTTTGTATTAGAAAGCAGACGTCACTTTTTCTCGACTTACATTTGGTAATCCGAAAAATTTCTCGTATTAACTTTAATCGACTACTTGGAATTTTAAAATTAGTCAAATTTTATCATATACAGTGAAAGTCGCCTACAACGACTCCGCTTGTAACGTCGAACCGCTTTTAACGACCATTTATTTCTCAGTTGTTTGTTTGGTTTCTTCATAAACCTTATGAGCATTTTGTCGGTTATAACGACCGCCGGTTAAAGCGACCGGTTTTGCGCGGTCCCTTGACCGTCGTTATAAACGACTTTCACTGTACGTATCATTTTGTATATTTCATATTCCAAGTTACAAGATGTTTGTTTGCCTTCATGTGACCACTTTACAGCTGATGCCCAGAAATTCCCTGATTTTTAGATTTGAATATTTGAAACTTCTATTGTTGACTTTTAAAAAGAAATAACTATTTTCAATATCATGAAGAAGTGAAACTTTTAATTTTACACAAATGAATTACAATTGATTTTATTTGAAGACTATTCGAGTTAAATTATTTGAACAATTCGAATAATTCGAACTGTTCGGTCAATTTGAACATTTCGAATTATTCAAATTTTTTTCATTCGAATGAAGTTCCAAATAATTCGTACATTAAAAAAATATTCGTACAAAAATTTTATGTTTTTTTTACATCGATCAAGCACAAATATCTAAACAAAATTTGATTTAATTTTGAATCCATTTATATTACACATACTTAATTTGTATTATTACGATTTTGCGAATTTTCAACACCATCAAATAAGCTCAACAATTCTCTTTCCTTTCTTTTAATGCGTGTTTTAATATCAGTTATAGACTCGGAACGGGGAAGTTGCCTTTGAAACATATCATCCATCGAATTCATTAATCTATTTAAAAGATAAAAATAATAACATACTGAAAAATTGTGTTCAATATAAGAGATGCTGTTGAAACAATGCGTTTCTAAGGCTTTTAGTCTCTACTGTCGTGATGAAAAACCTTATTTTGGCTATTTTCAAAAAGGCATAAATGCAAAGTTATGTCGCTTAAATTTAAGAATTATGTGAAAAATGTGCCGTATGGATTCAAAAATTATATACCTATGTATTCCACTTTTTTTATTTTTGCATAAGGTTATAAAGCTTCTGGGAGGTGACAGAAAAGCCCTAGGCCATTAAAAAATATCACCAGTGGTGGGTTCTAAAATGTAGAGTAGAAAAAAAACTAATTTTTTGACTTTTTTTTTTTATAAAAAAATGTTCTTGGGACACCCTAACGCTTTAGAGAAAACTGTTTTATTTGAAACTTTAAGCTGATTGTATGGGCTTTTTAGGAATATATTTGGTTTAAAGGGTTCAAAGGAGTTTTGGAGTTTCTCAATTAACGACATTTTGACTTTGGCGGACATTTTAGTACGATAAAGGTGCTATTTATATGCCTTTTATAATTTTTTTTGCAATCCTCGTGAAATTTCCTACAATTTGGTGCTTCATTTATCACATCAAATTTTTTGATTTGAGGTCAGAAAAAACATTTTTCTAGACTAATCCGTTTGAAGGCTGTTTTTTTTTTTTCTGAACTCAAATCAAAAAATTGGTGTATTAAGTGTGCTATCGACTTAAAGGAAATACAACAAAAATTCCGAATAAAAAATATATAAAAGGGTATGTTAATAAGACTTTTCTCATATTTAAATGTCCGCCAAATTTAAAAAGTAGGGAATAAAATTGAAAATAAAATATCAACTTGAAAGGTTCAGAACTTTGCAAAATCCTTATATACCCTATAAAACAAATAGACTTTTAGAAAGCCCACACAATTAACTAAAAGTTTTCGATACAAAAGTTTTCTCTAGGGTGACCCAAGAGTTTTTTTTTTTTTTTGTAAAACATGTCAGAAAATCAGTTTTTTCCCTATATTTTAGACCCCCCAGGTGTAGTTTTATGTTCATCTAGGCCTCCTCTATCACCTCTCAAAAGCTTCACAACCTTATGCATTACACCCTGTTTAGCTTATATTATTTAGTGGGAATCCTACATCTTCCACATTCCCGCAACCAGAATCACCAACTACAACTGCCGCAGTGACTCGCAGTAGTAGGCGAATACAAACACCGCCGCCTACAACCGATGAAATAGTGAAGGCAATCGAAGGCATGAAAAACAACATAGCTGCCGGCATAGATCACATGACAGCTGAATTGCTAAAAGCATGCCCCATTACATCAGCTAAGATTCTTCATTCTCTGATTTCCAGAATCTGAATCGAAGAGCGTTTGCCAGAAGATTGGTTACATGGCATGCTAGTCAAATTGCCGAAAAAAGGTGAACTAGGCGAATGCCGAAATTATAGAGGAATAATTCTGCTCTCAGTACAATCAAAAGTACTGATAAAAGTGCTTCTAAGTAGAGTAAGCGAAAAACTTGATTCGGCCATCCGAAGGCAACAAGCAGGATTCCGGCCAATCATGCATGGATCAAATCAACACCCTTAGAATAATTGTCGAACAATCATGTGAGTGGCGTGCTGCGCTTCAACTTGTCTTCGTAGACTACAGCACTGCCTTCGACAGTGTCTCCCGAGAAAACATTTGCTGCAGCGAAGAGGTATTGCCGCAAAGGCCATAAACTTATTACGTGCACAATATGAAGGCTTTAACTGCAGTGTGTTACACAACGGGTTGTTGTCACCGACATTCACCACTAATTCAGGCGTACGGCAGGGGTCTTTACAATCACCATCTCTCTTTTTTATCGTTCTTAACGATATCCTGGATAAAGCTCTTAATAAGGCCAAAAAGGGGAATCCATTGGAACTTAACCGAACATCTTGAAGATCTCGACTAAGCTGACGACATTTCAACGCAACCAAGACTAAAATCATGAAGCTGAACGCAAACTGAATTGACATCACGTTTAAAGCTAACATCGAAAACGTCGACAGCTTCGCTATTTAGGCAGCATTAAAGGATAGGTGTAGCAAAAGAGGATATCAACTCAAGGATAGAAAAAGCAAAATTCGCGTTTGCTCAACTGAACAAAAAATGGTCTTCTTCATCTGTTATATCCACTAAAACGAAAGTGCGCATTTTTGATTCGAATGTGAAATCGGTTTTGTTATATGGGTGCGAAACATGGCTTGTCACTGAACAACTAACGAACAAGCTGCAAGTATTCATCAACAAATGCTTAAGGCGTATACTAAAGATTTGGTGGCCTCGCACTATATCAAATGCCGAGCTACATCAAAAATGCAATCAGAGGGCTATAGCAAACGAGGTCAAGCTGCGCAAATGGCGATGGATTGGTCATACTCTCCACAACCCGCATAGCGAAGTTTGCCGCCAGGCTCTTGAGTGGCAATTACAAGGCAGTAGAGGACGTGGTAGACTCAGTGCGGATCCAGCACTGTTAAGAGGGGGGGCCGATTGACTACATTTCTAGATAATAACAGAATGATTTTAAAATCATTACATATAATTTTTAAAAAAATGTATTCACTTGGCTTGAGAGGGGAGGTCGATCGGCCCCAACACCGCCCCCTGGATCAGCCACTGGTTAGACCCCAAAAAAAGGAAAATCGTGTTAAGAGATCAAAGTCATCGCAAGGGATCGCAACAAATGGAAACATTTCATATTGGTAATATGCTCCTCCTAGGAATTAAAGGAGAATACACAATACACATAGGGAATCAGAATTCATTAATTCAATGAAGATTTCGGGGGAATAGAACAATTACAAAAAAAAATTCTTATAATTTGTCCACCAAAAAAAATAAATGTCCTTACTTTTTATCCACCACAATTGTTTCCCTCGGCTTGCGGTTACGCTTTGTTATCACTGATGTTTCGAGATATTCTTTTAAATTGGTTAAGTGCTCCTCTTGTTTCAGTGAATGTTCTTCAAATTTACGCGTCATCTTCAACATTGCCTTCTTTTTTGCATCTTCACGTTCGCGTTCAATATTCTCAAGTAAATTTTTAGATGGCATAAGGAACTTTATATCTCCAATTAACAAATCACGATTGAGTATTTCCTGCTCATTAGTCTGTATGCCAGTCTCTAGGAGGAGACGTGGCGATTGCAAATTTTCATTTGATTTAGTGTTGGGCAGTTTTTGATCTTTTTGCACATCCTTGCGATTCCATATCTTTACTGTATGTTTTGCTGGTGCTGGTACATTGGTCATTGGTTTTTCCGCTTTTGGTTGGTTTGCTCTAGCATTCGCCGCCGCGGTTGAATTATTTATCGGCTGTTGAAAGCTTCTCGAACGTGCTGGTGTTGTTCCAAGCAAAGCTTTTTTCTCAGTATACTTGGATTTCGATTGTGTTGTGGTATTTAAATTGTTATTGTTCTGACTGGCATATGAAGAAGTTTGTCCCGGCGCTGTTGTTCGTGCTGAACGCGGTGATTTAATTTGCTTGGAAGACTGCGTTGGCTTGACTGCTGCAGCGTTCTTCTGTACTGTCGATTTGATATTGTTAGTGTTATTTTTAACAATTGGGTTGGACATTTTTTTGAATTTAGCTTTATTTGTAAATTTAACATAAAAATATTTTGATTGTAAATCGTCAATTACAATATGTCGTCACGGTTGTATTGTTTCAACGTAAATAAAAAAACAATTTCGAATTCGTTGATAAGTTTTTCAAAATATATTAACCAGAAAAATTAAAAAAACTATTTGGTTAAGTGAATAAATTTGAAGCTTGTGGGATGATAACTTATATGACTTGGTGAGACGTAGAGTGCGCATCAAAATCTATTGGGTGGGTTGATTTTGGTTAAAGAAGCAAAGAACAATTTGACTTGATCATGATCAAGGACGTGCCACGCCCTCTTGTTTGAATTAGCGCTAGTTTTTGCACAGAGCTTGCACTTACTGTTTATTTACTTGGTTCACAATTGTTCGCATGGAAAACTAAAAGTATTTAACAAACCACTTATACATAAAATGAGCAACGAACTACTATCCCTAGTATATCATTTTAAAGATTTTGCATTCGTGGCAGATGCCATACTCACTTGTCCGAATTCATTTGTAACCTCACACACAAACAAAACTGCCAATAAGTCGACTTCGTAACAGGGCAACGATGGTGCATTGGTCTAGCGACTGGCGCTGCGTTTGAGGGATTAACCATGGTACAGGTTGAAATCCCTGCTCAACACAAATTTCCAACTTACAATTACCACTTACCACTTTCGATTCGGTGGATATAACAGAAGAAGAAGACCATATTTTGTTCAGTTGAGCAAACGCGCCTATTGCGTTTTCTATCTTTGAGTTGTTATCTTCTTTTGCTATACCATCCATGGAGATAATGCTGCCTAAATACGTGAAGCTGTCGACGTTTTCGATGTCATCAATGTCAGCTTTAAATGTGATGTCATTTCTGTTTGCGTTTAGCTTCATGCTTTTAGTCTTGGATACGTTGATTTTTAGGCCGGCCTTTTGTGATTCCAAGACAAGGTCTTCAATTTTGCTTTGCATATCTGAGTGCTTGGGCGATAAGAGGCAAATGTCGTCAGCGGTCAGCGTAGTCGAGATCTTCTAGATGTTCGGTAAAGTTCCATTGGATACCCCTTTTGGCCTTATTAAGAGCTTTATCTAGGATATTGTCAAGAACGATAAAGAAGAGAGATCGCCATAATTTAAATTAAGTTTTAAAGAAAAAAATTAGAACTTTCAGATATTGCATCGGATTCTACGTATAAATGCTCTATATTCTAGTTATATAGCTTAAAAATATAGCAAAAACGCTATTTTTATTTTATATGTGATATGTATTTTTGCGATATTTCGCGAAGATGAGCAGCTACTATTTCGGAGTTTGCATTTTTTAGGCCACTTAACTAGCACAAATGAAACCGCATTCACAGATTTTGTCGACATTTTCATCACACCTATCGACTGTTCAAGCCCAATGTGTCCATCAAATTTAAAATTCTTAACCGCCTTTAAAAACTTCGCCTTTTAAATAAAAATTTGTCATTTAAAAAACAACAACATTTTCATTTGCCAAATGCACATTTCGGTGTATTAAACACCATCATCAGTGGTCATATTTTATTGAAGTTGTTCAAACTTAAGACAATTATTTAAAAATTTAAAATGACTGTACTATTAAATTAAATTACGCTACTTCTCCGATAGCGAAATCTAGTTGTCGAATGTTAAAAAAAAATTTAAGTTTCGAATGGATTAAGTTATCCCATTCTATGAATTTTAAATTCGCGTTCGTAGCGATTCGAATTCATTAATAGCACTTTCGTAGTTCTTACGAAATTCGTATCTACGATGGAATCAGTGATTGCATGAAATATGTATGACATTCTTTGTGCTTTGTACTGGTACTCGCCACCTTTGATACGTCCAGTCATCAATTGTTCTATGAGTGTAACTACATATACGAAAATACGAACTTTAATTTGTTTGCTTCAAGTTGACTTTTTCAGAATTTTCCCATTAGTAAATCAAATGAAACTCTTTGTTTTAGTTATAAGGTCACTTTTATTATGCAAAATATTTTTTTATTTAAAAATTTCACACATCTCATCTATGTATATGTATGTGTTAATATTGTTAATACATTGTAAGCAATTTAAATTAATTTTATTTTATTATTAAATTTAGAAAATTAAATTACAAGTTGTTATAAAATATTGCAGCATGTATCCATATGTATGTGTATTTTAAAAATATGTTTTGTTATATGTAAAAGTATATAGTGTATGTATTACATAATATATAATTATATTGTGATAAAACAAATTGTGAAATAATATTTTGTGACAATATTTGATAGCACAACAGGTATATTTCCTTTAATTTGGGTTCACCATCAATAAGTTATCAACTTTAGGAATTGCAAGCGAATCATTATGATCTCGTTGCAACTCTGTAATTTTCAGTTGTTAACGAGATATACCTACTGGATTGTATATTCTCTTACATTTGCAATATACGAAAGTTGAGTATACTATTTCAAATTCTCTTAAAAGTTCTGCTTAAGTTTATATACAGCAAGATCTATTAAAAGAGAAAATAAAAATTGGTAATAAAGAAATAAATATTATGTAAAAAAAAGGAAAAAATAAAATAAAATACAATTAAAAAGAAAGTAGTATATCCTACATATTCCTTTTCTTTAATAGTTAGAACCAAGTTCTTCATAAAGTTATCGAATGATTTCGTTTTTACGTTTTGACATTTTAACTCATTTCGTTAAATTCGTTCAGTCTTGTTAATATATTGTAGTATATAAAAAATAAGCTATTTTTTTTAATAAATTAACTTTACTAATTCCTTGTTTACACGAGAAAATTTTTTAAACAAATTTTTGGATTTTTTTGCCTATAAACTCAAAGTATTCTGTCTCAAAATTTCCTCGTGTAAGCTAGGAATAATAATTAAAAAATATTTTTTGTATATAAGCTACAGCAAAATCATTAATCTTACGAATTTGGAAATGGTTAAAAAAAAATTTAATGAACTTAAATATTATGAAAGAAAAAACCTAGAAAATTTTAATGAAAATCCACGAATCTTTTATAATAAAAACTTTAATAATATTACAAATACAAGGCAAATGTAACCCTTTTAAGAGAATAAAATTCAAATCAATATTATTCATGCTCCTTGAACTTGATTTAAAATTACAGAGGAATGGGAAAAATTCTGCCAGGGGCCTCTTCCGGCGTGCGCTCGAACGCACGAATACACCATACTAATATGGTAATATAAAAAATTTGTATGCATCCATTTTGCCCCCGCCCCCCCTTGTGAGACGAATTTTCACTTGCTATAAACATTCGGAAATGTATTCAAATTTTTAGGTTTTTTTTGGAGCGCTGAACCTGAATGTGGACTTAAAAATTGATTTTGGGATATAATCAACCCCTAGCACCATTTAATTACCTCATAGGGGAGTTGAAATGCCTTTTTCAAGAGAAAATCCTGATCGCAGTTTCTTACAAAAGAAGATATTTCGATCAAATTTCTGTGATTTTGTTAGACATTTTTAGAGTTTGATACAAAAAGACGTATTCCGTATAGTCTCCGAAGAAATCTTTAATATTTTGTATATTGCGTAGGCTATGTAGGTGCTTACATATAATGCCTATAGACAACCACATAAATGGCAAAATCAGAGTGAAATAAGAGTGATTTATAAAAAGTTTAAAACAAAAAGGCACTTTTTCAAATGGTCTTTATTTTTGTCCAATTACTATAAATATGTCAGAATAGAAATTTAAAGGAGATTAGAATTTGGTGTCATTAAAAAAAAAGATTGCTGTAAACAGCGCCTTAAAGTTTTTTCTCATTACTGAAACATGCAAATAAGCCCTTTTGAAAAATCACTCCTCATTAAAAATATCAACAGAAAAATTATATCCGGTGATCGCTAGTATGAAAACCTATCCTAAAACTTCCTCTACCTAGCATTTTTTTATTTTTTTTTTTTTTGGAAATATACGTGTTGTTCGGCTGTTCATAATATAGCTTAAAACAACCATTGTGTGCTCCATTCTTTGATTGACTTTTTTCGCATCAATTTTTCACAATTTGATGAAAGAAAAGCTTTGGACGCTTCACAGGAAGATAATAAATAACGCTAAGAAAATAAAGTCTATTTTTTGTAACGTCGCAACAGAAAATAGGGTTTTATAAATATAAAGGAACAAAGTATAACATTTTTTTAGAACCTTCTAGCATTTTAAACAAAGCCAATGCTTTTCAATATAAACTTGTGTAACGTTCGCAACGGAAAATTGAAATTTAATGAAATCATTTTAAGGCTATTGTAAGAATAAAACATAAATCTTGGATCCTCCACGGTACAATACTGTACACTTTTATACTTTGCTATTATCATATAAGTTGTCAAGGGTTTTCTGTCAGGGCTCACACCTTACAAAGCTGGCAAGAGAGATGGCAAAATGGAAGTTTGGCGAGGTAATTTATTACATAACGCAGCTGCTATTAGGACATGGATATTTTCAGAAATTCCTAAACAAGATAGCAAAGTCAGATATACCAGGCTGCATATACGACGACGCAGAACTCGACGATGCAAAACATACGTTCTTCAACTGCAGAATCGCGTTGGTCCACTTACAGCCGAAAACATCATACCAATTATGCTGATAAGCGAAGAAAATTGGTTATTAATAGGACGATATGTAGAGAGCGTACTTCGTTTAAAGAAGAGAGATCTTGATGCTTATCAAGCTGCCAGAAGTCAAGAAATCCTTTGACAATAAAAAACGCTGCCGCTATGCATCATATTGCCTAGCCGCCGGCGCTCTTGGGGTTTCGACACTAAGCCACGTTCGCCTTGACAGAGACCAAGAGGGTTCCAGAACAGGACAACTTTCGTCCTGGCCCGAAGCGGTCCCGATGAAGATTAAGTGTTTTTAGTCGGTAGGACGTTTAGGAGAGTCCGACACGACGGGTACAGGTGACGATTGGCCTAAGAGCGCAAATGCTTTACATTCAAAGGCGATTACAAAAAAATTTTAAAACTTAACTGTACCAACTAATAAATAGTAAATCCTACGAAGATGAGTACAAGAGCAGAAAGGTCAAAAAAATTTAGAAAAAAATTAAAAAAAGATGTCAATAGATTGGAAAATCACAAATTGAAAAATGCTGAAGGAATGCTAGCTTATAGGAAAAAATTAAAGGAAAGGATGGAAGGAAACCAATTGCTTGCAAAGAAAATCAAAGACGAGAGCCATAAACGTGTAGCAAACTACATGGAAAGACAAAAAATACAAAAGAACGTAATATCTGTACATAGTCCTTATACTTGTAAGCAGAAGTTAAACAAAGCTATAAAAAAGGAGGAGCTGGCTTTGCCAAATAGTGTTGAGAAAAAGTGTAAAGTTCTCAATGAGCTTAGTAATAAACACCTTTGTAACAAAGAATTCCCCGTAACCAGATGAACTTTTTGATGAGGATGAAAAACTTATTCAAGAATACTATGTATAATCGAGATGACATTTCTGTGCAAGCTGCTGGAAGAAAATCTACATTACTAGCAAGAATGAATAAAATGCCGGTAGCTAAGCGGTTTATGATTCTCATTGTTAATCAGGCTTATGAACTCTTCAAGGCTGAGTTTTCTGACAAAAACATTTCCCGAACAAAATTCCATGAGAACTGACCAAAAACTGTCGAGTTGTGTGGGAATATTCCCCACAATATGTGCGTATGTCAATATCAAGCAAACTTTGCCTTTTTGCTGGAAAGTATGCACAAAAAAATTCATGAATTTCCGTCGAACTTTAGCGAGTTCTAAAAAAAGTTTGCTGCGATGTTGAAAATGAAATATGCATGTCCGGTGAATGCACAAATTGTGTCAAAAATATTTAAGATGCTCTTACTTAATATATACTTGCAGATTTAATTTTTGAACTGGAAAGCCAATTGCCATATATGCAAAAATATTTATTTCATGTACATAATTTGTTGTTGAATATTATAAATAAAAACTAGTTTTATTCGATTCACGCATTTTTACCGCGGAGTTCCTTCACAAAGCGGTCAGTGTGACCGTCGCAACTGCCGTTGCATTGCATCGGATTAGTGGAGGAGTAACACAAGTACCGTTAAAGGTCTTGCGAAGACACTCACAAATTTTCAAGTGGTTTCGACTATTTCTTTAGAAATAATGAGCAATGTCCACCTAGATTGACCGTTTTTACCACTGTGCAGCGTCAGTTGCTATATTAAGATTATCTATTTTGAATAAATATTGCAACTTTATATTGAAGAAGTTTTTTAATTATATCAAATCGTATTTGGTGCTTGTTAAAGGAACATTCTTAGATTAATAAAATAAATACCTTGTCAAAAGAAATTTTTGTAAAAAAATGTCCATTTTAATCGACAATTAATAAATTTTGAAATTATTATTGAGCAACTTTAACTTTTAGAGATGAAAAAAAGATTTCAAAAATTTCAAATCATGATTTCTTGCATGCAAGTTTTAATGTTACTCATACGAAATGTTATTTAAACTAATTTTGAATAAAAATAATTGCTTTTTTCTTTGCTTCGATATTATTTAGGGGCTATACGATGCTGTGATTGATTACTTTATCATCCATTTTAGAAAATTTAAAATTTTTATTAATGGCCGCTAAAGAGTAATGATCTTGCTGATACTTATATTATGTAAGCAGTTAATTTTAAATTAAAATATTTGTTTTCAAAGTTACATTGTTATAAATTTATTGATTTTTTTTTTATAAATTCTCGTATGTTAAAGTGAATCGAATATTAATATAATTTTAATTATTTTTTGTTAAAAATTATTTATTTAAAAAAAATATTATTTTGTGACTAATAATGAACATTACTACTGTTATTTTATAATAAAATTTTATTAGACAAACAATCGATATAAAAAGAAAAAATTAAAAATAAAAATAAAGTCTAATAATATATTTAATAAAGTAACCACATTTTGCTACTAAAAAATCATCTACTACATACTACTAATTGCTACGGTACTGAATTATTTTTTTAGAGTACAATGCGTCTAACACCACAATCCATGCAGAACTTGGCTTGTTCGATTATAAATTTGGCGCCACATTCATGACAGAATTTTGACATTTTCATGCTTGCTGTCATTGATGGCGTTGAATTGCTTAGCGCACCTGTTGCTGTTGTAGTTAAAGTTGTTGCTGCTGTTGGTGAACTTAATGGAGATTCAAAGGGGTTATTGTTGTTCATGCTGTTGCTGACGTTATCGTAGTTTGTTGCACTTGGCTGTTGTTGTTGTTGCAGATATCTGTTGTTGTTATTGGTATTTAGTAAAAGTTGCTGCTGCTGCTGCATATTGCTGCTGCTACTCATATTATTATGTTTACCGCCAATGGGTGGCAAAGAATTATCTGATCCAGAGCTACTGGAGTTTCCACCACCACCACCACCAGCACTATATGGTGGTCTTGCGCGATTTTTCATTGTTGCATATTTGTAATTTGCATTTTGTTGTTGTAGTTGCTGTTGCTGCTGTTGTTGCTGCTGCTGTTGCTGATAGTGCTGTGTGGCTGCATCCAACATTGGTGCAGTTGCAGTTTGTGTTGTATTCGTTACAGAATTTGCTGTTGATGGTCGTGTTCGATTGAGGCTACGATGTGTTGGTAATTCCGTGGATCTTTGTCGGGAAAGACTATTTAATGAAATAATGAAAAGAGGCAGATGTAATATAAAAGAAATCTATGATTATTAGAAACTGCAATAGAAAATAATAGAACCTCTTGTGTAAGAAAGCTTCATTCTTCGAAGTAATCTACTTTGTGAAAATATACTGAGCGAGAAAAACCCCATCTCAATGCTCACTTCGTTTGTAAAATAACAATTTCTATTTTCCTAGCAACTCGTCGACACGGGCGTTGCTGACTAATTAGAATCTTTTCAGTAGACGTTGAATATGGGCGTGTCGGCGAGTTCTTTCCCAAAATAAGATTACAATTGATATTTTTAAATATGCGGAGATTTGTACCTGGACTTGTGACCCATAAGATAGTCGTTGTAATCGTTATACCTCTGTTGTCTCTGTAGTTTGCCTATCTGTTTCAAAACTATTACTCCAATTATCAACTTCAGAGTTGGGAAGTTGCAATAGTTCAATAGAAACTTATTCTAGCACCCAAAAAAACAAATAATGCCTCATTATTGAAATGAAAAGTCGCCCAAACAATATAAAATAACGCCCATAAGCAAAAATAAAATAACTCGAAAAATATCAAGGAAATAACGCTTAAAATTTGGGTTTTATTTTGTTAACAATTTGGGCGTTATTATGTTTTTTTTTTTGGGCGTTATCCTATTTGGCGCTATATCCTACCGCCGAAAATAATGTGCAATTTTCAACTAAGAAAATTATGACAATTTAGGAAAAAGAGAAAACTAAGGACTGTCCCATCAAAATTTGATACTTTGTTTTCCTTCAATAAAAAAATAACCAATGATTTTTTTAAAATTTTGTTTTTTTATTTATTAATGAGTAGTATAACAAACATAAATAACCTTACTCTTTTAACAAATAAAGGGTTTTTCAATAGGGACGCTACAAAAGTAGACCGATAGGGACAGCAAACGACGCCATATTTTTTCCCGCTCTCTTGACATTTCTCTTCAGTAAGGTTTGCCATTTCATCATGGAAATATATACGAGCCAAAAACGAGTAAAAATTATTAAAATTTACTACCGAAATTTGGAATCAGTGGCCTCAACTTTAAGAGAGCTACGTCCAATTTATGGTCGTCATAATCGTCTTACCAGATCAACAATTGAGCGTCTAGTGGAAAAATTTGAATCCACAGGCACAGTACAAAATTTTCCCGTGCCAGTGAGACAAAGAAGTGCCCGTAGTGTCGAGAATATTGCTGCCGCTGAGGCTTCAGTTCAAGAAAGCCCAAATGTGTCTCTCACACGTCGTTCTCAAGCGTTGGGCATCTCTGTGACGTCGTTGTGGCGAATTTTGTGAAAAGATCTTGGCCTACATCCTTACAAGATCAAATTGACGCAAGAACTAAAGCCGCTTGACCACCAGAAGCATCGTATGTTCGTGAATTGGGCTGAGCAACAACTTGAAAATGATTCGGATTTTCATTGAAAAATCATCTTCAGCGATGAGGCTCATTTCTGGCTGAATGGCTTCGTCAATTAGCAAAATATGCGATATTGGTCAGGCAGCAATTCACACGTACTCCATGAGTCACCATTGCATCCCGAAAAAATTACGGTTTGGTGCGGTTTATGGGCCGGCGGCGTCATTGGGCCGTACTTCTTCCGTGATGATCAAGACCGGCACGTTACTGTGAATGGGAATCGCTACCGTTCAATGATAACCGAATATTTTTGGACCGAATTGAATGGTATGGACTTGGACAATATGCGGTTTCAACAGGACGGCGCCACAAGCCACACAGCGAATGTCACAATCAATTTATTGAAAACCAAGTTTGGTGAACGTGTTATCTCACGAAATGGCCCAGTCGATTGGTCGCCTCGGTCGTGCGATTTGACTCCGTTAAACTATTCCCTGTGGGGCTACGTCAAGTCTATGGTCTATGCCAACAAGCCAGCGACGATTGATGAATTTTGTACGAATATCGATCGTGAAATTGCAGCAGTATCGGCCGATTTATGCTTGAAAACTGTCGAAAATTGGGTTCAGCGTCTGGACTTTTGTAGCACTCTTATTTATATTTTATATAAATATTTTACTTTTTTCTTCAGACTCTTCATTAAGTTTTGTACAGTTGTTTCGTCGACAGTACCGTAGGACCTTCGCCACTTATTTCTGAAATCTTTTAAATTTTTTGCAATACTTTTACTCTTCCGAAAGTCTGATTTCATAAGAGCACAATATCTCTCAATAGGTCGAAACTCTGGGCAGTTAGGTGGATTCGCCTTTTTGGGAACAAAATTTACATTATTGCTATTGAACAATTTTATGGTGGCTCCAGAGTAGTGAGAGGTTGCTAAATCATGCCCCCGCGATCACGAATAAATGGCAAAAGACGTATTTCAAAGCATTCATCAATATAAATTTTCGAGTGAATTGTACCCTGTACTTGGGAAAGTTTGTAATTTTCTTCTCTTTAAATTTGCTCTATACCTGTCCCGTCTGTCCGAACAGGTATAAAATTCGTGTCCTGGTAGCTGTTTGAAATCTGTTTTAACGTATGTTTCATCGTCCATTATGCAGCAGTCAAATTTAGTCAGGTAACCTTCCTATAACTTTCGAACTCGCTTTTGAGCCTCCAACTGTCCGGAACGGTCTCGCACTTTTTGAATTCTGTAGGTATTCAGCTTACTTTTTTTCTTTAGTCTTGTATAGAAGATTTTGAGGTACCAGCCCTGGCAGCCATATCTCGCACAAAAGTGTTGAGATTCTCCTTAAAAAGATGCTTCACTTTTTTCACCAACTGTGGGTCTGTACGTGAACCCTTTTTTCGCGTAGTATGTCGACCCTTTCTGTAATTCGAAATAACCCTCTGGACAGTGATTTTTGATGCACCGGGTTTTTAGCTATGGCTGAATATTTTAATTCTGGGTTTTGCAAGTAAGTGGACAATATGAGTTCGTGCCATGTTGTATAGAAAAATGTCACCCATACTTCGACCTGCGCGATCATCAGGTAAATCATAATCTTAAGAAATAAAAGTATCAAATTTTGATGGAGTCCTTACTTAACACGTCTATGGTGGCTTATGTTTCGGTCACTGCCACGTAACCATCTTCAGACCAATTTATGTTAATTTATTTTAAATAAAATGAAATAGCAATAGAAAAATAGAACTTGTTGTCAGAAGTCGGGTTTGAACCATGATCATACGAAGTCAAACTCTCTGTGTAGCGCATTTATCAATGAACTGCGCTATGTGCCCTCATAGAAATTGGTAGCTTAAGTACATTTATGCATGTTTTATTGCTGACAAGTGTTGTGACTGACAAGTGTTGCCAGTCACAAATTATCTTAGCGTGTTCTCCAAAACTAAAAAGTTTTTTTTTTCAATGGCTATTTAATTTAATTTAAATAAATAAATTAAACATTAACTGGTCTGAAGATGGTTACGTGGCGATAACCGAAACTTATGTCACCATAGCCGTGTTAAGTAGTTTTCTTTTTTTCCTAAATTGTTAAGCAAGCGCAATTGATGGATGATATAAATATTTTACCGGCATAGTTTATTCTGCCAGCAATATGATATAACAACAAAAAATACACTTTTTTATTTTCGTATCGGAAACATTGTTTTACTGACATCAGTAATTTTTAAGGTTGAGCTCTGGTTTTCGATATATGTATTCGAAATTGAAAATTTTACACACAAAAACCCAAAAAATACGTGCTTTTTGTCTGTTTGAACCATTTATTCAACAGGTATCTATTCAATTCGGTCAAATTTCTTCGTTTCATGAAATATTTTTCAGTTCTTCTAGGGTTTGAAAAGTACATCCATAAGAGAAGCGCAAAACGCTGATGCACTTTTATCATATTGTACTTTCCACTCGTTAAGGCCCACCGTGCCTAAGAATAATCTTAAAGAACTGGACAAATTTTTGTGTGGGAGAATGACAGAATAAGACGGGAAAAACTGCGTAAAAGTTTCGAGCTATTTTGCTAAAAGTTATCATACATATTGGAGTAATCAAATTTAACACCAAATCAGTACTCAACAAATAATTTTATAACCTTTTCAATTCTTATGCTTGGAAAAAGTTAATTTTCAAATGTTTTCATTACCAATTTTCAAACGTTTGGAAAACATTATTTTTTTTATTATTTTAAAATTGATTTGCAAGGTTAAAATCAACAATTGGAAAAATGTTTATTTCCAAAAGTTTCAATAAGCGTTTTCCAAATATTCGAAAAATTTGTTATTTTATTTTTTCAATGACTTATCGAGCTAAGTAAAACACAGGGCACTTGAATCATAACTGGCACGTTAGGTCAGTTGATAAGATTGCCGACTTATAATTTGGAAGTCATAGGTTCGATTCTCAGTAAACATATATATTTTTAAAGATGATTTTTGACGACCTCTTAAAATATGAAGAAAGTTTTTGCAAGGCTTAAGGTCAAAAATAAAAAACGATGTTGCTGTTTTTTTAAAATTAATATTTTTTTAAAATTAATATTTTAATAACCTAATATTAATTTTAAAAAAACAGCAACATCGTTTTTTATTTTTGACCTTAAGCCTGCAAAAACTTTCTTCATATATATTTTTTTTAATTAAAAATAAATTAACTTGCAAAGTGTTTGGAAATTCTTGAATTCTAATTATTTAATAATCGAAACTGGACCCTTCATAGCAAGCTTGTGAAAATCATTTGGAGCAAGCTTTTTATAAATGTTTTTATACAATATTTTCCAGATTTTTTTATTCAATATTTTTAAATTGTTTTTTTAACTTTTCAATTAACATTTTGTTAGTTTTTATTATGTTCATAAAACAATGTTTTCCAAACATTTTTATATTTAATTAAAAATAAAAAAAAGTTTATGTTTGCTGAGAATCGAACCTATGACCACCAAGTTATGAGTCGACAATCTTATCAACTGACCTAACGTGCCAGTTATGATTCAAATGCCTTGTGTTTTACTTAGCTCGATAAGTCATTGAAAAAATAAAATAACAAATTTTTCGAATGTTTGGAAAACGGTTATTGAAACGTTTGAAAATAAATAATTTTCCAATTGTTGATTTTAACTTTGCAAATCAATTTTAAAAATAATAAAAAAATAATATTGTATTTTCCAAACGTTTGAAAATTGGTTATGAAAACATTTGAAAATTAACTTTTCCCAAGCTTAAAAATTGAAAAGGTTATAAAATTGTTGGTTGGGATGTTGTTTGATGAACTTAATAAATACTAACAAAATGTTAATAGCCCAGGAAAATAAGACATTTTCTGCGAAAAAATTCCCAGTGGATATTTTTCACCGAAATTGTCTTTATTTATGCATGATACACAAACTGTAAAAAGTCCATTGCAAAGTCGTGTGCGCATAAAAAGTTATTAAGGCTCAAAGGTCGCTAAAATCAGTTTTTTGCAAATATCTCGCTAACGCTAACTTTTACAGAAAATGTTGGTCTCCAATTTTGTAGCAAAGGAAATTTTCTACAAAAGTAAGTTGAAAGTATTTGCGTACGACTTCTAGTTTAGGAGATCACCCAATTTAAAAAGTTGTTAACAGTTATGATATGAAATACTACCTATGAGTTCATATTAAAATATCCTACTTTTAAAATTGCAATAACTCTTCAATGAGAAGTTGTACAAACAAAATTTAAAAGCCGTTTGAAAGATAATTTAATTTTCTATATACCGTACAAAATTTTTTTTTCGAACGACTCATGACCTTAAAAATATTCCTGAATAACCGTTAAGGCTTCGAAATTACTGGTTTTTTAAGGATATCTGCGAATTGGTAAGTACTACGATAAAAAGTAACGGGACCAAATTTGTAGAAAATTACAAGATCTACAAAAAATAAGCGATATGTGTACACATAGAAGTAACCGTTTAGAAGATATTACAAAAAAACCCTTAAAATGACAAAAAACCGGTTTCTATTGAATATCTTCTATACGGTTACTTCTATGTGTACACATATCGCTTATTTTTTGTAGATCTTGTAATTTTCTACAAATTTGGTCCCATTACTTTTTATCGTAGTACTTACCCGAATAACTTTTTATGCGCACACGACTTTGCAATGGATTTTTCACAGTTTGTATATCAAGGTATTTTTTTGCACAGAAGCTCTTTTTTCGTCTTATTTTCCTGGGCTATTTAAAAAACATTTTAAAAATATTGAAGTAAGGCATTTGGAAATTATTGCATAAAAACATTTTTAATAAGCTTGTTCCAAATTATTTTCGAAAGCTTGCTATAAAGGGTCCAGTTTCGATTATCAAATAATTAAAATTCAAGAATTTCCAAACATTTTGCATGTTAATTTCCAAATGAAATGTTTGCTTCAATAAACTTATAATAAGTTATTTTCCAAACGTTTTTGTTTGTTGGGATACAATTACATGTCTAAAAAATTAAATCTTTACTATATATTTACCGTTCATTACATGCTTACCTCCCATATGCAGAGTCTGCACTTAATTTCGAGGTCACTCCACGACGTGATGACTGCGATGACATTGGATAACTATCTAGACTGCTCATATCATCAGAATCTGCATTAGCATCACCGCTGGGCATCATCGTAACCGAAAAAGTATTATCATTCATTCTTTCGCTTCTCGCAGAAACTGGCGTCGAAAGTTGATTTTGCTCAGCAAATACTTCCGCCGCATTGCTTTGAGTATTTTTGATCACAGCTTGACGTATATTGGCGCCAACTTCTTCACCCATTTGACGAAAATCATCTTGCATCTTTTGTATTAAATTCTTAGCATTATTAAGTTGTATATTTGGATATTGTGTTGCATTAAAGAATGAACGTGATGTGGCAGGTGCGATCGGCTCATCATCATCGATTTTACTAAACTTATTATCGGTAGCATCACAAACTTCTTCAACATGTGCGCGGCTATGATTGCCAACGCCCGACGTAACCAAATTGCGTAGCATGTCAGGTGAAATTGGTGAATGCCCACCCAAGTCATTCTGTTCAGTTTCGATGCTGATGAAGATCTCACGTTTCTTATCCATATCGTGGGCAAAATTTTCAGATGAAATCGACGATTTCAAGTCAGCAGTATATTTGGTAGAGGTTAAATCTTTGGAAGTCTCCTCTTTGCTTGCTAATGACGCCGCTGCCGGCGGTGTTGCCGTCGTGCTGTTATGCGTAGAAGAGTTGGGAGTTAGTAGGGAATTTGTAAATCTACGATTAATAACGGAATCAAAGGGAAAATGCGTGAATGTCGGGTGTTGTGTTTGTGGATTTTGATTTTGTGTGAACTGTTGGTATGTTAAGTTTTTGGTGTTTTCTTTATTGCTGTCGTTAGATGCTTTGGTGTTGTTAGAATTCGACATAACCGTCGAACGTTGTTTGTTCGACGTGCGATTCATAAGAAATTCTCTACAATCCTTAAAGAGTGGGAATTGATCATCGTCATTTTCAAATGACGAGAGAAATTCCTCAAAATCAAAATCATCAAAAATGGGTAACGGCGGAATTGTAGGTGTCGATATGAAAGAAGCAGCTGTTGTAGATGACTGTGGCTGTGGCTGTGGCAGCGTATTACTGCGATATTGGCTGGCATTGAATGCTGCGGCGTGGTCATCATCGAACTCCATGGATGAACGATTGCCCTCATCATCAGCAGAACAGCAATCGGTATCGTCGGGTGAGACATCATAGAGAAATTGATTGCGTCCCAGACGTATTTTACGCTTCAGTAAATTGCGTCCCTCACATGAACTACGCTGGCTGGATGTAGAAGCTGTTGCTGCCGCCGCGGTACGTGGTGTTGAAGAGCCGTTCGTGGACGTATGATGAGGAAGTGACTTTTGGTTTGTTATCGTCGGTCGTCTTTCTTCTTCGTCTTCTTCTTTATACTGAAGCGGCAGTAACATGGAAATTTTTGATATTGGTGCTGTTGGCGCATATGCTGGCGGCGGCGGTATTAATGCTGGCACAATAGTATTTTCCGCAGACGAAGCAGCGGAATTTGTGCCGTCACTACGTTTACAGGAAATCTCTGCGGAAATGAATGGTTTTTTAACAGCACGTCCAGCTTCAACACCCACCGGTAGGTTATCACATTTATTGATCAATTTAGGATCGATGAATTCATTGCTGGAGGAGCTTATTTTACGCTCTTTAGTTTGAGCTTGCGTAGCACCATTAATTTTGGGCTTTGAATCACCAAATATTGTGTTCAAATTTACTGCCGGCGAAACAGCGGGTAACAGCATTGAGTTAGTGGTTTTCGGCAACGGTATCATTTCGGGCTTATTGTAGCCATGTGGTGTAGATGTTTTAATGATGGGTGTGCCCGGTTTGGAAATCGGCTCTAGACGTATTTGCCCCCGAAGTTGATCATTATTATTTGAGGAGCATTTATCTAAAACATGCTGCTGCTGATTGGTCACAATAGGCGTGGGTAAACGTGTTGGTGTGTTGTTGCTGTTAACCGCCAGCGCTTCTGCCGCATCTGCGCGCTTAAGACTCTCTTGTGCCTCCGCAATAATGTTCTTTGCTGAATTTTGCTTACTCAAAGCATTGTTGCTCTTATCTTTAAGCTCCTTGGTAATAAGTGGACTGTCGCGAGTTTGTATAACCACCGCTGGTGTGCTGGGCAAACTCCGCTGTACAACGTTGAGTGTTCTGTTCTCAATTCGCTCAGGCTCTGGCTTTACTATTGGTAGCTTCTCCAATTCATTTTCATATTTTAAAAAGGCTGCCAATGAATCCGTTTTAGATAAATATTTCGATGCCGTTGCGTTGATCAAAACTCCGTCAGCGCTACGCAATGGATCGTTTGGAATGGCCGCGATTGCCGCTCCATTTATGTTAAGCTTTAAATTATGCTTACGATTGGAAGCGCTGGTATCGCGCCGCACAACACGTGGACTCTTTGTGATCGCATAATCATTGACACACACGGAACGTACTGGCATTTCATCGTACTCCTCGGGTTTGAGAAAGTTACTTGATATTGGACCTTCATCGGAGAGACCACGTTGTATGGTTGGACGTTGTTGTTGTGTAAAAAGTGGCCGAGACGATAACATGGGCGAACGTCGTGGACCACGCAGCGATGCGGTGCGGCGAAAGTTTGATTTATTGGTACCATTGATAGCGGACAAATTAATTGAACGCTGCATTAAACTTGTGGGTGTCGGTGGACTAGCGTTTGATGATGATGTTATATATAATGAACTGGTCATTTTAGGATTAAGATGCATAGGCATTGGTGTGGATGGAGTTGTTTGCGGTGCATTGGGAGTATTTGGAGTATTAGGTGTTTTTGGCGTAACAGTGTATGTGCTGGACGATGTAGGCGAACAAAGATCCTCGAGTTGACGTTTGGCAGAAAGAAATGGATCGTACTTGATATCGGAAAGACCACTAAATAAGGAAAAAAAAAACAGAAATAATAAATAAATTGTTAAATATAGTTTGTATTTGTTTCATCATAACTATCTGCAGATATATATAGTTGTAAAAGTAACCTTAAAGAATTATTCATGTGAACGCTTGGTCAAACACAACGCAAAGGAGTTGTTAATAATTTCCTTCACATATTTACCATCTATCTTCACCTGCAAAAATTATGTTTTAGTGAAGTTGACTCTCTTCCAGGATGTCGCTGGTGTGGGTAAAATGTGAGACCAACTTCCATTATTTTTGCCTCCTTAACACTTTCCCCGAACATACTTACTCACTATCTTCACCCCTTAGATAGTTTTTTTTTCTCGTTTCAGGAGCAACATGGCATTCCTGCAAACCTTGAAGCGGAGGAAAAAAATTTCATAAAAATAGTATTTCTTCAGGGGCCCACTAAGGAGTAGAGATAGGGGTAGTTATGTTGAGGAAAAATATTAAGGGAGAGTAAATAATGGGTGTTGATCTTACATTTGAACTCTCAAAGGGCGATATGGCTACTCGTTAACCATCCCCACATTTCCTTGAACCTTAAACTAGATGAGACCAGTCAATCGATCCAATTTTTTGGTTCGTTATTTGATACCATATAAAGGGTTGCCAGACTTTTTTCGCAAAATTGCATTTCTTTGTTAAGTTTCTTTTATTTGAAAAGTTATATTTTCAACCGAAAAACCCAAAGTAATTTTTTAGGGTTGCCATCTGATTTTTTTAATAAAATCAAAATTATCTTTCAATAAATTGCTAGGATTGTCATTTTCTCTCTATAAATTGACATCTTGGGTCCAAAAACAACGAAACAAAAATTTAGGGTTGACATATTAGGGTTGCCAGACATTTTTTCACAAAAATTGCATATCTTTGTTAAGTTTCTTTTATTTGAAAAGTTATATTTTCAACCCAAAAACCCATAGTAATTTTTATAGGGTTGCCACCTGATTTTTTTAATAAAATCAAAATTTCCTTTAAATAAATTGCTAATATCATTTTCTCCCTATAAATTGACGTATTGGGTCCAATAACAATGAAACAAAAATTTAGGGTTGCCATATTAGGGTTGCCAGATGTTTTTAACTATCTGTGCAATCTGTAGCCATCTGACCGGTCCTGAAGCCAAGAATTTCAATTTAGTGATAAAAAGTATGATTTTAACAAAATTTTGGAAAATTACCAGGTGGCAACCCTAAAATATATGTTGGATTTTAAAAAAGTTTATCTAAGCATTTAAGACCAAAACTAAATTTGTTTCTTTGAAACTAAAATTTTATTTTTTTAAATATATGGTTTAAGCAAAATTTACAAAAAAAAAAAAAACAGGAGGCAACTCTAAAGTTTAAAAAGTTTATCGGAGCGTTTCCTAAACTAAAAAGTATGATTTTAACAAAATTTCAGAAAATAATCAGGTGGCAACCCTTAAAATATATGTTAGGTTTTTTAAAAGAACGTTTCTCAAAATATTTTTCGTTGCATCTGTTAATCCAGCCGTGGTTGTATGCTACAAATTGGAATTGAGCGCTCAAACGATACATATTGTTCGAACGCTCGATCTGCTCGGTGTACCGATTGAACCGAAATTTCTGTTGAAATTGCTCGAACTGAGTTCGTTACACAACTTTACAAAATACCCGAAGTTTCCCCACACTAGGGATGTCAATTTTCGGGTCTTTACTGATCCCGAGATTTTCATGATTTTAAAACGCAGTCCCGGTGCTAAAGCATTTTTAAAATAGATCAAACAAATAATCATCGTGACCAAGACCAAGACAATTTTTTGCTCATGACTAATCCACTGATCTTAACGTTAACTAGCATACGCCCATTTTCAATTCCAATTACACCACGGCCGTAAGTATTGTCTGTATTAAACTACACATTTACCAAAGTGTCAATAAGGCTCAACATTGTCTCAAGGCTCAACAAATTGTCCTAATTAGGGACAATTTTTCTCTAAATTTGGAACCGCTTGACGACCATCTATAGCAAATTGTGTTATCTGATTCTATTGGGTAAGCCACGCCTATATCAATAATAACTCCCGCTGTTCTTACGATGATTTAACCTGTTTTTTTGACATTTACTGTTTTGGACTCTTTTTATACCCATAAGAGCTGCCACACCCGCTGCAATTTCTTTTACAAAATTATTAAAATGATATAACTTAAAACTAAGATATTCAGAAATTATTGAAGTAAATCATTTGTATTCAAAATTTAAAGAATTATTTGAAGAACCAAGCGTACACATGATAATTCATATGGAAATAATAAAACATTGTTTCGTAGTAGAGATTCTGATGATACTGTCCGATTGAATGTTGTATGTTGTGGGCTTAAACATTTTCCCCTCTTCACATTGCACATAAATATTACAAAATACAAACCTTAAAATAAATGACTTATTTCTGGTTAAAGTTGGTGGTGGTGGTGGTTGTGGAGCTTTTGCTTTTGGCGATGGCGGTGCTTTTATGACCCGAATTTCTTTATTGCCATCGGAACAAGACAAGTCAGTGACATTAAAATTATTTGATTTTTTAGCTGACAACAACATTTTGCTGCCATTGCCAGGTAGTAGACCAAAAGTTTCGATGCTCTCCTTCAATAATGGAATTGTCGCCTTCAATGGTGCCGAAGTAATGCTCTGTTGTCGTTGTAGCTTTTTGCGTTTGGGGCGACAAATCGCTGGTGACTTAATTGGATTTGTTTCTAATTTTGTCAACATTATAGTTGGTGATATATTTGCCGTATCCAATGCTGTTTTTCTAGTTGTTGTTGGCATTTCAAAAATAGATTCATCTTGTTCCTGTTGATGGTGTTGTTGCCGTTGCGTTAATTGCATTTGTGGCAAAGATTTAGCATCTCTTAGTTTGTGGCTGTTGTTGTTGTTATTTATTTTAATATTTGTGACAAAATCAGTGGCAACTGCGGCGGTTGCTGCCGTTGATATACTACCCGCACCGGCAGAATCTTTGGCACCGATGACACCAACATTCTCCATTTCAAAATTTTGCATCGTTGGTATGGTAAAATTTATGGCTGAATTTTGTTTGGTTTTCAATTTCCTTCTGTTGAGCGATGTCGTAGATTTAGTAGTTTTTAGGGTCGGTGTTTCCACTGTTGTTGTTGTTGGTATTGCTGTCGCTGAGGAAAAGAGTGTCAACTTTGTTAACAAATCATTGGTGTCATCGGCATGGATTTCTTTTTGTTGATCTAAATTATGAAATTTCGTAGAATTTTGTGAATAAGTTGTGAGATAAAAAGATCTTGGAAAAATTTCGCCACAAAACAAAAAAAAAAAAAAAAATAATGCAAGAAAAAAATGAATACTGAAACTGAAATCTAATCGTTTAAAGAATGTCTGGATATTATTTCTATATAAAATATCGAAATGAACTAATGTATTTACTTAGGAATTGTGAAAATTTCTAAATTTGTAAAAACGGGCATGTCAAGTTGGCGTTAGGAAATAACGCCAAAAAAAAATAAATAACGCCCAAAAAATAAAATGACGTAATAACGCCCAAAACAAAAAAGAAATAACGCCAAAAGAATGTGAAATAACGCCCAAAAACAAAGACAAAACAACTCCCAAATTATTCTGATACACCTGTATATGAATATTCATACAAATCAAAGATGGGATGTCGATATTCTTATTTTTCTCCGAAATATCGTAGGCTGAAAAATTTAAAAAACATTTTTTGGCACTATTTTAATATTTTGGGTTAGGGTATCTCCGTGAGGAGGCATGTGACAGATCATTACTGAAAAAAACCTTTATTTTGTAAAAATTTTTTACTGCCGGATCTTAGATTAACAGCACATTATCGAACAATTGCAAACAATCATTTTGGAAATAACGCCTAAAAATTTCGTTGTGGGCGTTATTTCATTTTAATTTTGGGCTTTATTACGTCATTTTATTCTATGGGCATTATTTCGTTTTTTTGGGTGTTATTTCATTTTTTAAAAACCAAACGAAATAACGCCCAAAAAAAACGAAAATAAGGGAGTTATTTCTAAAATGATTATCGCCCAAATTTATATGAAAATAATATGGGCGTTATTTCGATTTTGTTTTTGGGAGTTATTTCATTGGGCTTTATTTTCTAACGCCAATTTCATCCATTCTTCAAAACAACTGAAGCACTTTTAAATATTTTGATAACTTATATACATTACGTCGGAGCCCTCCCTAATATGTAATATTAGAAAGTTACGTGCTCAAAATTAAAACTAAATTTTATAAAAAACCAAATTAAGCACATAAAATCAAATCTAGAGCTCGAAACTTTTGGCCTGTCAAATTGCAAAAGTTTTTTACAAGAAAAAACTAGAACGATAGCAAGAGCTAACTAGTCTTAAGAATAAAAACATATTCACATGACGAAAATATGGTAGAATACTGCATTTTATAATGAAACCATTTAAAAATGTTTTTCTTTTTTTCTACATGCAACCTCACGGTACTGGAAGTGTTTAGTTTTGTTTCTTCTTTTTTGACCGTTCGTAATTATCACAATCATTTCCGCTATGGTAACATAATTTTTTAATTGCCAGCGTTCTTTATGGACTTGCAGACACAGTTTATAATTCTATGTTTATATGTACATACATACATACTCGAATGTTCATATGTATGCTTTTATAATCTGTACGTGTACTGTGCCGTTCTTGTTTATTTTGTTTTCTACTTTTCGCGAACTTTTGCAACACGTTCCCTTTAACTTTCTTACCCATCAGCAAAATTTATAAGGTTGCGCAAAGTATCTGACGGTGGCTTATTTTAAATAGTCAATGTAGTACATTGCACCCTATATAATGCCCGTTTTGGGTTTAATAACACTGTACAACAATCAAAAAACCCCTAAACACAAAAAGCTAAAGTTTTCTGTAAGCCCGGCTTAGAAGTTATTAAAAAACCGGTTATATTAAAAATAAATGAAAAAATGTGCTCCGATTTTTATGAACGTGGGCTCGGACACTGGTTCAAAATCCTTTAAAGCTGTCCAAAATTTGAAATTATGATAATTCCAAACGAACTTTTTTGCTCGAGAGTTTACTGGGTCGATGATTACAAAATGGCGGATAATTTAGTTTTGAATTCACAGAATGTTGCGTCTGGGAGTGTTGTATGAATATCTGGATCTTTCTTATCGATTTTTCGATATTAGTAAGACAATACAATCTGTAGAAATTTGTTTAGAAAAAAAACTTTTTTTTCAACTTTTGACCAGCTTTAAGGGATATTATTACAGAGTAGCTTTTACCTAAGTGTTAAAAAATGACTTTCAGTTAGATATTGACGGTATTCCTTAAAACTTGTAAATGCTTGGAAAACCACGTAAAGCTGTCAAAATCGGTATTGATTTTGACAACTACATATTGGAAGTTTACGAGGTTTTCGAGGCATTTACACGTTTCAAGGAATATCCTAATTAAATATCAAAGAAAGTAAAGTTTTAACTGAATACAATGGAATATAACCTTAAGCAAATAAAGAACTACTTGAACGCCAAAAACTACTTGAATACCTTGTTGCTTTTTACCAATGAGCCTATCATTTTGAATACTTGTATTACTTTTAGTTCTTCTTGGTGCAACGACAAATGGTATACCCTTGGCGGCAACATCTTTATTCAAATCATATTTATTATGATGATCGACGACTTTATGGCACTCAACAGCTGCTGCAGCCTCCTTGCGTATGGTGCATTTCTCGCCAGATAAATGAAAATTTTTCATATCAAGCTCCAAATTTAAATGTTGTTGAATCTGTTCCCTTTTTGCATTTGTTGGAATTGGCATTACTTCAGCATGATAATTTGTCGTATTTTTGTTCTTTGTTTTCTTTTGACTCTTCGGTCCATTTGTTGCATTTCCATTATTTGGTAGGATTCTGGTAATTATTTTTGGAAAATGTTAAATTTATTTTGTTTTTAATTAATGTCAGCCACATTTGTAGCATTTTTGTACAAGTAGGTATGTATACGCGGCCACACAGAACTTGACAAAATGCAAAGGAAACATTCAGAAATTGTGAAATAATTAAACTTAAAGTTTAAGCCACGATCAGAGTAAGTGGAAATAATTCAAATCATACAAGAGTTCTAAGCAGAATGTACAAAATAGAGATTTTACGGAGTATCGGTCCGATAGGTCGGATCTTCCGATTGATTTTGACCTCCGAAGTAGAAGTTGATTGAAAATTTGCACCCTTAAATTGTAACTAATAAAAGAAAGAAAAAACGGCTCTGAAAGTTTTCATAATATACATGTATCTTTTATCTCAGAATCCGATTTCAATAAAAATAACTTCGTATTGAAAGCAAAATAATGACTCTGTAACGAGACATCTTCCGGTATAGACTTCAAGAAATCACCACGCTTTCCTTACTTCAGAGCTTCCGATTGTTAGGCGTATTTGCAGAAACGCATGCTTTTTGTTGGGAAAGACGGGACTTAAAAACTATGAAAACTTGAAAAATCAAGCGCGAAAATACGGCGATATTGGTTTGAATGTATAATCCAGCAATAAATCTAAGTTATGAATACAGACTTTAGATCAGATTCAACTTTATTACAGAGAGATTTGGTACAACGATGATATACAAAAATTTTCCAGAGTTTAAGAAACAATAGAGTTTCTTACAATGACTCTACAAATTTTGCAGCTTGACTGAATTGTCATTTTCTTTTAAATCGGTCATGCAACTTTACCGTTTTCAAGTTCTGCTGGACTTGGAAAAAAAAAAACTGTGCAGTGTTCAAAATGTAACGATTTAAAGGTGTATTACCAACAGTATCAACAAAGAATCTCTTAAGAAAACCATATTTTACAACTATATAACATCATTATGTAGGTAATTTGCAAAAATTTAATAAAAAACTTACGCATCACTCATTATCGATGATGTCATGGACAATGACATCAAATTGTTGTTGTTATTAGCATTGCTGTTTCCAGATTTTGGACTATCGTTGGAATCATTATCATCACCAGTTATGCCAGAATATTTATCACGATTAATCGAACGTTTTGTTCTGCAAATACAAAGAAATCATGTATATAATTTATTACTTAAATGATACAAAAATACTTAAGCGAGGCTCCCATGCAAGGATGATGGGCGCTCATACAAACTTATACAAAAGTTTAGGAGACTACAATGAAAAATTTTAGATCGAAAATTGAAGGAAAACAAATGAAATGTTTGTTGAATTGACACGCTGGTCTCACTGGCGAACTTGTGAATAAATATTTGTGGTGTTACACTGTAAAGGCCCAAAATTTCCCCAAAGTACCGCAGGACGCCAGTGAAATAAACTTAGAAAGCGTAGGCAGTAGAACTAAAAATTCCTTTAGAGCCTGTGGGCATCTTGTCACATGGAATAGCTGGAATAAGAGAATAAGTATAGGCAGTATTCGTGGCTTTAAAGTTTTTTCGAGCCAGTGAGGACCTTGTCACACGAAATAGTTAACACTTAAGATAGCGAAGTCAACAAGTAGAACCGTTGGATCCAGCATCCAAAAAATTCGTGGCCTTAAAAAGTATGGTCGAACCTGTGGGCACCTTACGACAAGGAGTAATTAGCTTTAAGCAAAGGTTAGGACTAGTATTTTCCTAGGTGACGCCGACGTTAAGCTAAGGGAACAAAATTAGCAGGGGACTTACATAGAAGCAGCTAGGGACATAAAATAAATATTTTTCAATGCACCGGGAGAAAATCAATAAAGAAAACAAGGTAAAACTAAAACTACTGTGTTCTTATTTGCGAGAACCTTGGACGCTGGTGAGATTAATCCCAGGCATAAGGTAGGTCCATTAACCTAAAAATGATAACAAACTCGGCGGGATGAGAACTTTTTTTTTGTTGACGGACAGTGGCAACACGTTGAGAATACCCAAGAAAATTGATCTAATGCATCAACAAGAGCGTAGCCAAGATTACAGCTAGGGGGGAGGGAAGGCAAATCGTATTATTTTTTCCATAATATTGTTTTTTTTACATCCAAAAAAAAAAAAAAATGTTCTATTTTATAAGCTGTAGGGGGAGGGGCAGCTGCTCTACTCTGCCCCTATCTGGCTACGCTCTTGAGTAACAAGGATATTAATCAAGAGAAAATTATGAAAACTTACTTTAAGCAAGGTGCTCTGTACTTGGTGCGCGCTTCCAAACGCTCCTTGGCTTTTTTTTGTTCAGTTTGGGTTGTTTGCTTTATTGTAGCCTGTAATGCCTTCTCCTTGCACCACTCAACATGGCGATCATAGGCTTTAATGCCAAAGCAACGTTCACAATGAGGACATTGTTCAGCTGCTGGTGGCTGTATGCTGCGCTTGCCTAAAGCCCTCTCAGACGAACGCATACGATCACGAGTAAAGTTACTATTTGTATGAGACGCAACAGGTGCTGGAGTCGAAGGTGTGTTTGCTGCTGCTGTTACTGATGTGACTGTTTCGTGTGTAGGCGGCGCTGGCGTAGATGTTACTGTCGTATTCCCTGTAGTCAATTTACGTATTGATGAACGCGCAGTTGTTCTGGCTAAGTCTTCAGCTGCTTTCTTGCGTGTCAAAATTGGTGATGAAACCTTTAATGGATTGCAAAAATAAAAACGTTAAATATTAGTGAATTTAGAGCAATTTTAATGTTTGTCTGACCTGTGTTGGTTTTGGCGATTGTCCACGATCCTGCCGTGCTGGTGGTAGTCCAAAACCTTTGGGTAATGGATATGAAGCTAATTCTGTACCTTCTCTTCTTTGGCGCGATGAATCGAATTTGTTGCGCTTTTTGGTAGCCATTTTTTCACAAATGCCGACATGTTTCTGCAATGTCACCGGATTAAATGTGCGACTGCAGATTGGGCATGGAGTCAGCTCAAGGCTAACGTTAGTATTAGGTTCTTCGCTGGTTGCAATTATGTCGTTTATGTTGTGATTTAAATACGAGTGGGTGTCTGTAAAGGATATATAATGGATAAAAATAAATTAATTCGAATTGACAAAATATGATCGAATTGATATTTATTTATTTTGATAAATATCATTAAAAAAAAAAATATAAATATTTTGCCAAGGTTGTGTTGAAACTGAAGAAAATAAAAAAAGAGGTGGGGAGAAAAAATATATGTCAACTTATGAATCTGCAGTTAAATCAAAATTATTTTGGTTAATATGAGGAGGCAAAACTTATATTGTTATGAACCTATTCAAGGTGTAATGTTACAAAAAAATTGTTTAGCCTTATCACGGGCCGTGTCAAAAAGTCTTTAAAGATTCGACCAAAAAACTCAAATGAGAACTAATATATGTATAATGTTTGCATTTTCTTCCTTGACAAGCATTCGTTTAGCTTAATGAATCAGTTACACTTTTTTTAAATCTTAAAAAAAGTGTGTACATATGTGTAATAATATGGTTGTATTAGGCCAGATCGGGTCCGGGTTTTGAAAAAAAAAAAATATTCATGCGGACCCAAGCTTGTTTCCAAGTGCACACAGTTGTTCCATTTACATGAGAACGACGACAAAACTCGGTAACATGGCCAATTTTCGATAAAAATTTATAAAAATTGGTGGAGTTAATTAGACTGGCTTAAAGTTGTTTTTTAAAGAAAAAGTTGCTTGGAACGGCGCTCCCATAGACTTAAAAGTTTCCCTTTGATGTAAATAAGCATCATGTAAAGTTTGATCCATTTCAGAGAACATTTGCAGCATCCGAAACCATTTCAAAAATCGACAAGTGGTCCTGAATATGGAAAAATTTTTGTTTTAAAATTATAACTGTTTATATGGATTTTGAGCCGTTTAATACGAATCTGCATTTTATTTCTCCATAAGTTCTGTATTTTTCGAGATATTGGCCATTTCATTTATGACGTAGGTAGGAAATATTGCTCAAATTATTTTCATATAAATTTGGGCGATACTCATTTTGGAAATAACACCCAAAATTTGGGAGTTATTTCATTTAAAAAAAAAAAACTTAATAAGTTTGGTAAATCTTATTTTTGCAATAATCATTTTGGAAAACACGCCCGAAATTCATTTATATGAAAATTATATTTTTGAAATGAAAGAACGCTCAAATTTTAACGAAATAAAGGCCAAGTTTCGGTCGTTATTTCCAAAATGATTATCGCACAAATTTATATGAAAACTAGCTTGCCCGATAGCGACTTTGTTCGCCCGTTCCCGATGCCCTTTACATTTGTTCCAAGTCCTATCCATCTCTGTCGTCCTTCTCTTCCAACCCCTCAGGTTTCTCAAGGTGAATAGAATATATATTTATGTAACAACTTTTATAATGAAAGCTACTATAGGAGTAGAAATGTAGCATTTTTAGTATTTTTACTGTAAGGGGGGTTCAAATACATTTCGTTCAATCCCTCTTAAGATTTGCATGCTGAACACTAGACGCAATAAACATCCATGTTCCAAGTTTCATAATGATAGCTGATACAGGAACACTGATATAGCATTTTGTGTGTTTTTTCATATTAGGGGTGGTGCATCGTCCTCAAATTTTTTTTATTTGATGGCAGATACATTATGCATAATTTCTGTAACTTTCATAATCATAGCCTGTGTAACTGCAGAGTTATAGCATTTTTTGTCCGATGAAATAAATCCCAAAAAAAAAAGAACCCCCATATTATCTCCTACCTATCTAAGTATATATGAAGCAAAACACGCCAAGCGTACCAGCTGAAAATTTTTTTGTCTCCGATTTCACTCAAATTTGGCAATATGGTAGATCCAATGTGCAAGAACAATAATCCGAGAGGATTTGTTCCTACCACCATTTGTTATTAAAATACAGGGTGTTGAAGTTGACATTTTCATGAAAAGGGTGTTTTTTCAAAAATTTATAGCTGACACCAAAGATTGTAAATTGATAAATCTAAGTTGCTGGTCCCATTCATTTTTAAGTGTTCTTGTTAAAAAAAAATTTTGGAAAATTAAAAAATTTTTTTTTTTTTTGAATACTTTTTAAAAAAATTTTAAAAAAAAAATTTTTTAAAATTACAAAAAAAAATCACACGTATTTCTCGAACATTTATATCATACATCATTTTGAAGCTTATAAATTATGCTTTAATTTAAAGGAATTTTAAAAAAAACTTAAGGGGGGTCTTTTTAAAATAAAAAAATTTTTTCACCAAGTTAAATTTTTTATAAAGAGATTACTTAAAAATGAATGGGACCAGTTACTAACATATAATAATTTACAAATTTTGGTGTAAGCTATAAATTTTTGGAAAAAACACCCTTTTCATGAAAATTACTAAAAACGCCAACTTCAACATCCTGTATTTTAACAACAAATGGTGGTAGGACCAAATCCTCCCGGATTATTGTTCTTGCACATCGGATCTACCATATTGCCAAATTTGAGTGAAATCAGCTGGTACGCTTGGCGTGTTTTGCTTCATCGGACGCAATTAATTTCTTCTCGCCATTTATGACATACTTACATATAACTTGAAATTGACTGCTCATATCGAGTTCTAAAATTTGGATTTATTTTGTTCGTAGGGCCTATTTCACATACATACATATCTCACAGACAAGGTCTTATTATTTATTTTGAACCAAATGTTATAATAAATAGAAAACTACACAATAGACAATCGATGTTTGACCAACAGGAAGCGAGATATTTGCAAAAAAAAAAACCATTTTGATCTTTTGACCTTGAAGTGATTTATGCTCTCGACTTGTTTAATGGAAAATTATGTTATCTATAACATTTATTCGAATTAAATTGCAAAGGTGGTTTCGGTACAGATTTCGTTTCTGCCGACAAAGTGCTTTTTTGTGCTGAAACTTTAAACTTTTTTCCTTATAAATAAAATTAGCACTTTATTCGCAAATGTTTAATAATTTTTTCAATTTAACATCCGGAAAATTTGTGTTTGGGTAGGTTTTTTAGAAAGTGATGTTGAGTACTAATTAAGGATGAGTAACGTCCTAGTTCGAAAACTTCACAACATAAACATTGCCATTACCTCTTCAACGATATATACTTAAAACTAAATAATTTTGCCACGCCCAGAATTTTATTTCAATTTCCTCTGTAGAGCGGTAATATTGAAAACTTTTTGTTCGATATGTCTTAAAGTGCATAAATCAACGTTATATAATTGAATTTTCTTTTTTTCACAATAGGTACTCGTACCATAGATTTTTGCGAAAACTTCATTTTGGATATGGTGTTGTTTTTTATTACTTAATATTCTAAACAATGAACTTGTTTGTTTTTAATTTGCTGCACATTTTTAGATTTATGCTCTACGAGATCATTGGCCGTTTTCCTCGTAGACCACTTTTGTCTTTACGCATCATATGCAAGAACTCATGCTTGCACCCGTAGACAGGACAGATGTTTGTTGTTTACGTCATTTTTTGAGTTATTTGAGTTGAATAGTGTGTTTTTTGCAAATGAACGAATTTGATTTTATATGCTAGATATATTTTGAACCAAATGGAAGTTTCATGTTACACGGAGAGAAAAAAATGTGCTCATATCAACCTCAAATCGTTCTTAAATTAAATATTCAGAAATTAGTTGAATATATTGAAATAATCCCAAAATATGCTCATCTTGTTTGCAATTCAAGCTCAAACTTGGGCATAATAAAATATACTATAAATATTGTCTCAATCTTTACAAAGATTGGACGCGTTTTTAAGTATATAATGTCATTGAAAAGTGCAAACCAAGACCATAAAAGTCTAAGTCTTAGTCACTAAATCTTAGTCGTGAAAATATATCTTGGTTTCAAAAAATTTTCTAAATCAAGACCAAGACTGATTTTGCTCATCACTACAAGAATGCAATTAGTACGTACAAACGCTTTAAAATATTGAAAACTTTATGAAATACCTTATGTCATTTTATGTACCTTAAAAAGTTTTCCACGAATTTTACGCAACTATAGCAAAAAAAAAAATTAGACAAGAAACCATAATCAATGCAAATATTTTAAAGTAATGCATTTTTGCCTTCAATTGGTTTGGAAAAGAGCAGTAACTTTTGCTGCTGTATATGTAGATATGAAGTAGAAACAAAAGTTGCGATGCGCGTGAATAAATTTCTGGTGTATAACTAGACATTCTCGTGGGAAGTAGAGTAGAGTATCTATCTTCTAAAGAGGTTTTTTTTTTTATTCAGCCAGACTTAAAATTATTGCATTATGAAATAGAAGGTGGGTGCCACTGAAACGGTATGATAATAAAAATTATGAAAGTACTTGTTGCGATGATGATGAAATATAAAGGCAAGAATGCTTTAATGAGAATGTTATACATGATGGCGTTATGTGTGAACTTTGTTTAGTTTAGTTAAAAGTTTAAAAGAGTAAAGCGGTTTGAAATCGTAGAGAGAAGAATGGAAACGTTTCCAAAAGGCAGAAGCGTAATAGTTAATAATGGTGAAATATATCAAAATAATTGATACAAGTACAAAGTTCTGAATAATGACAGTAAAATTCGCAAAACTTATATTACAGTAAAACTTTCAAAAATGGAATAAGCATTATCCACAAAACTTGCTTAAAATGTCAAACTTTGAGTAATGAAATTTCTCAACAAATCGCAATATTATCTTATACCTAAGCGAGAATTGAGGAATTATCTGAAAGAACTGACATATGCTGACGGTATAACCATTTGTTTTCTAGATAGTTCGAACCTTTACTATTACTGGGAACAAAAACGCTTCGCACGAGCCATATGATTTACAAGAATAGCGTTCGCACTGTTCGATTTTTGTTTATCTTCTTTAAATTCGACATTGTACGAACGATGACCTTGACTTCTCATTCTTTAAAATATCTTAATTATTGCCTTCGTATACATAGTATTTTGAGGAGATGCGATTTTAAAATTTAAAAAACTTCAAGTACAAGTCAAATTTAAAGCGATGTTAAATCTAAGTATTGAATTTTTCTACTTCTACATTCATCTACAATTCATATGCAATAAATTGATAAGTTGTACAACATTCATTAATGAAAACCACAAACTGACCGCTACTTGACTTTAGCAACACGCAAATGGCATCAACATCAATAGACAATGGTATTTCTTGTTCTTGGATAACAAGAAGTTTCTTGTGTTTCATATGATAATTAATTTTTTATTTTTTTTTCGCCAGTATATTTAATTGAAAATCGACTAACGCATGATAATTGTAATTTATACCACATATGTAAATATGTATAGCAGTTTCTTTATTATACAATTACCTCTCTGAAACGAGTGTATTTCCAAGTGGTTTGCTGCACAGATAAAATTTATTGACTACATATTGACAATTTGGTGTTATTGAAAATGCAGCACACTCCTCCCGGGAAGATAGGGACAACCTCAAAGTGGAGTCAAATATGAAAATTAAAATCCCGACTCGTCCTTCTTGCGAATAAACTGGGTTTAAGCCCCTTTTTTCGAGTCAGGTTTGAATTATGTACATACGTAGGGTCTAACAAAAGTTCGCTTAGTTGGTGTCATGTTATAAATTTTTAGTAAATCAAAAAATTGCGTATTATTTGTTATAGTCTTACGATATACCATTTTAATTTTCAGAATGATCGGTCAAAATGGAGAGAAGAAAACGTAAAATTCGTGAAACAATGTCAGCAGATATTTCAGTGCCAACGCAACAAGAGATTCGGTTTGCTTTTTTTTTTTTTGATTTCGACGTAAGCTCAAGCCTGTGGAAACATTTAGTGAATGCCAAATAGCATTTGAAGTTGATGCGCCATCCCTCATGACTACTTAAAAGTGATTCCGAAGATTCCAGACAGATAATTTTTCTTTGGAGGACGAACCTCGAGAAGGCCGCCAAAAATCTTCGACTAATTATGCAAGTGTAGCGCTGGTGAAGTCTAAAATTGACGAAGACCCAAGATTGACCCAGAAAATCATTGCTGAGGAACTGGGCTTGAATGCCATGGCTGTATCGCAAAAATTAAAAAATTATCTTGGATACTCGAAGAAATCTGCACGATGGGTTCTTAGAATTTTAAATGATGCTCAAAAAGAGGCACGTAAGCGTTTTGCTAAGTATTTTCCTTTAAAATACAAAAACGGAGAGTATAACACTTTCAAGAAAATAGTAACAAGTGATGAAAAATGGTTTTATAAGTACGACCCTGAAACCAAACAACAATCCATGGTATGGAGCCCAGAAGGTGCAAGTCCACCTGTTAAAGTAAAGCAAAAAATAGTCAGCAACAAAAGTAATGATGTTGAAAAAATACAAATAGATGAAGAATAAAGTTATAAATTTAAAAAATTAAATTTAAAAGTTTTTTCAATTCAACTAAGCGAACTTTTGTTAGACCCCTCGTATATTATAGTTACCTCGAAGTCTTGGAAATAAAATTTATTTTGATTAGGTTTTATTCTTTAATTTGTCCAGAGTCGGAAAATATAAAAAATTAAATCGAAACAATTCCTTATTGTGAATAAACCAAGCTAAGCACCTTTTTTTTGTTTAAGTTATTGATATTTAATCAACCTCGAAACATTGGCACCAAAAATTTTCGATAAGGTTTTTTCGTTAACTTGTTATGATTGGGATAAGATGATAAACTGATTCAAAACAACTCCAACCGGCTTTTTAAAATTTCAAACTTTGTGTAAGGTTTTAAAATATTTGTTCGTATTTGTTCTTCTTGAGCAACTCAAAATTAGTCACACCTGTCCCCACGTGTTTTAAATAAAAAGCCCTTGCACCCAAAATGTTTTCTCGGGAAAATGACTCTAGGATGAAACATATATAGTCCCTTTCTAAAAGTGATCGGCACTTTTTCAAACCAGTGCCAAAAACCTATTTTTTAGCCCGGGGCTCTGTACTAAAACCAAAAAAAAAGTTTGAATAAAGCGTTTACAAAAAATTAGTATGCAAAATTTCTGCTTGTCCGTTGATTGAAAAACCGTAAACTGGAAAACCCTATCTAATATCGTTTACGAGATATTGCATTTTTACTAAATTTTTTGACTTTCTATTAAAAAATTTAATTTTTTCGTACTTAATAAAAAATAATGATTAGTATATAGAAACAAAGATAGTCAGTTTTAATGTATTTTTTTATGCTGAATCCAAATCCGTCTTGAAATTGCTCCATCACATCTGGATTTTTAGATGTTCTAACCTGAAATTTTGACATGTACCTATGGTTTTTTCACCACTTTTGATGTAATTGTACGTCATCAAACTCGAGAAAGTTTTTAAAAGTATTATTCGTTTTCTTCAAAACTCACTTTGATTTATATCGATATCTTTAGTTTTCTCCGAAATATCGTAACCTAAAAAAATTCACGAAATACGTCATTGCCCACATTGGTTGATTTATATAAAAAGTTGTTAAAAATGATTATGATGTTTAAAAATCGAGAATGTTTCAGTAAAAATTAATCATTGTCACTTGTAACTTACAATAATCATGAAAATTTTTCGGAATGAAATTTAAAAAAAAAACTTTTCTGCAAAGATTTCAAAAACTTTTATTTGTAGAACTTTTTGAATAAAAGTATAAAAGTTTCAGATCTGGTCAAAACGCTTACAATTTGACTCTTCAGCGTGAAGAGCCTTTAAAATAAAAGTAATTTTGCCATCCCAAAACATAAGAACATATAACAGACTTAACTCGACTTAAGCACCTTTGCTTTGCGTCTAAAGTTACTAAAAAGATCGACTGCCTTAGAACACGTAATGTATTGATTTTTCTTACTTTGTACATACTCCTACAATGTAAATTTAGTTGTCATAGTAGGGAACAAGCCAATCCAATTTGTTATTTATTTGTTGCCATATATTTTTCTACTTTTTCCTTTCAAACTCATTAGCAATTTTGATTTTTTCTGTTTCTTTAGCTACTCCATTTATGTATTTATGTAGATGCTTCTTGCTGAAACGTGGTATTATTGTTTGCATTAACCATTTTGACTTGTAAAATATTTTGTTAGTTTGTTCATATATAAATATTTGTTTCTATCAAAGTCGGCTTTTTGAAGAACACCTGCTTATATGTACACCCACTCTCATCATTTTTTTTTTCAAACTGGCAGTCAATTTGTCAAATTAAAAAAAAAACCATAGCATGATAAAGAAACCTATTAAAGAGGTTTTAAGAAGCTATAATGAGGCTTAATCTCATAAATATTTAACAGATAAACAAGCACTTGGAAAAAAGCCCGGGCCCGCACGAAGATTTTTTGTCGAGGTCCGAGCCTGGCCCGATTCTACCACATTATTACATATTCACACTTTTTTTTATGATTTATAAAGCTAACTTAATGATCAATCAGTTTTTTTAAGTTTTAAGATATTTGATTTTCAAAACATTAAGTTATGTTTTTTGTATGGAAATTGATGTTTTGCTTTTACTTTTATGTATATGATGAAAATAACCACTTTTTAACAGAGATATGACTAAATGGGTCTTATCGAACTAAAGACAATAATATTTAAGACCAGAAATACCAAATAACTCAAAACTCGGGAAAACTGACTTGGTACTTTTCACTTGTATAGGGACGATACATGAAGTGCTTATTTGAGTTTTTTGAACGAATTTAATACTATAAGTTAAACATTTTGACGAAAAACATTTTGTTTGATAAAGACCGATGCACGGGGAAAATATAGGAGTTTTTGTTTCACGCTTTGTGTTTTTGATTCGTATTGAGAAATTTGTAATTAGTCATAAGAAAACATACAAACGAAATGACATGTCGCCGAGAAACATTTTTTGCGTGTAAACGAAAGTGAAACATCAAAAGAGAATTGAAAATGTTTATCATAGATATGTTTCATCATCTAAATAGGGACTAAGACGAATTGATTGACTTGACTTACTCCATTGTCATTCTCAGAATCACCTTTACATATTTTTATATAGGAACAGATTTATTTCAAAGTTTATGCATCTCAACCTTCCCGTGATTTACGGGCCTTTACGAGCCTTTAATTTTCGTGCTTTTGGAGTTAGGCCCGCACAAAACTCGATTTCAAGACCCGGGATTTCGAGTTATCTTTGCTTGAGGTTTGAGAAAACTCTATTTTATGGAGTAGCCTACAGGAAAAGGTGAAATCCTTTTTATAATGGCAATTTCAAGTATACTTTCAAAATATATCTTCGAACTTTTCCAATAGTACTCTTACTTACCGCGTTTGATCCTTTGAAGATACTTTGCAGCAGATTTTAACTCATTTCGAGTTTTTTTGGCCATAAATCAGTTTTTCGTCCTTTGTATGGAGGCTGAAATACCTTCTCTTCAAAGGATCATAACTCGAAAAGTAAGAGTCCTATTGGAAAAGTTAGATGCCATTACAGAGTTTCACCTTTTCCTGTAGCTACGCCATAAGCCAGAAAACAGCGTTTTCTGCAACTTCAAGCAAGGATATCTCAAAATCACGCAGGTATATTGACAGTGCAGAGGATGCAGTTCAATTCAGCGTAGAAAAGTTCAAAAGACTGCATATAAGAAGTATTGTGTTCATTGAACTGTTTTTTTTTATTTTTTTTTTTGTTCTGAGTATCTGCGCTCAAAATAAATATACGAGTAAGTATCGTAAATTTGATAAGCAACTATAGGTGCGTTTTTTTCGGCATTCTATCTGGACTTTCTTTAGCACTTTACGATAAATGTATGGGAAAGCAACAACAAATAGCGCTAAGCTAATGCACGTTAAATTAAAGTGGTAAGCTCCGCGGCTAAATATTGTTGCCGTTTGACACCGTTTTTTATTGATTATTAATCGGGTTTTTTTAATCGGTAATTGTGACTTCGCACTTGTTATCGATTGTAAGTTGACATTTGTGTATTGTTGACATTTGTATTGTTTTTTTTTTATTAAAAAATATTAAGAAGTGTAATTGAAAATGGCTAAAATTCGTTCAAAACTTAAGCGTCATACCAAAGGTAAAAGCTGAGGACGAGGCCTTTCGTCAACTTCAAATCCAGAGCAGATGAAACATCGGATGAAGGCAAAGTCGCGTTTCTTTCAACCAAATTTGAATATGGGTAAGAGAATTGCTTTATTCAGTAAAAAAAAAATGCATTAATTTATAAATTATAGTGGCAGGAGATGCAGATGCAACTGGCCTAACATTGGAAGCGGTGAAAAAACATGAACAGCGTCAAATGTACAACGCCGAAGCCACAGTAAATGACATAGCAGGAAGCTTGAAATCTTTCAATATGGATGATGATGCTGATGAGGATATGTCCGAAACACAACACGGCACATTTAAGACTTTCAAAACATTTGCATCCAACTACAGCACTTGTACCAACATGAGCTTTAAAAAATTGCCCGTCGGCTTTAGAGGTTCTTCAGATTTGCATAAGGAAATGTTGGCCATATTAACAGCGCTGACGGAAATAATAAAATAACGTGGCGGTACAGAATCATCTACAGAATATTTTATTTTATTAATGCAACGAATAGAGGCAAGCACTGAGGAGCAGGATATTATTGCTGGTGTGTCTTTATTGGGTATGGGTATAAAATCAGTGCCAGCACCAGTACTTCGTAAAAGTTTCGGAGAGACTGCACAAACACTGTTGTCGTTGTTGCAGCGTTTTATGGAGACAACAAATCAATCGGTCATTAAATACATCATTGGCTGCCTGTCAGTGTTGTTGCGTGCACAAGACTATGCGATCTGGAGTTATAGCTCAACTTGGCAGTATATTGATGCGATACTCTCATTTACGACGCATTTAAAACCAAAAGGAGGTAGTTTTTGATTAATTTTTCAATTATGTACTTACTAAATTCTTATAATATACATAGATACGCAAAGCAGCACAACATGCAATTGTGTCCATAGTACATGGCAGTTCATTTATGACAACTTCCAACTCTAATGATGAAAATGGTGATGACAATGAGGCATCTGCAGCAACCAGAACTAATGGAAATTAAATAAAAATAAAATCTCATCCTGCTAGCTAATGATGCTGCTAGCATGCACTCTGGTAAATCTTCTACCTCGCGTTATAGTGCTGGTGGCAAGGGTATACATCGACCTGCTGGGGCCAGTAATGCAGTTTCGATGAAATCGGATTATACAGCTAAATCGGGCAAATCAGCATATTCAGGTTCACTACTACTACTCATCGAAAAAGGCAAAAGGTGATACGAAAAAAAAGGCAAAGTAGATCCATACTCTAACATACCATTGAGTAGAAATTCCTTAAATAAACGGTAAAATGAGTTGAGACTATTCAAAATCATAATCTAAATAATGAATTCTTTTTTAATTTGATATATAGTTCACGTGCCCAAAATTCACGTGCGATTAAAAACGCTGTTAAAAATTCACGCAAAGGAGCATTCAAAGGTGTGAAAAACAAGATACAAAAATCTTATGAAAAAGAAATGATTGCGGGTTTCTTTTTGAAATCTAAAGTTGATATTTTATTGTAAAAAGCTTGTAAAAAAAAAACAGTTTGAAAGCAAGGCGTGTTAAATTAATTACTGTATAAAATAAAGTTCATTATTACTATGTAAACTAAATAATTCATATTTTTTAAAAGTTTATAGTTATTTGGAACGTTAAACACATTAAAAGTATTAAAATAACTTCTGGCTGTAAATGACCTGAGAAAATTGCTGAATACATTTATTTTTGCATACAAAAGTTGAACTCGTCTTTGAATGAATAACACATACAGTTTATTTAAATCGTCAAAGTATTGCTTCTCAATCAGGCCTGTTCTGTAATCCTCGTGGTTTCAATTACTTTTCACTTAGGAGGTTTTTTTGATGAAAATGGTGAGTCACACGATAAAAAGTATTAAAATCTTTTTTGAGGAAAATTACAGATTCTACAAATAACATTGACTTGCATCAACAAAAAAGTAACCGTTTAGGAAACATTCTTAAAAAACTGCAAAAAGTCGAAAAATTCGACTTTACCGAATATTTACTTTTTAATAAATACTAATGAATATTATTTGTAGAACCTGTAATTCTCCACAAAAAAAGATTCTTATACTTTTTATAGTGTGACTCACCATTTTCATCCAAAAAACCTCCTAAGTGAAAAGTAATTGAAACCACGAGGATTACAGAACAGGCCTGAATATTAGTCGTTGTCCACTTATCATCTGGATTGACTCCAGCCATTGCCTCCTCACGAAGATACAATTTATTCTTGTCATCTAATAAAATTATCGTATGCGTACGACTGCCATAACTGGCTTCTGGTATATGCACCAGAAGGTTCTCCACAATTTGGTGCTCGTCGTTGATGATAAACTATTACCAAAACCAAAGTAGCGACCTTCTTCATATTGATCAAGACCCAGTGGTACATTGCTGCAAAGTGGTCAGACAATTTTTCAACAAATTCATTGCTGATACCCTTCTCTTCAAGTAAATTCATAAGTAAATCATATAGACAACCATCGAGCACATCTCCGGCAACAGCAACAGCGTATACTTTATCATTTCACTCGCTTTCAAAAATGCACCTTTTAACAATTTTTTGGTCATTATATTCGCCTTCCTGTGGTGTTCCTTGTAGGAAATTGTGGCTTGCTACGCATTTCACCCATTCGGGTTTATCAGCATTTGGATCAATTTCGGGTTCTTCCTCAGTGTCAACTGTATGATTTACGTTGAAACTGACGACAACAACGGCTCTACATCAGCGACTTGCAATTTAACAGTGAATCCATCCAAAGCAGTTGGCACAGCTTTGGCTTTTTCTGCCTAACGCTCTGCGACAATTTCTTCAGTTAAAAACTCAACCAATTCGCGTTCACCCTTGGTGTGAATGTGATGTTTAATACCACAACCGCAGCTGCACCCTAAGCTTGGCTTTTCAACATTTAAATCCTAATATTGTTGGATTTTTCGACATGTGCCAAATGCTGTAAGGTTGCACTTACCGAATACATTTTTCAGCGAATTTGCCTTGGCACTGGCGGCGATATTGAAAAAACGTAATGTGGCTTTGTTCAAATTATTAATTTTTCTGTATTTTTAGAAAACTATTTAATTTCTTTCAAAGTTAACCAAAAAACAAAAAACCAAAACATAAACAAATGTCAGCTGTTAATAAAGAAGAACATAATTTTCGAAAGTGCTATTCACAATGCAGCGTTTTGTTCGACCACAGTTAGCACATTTAAGCTCACTTTAAGCCCACTTGCCACGAAAACGAACCTTATATGTTTCGGTAACTATCCTATTATTCACAATTTATCATTGTTTCGTTTAAACTCTAATTCCGATGTAATTTATGAAGAACTACAAATGTAAAAAAATTTGATTTTTTGTTGTTAATTTTTAAATGGATCATTGTAGGAAATTTGATGAGGGGAGAAATAATACAGAGTTCAATTATGTAGAGTTTATTAATTGATCTTGAAACAGAAAATCTACATGGTTTTGTGAAATCGTTACCATACGATAATTAATCACATTATCATTATAAGTATATGATGAAGCAAAGCACAAAAACAAAAGTATAATAATTAAGAGTTTTCATCACGGTTTTTTTTTTTAAACGATTCACATGTTTTTCAAAATGTTGCCAAAATCAAGCGTAGCTTCAGTTAACCCTGAAATTTGTGCTACTTCAGTAAGTTTCCTCCCCATTGAAGTGTCTGTATTTTTCGCACATTTTCTTTTTTTTTTTTTTTGGTTTTTGCCTATTGTACCTGAGTATTAACATTTACTTATGGAGAGCAAAAAGTTTATTATTAGAAATCTAAAATTTAAAACAAAGTGTTAACTAAAATGTTTATTGTTTTTCTCTTCAATTGTGCGAAGAAAAAAAGTGTGCCTACTTAGATGTAAATTACTTTGCCATCTTAACAATTGAAGTTTTATTTGAACAGCTCGTTAAATTGAATTGACAAATTTGTCTTCTATGAGTGCAGATTGTGCGAATCTTCTTTCCTTATGCAGATAGTATAAACAAACTTTCTACTTAAAAGATAACATCTGGTGCAAGCTCAAATGATTCCAACAAATTATCAGTATTTGCTTAATTAAATTTGTTTACTTCGTTTCTATTCTGCATGAAAACAGTGGAAAGAAGCTGAAACAGCTTAAGTCGACTTGAGACAAATTGAAAATGGAAGGTCAATTTCCTTTAGTGTATTATTTTATATTGCTTTCCTTTTCCGATTTAATCCAATTGAAAACATTGCTTAAATCTAATCTAGTAAACAACCTTTAATTAAATATAAATCGTACGTCCCATCAAATATTCAATCATTCTATTTTTCTCTCCCCATGTTATACCTGGCTGTTATGTGCCTACCATGAACTTTTTGAAAATGATTAAAGCGTATCCTGATTAATGTATTTGACACAGAAAAGTATATATTTAATTAGAAATCATCGATCTATTTATTGGATGCGATTTTTCGATTTTTAATAAAAAACCACATTTTTGAAGAGAAATCTTTCATTTCGAACTTTTGTAAAAGGTCAAGTGCCGATTCAACAAAAGCGTTAGTACCAATTAATTCTCGTGTATGTCCAAATTTTCAACTTAAATAGTTTTAGTAAATAAGTATTTGTACAATTTGGTAAGAAGTTAATATCAAATTCAATTAAATTCATATAAAAATTAGTGCTTTAAAAGTATACAGATGGTAAGGATTCCTACAGTCAGCTCAAATATGGAAAAATTTGCGGTTAACCTAAACAAAAACATATCCAAAGCTCACCTCATAAATGTATCGTTTACAGAATTGCCTTCTTCGTAAATTTTATGATCCATAAACATTCATTTCTATAGATATACATAGATTAATGAGAAAAAGGTTTTCATCTTAAATTATTACCTATTCCAAAAGAAAGCACTTTATTTTATTTATTTATTTATTGATTATTATTAATTGATATAAATCCTTATGCTAAAGATTACAAGTACCTTGTAATGACAGCATAAGTCACTTTTAATACATTACAATAGCATGTGGAATAAATAAATTTGATTGAGCAATATAAAACAACTAATTAAAAAAAATAATTTACAACTTAATTAATTTAACGTTAAAATTGATTGACTTTATTTAGTTGGGAACAGTGTCTATGTAGTGAAAGAAATTAACCAAACAAAGTGAAATAGTTGACGCTAAATAAATAATTTTTCCTTTCATGTACATAGATGAAATGTGGTCGGTCTTGGACTGATAGGTTTGATACTTTCTATAAAAGCATTAACTTTAAATTGTCAAATTATGAAAGTTTTCCAAAGAAATGTGTGTACAATGTGATAGGAGTAGGTACTTTTTAGACGAAGGACGTGCTTGCTCGAATTGAATATTACGAAAGTTAATACAAATGAATGTACAAGTCAAATGTTGGTTATCATAACATGAAGATTTTTTAACAGAATTCAACGGAACTATTTAGCACTATATGAGAGAAGCCCTATGGCCCTATGCTCCTCCTAGGAGTTAAAGGAGAATACATATGACAGAAGTAATTTTTGAACGAAAAAAGTCGTATTGAAACAGGCTGACACCATTCACAGCATTAAATTACTTATATGATCTCAAAAGAAAAGTTAAGTTAATGAAGCAAATAACGTTATAAAAGAACTATATCCTTAATTAAATAAAAAAGTCAAACTACAGAGATCAAGTCAGACATAGAACAATAAAGATGCAGATAGAATTACATACAGTGGCTCCATCGCAAAATCGGACAAGACTTTGTTGGATATAAATGTGCTCTAAACTTAAGAAAAAATAAGCTGAAGATACGATTTTTTCGCTTTTATTTAAACCTTATACCCTCATCTCTCTGAACAATAAAAAAAACAACTATTTTTCTATTGATAAATAAATTTACACTAAAACACAAAAATAGTTAAATTTCCTGCGCTCAATGAAAAATCGGTGAAAGCAAAATGGCAATACTAAAAATGCCCATCTTGTGCGAAAAAAGCATTTCAGCACTGCGTTTTTTGGTAATATTCGGTCGTTCAATGCATTAAATGGTAAACAATGTAAGCACTAAATTAAAATATATGTAAAACGGCTTCAAATGGCTCCAAATGCCAAGCAATCTGCAATCAAAATAATGCAATTAATGATTAACTGGTATTAAGAAGGTAAAACCGAGAGAAAAATTACGAAAAAGTAAATCTATTGACCACGACATATTCATGAGGTCCTGTGATTTTTACAGCGGATGGTTTTCGTCCCAGTGCCAGAATTTTTGAATATTCCGGGCGATGCCGAGTTTATTTAAAATTAGAGTTTGTCCTGGAATCTCACCCGAAAACAAAAAATCATGCAAATCAGATATGCAACTGATTTTTGAATTATAGGATTTTCCATGAACCCGGACGAAGCTGAGAATTTCTCGAAATAATATGTATCCTTAAACCTTGCCATGCAAACTATCTAAAAGGAAAGAAAAAATCATGCAAATCGGTCAAATGGATCTCGAGTTATGGAGACACAGCCTGAAAGACAGACGTTGTATTTTATATAGTAGTACCGTAAGCAGAGGTGACTTTGATACAAAAAAAAAAACAGAATTTTCAACAATTTTAATAAAATTAATGGTTTCATTGCTCTAAATTTTTTTTTCAGGGTTTCAGCTTTATTCTCATGTAATAAAATTTTTACGATGTGATTACAGTTATTTTAAAATAATATTTTTGTAAGTAGGTTAAGGTCACCTCAAGAGAGGGGTGACTTTAAACGAAAAATTTCATTCATTGATTTTACACGCTATACCTTTAACGATGCAAAATCAGAGTATCAGATTTTGTTAAGTTCTCTGAATATTTTGGTATATTTGTATAGGCAATCGGCCTAGGTTATGGGATGTTTTCAAGGACGAGACTAAAAAAAAAACTAAAATTTTTAACTAATTCGGTTTCAACCTTGGGTATGTTTTACTTATATATGTTACATCAAATAACAATACTGATATTAAAGGCTAAGCAAAACTTAAAAAATCTACAAAAACAGGATAAAAATCCCTTGAAAATTAGAAAAAAAAAAATACTTGATTTAAAAAATTTTAAAAACGAAAGAAATTCTTAGTAGGCCGCTTTAAAAATGCATCTTTTGTTAAAGGGCTTCGGTGGCTTAATTTTTTGCAAAATTATGCTACCTAAATAATAGCAAATATCCTTTCTGGGATGCTATTTCCAGTATTGACCAGAGCTGGTCATACAGTCCACATTTGCTCCTTCATTGACGATGTTTGCAATCACACAGTTCACCATACCCAGTGTTTTGGGCGTCAGTTTGGCCCGAGTGTGGGTTCTTTTGAGCCAGCCTAACATCACAAAGTTTTTGGCGGTGACCTTAGACCGGTTCAAAGTCACCCCACAAAACCTTGTTTTCTATCATACTCTCATATAAAAATGCAATAAAAATATTTAGAATCAAAAATATTGATTGATTAGGGAGGAAAATTAAATAATAGTTCTAGTGATATCACTCATCTAACGCCAGTTATTTTCCTTTTAGTCAATAAGTAGTAATTTTCTGAGCGTTAAAGTATGCGACATAAGACAACTTCTAGAAAATGCAACAATATATCTAAAAATTCGTACTCAAATCAAATTTTGAAAACAGACGCTAAAAGCCAATATATCAAGGATACTGATTGACTCAATACAAATCGATAACTAGTCTTTGAGATGATAATATTACGACTTTAATCTTTTTTCCCTTGCCGGTTAAAGTCACTCCCGGATGTTAAAGTCATCCCTGCTTACGGTATGAAGAAGTGATTTCTAAGAAAAGATTGTTAATAAGCAATATATGAGGTTTACATTTTCTACAAAAAAGTACCCACACTAAACACCTATAACAAAATATTCATTTTACTGATACTTTCTCAGTTATTCAAGGTTAAATGTGACGAAAAGTCCTTTTTAAGAAAATTTTCCAAGCATACAATTGGCTATAATAAAGTCATTTTCGACAAATTTTTGATGCTGAATCCGAATACGTCAAGACATCCCAACACAAAAATGTGGGTTTTCGTTAGTTTTGAGGTTTTGTTACAAGGTAATATATTCTTAAGACATAAAATTAGATATGATAGTTGAAGGTCTTTTCCTACAAAACGCACTTTGAATAATAGCGATACTTTTTCCTTGGAAATTTGTGTGAATAAATCACCTAAGCGGAAACTCTCTAGTGTTGAACAAAATCAGTCTTGGTCTTAGTAATTACTCAAAACCAAGACCAAGACAAAGTTAAGATAATGATCAACACCAAGACTGCTATTTGGTCTTGAATCATTTATATTCAGAACATATTTCGAACATAAAACACACCTGTCCCCACGTGTTTTAAATAAAAAGTGCTTGCACCCAAAATGTTTTCTTGGGGAAATATGTGGAATGCCTCTAGGATCAAACATATATAGCTCTTTTTTCAAAGTGAACGGCACTTTTTCAAACCAGTGCCGAAAAACCCATTTTTTAGCACTGTGCTCTATACTAAAACCCAAAAAAAATGTTGACTAAAACGGATACAAAAAAAGAGTATGCAGAAAGTAACCTGCTTGTCCGTAGATTAAAAAACAGTTAATTGAAAAACCCTACAAAATATCGTTTACGAGATATTGCGTTTTTGCTTAATTTTTTGTGTTTCTATTAAAAAATTTAATTTTTGCGAACAAAAAAAAATAATGATCAATATATAGAAACAAAAATAGTCAATTCTAATGTATTTTTTGATGCTTAATCCGAATCTGGTCATAAAATTGCTCTATCACTTCTGATTTTTGAGATATCCTAACCTGAAATTTTGGCATGTACGGTCTTTTCACCATTTTTGAAGTTATATAACAGGAGCTGGTAATTGTTTATCATAAAACTCGATAAAGTTTTTAAAAGTACTATTCTTTTTCTTCAAAACTTACTTTGATTTATGTCGATATCTTTTTTTTTCTCCGAAATATCGTTACCTAAAAAAAGTTCAAAAAATGCACGAAAGTCGCCATTGGCAACATTGGTTGATTTATATAAAAAGTTATTAAAATGATTATGGTAAATTACAAGTGATAATAATTACTTTTTACAGAAACATTCTTAAACATCATAATCATTTTTAACAACTTTTTATTTAAATCAACCAATGTTGCCAATGGCGTCTTTCGTGCATTTTTTGAACCTTTTATAGTTTACGATATTTCGAAAAAAAAAAAGATATCGATATAAATCAAAGTAAATTTTGAAGAAAAAGAATAGTACTTTTAAAAACTTTATCGAGTTTTATGATAAACAATTACCAGCTCCTGTTATATAACTTCAAAAATGGTGAAAAAACCGTACATGCCAAAATTTCAGGTTAGGATGTCTCAAAAATCAGAAGTGATAGAGCAATTTTAAGACCAGATTCGGATTAAGCATCAAAAAATACATTAGAATTGACTATTTTTGTTTCTATATATTGATCATTATTTTTTTTTGTTCGCAAAAATTAAATTTTTTAATAGAAACACAAAAAATTAAGCAAAAACGCAATATCTCGTAAACGATATTTTGTAGGGTTTTTCAATTAACTGTTTTTTAATCTACGAACAAGCAGATTACTTTCTGCATACTCTTTTTTTGTATCCGTTTTAGTCAACATTTTTTTTGGTTTTATTATAGAGCACAGTGCTAAAAAATGGGTTTTTCGGCCCTGGTTTGAAAAAGTGCCGTTCACTTTGAAAAAAGAGCTATATATGTTTGATCCTAGAGGCATTCCGCATATTTCCCCAAAAAAACATTTTGGGTGCAAGCACTTTTTATTTAAAACACGTGGGGACAGGTGTGCAAAACGTATCTCAATACGAAATTTGGCATCTTAAAAACACAACTGTTTTAAAAAAATGCAGTTGGGAAATTTGGCATATTAAACAGCTTTTAGCAATTTTTCAATGGGCGTTATCATGAATCAAGATTTTTTTAAACTGCAATAGAGAATGTACGGCAATCTGAGAAAATTCCTCGGGAATATTTATTCACGATTACCCCCAATAATTTTTAATTTCTATGGTCATGATTAAAATCATTACCAAAACCAAGACCGAGACCATGATTTAATGCTCAAGATCAAGACAAAGACCAAGATGTAATATCAAAACCAAGACCAAGACTCAATGTCCAAGATCATGATTGTTATGATCTTGGTCTAGGTCTTGGTTTGCTTAACAATAAAATTTAGAAAGTATCAATTGTTTAAAAAAAGTATGGTTATTATATTTCTGAGATTTAAATTCTCTAGATATAAGTAGTTTATTAATGAAGGAGTAAAAGAATTGATATAGAGCTCAGAAACAAAAAATTATGAAGTATTTTGAAACAGTTTTCTTGCACAAAGTAGTGGGCAATAGCTTTCTCGATTAGAAAAATATCGTTTTTAATTCCTTTCCCTGGAGAAATAAAGCGCTTATCTGTGAAGACCCCACCCCAGTATTTTTGGCAAAAAACAATTAAAAATAAACAGAAAAAACATTTACTTTTTTTAATCGCATGCAGGTTAGTAGCCGTGTTAGTATCATTCGCTATGGTTAATTGAACATCATGATGATCGACAACTGTTGCTTTATTGCTGCAATGTTGATTATAAGCAACATTACCAATAGCAGCAACATTACGAGTATCGTAAACTAATTTATTAACAACAATTAATAACATGGAACGAGGCGTATTCACATGACTGAACAACTCACTGTTGGTGTTGTTGTTGGTGTTGCCATTGTTGTGATTTTCAGCAGCAGATTTATGTGTTTTGATTTTCGTTTTATTGTTGTTGTTACTGCTGCTGCTGTTGTTGCTTTTATTCGCATCTTTATGCTGTTGCTGCTGCTCCTTAGAATGACGTTTCAGTGTTAAAGTGTTGACAACTTTTGAGAAAGTTGATTGTGACTTTTGTTGTGTCGTGTGAATATTGTTGCTGGAGGAATATGTTGCAGCGGCATCAGCAACAATTGCTGGCAACGGAAGTTCATCATTTGTTGTTACTGTTTTGTTTGTTGCTGCTGATGCCGTCGCTATGACATTTTCATTGTAATTTAAATTTGGCGATTTGCAATTTTGTTGCTGTTTCTTTTTGTTGTCGACGGCATTTCCGGTGGCATTCAACTGTTGATACTCTTCGTAAATGCTGCAACGTTTATTGATTTTATTTGCACTTGCGGTTAAGGTTTTGTTATTTTTTGAAGTTTTCGATTTGAAAATTTTATTCCACATTTTTTTGCTCATTTTGAAGTTGCAATTTTTTTTTTATTTTTTTAATTAAAATGCATTTTTTTGCATTATTTCGAATCTAAAACGTTTATTGGAAAACACTTCATTTTTAATTTTTTATTGCGCCCTGCTACCCAGCAACTTAAAAAGTTGTCACCTCAAATAAAAATCTCAACATCAAATATCAACAACTCCCGACCGTTTAGCGATAACAACTTCATCGCATCAAAGTCGCGACAAAACTAAAAACTTCCCGGCAACATCGGGCATAGAATCCCATAAACACCAGCACCAGCAATTTGTCGTATTGTTGCTTCACACGCCAACAAATACTCCGCTGCTCTCTGTTTATACGCCACTGCTCACTGCATGGAGCAATTCTTGGCTCCATCGTCAGTTGCTGCTACTGGCGAATGTTTTTGCTTCTCGTTGCTGCTGTTGTTGTTGTTGTTGTTACATAGTGAATTGCTGTGCCATTGTGCAAGAGAGTCTTCACTTGCAATCGCTACTATTGATGTTGTTTTTATTTTTTTCAATTTATTTATTTTTTTCTTTTGCCGTCAAAATGTTGTTGACGCTTCATATTTTTCTTGCAAAAAAAAAAGCCATCGAAAGTTAGTGGGAGTTGTAAAGAACTTAATTTTTATAGTTCTTCTCAGTTCTAGATCCCACAGTATTAAACCGTTAAAGCGACTGAAATAAAAAGTGGTCGTTGCTGTTATGATTTAGTTGACTCATGTGAAGTTGGCTCCGTAATTTTCGAAAACCGAAAATTTTTTTAAAGTTCTGGGTCGGTTGGGAATATTTTTTGCATTCTTTTATAAAATTCGAAATAGGTCTGTGAAATTGGACCAAAAATCGTTTTTTGCTCAGCGCTATGTTTTTCACGTAGAGGAGTTCTGATATAATTTTTGGGGTTAAAAAAAAAGGTTCTGGAGTTCTTTGTCAGGCATGTTCTCAATTCCGATTTTGATCGGTCAATCTTAAGGTGCTCTGCGTTTCGATATTGAACACCACATCGGAATTACGTTCCAGTAAATCAGATTGAAAACAGTAGTCAATTTTATTTATTGCAATAAAATTCCGATTCCATTTTGTTTTTCGAAACGCAGAGCACCTTAAGATTTACTCCATTTCGACTCCGATCAAAATCGGAATTGAGAACATGCATTTATATATAGGGTAAGGGAGGGAAATATGGACTACGTGGGTAATATGGACCACACGGTTATTTCCCACTGCATACATAGGATTTACCGTTATTCATGTTCAAACTTAACGCTAATACCTAAAGCTTATAATAGGGCGCATGTTTCTGTAAAGTTGATTTTACTAAAAAAAAGATCAGTGATAATTTTTTTCTAGTGAGTATATTTCATTATTTCACTTTAAAGACATCGCGTTTTGAAAAAGTTTTTCAGAAAAAAATTTTCTGTAAAAAAGTTTCTAGCAAAAAAAAAGTTCTTATTACAATCTGGATAGGACTCAAAAAGTTCTTAAGAAAATCCTAGTAACATTTTTCCGAAATATTCGTACTTCTCATTTTAACCGAAAAATCAGAAAAATTTTCGGTTCTTTTATATGTATCCGAAAATAAAAATTTTGCCATAGAGTAGTTCTGATCGAACTTCTAGGTTGCGCTCGAAGAGTTCTAAAGAAAACATTAAGTAAAACTTTTGCAAAATATTTGTACTTTTCATTTTAATGGAAAAATTAAAAAAAAATGTTCGGTCTTTTACTAAGTTTCCGAAAAGGAATATTCGTAGAGGATTGGAGTTTCGGATAGGACTCAAAAAGTTCTAAGAAAATCCTAGCAACCTTTTTACCGAAATATTAGTAGTTTTCATTTTAATCGAAAAATCAGAAAAATTTTCGGTTTTTTTACAAGCATCTGAAAATTAAAATTTTGTCGTAGAGGTGTCCTGATCGAAGCTCCAGGTTGCGCTTTTGTGAGCTCATAAATGTTATCAGAACTCCTCTACGTAAAAAAACACGGCGCTGATGAGCAAAAAACAGTCCACCTCCGATTTTTGGTCCAATTTCACAGAACTATTTCGAATTTTGTGAAAGAACTCCAGAACTATTTCCAACGGACCCAGAACTCTAAATAAATGTTCGGTTTTCACATGAGTTTTTAGCTGTTGCGTATGTAAACCTAGACATATGTAAACTTTTTAAAAAGTCAGACTTTAAATTTTAAAATCCTCTAATAAAAGTTTAAAAAAACTTTAAATTTTTGAAATAAAAATAAAAACAAAACTTTACTTTAGCAAGTTTTTCTAGACTTAAACTTAACTTTTATTTAGAAAAAAGTTTTTTTAAGGTATTATTCTTAACCCTCTAACTGGCAAAGTTGTAAATTTCAACGAATAGTGTCGGGAATTGTTTTTCTATTAATTATTGGCTAAAAATGGATAACATAGTCATAAAAATGTTAAGACCTACCTTAGGTCGACCACCAGGTAAAAAAGGTAAAGAGGTCCTCAGGGACCCCTTGCCGGTTTGAGCCAAAAAAAACAATGGCTCGTTTTTGAGGTTTGAATAGTTTTTAAGGGAAAAAGTAGATAATTATAGGGGTACATATATTATTTTTGATAATAATAGTCATAGAAACAGTTTTTGGCGTTCGAACAACACTAATGAAGAATGCACTCGCTGCAAATGCACTATATTTACAAGAATTTGCAAATCTTGCATTTTCTTCTACCGCCTTATTTTTCTAGCCAAATTACCAGCAAAAGGCAATATTGAAAGACCAGATTGTTCGGATTGTTTTTTTGAACGCTACAGTGAACGGGGTCACTTTAATGGGCCGAAAATAGGACCGAAAGGTTCTTATGATATAGAAGAAAACATCGGGGTTTTTTTTCTACTAAAGTTTCGACAGTTTCTTGAGCTATACTAACACTCATAATATGGTCCTGGATGAAGTAATCACTTGTGTTACCTGCTTTCAGAGTTCTGAGCCAGGTCGAAATCATTCCAACTGGAGCGATTTCGTTCCCATAAACAGGCAAGTGGTCCTCAGGGACCCCTTCCTATTTACGTTTCTAAAACATAATGTGAAACTTCTCAGTCACTTCAATTTATATTCAAAATAGGAAATGTTTTCTACCCAATAAAAATTATTCACTAAAATCTTGTTATTATAACTATTTCTAAATTACTTCGGAAAAAATTTTTTGCAGAGAAGAAATTTTTTGAGATTTTATTCTGACTTGGCAGACACAACTGATAACGAAAGCAAAACTATGCATCAGAACGCATTTTTACTGAGCTTACCATGGCATAAAAAGCATAACCATGGCAACCCATGACGGTTTCGAGCAATTATTATATTATCCACGGTGCAGATGTGAATTTATTGAAGAGGTCCTCAGGGACCTCTTACCAGTTAGAGGGTTAAAAGTTTTTTTATTAGGTTTTCTTGCACTTTTTGGAATAAAAGTCTAAAAAAATTCGTCGGGTTAAAACCACAACTAGACATTTTTAAATTTTGAGAGAAACACTTTTTAAATTTTTTGAAATACAATTTTTTGTATGCACTGGCGTAACTATAATTAAGTTGGCATGACAGGCGAAATGCCACGGGCCCTCGGTCTAGAGAGTCGCGAGCTTAACAAAAATGTATAGAGATTTGAAGAAGGTAAACGCGACGTTATAAGAATGCTTTCAACTATAGAAGATGTGTTCTGTCTAGTGGTGAAACTAAAGGTGTTCCATGGAACAGGAGCCTCTCCCTGGGCCAAAGAAAAAATATTTAACAGGAGATAGAAGCCAACGAAAAATAATTTTTTTTTTCTCTAAGTTCATACTGTCTACTTACTATTTTGGTTTCAATTTAGATTTTTGTAAGAAATTTGGCTTAAAATTTATACAATTTTGGTATAAAATAACACTGTGCAACATTTTTGAGGTCATCGGATCCAAACAACTTTTCGAGTGCTGTTCCTGAAAGTATTTGATGTTAGTTTTTCTCCAGGTCGAACTTTATTGTAGGTATTGCATTATGTGGATTCTAACTTGCTTTATCAGAATTGGCACAGCTAAATCTCGAAAACCCTTCGAGATTCTGTTTTTCTATCTTCAAGTAAGTTGTAGCTATAGGCTCACGAAAAGAATGGAAAGAAAGTGTTCAACAAACTTACCCGAAAAATTTGTGTCCTGTGCCTCAAAATCACAAAAATGCCAAAAAATTATACCATTTTTGCTCATAGCAATCAAACCGTTCCGTATTTTAGCAAACAGTTAAAACAAAATTGTATATTTATATCTTAGAAAATTGGAACAGCTAATAAAAGTATTTGCATTATTAGGTTTAAGAAGTGTTTTGCATTAATTCGTGCATTTGGTCCAGTTTTGCATTAAGTATTGTTTATTTATGATGTTCCACAAAAAAACATAAAAAATTAATCCCCTTTTAAAAAAATGGCACAATCCCAAGTGTGCATTTACTTTAACAATTTTATGCAACTCGAATTTATGTTGCTTATGAGTAATCTCCAGTCATGGTATCACGCAGTCTATGCAAGAATTTTTTTTCTTAATTTAATTTTATTTAAAAGGAAAGATGTGCTACAATTTGTAGACGACAAATTGCTTTACTTGACTTCTGTCATATTACTGCCCACCACGGTTGCCATCAAGAGCAACATCAAATCAAAAGTTTTTGCTTTTTTTGATTTTAAAGAACAAATTTACATCAAGTGGAAAGAGGGCAGCAATCATTTTGCATATTAAAATTTTATTACCCAAGTCACGAGAAATATGAGTGAATCTGACAGTGTAAGGAACAGAAAACATGGTTTGTTTCATATATTTTTAGACATTTAAAGGGTGTTTAGATATCTAAGCTTTTAAAACATCATAACCGTTTCATATTCTTGGCAATTTCATATTAAGGACTATGGCTCATGAATGAATCTTCAAGATTATATTAGCCCACTGATTCTCTGGTGTAAATAGAATCAACTCTTTCTGAAGTAAGTATGATATAAAGACCTTGGGGTAGAAAAATGAACTTAAGCAAGAACTATTGATTCAATAAGTAGTAAATAGTTAAAGTAAGTTTATTTAAACCACTCATTTAATGACTTCCTTAACAAATGTTCACACTACATGTGCATATTTTTGAACCCAAAAACATGACAGCTTCATTAATGCAGACGGTGACAATGGTGATTGATTCCCATGAATGGAAAATTGTCAACAGCTTCAATATGTGAAGGAGAAAAGATAAAAACAAAAACTAAATAAAGCGAAATATACAAAAACATGTTTGGAATTTTCTCACATATTACTCCTTTTCTTTAAGACGCATTGTTACTGTTGTCTATACTATGCCTGCACTGGGTCAGTGGGTGCCAATATACAGGAAATTGTGAAAATAAAACAATCAGACATTATATAAGTTGACATATACGGTATTAATTGGTGGATAGTGGACAGACCAGTTTAGCTAATTGAAAATTCTGTCAATGTGCAAGGCGTGTTTATACTCAAAGAAAGTAAAATGTACATTGTACTCGTATTTCCTTTAAAAGGTTCATTGCAATCCAATGATTTCTGCCTTAATTGATATTAAAAATGTGGTATACCGAATTGAAGTGATGTAGAGCAGATGAGCGTTCAGTCTCAAGTGCTTTACATGGGCACAATAAAATGAAAGTTTAATCGTCCAAATGAGAATTGTAGAGTCTTCAAATTAGAGGTTTTTCAAAGGTTCAAATTTACAATAAAACTGTTTAATTAAGGGGCAAAAATACCCTTATTTGTAACGGCCAGAGGACGTTATTCTGCTATTTATTGGAGTTGTGATTGCATTTGATTTGTAAGACTCTCTCTGTTACCTTGACGTTTGGTGTTTGGAGTTGAAATACTATATATTTTACATTCGTACACGCATTGAATTGCTTATCATATGTTTGTTATTTTTAAACTTATTGATCAAACAAAATAATGTGTTTGTTGGTAATAAAATACCAATTTTTCTTCACCCTCACATGATAACATCGTATTTATTTTAATTTTGGTAAAAACTTTTCGCAAATCATTAAGTCATAAAAAAAGTCCTACGTCATTTTTACTTTATTTTGGAGAATACTCTTAAATGAGTGAAAAACTAGTAAGGGTGTTACCTTTGGCCTGGCCAAAAATTAAATACTCTACACAGCAGTATTTTGAAAATTTTGCTTATATGGGAGGTGCCACGCCCTCTTGTTTGAATTCACCTAGTTTTTTCTCAGAATTTGAATTTATAGTTCTTAGTATTTGAGTGAAATGTGGTTGGAACCTTTCGCTTATATGGGAGGTGCCACGCCCTCTTGTTCGATTTTATCCAGTTATAGCTTAAAGCTTGTATTTATAATTCTTAATGTCTGAGGAAAATTTGGTTCGATTATATCAGAAAACGCATTCAGTATAGCATTTTGAAGCTTTTACTTATTTGAGAGGTGCCACGCCCTCTTGTCCAAATTCGCCCAGTTTTTGCTCAGAGCTTGCGCTTACAATTCGTAGTATTTATGTGTATTTTGGTTGCATTATCGTGAAAAATACTCTAAAAGGTGCATTTTGAATATATTTTTTGTATGGGCGGTAGGCGTGTCCGTTGACCGATTTCGCTCATTTTCAATTCCCCGAGCTAACTTTGACGACGGAGGCTGTGCAACAAATTTTATTAAATTATCTTGCTTAGTTTTCCCAAAAAATGTATTTCCACACACAGCCAGCCAGCCAGCCAGCCAGCCAGCCACCCAGCCAGACAGACGGACATGGCTATATCGACTCAGGAGGTAACGATGATCAAGAATATATATACTTTTCCATGCCTGCCAAGCCCCCTTCTCTGCGTTACAAACGGAAGGACAAAGTGAATATACCCTTGGTGTAGGATATAATAATTGCAATTGGAAAATTCATTTGGGCGACATGAATAGTATTTTGGAATCGTGATATTAAATTGTGGCGTTAAAGGAAAATCATTATATCTAGCGACGCCGTCTTTATTCATATGTAGGGGAAGAGTGCCGCCTGCGGGCAAGGTTCGAGTGTGGGCACCCCCCCGTAACTTCTGACAGAAAACGAATGCGGCTGTTCTGACAAATGTTAAGCGCGTGTTATGGCAGCACGAAGTTTTTGTGCATATACCGGAGCAAACAGACGCATTTGCTTCGTGCTGAGAAGAAAACAATTTTTCAATAAGTGAAAGTCAACACATAAGTTTTTTTCAATCATTTTCCAAGTGCGATCAATCGAAGTGAATCAATCGAAAAGCTGAGTGCAATCTATACTTATGCAGTAAATTAATTATATTTTATGATTCAAAACCGAATGGAACCAAATGTTCACATAACACAATTTGCTTATTGCTTTCCAAAGTGGCTGTCAAAGTCGTGTGTGGACCCCGAATTGGTTCGGGTGTGGGCACCCCTCTTTTTTTTATGCAAAGCGTTTGTTTTACTGAAATATCGTCGTGGATGCCAACATTACTAATTTTAATGGTATTATTATGACTTTTTTACACTTTTTTAGTGGAAAGGAAAGAACCAATAGGCTCTTTAAAGATATCACAGAAAAAAAGTTGTTTTTTTAAGTGTGGGAGGTAAGGTGGCATAACACTTTGCAAAAAATCTCGGTGCTGAGTTTCCAGACAAGTGGACCAAGGAGCAGATGGTGGGCATGGATTGGTACAAAAAATTTAATGTCAACAAGGGCTAGAAATTACGTCATTTAGCCAGCTTAGTCTGTAAAATAAGTGCTCTGGCATTGACGTCGAAGACAATCTTAAGTCTGGTTTCACGGCAACAGGCATGATGCCATTCGATCCAGACGTTTTCAGTGACGCGGATTTTGTTAAAGCCGTTGAGCAGAATTTGTGTGAGCCAATGTTTCCAAAATAAATTGATTTTGCTTTCTCCTTCATTTGTTTGCGTTTAATTTCATAATTTCCCATTTTAAGCCGATTTTCTAAGGGTGCCCACAACCGACCCAAAATTCATTTTTGTCAAAAATGATCACTATTTTTTTGATATAATTTTTCCAACTGACGAAATCAATTTACTTAACCAGTAGTTAGCTAAGGTCTTTAGCTTTCCAATGACACTTATACTAATGTCAGCATAATATACATTTGGTCAAAAGTTGTGAGTCGAAAACCCGAGAAAGAATATATACAAATTTTTTTAAAAAAACAAAACTTCAAGAAAAATAATTTCATGATTTGAATGACTATTGACGGAGTAATGAGCATTTCAAAAAACTACTAAATGTTGTTTTTGCAGCTTTTTTAGATTTTTGAAAATTTATATCTCTGAAACGGCTCGATGAAAAAAATTGAAAAAAATCATATATGCTAATCTCAACTAGTACTATCCCAGTGTGCCAAACGGATCATATCTCCGCTTTTTTATCCGTTACGGATCCGTTACTGATCCGTTACTGATCCGTTACTGTTTGGCACACTGGGATAAGACAAAAAAGTTTAAATCGGAGATGCAAAAGTCAAATGCTATCCAAAACGATACGTAATGCCCCATACACATGTACATATGTATAGACTTAGTTGTATCACATATCGTCGGCTGAAAGCTTTATTGCACTATACGCCACTTTTTGACATTTTGATCTAAGACTGGCGCGCTCTTTCTAAATCCTTTAATGGGCGTAATAGTTATTAAACTTTTAATAAGAAAAGTATGTTTTCTTTCAAACGTATAAATGTTGTACTCGATGGACGTCTTTGATAAAATAAATGTAAAATGGTTTGAGGATCACTTGATCCTAACTCTTCTGCAAAGTCTCACTGTACCACTGTAAATTTATGCTGTCAATTAAATTAATTTCTGCAATCACTGAGGACATGTGTTATAAGTTGCTACTCGAGAAAACACTTAACAATATCATTGCTCAACATTAAAAGCAAATGCATCCTACGGATTGCGGATATAAAACTAAAAATAAATTTACACTTTTTAAAGTTCAACTAAAAATATACGTGCGTAGCGTAAAATCTCACTTTTCGCTAAGATTGGCGGCATCTTTTAATTTTTAAATTATCTATGCGTTCTACAGAAAAAAAAAAAAAAAAAACAAAACAAATGTTGTGTAAAGCAAAAGAACCAATTGATACAGAAATGTAAAAGCATAATTTCGCAATTGAAAACATTTATTTTTTTCGTACCGAACTTCTTCAGAAAACTTCTCTCTTTTCTCATTCAAGTTTGCTGATCTTTTCCACTTTAGATGATCAGCGAAATTTCAGCGATCCCCACACATCAGATCATGTCGATGTTAACGCCATATCCATTTGCACTCACTGTCAAAGTTACGAAAAAGTTTTTCCCAACATCAGCCAAAAATATTAAGAGCATTTTAATGCATTTTGGAAATTCGAACAGAGTTTCGTTTTTTTCGTTTGTTTTGTTTCTACCTTTTGTGCAATACCATTTCTATTTTTATTTAAAAAAACATTTAAAAACGTTTTTCTTAATGTATTCATTGTAGAAAAGTGAATTTAGATACCGCGGTGCCTATGCTGTATTTTAATGTTTCGTCTCATGGCATGAAGTAGATTAATCTTTCGAATTCGTAAGTTGACAGCATAGATCATTTTAGATAATTGTCGAAAAATTACTGTATATTGATAGATCAGATAAATTTTGCTGAGTAAAAAGCTAAAAAGATGGTTGAAATAAAAATATTTTTACAGCTTTAATGTTCATCGTCTACCATTTCATCAGCATAATTTCAATACATTTCTTAACTCAGCAGATCATTTAAAACACACTATATCGTCTTTTTGGATAGTGTATGACAAATTAAAAACATTTGTACGAAACTTTTTTTTATTAAAATACCCTTCATTGTATGATACCAATACACACTCGAACTCTGGACTCCGTGTTTCTGATGAGAGAAACGCAGTGGTTAGCTATTTGACCCACCGTCAAAAATAAACTCCTCGGTACAAGGACGCTCTATGTAAAGATCATAAATTAATTGTATCTAGCGTAGCATGTCTCAAAACCAGAATGTGTTACCAACTAAAAACAATTAGCAATTTTTTACAACAGACGGCGCCAGGTGAACTTTATGATCTTTACATAGAGCGTTCTTGTACTGAGGAGTTTGTCCTTGTCGGTAGGTCAAATAGCTAAACACTGCATATCTCTCATCAGAAACACGGAGTCAAGGTTTCGAGTGTAGCTTCTGACATGAAGTAACTAAAACTGATCTAATGAGGCTATCTATATACATGTTTATTAGGGTGGGCCAAATTGTATGGAGGAAATTTTATCGACCTCGGCTACCCCCCTATGTGAAAGTTCATTCAATTCTATGAATATTTGCCCAAGGAACTATACCCCTGCGTTCAACTTTAGTTCGGCGCATTTTCGATCGAAAATTGTACCTTTCATCAATATTTTTTTTTGTTTTCATACTAAATTTTAAAAATTTTTATAAAAACAAAAGTAATGTCATTCTATGATTTGGCTGGTATTCTGTCAGTAATCAATTAAATTGGGTTCTGTTAACATAAGAAGTTCACTTGATAGTGTGAAATTGATTATAAGTATATATTTAAAAAGGTGATATGGGTCAAAGAGCCGATTATTATGACCGACGCGTACAATTTTCGATCGAAAATGTGCCGAACTAAAGTTGAACGCAGGGGTATAGTTCCTTGGGCAAATATTCATAGAATTGAATGAACTTTCACATAGGGGGGTAGCCGAGATCAGTTTTCAAATCGGCCCACCCTAATGTTTATATATGAAAATATATAAAATATGTATGTGGAAATAGCCGAAACATATGTAACCAATTTCCGTGTTAACACTTGTTTGCGTCTGTTGTTGATAAAATTCCAAAAATTACTGTTTAATTAGTTTAATACAAACTTATCTGAACTCAAATCAATGAGATTAGCAAGTTTTTATACCCTCCACCCAGGGTATTTTCACTTTGTCCTTCCGTTTGTAACGCAGCGAAGGAAGCGTGGAGGATATAGAAAAGTATATATATTCTTGATAAGCGTCACCTCCAGAGTCGATATAGCCATGTCCGTCTGTCTGTCTGGATGGCTGGGTGTGCGTGGAAATACACTTTCTGGGAGCAAGATAATTCAATGAAATTTGTTATACTGGTTTTGTCGTCATACAAAAAATATATTCAAAACGCAATATTAAGAGAATTATTAGCGATAACGCAACCAAAATACGCGTATATACTAAACATAGTTAGTATAAGCTCTGAGAAACACTAGGTGAATTCGGACAAGAGCTCGTGGTAACTCCCATATAAGCAAAAGGTTCAAAATGGTATGTTGAAAGCGGTTCTTTGAGATAATCCAACCAAATTCCACCCAGATACTAAAGATAGTAAATGCAAGCACTGATCCGTAACTAGATTGATTCGGACAAGAGGGTGGGGCTCCCATATACTCAAAGTTTTCAAAATGCAGTATTGAAAGCGTTATTTGAGTTAATGTAATAAAATTTCGCACAGATACTATAGATAGTTAGTGGAGGCTATGAGCATAAACAAGGCGAAATCGGACAACAAGGCGTGGCATGTCCCATGTAAGCAAACGTCACTCCTTCAGTTTTGCATAAAGGTTAGGAGGTTTATGTGGGCGAACTTATAGACCATCAACAATTTTGTAATTTTACTTTGTTTTTATTTCTTTTTTTAATAAAATTTAGATGTATATATTTTGTTTGTAATTGTTTTTAACCCTAGCAGTCAAAATCAATTGGAAAATACCAGGGCTACGTAGCAGTTCTTTAGCGAAAATTGAAAGAAAAAAGTATCTGCTGGGAAAGGAATTTGCATTCTCAAAATATTCTCGATAGCAACTGATTAGTCTCGAGAAAATAATATATCATCGAGAGGGAACTGTTGTTGTGTCGACACAGGTTATGTGCCTTTGCTTTTTTAACAAAGTGATAGTTAGGCCACTGTTGCTCTAATAGCGTCATATATTTATGATGATAGTAATGCGGTGATATTAATGCATTTAATGTCGAAATTGGGAAGTTGCTAAAAGATAATGGGCCTTATCATGAATTTATCTACAAATTCCCTCTCGACGATATGTTCTTTTCTCAAGACTCTCTCTTTGCAATCGAGAATATTTTGAGAATGCAAATTCTTTTTCCAGCAGAGATATATACCATCTTCTCGCATGATTATTTAATTTTTATGTCACAGTCAGTAGTGATATTTAAGCACAGTTCATTAGTATTATCCCTTTGGCCGATTTTTTAACTATTTCAATTTCACCAGAATCATAGTTGTATGTATGGTCTATCAAAGACTTCCAACGCATTGCTAGTCACTTTCTCCGAAAAAAATTATCTGGTCTAATATTTTTAAAACTATTTGAAAACAGAATCTTCAGGATGATACATTTGCATGTATTTTGGCACTCGTGGAAAATTTGCACTGTCTTGAGTTGACTTCGATGACACTAAACATAAATATATCGAATTTTATGCTTTGTTGCTGTGAGAGATCTGACGACCTTGAATCAGTAGCATTCGATTCCAACCGATCTTTCTAAAATTGTAGATTAAACGGTTCCTCTTTCCCTGCGATTTAAAATTTTGATTGAACAAACAACTTCATTTTCCATTTTCATTTAAAATTTCCGAAAACGTTTCTAATTTCTGCATTTTAAGCACTTTAGCATTGGTTGAATTCTCAACTTTCGATTGCAAAATTAACATACTTTAACACATTGACTGCCAGACCAAATTTTGTACTGTTTCCCGGGGTGCCAAAATTTTTTTTTTCTATTTTCATGTTTTATATGAAATAACGGTCATTGTTAGGTGTTGAGTTGCGTTTCTACAACTTTTGGAAGTGCTAGAAAAGATTTAGTCCTGGCTATTGAATATCATAGCCACGGCACCCTATGTAAAGATAGACGTCTATCTGTTTGCCAAGTGACGTAGCTATTATTTTCAATAGCCAGGAAGAAGAAAGAAGTGTTATAAAGTTAGCAGTACTGTATATAAATATATATGGGACGTTTCACGTCAACCGGCCACCTCCGTCGCGAGAATTTGTGCAGACGGAAAAAAAAGTTTTGGATCCCAAAATTTTCGTTTTTTTCAAAGCTTTTGAAAGCCCAGTAGCGCTTTTAAAAATTTCAATATGAAAACGTTGTAAAACGCGCCGAAAGGGGTCGTAAAATAAATTTTTTTTTTAATATTTTGGCGTAAATTGCATCACCCGGGGGTTTTGGGGGTCGCTGATCACGAATCTGAAGCCGAAATTTGAGAATTCTTAAATCCAAGATGGCGAATGCACACATTGTGGGAAAATCCTAATTTTGAGCAAGTCGAAAAAATAAAGCTAGAGTTGTTCAAATTCATCCAAACTTACACATATAGCTTGGAAATACTTATTAAGGTATCATGCCTGCATAGTTTGAGAAGCCTACCGTTATTTTTTTGACTTTTAGCTATTAGAATTTTCCCACACTGAAATAGTTTTTATTATTTTTCAAAATAAATGGCTATAAAATCTAAACAAACCAAAAACTCCTCAAACCAAGTTCACTTAGCACTAAGAGTGGTAATGAGCTTTTCGTTTTGTATTGAATTTTGTTTCTAGAGGCTGTGCATTTTTCATGACGAGGCAAAATAACAAAAAACTACTGGCTATGGAAATCCATAGCCACAAGCCTGAATGAAACTGTACTGGCTATTGAAATCAATAGCCATGGCAGCCAATGTGTTAAAAAAAATTTGAAATAATATGTGACTTAATTTTATACTTTATTCTAACATAATTTTTACAAATATTGCTAAATAAGAACTTATGTACTATATTAAAAAATGCAAATAATACAATAATTTCAAAATACTTTTTAGTTAAACTAAATAATAACTTATTTTATATTTCAATCACGTCATTGCATTTTCCATATTGCCACTAATTTCACTGCTTACTTCACCAGACTGTGACTGTTGTCGCAACAACTCCTTGTGTACCTGTAATTTATGTTTCTCCAAACGATCCTTCGTCTTAAAACCCCAAGCACAATAATTGCAATTGTGACCCAACTTCTGGCATGTACCACGCTGTACATGTGTTTCATAAACACTGCGTACACGAAAACGTACCTCACAACAAGGACAAATGAACAGCTCAGTTGGATGACATACCTTCATATGCGCCTGCAGTCCTTTGGCCAAAGCAAATGATGAACGGCATAGTGTGCAAGCAAAAGTACGCTCTGCTGAGTGAACATTTTTAATATGCATACGTATACTCAGTTTGGAAAATTCTTTATCACAATGTTCACATTTAACAAGCGGAGCTATTGGTCGTTGTTCCTTAGGCAAATGACTACGTTGATGATAATACAAATGATTTGATTTGTCAAAACCTTGACCACATTCGGAGCATAGGAATTTCTTTCTTCTTGGTTGTTGTTCATGTATAAATGCTATGTGTTGCTGTAAATAACGATATTCCAAAAATGTTTGCGAACATTTTTGACATTTGAAAATGCGTGGATTGGTTACATTATGCAATTGCTGCATATGCTCACGAAAGTAGGTAGCAAAATAAGATGTAAATGTGCATTGTTCGCATTGAAAGTAATAGTCCTTATTAACGTTTATTTTACGTATATATTTGCGTCTATCGGTTGAGTCTGCTGTTGTTGCTGATGTTTCGGATGTGACGACTGCACGTTTTCTTAGCTGGCGAGTGCTGTAAAAGTTGATAGAAGAAAATCTTACAATCATTGTGGTGGATAAGCTGTTTCTATTAAGGAAAATTCAAATTCTCTTCATTTGAGAATTGGAACTTTCATCAACTTAAACGATTTGTTCATATTTCTGAATGAGAGTACATACTACCTTGATCAAAAATTTCCCAGAATCATCACCTGTGGCGCCCCCTGCAGTCCGATTCAAATTTTCGTTTCTGTAGGTTGTCACACCTTTTAACAATATTGCCTGCGAATTTCAGCTTCCTAGCTTGACAATAAATGTACCGCAATTTTGAGTGCATCTGTTTTTTTGCGAATTTCGATTTTTGCAACAACTCTTGGATTTTACACCATAACAATGCACCGTCGCACAATGCCATCATTATCCGTGAGTTTCTCACCAAAAACTCAACTAATACAATTCCGCAGCCATCAAATTCGCCAGATTTAGCTCCCTGTGACTTTTTTTTTGTTCGATCGACTGAAAAAACCACTACGCGGAACGCGTTTTAGCAGCCGATCGGAGATAATACAAAAATCGAAAACGGCACTGATGGGCATACCGAAAATTGAGTATCAAAAATGTTTTGAGCGCTGGATCAAGCGCTGGCATAAGTGCGTGGCAGTCGATGGGAATTACCACATCAATATTCAAGAATAAACTTATATTTTTAATTTTAAAAATAAATTCCGGGAACTTTTTGATCAAGGTAGTAGAATAAGATTTGCGTTTTCAAATTACCATTTAAACTGTTCAGATTTTGATTTAACAATTTTAGGCTGTGTTGCACGCAGCTTTCGTTTGGCTTTATCGCTTTTAAAATCATCTTTAGTGCGATAACTACTATTTGCTTCTATCAGTTCTGTATCAACAATATCGGTACTAAAATCTGCTTCAGTTAACTTTGTGTCATCTTGAGCAATATTAACCTGTATTCCGATTGCTTCATGCTTGAGACTTTCACTATTATCTATAGCGCTTTTCGTTTCCTGAGCATCAACACATTTTACCTGTTGCTGCTCCAACAAAATTTTGTCGCTTTGCCTACATTTTTGTATTGTGATCTCCGCCTGTAAAATGTCATCACTGCAATTAAAGCAAATGGCAGCATTTGGTTCCTTAAGTGCGTTTATCTATAAAAGCAATATCTTATATGAAATTTCAAAAATTCAAATTTTGTAAAAATTTCCTCATACAACTTACCACAACACCACTAATTTCCTCAATTATAAGCGGCAAATTTTTGCTTTTTACATTTTCATAAATGGAAAACCTTTCGTTTCGTGAATCCAAACAAATTCTACAGTTTGCTAATTCATTCATTTAATTTGTTATTGTTAGGTCCACATTCACGAAATCCTCCGACCAGCCGGTCAAGACTGGAGACACTCTGCTAATGAAGTAATGACTACGTGAGTAGGGCACAATTTGCTAGTGGACTAAATTGCCTGTTGCGAACATTCCATTGATTTAAGACTTTGATAGTCCACAAAGAGATTTTATTATTTTCCACATACTTTGTTTACAATTTTTTCGCAATGTTAAAATAAATTTATTTAAGGTGTTGCCAACTATGAAGCTGTCAGCTTATGTCATTGAATTTTTCAGTGTTGACGAATACAAAAATGTCAGCGAGGTGTATATGCTTTTTCACCACTCAGTTACAGTAAGCAAACATTAGCTGTGTTTTTGACGGCAGTTTATCTGCGCTTGTACTAAGCAAACTTATTTATACGTGTTAAACTAAGAAAATTTTTTGTTGCTTTCCCATACGTTTAACAGAATGCGGTTATACAAGCACAGATACGCTGTCGCCAAAAAACAGCTATTGTTTTATTTCAGACAACAATGTCCCATTTTAAATATCTGAATCTGCCATACATAAATTGAAGCGTCAGGCGTATTTTACCATCTCTGTCTGTTTTATGTTCATACAATTTTCATGGAACATACCGAAACAGAGACGCTACACTAACGCTCGTCTAAAGTTCCAATTTAAGTATGGCTTTTATAGAAAGTTTTCAGACTTCTGGACATCATATTAACAAGACCCACAAAATGAAATAAATATCTACACAGATGGCTCTAAGCAAGAAGACTGCGTATCTTTCAGGCAGAAGAAGTTGCAGTTCAAGAAGCCGTGGGCTTTTTAGCAGAAAATATTTCTTATAAAAAATTAAACATTTACGTTAATAGTTAGACAGCTCATAAAAGCAACACCACTAATTTTCAAACTGTTACAATTCTTTGCAAAGTCTGAGCAATAGGAACTCATTACGATTATAGTGAGTACCTAGATACTGTAGTATTTTGGGTTATGAAAGTGCAGACCACGTTGCTAAACAAGGTGTTCAGTCACGCAATGGCCTCTTAATTGTAGAAGCACCACTTATATATGATAACACCGGACACTGCTTGATTAGATGCCATAGATGGGCTTAATATCAAATAACTGGTGCAGAAACTGACATTTGCCATTGCCTAGTGCTAGTCTGAAACAGAATGGTTTCAATTAGGCTGACTATGTTTGGCTCCATTAATAAGGTAGCTGAAATAGCATTATCAAAACTAATGAATTTCACCTTAAAAACTGGAATCCTCGATATTGATTAAATACTAAATACTAATATTCTCCTAACAGTCATGCCTTAATTGGAGCGTTATTAGAGCGTCAGCGCCGTTTAACTGTCTCTGCTTCAGTATGCTAAACATAAACTGAATGAACGAGCAACAAACAGAGATGATAACCTGCGACTCTCATCATAATCTGGACCATTAAGCTTTTACGATACTCCCCAACTGGCAGGGCGACTTGCAAATGCCTTCAATTTATCAATATATAGCTTAATATTTTCCTGATTCGCAAATTCGTTTATTTTCCGAAGCTTTAAATTATTATTTTCAGAAAAATGATTTTGTTTAAATCGCTTCTCATCAACTATACTTCTAAACTATCAGAAAATTTCTTAAATTATTTTAAAAGAAATATACACAGCATTTATAATGCTATTTTTAAAGTTGTAGCCCTAAACATTGACTTCTTATGTAAAATGTTTAGTCTCTTTAGTTTTTCGATCAAAAAACAAAAGGTATATATTTTTGTAATCATTTTGTTTCGTAAAACTGTACTTAATTGTAAAATGCGCAACTATTTCAGTCTTAAGGACCGTCCACACGCACAGTTTTACCTCAAGACTTACCTGCGCAAACTGGTTTGTGCAGGTAAGTCTGCACGTGTCGACGGCAAAAGTTTGCACAGTTCAAAAGTGCAAATTTTTTTGTGCAAACTAAGCTTGCGCAGGCAAGTTGGAACGTGTGGACGGCGTAGAGGCCGTGCCTTCAATTTGTCGCTTAAATTGCAGTATTCAAATGCATGTATATTGCATGTGATAGCTGTGTCATGAAAATTATGCGTTTTTTCATTGATTTATTTTGGAAAATATACAAAAGAAAAAAACAATTCAAATGAAAATAAAATGTTTGCTAGACGTCACGTTTCTATGAAAATGAAGTATACTGAAAACTGCACAGACTTGCCTGTGTTGTGTGGACGCGATATAAAAAGTATGCACAAACTCTCTAGTTTGCACGAACTAGGCTTGCGCAGGTAAGACTGTACGTGTGGACGGCCCTTTATTTATTAAAAAGTTCACAAATAGGCCAACTTAATGTAGAAATTCAAAATTTTTAAAAAGGTTTTCATAAAAATAGCACGGCTTTTTCAGCTGGATGACACTATTAAATTCGGAAAATTTAAACACTCTAAAGGCGCGTGCCGCTTCATCAAAAATAGAGAATGCACTACAGGAGACAAAAACGGTACCGGTATATGGAGTAGAAATTTTTTATTTTTTTTTTAAATTTTTTTTTTTTTTTAAAACCGGAAACTCGTATGCACCCGATATTCTTCGCAACAATATAAATGGTATTAGTTAAAAAGAGGGTGGATATGAATATTGACAGTCCGCGGGGCGTAGGTTGGAGCCCGATATTCTAATTTAATATAAAAGAAACAATATGTATTAGAATAATGCTTTTAGTTAAATAAAACAAGCTATAACAAAAATAATTATGCCAAAGACTTTTCTTTTCCTTTAAAAGTTTCACGAAAATATTGTAAAATTTCACTAGGGGTCATCAAAATTTGTTTTCTTTAAATCAGTTGCAAAGGCCCAAAATTTCACTCTTTGGGAATATCTACAATATCTATAGATCGCATGCAAAGTGGGAAATCATTGTAGCAAAATAAAAAAATATTTTCGTATGAAGTTCCTAATCATCTGGTTGTACTGTAAAAATGTTTACACTTTATCAACACTGTATTAGTAAATTAACATGTTCACCACAGTAAATTGAGAAAAGAAAAAAATACTCTCTTGTTGTCGCTGCATAGCGTTGCCAGTTGGTTACATTTTATACATTTTGCGTAACTTTTTAGTCTCCCTCGTAACTTGTAAATAAAATCCGTGTTTTGGCAATTTTCGGTAACTTTTTAGGTTTTTCAAATAACCTCACCTTACATTTCCGATTTTTCTTAACATTTTGCAAACGGCCATGAAATCTAAAACCCAAAAATAAATGAAACATAATGCAGTATTAGATGCGATCTCCCTTCAGCTTATGGTCATTTAAACCTTTTACCAGATATTTAGCACTGACGGGAAAAATATGCATCTAATTAGCTTTTATATATAAATCGGATTTGAAATAGTGAAACATTAGTAACTTTCGCAATTTATATTTTTATAATTACTTAAGAAGCCTTTCATTTTTGATATAACATGCACTACATACGACAATACAAAGTATAAATTACTAATATATTCTGCTTTGCAATTACTAACTTCTCAGTTCAACACTTTAGACAAGTTAAAAATTAACAAATTGCAACAACAATTTTTAAAAACAACAATAACAAAATGAAAAAAATAATGGCTGTCTGCTATTAGTAAGCCAGTTTATTAAGAACTGTTCATATTAATTGCGGTTTAAGCTCAGAGAATGTAAACTTTAAGCCCACACAATCGTTGTATATGTTTTTTCCTAGAACGATATATGGTGAAAAGGGGTAGAACTAAATTAATTCAAGCTAAGCAAGTCATCTGTTTGTGCTGGTTTCATTATACCCTCTACATATATTTATACTTATGTATTTGTACTAGTCCTACATTTTTGCTTGAGTTAATTGCGTTTCCAGAATGTATTATTACAGTTGTATCTGAATATGTACTTGCTAATATCTTGATGTATGTAAGTACACTGTAAAAAACTTTTATAAAGGTACATAGTCGGATATTCGTTTTGATTTTTAAGGCTCCATTCTTTGCGAAATAGATTTGAGATAAAAAAGAAGTGAAATAAATATATGTTTTCTAAATAACTTTTTTAACTTCATAAGCATTTATAACAGTGAAATCCAACGCCTATGCCCGCGGGCATTTGAGCTTTTGCGCTTAAAAGTAGTTGTGTAGATCTGCATCACTTGCTTGCAGCTTATGCAAAATATAAAAGCTTTCAATGAGCTTTTTATGCATTGACATAATACGCTAGTATTGAGTTTGGATATCACTGATTTGTAATCAGTATGAATTACAGCCTGAATGATTAAAACATTGAGGGGATTCCTGAAAACGTGTAAATGCTTCGAAAACCTCATAAACTTGTAAAAGTTGTCAAAATCAATACGAAATTTGACAGTTTTACGAGTTTACGCGGATTTCGAGGCTTTTACACGTTTTCAGGAATCCCCTTATAATTTTTTTTTTAATATTTTTTCTATGAGCAGAAATCTTTCAAGGAAAATTGTAAAACATTTGCATAAGGTATCCGATTTCCTAGTTGTTGTTCCACTACTTAAACATCACAATATATTATTCTGAAGAAGTCATATTTTCAAACTTTTTTTCTGTAAAACGGTGCATTAACTATTAACTTGGCATAAGTTTTAAGAAAGTTATAGCTTTTTAAAAATAACATAATATGAGGTATGAGTGATTTTTGATTTGAACTATCTAAATTATAAAGTTCAATAGTAAAAGTTATCATCACCCTTTCGAGCTTATAATTCTAGTAAAAACTATTTTATTTTTTCACTAACACGCTCACAGAGAAAAAATGAGTGTCATAGTTTTTACTCCACTAAAGTAGTCAAAAAATTAAGTAATTAACTCTACATTACATATATAACCATTTTTACTTTTTAATTCTAGTAAAATTATTTATGTTTGGTCTGTCCATTTGCTAAGATACAAATTTTATGCCTATTCATCATAAGGGTCAGTGGCAAAGAGGTCTAACCAGTTTGTTATTGTACGTAAACATAACATTTTTCTATCTATCAAGCGAACCCTGGTTTGAATCTTAGTGGAGTCAGTTGGTTTTTTTTTTTAGTTTTGTTCGAGCTTTACAGTTCTTGTATGGTTTGTTTTTTTTTTTTTTTTTTGTTTGAACTTTACAGTAAGGTTAATATCACTTAAACTTTTTCAAAAAAATGACTATACTGTAAGGATAATCGAAACATCTGAAATGACTAAAACAGTGAGGTAAAATTTACTTCAGTGGGGAGTTGTCACTATTCCGACTTGAAATTCAAGTAAAATTTTCTAGAAATAAAGTAGTATGAACTATTGTTTTTTCTCCTTGCAGTAAGTTAAAATAATTAGATTTTTAGAGATTAGACTTTAGAGTTTTAGAAATAAAGTTTTACTATAAACTGAAATTATAAAACATTGTAATGAATTTAAGCTTGAATTTACTGTGAACTTGTATAAACTCTCAAAATCATTTTTTTTTTTTTTCAGTGCTTTCCAATTTATTTTCAAGTATTCTTTTGACGCTAAATTTGAGTTGTCACTGTTATTTAGATCTAAACCAGTTTTTTCAAGATTAGCAAAAAATGTTGTATTCTTTTGAATTACGCGGCAAAAATTTTCGGAATGAAAAATATTTTTTGTTTGTTTTTGTTTTGAATGCAAAAAAAGAAATGTAGTTCAATGTCAAAGCGTTTTTTTTTGCAAATATTTTTCTATGTAGGCTTGGTTTCTGTCAATTAAATGAATTGTCAGTTTGTTTATGTGTGATAATAAATTATCGCAAGCGACATACATACATTTCATGAATATAAGCCAGTAGCAGCATTTAGCTGAAGACATAGTAAATACCCCCAGAACAACATTATTTAAGAGTCACTTTAAAAGCAAAACTCATGCAAATATAAGCAAAATATGTATTTTTTAAAATTATTTTCATATCGCAATGCCCTTATTTAGTCACTACTAGGCCACTCATCCATGCGCATGCATAAGTAACAAAATTAAAATATAAAGCATTCTTTTGCACTCAAGACACGTTCTGACAGACATGACTGTAATGAACAATGGCGTCGCATTATATTGTGCCTTCTATTGTATTGTCAATGTTGTCAACTTGAACTTTAAAGAGCGCATTATTCTTTTCCTTCTTAACTCGGGAGCAACTATTGGTGAAATACGCAAAATCAAGTACAAAATAAACAGCAGAGGCATATTGTCGCCACAACGTTCTTCGGTCGATTTAACATGCCATCCATCAGATGTTAGACGTTTTTATTTGTACCAATTTGTCGCTATATTTGGCATAAATATGTTAATGCAAATATGTCTTGTTTGTTTTGTGACACATTTACATAAATATGCCTTTTCTTTTCATGACAAATTATTTATTTATTCTTTACTATTTGGCTCATTTAGGCGATTTCACAAACAGCCGAAATAAAAATTTTTACTATCCAGCTTTATTATTTTTACTATGCTTAAATTGAAATATTTTCGTGTAAGTAACTTTGATGCTTTTATAAAACTTTTAAGCAGTTTTTAAAAGATTTGTAAAATGAACGAAGGTTAACAAAAAATTTAGTTATTTTTGAATGATTTTTGGTACAAAAATTATAAAACTTTTCTTTTCGTGTAGATATGACTTACATGCATACATAGGGTTACTTTTGCCTTTTATTTATGGTGCGAAAATATAGGAGTGCTGTATTGATGTAAATGACTTTACCGTGGCATGCCCCATACGAAAAAAATAGACTTCGGACTAAGCTAAACTAATTTCTGATTTTAAAACTAGAAGATTTCAACAATATTTCGTGAACAGTTTTTCAATTTTGATTGTTAAATCAACTATGCCTTTACCATGGGATTAAGTCACATTCCTCTCTATGAGCCAAACAAATTCATTGTATTACAAAAAGAATGTCTTCTAGATTTACAAACAACAACCAGAGCGGATAAATCTTGAATTTTCATTTTTGAACTTGTACTTATATTTATAAAGGGTACAAAAGTTTTTTTAAATAAAACAAAAACAGTTTTGGATATCAATGAAATTCTTTATTTCTGTGAAAGTGCATTCGATGGCATTATATATGGAACTCGATTTCTTTTGCATGGCCACCACGGGTACGCTTGCAGAAGTCCAGACGCTGAACCCAATTTTCGACTGTTTTCAAGCATAAATCGGCCGATACTGCTGCAATTTCACTATCGATATTCGTACGAAGTTCATCAATCGTCGCTGGCTTGTTGGCATAGACCATAGACTTGACGTAGCCGCACAGGAAATAGTCTAACGGAGTCAAATCGCACGACCAAGGCGCCCATAATCGACTGGGCCATTTCGTGAGATAACACGTTGCGCTGTGTGGCTTGTGGCGCCGTCCTGTTGAAACCACATATTGTCCAAGTCCATATCATCCAATTCGGGCCAAAAATATTCGGTTATCATTGAACGGTAGCGATTCCCATTCACAGTAACGTGCCGGTCTTGATCATCACGGAAGAAGTACGGCCCAATGACGCCGCCGGCCCATAAACAGCTCCAAACCGTAATTTTTTTGGGATGCAATGGTGACTCATGGAGTACGTGTGAACTGCTGCCTGACCAATAACGCATATTTTGCTTATTGACGAAGCCATTCAGCCAAAAATGAGCCTCATCGCTGAAGATGATTTTTCGTTGAGGCCACTGACCCTGAATTTCGGTAGTAAATTTTAATAATTTCTACTCATTGTTGGCTCGTATATCTTTCCATGATAAAATGGCAAACCTTACTGAAGAGAAATGTCAAGAGAGCGGGTAAAAATATGGCGGCGTTTGCTGTCCCTATCGGTCTACTTTTGTAGCGTCCCTATTGAAAAACCCTTTATGTGAAATATTTTCACGAGGCCACGTCTTTACCGTGGATAGTTTGTGTACAAGATAATAAAATTATGTTCAAGTTGTTTTTTTTTTTTCAACTCATATTTATAATGACAATTTTTACCGACAAGAAATTAGTTCAGGAATTCCGGATTAGGATCAGATATTCCTTAATACGGCCACCTGATCAGTTTCTCATCAGGAACTGATACCAAAAACGGTCGTAGTGCGTTGTTTAAATCAGTATCGCATCAAATTTGCAGAACTAAATCGTAGTAAGGAATTTAATCCATCTGATATGTAATAAATATTCCATATCACAACAGCTACAGAAAGTTTTCTCAAACACATTTTAGATGGTTATCATGTTTATATCATAACAAATGCTACAAAATGTTTTGGGAGAGCGTTTTGTGGCCAAACGAAATTAAAAATAATTTATATGGATATGATCTGATCCTCAATAGTAAATATATTACTTTTCCGATGAGGACCTGACATATCCTGATACGTTCCTGAAAACTTTATGGGATCCGGATCAGATCCGCTCAAACGGATCAGATCCGTTTCATATGAGGTATGACGTTTGTTCAACATTGTCGGATCAGAAAGCCTGACTAGTTCCTAATCATTCTTTAAGCAAGCCTGATCCGAATCGGATCTCAACCTGAACTTTTTTTTAGTCGGGTTATTAACTTTGTTTTTTTTTTTTTATTTTTTGAATCGAAACCTCGGCTTTTTTGTAGAATCTCCCTAACATTCCTTCCCGAAGACATAAGGTTGGTTCTTAACGACAATGAACTGAATATGACAGTTTTTGATGATTTTAAGTTTTTGATGATTTTAAGTTCATCTATTAATACTTAATAGGGTAAGCCGAGGTAAATTTATTAAATCGGACAAAATTTGGAAAATTTTTGGACTAAAAAGTAAACCAACAGTCCTGTTCCGTAATCCGTGTGGTTTTAATTACTTTTCATTGAGGATGCTTTTTGATGAAAATGGTGAGCCACACGATAAAAAGTATTAGAATTTTTTTTGCGCAGAATTATAGGCTCCACAAATAATATTGATTTGCAATAACGAAAAAGTAACCGTTTAGGAAATATTCTTAGAAAACTGCAAAAAGCCGATATATTCGACTTTATTGAATATTTCCGAAACAGTTACTTTTTCTTAAATACTAATCAATATTATATAACATGTAATTCTCCACAAAAAAGATTCTGTTACTTTTTATCGTGAGGCTAACCATTTTTTTTCATCAAAAAGCCTTCTAAAAGAAAAGTAATTGAAACCACACGGAATACGGAACAAGAGGACTGTTGGTTTACTTTTCAGTCCAAAAAGTCAAGATAGGATTTTTGGCTTAAAGCGATAAATTTTTTTATTCCACAAACACAGCAATGCCTCGTACGTGATTTATCAGCCTGATGGGACAATTACTTTGAAGCAAATTACACAGGTTTACAAAATAAAAAAATGTCATGGCGTTTTGACCAGACTATGTGTTTCCTAGGGACTTTGGTATTTTGACAACCTTAAAAATATATGCTATGCGCGTATTTTGAATTGGATTCATAGTTTTGAAATTTTTCAATTACAACAACAAATACATAAACAACACCAACAACAATAAAATACCTTTCATATGACACCAATATTTTCCAAATCCATCCAGTGGTTCCCAACTTATAGCGGTTTTCATAGAAGATATATCCGGATCTTCCGATGGCTATATCTTCGCATCTAGGTCCGAGAGTCCCTTTTTGTTCACATATTCTTTTTAAGGGCTAAAAATTCAGTGATATAAAATAAGTTTCAGAATTTTATCGAATTTATCACTAAACGACACATGACCATTCAGTCTGTTCAAAACGCCATGACATTTTTTTTTTTTTGTAAACCTGTGTTATCTAAGGATCCTGACGCAATAGAAAATAACCAAGTCACTGGGTCACTTAATGTTTCCTTCATTATAAATTCTAGTAATTCATCTTGCGTACAGAAAATGAACAATATTTCTAGAGTTTGTAGAGCTGTTGCATTGTTGCTTTAAAAAAAATTTCAATGTCACCCTGAAATGTTCACTTTAAACTACCGTAGCTCAATTAACGATTGAACCGACGAAATTTTTTCAATACAATACATAAAAGATAAAAAATTAACGTGGGCTGCTCATGGTCAGATAAGTGTGCAAAGTACTTTGTTGTACAAAATGTTTAAAGTGGGGCTACAATTGAGAAAGCCAGTAATAAAGATCGATATCAGTCAGTAGCTGCTTCATGTGGTGTTAAATAGTTGCGTTTAACATAAATTAATTACAGTAACTGCAAGTTTTTCAAGAAGATATAGGTATCGTTTGAAAATAAAAGTAGGCTGGCAAATTACACACTACATATGGTGTTGCCAATAAGTAACTCATTTAAATGAGAAAAAAATTAGATAAATGATTTGGGAAAAATTCATGAAATTGTGTGTTGAAATAACACTTAATGTTTTTAAGAAAATATCGCTTTAATTTATGTTGTATGAAAATACTCATTAAATGAAATACATACGTACATATGCATAACCAAGCTTATGGAGAAAATCATTTTAAAAATTAAATTTAAATTAATTATAATTATGGGTGGGTCAATGATTATAAACAGCATAACAGGGCGTTCAGTAATTAAATCGGGCTATGTATCACTTCTCACGGCGCAATCCAAGGTAACTTAAATGAAATAAGTAGTTTGAACTTTGAGTTTTTCAGTTGGTTACAGTAGTTCAGTATAATTTAATCAACAAAAGCCAATATCTTTCATTTTATAGCCCATTTTCAGTTGTTTGGAGTTAAATTTTTTGAAACGGACACAGTAAAAATTAACTTACTGAACTCAAACTTTTTTTGGTAGTCCTTTGAAGAGTTTTTAATCAGGATTATTGTCTTGTATTTTTTTTTTCAAAAATTTTAATTTTCTTAAAAGTTATAAGCATGTAGACCTGCACAATCTTTTTTTGAAAAAATATTTGAGGAACTTTCATTAATAAAAAAGTTACGCGTACTTAAAAACCGCTACATAGGCGCCTTGCCTATGTGATTTTTGCATTTCACCGCTGCATGCCGTTTCAAAACAAAAAATCATAATTTATGCAGAAATTGAGAATGTATGTTCCCGAGAGGAAAAATTTCTCATAGAAATGATTCACAATGATTCTATGTAAGGCTGCAATGAGAACACGTAGATTCGAACCCAGCCCGGGTATTGTTTTGTTTAGCTTGTTTTTGTTTTTTGCTTTATCTTTTTTTTTATTAAAATAGTTTTTAGTCAACATCTTTTTATTTCACTTTTCTATTTTCCTTTTTTTTTATTAATTTACTTTTGTTTACTTAATTGAATTGAAACTGATTATACAATGATTCTATGTAAGGCTGTAGGAGCATTCGAATGTCAAATTCTGTTTGGACAACAGTTGCTTAATATATAAATTGAATGCCTCTTCATATCATCGGGCATTGGTGTAGCGGTCTAAAGAGTTGATAAATGTAAGTAAAAATAATCTGTTTCTATCCATCACACGGACGGTCGTGGATTCAAATCCTGGTGCTGCCAGTTGAAAAAACGCTTGCCGCAGCATTACAAATAAGCGCTTCAGAAGGCCTTTTGAAGTAAAACTCGGTAAGCTTAATCGCGCTTACATCCTATGGCATGCATGGTTAAAAAGAAAGAATAGTTCTAACGGAGCGGAAGCGCTTATTGGTGAAAAATATGCACTTCAGAAGGGTTTTTGAAGCACATCTTTTCTCCTTGTGAATCATATATGCAAGGCGCCTATGTAGTGGCATTTAAGTACGCGTAACTATTTTATTAATGAAAATTCCTCAAATTTTTTTGTCAAGAAAAGATTGTGCAGATTTCGGAAAACAATTCTGTGTAAAAATTTTGTTTTTATTTATGGGTAGGTATTGCTTTAATATCTATTTGTTTAATAAAAAGTTGATAATACATATATTGGGTGTACAACTTAAAAATTTGACGGTGGATGCCCGTACTAACAAATATCGTCAAAGCTCGAACTTTATATATATGTAATTTTGAAGGTACATTTGACAGCTGTCAAAATCAGTCAACAAAACAATTTTATCTTGTGTGCATCATTATTATTTTTCACGATGAATAACTTCGAAAATTGGAGAAAAAGACAGCATTTGCGGGGGGGTTCTAGTGGGTCATTTTTTGCAAAGAAAACAGCTGCCGAAAGTCATCGCATTCTTGTAGAAGTTTATGGGGACTATGCTCCAGCTGAATCAAGCTGTCGTGAGTGGTTTAAAAGTGGTTATTTTGATGTCGAAGACAAAGAACGTCCTAGTCAGGACCAGCTAGGTGTGATCCATTATGAGCTGTTGCCAGGTGGCCAAACCATTAATGCTCAATTCTATCGTCAACAATTGATCCAATTGAAGCAGAAAATCCAGGCAGAGCGGCCAACGTATGCGACCAGACATGAGTCAATCATTTTCCACCACGATAACGCTCGGCCACATATTGCTGCCCCAGTCAAAAATTACCTGGAAAACTACGGAAAACAACGGATGGGAAATTTTGCCTCACCCGCTTTATAGTCCAGACCTTGCACCATCAGACTACCATTTGTTCCGATCGATGCAGAATGCCCTATCAGGAATACGCTTCACTTAAGTTCAAGATATCGAAAATTGGCTCGATTCATTTTTGGCCGCCAAGCCGGCGCAATTTTTTTGGGATGGAATTCATAAATTGCCTGAAAGATGGGAAAATGTTGTAGCTTCCAATGAACAATACTTTGAATAAAATATATGGTAACATTTTTCCACAATAAAACATCAAATTTCGCTAAAAAATTCCGGTTTTTAAGTTGTACACCCAATATAAAAAAATTTTAAATTTTTATGAAAAGTTTATTTCATCTAAATTTTGAAATCGCAATTTAATAAAAGACGAACATAAAAATTCACATGCTTATAACTGTTAAAAAAATTAAAATTTTTGAATAAAAATATAAGGCAATAATTTTGAGAAAAAACTCTTCAAAGAACCACCAAAAAAAAGTTTGAGTTGAGCAAGTTAGTTTTTACTGTGTCCGTTTCAAAAAATGTAACTCTTGCTGAATGCGAATTAGTTAATTTATGCCTAGCGATGCACAAACCAGCTTGATTCCCATATAGTAGCCCGTTCCCACATGAATGGTTAAGGCAATTGAGTTAGTTTATATCTAGCTATGCACAAACTGGGAATCTTTGCATATAAAGGGTTTCCGATTTGTATGAAAAATTAAATGAAAAATCATTTTTGAACACATTAATGGTGAATTTTAAATAGAAACAAATAAAACTATAACCAATGTCCACTATCTTCCCCGGATAGTACACTCAAAAATATGAGATACGTGTTCTCCCCTTTTGCACCTACACGTGCAATTTTTTTTTTTAGATATCGACACATTTTTTGCCAAACTGTGATTTTTTCGGAAAAATAATCATTTTCTCAGGCTCATATTTTGCAAACCGTTCGGAATTGTATTTTTCTCTCTGAAGCAAAGTTGTGTCGTTACCTTATGGTTCGATACCTAAAAAAAAAAAATTGCACGTGTAGGTGCAAAACGGGAGAACACGTGTACTATCACGGGAAGATAGTGGACATTGGTTATATTTCCATGACTTCATAAATTACACACAGTGTAACTTAATGCCAAAATAAACTAGTAAGGGTGATACCTTTGGTCTGGCCAAACATTAAATACCCTACAAAGCAGTGTTTTGAAAATTTTGCTTATATGTGAGGTGCCACGCCCACTTGTCCGAATTCACCTAGTTTTTTCTCAGAATTTGCATTCATAGTTCTAGCATTTGAGTGAAATTTGGTTGGATTATCTCAGAAAATGCGTTTTGAAGCTTTTGCTTACATATATGGGAGATGCCACGCCCTCTTGTCCGATTTTATCTAGTTTTTGCTTAAAGCTTGCATTTATAGTTCTTAGAGTCTGAATAAAATTTAGTTCGATTAGCTCAAAAAACGCTTTCAGTACAGCATTTTGAAGCTTTTGCTTGTATGAGAGGTGCCACGCCCCCCTGCCCGAATTCGCCTAGTTTTTGCTCAGAGCTTGCGCTTACAATTTTCAGTATTCATGTGTATTTTGGTTGCATTGTCGTGAAAAATTCTCCAAAAGTTGCATTTTGAAGATATTTTTTGTACGGGCGGTAGGCGCGTCCATTGACCGATTTCGCTCTTTTTCAATCCCCAGAGCTTACTTTGACGACGGTGGCTGTGTACCAAATTTCATTGAATTATCTTGCTTAGTTTTCCTAAAAAATGTATTTCCACACACAGCCAGCCAGCTAGACAGACAGACGGACATGGCTATATCGACTCAGGAGATGACGCTGATCAAGAATATATACATTTTTCTATATCTGCCACGCCTCCTTCTCTGCGTTACATACGGAAGGACAAAGTGGATATACCCTGGGTGTAGGGTATAAAAATGCAACAATTTCAATAATTTTTAAAATATGTAATAAAGGTGCATATAGTGTTGTGATTTGGTTAAGAACAAAGTAACTGTCAGAGAAATTGTCAATTTTGAAGTCAGTTTATTATATTCATAAATGTCGCTGCATTGAAATATAAATAAATTGAAATATAAATAAATTGAAACCACAGCAAAAGAGAGCAAAAGTGAGTTTTAAGAAAAATAAAAAATATGTTTGGGTAAAAACCAAATGATTTTTTTTTTTTTTTTTTCATTTTAAGACGGGAATAAAATAAAAGCGCACTGTGTGGAGCGAGAGTGATGAGCAGTCAGCAAACAAATCAGCTGTTTACTTAATGCAGAAACTGTCGTCTGTCAGGGTAAAATTTTCAATGCATTAGTACGTTTTTAATCATGTCGTCTTGCCTATGCAATTACGCTCTTCGTGAGAAGAATGAATGCACATAATCTGCGTTAAAGCAAGCACAAGATATTTACTTTTCCTTTTTTAATGCAGAGGGACTTATCAAAATAAAAATGTTAAAAAATTGAAAAATTAAAGTTTAAATAAAATTTACCAATTTCGATAACTTTTAAAAAAAAAACGCGGACTTTTGCGGTTTGGTTTGATCACCCAAGATAGTGAGGACAAGGCATTACTGAATTTAAGAAATAAAAAAAAAATTAAAAAGAGATTAATTTGATTGTTTTTATTTACTTTTCTTTAAAAATCCCCAAAATAGGTAGCGATATTTTTTTGTCGACTTTTTCAAATTTGGCATTTTTATTTTGTATGCCATCACTGTCATTATACACTTCATTTAATTTAAATGCAATTAGACATTTTCGGTAGTAAACCAAAATACTTAAGCTTTAATGAACATAATTTGGTTTTTCAGTCAGAAATTTCTTCTTTTTTTTTAACTTCAACGAACATACAAAATTTAGCTACCTTAAATAATTACCTTACGCTGTTGCTTCGCATGTTCCTAAGCAATGAATTTATACGTAAGTCATAGTAAATTTAAAAAAATATTTTCATAGCGGAAATGGCTATAAGTTTAGAGCTATTTGGCGTGCATTTGAATTTAAATTTAAAATTCTTGTGCTGCATTCCGCACGGTGCAGCGGCACAACAAACGGAAGTTGTGTGTAAGTGCGGTTTTATTCAACTTTACTGTTTTGTGTTGCATTTTACCCATTGACGGGTTGCTGTTTTTCGTATGTTAACAGTGGCGTCTTGAGGAAATGCATTTTCATATTTTTCTTTTTTCTATTGAAGGTGAAGGTTTTTTTTATTTTGTTTTTCCAATGGTCACGTATAGGAAAAACTATGAGTTAATTTAATGTGAGAAATTCATAGAATTGTTATTGCCAGTTTGAAATTCTCAGAATGTTCCAAAAAATGCATTATTTATTCATATTATTGGACTATAAAAATGATGACTTTTTTCTAATAACAATATTCAGTTAAAATTTAAGTTTTAGTTAAATTAAAATTTTCTATGAAATTAAATGTCAAACTGATAGTTAATGTTCCAGTTAAGAATTAACACAACATTGTAAAATCGGCTCTTAAACCTGAATTTAAAAAATTAATTATGTAAATATCTACAAATTACATTAATTTCACAAATAATGTTCCATATGTTTAATATGTATTATACTTTTTCTTAAAGCACAAGGTTTCATTGGCCCTATGCTCCTCCTAGGAGTTAAAGAAGAATACATAAGGTTTCATCTTTTAAACAGAGAAAAAAGAACAATTTAACATAATATTTGCAAAAGTTATAGTAATTTCAAAATTATTTTATATTTAATCACGCACATCATGTCGTGTGACCAAAATCAGTCTTGATCTTGAGTATTGGTAATTTTTCGAGACCAACAAGGCCCAAGATCAAGGCCATAGAATTTTTTCCAGACCAACACTGTCGGTCTTTGTTATTTATAGTTAATAGTGGTGTCTTGCCCCTACAGAATTTGGCATAATATTTGTAATATGAAGATCAAGACTAAATTCTCAAGACCAAGATTCAATACCAAAACCAAAACTCAATGTCTAAGGTCAAGAACCATAGCAATGTTGAACTTCGTTCTCATTTGATGTTGAATATTCGTGCGGGCCCGGGCTTTTTTTCAAGTGCGTGTTTCGTGTTCGTATCGGGCCGGACCAAATTTTTGAGGCCAGAGCCCAGTTCTAATTTACAGTGGATTTAAAAACTTAAAAAATCGATCAAAAAAAAATCTGAAGTGCTGGAGAAAAACGTGTGTTTTACAAAAAGTTTGAAATTGTCGGACAGTGTTATGTATATGTCACATTTAATAAAATTAAATAAAAAAAAAGAGTTTTATTTTAGTTTCCTGAAGTATATTTACTCCATTTTTTATACCTTACACCCAGGGTACATCCACTTTGTCCTTGCATTTATAACGCGGAGAAGGAGGCGTGGCAGGCATGGAAAAGTATATATATTCTTGATCAGCGTCACCTCCTGAGTCGATATAGCCGTCCGTCAGTCCATCTGACTGGTTGGCTAGCAGGCTGGCTGTGTGTGGAAATATTTTTCACCGGAAAACTTCGCCGTAAAAGTTAGCTCGTGGGATTGAAAACAAGCGTAATCGTTCAACGGACACGCCTACCGCCCATACCAGAAATATATTCAAAATGTAACTTTATGAGTATTTTTCACGACAATGCAACCAAAATACACATAAACACAAGTGACGGTAAGCTTAAGCTCTGATCAAAAACTAGGCAAACTCAGAAAATGTGGCGTGGCACCTCCCATATAAGAAAAAGTTTCAAAATGTTATACTGAAATCGTTTTTTGAGATAATCGAACCAAATTTCATTCAAATACTAAGAACAGTATATGCAAATTTGAGCAATAACTAGACAAACTCGGACAAGAGGGCGTGGCACCTCCCATATAAGTAAAAGATGAACAATGCTGTACTGCAAGTATTTTTTTTTTGCAGCAAAGAGTATAGCATCAAAAAAATCTACAAAAATTCTAAAAAGCTTTACCCGAGAAACCGTGTGTTAAAAATCAATATCGAGCCGTCGTAAATTGGGTTGAAGTTTTGATGTTCTACAGTAAGAAAAAGAAAAAATTCAAATTTTTTTATTCTTGCTTCATATGAAAATTATTAAAAGTATTTGAATTTTTTCTTTTTCTTATTGTATTCTAAAGTAGTACATCAAAACTTCAACGCAAATAACGGCGGCGTCGATAGGATGGCAAAATAAATGGATCTAATATGCTTTCAAGTTCGTAGATTTGACCGTCTGGAATTAGCACGCTGAATACATTTACTTTCGATTGTTCCCTTGATTACGCTAATGTGTTTTCTTATTGAAAGGTCAGCCAAAAGATTTTCTGGTTTGAACCTTTCCTAGCTAGTTCATCAGCAATTACTATGACTGGGAACTCAAGGAATTGCGACTTTGAGAACAGCATAAACCTCTGCTTGAAATACAGTACAGTCATTTGGCTGTCTGTACGATTTTGTTAGTTCTATATACTCGGAAAAATTTCCTGATCCAGTATCTGTATCCAATTTTGACCCATCTGTGTATATTTTAAAGAACGTAATTAAAATAACCCACCTCTTATGTCAGTGGCGGCACACTTTAAAAATCTCAAGGCACACTCAAGTGCCGCGGCACATAGGTTGAGAATCACTGGTCTACTGTAATACTAACCCATGTACCCGTATTTACGTCTCTCTACATAGACACGGAGTAGGGTTGGAAACAAATGAAGTTAGCGATTCAAGATCGTGGTGTGGGGCCATTAAACCTCAAATATTTGTTTCTATTTGAAAAATGATTTTGCTTATGAGAAAAGCACAGAGCAACATTGAAGGACCACTTTTAACGAAGAAATCGCTCAAGTAAGTAATCGGGAAAAAATTTTTGATAACTTTAGGTCAACTTTTTGTAAGAAAATATCTTTGAAGTTTTTTTTGTGACATCAATTTTGGTATAAAATTAAATTTTATCTTAAAAAATGTTGCTCTAATTCTAGAGTGTGATTCAGTAAAAGCTCTGTAATGATTAATTAAAATTGGGTGGATATACGCCCATATATGCATATGCACATATTTCAAGGCAACACTCTCTTTTTCGAAGACAATCACTTTAATGTCTTTTAACAATGTGAAGTCTCTGTTTTTTTTTATTATATGGCAACCAAATAAATATTTCGCTAATTAAAAATTACTCACATAAATCAACATGACACATAGATGGCAGCTCACTCAGCATTTGAAGTGGCGTTGAAGCTGCTGCTGCCAATGTTGTTGTTGCTACATCCATTGTTGTGACTAAAGTTGTTAGTTGTTGTTGTTGGCGATCGAATTAATTTATGCAAACTTTAAACGAAAAACAAATCACAATCACAATACACGCACACACACTCACGATTTGAATTTTCCACTTTTTTTGTTGTTGTTGTTGGGTTTTTCTATAGCTGTGTCTTAATTTGAAAAGTTATTTTCAAATAGCTACGCCTCGTCAGTGCGTCACGATTATTAGTGATGTTAAGAAAAAACCAAGTTGGTAATCGGTACGGCATAAATAAATTTTTTCATTTATTTATCGGTACTGCAATGTTGCATATTCAATGCATTTTGAGAAAACAATGAATTTTGATTTCTTGCGTCACGTCACATCACATAAATCACATTTAAAAACTGTAGCGCACGCGACATTTTAGCATTTTAATTGCAGACAATTTGATTTCATTTTAATTAGACTCGTTTTGGTTGAATTTACTTTTTACTTTTTTATTTTGCCAACTTTTTAATGTTGGCAAAAATTTTCACTTCTGAAATTTCTACAAAAAAAGAAAAAGAAATTTTCTTTTGTTGATATTTTTCACTTTTCATTTGTGGATGCGATTTTGCACGCGATTTAGTTTTTTCTTAAATTTTTCTTTTTGAAATTTCGAAATTTTAATTGCACTTTATTAAATAGGAATTTTTTTTTTTATTTATTTTTTTTCAACATTTATGTATTTCACTTTATATTTTGCTACAACTAAGCGTGGGCTTAAATTATTTTAAGCCGCAATTAAAGCCACGTTTTATTTGTAGTATTTCGTGTTGGAACATATGGTATTTTTTACGTTTGTTACTTTGGTATCTATAGATCACAAATCAGTCAGACAATGTATGCTCGGAGTAGACCAATTGTTGTCAGCTTCGTTTGAAGTGTAGTCGTTTAAAACAAGATTTTTGCATTTTTTCCAAAATTAAATGCAAATCTCTTCTTTTGTCTTCGGGTTTGGAGACATTCTTATGCGATATTCTGTAAAAAAAAAGAATAAGTTGAAAATATTAGTATGGCAGAAAAATATAAAGTTTTGTTTTTCTTTATTTTCATTAGTTTATATCTTATGTCCAGAATAATATGTCTTTATTTATACTGTAGGGTTCGGATGAATAGTTCGTCCTCTTAGAAGATTAAACTCTTAACTCAATCGTCTTCCACAATATGGTATTTCAAAGTTAACACAAAAATTAAATGGTTTTGGCTATGAAAACATTTCAAAGATATTTATAATGGAAAGTCCATATATTGTCGAGTAAGCATTGTTTTGAAGCATATGCCAATTTTACATGTTTGGAAATCGTAGTTCTAACCTTATGACTTGGCAAAAGAACACTGAATAACTTAGGAATGAAAAGAGATAAGACTCCAAGGATTCTACACCTGTCTAGGAACGCTGCTGCCTAATGTATTAACCCTTTCGACCCGGCTGGGACAATATATATACTTATGTAAATTGGGATATATTGTCCCAGCCGGGTCGAAAGGGTTAAATCGACGTCGCCAAAAGCCTTACATTCTTAAGAATCCCGTAAAAAGTTTGTCAGGTAAGCTACTACTTGACCACTAGACCGGTTCGATTTTGTACGAAGCAAAAAAAAAATCATACTGAAACCGACTCTAAAGTTAGAAAGCTTCTTAAAAACATGTTTTTCGTCATAACTTTTTTTTTCATTACAAAATGGATACCCAAGGGTACTTTGGCGTTAACAAATTTTAAATTTTTTTTGGGAATATAGATAATATTCGCATCCCAAAATCGATTTTTTTACGGTTTTCAATTACGTGATAAGAAAAACGAATACGTATGAATGTTTTCAGAATTTTTTGGGATATACATATTATAGTAATTAAAAAATTCATCAATTTCAGAGTTTTCAGCTGTTAAGCTCAAGTTCGTCGGCAAAATGATCGGTTTAATCAAAACCAAGGCATCTACGAAAAAATTTCTTAAGGTTTTAAATGCTTAAATGCAAAGAATAGATGTGATTGTTTTTTAAATTTTTTTTTTTTTAAATTTTTTTTTATCAAGTTTTGAAAAATTATAAAATATCTTAAAAAGTTCTGAAAAAATTCATACGTATTTTTATACCCTATACCCCGGATATATTCACTTTGTCCTTGACGTGGCAGGTATAGAAAAGTATATATATTCTCCATCAGCGTCACCTCCTGAGTCGATATAGCCATGTCCATCTGTCTGTTACGGGAAAACAAACGAAGATGAAAGCTCGAGGGATTGAAAATGAGCAAAATCGGTCAACGGACACGCCTACCGCCCATACAAAAAATATAATCAATATGCAATTTTAAGAGTATTTTTCACGAAAATGAAAATGCAGCCACAATATACATAAATACTAGGAATGGTTAGTGAAAGATCTGGACAAGAACTAGGTGAATTCGGACAAGAGAGCGTGGCACTTCCCATTCAAAATGCCGTACTGAAAGAGTTTTTTTAAGATAATCCAACTAAATTTCAATCAAATACTAAGAACAACAAATGCAAGCTCCGAGCAAAAACTGGGTGAACTTCAATAAGAGGGCGTGGTACCTTCCATATATGCAAAATTTTCAAAATACTGCAGTGTTGGGTATTTAATGTTTGGCCAGACCAAAGGTAACACCCTTACATGCATGGCTTTTGAGTAAAAAATAGTTTTTCCGACAGCATAATTAAAAAAAGTAAAACTAGTAAGGGTGTAACTATTGGCCTGGCCAAAAAATAAATACCCTACACTGCAGTATTTTGAAGCTTTTGCTTATAAAGTAGGTGCCACGCCCTCTTGTCAGAGTTCGTCTAGTTTAAGCTTAGAGGTGCATTTATAGTCTTTAGTATTTGAGTGAAATTTAGTTGGATTATCTCAAAAAACTCTTTCAGTATAGCATTTTGAAACTTTTGCTTATATGGGAGGTGCCACGCCCCATTGTCTGAATTCACCCAATTCTTGTTGAGATCTTTCATTTATAATTTTTAGTATCTGAGTCAAATTTGGTTCGAATATATCAAAAAACGTTTTCAGTATAGCGGTTTGAAGCTTTTGCTTATATGGGAGGTACCACGCCCTCTTGTCCGAATTCGCCTTGGTTTTTTGTAGAACTTGCGCTTACAATTCGTAGTATTTATGTGTATTTTGGTTGCATTTTCGTGAAAAATACTCCTAAAATTCCATTTTGAATATATTTTTTGTATGGGCGGTAGGCGTGTCCGTTGACCGATTTTGCTCATTTTCAATCCCCCGAGCTAACAGCCAGCCAGCCACCCAGCCAGCCACCCAGCCAGCCAGCCACCCAGCCAGCCAGCCACCCAGCCAGCTAGCCAGACAGACGGACATGGCTAAATCGACTCAGGAGGTGATGCTGATCAAGAATATATATACTTTTTTATATCTGCCACGCCTTCTTCTGTGCGTTACAAACGGAGGGACAAAGTGAATATACCCTGGGTGTGGAAAATGAAAATCGATTTTGGGACGTGAATATTATCTATACCCCCCAAAAAAAACTTTATAATTTTTAAACGCCAGAACGTCTTTATTTCTAAAGCACCCTTGGGTTTTGTAATGAAAAAAAGTTATGGCCGAAAAACATGTTGTTTTTTATCCAAAATAGGCCTAATCAAATGTGATCCATTGGTTTTTCTCGAAAAAAAAAAAATTATGCAGACGTCGGTTTAAAGAGTCCTTCTAACTTCTGAGTCGGTTTCGAGATGAATCTAAATTTCGACCCAATCTAATAACCACACTAGTAAAGGTCGACTTAGGTTTTGTATTTTAGTGAAAAATTATTGGGTGTACAACTTAAAAACCGGAATTTGACGGTGGATGTCCGTACTAACAAATATCGTGAAAGCTCGAACTTTATAGATTTTGTTAACTTTTAATCGTTAAACGAAACGAAAATTTGAGGTCTGTTAATTATCAATGTTTTTATTATTTTTCCTTATTGACCACAAAATTCAAAAAATAAAACACAAAATTTATTTTATTTTAAAATGAATGCATTTCGATCTCTTTATTGAAAGATCACGCTCGCTGATGATTTTTGAATTTTGTGGTCAATAAGGAAAAATAATAAAAACATTACTCGAACTTTATATATATGTCATTTTGAAGGTACATTTGACAGCTGTCAAAATCAGTCAACAAAACAATTTTATCTTGTGTGCATCATTATTATTTTTCACGATGAATAACTTCGAAAATTGGAGAAAAAGACAGCATTTGCGGGAGGTTCTGTTGGGTCATTTTTTTGCAAAGAAAACTGCTGCTAAAAGTCATTTTTGCATCGGATCGTGACTGGGGATTAAAAATGGATCCATTACGACAACCCGAAACGCAAACATTCATATATGAAGCCCGGACAACCAGGACCTTCCCAGCCAATGGCAAGTATCCATGGTGCCAAGGTAATGCTCTGTAATGCTCACAGGTGACCTCTATCGAACACAATTAATACGTTTGAAGCGTGCCATCATCGAAAACCGCCCGGAAAATGCGACCAGACACGAAGCAATAATTTTTCATCATGACAACGCTCGGCCACATATTGCTGCCCCAGTCAAAAATTACCTGGAAAACAACGGAAAAAAACGGATGGGAAATTTTGCCTCACCCGCTTTATAGCCCAGACCTTGCACCATCAGACTACCATTTGTTCCGATCGATGCAGAATGCCCTATCAGGAATACGCATCACTTAAGTTCAAGATATCGAAAATTGGATAGATTTATTTTTGGCCGCCAAGCCGGCGCAATTTTTTTGGGATGAAATTCATAAATTGCCTGAAAGATGGGGAAATGTTGTAGCTTCCAATGGACAATACTTTGAATAAAATATATTGCAACATTTTTCCACAATAAAGCATCAAATTTCGCTAAAAAATTCCGGTTTTTAAGTTGTACACCCAATAACAGCACGCCAATAAAGATCAAGTTGCTATCCAAATAGAGACATTAACTCCCTCGGGCAAGAAAGAGCTAAATTTTGCTCTTCTGACCTGCCTGGCGATTTAATTGATTTTTAACGTTTAACCAGCAACTGATCGTAGGTAGTGATGCAAATATTCACCATACGATTTGGGGCAACACACGTGTAAACATTCGGCGTAAGTGTTTTTTCAGAATTCACCACTAAAAACAATTTATTAATAGGGTTGGAGAAGAAGTACTAGACATTACCCCTTCTACAGCTTTTAGCAGATATTTTATTAAGAATGTCCGAGTAATGACAAACAACTTTTCATATTGAGCTAGCCATATTTATAACCCAAACATACAAATCGCCTAAAAACAGAAGTCATAAAATTGGAAAATAATGTTTTTCTGCTCATGTTATGGCATGTTACTGTTATGATGCAAATGGATTACATTCAAAAGAAGGAAAGCTGACCCGACATTCTGAAACTAAATTTCTTCAAAATCGTTTGCATGGAAACGCCCCAGAACCGAATTACACTTAAACAAACCAATATAATCATATGCAAATGGTCACCATTACAATATTTTTTGATATTTAAATACTCTACGCAGTCTATGGGCACCAACCAAACCAAAAAATTTGGGTCGCTAACAAAAAAAAAACCGATAAACCTGATGGTAGTTTTGGCCAACAACATGAATTATTGATATTTTGACTAGAAATATTCCAATCTACCTCAAACTTGTAAAAAATTAACGCCATCCTGACTTACCTAAAAATATTTAACACCAAGTGTATTTTCGCACAAAAATTATATATTCGAAAAAATCGAGTTTTCTGAGGTTTTTTATCAAAAAAAAAAAAAATAAATTTGCATGATAAATTTCCACACTCAAATTAATACCACATGATAGCTCAATAAATAGAGAATGAACTCTCAAAAACTCAAACCATTTGCTTTGGTGTTAACGGTTTTATGGGCATTTTAACAGACCAGTTTCGAACATGCACTCAGTTTTGCCCGCCAGTGTATGTCTGCATAATAAACATTTGATCAAAAGTTATGAGTCGAAAACAAAAACGTGCCCACATCCGGCACTCTTCCCCTATGTAAATCAAAAAAAGCTCATTAGTATGGAAAAAAAATATATATAAAATATGCTATAACTCAAATCGCAAAAGAAAAAAAAAAGTCCAAAAAACAAGGTTGATGACAAAAAGCAAAAACTTAAAAGTTAAGGAGTTATGAGCAATAAATGAAAAACAATAAACTAAAATAAATCGCAAATAAGTAATTGCACAAAATAAAACTGGGCTTGGCGCACCAAAGTTTTGTTTAGAAATTTTTTTATTTATTGCACCTACAAAAAAAAAAAAAATTAATTTAATTTTTTATAGGACAATAAAATAAACAGAGAAAAAACTAAACAAACATTTGTGGAGATTACAAATATCAAACAATGGTAACAAAGATCATTAATAAAAAAGAAAACAAAAAATATTAGAAAGAAAAAACTCCAAAGTAATAGAAACGTACACAAAAAACTTACACAATTTTCACACAAGTTTTTTTATTAATATCGCAATAAATCGTCGTATAAAAGTCGTTATTCGTTACGAAGTTCGTTATGGGTATTTCTTATTTTTATCTTTTTTTTTTTTAATTTTCAAACTACACATTCCGCATAGATTTTATTATTGTTATGCTAATTATTTTATAATATTATATTATACAAAATATATAATAAATTTATATTATTAATATATGTTCTGCATATATTATGGCGTCAATTAAGAATCGTTTTGGGTGAGTTAATGCGGTTACTTGCGTCGTTCCTGTGCAATTGTTACTGAATCTTCAAATTGAAGTCAAGCTTCAGGAATGCACAATTTACTTCAAGTATAATAAGTACTTTAATTAAAATAATTGAGTGCTTCTGAGCTGTTGAATATACATATTATATAAAATGACGATTTGTCAGAAATTTATGAAGAAAAATTGAGCATAAAATCATTTTAAGATTTGCTTTATGTGGTTACACGGAAAGAAATGTGAAGTTCACAAATTTCTTTATATAAGTAGATAATGAATAAGCGGATCAATTGAAGTATCTGACAAATTTAAACGAAAAAATTAAATCAGACAAGCACATTTACATAGATCTGTCACATTTATATTTTTACGCAATTTTGACATCTATGCAAAAGTGTCGTGTTAATGCTATAATGGAATCCATTTTGTTGGAATATGAAAAAAATTTGTATTAAACTTGTATAGTATTTTTATGAAATAAGTTTGAATTTCTTAAATAATCTCTCGCGTTTTTTTAATGTGGAATCTAACTAAATAATCTTAAAAACCTCTTTCAAACCAAAACATTTAAGCGACCTATTTATATAAAAATTTTTTTTTTTAATTGAACTTTTAGTCAGATATTTGCAAAGATCGATTTACATATAAATCTACCAATGCATTTTCTAACAAATAATTATGACAAATCAAGGAACGGATTAAAAACACGGCTATAGTGACATATGTTTCGATCTTTGCAAATATATGACTAAAAGTTCAATTAAAAAAAAAAAAATCAATTTTCAATATATATGTAAAATGTCATTAAGTAACACACTTAAAAATTCTTAAAAATATAAAAAAAATGTTTAAATATTTTTTCTATAGAATTTTCAAGTTTCAATAATAACACTGCACAAAAAATAATGGGTTTGTGATTGTTGCATTTAAGTTTTTTGTCAATTCTGAAGAATCCCATTTCAAAATTGGCCTATCAGCTCTATATTTTGAGGTTAAAAATACGAAAACTGCCATTTTTGAGGTTCGGTGAGTATTTCACAAATCTTTTTTTATTATTTTTTTACTTAACTCTTCATGTAGTACTACTCTTTCTCTTCAAAATCAGCTCTTAAGAAGTGTCGTACGATATTTCTTTCAAAAGTTATGGCCGATTTCATGAAATCCTATATAACGAATAACCCGAAACAGTCTATGGATTTCGTAACTTTTGAAGAAAGCTTTGTACTACATTTTTTAAGAGCTCATGTTGAAGAAAAAGAGTAGCACTACGTGATGAATTAAGTAAAAAAAGTAAAGAACAATTCGTGAAATCTGCATCGAACCTCAAAAATGTTCGTGATCGTAGTTTCAACCTCAAATATCTCAAAATCTAGAGCTGGTGGGCCAAGTCTGAACTCGAATTTGGATGCTACGCAGAAAGTTCCTTTAGAAATTACCTTCAACTTCCCTGCAATAAAATCATTGTTGTGCTGTGTAATTTATCATTTTTAACAATGATTTTACTTTCCGCTTTTTTTTTAAATTAAACAAATTTTCGGCTACTTTGAAAATTGGCAACCAATGGGATTCTATTTTTTTAGTTTTTTAACTAACAAAAAAGTGGGTAAAATAGGACTAAAAATAAAAAATTCCTAGTTGCCGGGATAAGGAAAAAAAATTTACCGATCACCATTATTTTTCCATCCTCAACACTTTTTTGAAATCGCAATCCTTTTTTCCACCCCTTAAAGGGGCTCCCATACAAAAATTTTAATTTCATCTAAATTTTAAGAGAAATGCCCTTCAAGTTCGTTTAAGAGCAAATATTTCATATACATTCCACACACCGAAAAATGTAAGATTCCTGGGACTATTCTGAACAATTTTCCTTAGAGCCATTTTTCGAAATTCGCAAAGTTATTGGAGTAAGTACATATAGGAACAAAAGTAATGTCAGAATATGAATTGGCTGACATTTTGTTAGAAATGAACAAAATTGGGATCTGTTTTCAAGGAAAGTTTACTTGATGGAATAAAACTGAAGGCGTTAAGTCAAAAGTATGATATCATCGTTTATAATGACACAAAATTTATATGAAGTTACTTTACTCCTACATTTTCCGTTGTTCTACCGATTCTCAAGCGCCCTGACTACGAGTCTGGTTAAGATACCATCTTCGTATTGGATTTATATGAAAGTTAATTTTGTCTTCTTAGAAGATCTAAAAAGTAGGCCATGGAGCGTTTTTATTAATCTTATCACTAAAGAAGCAGTAAAAATAATACTTTTTGTCAAATAACAAAAAACTAATTTGTCAAAACATGAAAATCGCTTCAGATATTTCTTAGTTATGGATCATTTTTGAGAGTTTTGTGAAGCAGTTTCGGTCAGTTTCATGTTTAGAAAAGTTAAAAAAATCATAACTTCTAAAACGTGAATACACTTTAGGATTTATTATATTGTTTTATTAACTTTTTACAGTAATTTTATAACTTAAATATTTGTTTTTATTTTAAATGTTATTTAAATCCGTATTCTATATTGTATTCAGATAAATTTTTATTTCATATCGTCGGGTTGAAACTATAACTAGACATCTAAATTTTTCATGTTTTGAGAAAAAAGCCTTTTAAGTTTTTTGAAATTCGTTTTTTGTATGGGATTTTGAAGTTTTGTTTTTTTTTATTTTCTATATAAAATTGGATGGGTACTACATTTCAAAATATCGACAAGAATGGGGCCTGGAGGCGTTTTTTCTCCATTTTCCTGTATACTTCACTCAAAACATCAAAAAATGAAGATGTCTAGTTGTTATTTTAACCCGACGATATGGAAGTTTAATTTTAGGTCGTAGAGCTTTTTCTGTAAATTTATTACTAAAATAGTACTAAATTTAGACAAAAAATTTACATTATAGCCTGATTTCAAAAATGTTCTGAATATGGAAATCGGTTAAGAAAGTTATGGACAATTGTGTGCAGGAGTTTCTGACACAGTATTCCGAATTTCCACTTTTTCCACCCCTCCAAAGTCTACAAAAGAAAATCACAAAAATTGTTGTTGCCATTTTTATCGTTTTTGGCATGAAATGAAACAACAATGAAATAAGTAAGTTGCATATTTCAATGGGCTTGGTAGGCACATACCTTCCTCTAAGAAAATAATTGATAAAAATGAATATCATCAAAAACTATAAAACTATCTCGATTTCCTTTGTTGCCGACACTTACATCAGCAGGAAATCCTGTTTCGAAAAAACTACCATATAGACCCTTATCTTATAAAATTCAAGATTTTTTTTTTCATGCACAAAACGTAATGGATACATGAGTGTAAATTATCGCTTATATCTGAAAGCATAAACGTTTTTCACATTAATACTCGTATGTGCGATTTTTCAAGAGCCATTGGCGTCAATACGTGTAGGCAAAGCAGAAAAAAAGTTTGTCAGTCAGTTAAAAGTGACTACAACTTGTCTGTCCATTTGTCTACGTTCGAAAAAAAAAAATACAAAAGCTTGAATCTTAATGTACGATGATGTAAAAAATTATTTGATCACTCGATGCTGACTACGTTGTGGTTTTATGGCAACTTGTCTCAACAATTTTGTCGAATTTATCAATTATGGTGTTTAAAATCATTCTTCTCATGTTATGTTACGTTGTTCGCAGTATAAAGAACCGCATTTGTTTGCTAAGATTGATACGCCAAATATTTGAGCAACATTTTAACTAAAAAATTTTGCATAAAAAATATCTCGTGGATAATAAAGCATAACAAATTTGGTTCTTAAAATTAAAACCAGTAAGGGTGTTATCAATAGTATTGCCAAAAACTAAATACCCTACACCGCAACATAACAAAAATTTGCATTCAAGCTTTAAAACCCGATTAAATATAACCAGTATACCGTTCGAAGTTTGAGTATATGCTCGCATAGCGATTCTACGCCGACTTGTTAAAAATTCTATATGTTGCTTTCGAACCATTTTTAGTACTTGAGTGAAATTCGATTGCATTGCATAACTTTTTTTTGTAGCTTTTTAAAGTTTTTACTAGAAGTATATGAAGCAATCCACGCCACGTGTACCAGCTCAAAATTTTTTTTTCGACGATTTCGCTCAAATTTGGCAATATGGTAGATACGGTGTGCAAGAACAACAATCCGGGAGGATTTTAGATTTTTTTTAAAAGTACTTTTGATTATAGCATAATTTATAAGCTTTAAAATGATGTATGACTCAAGATGGGATTCGGACGCTAAATGGGAGTTTTTGGCTTTTGAACGCCCGCGGAAGGCAAAAATCTTATTTTACTCAAGAGGAAAGCGCCTTACGATAAAAGTGTACTAGGCATAAAATGCTTAGAATCATCATGGAAATAAGTGTGAAATTTTTTAGAAATTTTTTGGAAAGTTAAGAAAAAAAATTTTTTTTTTTTTTGAGTTATTTTTGAAAAAATTTGGAAAAAAAAAAATTTTCAAAAATTATTCAAAAAAAAAGTTTCCATAAAAAATCCACAAAAAATTACACGTATTGCTTGGACGATTCTAAGCATGTTTTGCCTAGTACACTTTTTTCGTAAGATGCTTTCCTCTTAAGTAAAAAAAGATTTTTGCCTTCCGCGGGCGTTCAAAAGCCGAAAACTTCCATTTACCGTCCGAATCCCATCTTGAGTCATACATCATTTTAAAGCTTATAAATTATGCTATAATCTAAAGTACTTTTAAAAAAAATCTAAGGGGGGTTTTCTAAAAAAAAAATTCAAAAGTATTTTTAAGTGAAAAAAATTTTTTTTCACCAAGAAATATTTTTTTATAAAAAGACCTTTTTAAAATGAATGGGACCAGTAGATAATCAAATTACAAACTTTAGTGTAAACACCCTTTTCATGAAAATGACTAAAAACGCCAACTTCAACTCCCTGTATTTTAACAACAAATGGTTCAGGACCAAATCCTCCCGGATTGTGGTGCTTGCATATTGCCAAATTTGAGCGAAATCGTCGTGGATTGCTTCAAATGCAATAAGATTGATGAACTAAACGTCCCGAGATATCCTGTGTAGACTGCGTTTGTATGTACTTAATTTTCCCACAATCGTGATTTCAACTGACAGATGGACAGGGCTATTTGAAACTTCTAAATAAATAAATACACTTTTTATACCCTACACCCAGGGTTTATTCACTTTGTCCTTCCGTTTGTAACGCTGAGAAGGAGGCGTGGCAGATATGGAAAAGTATATATATTCTTGATCAGCGTCACCTCCTGAGTCAATATAGCCATGTCCGTCTGTCTGGCTGGCTGGGTAACGGCTGTGTGTGGAAATAAATTTTTTGGGAAAACTAAGCAAGATAATTCAATGAAATTTGGTACACAGCCTCCGTCGTCAAAGCTAGCTCGGGAGATTGAAAATGAGCAAAATCGGTCAACGGACACGCCTACCGCCCATACAAAAAATATCTTCAAAATGCAAATTTTGGAGTATATTTCACAACAATGCAACCAAAATACACATAAATACTACGAATTGTCAGCGCAAGCTCTGAGAAAAAGATGGTCGAATTCGGACAAGAGGGCGTGGCACCTCTCATATAAGCAAAAGCTTCAAAACGCTGTACTGATAGCGTTTTTTGAGATAATCAAATTAGATTTGACTCGGACACTAAAAACAATAAATGCAAGCTTTAAGCAAAAACTGGATAAGATCGGACAAGAGGGCGTGGCTCCTCCCATATAAGCAAAAGCTTCAAAACGCTAATCTGAAAATATTTTTCAGATAATCCAACCAAATTTCACTTAAATACTAAGAACTATAAATGCAAACTCTGGGTGAATTTGGAGGGCGTGGCACCTCCCATATTAACAAAATTTTCAAAATACTGCTGTGTAGGGTATTTAATGCTTGGCCAGGCCAAAGGTAACACCCTTACTAGTTTATATTTCCTGCGCTACTTTTTGTACATTACAAATGAAGGGACATAGTGAATATAAACAGTGAGTGTTTCTTTGCGTAAGCGATTAAGATTTGGGTTGACATCTCCGAATTTTATGAAAATTGGTGAAAAGTTAGTACTTGACATATGTATAACTGTGGTGAAATGATTTTTCGAAATTCCGAAAAAATCCAAGATGGCGGCCATATGAAGTTCGATCCAACTTTTAGAGACTTACATGTTTGAATTTTACATTATTTTAAGCAAGATATATGTAATTAAAGGTAGGTGGTTTTTGATTTTTTCAGTTCATTTTCTCAATAAAACGGGCATAAAAAAAGGTCTGTCGGACCGATCTAAAAATGACTGTGTACGCAATACATTTCATGTTGAACTAAAAAAAATTATATTAGTCATTAAAAAATAAATTTTTTCAAAGCCACAGCTGCAATGCTTAATGATTCACTCAATTCAATTATGCTCTCAATTTCATTCCTTATTACTTACTTTAAGAGTTAGAAAGTAATTTGATCGCTATTTTGAAAAAAAAGCTAAAGAATTAATTTTTATTAAGCAGGAATGACACATAAATCTGTGTAAAAATAATATACCTCAAATCCATTAATATAATTCCACGAAACTTGATTTGCCAAACCACCCATTTTGAGATGTATAACCTTTAAGTGCCGATATTGCATTTCTTGAGATGAAAATTTATCTTTTTAATTGAAACTATTTTGGAATAAATTTTACACTTTTTTCGAATAAATTTCAAAAAAGTTTACAATCAATACTAACGGGAATTAAAAGTAAGAAAAGTAAACTATAATTTTTTAGTGTGTACACCTAATTCTGTTTTTACACGGTAGATTGGTTCCAGAAAAAACCGTGTATAAAAAAACCGTGTAAAAAAAGACATTGATCTTATACAAAAATAGGTGATTGGTTCCTTATCTTTAAAACCTATTAAGATTAGTGAAAAATGAAAAAACTACAAAATTTGTCTATAAAAAATGTCTTTACCAAGCACGTTCACAAAATATTACCACTTTTCAAATTTGCTTGTATGCACAATAAGGGAATTCCCCTAAATTTGTGATATCTGCCGTAAAATTATAAAAAGACGCAACTCATTTTCATAGTTTTTTGAAAATCAAAATTTTATTTTTATTCAGAAAAGGCAGCAACTTCTCTTTCTTGAAAAATTAATTTTATTTTTCATCTTTTTTGTATGGAGTTACTGCCTTTTATGATTTTAATTATGAAAAATATGAAAACAGGGTATAATGTTTACATTTCTTTATTTGCAATTCGCAAGAGAAGTGGAAAACTTAAAAAATTATCGATTGGACTAAAATATAGATAAAAATTGCTTAATCCGATGGAGAAATAAGGTTTGAAATGTCGTTACTTAGGTTGCGACCTTATATTTTTTACGGCAGATATGAACACATTTCGCAAAAATTAAATCTGACAAATAAAATTTAAGCCCAAAAAATTTTGAATCGTGTTAAATGGAATAAAATCGTGCAAAAATATTTAAAAAAAAAAAAATATTTTCAAACCGTGTTAAATCAAAACCGTGTAAAAAAAGACCGTGTAAAAACAGAATTAAGTGTAGTTTGAAACTGTTCACATAGAGAAAGAGGCTGTACAAAAGTTTTTTTTAGGTCGCAGTGCATTCCAAAGCCTTTAAATAATAATACAAAATAAAAATCAATTTCAATGCCACAAATCATACACAGAGGTTCGAAAAATGGACCAACATACGGGTAGTTTCTAATTTAAGATAGGAATAAAGAGCCTCACAAAGGTCCTACATTACCTTGCCCGTATTTTTTTTTTTATGAGGAATATTTTTATACCCTACACCCAGGGTATATTCACTTTGTCCTTCCGTTTGTAACGCTGAGAAGGAGGCGTGGCAGATATAGAAAAGTGTATATATTCTTGATCAGCGTCACCTCCTGAGTCGATATAGCCATGTTCGTCTGTCTGGCTGGCTGGGTGGCTGACTGGTTGGCTGGCTGGTTGGCTGGCTGTGTGTTGAAATACACTTTTTGGGAAAATTGAGCAAGATAATTCAATGAAATTTGGTACACTGCCTCCGTCGTCAAAGATAGCTCGGGGGATTGAAAATGAGCGAAATTGGTCAACGGACACGCCTACCGCCCATACAAAAAATATATTCAAAATGCAATTTTAGGAGTATTTTTCACGACAATGCAACCAAAATACTCATAAATACTAAGAATTGTAAGCGCAAGCTCTGAAAAAAACTAAACGAATTTGGACAAGAGGGCGTGGCACCTCCGATATAAGCAAAAGCTTCAAAACGCTATGCTGAAAGTGTTTTTTGAGATATTCGAACCAAATTTGACTCAGACACTACGAATCATAAATGAAAGCTCTCAACAAAAATTGGGTGAAATCGGACAAGGGGGCGTGGCACCTCCCATATAAGCAAAAGTTTCAAAATGCTACACTGAAAGAGTTTTTTGAGATAATCCAACCAAACTTCACTCAAATGCTAAAGACTATAAATGCACGCTCTAAGATAAAACTAGACGAACTCGGACAAGAGAGCATGGCACCTCCTATAAAAGCAAAAGCTTCAAGACGCTATACTGAAAACGTTTTTCACTCAGACACTAAAAACTATAAATTCAAGCTCTGGACAAAAACTGGGCAAACTCGGACAAGAGAGCGTAGCACCTCCCATATGGGCAAAATTTTAACAATACTGCGGTGTAGGGTATTTAATGTTTGGCCAGACCAAATTTTACACCCTTACTAGTTTTTTTTAGTAATAGGGGGTTATCGTGAATCAAGATTCCCCGGGAATTTTCTTAAACTTCAATAGAGAATGCACGGCAGTTCGAGAAAATTCCCCGGGAATCTTGATTCACGATAACCCCCATAGAGTTTATAGTTTTTATACCCTACACCCAGGGTATATTCACTTTGTCCTTCCGTTTGTAACGCAGAGAAGGAGGCGTGGCAGGTATAGAAAAGTATATATATTCTTGATCAGCGTCACCACCTGAGTCGATATAGCCATGTCCGTCTGTCTGGCTGGCTGGCTGGCTGGGTGGCTGGCTGGCTGGCTGGCTGGGTGGCTGGCTGGCTGTGTGTTGAAATACACTTTTTGGGAAAACTGAGCAAGATAATTCAATGAAATTTGGTACACTGCCTCCGTCATCAAAGTTAGCTCGGGGGATTGAAAATGAGCAAAATCGGTCAACGGACACGCCTACCGCCCATACAAAAATTATATTAAAAATGCAATTTTAGGAGTATTTTTCACGATAATGCAACCACAATACATATGAGTACTACGAATTGTAAGCGCAAGCTCTGATAAAAATTTGAGCGAATTCGGACAAGAGGGCGTGGTACCTCCCATATAAGCAGAAGCTTCAAAACGCTATACTGAAAGCGTTTTTTGAGATATTCGAACCAAATTTGACTCAGACACTAAGAATTATAAATGAAAGCACTCAGCAAAAACTGGGTGAAATCAGACAAGGGGGCGTGGCACCTCCCATATAAGCAAAAGATTCAAAATGCTATACTGAAAGAGTTTTTTGAGATAATCCAATTAAATTTCACTCTGACACTAAAAACTATAAATGCAAGCTCTGAACAAAAACTGGGTGTACTCGGACAAGAGGGCGTGGCACCTCCCATATAAGCAAACTTTTCAAAATACTGCAGTGTAGGGTATTTATTTTTTGGCCAGGCCAAAATATACACCCTTACTAGTTTTTAATTATTTTTTTATATGAGTTTATAATTTTTTGAGTTGGAAGGCGCTCGAAATGCCTGTTTTCTTACTGAAATCTTCAGAAACATATGTTAAACGTACTTTTTTATCCATAAGTTTGTATTAAAGTACATGTAGAAATGTAAATATATGGTGATTTGTCAACTTTATCGCATATATGCGTAAGTTAATTAATCTTTTTATTATGTTTCTAATGTCGATGCAAATTTTTGTTTATCAATATTTTACAATGCGTGTTTGGTCTAACAAAATTCGATTAAAATACTTGTTATCGATTTGACGCTGTCGTTGACAAAAATGCGCTTGACTCATAAAAACTCAAGGTTTAATTTACTTATAGTAATGGAATTCAGACATTTTGCTATATAACTTAATACTTGTAAAATTGTGATTTCCAAAAAGAATTTTTTGTGAAATTTGTTTAAATTTTTTCATTGTTTGTTACCAGTACTTAATGGATCAAGATCTTTTGGATATAATTTTTTTTTATTTGATTTTAACACTGCACAGTCTAAGACAGTCTTATGAGGTTCCCTCTAAATATTATAAAAGCGAAACAACAAATTCTGAAAATAAGTCTACGAACCCTCCTCTCCCGGGTTTCAAATTAAAAAGAAGGAATTAAATTCGGCAAAAATAAAAATCCTGTATGTCACAAAAGTTTCTTTCAGAATATTTTTTGGAACGTACCTACTCCTTAATTTTACCATATATGGTGATATTTTCGGGTAAATTTGTTATTCTTTTGATAACGGAGAAAGAGGGTAAACATGTGAAAAGAAAATCTGGAGAGTAGAACAATTTTAGGGGTCCTTTAACTTTCCTCCCCCCTCAGAACCCGCTAGAAGCGGTGATGGTAGCTTGAGTGATAATACCAAATTTGAATGATAGCCCCATTAGATTGAAAATAAAAGATAAGTATGTTCCAGAAAAATTTTGGTAGGGGAAGACGGGGTAGATTTGTACACGGGGCACCTTCGTACAGTGGCTTTATTTCAAAAACTATAGAAGTTAGCATGTCCGCTTCTTCATATGCAATATTGATGCTTTTGCAGCCATTTAGCTTGTAAAATGTGGCAGTGATACGATAGTTGACTTGGTCGAAAAAAGACTTTGTATGTTTTTCCAGTGCAAAAGTAATTTTATTATCTGACTTTAACTTCGTTTAATGGTAATAACCTTATGCTAAAGTTTTAAAATACTTCTGCTGGTTCAAAAACAGATATTCTATTTTGCTGTTTGTTTACTATTTTTGCTATTTTGCTAATAGTTTTACTAGAAAAAATAACAATCTATATTGATCAGTTCGGGGCACATTCGTGCATATAGTTATGGGGTACATTCGTACACACGAATTTACCCTTATGAAGCGTAATTTTAGTTTATTTAGTATACCAAAAGTAAGAGCCGGTGTATAATTACCAATTAATTCATAGAATTACTGAAACACGTCCAAAACCAAACGCAATACTCCAAAGATAACCTTAATATACAGTTAGTCTACAGCTATGAAAATCATTTCTCAATAGATGCAGTTAATTATGCTTGGGATAACGGGATTGTTTATTTCTTACTCCTATCACACTTTACATACCGACTTTAGCCAATAGAGGCTTGATTGGTCCTTTTTATTGAAAACTGAGAACTGCATTCAAAGATTGGAATGTGAATAACCATGGAAAATTTCCTATTATGAACAATATTCCAAGTCTGGCTAAAGTTTTCAATCATGCTATGGTAAAAATCCAAGAATCGGGAAAATCGTGGCAAGAGATCAAAGTCATCGCAAGGGATCGTGACAAATGGAGAGATTTCATATTGGCCCTATGCTCCTCCTAGGAGTTAAAGGAGAATACATACATACATACATATGGTAAAAATATTACAAGTGCATTTGAAATAACAAGGATATGGCCATTGAACAAACTTTTGTGCAGCGACGAAGATCTTGCATCTGTTGGGATTTACCAGTCAAGTTCTATGGCAGATCTGCATGCGCAAGATGTTCTACATGTTCAAGAGGATACTCTTTCATTCGAGCCACATACGATTTCATCGCCTTAATTGCTGCATCCACCGTTGCACGTATACCCCAAGTTATGTACGAATGTACCCCGCATATGGGGCACATTCGTACGTTTTGAGTATCTTCAGAAAATCTGTCATTGCTCCTAAATGATAAATCGGACCGTCTTTAGCTTACACTACATTAAAAGCTTAATATTGAACTCATTTAACTGCATACTAGTTATTTTGAAAAAGCTGGTAGCTTGCTTTATTTTTAACCATAAAGTGAAAACTGTACGAATCTACCCCATCTTCCCTTACGGAAAAAAGGAAAAAACGATGATGATCAGTGGACACTTTTTAGATCCCCGTGCACTTCAATTTTTTTAACCTTTTCCACTGCATTCTTTTTTTAACTTTGAGACATCGCGTTACTCATCCTAGCCCCAATATTTTGTGTCTCATATACATTTAGAGTGAATCTCACCAACCTAACTGGTGCCAAAATTTAGAAAAATTAGTACATATTAAGAATGCCGCAAAACCGAAAGCGTTTTAAGCAAAATGGATGACACCATCGGATTCGTCGGTCAAATCTTCTAGAAAAAACGGAATTTTTGCATTTTTTCCTCAAAACATAAATCGCGAACTCTAAATCTTAATTTTAAGATCTCAAATTTTTATCATATGTCCAAACAAAGAAACATTTTAGTTGAGCGCCCTGAACATTGTCTCCCTAATGTACATGATTATGCATAAAATTTTTAACTTGCTTGACCTAAGGAAGGTGTCATCAACAATTGAAGAAATGCTATAAATAAAATATATTTTTTACAAATTAACTCATAAGCTTAAAATGCTGTTATATGTATGTACATCGGACCATATATCATTTTACACCCACAACAACACATTGAACCTATTAGTAATTTTGACTCACACTTCAACCTGTTTTGGCGACATACCATACCATATCTGAACGATCAATATCTTTATGAATTCACATTAATTTACAAGCTTAAATTTCATTAAGTGTTGCATGTTGCTTATTTTTATTTTATTTTTGTATTTGTTACTTTTTATTGATCTGCCATTGATATCATTTTTTTATTTCTTTATTTTTATTCATTATTACGAAAGTTCAGCTATCGGTTCATTCACTTTAAATTGGGTGACTTCTTTTTAAAAATGGTTGTTTGTTTTACACACCGTTGGTACACCGTTGGTCTTTATCGCTTGCCTTGACCTAGAAACTACTGTGCGTATAAGTTGTCTTTACAAAATTAGAAGATCTTAATTAATTTGATATATCACTATATTTTACAAAAGCTTATTACTGGCTTTAGCTCAAAGTGAACAGTTTAGCTTTTTCTTAGAAGGAACATGTTCTGTCCGCTCTTGCTTAACATCGAAGTAGTTGTGACTAAAACGTAAATGTAACTGTTACGATCATATGAATTGTATTTTGAAGAACATGAGTATTTCGTGTGCATATCGTATTCCAAAAAGATAGTTCAGAAATGACTTAGTAACGAAGTATTTTTTCATAACTTTAATTTTAGTTCAGTTTTATTGATTTATATGAAAACAGAAAAAAGTGGAATAAAAAATTAGCATTGAAAAAAAAATTTTTGTCGGGACTTAAGATTAACAAAACTTTGAATCAAAATTTTATTCGTGTGTTATACTTGAGCAACTTTCTGTACTTAAGGAACTCGATTTGAAAAGATTCTTATTTAAATCCACCTCAGTATATCTGTGCTCAGATGCCAAAACCAGGTATCGAGCATTTTTTGTGAAATTGAGTTGTTACTCCAGTGTATTGCACTCCAGAATATTGTTCTCCAGGGTATTGTTCTCTGTAAGATCTACAAGCTGGCAAAACCAGATTTGCTCTAGAACTTGTAACTTCTTAGAAAAACCACTTAAAATTTAAGTTTGCTCTCTTCAAAAATTATGAAAACATGCGATACCAGGTTTTGCCATCTGAGCACAGATAAAAAATTAATACGATACATCACGAATAAGTTGATACTATATATTGCTTATGTATATGTAAAATATTTGATATAATTTTATAATTATTTGTACTTATTAATTTTAAAAACAAATAAATGTAATCTAAATAGTTACATTTCACAACTTTCTTTACACTAAAAAAATATAAATTAAAAATTTACAATGATATATTGCCGCAACTGTCCCTGTTTACAGCTGCAATTAACTCCTTCAAGTGAAATCTAAGTATGTATTAAGTAGGGCACTTAAACAATAAGTCCATTGAACCGTAAAGATTGTGTTAGTTGGCATTCTAGTAAGTGCATATGAATCATATGAAAGGACGCATAGTGAGAGGAAAGAATGTCAGCTTACTATACGCTATGCTAATATGATTGCCCAATGATTGCCAACTATTAGCAAAGTTAGTTAAGTACTTTAATTCATTCTTTAAAGTAGAAATACCTTAAACATTCGTTATGTTTCTTATCAGTAAGCTTCATAAATTGTTGGTGCAAACAGTAAAATAATTGCGAAAAATTGGAAAAAGTTGAAGAATGTTGAAATGGCCAAAAAATGTGAAAAGGAAAAAAATGCTTCATTATTATTAGGGTAAGGGAGAGAAATATGGACTATGCGGGTATTATGGACCACACGGATATTTTCGATTGCGTGCATAGAATTTACCGTTATACATACGGTGACCATTTATTTGAAACTGAAATACAGAACACAAAAAAAAGGAATACAATTCGATTTATTTTTCATCGTGTTTCAGTGTGTACATTAGTGTGAGCCAAATTTTCCCTCGACCAACCGTTTACCGGAAACGTAATCTATAGAAGATTTTTCCAATAAACCATGGGTCTAAGGTCAATATCAAGCTCCCGCTTTTAACGAGAACTTTTTTGTATCATGACATATATCTACCATTGGTTTTGTCAGCTTTCTGAAACTATTTTTATCATGAACGATTTTTAATAAGTGACGTTTTTGTATGCAACTTCTGAACCAAATAAATATGTGGGCCAATATGGACTATACAGTCTATATAACACTACACATTTTTATTATCTTCATTTTGAGTATTTTCAGTTTTTTTAATTTTTTTCTTTATCCTGACGAAAGTATGGTTGGTTAGGACAAACTCTCCGGAAATCTGAATTTGTGCACGCTGCTCTTGAATATAATCCACAAGAACTAAGAAGTCGGGGTCAACCGAGAACTAGATGGAGAAGAACAATTAATAAGGAAACGAGCAAGTTTTTCAGTGATCTAAGAGCTTTAGTGCGTGATAAAAATACTTGGAAGTCCTTCACAGAAAAAAGTTTGAGAACAAAGTTTAAACTTTGGATTTGGATTTGAATTCATTTGCTGCGTGTAAAATTCAAACCAAATTGGAATGAATACAAATCCAAAGTTTATACTTTAACTTTTTGCTATGCACGTGAATAGACTAAGTTCTTGAATTGTATATTTTTTGAACATGTCATTAATACAACAGCACAACAATGATTTCGTTGCAGGAAAGCTGAAGATAATTTCTGAAGGAACTTCCTGCGTAAAATCCAAATCCGAGGTCAGACTTGGTACATCAGCTCTAGATTTTGAGATATTTGAAGTTGAAATCACGAACATTCTTGACGTTCGAAGTAGATCGCACAAATTGTTCTTTTTTTTGCTTAACTCAGCTTTCTTTAAAAATTATGGTCGATTTAAGATGACATCACGAAATCCATGGACTGTTTCGGGTTGATCGTTATATAGGGTTTCATGATATCATCTTAAATCGGCCATAACTTTTGAAAGAAACGTTGGACGACAATTTTTAAGAGCACATTTTGAAGTAAAAGCATGGCACTATGTGATGAATTATGTAAAAAAATAAAAATAAAGATTTGCGCAATCTGCATCGAACCTCAAAAACGGCAGTTTTCGAGTTTTTAACCTCAAATATCTCAAAATATAGAGCTGATGGGCCATTTCTGTCCTTGGATTCGGATTCTATGCTGAAAGACCCTTCGGAATTGAAAAAAAAACTTTCATGCAATAATCACTAACCATAAAAGTTATCGAGATCTCATTCAAAACTTTGTCCTTTTAAGGTGTTTTTGCCTGAGTTCGCAAAATTAAAAACGTGGGCGATGTCGGGCGATTAATTTCGAGACAATTTTGCATGGTTAAAAAATAATACTCGAAGAAGAACTTTTCTTTACTCAGGCCTCCACATAAGGGTTAAAGATGCTCCATGTATTTAAGAATTTAACATTCTCTGAATTAGTACCAATTTAAAATGTAAGGTTTATAGTGGTTACCATGTGCCAAGCGTAGTAATATGTGTGCACACTGGACATATGTATAGGTATATGAAAATGATGGTAACCTTGTCATTTGGGTCTTACTTAGCTTATCTTAAAGAAGAATTCAGTTCAAACAAATTAAGAGCACGCAACACCTAAAGACAACAGTTGGGCACCAGTGTATGTACAAGTACAAACATATGGTATTAGGTCTCAGGTTACAAAGTGTTTTTGTTTGGACTTTAAGAAAAAGAATAACAAAATATATACAACATAATCCAATTTTGGTTTTCTTTTTTTAAACCTTAAAAAATTGCTTATCTTTACATAAGTATGTATGTTATATGTATGCATAGCATATCATTTTTTATTAAGTAAAGAAAATTAGTTTTTATGACTTTTGAGTCATGGTTGCAAGGTAAGGTTAGTTCAGATTACAAAGCATGTTCTATTCCAAATTAATGAAAGCTGATCTTATGAGAACTTTGTTTACTCCATATGGTCTTGTTATCAAATTTATGTTTTATTTTAGATGATGCTAAAGTTTTTTGAATTATATGCAATGAAGAAGTGATTAAAAAGAGATTGTTTGATTTTTGACCAAAGCTTCCCAAATATTGAGAAATGCAGAAATTTCCTGACGATAGGCAAAGTTTATCATATGTTTATCTCTGGAATATCTCATACAATTTATGATCGCGACATAAGACCTGACCATTGTTATACCATGAAAGGTTTTTTCTTAAATTTTTTACAATTAGGGGAGATGTGTGTACCTTGGTCCGCTTTTCAGTTTTTTCAGTGTGCTGGATTTTCCAAAAAAGATTCTTTAGTTTTTTGATTAAGTTACATTTCTACAATGCTTGCAGCATCAAATGACGTGACAATGATATTTCTATGTCTTACCATTGGGTAGAAATATTACGTTTTCCGTTGCAATCTCAAACGGTCCAAGGTACACCATGCAAGTGTACCTTGGACTATTAAAAATAAAAGAGAATACATTGTATTTTGGTAATAAATTATGAAAGAACCATTTATTATGTAATCAAAAGTAACATTTTTTTCAATAAAAAAAAAAAAATTAATCATAAACAAAAACTATAACACAAAAAAGTGCATTTAGTAAAAAACAATTAATTAAACAAAAATGGTTGCAAATAAATACATTAATCGCGTAAATAATAATGATAATATTATATTGAGAGGCGATTATGGTTTCCCGGTTTCCCGTCGAAAAAGGCTCGCTGGTCAATAAGCTAGGTCCAAGGTACACACAGACAGCATGTTTTAAAAACTGTCAACACCCATAACACATGTTAATGAAAATACATCTAAAGCACACTAAAAGCTTAAAACAATAACTAAGCTTCCTTCCTGATGTTGTAAAACTGAAATATTTCAAGTAAGTTCCTCACAAAACGTTTCGTAGCTTACTCCAAAAACAAATTTTTACACACAAAAAACACTTTTTCCGTCGCTTTTTATACACGCGTACAGCTTAACGGTCTGAAGTCTATTTATATGAGTCACCGGTATGAGTGGAAAATTTCATAGAAGAACATTATCGTACACGTGCAACTGTTGAGTGGCAACCGGCACTCGGACCGAGGTACACTCGGACCAAGGTACACACATCTCCCCTATGGTACAAAACTAAACCTCTCCTTTGAATAAAGTTTGTTACAAGATATACATATAATGATTATTAAAGGTATAAGGTAAATTATAAAACAAAAACCCTGCTACATATGTACAACTACTATAATTCATATTGTTCATACTTCTATGTTCTGCATGGCACCAAATTACACCAACTTAATTTGAGCCAAACAAACAAGAAAATACGCAATTAAATATTGAAAACTCAAGAAAAGGTATCCCAATAGTATTATTACGAGTAGAGGCAAAAAATCCAAATACAAAACTTTCCATTGTACATGTACTCCCCATAATTGCGTTGTCAAACATTCGTATTCTACCAACTCCAACTCAGTCTGGTGCCAGGGAAGAATCCAAAGAAAAGAAAAAAAGGGATACAAAACCAAAACAAACCATAAACAGCTAGCAAAAGTGGGTACCATGTACTCAGTAAGGCATTATTAAATAACTACTGTTTATTTTAACACTCATGCCATAGTAACCTGTGTAGCGCCATGAAATAAGGATAGGCTAGGAAAACGCCATCATCTATTTTTTAATATAATCGCACACTCTACACTGTAGAGTCAGTCTAAAGTCATTTGTGTGAAGGACATTTGGCCTTGTGCTTGAATACCATATACTTTTATAAACGTTGGTTGTCCTGTTACCATTCACTGGTGATGAGTGCAGGCAGCAGCGCGTGTATGGTTTGTGGGTATGATTTGCCGATTGGCGTCATATTCTATTTTCATGACTTCATCGTCAGCAGGCCATTGGGGAGAAAGTAGCGACAAACAAATAGTAAACTTTCTATATGAGGGAAAACAACCTTCATATTGTGAATTTCATATGAAATGGCGCTCTTGGACTTTTTATAGTGCGCATTTTAATTATGTTTATCGATAAAACAAAAAATAAGGGGTAGGAAATTGCATGCATTTTACTTAGGTGGCTTGTTTGTATTGCACTCTGGGGGAGAAAATGTTTTAAAAGGTTTTAAAATATATTGCATTATTTTAAAAGCATTTTTTTATGGGTTGACTTTTTAAAAAGTTCTTTAATTTCATAAGCTTGTTTATTTCATAAATTTAAGCTTCTGAAACTAGTTACGTGGCTTTTAATGAATTCACTCAAAACTAATCCACTATAACATATTTTCTAAATTTAAAATATATTTAATTACACTAAGCAGGTATTCACGTGATGAGAAGAAATAACGAGAATAGTAGAGAATGATAAGTAATCAAGCAATTGCGATTAGATGCGCATGTATACAAAGTTAATCAAAATCGAAGAGATTTGTTTCTAAGAGAAGGTTTGTATGGCTGTTGCGAGAAACATCTAGAAAATTTCAACTATCGCTGACAGCTGATAGAAAAATGGTTGAATGTCAGAAGGTGAGACTTAAACCGGAATAACTTTTACAAATTGTGGAACTTTAATTTCAAAATCAGTGTTTATTTGAATAATATTTTTAGAGCACTTTGCCCAATGTTTTAATGTAACATTTTATTTCGCGATGAACCAGAACAGATCAAAGATTAGCCATCCTGAAAAACATATTGTTTGGTGCGCACGGCAGTCTTGAAGCGTGCGACTTTGCCATGAAAATGGATCCAAATTTGGGTTGCTGGGGTTGTTTCTAGATGGTTCATAGAGTTAAAATTCGAAAAAATCGAAATCCTAGCTGATCCTTTTTTGAAAATATCTAGATTTTTCCAATTGGGGCATTTTCCCATACAAAAAGAAAAAAACAATTTTTTAAATACATTAAAGAAAAATTAAAATAATCACAATCGATGGGTTTTGCGATGCTTAACGCGAATCCAACCTCAGAATTGCTCTATCGTGTATAGTTTATGAGATATTGTAACCTAAAATCCAAAAAAAAAACGTTTTTTGCCATGTTTTGAAGCTATATAACTATGTAACATCATTTATTCGTCAAATGTGGTTTGGATATTTGAAAGTTCCAATATTTTCCTTTAAAACCTAATTTAAATTATGTTGATATCTTTTTTTTCCTCAAAGATATCCTAACTTAAAAAGACACAACAGTGCAAAAAACCCGTTTTGACAATATTTCGGTCTACTATATCTCTTAGAAGCATGGAGATATAAATATAATTTAAATTAGGTTTTAAAGGAAAAGATTGGAACTTTCAAATATCCAAGCCACATTTGACGAATAAAAGATGTTACATAGTTATATAGCTTCAAAAAATGGCAAAAAACGATTTTTTTTGGATTTTAGGTTACAATATCTCATAAACTATACACGATAGAGCAATGCCCCAATTGGAAAAATCGAGATATTTTCAAAAAGGGATCAGCTAGGATTTCGATTTTTCCGAATTTTAACTCTATGATCCATCTAGAAACAACTCCTGCAACTCAAATTTGGATCCATTTTCATGGCAAAATCGCTCGCTTCAAGACTGCCGTGTGCGATCTGTGGGCAGGAGACATCGCTGATCCCGGATGAAAGTTTTAGAATTGTGCCCGTGATGGTCATATGACAAAAATCATTTTTTATCATTGAGAAAACAAAATTTTTGTAACTTTGAGAAAGTAATAAGCAACAAATAAAATGTTAATGTAATTTTAAATCCTCCTTCACTTAGAAAACACCCATTACTAGCAACGGAAAACAGACAGGTTCAGTTTGACATACAGGCGTAGCACCGCAAAAATTCTTAAGGAAATCAAAAAAAAAAAAACTACACATCAGCGCTACGAGAATCTGTATTCGGTGGAATAAAGTGATCAGTTCTGCCAATAGATCCGAGTTCAACATCAAAAAATACATCGACAATTTTTCCCCCTTCTCTTTGTTGTTTTTTTTTTTCATATGCATTTTTTAATAAAAAACCCAAAAAATGGGGACAAAAATCAACAGCTCGTGTAGTACCAGCTAGAATTTTACTGTTTGCACTATTTTAATCCACAAGCATGCAGGCAACTTTCTGCATACTCAATTTTTGGATCCACTATTGTCAATCTTAAAAATGTTTGGGGGACACCATATAAAGAGGGTTTCTGGGTTTTCTTGAAAAGGGTTTAGGCGGTGATTTTAAAATTTTGCATGAGTATTAGGTACATCCTAAGGAACTAAAATCCGTAAAGAGAAAATGAATACACGTACAAGAACCTTGAGGTCCAAATAACTTCAAGACCACCGTGTGACATTTTAATACCACAAAAGAGATTGGGGTTTCTGGTAGGAGGTGTTGTTACGGACTGGATTAGTTATCTTTCAAAAGAAAATAGATACTAAAGTAATACAGGACTTCTACTCGTACGATCGCGTCTAATTTGAAAGAACGCAAGTATGTTTAGAAGATCTGTAGAAAGGCAAGTGTCCGTTTAAGTATAATGCTTAAAAGATCTGAAAAAAGGCAAAATCGAAGGTATTGTATCAGCAGGCATTGAACATTCTTCGACTGGGTTTTAAATAGTTATGTAGTACCTGGAGACCAATCCCTGCTCGGTCGAACATCTGATCCGATAGTTTTATAATGTTTTTTATTCAGAGTTATCTTTTGTGATGGAGTTCGTATCTTTTCGTCTCCAATTTTCATGACTTCAAAATGATAAATTTACCGATGAAAATAATAGTAAGAAAAAACTCGGAAAGAACCGAATGGTATTGAAAACAATATAAAAATATCAAAAGTTCGAAATTTATGGTTTTTGGTGAACTAGAAAAACGTAACAAAAACCGAAAAAAGGCAACCTAACGAAACAGCAATCCTGATACGAAGTTTCAAGTTGGTTCTAGATAAGTAAGAAAAGAATAATTTATCTTATTTACCACGCCTCCTCATGAATATCTACAGAGTCAAAGCCTACATATCTCATTCTTCATTTCATGTTAATATCTATCACTATGCAAGTTTCATTAAAACTGCTGCAGCCGTTTTCGAGAAAAATATTTGGCATGTATAAGATATCAGTATGTATTCTTCTGTAGCTCTAGGTGTGATGCTTTTCAATGATTTTAGTTTTGAAATCTGTTTATTTTTCATTTATATTTCTTTTAAATAAACAACAAATTAATTTGGAACACCCTGCTGAAAACACTACGGCACGTCATTGTTTCTAAATCTTTTTATCTGTTTAATATACTGCTTTTTCATTTTATGCTTATTTTATTTTTATTCAAATAACAAACAGTATAAATTATAAATTTACATCGATATAACCACATGTTAATAGAAATCCAAAACCTTTTGCGGTAAAAGCTAAAACTCTTTTATGGTTTATGTAATTACGCTATTTATTAATTGTTTATTAAGACTCAGGCGTGAAATATTTAGTGATTAATTTTTTATTAACCGTACATTTCTAAGCCACTATTAGACATAAGAAAATCAATTTTCCATTTCAATGGACGAAGAACATGAACATTTTAGCAATTTAAAGTAGATTCGCCAATTATTCTATGCTCCAAAAAGTACGATAAACGCTATGTAAAACAAAAAATTTTGCATTCCAAATGAGCTCGTATGCAGAAAGTACATTTCTATAACTATAATTTAGATGTATGTAGATGCAATTACCTACCAGTCAGTTTGATTTTTTGCAAAACTATTCAAAAATAACGTTAACAAACACGCAGTTTGCCGCATGTAATCAAATGGAATTTCTTTGGTAACTCCAAAATTACAAAGAAACCGATAAATGAAGATAACAAAGCAAAAAACAATTTATATCTAATGAATTTTTTCTGTCTGTTTGCCCATAGGTTGGTGGAGTTTAAGCGTATTCTCGGATAAGTAAGTAGTCGATACCATTAAGAATCATAAATATGCGATTTACTTTACTAAATAAATAAATAAGAAGGTCAAATTTTAATGTTGACATAAAGCGCGTATTTTTATTTGCGTCTTTTACTTTTTTTTTTTTTGTTTTGTATATATATATCTTTAAAGGGGATATTTCCATATAAACGTATATATACATATGTATGTCTGTACGAGTATATCTTATTATCATTACTGTTTCTAGATAAGAATAACGTTTAATAGAAATTGAATGTCGCAAGATTATGAGTAACGCTTGCATTTATGCGATAAAATCTCTCGTGGTAGTAAAAAGTACAATTAAAGCACGAGAAAGTGAATGGCTCGGCTCTACTTATCGCTAAGTAAAATTAACCTTTACGTTTTTTTTCAGATAGCTACTTAACAAATCCGTATGTATGTTTAATATGAGTTGTTTGGAATTTTGTTCCAAGGGCACCAAAAGTTTCCTTTTGATGTAAATGAGCACCATGTTAAATTTGGTCCGTTTCAGAGAGCATTTGATTGATCCCAAACCATTTTTAAAACCAAAAAACGCTCATATACATGTGTAAATGAGGGTAACATATCTCCGAACAATGTACCAAAACATGCCTTTTGTTGTCAATTTCCATTTAGTCAAAAAAAGTAAGAAATACATAAAATTTTCGAAAATAACCAGGTTGCAACCCTAAAAATTGGTGTTGGATTTTTAAAAAGTTTATTAAAGTGTTTTAACACTAATTTTTATATTGTAAATAAAAAGTTTAAGCAAAACTTACAAAAAAAAAAATCAGGTGGAGGGTTACTAAACGGAGAGCGATGAAATGTTGCATAAAACGACGGAGAATGATGAAATGGAGAATGACGAAATGTTGTAAAAACAATGATATAACAATGAATATAGAAATTCTTTTTAAAAAAGTTTAAACTGATGGATAGCCCCTCTAATTGTTTATTGATTTAATTATATAAATATAAAATAATATATTTAGTTATATAAAAAAAATTACGCGGAGAATGATGCGCACTTGCGTTCTTTACAAAATTTATAAACTTTAAAAAAAAAAAAAACAGAAACACTCACTATCGTAAAATCAAAACTTTCAGTTAGTTCTGTATTTACTCAATATTTAAAACCCTAACAGTTGGAATAAGAAAAACTAACCGGAGATAGTCTTTAATGAGGAACCAACTTCTATGTATATTAGAGTGGTCAAAAATCCGAAAGTGTTAAAAATTCAAGGTGTGCGCGACTTTTCTGAATCCTTGGATCCTGCTGATTACAAAAAGTGCTTTGGAACCAAAAAAAAAAATTGCGTTTAGATATTCCGCAACGAGCTTGAAGATACTCTTTTGGGAATTTTTGAGTTTTTGAGTTCTCTTTTTAACTTAAACGCAATACCTTTTGAACCAGATAAAGTATTTGCAAAAATTAAATTGCATTTTTTTAGGAATATTTTGAGCCATATTCTGCATCAAAAATAATTAATCTACTTTTTGCCAATTTTTTTTAGCAGCACTTTAAACTTAAAAATTTGTTAATTTTTTGAGGTGTTTGCACTTTCAACAACCGATTTTTTTCTTATTTTGCTCTAGCAAATTTTCTTAAACATTTTTATATTTTTATGCATTAATTTATCTTTTAAAATAATTCCAACAACTAAGCTATTAGTAACACTTTTACTCACTAAAAACTATTAAGTATAATTAAATTAGAGTCAAAAAAAAAAATTAATTTTAGTGTTTTCAAGGCATTGAAATAAGATATCTTAATAAGATGACGTAAGGTACCACTTTTTTCTATAAAATCATTAGTTCCTAATCTTCTGAGTAAAACAACATTCTTTGCAATGTCGAAATTTTTGCACTTCATGTTATTTTTGACAAAATAGGTTAACAGATAGTTTTCATAGATCTTCTAAAAAAACAAAAAAAAAAATTTTGTCAAAAATAAACTAAAATAGCCATTTTCGATGTATTTGTTACTGCTAATTCCGAATTCGGTCTCAAAATTGCACTATCTTGTACGGTTAAGGAAATATTTTTACATAAAAGTATAAAAAACACCGTTTTTGCTCTTTTTAAAGTGATATTACAAGTCAAGTTTACTTTCAGCCACAAAAAATGGTATAGTGGTTAAAAGTGACAGTTTGTTTCTTTAAAATCCAATTTAAATTATACCGATATCTTTTTTATTCTCGGAGTTATCCTAACTGAAAAAGTTGAAAAAGTGCAAAAAAAAAAACGTTTTTTTATTATTTCTGCTTACGATATTTCAGAGGAACAAAGAGATATCGATTTAATTTAAATTGGGTTTTCAAGAAAAATACCGTCACTCTTATTTTCAATACCAAGCTGAAAGTTACCATGTCGTTATATAACAGCTTTAAAATGCATTTTTAGGTTAAGATATCTCTAAAATCGTACAAGATAGAGCAATTCTGAGACCGGATTTAGAATTTTCATGAACAAATGACTATTGTTGTTTCTATTTCACCATGAAAATTTTAAACTCAAAGTTTTTTTTTTGGCCAAATTTGATTAAACTTTACGGTTTTTAGCAAGTAAAGTGAAGCTGGTGGCTTAGTTGTTGGAGTCAGTTGATAGATAAATTAATGCGTAAAAAAACGAAAACATAAAAAAAATTCGCTAGAGCAAAATAAGAAAAAAATCGGTCTTTGAAAGTGCAAATACATCAAAAAATTAACAAATTTTGAAGTTTAAAGCGCTGCTAAAAAAAAATTGGGAAAGACAACATTAATTATTATTAATGCAAAAATGGCCCAAAATATTCTTAACAAAATGCAGTTTAATTTTTGCAAATACCTTATCTGGTTCAAAAGATATAGCGTTTAAATTAAAAATAGTACTCAAAAACTCAAAAATTCCTTAAAAAGTACCTTCAAGCTCGTTGCGGAATATCTAAACGCAATTTTTTTTTGGTTCCAAAGCACTTTTTGTAATCAGCAGGATCCAAGGATTCAGAAAAGTCGCACGCACCTTGACTTTTTAACACTTTTGGTTTTTCCATACAAAATTTGGACCACTCTAATGTATACCAATTTTATATAGAAAAATTTTTCGAAAAAAACAGTAGTTGGAATATATGTATATACAAACAATGTCGTATAAGGCACTAAGGAGCGGTTAGGGACAGGACGGAGAATGAGTTTTTAACACATTATGTTATAATTTCATAGTAAAATACTAAACATTTTTTTTTAAGATGTTCGTATAGAAGCTCTGGTAGAAGTATCTGTGTTAAATATCAAATTTAAAATTTAAACATGGTTTTGAGCCCCGGCACATTAAATGTTACATTTTTTGGAGAATCACCCACATATGTGACGTGTCGTGATAAAAGAGACTTTATCTTACAAGAGGAAAATTTTTAGTACAGAACAAAACATGAGTTTAGTACAAATTTTCTTGTTTTGGGATTTTGACACCAAACGCTACCTGAGTATATATACGTAAGTATCCCACGATCAATTAACAAGTGAAATAATTTTAAATTTTAGTGAATAGATAGCATAAAAATATATTTTTCCAAACCTATACCTGTGCCAAACTCTACTATTGCCAAATTTTAACCTCAATTACACAGTCCTGGGTTTTTGAAAAAGTTAAAAAAGTATGAAATGAGAGTAAGTGATTTTCATAGATTTTTGATCGCTGACTCCGAATATGACCTCCGATTTGCTCCATCACGTATGAGAACCGAGTTATCTTTGATTTAAAGTGCAAGAAATACTATTTTCAGACATATGGCGTACATCCTGAAAGTAGTCTAGTTCACTATTGACAGTGGCATTGAATAGTCCTTAGCTTCCTCTTTAAAGCGTACTTATAACTTTTTCAATTGAATCATTTTCAAAAACGGTTTGGTATCCATCAAATATTCTCTGAAACTGAACAAATTTTATTTTGGTGTCCTGGGAACGAATTTTCGAGCAACTGAACTCTCCCATATACCCCATTTCCACTTGCTTGATTAGAGAGGTTTTCGATTTGTATAAGAAGCTATACACACAATTAAAATTTTAGTTAATATTAATCCCAAAAATTATCACATTTAGAACAATGCCAAAAATATTAGTTTTAAACTACTTATTTTGGAATAAATTTCAAACCATCAGTGCTGCACTGCTGAAGTTTAAGGAAGGAAATTTAAAACTTTTGGTATTTTAACCTCAAGGTTAAAGGTTTTAAAGTGATCAGTGCGACGCATCTAAAGAGAAAGTATGAAGATATGGTTACTAATGGTCTTTTTAATGTCAAATTAAAATGGTCGTATCTGGTTAAAAACAAAATAACTGTCAAGAAAAAAACTTACTTAACGCGGATTTCTGGTTTCCGCTTGGTTAACCAAGATAGTGAGAACAAGGCAATGAAAGAATTAACTGTATTGGCAATTTATGTAATATTGCTCAAATGTTTGTACTTAAATTATTTGAAATTCTATCTACATTCAATCGTATTCTATATCATTTTAAACTTGCGATAAAGTGTTTTACTAATTGCTTACCTGAGGCATTTCCTTACAATGTCTATGGTGCACAGTCATGCGTAAAGTAATGCTCATTTTTTATTTCCAACCAACTATCATTTAATTAACTAACCACAACTACAAGTTTCAAATTGCAAATACTTAGAACATACCCATATTTATTTAGAAAAAAAATTATACTTTAAAGTTATTAATATTTTATGTTGTTATTATTATGATGCCATAATTTGATTTTGTTGGCTTTGCGAATGCCCCCTGCATTCCATGCAAATTTATTCGTCGAGAAAAAAAAAACACTTGTTTATTTTGCAAATAAACATGGTTGGATTATTCGAAAACGATAATACATACACTGTGCAAATAAAAGATTAAGAAAAAAAAAATTGTGAATAGAGGATATCTTAATAACAAAACACATTCTTTTGGGCAAGGTTAGTACGCACAGGAATTTTTATACCCTACACCCAGGGTATATTCACTTTGTCCTTCCGTTTGTAACGCAGAGAAGGAGGCGTGGCAGGTATAGAAAAGTATATATATTCTTGATCAGCGTCACCTCCTGAGTCGATATAGCCATGTCCGTCTGTCTGGCTGGCTGGCTGGCTGGGTGGCTGGCTGGCTGGGTGGCTGGCTGGCTGGCTGGCTGGCTGGCTGGCTGGCTGGCTGTGTGTTGAAATACACTTTTTGGGAAAACTGAGCAAGATAATTCAATGAAATTTGGTACGCTGCCTCCGTCGTCAAAGTTAGCTCGGGGGATTGAAAATGAGCAAAATCGGTCAACGGACACGCCTACCGCCCATACAAAAATTATATTCAAAATGCAATTTTAGGAGTATTTTTCACGACAATGCAACCACAATACATATAAGTACTACGAATTGTAAGCGCAAGCTTTGATAAAAATTTGAGCGAATTCGGACAAGAGGGCGTGGCACCTCCCATATAAGCAAAAGCTTCAAAACGCTATACTGAAAGCGTTTTTTGAGATATTCGAACCAAATTTGACTCAGACACTAAGAATTATAAATGAAAGCTCTCAGCAAAAATTGGGTGAAATCAGACAAGGGGGCGTGGCACCTCCCATATAAGCAAAAGATTCAAAATGCTATACTGAAAGAGTTTTTTGAGATAATCCAACTAAATTTCACTCTGACACTAAAAACTATAAATGCAAGCTCTGAACAAAAACTGGGTGTACTCGGACAAGAGGGCGTGGCACCTCCCATATAAGCAAACTTTTCAAAATACTGCAGTGTAGGGTATTTATTTTTTGGCCAGGCCAAAATTTACACCCTTACTAGTTTAAAGTTAAAATTAAAAAAAAAAAAAAATTTCAAAAACTAAATTTTTTTTTAGTAAAAAAATCTAAACAACTTCTTCATTATTAACTCAAATAACATTTAAACAAGTTGGCATTAAAACAAGAAATATACGTTTTTTAACAGAAATCTTATTCATGTTACAAAGATATTAAACAATATTGGTTTTTCATAAAACACTTTCTGAAACACTTCCTTCATCGTATCTTCAGAGATTTGCGTACTTCACACTAACCATTTTATTGAAAAATATTTAGTGTTTTCAGCAACCTCTTTTGTGTTCTTCATAATCCTTTTTACCAGAGCCCAATATCTTTCGATGGGTCTGAGCTGCGGGCAGTTAGAAGGATTTGCATATCTAGGTATAAATTCTAATTTGTTCTTTTCATACCATTCAACTGCAGATTTGCTTTAATGGCATGAAGCCAAATCTAGCCAAAAAAAAAAAAAAATTTGAGACCTCATGCTGTCTAATAAATGGTAAAAGAAGTTTTTGCAAGCACTCCTTTATTTCGGTGTTAATCGTCCCAGTTGAAACAAACGAACTGCTTCGCCCACCGCAGCTGCAGATTGCCTGTCATACAAAAAACTTTTTTGGAAACTTCGTCTTTTTTTGGGTCTTAAACTCTTCTTGAACATTTTCTCTATGATCTGCAACATAAAAATTGACACCTGGAAGCTGCGAAATGTCACCAAGAATGTAAGTCTCATCGTCCATAATGCAACAGTCAAATTCTTTAATGAATTCTCGGTAAAGTTTTTTGGCTCGCTTTTTTGCCTCAACGTTCTTTTTGGAATTTCTGTTCGGAACTTTCTGTACTTTAAATGGCTTTAAATAACACAATAATTGATGGTAAGTTTGATTTTGGGCAATTTTTCGTTCGCAAAAAAACCAAGGCAGTAGCAAGGGACAAAAACAGAAGTGATTTTCGTGATCAACAATTCAAACGACGATTTCAAGGAAACCTGAGGCAATATTTCAATGTGACTAATTTTAGAATGTTGTGCATTGATGTCTTCTAAAAATTGGTCTGATTTTATCACAAAATGATTTATATTTTTTTAATTTATTGTAATTTTAATCAGGGTCGCATGGGACATTTTTTTACACCAAATTTTAAATTGAAAATCTTTCAAAAAACGAGGATTTCCCAGTGAATGTTGGTTCACCTTATCCAGTTAAATTGACGTGGCATCACCAATTTTTGCCAAAGGATGTTATTTGTCCCTATCCATTTTAGATGTATACCAAATCTCATAAATTATGAATTATGGGCGTGACATCGCCCATTTTCACAGTGAACATTATTTGCCCTGGAGCTCTGTACACATGTATCATATCTCATTCAAGTGCGTTAAATATTTTCAGTTTAAGAACTCCATTCTAAAATTTGACTAATGGAAAACTTTGAAGGCATAGCACGAAAGGTGAGTGGTATGCTTTTTGTTTAATACATTACATCGCATTTTCATATACACACAGTAAAAATTTTAGTTTAATTTCAAAACCAAAAAGTATTTATATAGAACAATCGCAAAAGAAGTATTAATTTTAAACTATTTTGGAATAAATTTTAAACTTTTTTGGAAAAAAATCGGAATTTAATACCAAAAAAGTTTAAACTTTTTTGGAAAAAAATCGGAATTTAATACCAAAAAAGTTTAAAATCAATACTAAAGGGAATCAAAAGTAAGAAAAGTAAACTATCATTTTTTAACTGTGCATTTTTATACTATGTTCATTAGTACACTATCAGTAAGCACTTATGTACACTAGAATCGCTCAATGGTCAAAATTTTACCGCAAATGTACTAATGGTTTTGGTGCTTTTTGGACAGTTTTAGTACTTTTCTTGCTATTTGGCACAAAATAGAAAAGCTCGTTTATCATCTCTGGCACAATGATAAATGTGAAACGAAAAGAAAACAAAAAACATGAAGTCTGTGTCAATCAGCTTTTTGTCTTTCTCTTTGTGCTGTATCCTCTTCTTAGCTCTGTGTGACCGCGTATTTTGTCGGTGTTAATATTGAAAAAATTGCATTTAATTTGACCTGGCTTAATGGAAAAATATTAAAATAATTTTAACTTTGTGTACATTTACACACAAATACTTTTCTAATGATGTATAATTTAAAGTGGTTCTCCATTTCTAACATAGTTGAAAAGGTAGGACAATTGAGGCGTTGCGTGCATTAACGCCCTAAGTCGACTTAGGGCGTTTTTGCGCCCATCGCTTTTTTGAAAAGCTTGGGTCCTCAAATATATGTGTACTTAATTTCAACTTCCAATTACGATCACAGAATGTGGTAGAGCAATATATATATATACTGTTTAAAGAGTTGCTTGCAAGAAGGGTAGTGCGACTTGGGGCGTTTTTGCATAAATCAATTCGTGGTAGGAAAAACAGTTTTTACTCAAAACCAAGGTGCCGAACAAAAAAATTTTACATGGCAAAAAATGCTTAGAATTGTCCGAAGAGTACGTGTGATTTTTTATTTTTTTTAGCCAAATTTTGAAAAATAAAATGTTCGAAAAAATTCATACGTATTTTTTGGACGATTCTTAGCATTTTCTGCCTAATACACTTTTTTCGTAAGGCACCTTGCTTTTGAATTAAATCCATTTTTCGGGCCGGGTAAAAAAATTGTTATGCTTGAGTGGCCATATTTCGATAAATTTTTAGCCTAAGAAATTTTTCAATAAAGCATTTTATAGGAAACTTTATCTCCTTATTTTTTATTAAATTTTTTTCTTTTCCTATTTTTGATCTAAAAAAAGTTATCGTCAAAAGTGTAAAAAGACAAGAATTCGAAATTTTTTTTTATTTCAATATTGTATAAATTCATTAAAATCCATTGCGCCGCTTTTGTGTAATATTGAATGAAAATATTCAATTCTTTAAAAGTGGGTGTGACATTTGCTACGTCTTTCTATGAGTAACTATAGGGTTAGAATCGATCCCAGTTTTAATATTATACTAATATAGAATATTGTACCAAATTTCGTTAAAATCTCTATAACCGTTTGCAAAAAAAATATTTACCAAGTGCAAAACTTAGATGCAAATGTATGCATGCATTTTATAAAATTAAAATTTTGAAGAAATAAACAAAAACGCGCATTTATAAATAATTGGGGCGAAAGTATATTTCATTCCCCTCGTTTTAAAAAATAAATCATTAAAATCGGAACAGTTTTGCCGGTTTCCCAAGCAAAATGCTAACGTTACTCCAGTGATAGTCAAATGGATTTATGCAAAAACGCCCTATAATTTAAATTTTTCCTTCTTCGATAATTCTGTCAATATGCGTTAGCATTATGTGTTAGCGGTAATTATTTACTCATTTTATTTGTTTTAATTGAATAAATTTTTTTTTCAAGGTTTAAATGATGGTTTGTTCTTTTTTTCAGCTTTTAAAAACTTTAAATTGAATTATCTCGAAATGCCATTTTTCGACTTGGGGCGTTAATGCACGCAACGCCTCAATTTTTTGTCTTGCGTATTAATATATAGATTAGACTGACGCAAAAATATCGCAAACTTCTATTTTCTTCACGAAACATTGGGAACTAGTTTCAATTTGATGTATACATGAAGACCTTCAAATTTCACTAAAAAAATTAACGTTTAGATTCCCGCAATTGGCGTTTTTTGACCGAAAAATGGCTTTTCTATAGAAACGAAATTTATCGGCCAAGCAAAGTTATTTTTATGGTTCTTGCAATAAATATCATTATGATTGGCGATCTTTAATATGGGTAAGTGCAACTTTAGTAAATATTTTGTAAAAACTGGTCAAAAATCTAGGCACATACTTGGACCCAATGAAAAATATATGCAAATTAATTCATTTCTCTGAAAGTATTTCACACAAGTGGATGAGATTTGGTAGATATTACCAAATTACTTTTTGAAGAAATTTAAGTTCATAAAGCAGGATTATATTTATTTAAATTTTTTTTTTTTTTTTTTTTTCTATGTAAATTGGTATTTTAAGTTATTAAAAAAAAGCTTGCTTTAAGTTTGCGCTAAGCACAGATGATGTCATTTGCAAAAAAAATGTATAAAAAAATTAAATAAAAATAACAAAAATAAAGAAATCTTTTATAATTATTTCTTGTTGTTGTTTTTTTAGTTAGGAGAATCTATTTTATTTAGTATAAGAGATACTTGGATATATAGAATTAAGCCAATACATATAACAACACGTTCACATCAATCAAGGTTAAGTTCGTTGTGTCTACGTTGCGGTTAAGCCAAGTTGTATTGGCAATATAAATTTGTCAAATTGTTGTGTTTTTGTGCGTTTACTTATGAATGGCATTTGCTAAAAGCCAGGCTTTCAAGTTCTCTTTAAACTTGGTTTATGCACATCAATGACATAATATGCAATTTGTTTGTTTGTTTGTTTGTTTGTATTAAAAGTGTTATACAATTTTTCTCACTCTAATGATTGTCATCTTTTAAGTAATCAATTTGCGAATAAAAGTGGCATTTGAAAAATTGACACACAAATAAATGCAATGTGCTCGGTGAGTAATGACACAAGTTAATGTCCAATGCACTCAACTGGTGTAAATAATGTTTTGTGTGTTAATATTGCACTTGTGCTTTTGTAGCACTTGCAGTAAAAAATAAAATTTAAAAAAATGCACCGACATATTTTAAGATGAATAAAGTTAATAAGTACATAAGTATATATCGATTGTTGTTAAAACCTAACATGTTTCAACCAAATTACCAAAGCGCTGATAAGCGAATTTTGTCATTATCGTCTAATCAGCGTTTTCTTAGTTGTATGGAATATTCATTCGCAACGTCATTTCATAATCATACTTCAGTGGCGGATCCAAGGGGGGCGATGGGGGCGATCGGCCCCCCTCTCAAAATAAATGATTAAATTTTTTTAAAATTATATGTAAAGATTTTGAAAACATTCTGTTATTATCTAAAAATATAGTCAATCGGCCCTCCCTCTTGGCAATGCTGGATCCGCCACTGTCATACTTAGTAAAGGTAAAAGTATGGTTGATTGCCAAATGAAGTTCATTATTCAAACTCCAATGAGGGCAATAATTCCTGGATATTCTCTTTTAGCTCAGGCAAATTAGCATAACAAAAGGAATAGAAAAATGAAATGCGTAGGGAATTGGATGTTCCTTAAAATGCATGAAAAACATTTTATTTAAGTTTATAGTTTCTGAAATATTTTTTAAGACCGTTTTTTTTTAAATATTAAAATTTTTTAAAAATATTTGCTTACCTATAAATCGTATGAAAAATGGATGCATTTTGTAGAGCAAGCAATTCCCTATAAATAGGTAATTTCACTTGTTAGCTGCGACTCACCGCTCATGAGTTATCGCATTTTAAAAATCAACACATGATTGTGAACACTCATACGCCACATGCACAGACTAATTTTTGCCACATTTTAAATTACGATATCTCCTAAGATTACAATTCTCACAACTTTTCGATAGGATATTTTATAAACTACAATATTGTCTACCAAGATTTTTCTTTTAAGTTAACCGTTAGCGAGATATTTCTGACCTTTAACCTTGAATAAATTTTTTAGGTCACATGTGTGTAAGACCTCTTCCAATTTTCAGCTTTTACCTAATTATTGCCATGTTATGTCTTACACATGTTTTTCAACTAAATGCCATCAATTCAACATCATCAAGTAAACTTTTCGTGGACACAAAACCCAATTTAATTTATTTCTAACAAAATGTCAGCCAATTCATAGTGTGAAACTACTTTTGCCACTTTACCCCACTTTCAAATCTAACGGCTCAAATTGCTCCGTTGATTTTGCGAATTTCGAAAAATGGAACCAAAAATAGATTATAACTCCAAGATCGACTTGTTTTTAGAGGTAAGGTTTTTAAATTTTTGTGAAAAGAAATCAAAGAAATGGTTAAAAATTCAATATCTCTTGAAGATCGGTCAGGATTATCCGGTTTGCATTTTGTTAATTTAAAAACATGCAGAAAACTTTCTGCATTTTCAGTTTTTGGATGCATTTTTAAATACTTGGAACCATTTGGGGTCTACCGTGGCATAAGCAATCAACAAAAGGTGTTTGAATTAGCCGATTCAATTAAAATCAACTGAAATATAACGAGTTTTAATTGGCATTGATGAGCAGAAAAACACTCCCAAAGGATTTTTCGAAATTGGTGGTTGTGCGGCGCACAATGGGGGATCGTGGCCATGAATAGGTAAAATTTGAAAGTGCTAGGACTTAAAAAATGTGTACGCCAATCGTTAGATAATACTAAGGGACGGAAAAAAATCTATAACGTTTAAAAATTTTGCTTTGGTTTAGTAACACAGTGGGTTGGACTTTAAACAGTAAAAATACTGTATGGAACTTTTAACATTAGAAAGTGCTGGATACACGCTATAGTTAATTTGTTTTGAGCCGAATGCACTTTTGTAGCATATCGTTAGAAGGTATATTGTTTCTACTTCGTTTTGCCGATCTGATGTGAATTATCGTGATTTTTCAAATAATAAAAAAAAATATAGTAAAAATGGAAAAATTGCAAACTTTAATTATTTTTTTAACCAATTTTCACTAAAACCTTGTGTGCCACGATCATCAGTCGTATCTTTAGCTGTATATAATAACAAATCCCAAATATGGTGCTTAGAATTGTTTGATTTGGAGAGATTTTCGTATACCCTCTAGATATACCTGGAGCTCAAGATGAAGTACATTCTCGATCGTGGCTATCCCCATTTTCCAAGCACTCTTAGATATGAAAGTTCAATGTTAAACAAAATAAAATCGTTTTAGCAGAAATTTGTACCTTCGTCGATCGGATAGATTTATCAATAACTATGTGAACATATAACAAGGGCATTCGACGGATACCTACGCATATTAGAATGAAACCTTTCTTTGATCAAAAAGAAAATCATTCATTCTATAGTTTTCCGCTTGGATCGAGCCATAAAATATTTTAGGATTCCATGTCCAAATGTTATTCATGTGAACAAACATCAAATCGTACGGGCAAATCCGCCAATTCAAATTTTTTTAATAGATTCCTAGTAGCCTATTTCGCCATTTAAATTGATTGATAAATTAACGGTAACAGAACTACCAAGTCCACATCCTTTGATCACAACTAGAGTCCTATTCTTCTAGGCCAAGCTTTGGTAGACCCTTTGGAGATAGAAGCTTGTGTCGTAAGTAAACTGTTCTGTTATGAAAGAGTGTTGACTTCGCGGCAAAGGATGCAAATGGAATCCATGGAGATAGTCCCATGTCTTATACAAACGAATCACCGTGACAGGAAACTGATGTAAAGAGTTTTAATCGCCTTAATTTTGGATTCAGGTCTCACAAACACTGTATTCATTAAGGAATATGGATATGGCACAAGCTCTCGGTTCTAGAGGTCTTGCATAGTGCCTGAAAAAAGTCGATGCAAAAACATAGTTTTCGCACGTAAATTTTTAACTCTCACTGATAGATGAAGTGCCAATATTCTTGCTTACACATCTGAAGCACAAGTTTTATGCAGAAAGAGAAGAACACAAGTGGCCCAGCGAATATATTTGTCTCCTGGAGCGAACTTCTTGTGACCAACAAAAAAAAAAAAAAAATACACATTTCTACACATTGGGGGCGCTGGCCCCCAACTATCCTCCTAGCTACGCCATTTCATACATACATAGTGTTCCTCGTCAATTAGAATGATTCCTTTGATTTCGTAACAAAAAAAATAACATTTTGATTATATCCAGCCTTAACTGTCAAAAAGAATCAACCGACCAAAAATTTAATTTTACAGTACAAGTTTTTTTTTATTATTTTCTTTGCGTACATTGTAGTGTACTTTTGTATGGTACTTTTTACAGTTATGAAATTTGAAGGGAAGATGCATATGGGCGCGAGTTATCGATTTCGATCAAAAAACGGAAATCTGAAATAGTGTCGGTTAAGTCTTTTTAGCGGTTAGGGCTCGATATAAAATAGATATTACATTTATTCAATTGAAATGGTTAATCGTTACTTACGTTTACTTAATTTTCATGTTAGATTTTTTAATAAAAATATTAAGATTCCATATTGATAAATCATTTTATATTTTTTTCGCTTACATGCCCAAAGAAGCCTCTACGCCTTCTACACGTCTTACAACGAATCCTACCCATCCAACAAAATTTTTCTTGAACAAACATTGTTTCTACTCCCCAAAACTACCTCCTGTCATTTTTATACCCTACACCCAGGGTATATTCACTTTGTCTTTCCGTTTGTAACGCAGAGAAGGAGGCGTGGCAGATATAGAAAAGTATATATATTCTTGATCAGCGTCACCTCCTGAGTCGATATAGCCATGTCCGTCTGTCTGGCTGGCTGGCTGGGTGGCTGTGTGTGGAAATACATTTTTTGGGAAAACTAAGCATGATAATTCAATAAAATTTGGTGCACAGCCTCCATCACCAAAGTTAGCTCGGGGGATTGAAAATGAGCGAAATCGCTCAACGGACACGCCTACCGCCCATGCAAAAAATATATTCAAAATGCAACTTTTGTAGTATTTTTTACGATAATGCAACCAAAATACACATAAATACTAGGAATTGTAAGCGCAAGCTCATAGCAAATACTGGGCGAATTCGGACAAGAGGGCGTGACACCTCTCATATAAGCAAAAGCTTGAAAACGTTATACTGAAAGCCCTTTTTTTTAACCCTTTCGACCCGACTGGGACAATATATCCCAATTTACATATATATGTATATTGACCCAGCCGGGTCAAAAGGGTTAAACCAAATTTGACTCAGACACTAAGAATGATAAATGAAAGCTCTCAACAAAAATTGGGTAAAATCGGACAAGGGGGCACTTCCCATATGAGCAAAGTTTCAAAATGATATACTGAAAGAGTTTTGTGAGATGATCCAACTAAATTTCACTCAAATACTAAGAACTATAAATTTCAAACTCTGAGAAAAAACTGGGTGAATTCAGACAAGAGTGTGTGGCACCTCCCATATAAGCAAAATTTGCAAAATACTGCTGTGTAGGGTATTTAATGTTTGGCCAGGCCAAAGGTAACACCCTTACTAGTTTTAGTTAAAAAGATACTTGGGAATTAGAGGATTAATTTTAAAAGATTACAAGAAACAACCTACTTTAATTTTTATTAATGAAAAATAATTTCTACCGAAAACAGGGCCCAGGGGAATCTCCCATTACCCACCATCTTGTCAGTCCTGCCCTTGGTACATACCTCCTTTTTTAATTTATTCATTGTAATCAGAGGAACGAAAACCTACTGCAGTATCCAAGTGTGAAAAGAATTCGAGCTGTTACCATGGGTGCGCCCCGGTAAAACTTATCATATATTAGTTTGCAATAAAAATAAAAAAATAAAAACTAAGTTTCAACTTACCTTTTGTAAGGAACCGAAATATGTATATTAGAGTGGTCCAAAATCCGAAAGTGTTAAAAAGTCAAGGTGCGCGCGACTTTTCTGAATCCTTGGATCCTGCTGATTACAAAAAGTGCTTTGGAATCAAAAAAAAATTGCGTTTAGATATTCCGCAACGAGCTTGAAGGTACTTTTTTAGGAATTTTTGAGTTTTTGAGTTCTCTTTTTAATTTAAACGCTATACCTTTTGAACCAGATAAAATATTTGCAAAAATTAAATTGCATTTTGTTAGGAATATTTTGAGCCATGTTTTGCATCAATAATAATTAATCTACTTTTTGCCAATTTTTTTCAGCAGCACTTTAAACTTAAAAATTTGTTAATTTTTTGAGGTGTTTGCACTTTCAACAACCGATTTTTTTCTTATTTTGCTCTAGCAAATTTATTTAAACATTTTTATATTTTTATGCATTAATTTATCTTTAAAATAATTCCAACAACTAAGCTATTAGTAACACTTTTACTCACTAAAAACTATTAAGTATAATTAAATTAGACTCAAAAAAAAAATTAATTTTAGTGTTTTCAAGGCATTGAAATAAGATATCTCAATGGGATGACTTAAGATACCACTTGTTTTTTATAAAATCATTAGTTGATAATCTTCTGACTAAAACAACATTCTTTGCAATAACGAAATTTTTGCACTTCTTGTTTTTTTTTTTGGCAAAACAGATTAACAGATAGTTTTCATAGATCTTCTAAAAAAACTAAAAAAAAATTTTGTCAAAAAGAAACTAAAATAGCCATTTTCGATGTATTTGTTACTGTTGATTCCGAATTCAGTCTCAAAATTGCTCTATCTTGTACGGTTAAGGAGATATTCAAACATAAAAGTATAAAAAACACCGTTTTTGCTCTTTTTAAAGTGATGTTACAAGTCAAGGTTACTTTCGGCCACAAAAAATGGTATAGTGGTTAAAAGTACCAGTCTGTTTCTTTAAAATCCAATTTAAATTATACTGATATCTTTTTTATTCTCGGAGTTATCCTAACTTAAAAAGTTGAAAAAGTGCAAAAAAACGTTTTTTTATTATTTCTGCTTACGATATTTCAGAGGATTAAAGAGATATCGATTTAATTTAAATTGGGTTTTCAAGAATAATGCCTTCACTCTTATTTTCAATACCAAGCTGAAAGTTACCATGTCCTTATATAACAGCTTCAAAATTATCAAAAACGGTGTTTTTTGCATTTTTAGTTTATGATATCTCTAAAACCGTACAAGATAGAGCAATTCTGAGACCGGATTTAGAATTTTCATGAACAAATACATCTTAAATGACTATTGTTGTTTCTGTTTCACCAGGAAAATTTTAAACTCAAAGTTTTTTTTTTGGCCAAATTTGATTAAACTTTACGGTTTTTAGCAAGTAAAGTGAAGCTGGTGGCTTAGTTGTTGGAGTCAGTTGATAGATAAATTAATGCGTAAGAAAATAGAAACATAAAAAAAATTCGCTTGAGCAAAATAAGAAAAAAATCGGTTCTTGAAAGTGCAAACACCTCAAAAAATTAACAAATTTTGAAGTTTAAAGTGCTGCTAAAAAAAATTGAAAAATACAACATTAATTATTATTAATGCAAAAAATGGCCCAAAATATTCTTAACAAAATGCAATTTAATCTTTGCAAATGCCTTATCTGGTTCAAAAGATATAGCGTTTGAATTAAAAATAGTACTCAAAAACTCAAAAATTCCTAAAAAAGTAACTTCAAGCTCGTTGCGGAATATCTAAACGCAATTTTTTTTTGGTTCCAAAGCACTTTTTGTAATCAGCAGGATCCAAGGATTCAGAAAAGTCGCGCGCACCTTGACTTTTTAACACTTTTGGTTTTTCCATACAAAATTTGGACCACTCTAATGTATATGCAAAGTCCAAAAAGAAAAATAAGTCAATGCTGAAATATCGCCTTTAAAACAAGTTTTTTTGTTTTGTTTTTTGCACTAGAATTGGTATTTAAGGTTTAATAACTGAAAATCGCATTTAAAACTTTGCACAAACTGAAATAACTTTGCATAACAAATGTCACATTTTATGACTTAACAATTTTTATGGCTTAGTTTTCAATTAAACTGGAGCCCCGTCTATTCGTCGACACTTTAAAGATTTCGAAAGAAATTGATAACAAATTGAATTTTTTTTTTTATTTTTTGACCCTTTGTTTATTTACTTCTTTTTTGATGCGCACTCACTTTTATCACCTTTATCGCACAGATGCAAAAGTATCTAGATACTTGTTGAAATTTTTAATCAGAATCGAAACCACGACGCGACGTCGCGTTGTACTTGAGAGTTGAGTTTTGCACACACTTTTTTTGTTTTTGTTCACAAAGAAAACATTTTTCTTAATCACTTTGTGTTTTTTTTTTTCTTGGTCACAGAATGCCGGTGTATTTTCGTGGTGTTTGTGGCACAACGAACGACAAACAAATGAAATCGAAATCAAAACAACAACGATGACTTGTGCTGTTGGAGCAAAAACAAAATTTGAAAAAAAAAAAAATCGTTAAGATACGCCGCGCGCTTTACCGAAACACAACAGCAACAAAGTAAACTTGCTCAGTCGTCGGTGTTGTTGCGGTTGTGCACGAAGAGTAACGAGCGCTTTGTTGTTGTTGGTGGTGTTGTTGTTTTTAAATTGCTGGAGGTGAGTTAATGAGACGCTTTGGTGGTTGCCCACCTGTGGCAAAATAAAGGTTGTATTATGGTATGAAGCTTTAATTAGCTAATGCAGGTGCATACGGTAGGTGAAAAAAGTATCTAAAAAATATTCAATTTCATTAAATGTATCTAGATAAAATTGATGTAACTTTGTTTTTTTTTTTTTTGTACATTTCCCTCTGTTACTTTTTTAAGCTTTGCCATCCAAAGCCATAACGACACTTGTATTATGTCACAATTTTTTTATGGTTATTACATTAAGGGTATTCCTTAAATCGTGTAAGCTCGTAAACGCAAAAGTTTGAACAGTATTGCCTTCTACATGGAGCTTGAAAACATCGATGTTCGCACAATGTCGCGAGCTTATGGCCATGATCATCTTAATTTATTCGAAATTTGCAGTTGGGTTCTCAGATTTGTATTTATATACCGTTGTAAATGTCTCAACATGGACTACATTCCATTCATAGAAGTCATTTACCTCAGGAAAACTTATTAAATTAAAGCCCACAAAAAATCATAAAATTTATCTCTACAAGTTCCCTCAAATTGTTGAAGTTGAAGAAGTTATAGCGAATATAAAAGCTCAGTGCAAGATACGAGAAACAATGTTTCAAAAACGAATATCGTCCCCTAAGACTATGCAATATTTTTTTTATTTATTTGCATGCTGTTTGAAATGTCATATGTTGTCCATGTTGCGACATTCACAACGATATACAATACTTGTTTATCGGACGTCAAATTCCGGAGGTTGGTATAAGAAAAAAACAAAACTGCATCGAATTAGAGGCCGAAAAAAAATAAATTTTTTTTTCCTTAAAATTCTTTCAATATGAGCTTTCAAACTGGGGGGGGTCATTCGAACTTTTTTTTTATGTATGGGGGTCGATACTATCTACTGGCCAGTCCAAAACATAAATTTTTTCAGTCCCTACCCAGTTTTTCCCTAGTTTAGTTGAATGCTTTGGATCATTATCCTGCATGAAGATCCAATTAACTGGCATGGAAACAAATAAAAATGGCTCCATCTTATTCCGGAGTAAGCTAAAATATCCGAATTGGTCTAATTTGCTATCAATTTTGAACAATCGTCCCACTCCATGCCAAGAAAATGTGCTGCATATCTTGACACAACTTCCACCATGCTTAACGGTTTTGGTGGTATACTTTGAGTTGAACTCTCAGCACTTTGGGCGATGCAAAAATGTGTTCCCATCAGGTCCAATGCGATTAATTTTAGTTTCATCGCTCGAAATGCCAAGAATTCAACCCAAAATACACTATCAAAAGGGTTAAGTCCGGTGGAGGTATTGTTATGATATGGGACGCATTTTCTTGGTATGGAGTTGGACCTTAAGTCAAAAATGATGGCATATTGGACCAATTCGGATACGATGCAGTCATTTTCATTTGATTCCATCTTAGTTTATTGGATTTTTATGCGGGATAATGAACCAAGGCATTCAGCTAAATTAGTGAAAAACTGGGTAGGGGCTGAAAAAATCCATGTTTTGGACTAGCCAGTTCGAAGACCATGTCTATATACTATAGAGAACCTTTGGATTTATGTGAAAAATATTATTGGGTAGAAAAACTATTAAAATTTGGAAGAATTTTTTGCAAGAATTCAGAAGCTTGGTATTTCAGTTCAAAGAGCAGATGCCAAAAACTGGTGGAAGGCTTGCCTCGTAGATATCGCGAAACAATCAAAAATCGTGAACACACTACAAAATACTAACGTTATAAGTAATTACAAGTTGTTTTAAACAGGTTATTCAATATGGTTGGTTTCCTTTTTCACAGGACATCACAAGTGTGCTATTTCTGTTTCCAGGTGTTTCTGCATCTTCAAATGCTTAAATGGCTTTAACAGAGCTAAATAAAGGAAAATATTTGAAGTTTGTGGTTTTATAGGCCTATGATCTCCAAATTAATTTTTTATTTCAATAATCCAAACATATTTTTTTTAAATAAATTCAATCGTGCTATTTCTTTTTCCATAGCTACATATGTATGTATAACGTATAAAAAAAACATATCAACAAACATTGATGGTTTTGCTTTTGAAACAACAATTTATATCCTTAACAACATTATACTTAATTTCAAAATTTTTATTTTTCAATCAAGGACAAAGTCTGTTGCGAAGTATTCTACCAACAAAAATACTTGAATCAAAATATAAAATTTTTACAATTTTACAAGCATGGATCAGATGACTTGTTGGATCGAACTTACAGTGTTTTTGTAAACATCAACAAAATTACAAAAACAAGCCACAATTCATAAAAAAAAACCAACAAATTTTGGTATGCTGGTGTAATATCAACGAGTACAACGAAAAGGCGATGCATAATAGAGGAAAAACAAAAAAAATTAAATTTTTGCATTTGACTTATTTTCCTTTTACTATAATTCTCAACAAGTCTATGCTAAACCTAATATAAGTAAGCTTGTTGCTTCTTCCGGATGTTCGCAAATTCGTCTGCTGATAGACCTTTGGCTGGCCTCCAAAAAAATTTTTTTTTTTTTTTTGCAAGTCGAAAGCTTGCATTAAAAATTTATAAAGATAGTTAAATATAATAATGGCGTTATACTCAACAGCTGTAAAGTTCAAACCTTTTGTATTTCTGACAATGAGTACACAGAGCAAAAAATGACCACTAAAAACAAGAAGATTGTCGTATTGAGCTATTTTACTATGAATTCACATTAAATGTAGTAAACAATATGAAAATTCCATAGAGAAATCCCTATGACTTTACTAAGAAAATCTTCTTAAGAATTCAAAAAGGTTTTCACATTATTTTTGTATAGAATACAACATAAAATGATGTAAGTTATGTGAGCAACTTATTGATTTCTAATTTTAAGAAGGAAAGCGTATAAATTGTTTTCTGCACAAAAAAGTTTGTCACTTAAAATTAAAAAGATACTCTAATAAAATCTAAGAGAAATTGTTTTTAAAATTGTGAGGTTTCTCATAAATTAAATTTTTCAGTTAAACAATTTGTGTGAACTCCATCGATGTCCTAGAAAAAATAGAAATGGAAGATGTGGAGAAATTTTTTGGTAATATATATGGCTCTTAGTTTTTTGGTGAAGAAATAAAGTTCAAAGCCGGATTGCGGCGGTGGCGAAAGGACAGGGTAAGTAATTTTGTTATATTTAGGTGAATCGTCTTTACCGTCAATTTGTTCTTGCAGAACAAGCCCTTAATTTATGACCAAGGGACAATATCGCCACCATCAACCCGTAAAGTGTTAGAAATGCTAGAAAACATTTCAAATAATATAAGCAATATAAATTGCTCTAGATCATCGGTCACAGGTATTTCCCGTGCCTCTACGGAGTTCTCGCTTAAGCCTTGTGGCAGTGATTTGTCGACTATGCTTAAGTTCACTGTAAAAGGACAACTAGTTTTGTAATGCTAGTTAAAAATGTGTTATTATTAACTTCATTTTATTAGATGGAACTCCTATTCATTTCTACACGTTAAACAATGGACTTGTCGAAAAAGATACTGGAATTAGGCACGGTGCGATTTTACCAATTGTTAAAAATTATTGTACTGCATAACATATGAATGGGTTTATTTGAAAGTGGAATAAGTCCAATTCCAGAAAAATTGAGTTTATGGTAAATATAGCTAGCTATATATGTCCTCTATTTATATTGAAAATTACAGAATCGTTAGACCACGATTTCATCATAAATTACTCAAAAGAACTTTTCATGAAAAGCATTTTTACAAAAATGATTTTTTTGAAAGTGGAATAAGTCCATTTTTTCATCTACTGCTACACAGAAGATATTGCTTTTAATTCAATTTAAAAATATTGGCAAGCGTTATTTTGTTATGCTGTAAAAATTTTTACAGGTGTAATAGAAAATAGTCGAGTTTTTTTGGTCTGAATGGACTTATTCCACTTTCATTTATAATAAATTTAAAAATTTGTTATACTTTTGTATGACTTATTCCATTTTTACTCACAAAATATTTTGTAAATTAAAGCAAAGGAAAATTAAAACTTAGAAAAATTTTACTTTAAAAACTGTTGTTGTTTTTTTTTCTTTTATTTTTGCCCAAATAGGGCTCTGGGAAATAATTACAACAATAACAACAACAAAAAGTTCTTGTCGGACCTACTTTCGGAGATATAGCCATCGGAAGATCGAGATATATCTTTTATAAAAACTATTATAAGTTGGGAACCCCTAAAAGGATTTCAGTAATGTTAGTGTCATACGAAAGATATATTAATTTGCTATAAAATCAATCTGAAAAAATTTTTAATGCGAGTGGAGGTTTTAGAGATATTGCAAATTTCACGAAAATTTTTATAAGTTTTTTTTTTAAAGCACTATTTTTCCAAAAACTGTATCATTAACGCATAGTTTTAGTAACATAAAATGAAAGCTCAATTTATTTCTTTTCATTCAACGTGTAATTTGTACCTGATTTCTTGCATTACAAATTTTTTTTTTATAGGAAAGCAAAAAAGTAAGTTATTGAAAAGCATCGAGAAGTCTACAGGAATCGGAATTGATCGAAAACTATGCAAAAACATCGTTATTGTTGTTATTGTTATTTTTGTTGTTGTTGTTGCTGGTATTATTGTTGTTCTTGTAATGTTTTGCAAAATTTCATGAAAATTTCTTTAGTTTACTTTTTTGTTTTCCTATAAAAAAAAGTATGCTAGTGCAAGAAATCAGGTACAAATTACATGTTAGATGAAAGGAAATAAATTGGGCTTTCATATTATGTTACTAAAACCATGCGTTAATGATACAGTTTTTGGAAAAATAGTGCTTTAAAAAAAAAAAATTATCGAAATTTCTGGAAATTTGCAATATCTCCATAACCACCACTCGCATTAAAAATTTTTTTCGAGTTGATTTTATAGCAAATTAATATATCTTTCGTATGACACTAACATTATTGAAATCCTTTTAGGGGTTCCAAACTTATAATAGTTTTTATAAAAGATATATCTCGATCTTCCGATGGCTATACCTCCGAAAGTAGGTCCGACAAGAACTTTTTGTTTTCGTTATTGTTGTAATTATTTCCCAGAACCCTATTTGGGCAAAAATAAAAGAAAAAAAAACAACAACAGTTTTTAAAGTAATATTTTTCTAAGTTTTAATTTTCCTTTGCTTTTATTTACGAAATATTTTGTGAGTAAAAATGGAATAAGTCATACAAAAGTATAACAAATTTTTAAATTTATTATAAATGAAAGTGGAATAAGTCCATTCAGACCAAAAAAACTCGACTATTTCTATTACACCTGTAAAAATTTTTACAGCATAACAAAATTTGGTAAATTTACAGTGGTAAACACTTAACACCAGTTAAATAGCGCTTGCCAATATTTTTAAATTGAGTCGTACGCAAACCCTTCAATATCTCAGTTTATAAAAAAGTGGACTTATTCCACTTTCAAAAAAACCCATTCATATGTTTATTGTTTCTTCTTCTTTTAAATAAAATTAACTGTAAAACCATTTTTTCCTTACAATATATAAATAGCCAAAACAACCACATAAAATAGAACAAAAATAAAAAGATATCTCTATGCTTTTCATCCAAGAAGAAAGTCACATCAAAACCATTGAGAAATCTTCTGAAAATATCTGCAAACCTTTTTATGAAAACCTTATAATATTAAGAAGAAATCTTATCCTTTTTCAAAAAGATTTCTCATAAATTTTAGTTGAATTTCACATAATTTTCAATAGAATGAAAACATCTTTTCAAGAAGAAATCGTATTGAAAATGATAAGATTTGTTCTTAATATTACGAGTTTTTCATATAAATGTTTACAGAAATTTTAAAAAGATTTTCTCTATGTTTTTGATGTGACTTTCTTCTTGGATGAAAAGCATAGAGATATCTTTTTATTTTTGTTCTATTTTATGTGGTTGTTTTGGCTCTGTGTATCTTTTAACATTTTGAAAATTTATCTGAGTCAATATCTGGATATTCTTGTTTTTGTTTATTTCGGGCTTTGTTGTTTTTCTTTTTTGCAATTTTTGGTCATTTCTTTTACCGGTGTTGCAATTTTTGTATTTAATATAATTTTTTGTTTTTTGGTTGTTGTTATTTAGGTGGGTGTTTTTGTTGTTGCGTGATGTTAGTATTTGTTTTTGTTGCTGTTGTTGTTGTTACTTTGCATGTTGTTGTGTCATTAAACTTAATCGTCGCCGGCTCCCCTCACACTTCCATATTCGAAATTTAAGTAATACTTATTATTAATTTTTTTCATTTGGGTGTGTTTAAATTCAACATTATGAAATAATTGATGGACGTAATAAAAATGTTTCATAGAAAATTAAAGCCGGTGAAATTTCGCGTGCAAATGTATCCATTTGTTTTTTTTTTTTTTTTTTGACATATTTTGCTCCTGATTAAATATGGATTTTTTTTACAGCATAAAAGTATGCAAAAAATTAAAGCTTCTTTCGTACACAAAAAAATTGTCTGAAATATATTTTAATTTACGAGTGTAGTAAGTTCGGGTAAAGTGATATAGGCATTTTTGTTTTCTAAATTACACGTAGTTTTCAAAGCATAGCTGCTACCACTTTATGTATTATGTTTTATTGATGCATTGCGCAGTATATTGTGATTTTGGAGTTCTTAAGCGTGAGCCAAATTGAGCTATTTCAACAAAATTGAAAAAAGGCAAAAAAGTTAAAAACTAAAATTGGCGGGTAATGTGATATACTATATCCCATATCCCAATAAATTGCATTTTCGGCAAAAAGATCATCGTGTTATGATGAAACTTTAGTTGTAGAACTTTTACTTCAGGTAAGGAGTGATAAACATTACTAAAATCGCTTTTACAAAGCTTTAGCTCATTTTTCCTAAAAACTGTGATCTTTATATAAAAATGTTGGACCAACAAATTGTTAATAAGGAAAAACGTTTTAGATTTTGGCCAAAAGACCATCGTGCCAAACATTTTGCATTGCAAGTGGAACTTCAAATATTTTCGGTGCCAGAAGTGCACGGAATTTCAGTTTTAAAACAATCACGTTATTTTTGAAAAACACACTCCAGAAAATAAACAATTCAATTGATTTATAGTTAGGTATATTCACCCACTAGCAGAATTTAATATTTCGGATATGATATCAATTTTAGTTTAGGCTAAATCCTAAAATAAAGCACACACAAATAAAGTTTTGATTCATTGCTAAATCGATTTTACCACACCGAAGGCAGAATAAATAAAGGTGGGCGCTCAAAATCTTGCAGCACGTTTCTTTTTCAGTTACTGTGGTGTTGACGAAAAAATCATTATCGAGAGTTGTTTATTTAAGGAGATATGCTGGTATGTCACATTACTCGCCTATATCACATTACCCGAAGTTACTCTATTTCATTTCGGAATTTTAATTCAAAAAGTTGAATTTCGAAACATGTATCTCATAAACTGGAACTGATGTGAGAAAATTATGGTAGTTTTCGGAACCAAGCAAGCTCATCATGGACTCGAAATCTTAACCATAAGCTGCACGGTATTGTCTATAGCAGCGATGCCCATCAAAATTATTTGAAGAGTGGAACATTAAAATACCAACAACATCACCAAAAAATAGTTCGCGTCCCAGAGAATTACGAACAAATTCGCTGGCTGATTGATTGTCGACTGCGTGGAAAACAATAACTGAAACACACATTTGCAAGCTGTAAAAAATGATGCTATTTTGAGACTGGAACGAATTAGGTGATGGACATCTCGGGTAAACTCCAGACATTGCTTTTCATGTAGTAACGCTTTGAGCTCGTAGACTATAGTCCAGTTAGTACTTTCGCTTTTATAATGCTAGAAAATTTTAACTAAATTATCTTACTATCAGCCCAATTCTAAATATTCACTTATTTTGTTTCTCTCAAAAAAAAAAAAAAATTAAATACTCCAATTATTAATTCCCAAAGAAAGACTTCTTCGCTAAAAAAAAGGGAAAGAGAATTTCGAAGAAGTATTTTGCGTAAATTTGACACTTTTGAGTGTAGTTTAAATATAAAAAATATTTGTTTTCCAATAATAATAAATTTAATTAAAAATTTCATGCAAATTAAATGTATGGTATCACATTCAGGAATGATAATGGGGACCCAATTGTTGAAGAAGAGCAGTAGAAGAGCAACCGATTCTTGTTTTGCATGTTGAGCTTGAAATGATTTCAATAGTTGAAACAGCTGCTCATCAGGAATCATTTGAATTATGATTTTTCGGCATAAATTAATCGGAAATTGCAAGCTAAAAAAATGTTTGCGTTCTTTTCATCCAATTGGCATATCATCTAAAAGAAAATACATACATAAACCAGGGGTCGAATCGCCGCATCAACTTGCGACGTAAAATCATGTGTTTTTTCCATGCATTTCGCATTAGAATTATACGTTCACTGATGAGGCGATTCAGCCCCTGGCTTCATTATTATATTTGTAAATCTATAGCTTAATAAATAATGGTTCTTTTGCAACAACAAAAAGGTATAAGGTGGGAACCAAAGACGAATTTTAAAAATTTTGACTTCAGATTAAAGATTTTTTACGAGTAACTGCCGATAAGAACACTTTTCTCTGGCCCTATTCAGCTTTAGTAAAATGTTTTTAGAAGTGCAAGGTTAATAAATATTGCTAGCACATCTGAAAAAACGAATGTTTTTTTTTTTGTCGGTTTCATTAGCCTGTTTTTATATTGCATCTAGGTAAAATACACCTGAAGTTGAAGCTTTTTTGATCAGTTGATCAATCATGAGAACGACGCACAAGGACGTTTTATTTCCAAATATTTGTAATGATAGTCGTATTACAGCAGGAAAGGAAACTTATTGCATTGAGCTATTTTGTTGTAATTTCGTAAAAATTAGAGACATGTATACCTAACTCATACATATTTGAAACTGTGTGATAATGAGCTCAAGATTTATTTCGCTGATGCATCCGACCCCGGTACTCGCCATGATTCTATTCTTTTGAATATCAGCAAATTACAAATTCACTTTGAAGAAAATACTTCAATATCAACGTTTTTCATATTATTCCCTCACATGAGGAAAAAACTCTCAATTAATAGATTTACATTTTCCCTTTTTTTTGAAGTTCGTGATGCCTACTTTTTACGCAAAAATGTTTTTCAAATTTTCGAAGTTAGTTTAAAATATGAGAAAAGTGAAATGGGAGAAATTTCCCCAAATTTTGTTATTCCGAATATGAGAAAAGGGAAAAGAGAAAAAACCCCCAAGAAATTTTTGTTAAGAACTAGGCTGAATGCGTTCTATATTTTTGGGGCGTGGTACCGCCCACTTTTCCAGTGAATGTTATTTCTCTATTACAAACTTCCCACATATTATTTATATGCGTCTAATAGCTTCGGAGATATGACGAATTTGTTTCTGAGGCCCATTTTTATTTTGAGTTGATTTTATGTTACTTGATGATTGAATGCATATAATTTTGTTCATACATATATCATTCTTGCGTTAAGTGCGACTAAGATTTTGCACACTGACATCGCCTTCCACTTAAATATGTTGTTATTCATAATTTTTCCTGGCAGCAATGCACTTTACATACCAACATTCAAAGACTAGCCGACATCAACAGCAGCAACAACAGACAGATTTTCTGTCTGCTCAAATTTCCAGACATCAAACCAAATCATAACACATTGCTTAGTGCATATTGATGATCTCTTGTATTTAATAATTTTGTTCTTGTTTTTTTTTAGCAGCGTGGGTGTTTTATTATTTTCTGTCGCATTATTTAAAAATGTATCTGAATGTATTTTGTTTTTAATTTTTAGCAGCTCGCAGCGGATGCATATTTTATGCAGACGATTTATGTTGTGCTTACTTTTGTGATGTGGATGGTGTCGCTGTTGTTGTCATTAGATTTATGTTGTTGGTGTTGAAAATTGAATTATACCTTATATGCGATTTGTGTCATAGTTTTATACTTATATTCCAGATGAAATAAACATATATGTACATGGTACAAATGTGACAAAATCAAAGTCAATCAACAATTTACATACTAAATAGGTGTGGAGTCCTTTAATAAAATTTCAGTTTTAACTTTTTTCACTAACAACAATAATAACAGTTTAAGCCATAAATACATATTTGGTGAAAATAATTTTAGCAAAAATATTTGTTACTTTTCAGTATATAAAATATAAAATCGTGTACATAAATATATCAAAGAACAACAATAGTTTATATAAACATTTAACATCAATTAAATATATACTATGATTTGCAATACTTTTTTTTATGTTACAAAAGTTGTGGATCTTTATAACTTAAATTATATATGTATATATACTAAAAATGCAAATTTTTATACAATTACATACACACACAATTGGAAATGATGTTTTGATGTATATTATTGTGGTGTATAATACATGCTGTTTAGGAAACAACGTGTTACTTCGCCAACAACAGAGCGATCAGGAATGCTTTGGGCCATACCATAAATCGCCATTTTACCTTCAACAGGTTGTCCGGGATCTTTCATAATTTCTGCAACAGCTGATTTGACATCAGTTAAAAATTTATCAGCTACACCAGGAGCAGTATGCATATCTGTGATGCAAATGTGTATGCTGTTGGAAGAAAATAAAATAAAAAAATCTGATAATGAATCTGAATGATTTTGGTTTAATGCACAGCGAGGTCCAAATTAAATGCAGATTTGTTGTATGACATACATTAGTCGTTTAATTTCAACGTTTTTAAAAGTGGACCAATTTTCGATATAGAAATTTTTCTAATTCTTAGCAAAAATTGAGATAATGGTAACAATAGATAAATCGTTATACATATCAGTATTTCCCAATGTGTTGCCTAGTGCTTACCAATATTTTTAAATTGATTTGAGTGAAAGCCTTTAAAAATCAAGCAATGATAAAAAATTTACTTGCCTTATTTTCGAAATAGCCAGTTTATATAGAGACTATTGCATCACGAATGCGTCGTACAAGTCACATATAGACCATTTATAGATAAATTATGTTTTCAGTTTTTAGTCGATTTTTACAGGAAAAGTCCTTTATTAAATAGTTTATGAGCTAGATATTAAAACAAAAATATTGAGAACAAAAACATTTGACTCTGTGCAGGAAAGTAGGTAGTAACGTCCATCATAATGCATGACTCGTACTTTTTTATTTCAGTGTTAATAACACTGTTCGACACAAAAACAAAAACACATAAGAAAATCCAAAAAATTCTTAAAGTAGACGTTAAAAAAAAACTCGTGTCTCGTGGTTTTTTCCCAGCACGTCACATTTTTTTTTTAATCGATTTTTGAAGTTTTTTTATCCACTGTACATGAAAAAACAAAAATACCGCATTCTTGTGTTAAATCGATGAATTTAACTATATGATCCTTACATTTGAGGTGTATCATGTGTTTAGCAAACTTATGCGGGGAATACTTTTGTAGAAAAGTTTAGCCCTGTACAACCCCTACATGTGGGTAATTTTTTTCCTTTTCTTAAAAAGGTACAAAAATGACACCAAAACAGGCGAATATTGAGTCAGTACCTATGTACTACAGAAATATTTGCTATACAATTTCACTATTAATTGCTGAACACTAAAAAAGCAAAATTTTATCCCGAAAGCAAAAAAATCGTTAAAATCAGTAAGTAAATTTCACCCCACTGTTAAACTCTAAAACTACATTTTGGACAAAACTCGTTCTCACAAGATCATAACGAAATCACTCAAGGATCATTTTCCTACAACACATCATTTTTCTACAAAAAATTTCACTAAGAGTTGCCAGAGACGAAAAATTCTTAAAACTTAAGGTAAGCGCGTCACAGATGTAATTAATATGCAATGTGAAAAGTCCTAATTGATTTTAACGATTTTTTTGCTTTCGGGCTCAAATTTCGACCTTTACGTGTTTAGAAACTAGTAGTGAAATTTTATAGCAATATTTACCTGTTTTGGGTGTAATTTTTGTACCTTTTTAAGAAAAGGGCAAAAATGTCCCACATGTGGGGGTTAAACAGAGTTTAAAATTTATACAAAAATATTCCCCGCAATATCCTGCATAAGTTTGCTGAACACATGATACACCTCAGATCTAAGGATCATATAGTTAAATTCATCGATTTAACACAAGAATGCGGTATTTTTGGCTTTTTTATGTACAGTGGATAAAAAACTTCAAAAATCGATTAAAAAAAATGTGACGTACTGGAGAAAAACCACGAGAAACGGGTATTTTTTCAACCTCTACTTTAAGAATTTTTTTGGATTTTCGAATGTGTTTTAAAAAAAGGTCGAAATTGTCGAACAGTGTAATTGATATTATACAAATAAAAGATACCGCCTGTAAAGACGTACAGCATTTTTGTTCCTTTCTGTAGAAAATGGCATATAATTCACGCAATATTCAAATTTGCCGCCATTTGTACCTTGAAGTGTTGGCAACCAAAAAAAGAAAACAGTTTGAAAGCTAGCAGTTTAGGATTAGGTGTTTTGAAGATTCAACGCTGTATCAACGCGATTCAGCCACATTTACGCAATATGTTCATGGAAAATTTAGACAAAAAGTGTCCGTAAGTGCCAGCTACGCCATGGAGGTTATCTGCCTGATGTACTATTTCATACATAGTTCTTATGTACTCTTATGAACAAACAAAAAATGTTCCCTATTTAATACAAATCTTGCATGAGTTATGGGACACCATACTGTAGCTATGACTATAACTCTGCTAATTTTAAGCTTGATATGCAACACATTTTTCAGATAGATTTGAACGTTTGGTTTCACTGCAGATCTTTCCACTTTGTTCAGACATATGAGTATTTCCTTGGTAGTGAAAAAGAATTCGAACTAACACGGTGATGCGACTTCAAATGAAAATTTGTCTCCACATTTCTTGTAATCTAAACACAATTTTTCAGGAGAGCAAAAAAAAAACGATTCAATCGCTATTCTATACGGTATTAATCAATTGGAATACTACAATATTATTTTAAAGGGTCTATTTCGCCCCACAAATAAAATCTTTTAAAAACTTGTGTTAATCCCATTATTATAGTAGATAGAGCTTATTTCAAAGCGGATAATAGTTGAAATTTTTTACTACGAAGTTGTTTTGTAAATGCAATATCCTCTATCTATACTATTTTCACTTGCTATTAAAGTATTTTGAGAAGTTTTTGTGCAGATAGAGGATATTAAATTAACAAAAAAAATATTATAGTAGATAGAGCAGTAATAAAAATGAAAATAAAATAGCTTTGGAAGTTGGTTTTCTGGTTGTAATAAATTTCATACATGACATTTAACTCAATGAAGAGGGTATTGAACAAAAGCCGTCGATATTCATATGTTTCAAAACAAACGGGAAAACGACTTCAAAATGATATAATAAAACGATCAAAAATCGATAAAAATGTCTACGTACCCAGATGGAAATTGAAGTGTATTTAAATTCCAGCCAAGTTTGCAAAGCGCATCCGATAGACGATATACATCAAAAACTTTTGAGCCCATAGCAATAACAGAAGTTGCTGGAGTGCCAAAAATGTAAATCCCCTTAATTTTACGTAAGCTGCAAAGTAAAAAAAAAAATATACAATATACATATTTAATGTAAACAAATAAATTGACAAGTATCACAAAAAGTTAAAAACATACTCTTGTTCAATATAGCGTGATGTATCCAAAATACGTTTAGTTGCCTCCAAATAACCCTCATGTCCAAAGTTCATCATTGTTGCCCAACAAGCAGCTATAATGCCACCAGCACGTGAACCATTTACAGTTGGTGATCCATAAACACCGCCTGGCCAATCGGTGGTAACCGTATATTGATGATTACGATATTTTCTATCTGAATACAAAATGATAGAGGAACCTTTTGGTGCAAAGCCATACTACGAACCAAATGAATGACCATACAAATTAAAAAACATTGATTAAATAAATTTAGAAAAATGCACACTTACCTTATGTGTATCCGCTGACATGCTAGTAACGCCTTTAACTGCAAAATCAAAGGGTCTCAAACTATAGCCAGCTTCACGCGTAAGTGCTACGACAAAGCTACCCAAACATGCATCTACATGTACTGGAATATTGTATTTAACACCCAAGGCGGCGATTTCTTCAATATCGTCAATAGTACCATATGGAAAGTTAGGTGCCGATCCAACAAGCTGTATGTTTTACGATAAGATTAAATTGTTGCCAAAGTGAAAAGTTTAAAAAAAGCATAATAAATATACCAAAATTGTGTTTCCATTAATAGCACGCTTCATTGCTTTGATATCAACTTCAAGTGTGTTAGGATCAACATCAACAGACTGCACGTGTATTTTAAAGTATTGGCCAGCCTTATCGAAAGCAGCATGTACTGTTTTGGGTACCACCATATTGGGTTGTGTTATACCTTTAGTTTCACGCGCAAAATCACGATAGGCTTTACAAGCCATTAAAATTGATTCTGTGCCGCCGGTAGTCATCTAAAACATAATGCAGATATAGAATTGGTTTTAAGTAACTATAATTTACACATGGTCAAGTATATTTACGGTGCCACAACTGTTCATATCACCATGGAAAAGCGCACATGCCATACGCACTACTTCAGCTTCCATTTTACAAATGCCTGGAAATAAATCAGGATGCAGTGGATTTGTGTATGATGCTTTTCCATATACTTCGGTTACCAACTCGACAAGATCTTCCTTATAGCCATAGACAGCACCGGATACACGTCCTTCACGCCAATTATAACTACCAATACTTAAATGGTCATCGACTAAGGCAATTATTTCATCCTTAGATAGACCTTTCAATGGCAACTCCAAAGTATAACTTAAATTTGCGCAATTCTTAGCGATTTCACCTTCAAAGTCAGTGGTTGCTTTATTCATTTCTTCATCAATTTTACGCTGTACGATGGGTAGTTTACGGGCGTGACGAAAGAATTCTTTTTTGCTGCGGACCCAAAGACCTGTGAATAAAATGTAGAAATTTATTATAAGCAAGAATTTTTAGCAGCATAGGTAGCATAAAAAAATAAATAAATATGTACACAATTTTGGAATTTATTTCTTAAAAATTATAACGTCCAAATGTAAACCCTAGCGATCACAGCACTCATTGATTCGAATACTTAAATTTCTCATGACGGCTCGACAGGTAGACTCTGTGATGGCTGCTATTTTGCGATGTATATTTTCTTTCAAATGGGCCAGAGAAGAGTGTCTATTGGCGTAGACATCAGATTTGAGATAACCCCACAAGATAAAGTCCAAAGCGCACAATTGCCTGATTTACGAATTCCAGCCTTTGACTGGCATCCTTAATTCTAGTACCAATTGAATTTTATAGAAGTACAGCTTTAGGTTTTTGTCCATAATACGATGAAATGATGATCTAGGCACATTAAAAGCACTGGTGCGCTTCCGAATTGAAAGGTTCGGATCGTCGCGAACAGACTGGTTACAATCTTCACGTTTCTTGTCGTTCTTGATGATTTTGGTCGCCTCTTTCTCAAACTGCTTTACCAATTTTCGAATGAGAAGTATGCTTGGCAGTTGGCTCCGCGCTGCAGTTGCCGAATCCCGTTTTTGTAAAACTATCGCACACACGACGCGCGGTCTGCCTCTGAGAAACGCTCTATAGTGATTAAATTCCAAAAACCCAGGTTACCGATTGACATACCCGCGCGCCTCGGTTTTTTATTTTCCATACATAGTAAATATCCACGGTAAAGGCGTGGCATGGCAAAGGAAAATATAAATTTATCAAGGTGTTGTCTATAATTAGTAAAGACACCTTTTTGAAGTACAATAAATTTGTTCGGCTCATTAAGAGACGAATTTTATACAACGGTAAATACATGTATGTGTGTATGTATTCTGCTTTAACTCCTAGGAGGAGCATATTGCCAATATGAAACGTTTCCATTTGTTGCGATCCCTTGCGATGACTTTGATCTCTTGTCACGACTTTCTCGACTCTTGTATTTCCTTTTCCAGCGACCTTTTCCAGTTGGTTTAGGGTCTACCACGTGCTCAACTGCCTTGTGGATTCCACTCAAGAGCCTGGCGACAAACTTCGCTGTGCGGTTTCCGGAGAGTGTGACCAATCCATCTTCATTTGCGCAGCTTGACCTCGTTTGCTATAGCCCTTTGATTGCATTTTTGATGTAGCTCGGCATTTGATATAGTGCGAGGCCACCAAACCTTAAGTACACGCCTTAAGCATTTGTTGACGAATACTTGCAGCTTGTTCATTAGTTGTTCAGTAACAAGCCATGTTTCGCACCCATATAACAAAACCGATTTCACATTCGAATCAAAAATGCGCACTTTCGTTTTGGTGGATATAATGGAAGAAGACCATATTTTGTTCAATTGATCAAACGCTCCTTTTGCTTTTGCTATTCTTGAGTTGATATCCTCTTTTGCTCCACCATCCATGGAGATAATGCTGCCTAAGTTCCTGTTAGCGTTTAACTTCATGCTTTTAGTCTTGGATACGTTGATTTTTAGGCCGGCATTTTATGATTCCAAGACGAGGTCTTCAATTTTGCTTTGCATATCTGAGTGTTTGGACGATAAGAAGCAAATGTCGTCAGCGTAGTCGCGATCCATTGGATACCCTTTTTGGCCTTGTTAAGAGCTTTATCTAGGATATCGTCAAGAACGATAAGGAAGAGAGATGGTGATAGTTAACACCCCTGCCGTACGCCTCAATCAGTGGTGAATATCGGTGACAGCAACCCGCTGTGTAACACACTGCATTTAAAGCCTTCATATTGTGCACGTACTAAGTTTATGGCCTTTGCGAACAATACCTCTTCGCTGCAGTGCAATCCAGATGTTTTCTCGGGAGACACTGTCGAAGGCAGTGCTTTAGTCTACGAAGACAAGTTGAAGCGCAGCACGCCACTCACATGATTGTTCGACAATTATTCTAAGGGTGTTGATTTGATCCACGCATGATCGGTTTGGCCGGAATCCTGCTTGTTGCCTTCGGATGGTCGAATCAAGTTTTTCTCTTACCCTGTTTAGAAGCACTTTTGTCAGTACTTTTGATAGTACTGAGAGCAAAGTTATTCCTCTATAATTTCGACACTCGCTTAAGTCACCTTTCTTCGGAAATTTGACTAGAATGCCATATAGCCAAATTTCTGACAAACGCTCTTCGCTCCAGATTCTGGAAATCAAATTATGAAGAATCTTAGCTGATGTAATGGGGCATGCTTTTAGCAGTTCAGCTGTTATTTGATCTATACCGGCGGTCTTGTTGTTTTTCATGCTTTGAATAGCTTTCACTATTTCATCGATTGTAAGCGGTTGTGTTTGTATTCGACTACTACTGAGAGTCACTGTGGCAGTTGTAGTTGGTGATTCGGGAATGTGGTAGATGTGGGATTCAGTATGTCACAAAAATACTCTTTCCATCTTCTTAGTTGGTCGTCCGCGGATGTTAGAGATTTCCGTTTTTGTCTTTGATAGGGCGATTCTGTTGGTGTTTTCTGCCAGATAGCCTGCGGGTAAAGCTGCCTGAGATTTTGAGCATTTGCAGCGTTTTTGGCTTCACTCGCGAGGTCGTTATACATTCTTCTTTTGTCTTGTCTGCACGAACGACTGACTTCTTTAATGAGGGAATTAAAGACCTTTTTGGCGTCGTTCTTTTGCGCTCTAGTTTTAGCGTCATCTATCAGTTTTTTCTTATTGGTGGAGTATATATAAATATTTTTTTTTCCTATTTCTTTTTGTGCTCCAATATCGATTCTACTCAATATCTATATTAATTGCGAAATATGCAATCGACTTTGTTTTTTAAGTTTTTTTTTTTTTTTTTCATTTCTTTTTATCTTTATTAATATGATAGTAATTTTATTGATTAATTTTTAATGAAGCTATAAAGAAAATTCTTTATTTTTTTCTTGTTTTTCACATAAGAAATTGCAGGTGAAAAAATTAAAAACTTTATATTCAATTACTTATCAGTTTTAAATTTATTTTTATGTTGAACTGATAATCGAGAGGTTTCAGTTAACAACCAATGCTTGAAAGCACAATATGAAAATACAAACAATTTAAATACAAATTGATGAAAACATTCTAATTGATTATCGATTGATTTTAAGATTATTCAAGTGTAAGTACGCTTAGTTTAAATGACTTGTGGGTTAAGTAAAATTATGAATTATAACCTCTTGGAAGGTTGTTTCAAAATTAGATTTTGATCTCACAATAAAGTAAACAAAAATGTTTAAGATAGTGTTTATAGTTATTTGAAGTTTTTACTGTATTTTGAATCCATTTAAGTGAGAAAGTGCTTTGAATGTGCTTATCTATGTACTTAAGATTTTGAAGTTCAATATTGTATGCATTAAGTTATTTGGTTAAAGTAATAAGTAATATTTGAATTTATGCTAAAAATATTAGTGCAAAGTCTACATTGTTAACAATTTAATGATTAATAATGTGATAATTGCATTTAAGCAGACGCAAAAATGTAAACCTGTTTTAATTTATAACTTTTTGTTTAAGTGCAATGCCCCTTGGATAATTTTTTTCCTTTTTTTTTTGTGAATGGCGCAGTTGTAATTTATGATAGTAAATATTTACATTTGAAATCATTTTCTTTAAATGGACAAACAACTTAGATTTGCTCAAAATAAATATTTCCTATGCCTGCTTTAGACAAGATTATGTGTTAGGCTTCAAAAGGAAGAAAGTCTCTAATATTACTAAACAGAAATATCTAAGCCGCGCACTGAAAACCAATTTCAGCAATATATGTACACTGAATCATTATCTTCCTCAAACTAGTATATAAAATAGTTTCAAACCAATATTTAAAATTCAACTCTAGATGAAGCGATTGTCGCTTAAGAGCGCTAATTACTTAAAATTGTGGCACTAATAGCATGCAGATTTGTTTAACAGCTTGCATTTTTTTCTTGATCCGTATGTACGGTTACAAAGCCTTTAACCATTTCTCAACTATATGATGATATTCAAGGCACAACAATCGAAATTGGCATAATACGATAAAAGTCTGTTAAAGCTTAAAATTCCAATAATTTATAAATAGCATATTTTAACTTACTTTCATCTTGGCTGATGAGGTTCCATAACCAAATGCTGCTCATCACTGTTGTTGCTGTTATGGTAGCCACTTGCCAGGGTTCACGTGAACCAAACATACGATTAATGCTATCTTGGCTGAGGTTCCATAACCAAATGCTGCTCATCACTGTTGTTGCTGTTATGGTAGCCACTTGCCAGGGTTCACGTGAACCAAACATACGATAAATGCTATCGGTTACCATTTTGGTGCAATCGTTAGTTGTAAAAGGTTTAATTTTGAGTTGTTTGTGTTTCTTCTTATATTAACTAATAAAAGAAATATATTTTTTATTGAATATGTATAAGAAAAAATGAATAAGCACAGCAGCTAAGCGCAACAACACAGTGACTACTGAATGACTTACGGTTTTGAAAGAAACTTTTAGCCTGCGACGTTATGTGCTCTTTTTGGAAGCACAGTGGAACAAACGAAAGGAATTAGTTATTTAAAGTTTCAAGTATTGGTTTTTATTGTAGAAATTTTTGTACCAAAAATAACCAAATTTAAAATTTTAAACTTATTTTCTACGCAAAGGATTTTCTTCAAATTCAGCACACCAATTCTATGGAATTTTTTGCATTTTCAGCAAGAAAAATGGTTGATCTATTTTATATGAAACAATGGTTAATAGTTTTTTGGTTTTTTCTTGATTTTGTTTGAACTGAATATATCTAGTTTTGCATATAGGGTACTCATATGTAAATCTAGCACACATTGTGTATTTTTCATTTATTTTGTTATTATTCCTTTTTTTTTTTAGTAATTAATTAATTTTTTTAATAAATAACTGCAGACATTTTTTATAAAAAAAAGTTCTTTTTGGAAATAAAGCCGAACATTAACTAGGAAATAACTCTAGAATATTTAAAAATATAACGCTATAGAAATTATCGGCAGAAACATTTTTTCAAATAAAGCCATACAAAATTCTGGCCTTATTTCCATTTTGTTTTGGAATAAAACCAAAAACTTTTCTTGAGTTTGTTCCAAAAATATATGGCTTTACTTCTAAAAGTTATACGGTTTACAAAACAGAAATAACTCCAGAATTTTGTATAGAATTTTTTCTGACTTCATTTTCAAAATATTTTCTCGCGATAGTTCCTATGGCTTTATTTTTAAAAATTGTTTGGCGATATTTCCTATGGCGTTATTATCTTATTATCTAGAGCCGTAAAGTACTTTTATGTAGAAGTGCAATTTCTAAAGAACAAATAAAATGTCGTATTTATTGGAGGCTATCGTGAATAAATATTACCGGGGATTTTTCCTCAGGCTGTAATCGAGAAAGCACGGCAGTCTAAGAAAAGTTCACGATAACCCCCATTAACTTTTGTCGGAGTTTTATTTTGTAAGTTTGCGTTTATAACAGCAAAGGCCGAGGAAAAGATTAATAACACAGTCCTACAATGGTTTTTCTCTCTTAATTTTAAAAAGCGATTTCTATAGATTTAACCTCTTCGATCCCGCACCCAAAATACAAGTGAAATATAACTTTTGAAGAGTTATTTTTACTAAATTGGGTCCAAATAACTCATTTCTGAGAAAAAAATTTAAAAAAAAATTTTGTAAATAATAGTTTTTAAAGGTACACATATGTGCACTTCGGTTGATCTTCCATGAAAAATTCGAATTTTTTTTCCCCTGCTTTTATTCAAAATTTAATTGAAATAAAAATTAACAATGTTTAAGAACTTAAAAAAAAGAGAATTCATTTAAATTTTTATCTAGTATTACTATTGTTTAAACTTTTAAGAAGTAAATATATATATGATATATAAAAAAAGGAACAAAACATTGATCACATATGGTGAAATAAGAATTTAGCAGTATCCAAATGATTAAATGCATATACTTATATATTTTTATGATTTTTGATGGTATTTTAAAAAGCAATTATTGCTATTAGTACAAAGAAACAAATTACATTTTGTGCACATTGTACGAGTTCTTGAAGTGCAGCCTGAGTTCCGACATTTAGATGCATAGTTTGATTCAACAAACTTTGGCAGTGCTCAAAGCCATCGAATCGTTCTACTGCAACCAGCGGCATGTACACTTTCCTGCGTTTACTGCATTCGGTCAAATCATTTTCAAACTGAGAAATTGGATTTGATTGCTTTGAGGCACTCGCTTTCCGCGCTTTACTTGAAAAGCCTATCAAGCATTTTCCTACGTATAGTTTATAATCGAGAAGTGTCTTTTTCTCCTTATTATGCTGCCTATTATGCATTATCCAGCAGTTAACTATAACCAAATCAATGAAATGGTTGAAGGCTCTTACTGTCCACTTCTTAGTACGCAAACCGACCGATAATATTCAATATAACGGTCACAGAGATCTACTCCGCCCATATATCTGTTGTACATACTTACAACGGCTGGTTGAGGTAACGTGATTCTCGAAGCATGTTCTTTAGACCACCGCTGACATTCAACTTCTGGCTGAGCTCCAACATAAGAAGATAAAAGAAGCACACCTTTGTTGTCCTTCCATTTGACTGCCGTGATCTGGTCGTCTTCTCGTACCCATTCGTCCCACTCACCTCTCTTCAAAACTTTATCATCTTTAAATTTGTTTATGACAGGTCCAATGCGATTCTTCATAACTGTACCAGTTTGGTAGATATTATTTTCTCTAAGAACTTCGGTACATTTTAAACTTGTAAAAAATCTATCTGTATATACACAGCCTTCATGTGGTATGACATTAGTAAGAAGCTTGACTACAGAAGCTCCTAGTCCAAGCTGTTTCATGTCGAGGTCATCTACAGATCCTTTACCAGTATAAATATGAAAATTCAAAACTAAACCGTCACTGGCAGCAAGTACGAAATTTTTAAGACCAAGTGGATTTGGTTTTGCAGGCATATATTTACGGAATGCGCATCGTCCTGAAAATGGGATCATCTGCTCATCAACCGATATATGATACGGAATGGGCAATGTCTTACATTTCTTCAGAATAGGTTCAAGAAATGGTCTTATTTTCCAAAGTCGATCTGACTTGCAGTTATCAATTTCTTCAGAAAATAGCAGGAAGCGTCGAAGTTGACAAAACCGGTTTCTAGACATACAATCGGCAATTTTTGCAACCCGAAACTCATTAGACCAATACATTTTTAGCTGCGGATATCCCAAACATCCCATGAGAATATGACATCCTGTCAAATGCAAAAGTTCTTCTGCAGAAGTATTTAAGAATTGGTGGTTTAATTCCTGAAATGCATGGCAATTTGTAACTAGTGCGGTTTGTTCCCAAAAAAGTATTCCTAAATATTCCATAAAGGCGTCTAAAATACTTTCTGGAGTATCATCATCATAAAGGAGTAAATTGTCACATGAAGGTTGAGCTGAAAACCTAAGGAAACCAAAGAAAACATACCGTATAAGAAGGAAATCATTAAGGACCATTTGCATTGCTACCCTTTATTTAGCTGCTTTAAATTTCGCGACCGAGCAGCATCAGTTGATGTACAATTGGTAGAAGCGATTTCGGCAATGTTTTCTTCAACACAATCTACTTGCGCTTGTTGAATAAGATCGTTTTCGTCTAACTGCTCAATAACACAATCTTCGAAAGAATCCTGCACTTGCTGAAGGATGGCCTCGTAAATATCGTTTTCTTCATCAGATAGTTCAGCATCACTATCATTTAAAAAATCCTCAATCTCTTTGTCACTGAGCTTCTTGGTTATATCTAGTTTTGTTCGAAAATAAAATTGGGGTGTTCTTTAAAACGTGTAAAAGCCACGAAAGTCTCGTAAAACTGCAAAAGTTCATATTGATTTTGACAATTATTACTAGTTAACGAGGTTTTCGAGGCATTTATATGATTTAATGAATACCCTTAATATTTTTAAATTGAAACTGAAAGTAAAGTAGGCGAAAATTCAAAAAAAAACTGAATAAATGGTTCTCTATTTTTATATGCAAGTCCATCCAAAGTACACATATGTGTACATGGCGGCAGCGGCGAATTTGCAATTTTTTACATTTAAACACCCACAGTGCACATATGTGCACTTTCATTTAGCGACTGATATCTTTTACATTATTATTATTTTTTTTTTAATTTCAAAACGCACAGTTTCAGTTAAGATTGTTTTTCACTATTCTTTCACTTTTTATCAATAAATTTTTTATTTACTACCACTTTTTTACTTGCCAACGAGAGAATTTTTTTTATTATTATTATTATTTCTTTATTATATGGTAATAAATTACAATACAATAATCAATTTAAGAGTTCTAGCAACAGGGCCATCGACTCGTGAATTATTACATATGTATCTTAATTTTAAATTTAGTTTATATTACATTTTAAATTAAAGACAAAATATGAAAAGAATATGAAAATATAAAAGGGATAGAGATATAGAAGAATAATGAAAATTTGATCATAAAAATATAGTTACAAACATAAAGACAAACAAAGACAAATAAACAGAGACAAAATAAACTTGTCATTAATATTGTAGTTAAATTTATATACGGTTTAGTAAATTGCATTGAGCCAAGTAATTATACATTGTTTGAATATTTTTCGCTGTAGTTTCCTTTAAAAGGTCTGTAGGTACTTTTTGATCGAAGTGTATTCTTCTTTGTGAATGAAGAGCTGGACAAGAATTGAGGAGATGTTCAATAGTAAGACGCGTGTTACTGCATGAGGGACAGATGGGGGCTGCCTCCTTCCGGAAAATATACTCGTGGGTAAATATAGTGTGACCAAGACGTAGCCTAGTAAATGGTTTGATGAGTTTGCATGATAGTGATGCAGGAAACGATGGCTTTGTCCTATTTGGGTTGATCAATTTATAGTGGTGTTGATACTGTTGCCAGTTATTTAATTGGGAATTATTAAGATTTTTATCGATAACACGATAGATGTCATTTTTTTCGAAAGTTGAAAAGGTGAAAGTAGGAGTCTTCGCAATATTTTTTGCAGCTACATCAGCGCGTTCATTTCCTGATATTCCAGTATGACTTGGAATCCACATAATTTTGACTTTATTTGGAAACTGAATTAGTTTATTCCTTGCTGAAGAAAGAACGTAGCTGTCGTTCGATGCCGATTGAATTGCGTTAAAGCATGACTGACTGTCGGTGCATATCACAGTTTTGACTTTTGTTTCTGCGGCATAGTTAATTCCGTACAAGATCGCAGTGGCTTCTGCTGTAAATATAGAGCAATAGTCATACATAAGTCCATATTTGATAATATCGCCGTTTTCTTGTACCACAGAAAAAGAAGTATACTTATCTGTCTTCGAACCGTCAGTATAAATGAATCTCCATCCCGATTCCTGGTGGCGACTCCTTATTTCTAAGAACATCTGATTGTACACGGATGTTGGTGTTGTTTCTTTTTTGTGCTGAATAAGATCACAAATAAAAGATGCTTTTTTCAGTACCCAAGGAGGATGTGGAGTTGGTCTTGCGATATATTGATCCAAATGAAGGTCCATGTTTTTACTAGATCGGATGCTCTGTAGAATGGCCGATGGAAATTTAGGAGAGCGCTTCCGATTCAAAGTTTTCTTAACGTCGTCAAATAAAACCATATTTGGCGTTCTGAAAAGTTTTGGAAGCAATCGGGAACAGTTGACTATAATTCTTTCTTCAATCCGAGGAAAGCCAGATTCCGCTAGAAGATTTTCGATAGGAGATGTCGGGAAGGCACGAAGGCTTCTACGAATGGCAGCATGGTATGGAGCATTAAGGAGTTTCATATTCTTTTTTGGGCACCGTCCATAGATTGGAAGGGCATAATCTATTATAGATAGAAGAAGAGCTTTGGAGATATTCAATAAGGTAGAAGGATGAACTAGACATTGTTTTGAGGAGAAATATTTAATAATGTTAAGCCTTTTGTCTAATTTTGTCCTAATATGTTTGCAGTGCTTAGCAAAAGAATATTTGGAATCGAAAATCACACCAAGAATTTTGATAAAATTGGTTCTATTTACAGAAATTTGGTTAAAATTTATATTTATACCAACACAGTGTGTGTGTGTGTGTATTACATTTTTCAAATGATATTCTGCCACCTGAATGATCTGTCCATTCGGAGAGATCTTGAAGTATTTTTGTGAACAAGCTTTTGACTATATTCAAATCGCTTATTTTGGAGAAAATTACTAAATCGTCTGCATAAATACAGTGGTCAACTCCTTTGTGTTTATCTAAGATAGAACTTATTCCTTCGAACGCGATAATAAATAGGATGACGGATAAAGGAGATCCCTGAGGAATGCCATTAAATAGAGGCTTAATATCAGAAATATCGTTGTTTGTTTTAACCCTTATTTTACGAGAGGCCAAAAATGCTTTAACAAAGTTAAAGATTTTTGGTCCCACCTTCCATTTGACTAATTGCCTCAAGACTACATGTGCACCAACCCTATCAAATGCTTTATCAAAATCTATCAGAAGCATTGAGACATGATTTTTGCAGGAAATTGCATTTGAGATAAAACTATCCAGATGCAAAAGTGCATCCATTGTTCCTCGATTTTTCCTAAAAGCAACTTGTTTTTGACTTAAAAGTTTATTTCTTTCAGCAAACCATATTAACCTATTTGCGATAATCTTTTCGAAAATCTTGCTCATGCATGGTACCAACGAGATTGGTCTGTAGCCGTTTGTATCCGTTTTTGATTTATTTGGTTTGGAAATTGGGACTACCAAAGCAACCTTCCATGCCTGTGGGTAAATACCTTGAATGAAGATTTGATTATATAAGTTAACTAAACGAGTTTTTAAATCTACCGGTAAATTCTTAATCATTGGATATGATATCCTATCAAAGCCAGGAGTCTTACCCTTGACCAATGAAACAACGTTGTCAAATTCTAAAATCGAGATTTGATTTTCGATTTGTTTGGCTGCGAAAGAAATATCATCTTGAGATGTAATTATATATGAATTTAAAGCTGATTTTCCAGAAACAAAGTGATTTGAAAAATTGCTATCAGAAGAAAATTCCGAGAAAAATGTGGCGAAATGATTAGCTATTTCATGTGAAGAGTAAAGAGGCCCGTTTTGTGTTTGAATGTGACTTATTTTGGTTTGCGTGTAAGAACCAGACAGTGATTTAACGCTTGCCCATATTTTTTTCGTGCAAGAACGTGGATTTATGTCACTTGTTAAGTCTTCAAGGCATTTCCGCTTAGCTTTTTTGGCATGTAACTTAAAAATTGCATTAGATTTCTTATAAGCAATGAGATTTTCTTGGGACCTAACTCTCCTGAACATCGACCAGGCTTTTTGTTTTATTTCTCTCAAAAGTGCCAGTTCAGGGCACCACCACGGTACTGCGGATTTATATATTTTTTGTTTTGTTTGAGGAATGGATTGGTTAGCTGCCTCTCTAACAATTTTTTGGATTCTTGCAGCTTCTTGATTAATATTCCGCGAAACTACCGAATCATTCAGAGATTCGTTGCACAGCATTCGAAATTTTGGCCAATCGGCTAAATCTGTCTTAAACTTTTTTTGAAGCTGTCCGTTACAATTGGGTCTACCAAAAACCATTTTTGTCAAAATTGGGTAATGGTCGCTACCATACAAATTACCTAATCTTTCCCATGAACATTTGGCAGCAATACTAATAGAAGATAACGTAATATCAATGTGAGTAAAAGAGTTGTGTGTTGAAAAATGGGTTTCCGAGCCGTCATTTAATACTACGAGATTAGAGGATAAAATAAAATCTTCAAAGATCTTACCACGAGGGTTAGATTCTGGAGACCCCCAAAGGGTGCTCCACGAGTTGACATCACCCAGAATAACTATTGGCGTGGAGAAGGAATTAAATAATTGGAACAATTCTTGTGTGCTGAATAGTTGGTTTGGGTGTATATATAAAGAAACAATAGTAAATTTAAATCCTACGTCAATTTCTATTGCAATTGTTGGAATGCTTGAATTAATAGGTACCACAGAATGCGAAATATTTTTATTTATAAGTACACCAATACCTTGTTTTTGACTCGAAATATGTGATAAGTTATGGAAATAACCGGTATATTTATGTGGAATAGATGGAGAAATTTTGAATGGTAAATGCGTTTCTTGCAAGCAAATGACAGATGGTGATATTGATTTTATTAAAAGTTCTAAGTTGACATAGTTGTTAAAAAAGCCTTTCATGTTCCATTGCAAGATTGAGATCATTGAAAATTAAGGGAGAAAAATAAGTAACTAAGCAAAAAACAAAAGAAAAGAAATATATATATATATATCAATATATAATGTTAAATTTTAAGAAGTAACTTCGGCTCTCCCTCTCAGCTAACTTTCTTTGAAGGTAGGCGACTTGAGGGAGTGCTTTATCGCACACCAAGTAAGAGAGTTTTGAGCGTAGGCCAAAGTTAGCATATTTATATTTCCATATCGCTTACAGACTCAAAATTGTCATCGGACGTCTGAGTTGTTGTTTTGCCGAATTCAGCTTCGTTGGATGAAACTGGGAGAGCTGTTGTATTAATTTTTGAAGCGTGGATGTTAATTATATTCTCTGTGTTACAAGAAGTACTTGTAGAGATATTGTTGTTGGATGGTAATTTTGATGTTTGACCGTTATTTGTGTTTTTTTCTGATGAAGTTTCGTCTAGAAAAGGGTTTAACTGTAAGTCTTTTTCAGCTGTTGTTATTGTTTCTGTTGTTTTTGTTGGTTTTATGATTTCTGATTCTTTAACAATTGTAGAATATTGATGAGGAAGCTCATCTGAGAAGGGGATATTTTGTTGTTGCTTGTGAATTTGCACTGCTTCACGCATTGAGCATTTGTTTTTTGTTTTAATGGTTAGTATTTCTTTTGTTTGTATAAATTGTTTGCATGTTTTTGAAGAAGAGGGGTGCTCTTCTGCGCAATTAGCACATTGTATTCTGGTACAATCCACAGGAGAATGAGGAGGTAGATTACAAGTTTCGCAGACAGGTGGACGGCTACAGCGCTTAGTTGTATGTCCAAGTTTTTGGCAACTTTTACATCTCATGGGATTTGGGATGTATGCCCGTACTTTAACAGATCTCCAAGAGATATCAACTTTGTCCGGTAAATTGTATAAATCGAAAGTTAGTTGCACCACTCCACTTGGGACGGGCTTATTATTTATCATTTTTGAGAACTTGTAGGCACTAACGACGCCTTGTAAACTCATCTCTTCCACAATTTCAGTCTCCGAGACATTATTGAGATATGGTGCATATACAGTACCTTTGGTGTGGTTTAAACTGTCTTGATACCTTACTTTTATATCGCAAATACCAGGCAAAATTTTCAGCGCCAAGAACTTTTCGGCTGTAGCTTTGTCAGTTAAAAGCAACAGAAGACTGCCATCCCGGAGTTCGGATATAGATAAGATGTTTTTGGAGACAAAGTGCAGGGCTTTGTTCACTGCGAAACATGAGTAGCTAGAAAGAGGTTTATCCTCATTTGATGCAGAAATGACAATATATTTTGGATCAGCTTTTTTAGTAGGTAGTAAAGATGGAAAATTTTGTATTGGTTTTTGTTGAGTTTTTTTACGTTTCTTATGGGGACTTTCACTAAGCCAAGCAAAGCGATTGTCCCCTAAATTGGGGGGCCCAGGGGCCATGGTGTTTCACAAAATTCAAATACTTGTTTTTATTGTTGAAGACGAACTAAATTCGAAAGTAAAAGAAAAAAGGAAAACACAATTCACACGCGGTCTGCGGTATTATATTAAACGACTCAGATTAGTAAACAAGAGATAGAGACGAAAACAACCGTTCGGCACAAATGTTAGTCGACGACTGCGAGAGAATTTTTTTTTTCGCCAAATGCTTGCAAAAATGATTGAAAAAAACACGCAGGAAGAATGTAAACAGAGAAAATAAATGAGTACAAAATAAGGAGAACATTTTCTCTTTCCATTTTGACTATAAAAAAGAGAAATAACGAAAGATCAGAATATTTTTGAAAAGGAAAACGTAAGTGCACATATGTGTACTTTTTACCCGAAGAGGTTAAGTGTGCTGATTACGTGAAAAATAGTGAAAAAATTCTATTACGTCACAATTTTCAGTAATTTAAGTTTTACTCACAATAAGTGCCTTTTTTTATATATACAAGACTACCACTCCTACACTACTGAACGTATCAAAACCATATTTGCACCAAATGTTTTTTTGGTGCTTCAACATATTTATAAGAAAAATGGGTTCGATTGGACAAGGGAGCGTTGTACCCCTCATACAAAAATAAAAATCAAAATAATTGGAAATTTTATTTGAGTTGCTCCTACGCCTATACTAGTAGATATATTGAAACCATATTAACACCATATGAGCCGTTCATTTTGAAAGTGGCCTAAGTCCATTTCGGGGCAAAAGTAATGCTGTTCGCATTATATGCCGTAATAATCGGTTTTTTGCTCGATACTGTTTTTTAAACATAACGCCATTAATTTCACACAATGTGGTAAATTTTCTGCAAAGACAGAATTCAATTTTATTCGGCTCATATAACCGCCTAATACTATGGCAGATTTGTCTTGATAATGGGGGTAATTGAATGAAAGTACGGTGCGCTTGGTATACAAAGAAAGCAAAAAAAGGCACATCTACATACTTTACCTGCATTATGAAACTTGATATCTGGATAAATATTATGAGTAGCAACTATCTTGAACGTAAGGAGAGCACCAAAAAAATATATTGTGCAAGAATGGTTTAAATATGTTGGGTATTTTAGGCCTGATATTGAAGAGTAGATAAGGATAATAATAAGTTTTCAAATGCTGCACAGGCAACAAGGGTACCCCTCTTAAAATTACGAGAGTGATTTCCGATGTATTTTTTGATGCTGAGCCCAAATCTGATTATAAAATTGCTCTATCACGCCAGAAATTTGAAAATAACTGTGAAATACACACGATTATTCACTATTTTTGAGGCTATGAAAATTGGAGTAACTCAAAATCCTGACGTGATGAAAATAAACCAAATTCAGATTCGTGATTAGAAGGTCCCAAACCACCATAAAAAGCTTGAAAAATCAAGAGAGGAAAAAAGTGGCAAATTTGCAGGCCTGTGTATTAATATCACACCGTCAAATTACATACAGAAATCAGGAATGGGTTCTGATTTTTCGGAGTTCATTTATTCATTGTTATATCGTGTTCATTGTTGATGCTTTGACGAATTTTGTCAAAGTTTTTGACTGACTCAAAGTACACAAAGATTCTGCCTAATTGTATAAATCCATGTCTGTCAGGAGGGACCGAAATAACTACTTTTCTTTTAATTAGAAGTTCCAGTTACGTAGCCACTTACGAAGCCGTTGTACTGGGTGGCAAACGTCTACGCTACGGTAATGTATAGTTCACACTTGAGATGGGCACGGGAATAATTTTTGAAGCTTTGTCCGACACGAACACGAAGTAAGCACTTAAAAAAAAGCTCGATTCCTAAACTAACTAAGAACAGCATTTTTTCTATATTTGTGCTTTTCAACCTTCGTGTGATTTCAGGGCTATTACGGGCTTCTAATTCTCGGACTTTTGTGGTTAGGATCGAGCCCGCACGAAATTAAATTTCAAAGTTCGAGCCCGATGCCTTAGAGTAAAGGCCCGCGTTGTAATTCATTTCTAGAGCCTTTGTACCTTTTATACAGTTATCCGTAAACTCGACTTGCTCCCATAGTCTAAATTGAATCTGCAAACTTTTCAGTTCCACTGTGCAATGCTTCAACTACTTAGTTGCTTTTCTTAACTGATAAGCAACTTATCAGTTTCATGAAATTTTTACGATACTTGCGATTAAAATTTTTTATTATTCTAATTCCATGTTTTTTGATAATTCCTATTTTTCATCGAGTAACTTGACGTACTCTATGCAACCTTATCTCTTCACTTTTTGTTGTTGCTCAGTAACAAAATCGCTGCTCCCAATTGATTTTTTTTTTTTTTTTTTTAATTTTATTTAATGCTCTCACCTGTTGCAATACTTTATTTACCTGTGAATTATGTAAATATTTTTTGTACTCTCCTTTAAGCCAGCTTTCTTTATCTACAAGCCTCTATTAAACTTTATGCAACCTAACTTGTATATTTCAATTGTTCTTTTTTAACATGTTTTGTCTATTGCTAAATTTAATTATTTACAGTTCTGCGCCATTTTCCAAATATTTTAATTAAATTTTTCTAAATTACACCATTACAAAAATAGGACTTCATAAATTAAATATCGAATGAATAAAATCTGTAAACATTTCAACTGAAATGTCAAATTTTTGCTGATTGTAAACATGCGTGAAGTTGGCCACATTTGTCAAGTGTAGGGCTTCTGTTGTCACTTATCAAAAACGTAATAGATTCGTTTGTTGCCCCGATCAAAAAAACTTGTCAAGTTCTTGTCATTCCCGATCAAAAAAAGTATATCAAAAATATATCAAAATGATATCCAAAATTTGTCAGTGACATACAAGATTTTGATAAAAAAAGGATATCACAGTGATATACGGAATGTAACGCTTTTTGTATATCACCATGATATCAAGAAAAGATATCAAAATGATATCAAGAAAAGATATCAAAATGATATCAAAAAAGATATCAAAATGATATCAAAAAAAGATATCAAAATGATATCAAAAAAAGATATCAAAATGATATCAAAAAAAGATATCAAAATGATATCAAAAAAAGATATCAAAATGATATACAATTTTTGTACATTTCTGATACAAAAATGACAACCAATTTTGGGTCCGATAACTAAAGTGACGCAGATTATGGCCAAATTTTACAATATTGTGGTTAATCGTCAACTACTTTTTTTTTTTGTACTCAATTATATTTTTCATATACTTTTTCACTAATTTCATGGCAAAACTCACTTCTTACTAAAAATGGCTGCTCGTCCGTTTTCCATACTTTTAGTTTTCCCAACCACAGGCCTCATGCAGCAACTGAATGGAGCGTCTGTTCTTTTGCACTCAATAATATTTTTGTGCTTTTCACTAATTTCATTAGAAAATTAACTTATTCACTAAAATTGGCTGCGCGTTCGTCTTCTATAATTATCTTTATATAAAATTCACAAACGAAAACGTAAAATTTGACATATCAGCAGCTGATAAATTTTTGATATCATTTTGATATACATTTCTGATACAAAATTGACATGTCATTCAATGATATCAAAAATATATCAAAATGATATACAAAAAATGGATATCAGCCGCTGACAAATTTTTGATATCATTTTGATATACATTTCTGATACAAAATTGACATGTCATTCAATGATATCAAAAATATATCAAAATGATATACAAAAAATGGATATCAGCGGCTGATACATTTTTGATATCATTTTGATATACATTTCTGATACAATGACAAGAACTTGACAACCCGATCAAAAAAAGTATATCAAAAATATATCAAAATGATATCCAAAATTTGTCAGTGACATACGAGATTTTGATAAAAAAAGGATATCACAGTGATATACGGAATGTAACGCTTTTTGTATATCACCATGATATCAAAAAAAGATATCAAAATGATATCAAAAAAAGATATCAAAATGATATCAAAAAAAGATATCAAAATGATATACAATTTTTGTACATTTCTGATACAAAAATGACAACCAATTTTGGGTCCGATAACTAAAGTGACGCAGATTATGGCCAAATTTTACAATATTGTGGTTAATCGTCGTCAACTAGTTTTTTTTTTTTGTACTCAATTATATTTTTCATATGCTTTTTCACTAATTTCATGGCAAAACTCACTTCTTACCAAAATTGGCTGCTCGTCCGTTTTCCATACTTTTAGTTTTCCCAACCACAGGCCGCATGCAGCAACTGAATGGAGTGTCGGTTCTTTTGCACTCAATTATATTTTTGTGCTTTTCACTAATTTCATTAGAAAATTAACTTATTCACTAAAATTGGCTGCGCGTTCGTCTTCTATAATTATCTTTAAATAAAATTCACAAACGAAAACGTAAAATTTGACATATCAGCAGCTGATAAATTTTTGATATCATTTTGATATACATTTCTGATACAAAATTGATATCAGCGGCTGATAAATTTTTGATATCATTTTGATATACATTTCTGATACAAAATTGACATATTATTCAATGATATCAAAAATATATCAAAATGATATACAAAAAATGGATATCAGCCGCTGACAAATTTTTGATATCATTTTGATATACATTTCTGATACAAAATTGACATGTCATTCAATGATATCAAAAATATATCAAAATGATATACAAAAAATGGATATCAGCCGCTGACAAATTTTTGATATCATTTTGATATACATTTCTGATACAAAATTGACATGTCATTCAATGATATCAAAAATATATCAAAATGATAAACAAAAAATGGATATCAGCGGCTGATACATTTTTGATATCATTTTGATATACATTTCTGATACAATGACAAGAACTTGACAAGTTTTTTTGATCGGGAAGTTTTTTTGATCGGGTTGTATCAGAAATGTATATCAAAATGATATCAAAAATTTGTCAGCGGCTGATATCCATTTTTTGTATATCATTTTGATATATTTTTGATATCATTGAATAATATGTCAATTTTGTATCAGAAATGTATATCAAAATGATATCAAAAATTTGTCAGCGGCTGATATCCATTTTTTGTATATCATTTTGATATATTTTTGATATCATTGAATGACATGTCAATTTTGTATCAGAAATGTATATCAAAATGATATCAAAAATTTATCAGCTGCTGATATGTCAAATTTTACGTTTTCGTTTGTGGATTCTATGGAAAGATAACTTTAGAAGACAAACGCGCAGTCCATTTTAGTGTAAAAGAAGTGAATTTTCTACTGAAATTAGTGAAAAGCACACAAATATAATTGAGTGCAAAAAAACCGACACTCCCTTCAGTTGTTGTATGCAGCATGTGGTTGGGAAAACAAAAGCTATGGAAAGCGGACGCGCAGCCGATTTTAGTAAGTGAATTTTCTCATGAAATAAGTGAAATAAGCACAAACATATGATTGAGTTTAAAAAACCGGCACTTCATTCATTTGCTGCATGCGGGCAATTTCTAAAAACTTGTTGCCGACGATCAAATACAATATTGCAAAATTTCAAAGACTCAAAGTTGGTTATGTCAATTTTGTATCAGAAATGAATATCAAAATGATATACAAATTTTGTATATCATTGATATACAATTTTTGTATATCATTGATATACAATTTTTGTATATCATTTTGATATCTTTTATTGATATCATTTTGATATCTTTTTTTGGTATCATTTTGATATCTTTTTTTGATATCATTTTGATATATTTTTTTGATATCATTTTGATATCTTTTTTTGATATCATTTTGATATCTTTTTTTGATATCATGGTGTTATACGAAAAGCGTTACATTCCGTATATCACTGTGATATCCTTTTTTTGTCAAAATTATGTATTTTTGATATCATTTTGATATCTTTTTTTGATATCATTTTGATATCTTTTTTTGATATTATGGTGATATACAAAAAGCGTTACATTCCGTATATCACTGTGATATCCTTTTTTTATCAAAATTTTGTATGTCACTGACAAATTTTTGATATCATTTTGATATATTTTTGATATACTTTTTTTGATCGGGGCAATAAAACTTTATACTAGCTTTTTCTGTTCACAAATAAACTGGCGTCAAAAACACAACCGTTCAACAATCGGATCTGATCATTTTAGTCGATTTTTTGGCTTAATAATTATTATAATATAAGATTATCGACTGTTAAAATTTTTTTTAAATCTAGTTTGGTTTGTTAAACTTTTAATTCTACAAAAGAAAATGTAATCAAAAATGCTTGATCGGATTTACTTTCAGAGAAATAGCCATAGAAAGATCGGGATATAGCTTTTATGAAAACCGGTATAAGTTCGGAACCCCTGGTTGGATTTCATTAATATTGGTGTATATGACTACAAAATAGTTTTAAATCTGGGTGAAAACTTTCGAGATATGGCGTATTTTCAAAAATATTTTCATGTTTTATTTTTAGTTTCACAGCACTATTTTTCAAAAAAATGTATTATTAACCTATAGCTTCCTTTCAATTGATTTGCAATTTATACCTCATTTCTTTCATTAGCACATTTTTTATAGGAAAACAAAAAAGTTAACCAAAGAAATTTTCATGAACAACAACGGAAAATGGTATTTGGCTAGTAAACTAGGTGTTGGGTATATTATAGACTGATCCGCGGCCGAATGCTGCCGCGAAGCCGGTATTAGATTTTAGGTGTTTTAAATCCAGAGTTTTGGCCGCAGGCCACCCACTTACCCCTACTTCTATGCAAAATTACTGTGGGAAAAAAAATCTGTCCAAATTTCAGAAAAGTCATAATATCTCGAAAATTTCGAGTTCGATTTCAAAAAATCTAGAATTACTATTGTAGCTTATTATATTACCTTTCATGTGACACCCACTTTCTGAAAATCAATCGAGCAGTTTTTGTTTATAAGACATTTTTGGAAAAATAGTGCTTTAAAACCAAGAAACCTGGAAAAATTTTTCGAAATTTCTAACATCTCGAAAACCATGACTCGGGACATAAAACTTTTGCACACCGATTTTGTAGCCATGACAACGATTTTATTAAATTTCATCCAGGGGTTCTCAACTTATACCGGTTTTTATAAAAGATATATCCCGATATTCCGATGGCTATATCTCCGAAAGTAGGTTTGACCAGAACTTTTTGTTGTTGTTGTTGTGTTAATTAAAGTAGATATTTTGATTTTTTTTCTCCCCATTTTTTGACTTTGGCGGCCATGTTAGTATGAAAAAGGTCCTATTAACATACCCTTTCATAATTTTTTTTTTTTACATCCATATCAAAACGATCAAGATTTTGTGGATGGAGTACGATTTGGTTATAAACTGCCATGAGTAATATGCCACTATTGTGGAAAAAATTACAATAAAAACTAGAAAAAAATATTTTTTTTTTTTTTTTTGTATAGTTTACTCTCAAAAAAAAATTTTGAATTGAGTTTCCCAAAATACGTCATTTCGATTTTTCCTGTTGAAAAAGCTACAAGTGTAAATTACAAGTCCACGAAATATTGCAGTGGGTCTGCCAGGGGTTCTCCACACTTTTTCATTACATTTTTTGCAATTGAAAACTCTTATTAAATAAAAATTTCAAACTCAAAAAAATTGTACTGAAAAAATGCGGTGGATGCCACATTTTATTGTTTTTCTGGAGAACCACTAGCACGCTTGGTGGACTTGTAAGTTACACTTGTAGCTTTTTGTACAATATAAATAAAAAAATCGAAGGTATATTTTGGGAAACTCAATTTAAAAATTTTTTTTAGTGTAAACTGTATAGCAAAAAAAAAAAATATTTTTGCTAGATTTCATTTTAAAGCTTGTTTCAAGGCAAATCATTTGACACCTTAAATTTAAGAATTGGACAGATGCAACTAAAGTTATAGCTTCTCAGAAAAAAACTAACCTAAAAATTTCAAAGCTCCATCCATATCTCCGGCATTTTTTTAAATTTTGAAAAAATATTTGGTAGTTATTTTTTGCACAATACCACTATATTTATAGGCGAATCGAATTCCATCAAAAAATTTCTTCATCGTTTTGACATGGTTTGCACCTCATACAAAATCAAAAAATTAATTTCAAAAATTTCCTCGTGTTAACTATGAAATATCAAACACTAATACCTTATTCTCACTTGCCTGGTTAACCAGCCTAAAATCAGAAAATCTTGATAATCAAAGAACCACGTTCACACTTTTCAATGACACTTTTTTGGCGTTTACCAAATCACGACACTATTTTCACTTTTTTTCAAATATATTTTTATATATTTCGTTATTTAAATTCTTTTTTAAAATACATTTTTGATTTTAGCTTTACTTTGCTTTTATTAAAAATGTTTTATTTGCTTACATTTGTCAAAAGAAAAGGAAATTTCCTAATTTCCCTGGGATTTTTTGAATTTGGAGATGCCAACTTTTTGGGTTAAATGATCTAATTGTTTAAAAACTTGCTAATCTTTTCCATACAAATCGAACAGCTTTTTATATGGAAAACTATCCTGGTTAGTGCTTAATCATCATTCATATTGCGAATAGCTTAGGGGAGATGTGTGTACATTGGTCCGCTTTTCAGTTTTTTCAATGTGCTGGATTTTACAAAAAAGTTTCTTTAGTTTTTTGATTAAGATACATTTCTACAATGCTTTCAGCATCAAATAACGTGACAATGATATTTCTACGTCTTACCATTGAGTAGAAATATTATTTTTTCCGTTGTAATCTCAAACGGTCCAAGGTACACCATGCAAGTGTACCTTGGACTATTAAAAATAAAATAGAATACATTGTATTTAGGTAATAAATTATAAAAGAACCATTTATTATGTAATCAAAAGTAAAATTTTTTTAAACAAAAAAAAAAATTTTCATAAACAAAAATTATAACACAAAAAAGTGCATTCAGTAAAAAACAATTAATTAAACAAAAATGGTTGCAAATAAATTAGTGCAGGCAAATTAGGTAAAAACAGGTATTCATTTCTAATTTTGTTGAACATGCACTGATTTTGATCCGACAGAACTCATTTTGTTCGTAATAAAATTTAAAACAAAACCAACACATTCGTTTTTTCCGCCCTTTCCCCAAAATTTCTTTAGTCCCCCGTGAACCTTCAAAATCGGATAAATTCAATAAAGCTGTTCTAAAATGCTTAAAAATGGAAAGTTATGCTATTCACGGGGTTCTCTAGATTACTGAATCCAAATATGATGTTGGAAAATTAAAAAACTTAAAATGACGCCCGGAAAACTGCGTACATACCCATTTTAAGCACCAAAAATGGGAAAAAATCGTTACAGCGGGTTTTAGCCTAGAAGTCTTGTTACATTGAATGAATTTATACGGTCGGTGTGGGATATTGTTTTTTATACTATAAAAATTAAAGTTTACCAAAATTTTTTTTGGGGTTTTGATTTGTTTATTATTTAAGCAATAACTATAAAAAGTTAATACAACTCAAAATTAAAAATATTTGTAACATTTTGCAAACCATTTTTTCTAAACTAATTTGAGGTCGTTGAACACGAAAAATCCAATTATTTTTTTTTCCTTGCGGCCGTTCCCGAGTTATTCGTTAATTTATATTTTCGAGGTTATAGCTTCATATACATCAATATATTTCTATGACGCCAAGTTCGATCAATTTTATTTTTCCACGTTTACAAAGAGGGATTAATGGCGCTTCTAACGATTATACCAATGATTATGCTTCGAACAAAATTGACTGAGTTATAGCAGGAAAATGTTTGAAATTTCACAAATTTTTGAAATTTTTCACATCAACTTCAAATGAAACATTTGGTATTTGGCATATAATTTTTTTAAATATTTGTTTTTTAGTAATTTTGTTAAATGGCGCATATAATAGCAAACATTTTAAGCCTATGATGAGCAAAATCGAATGCAATTTCCAAAAGATATTAAGGTTTTAGTGCAATAGGGAAATTTCGATTTCTTTAAAAAATTAATATTTTTGATACAATCCGCAATGTTCTTCTACAGAAAATGATTAGAAGTTACTTAAAACATCTTTAAAGTGTTCGATAAGTGTAGGGTGTCCTATCTGGAGGCTGAAAAATTGGATCTGTTGACTCAGGCCGAACATTTCGAAAATTCTCACATCTTCCTTATTGCACTAAAACCTTAATATCTTTTGGAAATTTCATTCGATTTTGCTCAGCATAGGCTTAAAATGTTTGCAATTATATGCGCCATTTAATAAAATTACTAAAAAACAAATATTTAAAAAAATTATATGCCAAAAACCAAATGTTTCATTTGAAGTTGATGTGAAAAATTTCAAAAATTTTTGAAATTTCAAACATTTTCCTGCTATAACTCAGTCAATTTTGTTCGAAGCATAATCATTGGTATAATCGTTAGAAGCGCCATTAATCACACTTTGTAAGCGTGGAAAAATAAAATTGATCGAACTTGGCGTCATAGAAATATATTGATGTATATGAAGCTATAACCTCGAAAATATAAATTAACGAATAACTCGGGAACGGCCCCAAGGAAAAAAAATAATTGGGTTTTTCGTGTTCAGCGACCTCAAATTAGTTTAGAAAAAATGGTTTGCAAAATGTTACAAATATTTTTAATTTTGAGTTGTATTAACTTTTTATAGTTATTGCTTAAATAATAAACAAATCAAAAACACAAAAAAATTTTTGGTAAACTTTACTTTTTATAGTATAAAAAACAATATCCCACACCGACCGTATAAATTCATTCAATGTAACAAGACTTCTAGGCCAAAACCCGCTGTAACGATTTTTTCCCATTTTTGGTGCTTAAAATGGGTATGTACGCAGTTTTCCGGGCGCCATTTTGAGTTTTTTAATTTTTCAACATCGAATTTGGATTCAGCAATCTAGAGAACCCCGTGAATAGCATAACTTTCCATTTTTAAGCATTTTAGAACAGCTTTATTGAATTTATCCGATTTTAAAGGTTCACGGGAGACTAAAGAAATTTTGGGGAAAGGGCGGAAAAAACTAATGTGTTGGTTTTGTTTTAAATTTTATTACGAACAAAATGAGCCCTGTCGGATCAAAATCGGTGCATGTTCAACGAAATTAGAAATAAATACCTAATTTGCCTGCACTAAATACATTTATCAAGTAAATAACAATAATAATATTATACTGAAAGGCGATTATGGTTCCTGGTTGATCGTCAAAAAAGGCTTCCTGGTCAATAAGCATAGGTCCAAGGTACACACAGACAGCATGTTTAAAAAACTGTCAACAGCCATAACATTTATTAATGAAAATACATCTAAAACACACTAAAAGCTTAAAACAATAACTAAACTTCCTTCCTGATGTTGTAAAATTTAAATATTTCAAGTAAGTTTCTCAAAAAACGTTTCGTAGTTTACTCCAAAAACAAATTTTTAAGCACAAAAAACACTTTTTCCGTCGCTTTTTATACACGCATACAGCTTGACGGTCTGAAGTCAACTAATATGAGTCACCGATATGAGTGAAAAATTCCATAGAAGAACATTATCGTACACGTGCAGCTGTTGAGTGGCAAATATGTTTAATGTGTTCACGAAGGAAATCCATTTGATCAAAATACTGCCACTGGGTTTCACGAATTTGAGCAGCGCTACCTGACGGGCTTGTTGTTTTTGCATGCTCTTTCACATATCGGTCTCGTAAGCTTTTCCACCTAGCTTGGCAAGAAGATTCTAATACAAGTGTAACATGTCTATCAGTTGTAAAATCCATAGAAATTATCCATAAATATTTCCTTACCATCAACACCTAACGCTCTGCTAATTTCGTCCCAAGCCTTGGCACGTAGGTGCTTAGACCGGTATTGAAGGCTGCTTTTGACATAAATTACTTTATTTTGTTTCACCAACTCAATAAGTTGCTCCTCCATCATCTTTTCTTACGATTTTTTTTATTTATTTTATTTATTTCAATTCGCATGAACTGCTGTTCAGCTGATAGTTGACAAAATTGACAGATTGACGCGAGAACGCGTAGAAAAAGTTGAAAGTTGCTCAACTTTTTGCGTCATATGCTTTTTGACTTTCAACGCGTTGTGTTATGTAGCTCACTCCATACGAATGCAGGGTTTCAACTTTTTCTGACAGAAGCGTGTGCCGCGATAACGCGACGACGCGTTGCATGTAGTTCCAGCTTGAGAGTTGAGTTTTGCACACACTTTTTTTGTTTTTGTTCACAAAGAAAACATTTTTCTTAATCACTTTGTGTTTTTTTTTTCTTGGTCACAGAATGCCGGTGTATTTTCGTGGTGTTTGCGGCACAACGAACGACAAACAAATGAAATCGAAATCAAAACAACAACGATGACTTGTGCTGTTGGAGCAAAAACAAAATTTGAAAAAAAAAATCGTTAAGATACGCCGCGCGCTTTACCGAAACACAACAGCAACAAAGTAAACTTGCTCAGTCGTCGGTGTTGTTGCGGTTGTGCACGAAGAGTAACGAGCGCTTTGTTGTTGTTGGTGGCAGCGTTGCCATAATGACGATTTTATCGTCATTTTGACGATTTTTCGACCTCAATGACGATCAGACGTTTTTTTTCTCAAAATGACGATTTATTGGCAATAATTGAGATTTTTTGCAAAAAATGACGTTTTTTCTAATTCTTTCAATTATTGAAAACAATTTTAAGTTTTTCGATTAGCAAACTTACTGGCTTGTCGTACTTTTTAATCTATTTGGCAACACAGTATCAATAAACACATTTTTTTGACATATGAAGATTCTAGATGACTAATGAATATTAAAAATTCTTATTCTATCAATGGAATTGACGCGTGCTTAACACAATTTTGACATTTCTCATATGTAAAAAAGTGACGACGTTCAGATAAATTTTGCAAAATCGAAACTTTGCACGTGGGTAAACATAATTATAATTCTAAAATCTGAAAATAACTTTGATAATGGAAGAAAATGAAGGTAAGGTAGTAAGATATTGATTGCTCTTTATATTGATAACCTTTATTTCTTCCAGACAGAAGCAGTAACTCTAATGAAGACAACGTTGTCCTGATCGAAGATGACACGGTAGAAAAAAATGTAATTTTATTTTCTTATATTCGGTGGCACATTGTATTCATGTATATGCGTACTTATTTCAGAAAAAAAAAGCCAAAAAGCGAAAAATATGCGAAACGTGGGTCAAAACTTTTGGTAAATGGCTAGAAAAAAAGAAAACCTTGGCTGGCAACGAGGAACTTTTTTGCAAAGTATGCAACTCATTTTTAAAAGTAAGTTCTGGAAAATCTGATTTAATTAGACATACAACCACCAAAAAGCACAAAGAGAAGTCGAGCTGCCTATCAGGTGGTCACATACCTATAGATATGCACTTGAAACGAAGCACTGGAGAAGTTAGTCATGTGCAAAATTTGGAGCTGCAGTTGAGTGCTTTTGTTGCAGAGCACAACTTACCCTTCTCTTGCATGGACCACTTATCGCTATTTCTGAAGACTTCCATTCCGGACTCGAAAATAGCATCAACATTTTCTTGCGGCCGAACAAAAACAACCGCTATAGTGAAAAATGTACTGGGGCGCACGCAGTTCGAATATTTGTGCAGTTTATTACGCCAGGAAAAATTTTCGCTGTGCATCGACGAGTCAACAGACATATCGAACAAAAAGTCTCTGTGTTTGGTAGCCCGGGTTACCATAAACTGTCACATAAAAGATTTTTTTTTTGGTTTAATTGAAGTTGAAGATTCCAAAGCCCTATCAATTTACAAATGTATTGTAGAATACTTTGAAAAAAATAATATTAATTACAAACAGAATTTGATAGGATTTGCTGCGGACGGGGCAAATGCCATGACAGGCGTATGTCATTCCGTGGCAAGTCTGTTGAAGGACGATGTTCCAAATTTATTTATTATGAAATGTGTTTGCCACTCCATCGCACTATGTTCTTCAAATGCCTGTCTCATGCTACCATCCGGAGTAGAATCTTTAGTCCGTGATATATATAACTATATATCGAATAGCCCTAAGCGAAATGCTCAATTGATGAAAATTTTGTCACTTTTAGAATACAAGCCAAAAAAAATGCTGCATCCTGCGCAAACCAGATGGCTGTCTTTAGAATCAGTGGTGAATCGTGTACTTGAATTATATGAACCACTAAAAATATATTTTTCATTTGCGTATAACATTGACAAAATAGATAGCGCAAAAACTATATATTGTAATTTGAATGAAACAAACGAACTCTATTTGTGCTTCTTAAAATATATTCTTCATATAATAAATAATATTAATAAAATGTTTCAAAGTTCAAACTCACAAATACAAAATATGTATGAAGAGATGCTACGGTTGTATCTCAAAATTTTAGATAATTTTATAGATCCCATGTACTTAAATGCAAATCATTTTCATAAACTCGACTTTGAAAACAAGGAAAAGTTTTTAAATTACAAGGACGTATACCTTGGGATATACTTTCAAGAAAAATTATCCAATTGTAAACTTTCTTCCAGTGAATTAAAAGAAATCACCAACAACTGTATTCAATTTTATGTTGTATTTTGCAAAGGAATAAAAAAACGATTTGATTTCGACAATTCAGTCCTGAAAGAACTCTCTTTTATGAATCCCAAAAATATTATTAAAAAAAGCGTATCATCAATACGAAGCGTAATACAAAAGTTTCCAAACTTAATTGATCCGACTGATGCACAGAAAATTGATGATGAGTTTAGGGAGCTGCGTCATTTAAAATTTTCTGAACATTTTGAGAATTTAAACAATCTAAGTTGCGAGGAATTTTGGAGTACTATTTCCAAAATTACCCGTGGAGGTACGGAATATGCTTTCCATACTCTTTGCAAGTTTGTTTCAAATTTAATGAGCCTCCCTAGTTCATCAGCAAACGTGGAACGAATATTTTCGAAAGTTAATATGAACAAAAATAAATATAGAAACAGGCTACATAATCCAACCCTAGAGGGTATTTTATTCACGCAAGATTATTTATTACACAATAATTGTTCCTGCTATAATTTAAAAATTGATTCTAACGTACTAAAAAACTTCAAACCGCAACAGTATTTTTCTAAAGACAACCAAATTTTATAAAATCAATGGCATAATGCCAATTTTATGAAACTCGCTTTTCTTTTTACATAAGTATGTATGCATGTATGCATATTTAAGTACTTAATATGATCTCATGTAATCGATCTCATATACTTAAAATATGAATTGTTTTTGTTTTTTTATGTTAAAAACTTGTAACTTGCATATAAAATATGAATTGTTTTAGTTCTTTTTATGTTAACACTTGTAATTTTTATATTTTTGTTTGGTTCCTAATAAAAATGGTAAAAAAACGTGTGACGATTTTTTGACGATTTATTTATTTTAAAATGACGATTTTTTGGTAGAAATTACGATTTTTTTTAGGCCTTTTGACGATTTTCTTCCAAAACCTTCTGGCAACGCTGGTTGGTGGTGTTGTTTTTAAATTGCTGGAGGTGAGTTAATGAGACGCTTTGGTGGTTGCCCACCTGTGGCAAAATAAAGGTTGTATTATGGTATGAAGCTTTAATTAGCTAATGCAGGTGCATACGGTAGGTGAAAAAAGTATCTAAAAAATATTCAATTTCATTAAATGTATCTAGATAAAATTGATGTAACTTTGTTTTTTTTTTTTTGTACATTTCCCTCTGTTACTTTTTTAAGCTTTGCCATCCAAAGCCATAACGACACTTGTATTATGTCACAATTTTTTTATGTTTTTGACATTAAGGGTATTCCTTAAATCGTGTAAGCTCCTAAACGCAAAAGTTTGAACAGTATTGCCTTCTAAATACATAGAGCTTGAAAAACATCGATGTTCGCACAATGTCGCGAGCTTATTGCCATGATCATCTCAATTTTTTTCGAAATTTGCAGTTGGGTTCTCAGATTTTTATATATCGTTGTAAATGTCTCAACATGGACTACATTTCATTCATAGAAGTCATTTATCTCAGGACAACTTATAAAATTAAAGCCCACAAAAATTCATAAAATTCATCTCTACAAAGTTTCCTCAAATTGTTGAAGTTGAAGAAGTTATAGCGAATCTAAAAGCTCAATACAAAATACGAGAAACAATATGTTTCAAAAACGAATATCGTCCCCTAAGATTATGCAATATTTTTTTTTATTTATTTGCATGCTGTTTGAAATGTCATATGTTGTCCATGTTGAGACATTTACAACGATATACTATTCTTGTTGATCGGACGTCAAATGGCGGAGGTATAACAAAAAAACAAAACCGCATCGAATTTAGAGTCCGAAAAAAAAATTTTTTTTTTCCTTAAAATTCTTTCAATATTAGCTTTCAAACTGGGGGCGGTCATTCGCATTTTTTTTTTTTGTATGGGGGTCGATACTATCTACTGGCCAGTCCAAAACACAGATTTTTTCAGTCCCTAGTTTAGTCGAATGCTTTGGATCATTATCCTGCATAAAGATCCAATTAACTGGCATGGAAACAAATAAAAATGGCTCCATCGTATTCCGGAGTAAGCTTAAGTATCCGAATTGGTCTAATTTGCTATCAATTTTGACCAATCGTCTCAATGTGCTGCATATCATGACACAACTTCCCTAAAAGTTTGAAATTAAATGTTATTTGGTAGCGGAAAGGACCTATTCGTCTTTAAGCATTCCTGAATGTATTCTGATCATTTCTGTAACGTTTTGCTGTTTTTTGTTTGCACAATACCATTATTTCTGAGTTGGGACGGAGCCAAAGTAAAGAGCGTAGGTAGTTTTTGCTTAGTTTTTGGATGAAATTGAGTGGTGAAGTTCACAAAATTATAAAAATAAAGCGAAATTGAAGTTTTACGCGTGTTTACAATTGTAAATGGTAAGAATTTATAAAAAAAGATTAGTTTTATGCTTATTTTGATATATGGTACTTATATGTACCATTCGTCCGGTATGGTGGTACACATATGTACCAGTAGTCCGCTATGCAGTAAATAATGTGAAGCCTGGTTTTGCAGGTAATTTGTGTCTTCCTAGATAAGGAATCCTGAAGATATTCGTAAATTGTTGGAGGATGAAGCTGATAGCGTTAGCGACTTGGAAGACTTGGAAGACTTTTCTAGCGGAAGCTCTTATAATTTTGTTGCAAGTTGTGTCTCTAGTTCCAGCAAAAATGAAGATTCAGTCTCTAGCTCCAGCGATAAGAAAGATTCAGCAGCCGACATGCATTTATTGGACGCAATTTCTTTCTCAGCTATTGGTCCTGTAATGGCAAACAGAAAAGGTATGCCAAAATTTTCGGGGAGAACACTGGAAAAACGTGAAATGGAGTTCAAGTACACATTGCCTGGACTTCTATGCGCAAAAAACAAGACACCAAAAAAGTCTTTGTGATAAGTAATTGCCATGAAGCAACAGTTACGTCACAAAAAAAAAAAATCAACACAGGCGAAAAAACTCAAATCCAAACAAATCAAATCAAATTTTATCGTAAGATCATGGGAGTGTATATTTGGCAGATCAAATGAGTTGCCTCTACGACTACGATAAAAATCGAATAAATGATGAAGGAAAGATTTTACCGTTTGAAAATGATGACAGCCGTAAATGAATGGGTCATTTATGATGAGGTCAACCGAAACTAGATGCCATTCAAAACATTTTTAGTTACCATAGCGGATTAATTGATTGAGAAAGGCTTCAAAACCACAGCTGTTCGTCGGTCAATAATTCCAGGTCGCGCAGCACAAACTGCCAATCGCAGAGAAATGCATCTTCCTATTCAAATAGTTACTTGACGTCGTTGTGTCAACTGCAGCGCTCAAAACAGACATACACGCACCTTACCATACATACTTGAATTTGATGTAAAAAATACACTTTTTCATAACTTTTCCTTTCTGTTCAATAATATTCAAAATCGATGAAATATAAAAAACTATAATCTATAATTTATATCCTTGTAATTATTATTTCTATTTGGAATCGTTTGTTTTGGAGGACGGGTGATACGCACAGGTACCACCACACATCCCGGATGGTACAACGGTTTACCACCACCCCCAGACCCACCCCATTATTGTTTCTCAGACTTTCATTCACTGGTACTTTTTATTAAACCTTAATAACAGATTCCAATCAAAAATTTAGTTCTAACATTGCTATTAGAAAGCCGGGTCGAAAGGGTTAAAGGTTTTGGTGGTATACTTTGAGTTGAACTCTTAGCACTTTGGGCGATGCAAAAATGTGTTCCCATCAGGTGAAGCCCGGTTTTGCAGGTCTGGTGGAGGTATTGTTATGGTAGGGGACGCATTTTCTTGGCATGGAGTGGGACCTTAAGTCAAAATTAATGGCAAATTGGACCAATTCGGATACAATGGAGCCATTTTCATTTGATTCCATGTCAGTTAATTGGATTTTTATGCAGGATAATGAACCAAGGCATTCAGCTACAATAGTGAAAAACTGGGTAGGGGCTGAAAAAATCCATGTTTTTGACTGGCCAGTTCGAAGACCATATCAATGTCCTACGGAGTACCTTTGGAATTATGTGAAAAATATTATTGGGTAGAAAAACTAAAAATTTGGAAGAATTTTGGGCAAGAATTCAGAAGCTTGGTATTCCAATTCAAAGAGCAGATGCCAAAAACTTGTGGAAAGCTTGCCTCGCAGATGTCGCGAAACAATCAAAAATCGTGAACACACTACAAAATACTAACGTTATAAGTAATTACAAGTTGTTTTAAGCAGGTTATTCAATATGGTTGCTTTCTTTTTTCACAGGACTTCACAAGTGTGCTATTTCTGTTTCAAGGTGTTTCTGCATCTTCAAACGCTTAAATGGCTTTAACAGAGCAAAATGAAGGAAAATATTTGAAGTTTGTGGTTTTTTAGGCCTATGAACTCCAAAATTAATTTTTTATTTCAATAATCCAAACATATTTTTTTTAAATAAATTCAATCGTGCTATTTCTTTTTCCATAGCTACATATGTATGTATAACGTATAAAAAAAACATATCAACAAACATTGATGGTTTTGCTTTTGAAACAACAATTTATATCCTTCACAACATTATACTTAATTTAAAAATTTTTATTTTTCAATCAAGGACAAAGTCTGTTGCGAAGTATTCTACCAACAAAAATACTTGAATCAAAATATAAAATTTTTACAATTTTACAAGCATGGATCAGATGACTTGTTGGATCGAACTTACAGTGTTTTTGTAAACATCAACAAAATTACAAAAACAAGCCACAATTCATAAAAAAAAACCAAAAATTTTGGTATGCTGGTGTAATATCAACGAGTTACAACGAAAAGGCGATGCATAATAGAGGAAAAACTTATTTTCCTTTTACTATAATTCTCAACAAGTCTATGCTAAACCTAATATAAGTACGCTTGTTACTTCTTCCGGATGTTCGCAAATTCGTCTGCTGATAGACCTTTGGCTGGCCTCCAAAAAAATTTTTTTTTTTTTTTGCAAATCGAAAGCTTGCATTACAAATTTATAAAGATAGTTAAATATAATAATGGCGTTATACTCAACAGCTGTAAAGTTCAAACCTTTTGTATTTCTGACAATGAGTATCTTTTAACATTTTGAAAATTTATCTGAGTCAATATCTGGATATTCTTGTTTTTGTTTATTTCGGGCTTTGTTGTTTTTCTTTTTTGCAATTTTTGGTCATTTCTTTTACCGGTGTTGCAATTTTTGTATTTAATATAATTTTTTGTTTTTTGGTTGTTGTTATTTAGGTGGGTGTTTTTGTTGTTGCGTGATGTAAGTATTTGTTGTTGTTGTTACTTTGCATGTTGTTGTGTCATTAAACTTAATCGTCGCCGGCTCCCCTCACACTTCCATATTCGAAATTTAAGTAATACTTATTATTAATTTTTTTCATTTGGGTGTGTTTAAATTCCACATTATGAAATAATTTATGGACGTAATAAAAATGTTTCATAAAAAAATAAAGCTGGTGAAATTACGCGTGTCAATGTATCAATTTTTCCTTTTTTTTTTTTGACATATTTTGCTCCTGATTAAATATAGATTTTTTTTAAAGCTTCTTTTTTCGTAAACAAAAAAATTGTCTGAAAAATATTTTAATTTACGAGTACTTGATTTCGGAATTTTAATTCAAAAAGTTGAGTTTCGAAACATGTATCTCATAAACTGGAACTGATATGAGAAAATGATGGTAGTTTTCGGAATCAACCAAACTCATCATGGACTCGAAATTTAAACCATAAGCTGCACGATATTGTCTAAAGCAGCGATGCCCATCAAATTTATTTGAAGAGTGGAACTTCAAAATACCAATCAATCCAATACATCACCAAAAAATAGGAAGCAAAAAAAACAACAAACGTCCCAGAGAATTACAAAAAAATACCCAACGCGCTGGCTGATTGATTGTCGATTGTGCGTGAAAAACAATAACAAAGCAATAGGAAGCGCGTGTACGGTAGCAAACAGAATTTTTTTGAAATGAAACACACATTTGAAATATTGTAAAAAATTATATGTTTTGAGACTGGAAAGAGTTAGGTGATAGACATATCGGGTAAACTTCAGGCATTGGTTTTCATGAAGCAACGCTTTGAGCTCGTAGTATATAGTCCAGTTAGTACTTTTGCTTTTATTATGCCAGAAAATTTTAACTAAATTATCTTACTATGTGATTCCATATCGATCCCACATATGAAAAATGTGGGACTGTCTTACAAAAACTAGCACATAATAAAAAATTTCCGAAAAGTAGGATGTTTCTCAAGGCCCCTGAGGAAAAATAAGATGTTTTATATTTTTAACGAAAAGAACGATGTTTTATGCATGAAAAATGTATGATGAATCATTCTACTTTTCGTAAGAGGCATTCAAAATGTACTAGTTAGTCATCATCAAAAAATTGGAAGGCATCCTTTTTTCAATTAAAAATATGGAACGTCCTCTTTTCGACATAAAATCCTACTTTTCGTTATATATAATGAAACACCACAGTTTACTGCAAAAACAGGGTGAAATGTCCTACTTTTCGCCGCAAGAATCGGAAATCTAGTTTTCGTATGAAAACAAATTAATAATAAGCTTTTCGCATGAGTCATCTATATAACAGTGTAGAGTTTTTGTCGAAATATGGACTTTACTGATTTACATAGAAGATATTTGAAGGAGTACAAAGCTCACAGTCAGTTAAATATGCTCAGTACTTAGTACTTTTCGGATATGCTTAGGTACTCAATGATGTACTATGATTTTTTTTTGTTTTGACAAAAAAGTATACACCAAAAAATTGCAAGGCAAGTGAAAGTCTTTTTGAAACACTCAAACTCGAAATTAAAGCCAAAACATGAACCTATATTTTAAGCTACAGCTTTTTACAAAATCTGATCTACAAAAATGGTGTGAACTCTTGAACTTTGTAAAAACCGCTTCTTTTGTTTTGTATAAAAATGTTAGTCGCGCTAAACGCAGGAGTGATATATGAACAAATTTATATGAATTCAATCAAATCAAGTAACATAAAATCAATTCAAAGTGAAAATGGGTGGTGCCACGCCCCAAAAACCAAATTCGTCATATGTATCTCCGAACTGTTAGACGCAGATATAAGATGTGGCAAGTTTGTGATAGGCACAGAAAGAAATGACATCCACTGGAAAAGTAGGCGGCGCAACGCCCCACAAATACAAAGCTCATCATAACTCCTAAACTATTTGAGCCATATGGATGAGATTTGGTATATATCAATATAAAGGGCATTGAGTCAAATAAAATCTGCTGAAAAAATGGGCGGTGCGACACTCAACATTGAACATGTCCTTATTAGTTGCCACCCTGTTCTATTGGAAACAAGATAATTCATGAAACTCTGTCTTTGAGCGTGGCACCACCTTTTTGTCTCGATGCTCTTTGTGTATAAAACGATTCTCATCCATATGGCTCAAATAGTTTCGAAGATATAATGTGTTCTATATTTTATGGGCGTGATACGTCCACTTTTCCAGTGAATGTTATTTCTCTCTATGCCTATTACAAACTTCACACATCTTATTTATATCTGTGGACTTTTGACAAAACAACCTAAATTGAAATTAGGAACTTTTCAGGAGAGCCTAAAAACTGATTAACTACTTTTCAATAATGTGGCTCAATTTCGTTGATGCAGCGTTGAATCTCTTCTTTCCATATATTTTTATTAATATTAAAGTGTCAGCTGTCGAATTATTTTTTCTTTTGGTTCATAACACTTCACCGCACGAATGGCTCTAAGTTCAAATCTTGCGTGAACTATGGGACACCTTTATATCTCTAGAACAAAAAATCATAGAGACGTGGCGATTATACCTATAGAAAGAAGCGTATTTAAATTTTATATTTAGCACTAAAATCCTGGAGAATTGTCTTATCTCGACTTAGGTTGTTTTGTCAAAAGTCCACAGATATGCGTCTAATAGTTTCGGAAATATGACGAATTCGTTTTTGGGGCGTGGCACCACCCATTTTCATTTTGAGTTGATTTTAGGTTACTTGATATGATTGAATGCATACAAATTTGTTCATACATATATCATTCTTGCGTTTAGTCCCAATGGGGAATGGAGCGCATCAATAGCGCTTCTGAAGCGCTCTAAAGCAGCAGTGAAGCGCATCTCTCTCGTTGCCAAAAGCGCTGAAATTAACATTGGCATGTCATTGGAACGAAGCGCTTCGCTCTCGCTACCAGATATGCTCTTTGGATGCGCATCGCTCTCGCATCCAGAAATGCTGTTTGGATGCGCATCGCTCTCGCTACCAGAAATGCTCTTTGGATGCGCATCGCTCTCGCATTTAGAAACGCTCTTTAGATGCTTTTTGGATGACAATAAAAATATTTAAAAAATTAATTTTTAACTGAAATTTTACGTCTTTCGTCAACAAAGACACATCAGACTATTATTTTTTTTTTGATGTAATTATAATTATTTTTATTTTACTAAATTAATTCTAATTGAAAAATTGCAAGTTGAAAACTTTTGTGTTAGGTCTGGGCCGGAGTTGAACCGAGGACCTCACGGTTGCTACAACTCTCAATCGCAGTGCCAGTCGCTAGACCACTGCTCTATCATCGCGCTCTTACGAAGACGACTTATTGATTTATTTTGTTTTGTACGTTAATACGTGACCGAAAGCGCATCGTTCTCGCTACCAGAAATGCTCTTTGGATGCGCATCGTTCTCGCTACCAGAAATGCTCTTTGGATGCGCATCGCTCTCGCATCCAGAAATGCTCTTTGGATGCGCATCGCTCTCGCTACCAGAAATGCTCTTTGGATGCGCATCGGTCTCGCATCCAGAAATGCTCTTTGGATGCGCATCGCTCTCGCTACCAGAAATGCTCTTTGGATGCGCATCGCTCTCGCATTCAGAAATGCTCTTTGGATGCGCTTCGCTCTCGCTACCTATAGCGCAGAAAATATGCGCATACAAATCAGCTCTTTGGATACGAGAAGGACGCGCATCGCTATTGCATCTTGGGGATGCGCATCGAAATTTTCTGTTGGGGTGGATGGTGTCGCTGTTGTTGTCATTAGATTTATGTTGTTGGTGTTGAAAATTGAATTATACCTTATATGCGATTTGTGTCATAGTTTTATACTTATATTCCAGATGAAATAAACATATATGTACATGGTACAAATGTGACAAAATCAAAGTCAATCAACAATTTACATACTAAATAGGTGTGGAGTCCTTTAATAAAATTTCAGTTTGAACTTTTTTCACTAACAACAATAATAACAGTTTAAGCCATAAATACATATTTGGTGAAAATTATTTTAGCAAAAATATTTGTTACTTTTCAGTATATAAAATATAAAATCGTGTACATAAATATATCAAAGAACAACAATAGTTTATATAATCATTTAACATCAATTAAATACACTATGTACTATGATTTGCAATACTTTTTTTTATGTTACAAAAGTTGTGGATCTTTATAACTTAAATTATATATGTATATATACTAAAAATGCAAATTTTTATACAATTACATACACACACAATTGGAAATGATGTTTTGATGTATATTATTGTGGTGTATAATACATGCTGTTTAGGAAACAACGTGTTACTTCGCCAACAACAGAGCGATCAGGAATGCTTTGGGCCATACCATAAATCGTCATTTTACCTTTAACAGGTTGTCCGGGATCTTTCATAATTTCTGCAACAGCTGATTTGACATCAGTTAAAAATTTATCAGCTACACCAGGAGCAGTATGCATATCTGTGATGCAAATGTGTATGCTGTTGGAAGAAAATAAAATAAAAAAATCTGATAATGAATCTGAATGATTTTGGTTTAATGCACAGCGAGGTCCAAATTAAATGCAGATTTGTTGTATGACATACATTAGTCGTTTAATTTCAACGTTTTTAAAAGTGGAGCAATTTTCGATATAGAAATTTTTCTAATTCATAGCGAAAATGGAGATAATGGTAACAATAGATAAAACGTTATACATATCAGTATTTCCCAATGTGTTGCCTAGTGCTTACCAATATTTTTAAATTGATTTGAGTGAAAGCCCTTAAAAGTCAAGCAATGATAAAAAATGTACTTGCCTCATTTTCGAAATAGCCAGTTTATATAGAGACTATTGCATCACGAATGCGTCGTACAAGTCACATATAGACCATTTATAGATAAATTATGTTTTCAGTTTTTAGTCGATTTTTACAGGAAAAGTCCTTTATTAAATAGTTTATGAGCTAGATATTTAAACAAAAATATTGAAAACAAAAACATTTGACTCTGTGCAGGAAAGTAGGTAGTAACGTCCATCATAATGCATGACTCGTACTTTTTTATTTCAGTGTTAATAACACTGTTCGACACAAAAACAAAAACACATAAGAAAATCCAAAAAATTCTTAAAGTAGACGTTAAAAAAAAAACTCGTGTCTCGTGGTTTTTTCCCAGCACGTCACATTTTTTTTTTAATCGATTTTTGAAGTTTTTTTATCCACTGTACATGAAAAAACAAAAATACCGCATTCTTGTGTTAAATCGATGAATTTAACTATATGATCCTTACATTTGAGGTGTATCATGTGTTTAGCAAACTTATGCGGGGAATACTTTTGTAGAAAATTTTAGCCCTGTACAACCCCTACATGTGGGTAATTTTTTTCCTTTTCTTAAAAAGGTACAAAAATGACACCTAAAACAGGCGAATATTGAGTCAGTACCTATGTAGGGGAGATGTGTGTACCATGGTCCGCTTTTTAGTTTTTTCAATGTGCTGGATTTTCCAAAAAAGTTTCTTTAGTTTTTAGCTTAAGTTATATTTCTGCAATAATTACAGCATCAAATGTCGTGACAATGATATTCCTATGTCTTACCATTGAGTAGAAATATTACTTTTTCCGTTGCAATCTCAAACGGTCCAAGGTACACCATGCAAGTGTACCTTGGACTATTAAAAATAAAAGAGAATGCATTGTATGTAGGTAATAAATTATAAAAGAACCATTTATTATGTAATCAAAAGTAACAGTTTTTTCAATAAAAAAAAAATTTTTCATAAACAAAAATTGTAACACAAAAAAGTGCATTTAGTAAAAAACAATTAATTAAACAAAAATGGTTGCAAATAAATACATTAATCACGTAAATAATAATAATACCAATATTTTGAGAGGCGATTATGGCTTCCTGGTTGCCCGTCGAAAAAGGCTTCCTGGTCAATAAGCATAGGTCCAAGGTACACACAGACAGCATGTTTTAAAAACTGTCAACACCCATAACATATATTAATGAAAATACATCTAAAACACACTTAAACAATAACTAAACTTCCTTCCTGATGTTGTAAAACTGAAACATTTCGAGTAAGTTCCTCACAAAACGTTTTGTAGTTTACTCCAAAAACAAATTTTTACACACAAAAAACACTTTTTCCGTCACTTTTTATACACGCTTTATACAGCTTGACGGTCTGAAGTCTACTAATATGAATCACCGGTATGAGTGGAAAATTCCATAGAAGAACCGTATCGTACACGTGCAGCTGTTGAGTGGCCGAGGTACACTTGTACCAAGGTACACACATTTCCCCTACTACAGAAATATTTGCTATACAATTTCACTATTAATTGCTGAACACTAAAAAAGCAAAATTTTATCCCGAAAGCAAAAAAATCGTTAAAATCAGTAAGTAAATTTCACCCCACTGTTAAACTCTAAAACTACATTTTGGACAAAACTCGTTCTCACAAGATCATAACGAAATCACTCAAGGATCATTTTCCTACAACACATTTACCCATTATATCCTGTTTTATAGATCTTTTTGACCCCTTTTTCTAAAGCTGGGCCACAATGGGTTAAAAAATTTGCAAAAATATTCTACAAAAATTTTCACTAAGAGTTGCCAGAGACGAAAAATTCTTAAAACTTAAGGTAAGCGCGTCAGAGATGTAATTAATATGCAATGTGAAAAGTCCTAATTGATTTTAACGATTTTTTTGCTTTCGGGCTCAAATTTCGACCTTTAAACACGTAAACTAGTAGTGAAATTTTATAGCAATATTTACCTGTTTTGGGTGTCATTTTTGTACCTTTTTAAGAAAAGGGCAAAAATGTCCCACATGTGGGGGTTAAACAGAGTTTAAAATTTATACAAAAATATTCCCCGCAATATCCTGCATAAGTTTGCTGAACACATGATACACCTCAGATCTAAGGATCATATAGTTAAATTCATCGATTTAACACAAGAATGCAGTATTTTTGGCTTTTTTATGTACAGTGGATAAAAAACTTCAAAAATCGATTAAAAAAAATGTGACGTACTGGAGAAAAACCACGAGAAACGGGTATTTTTTCAACCTCTACTTTAAGAATTTTTTTGGATTTTCTAATGTGTTTTAAAAAAAGTTCGAAATTGTCGAACAGTGTAATTGATATTATACAAAATAAAGATACAAATAAAAGATACCGCCTGTAAAGACGTACAGCATTTTTGTTCCTTTCTGTAGAAAATGGCATATAATTCACGCAATATTCAAATTTGCCGCCTTTTGTACCTTGAAGTGTTGGCAACCAAAAAAAGAAAACAGTTTGAAAGCTAGCAGTTTAGGATTAGGTGTTTTGAAGATTCAACGCTGTATCAACGCGATTCAGCCACATTTACGCAATATGGTCATGGAAAATTTAGACAAAAAGTGTCCGTAAGTGCCAGCTACGCCATGGAGGTTATCTGCCTGATGTACTATTTCATACATAGTTCTTATGTACTCTTATAAACAAACAAAAAATGTTCCCTATTTAATACAAATCTTGCATGAGTTATGGGACACCATACTGTAGCTATGACTATAACTCTGCTAATTTTAAGCTTGATATGCAACACATTTTTCAGATAGATTTGAACGTTTGGTTTCACTGCAGATCTTTCCACTTTATTCAGACATATGAGTATTTCCTTGGTAGTGAAAAAGAATTCGAACTAACACGGTGATGCGACTTCAAATGAAAATTTGTCTCCACATTTCTTGTAATCTAAACACAATTTTTCAGGAGAGCAAAAAAAAAAAACGATTCAATCGCTATTCTATACGGTATTAATCAATTGGAATACTACAATATTATTTTAAAGGGTCTATTTCGCCCCACAAATAAAATCTTTTAAAAACTTGTGTTAATCCCATTATTATAGTAGATAGAGCTTATTTCAAAGCGGATAATAGTTGAAATTTTTTACTACGAAGTTGTTTTGTAAATGCAATATCCTCTATCTATACTATTTTCACTTGCTATTAAAGTATTTTGAGAAGTTTTTGTGCAGATAGAGGATATTAAATTAACAAAAAAAATATTATAGTAGATAGAGCAGTAATAAAAATGAAAATAAAATAGCTTTGGAAGTTGGTTTTCTGGTTGTAATAAATTTCATACATGACATTTAACTCAATGAAGAGGGTATTGAACAAAAGCCGTCGATATTCATATGTTTCAAAACAAACGGGAAAACGACTTCAAAATGATATAATAAAACGATCAAAAATCGATAAAAATGTCTACGTACCCAGATGGAAATTGAAGTGTATTTAAATTCCAGCCAAGTTTGCAAAGCGCATCCGATAGACGATATACATCAAAAACTTTTGAGCCCATAGCAATAACAGAAGTTGCTGGAGTGCCAAAAATGTAAATCCCCTTAATTTTACGTAAGCTGCAAAGTAAAAACAAAATATACAATATATATATTTAATGTAAACAAATAAATTGACAAGTATCACAAAAAGTTAAAAACATACTCTTGTTCAATATAGCGTGATGTATCCAAAATACGTTTTGTTGCCTCCAAATAACCCTCATGTCCAAAGTTCATCATTGTTGCCCAACAAGCAGCTATAATGCCACCAGCACGTGAACCATTTACAGTTGGTGATCCATAAACACCGCCTGGCCAATCGGTGGTAACCGTATATTGATGATTACGATATTTTCTATCTGAATACAAAATGATAGAGGAACCTTTTGGTGCAAAGCCATACTACGAACCAAATGAATGACCATACAAATTAAAAAACATTGATTAAATAAATTTAGAAAAATGCACACTTACCTTATGTGTATCCGCTGACATGCTAGTAACGCCTTTAACTGCAAAATCAAAGGGTCTCAAACTATAGCCAGCTTCACGCGTAAGTGCTACGACAAAGCTACCCAAACATGCATCTACATGTACTGGAATATTGTATTTAACACCCAAGGCGGCGATTTCTTCAATATCGTCAATAGTACCATATGGAAAGTTAGGTGCCGATCCAACAAGCTGTATGTTTTACGATAAGATTAAATTGTTGCCAAAGTGAAAAGTTTAAAAAAAGCATAATAAATATACCAAAATTGTGTTTCCATTAATAGCACGCTTCATTGCTTTGATATCAACTTCAAGTGTGTTAGGATCAACATCAACAGACTGCACATGAATTTTAAAGTATTGGCCAGCCTTATCGAAAGCAGCATGTACTGTTTTGGGTACCACCATATTGGGTTGTGTTATACCTTTAGTTTCACGCGCAAAATCACGATAGGCTTTACAAGCCATTAAAATTGATTCTGTGCCGCCGGTAGTCATCTAAAACATAATGCAGATGTAGAATTGGTTTTAAGTAACTATAATTTACACATAGTCAAGTATATTTACGGTGCCACAACTGTTCATATCACCATGGAAAAGCGCACATGCCATACGCACTACTTCAGCTTCCATTTTACAAATGCCTGGAAATAAATCAGGATGCAGTGGATTTGTGTACGATGCTTTTCCATATACTTCGGTTACCAACTCGACAAGATCTTCCTTATAGCCATAGACAGCACCGGATACACGTCCTTCGCGCCAATTATAACTACCAATACTTAAATGGTCATCGACTAAGGCAATTATTTCATCCTTAGATAGACCTTTCAATGGCAACTCCAAAGTATAACTTAAATTTGCGCAATTCTTAGCGATTTCACCTTCAAAGTCAGTGGTTGCTTTATTCATTTCTTTATCAATTTTACGCTGTACGATGGGTAGTTTACGGGCGTGACGAAAGAATTCTTTTTTGCTGCGGACCCAAAGACCTGTGAATAAAATGTAGAAATTTATTATAAGCAAGGATTTTTAGCAGCATAGGTAACATAAAAAAAATAAATATGTACACAATTTTGGAATTTATTTCTTAAAAATTATAACGTCCAAATGTAAACCCTAGCGATCACTGCACTCATTGATTCGAATACTTAAATTTCTCATGACGGCTCGACAGGTAGACTCTGTGATGGCTGCTATTTTGCGATGTATATTTTCTTTCAAATGGGCCAGAGAAGAGTGTCTATTGGCGTAGACATCAGATTTGAGATAACCCCATAAGATAAAGTTCATAGGGAAAAGCGCACAATTGCCTGATTTACGAATTCCAGCCTTTGACTGGCATCCTTAATTCTAGTACCAATTGAATTTTATAGAAGTACAGCTTTAGGTTTTTGTCCATAATACGGTGAAATGATGATCTAGGCACATTAAAAGCACTGGTGCGCTTCCGAATTGAAAGGTTCGGATCGTCGCGAACAGACTGGTTACAATCTTCACGTTTCTTGTCGTTCTTGATGATTTTGGTCGCCTCTTTCTCAAACTGCTTTACCAATTTTCGAATGAGAAGTATGCTTGGCAGTTGGCTCCGCGCTGCAGTTGCCGAATCCCGTTTTTGTAAAACTATCGCACACACGACGCGCGGTCTGCCTCTGAGAAACGCTCTATAGTGATTAAATTCCAAAAACCCAGGTTACCGATTGACATACCCGCGCGCCTCGGTTTTTTATTTTCCATACATAGTAAATATCCACGGTAAAGGCGTGGCATGGGATAGGAAAATAAAAATTTATCAAGGTGTTGTCTATAATTAGTAAAGACACCTTTTTGAAGTACAATAAATTTGTTCGGCTCATTAAGAGACGAATTTTATACAACGGTACATACATGTATGTGTGTATGTATTCTGCTTTAACTCCTAGGAGGAGCATATTGCCAATATCAAACGTTTCCATTTGTTGCGATCCCTTGCGATAACTTTGATCTCTTGTCACGACTTTCTCGACTCTTGTATTTCCTTTTCCAGCGACCTTTTCCAGTTGGTTTTGGGTCTACCACGTGCTCAACTGCCTTGTGGATTCCACTCAAGAGCCTGGCGACAAACTTCGCTGTGCGGTTTCCGGAGAGTGTGACCAATCCATCTTCATTTGCGCAGCTTGACCTCGTTTGCTATAGCCCTTTGATTGCATATTTGATGTAGCTCGGCATTTGTTATAGTGCGAGGCCACCAAACCTTAAGTACACGCCTTAAGCATTTGTTGACGAATACTTGCAGCTTGTTCATTAGTTGTTCAGTAACAAGCCATGTTTCATGCTTTTAGTCTTGGATACGTTGATTTTTAGGCCGGCATTTTATGATTCCAAGACGAGATCTTCAATTTTGCTTTGCATATCTGAGTGTTTGGACGATAAGAAGCAAATGTCGTCAGCGTAGTCGCGATCTTCTAGATGTTTGGTAAAGTTCCATTGGATACCCTTTTTGGCCTTGTTAAGAGCTTTATCTAGGATATCGTCAAGAACGATAAGGAAGAGAGATGGTGATAGTAAACACCCCTGCCGTACGCCTCAATCAGTGGTGAATGTCGGTGACAGCAACCCGCTGTGTAACACACTGCATTTAAAGCCTTCATATTGTGCACGCACTAAGTTTATGGCCTTTGCGACAATACCTCTTCGCTGCAGTGCAATCCAGATGTTTTCTCGGGAGACACTGTCGAAGGCAGTGCTTTAGTCTACGAAGACAAGTTGAAGCGCAGCACGCCACTCACATGATTGTTCGACAATTATTCTAAGGGTGTTGATTTGATCCACGCATGATCGGTTTGGCCGGAATCCTGCTTGTTGCCTTCGGATGGTCGAATCAAGTTTTTCTCTTACCCTGTTTAGAAGCACTTTTGTCAGTACTTTTGATAGTACTGAGAGCAAAGTTATTCCTCTATAATTTCGGCACTCGCTTAGGTCACTTTTTTTCGGCAATTTGACTAGCATGCCATGCAGCCAATCTTCTGGCAAATGCTCTTCGCTCCAGATTTTGGTGGGCAGAGGATGCAGAATTTTAGCTGATGTAATGGGGCATGCTTTTAGCAGTTCAGCTGTTATTTGATCTATACCGGCGGTCTTGTTGTTTTTCATGCTTTGAATAGCTTTCACTATTTCATCGATTGTAAGCGGTTGTGTTTGTATTCGACTACTACTGAGAGTCACTGCGGCAGTTGTAGTTGGTGATTCGGGAATGTGGTAGATGTGGGATTCAGTATGTCACAAAAATACTCTTTCCATCTTCTTAGTTGGTCGTCCGCGGATGTTACAGATTTCCGTTTTTGTCTTTGATAGGGCGATTCAGTTGGTGTTTTCTGGCAGATAGTCTGCGGGTCATATCGTAAAGCTGCCTGAGATTTTGAGCATTTGCAGCACTTTCGGCTTCGCTCGCGAGGTCGTTATACATTCTTCTTTTGTCTTGTCTGCACGAACGCCTGACTTCTTTAATGAGGGAATTAAAGACCTTTTTGGCGTCGTTCTTTTGCGCTCTAGTTTAAGCGTCATCTATCAGTTTTTTCTTATTGTTGGAGTATATATAAATATTTTTTTTTCCTATTTATTTTTGTGCTCCAATATCGATCCTACTCAATATCTATATTAATTGCGAAATATGCAATCGACTTTGTTCTTTAAGTTTTTTTTTTTTTTCATTTCTTTTTATCTTTATTAATATGATAGTAATTTAATTGATTAATTTTTAATGAATCTATAAAGAAAATTCTTTATTTTTTTCTTGTTTTTCACTTAAGAAATTGCAGGTGAAAAAATTAAAAACTTTATATTCAATTACTTATCAGTTTTAAATTTATTTTTATGTTGAACTGATAATCGAGAGGTTTCAGTTAACAACCAATGCTTGAAAGCACAATATGAAAATACAAACAATTTAAATACAAATTGATGAAAACATTCTAATTGATTATCGATTGATTTTAAGATTATTCAAGTGTAAGTACGCTTAGTTTAAATGACTTGTGGGTTAAGTAAAATTATGAATTATAACCTCTTGGAAGGTTGTTTCAAAATTAGATTTTGATCTCACAATAAAGTAAACAAAAATGTTTAAGATAGTGTTTATAGTTATTTGAAGTTTTTACTGTAGGGGAGATGTGTGTACCTTGGTCCGAGTGTACCTAGGTCCAAGAGTCGGTTGCCACTCAACAGTTGCACGTGTACGATAATGTTCTTCTATGGAATTTTCCACTCATACCGGTGACTCATATTAGTAGACTTCAAACCGTCAAGCTGTATGCGTGTATAAAAAGTGACGGAAAATGTGTTTTTGGTGTGTAAAAGTTAGTTTTTGGAGTAAACTAAGAAACGTTTTGTGAGAAACTTACTTGAAATATTTCAGTTTTAGAACATCAGGAAGGAACTTAAGTTATTGTTTTAAGATTTTAGTGTGTTTTAGATGTATTTTCATTAATAGATGTTATGGTAGTTGACAGTTTTTAAAACATGCTGTCTGTGTGTACCTTGGACCTATCCTTATTGACCAGCGAGCCTTTTTCAACGGGCAACCAGGAAACCATAATTGCCTCTCAATATAATATTAATATTATTATTTACATGATTAATGTATTTATTTGCAACCATTTTTGTTTAATTAATTATTTTTTACTAAATGCACTTTTTTGTGTTATAATTTTTGTTTATAATTAATTTTTTTTTTATTGAAAAAAACGTTACTTTTGATGACATAATAAATGGTTCTTTCATAATTTATTACCTAAATACAATGTATTCTCTTTTATTTTTAATAGTCCAAGGTACACTTGCATGGTGTACCTTGGACCGTTTGAGATTGCAACGGAAAAAGTAATATTTCTACTCAATGGTAAGACATAGAAATATCATTGTCACGTCATTTGATGCTGCAAACATTGTAGAAATATAACTTAATCAAAAAACTAAAGAAACTTTTTTGGAAAACCAGCACACTGAAAAAACCGAAACCCCTATTTCGAATCCATTTAAGTGAGAAAGTGCTTTGAATGTGCTTATCTATGTACTTAAGATTTTGAAGTTCAATATTGTATGCATTAAGTTATTTGGTTAAAGTAATAAGTAATATTTGAATTTATGCTAAAAATATTAGTGCAAAGTCTACATTGTTAACAATTTAATGATTAATAATGTGATAATTGCATTTAAGCAGACGCAAAAATGTAAACCTGTTTTAATTTATAACTTTTTGTTTAAGTGCAATGCCCCTTGGATAATTTTTTTTCTTTTTTTTTTTTGTGAATGGCGCAGTTGTAATTTATGATAGTACATATTTACATTTGAAATCATTTTCTTTAAATGGACAAACAACTTAGATTTGCTCAAAATAAATATTTCCTATGCCTGCTTTAGACAAGATTATGTGTTAGGCTTCAAAAGGAAGAAAGTCTCTAATATTACTAAACAGAAATATCTAAGCCGCGCACTGAAAACCAATCTTAGCAATATATGTACACTGAATCATTATCTTCCTCAAACTAGTATATAAAATTGTTTCAAACCAATATTTAAAATTCAACTCTAGATGAAGCGATTGTCGCTTAAGAGCGCTAATTACTTAAAATTGTGTCACTTATAGCATGCAGATTTGTTTAACAGCTTGCATTTTTTTCTTGATCCCTATGTACGGTTACAAAGCCTTTAACCATTTCTCAACTATATGATGATATTCAAGGCACAACAATCGAAATTGGCATAATACGATAAAAGTCTGTTAAAACTTTAAATTCCAATAATTTATAGATATCATATTTTAACTTACTTTCATCTTGGCTGATGAGGTTCCATAACCAAATGCTGCTCATCACTGTTGCTGCTGTTATGGTAGCCACTTGCCAGGGTTCACGTGAACCAAACATACGATTAATGCTATCGGTTACCATTTTGGTGCAATCGTTAGTTGTAAAAGGTTTCATTTTGAGTTGTTTGTGTTTCTTCTTATATTAACTAATAAAAGAAATATATTTTTTATTGAATATGTATAAGAAAAAATGAATAAGCACAGCAGCTAAGCGCAACAACACAGTGACTACTGAATGACTTACGGTTTTGAAAGAAACGTTTAACCTGCGACGTTATGTGCTCTTTATGGAAGCACAGTGGAACAAATGAAGGGAATTAGTTGTTTAAAGTTTCAAGTAGGGGAGACTGGGGCACATTTGACACTAAATTTTCAAATACCTGTATCTTTGAAAATTATTACACGATCTTAATACTCTTTACTGTTTCTGAAACATTGATTATTTAAGAGTAAAACCAAGAAAAAAAAAATTTCAAAAAAACTGTATTAAGAGTCCTTTTTTAAATTTTTTCAAAAAAGTCATTTTGTCAATGCAAGGGGCACATTTGACACTCACAAAAATAACACAGAAACATTAAAAAAAACATTAATACATAAATTTTTTTCATATAAATACAAATTATAAGTATGTATGTATTAACGAAGACTTATTTTATATATAAGTGTGAGAAGTCGATGTCAAATACGTATTTAGTGCGTGAACGTGAAGTTGAGGATGGATTTGTTGGAGTTGGTAGTTTAAACTCAATTGCACTCCTCAAAGTCAGGCAAACATCTTCAACTTCCGGTTTTATAAAAACCCAATTTAATGGTTAAACTCTTCTCAAATAACTGATCTTGTATGAAGTAAAGCTAATTACTTCTAAAATTTCTCCCACATAAAAAATTGGTTTTTGGATTTTTTGCCAAATTTCCCTAGGACAATACAATATATAAGTATAAAGAACAATTTCCAACAACACCCCTAATAAAAACATCAACATAAAATGTTAGGTAAGACCCAGTTTGGTGGAAATTTCTATGGTCTGGATTTTGGGTAGCACCATCGTCAAGATATCTGCAGCGCTTTTACATGATGGGGCATACTTCAAATCAATTTGATAATTATTAAAAACTTCGCATACATGATGAACTTTGATGTCAATATGTCTACTTCCAATTCATCCATCCGAATTTTCAAATTACAATAAGTGGTAGAGGTCCTGGAAAGTATCCATTCAAAATTCTTGTGTTGTAGATAAAACAAAGGTAACAAATTATATTAAATCAAATGAAATGGATTCTGTGTCAGAAGTCGGAGTTTCTCTCTGGTTTCCGATATTAGAAATAGCGTATTTAACTTTTTTTCATCGCCATCGGGTCTTTTCGTCTTCATTTTATAGTGGTATACCATATCTTTAAAAAGGTAACACTAGAAAATCTTCTAAAATACACAAACACATATGTCTGGACGAACGTCAAATGTGCCCCTTCGGCAAAAGTCAAATGTGCCCCAAAATCTCTTGAAGAATTAAAAATATTTTAGAATTTAAACTATTTGACTTTGATAAAAACCACTTTTATTCTATTAATTATAAAGGTTAGAGCTACCAAATTTTCATACTTACTTTTAAAAAGCAATACAACTTTATTTGCAAAACCCTTACAAACAAGATGTCGAAAATTACAAAAAAATACACAAAAAGTTAAAAAAGCGTATTAGCGCGGGAGGAGTTGAAAGAAAACTGCCAAAGTTCATTACGTTGCTTCCACTCTAATTAGTTATGTTTCTGCATTTCAGGTTTTTGGTTCGAAAGGCGTGCTCACACCGAAAACGGCAAAGTCAAATGTGCCCCGGTGTCAAATGTACCCCAGCTTACCCTATTGTTTTTTATTGTAGAAATTTTTGTACCAAAAATAACCAAATTTAAAATTTTAAACTTATTTTCTACGCAAAGGATTTTCTTCAAATTCAGCACACCAATTCTATGGAATTTTTTGCATTTTCAGCAAGAAAAATGGTTGATCTATTTTATATAAAACAATGGTTAATAGTTTTTTGGTTTTTTGCTTGATTTTGTTTGAACTGAATATATCTAGTTTTGCATATAGGGTACTCATATGGAAATCTAGCACACATTTTGTATTTTTCATTTATTTTGTTATTATTCCTTTTTTTTTAGTAATTAATTAATTTTTTAATAAATATCTGCAGACATTTTTTTATAAAAAAAAGTTCTTTTTGGAAATAAAGCCGAACATTAACTAGGAAATAACTCTAGAATATTTAAAAATATAACGCTATAGAAGTTATCGGCAGAAACATTTTTTCAAATAAAGCCATACAAAATTCTGGCCTTATTTCCATTTTGTTTTGGAATAAAACCAAAAACTTTTCTTGAGTTTGTTCCAAAAATTTATGTATAGAATTTTTTCTGACTTCATTTTCAAAATATTTTCTCGCGATAGTTCCTATGGCTTTATTTTTAAAAATTGTTTGGCGATATTTCCTATGGCGTTATTATCTTATTATCTAGAGCCGTAAAGTACTTTTATGTAGAAGTGCAATTTCTAAAGAACAAATAAAATGTCGCATTTATTGGAGGCTATCGTGAATAAATATTACCGGGGATTTTTCCTCAGGCTGTAATCGAGAAAGCACGGCAGTCTAAGAAAAGTTCACGATAACCCCCATTAACTTTTGTCGGAGTTTTATTTTGTAAGTTTGCGTTTATAACAGCAAAGGCCGAGGAAAAGATTAATAACACAGTCCTACAATGGTTTTTCTCTCTTAATTTTAAAAAGCGATTTCTATAGATTTAAGTGTGCTGATTACGTGAAAAATAGTGAAAAAATTCTATTACGTCACAATTTTCAGTAATTTAAGTTTTACTCACAATAAGTGCCTTTTTTATATATACAAGACTACCACTCCTACACTACTGAACGTATCAAAACCATATTTGCACCAAATGTTTTTTTGGTGCTTCAACATATTTATAAGAAAAATGGGTTCGATTGGACAAGGGAGCGTTATACCCCTCATACAAAAATAAAACTCAAAATAATTGGAAATTTTATTTGAGTTGCTCCTACGCCTATACTAGTAGATATATTGAAACCATATTAACACCATATGAGCCGTTCATTTTGAAAGTGGCCTAAGTCCATTTCGGGGCAAAAGTAATGCTGTTCGCATTATATGCCGTAATAATCGGTTTTTTGCTCGATACTGTTTTTTAAACATAACGCCATTAATTTCACACAATGTGGTAAACTTTCTGCAAAGACAGAATTCAATTTTATTCGGCTCATATAACCGCCTAATACTATGGCAGATTTGTCTTGATAATGGGGGTAATTGAATGAAAGTACGGTGCGCTTGGTATACAAAGAAAGCAAAAAAAAGGCACATCTACATACTTTACCTGCATTATGAAACTTGATATCTGGATAAATATTATGAGTAGCAACTATCTTGAACGTAAGGAGAGCACCAAAAAAATATATTGTGCAAGAATGGTTTAAATATGTTGAGTATTTTAGGCCTGAAATTGAAGAGTACATAAGCATAATAATAAGTTTTCAAATGCTGCACAGGCAACAAGGGTACCCCTCTTAAAATTACGAGAGTGATTTCCGATGTATTTTTTGATGCTGAGCCCAAATCTGATTATAAAATTGCTCTATCACGCCAAAAATTTGAAAATAACTGTGAAATACACACGATTATTCACTATTTTTGAGGCTATGAAAATTGTAGTATCTCAAAATCCTGACGTGATGAAAATAAACCAAGTTCAGATTCGTGATTAGAAGGTCCCAACCCACCATAAAAAGCTTGAAAAATCAAGAGAGAAAAAAAAGTGGCAAATTTGCAGGCCTGTGTATTAATATCAATCACACCGTCAAATTACATACAGAAATCAGGAATGGCTTCTGATTTTTGACGAATTTTGGCAAAGTTTTTGACTGACTCAAAGTACACAAAGATTCTGCCTAATTGTATAAATCCATGTCTGTCAGGAGGGACCGAAATAACTACTTTTCTTTTAATTAGTAGTTCCAGTTATGTAGCTACTTATGGAATCGTAGTACTGGGTGGCAAACGTCTACGCTACGGTAATGAATAGTTCACACTTGAGATGGGCACGGGAATAATTTTTGAAGCTTTATCCGACACGACACGACACGATGTAAGCACTTAAAAAAAAGCTCGGTTCCTAAACTAACTAAGGACAGCATTTTTTCTAAATTTGTGCTTCTCACCCTTCGTGTGATTTCAGGGCTCTTACGGGCTTCTAATTTTCGGACTTTTGTGGTAAGGATCGAGCCCGCACGAAATTAAATTTCAAAGCTCGAGCCCGTCGCCGAAGAGTAAAGGTAATTCATTTCTAGACCCTTTGTACCCTTTATACTGTTATCCGTAAACTGGACTTGTTTCCGTCACCTAAATTGAATCTGCAAACTGATTAGTTCCACTGTGCAATGCTTCAACTACTTAGTTGCTTTTCTTAACTGATAAGCAACTTATCAGTTTCATGAAATTTTTACGATACTTGCGATTAAATTTTTTTATTATTCTAATTCCATGTTTTTTGATAATTCCTATTTTTCATCGAGTAACTTGACGTACTCAATGCACCTTATCTCTTTACTTTTGTTGTTTTTGTTGTTGCTCAAAAACAAAAAACAAAATCGCTGCTCTTTATTGAATATCTTGTCTTTTTTTTAATTTTATTTAACACTCTCACCTGTTGCAATACTTTATTTACCAGTGAATTATGTAAATATTTTTTGTACTCTCTTTTAAGCCAGCTTTCGTTGAACTTTACGCCACCTAAGTTGTATATTTCAATTGTTCTTTTTAAACATCTTTTATCTACTGTTAAATTTAATTATTTACAGTTCTGCGCTATTTTCCTAATATTTTTATTAAATTTTTCTAAATTACACCATTACAAAAACAGGACTTCATAAATTAACTAACGAATGAACTGTCACTTTGCTTAAAATCTGTAAACATACCAACTGAAATGTCAAATTTTTGGCTGATTGTAAACATGCGTGAAGTTGGCTACATTTGTCAAGTGTAGGGCTTCTGTTGTCACTTATCAAAAACGTAATAGATTCGTATGTTGCAATAAAACTTTATACTAGCTTTTTCTGTTCACATATAAACTGGCGTCAAAAACACAACCGTTCAACAATCAGATCTGATCATTTTAGTCGATTTTTTGGCTAAATAATTATTATAATATAAGATTATCGACTGTTAAAATTATTTTTAAACCTTGTTTGGTTTGTTAAACTTTTAATTCTACAAAAGAAAATGTAATCAAAAATGTTTGATCGGATTTACTTTTAGAGATATAGCCATAGGAAGATCGGGATATAGCTTTTATGAAAACCGGTATAAGTTCGAAACCCCTGGCTGGATTTTATTAATATTGGTGTATATGAAAGGTATTTTAACTGACTAATAAAATGGTTTTAAGTCTGGGTGAAAACTTTCGAGATATAGCGTATTTTCAAAAATGTTTACATGTTTTTTTTTAGTTTTAAAGCACTATTTTTCAAAAAAATGTATTATCAACCTATAGTTTCCTTTCAGTTGATTTGCAATTTATACCTCATTTCTTTCATTAGCACATTTTTTATAGGAAAACAAAAAAGTTAACCAAAGAAATTTTCATGAACAACAACGGAAAATGGAATTTGGCTAGTAAACTAGGTGTTGGGTATATTATAGACTGATCCGCGGTATTAAATTTATAGGAGTTTTAAATCCAGAGTTTTGGCCGCAGGCCATCCACTTACCCCTACTCTTATGCAAAATTACTGTGGGAAAAAAAACTCTGTCCAAATTTCAGAAAAATCGTAATATCTCGAAAATTTCGAGCCAAATTTCAAAAAAATCTAGAATCACTATTAAATTACCTTATTAAATTACCTTTCATGTGACACCCACTTTTTGAAAATCAATCGAGCAGTTTTATAAGACATTTTTGGAAAAATAGTGCCTTAAAACCAAGAAACCTGGTAAAATTTTTCCAAATTTCTCATGTCTCGAAAACCATGACTCGGGATTTTAAAATTTTTGCACACCGATTTTGTAGCCAGTTAAAATACCTCATGACAACGATTTTATTAAAATTCATCCAGGGGTTCTGAACTTATACCGGTTTTTATAAAAGATATATCCCGATATTCCGATGGCTATATCACCGAAAGTAGGTTCGACCAGAACTTTTTGTTGTTGTGTTAATTAATTCCTAGAGCTCTATTTGGACATAACAAATAACAACAACAGTTTTAAAAGTAAAATCGTTCCTTATAAATTTACCGAATGAGAATAATTGACACGTTTTTTTTTTTTTGATGCGTATACTGGGTGTATTGCTAAAGGTTACGAAGCTTCTGGTAGGTGATAGAAGAGGACTAGACTAATAAAAAATTGCACTTGGTGGGGGGTTTAAAATGTACCTCTGACGAGTTATGGGGTTAAAACGGATATTCTGACTTAACGTTTTAAAGAAAACATTTCGGTAGCGAAATTTTAGCTAATTGTAAGAGCTTTCAGTTAGTGTATATGGTTTACAGAGTGTAAAAGAATTTCGCAAAGTTCTGGACCTTTAAAGTAGATATTTTGATTTTTTTCTCCCCATTTTTTGACTTTGGCGGCCATTTTAGTATGAAAAAGGTCCTATTAACATACCCTTTCATATTTTTTTTTTTTACATCCATATCAAAACGATCAAGATTTTGTGGGTGGAGTACGATTTGGCTATAAACTGCCATGAGTAATATGCCACTATTGTGGAAAAAATTACAATAAAAACTAGAAAAAAAATTTTTTTTTTTTTTTTTGTATAATTTACTCTCAAAAAAAAAATTTTTGAATTGAGTTTCCCAAAATACGTCATTTTGATTTTTCCTGTTGAAAAAGCTACAAATGTAACTTACAAGCCCACGAAATATTGCAGTGGGTCTGCCAGTGGTTCTCCACACTTTTCATTACTTTTTTTGCAATTGAAAACTCTTATTAAATAAAAATTTCAAATTCAAAAAAATTGTACTGAAAAAATGCAGTTGATGCCACATTTTATTGTTTTTCTGGAGAACCACTAGCACGCTTGGTGGACTTGTAAGTTACACTTGTAGCGTTTTGTACAATATAAATAAAAAAATCGAAGATATTTTTTGGGAAACTTAATTTAAAAATTTTTTTTAGTGTAAACTGTATAGCAAAAAAAAAAAAAATATTTTTGCTAAATTTCATTTTAAAGCTTGTTTCAAGGCAAATCATTTGACACCTTAAAATTAAGAATTGGACAGATGCAACTAAAGTTATAGCTTCTCAGAAAAAAACTAAACTAAAAATTTCAAAGCTCCATCCATATCTCCGGCATTTTTTTAAATTTTGAAAAAATATTTGGTAGTTATTTTTTGCACAATACCACTATATTTATAGGCGAATCGAATTCCATCAAAAAATTTCTTCATCGTTTTGACATGGTTTGCACCTCATACAAAATCAAAAAATTAATTTCAAAAATTTCCTCGTGTTAACTATGAAATATCAAACACTAATACCTTATTCTCACTTGCCTGGTTAACCAGCCTAAAATCAGAAAATCTTGATAATCAAAGAACCACGTTCACACTTTTCAATGACACTTTTTTGGCGTTTACCAAATCACGACACTATTTTCACTTTTTTTCAAATATATTTTTATATATTTCGTTATTTAAATTCTTTTTTAAAATACATTTTTAATTTTAGCTTTACTTTGCTTTTATTAAAAATGTTTTATTTGCTTACATTTGTCAAAAGAAAAGGAAATTTCCTAATTTCCCTGGGATTTTTTGAATTTGGAGATGCCAATTTTTTGGGTTAAATGATCTAATTGTTTAAAAACTTGCTAATCTTTTCCATACAAATCGAACAGCTTTTTATATAGAAAACTATCCTGGTCAGTGCTTAATCATCATTCATATTGCGAATAGCTTAGGGGAGATGTGTGTACATTGGTCCGCTTTTCAGTTTTTTCAATGTGCTGGATTTTCCAAAAAAGTTTCTTTAGTTTTTTGATTAAGATATATTTCTACAATGCTTTCAGCATCAAATGACGTGACAATGATATTTCTACGTTTTACCGTTGAGTAGAAACATTATTTTTTCCGTTGTAATCTCAAACGGTCCAAGCTACACCATGCAAGTGTACCTTGGACTATTAAAAATAAAATAGAATACATTGTATTTAGGTAATAAATTATAAAAGAACCATTTATTATGTATTGGCCCTATGCTCCTCCTAGGAGTTAAAGGAGAATACATACATACATTTATTATGTAATCAAAAGTAAAATTTTTTTCAACAAAAAAAAAAAAATTTTTCATAAACAAAAATTATAACACAAAAAAGTGCATTCAGTAAAAAACAATTAATTAAACAAAAATGGTTGCAAATAAATACATTTATCAAGTAAATAATAACAATAATAATATTATACTGAAAGGCGATTATGGTTCCTGGTTGATCGTCAAAAAAGGCTTCCTGGTCAATAAGCATAGGTCCAAGGTACACACTGACAGCATGTTTAACAAACTGTCAACACCCATAACATTTATTAATGAAAATACATCTAAAACACACTAAAAGCTTAAAACAATAACTAAACTTCCTTCCTGATGTTGTAAAATTTAAATATTTCAAGTAAGTTTCTCAAAAAACGTTTCGTAGTTTACTCCAAAAACAAATTTTTAAGCACAAAAAACACTTTTTCCGTCGCTTTTTATACACGCATACAGCTTGACGGTCTGAAGTCAACTAATATGAGTCACCGATATGAGTGAAAAATTCCATAGAAGAACATTATCGTACACGTGCAGCTGTTGAGTGGCAAATGGCACTCGGACCGAGGTACACTTGGACCAAGGTATACACATCTCCCCTATATCATTAAATTTTAAATTTTCTTAAAAGCGGTAGCCCTGCCGAAGCAACCTTCACAAATGACTGGAAATTCTTACTGGGGACTACAGGTGTTTGCCCTATTTGACATTTCATTTCACTAAGTGGAATCCACTTAAATATTTAAAAGTGGATTAATGATAAAAAGATAAAAAGGTAGAAAAATGTTGAGCAACGTTCGAAGCCTGTTAACAAAAGTAAGATTTGAAATAAATTTATTTGAGTGACCTATATTTTTAAAAAATATTTCGTTTGTGTAATGAAAAATAGGGGAAGTTGTTGCTTCTGTTGTTGTATATGTTGGTATAGTTCCTCAATTGTGGGATCATTTTCTGTTTCTCTACATAAAATGTGCTAACGAAGTTAATTTAGGTACAAGTAGGATATCAGATGATTGGAAATGAATTAAGCTTTCTCACTATGCTAATAAAACTATGAGTTAATTATGTATTTTTTGGAGAAATTGGCGGTTCTTTCGAAAAAGTAGTGGTGCATTTTGCGAGAAACCGTCATATCTCGAAAACTATATCTCGAATTTAGTTTTCATCACGCAAATTTTGTATATTGCTAAAATACCGTTAATTTGTCTTGAATTTTTTCAAATCCATTGAGTGGTTCCGAACTTATACCGGTTTTTCTAAAAGCTATATACGATGTCTATCTCCGAAACTGCTTTCGGTCGAAATTTGTTAATTATGTACATATTTCTTAATATTAAAAATTTAAAAAAATATATTTGAAAAACAATATCCTTAAATGTCGCTTAAGTAAACTTAATCCAAATGTTTAATAATTTCAGAAATCATATTTAATTTTTCTAATTAATAGAATTTGCAACAATGTGTGCAACAATGTGTGCAACAATGTATTGCACCATTGCATGTGAGCTCCATCAAACGCGGGCAATACATTGAAGTCCAACAAAAGGATGGTGTGCGTGAAATTACGCTAAACGAGCCTACATCACTTAATTCACTCTCAATGGGAATGATGGACTCCATATTAGCAGAATTAAACAGAGATTTGGACAATAGAGATTTGCGATGTATTGTTTTGTCTGCGTGTGGTCCCGTTTGGTCCGCAGGGCATAATCTTAAGGAGCTGGTAAAAAAATTAAATTACATTTTTTCGTTTGTTAACACTCTCCTATGTTATAGACTCCGGAAACAGGCTCCGATCATCATGTTAAGATCATTAAAAAATGTACTGAAATTATAACGAACATTTACAAGTCACCAGTACCAATTATAGCCAAAGTAAATGGATTAGCTGCAGCAGCAGGTGTCCAACTGGTAGCCTCATGTGATATTGTTGTTTGTAGCGATACTAGTAGCTTTTCTACACCAGCGTAAAGAAACATTTTTAAAAATTTACAAAACAAAGTACTAAATACATATATCTCTTTACTTATTCAGTGCCAACTTTGGGGTTTTTGCTTCCACGCCCGGCATTGCAATGTCCCGTACGATGCCACGTCTTAAGTCTTTCTATATGCTAGTGACCGGTTTGCCTATAACTGCACAAGAGGCGTATATAGCAGGTACTGTATTTTAGGGCGGCTTACGTCTAGAATCTTATTTTGTATGAAATACTTTTTCGTTATGGTACTGTTTCTTCGATTCTTAGAATAATTTTCCTCTCACAATACTAAAATGTCGTTTTACTATTCGCTAAAAGTATTGGATTTATTAATTTGCCTTAGTCCCTTTTGTCATTAATTAATTGCTTTTATTTTCTCCAAGGTCTTGTTAGTGTTGTTACTCCTGAAGCACAACTTGACGCAGAAGTGGCAAAGGTAACCGATTCTATCAAACAAAAAAGTCGTGCTGTTATTAAACTTGGTAAAGAATTCTATTACAAGCAACTAAATATGAACATAACAGATGCTTATAATCATGGTGCAGAGGTTTGTACAGTAAAATTACTTTTATTTTGTAATTATATTAAAAAAACTTATCAATAGATTATGCGTGACAATATCTCTATGAATGATGGCGTGGAAGGTATTCGGAGCTTTATAGAAAAACGTCAACCCAAATGGTCGCATAAGTAATGATCGTCATTTTGGTCCCGCGGACTAAAAATGTACTTGTTATTGGGTGATGTGATAGTCGTATAAGTGATAACAAAGATTTATATTCCGAGGACAAAAAGTGCATTTATTTTTGAGGTGATGTGATTTATTTAAAAAAAAAATGTTATGTTATATTTTTGATATTCATATTTTAATATACATATAATAAATGTACAGCTCCATTATGTTATAGCGTTTACTTTTCAAAAAAAAATTTTGTTTTTTTAGTTTTCACTTTACCCGAATAAAATGTTGCCTTTTTTTAAATAAAAATAGAATTGTAAATAAAAAACCACTTCAAAACCTTTCAATATCACCTGTTTTTGAAAATTCAATGTTCAAAATTCTCACCCCTTCGTTTGAAAAAATGCAACAATTTTTAGAAAATTTTGGAAAAGAACATAAAATTTTGACAACCATCGAAAGGGGCAGAAAAAGTGTAACATTTTTTTTTTTTTTTTTTTTGAGAAAAGAAAACGCTTTTAACCCTGCGATGTGGAACTGGGCTTTTCGAGGCCCATTTTGGCTTTAAGTGGGCAATAAGGTTTTTTTCTTAAATCTGATCTCCAAACGTCTTCTTCTTAACTACCGCTAATGGTTTCTGAATGCAATGAATCTTCAGATGGGTCGTTTGTGCTCACTTCGTAGAACAAACAGGTTCTGTTGCTATAGCAACACCGGATTAGTACCTACTGGCCCTGGACATCTACTTGCATTTGATGATTACTTTAGGATCAAACACTATCAGAAAGTTCATTAAATAAACCAAAATAGTCGTTTTCGGCGTATTTGGATGTATTTGCCGATGCTGATTCCGAATCCCTCTTAAAATTGCTCTATCGCGTATGGTTTTTGAGATATTTTAACCCAAAAATTCAAAAGGACGCATAAAATTATTTTTGACTCTTATTTACTAAGGGCATCGCTAAGTACTATCCTTCGTCTTCAAAATATGCTATGAATTGGTCTTGTCTGATTTCTCCTTAAAAAGTTTTTTTAATTTAATTTTAATCACGGTCGCAAAGGACACTTTTTCCACTTTACAAATTTTAAATTGGAAATCTATTCTGACGAGAGTGGCAATTTTTCTATTATGGTGGGCTTTAGCCGACTTCTAATAAAACGAGTAGTAAGTATTATTTTAATAGAAATTATAAAATTGCTGCAGTAGCAATATTTATATTTGCATAGATGCAACTTTTAAGAATAGTGCTCTATTCACGTAGTCATACATGCATCCTGCAACAGTTGTTGCGCAACTTTTTTATTTTTTTTTTGCAAAAAGCTCCGTAATAAGTACAGTGAGTGCTGCGCGCCAAACTTTATACTGCCACATTGCAACTAAATTTTGTTGCATTTCCGAAAGCACCTCTACAGAAACTGCGTAGTTCAGTTTCTACTGGGGATAACAGCTGTTTTGTTATTTTGACATTTAATCAAATGATTTTGACATTTAACAGCTGTTAGCTATTTACTTATTTACCGGTCATTAAAAATTTGTGTTTTAATAAATTGAAAATGATGTTAAGCAGTTTTCGGAGCGTATTTAAAAACGTAAGTATGTACATGGAACATGATTTATTTATTTTCGTTAACAATACCACTCCGCTGCTCTTTGTTATATAGAATTTTCGTGCGCTACATGTGAGCTCTATCAATCGCGGCCAGTACACAGAAGTTCTGGAAAAAGATGGTGTGCGTGAAATTACTTTAAATGAACCCAAGACACGCAACTCACTGTCAATTGGCATGATGGATTCCATATTGGAGGAATTGAACAGGGATTTAAATAGCAACGATTTGCGATGCATTGTGTTATCTGCATGTGGGCAAATATGGTCTGCGGGACATAATCTTAAGGAGTTGGTAAGAAATTTAAAACAATTTTTAAGGCTTTGGAAAATACATTTATTGGAATGTTGTCCAGTAGGCTTTATAGAAAATGATTAAGAACTCTTACTCCTTAACTGTCTTAAAGTAAAAGACGCATGAAAATTGTAAACAACCGATTACATTTTAAAATCTGTGAAGATTATTTTAGCAAAAAAACTCAAATTTCCACTTTTGACAATAAGAATATTTTCTACCCGGTTCCAAAACGCGATTTTTTCCCCTTTTATAATAATTATCTATACTCGTTACTATTTCCCATTAAATTTACTATCCTTTCAACTATAGACACAGGATACTGGTTCTGATAGTCATCTTAAAATTTTTCAAAAATGTTCTGAATTGATGACAACCATTTACAAGGCCCCTGTGCCAGTGATAGCTAAGGTTAATGGATTAGCAGCAGCAGCAGGCTGCCAATTGGTAGCCTCATGTGATATTGTCGTTTGTAGCGATAAAAGTCGTTTCTCTACACCAGGGTAAAAAAGAATGAAGAACGATACTGCAAGAAATTAAAATTTATGCATAAAACAATCTATTTATTTAGTGCAAGCTTTGGAATTTTCTGTTCAACACCCGGCATTGCTATTGCACGTACTATGCCACGTCTTAAGTCATCTTATATGCTACTGACAGGTTTGCCTATTACAGCGCAAGACGCTTATACATCAGGTAATGTTAACGTTTGATAATTTAAAAAAATTGATTTATTTATTTAGTGGTGCTTTAAAAGGTCTTGTTAGTGTTGTTGTTCCTGAGGCTGAACTAGATGCTGAAGTTGCAAAAATAACTGATTCTATTAAACATAAAAGTCGTGCTGTTATAAAACTTGGCAAAGAATTTTATTACAAACAGCTGAATATGAACATAACTGATGCTTATGTTCATGGCGCAGAGGTTTGTAAAAAAATATATACACATTTAATGAAATAAAGTTAAAATTTCTCAATTATCCTTTTATAGATAATGCGTGACAATCTTGCTTCTAGCGATGGCATCGAGGGCATCAAAAGTTTTATCGAAAAGCGCAAACCTAAATGGACACATAAGTGATAAAATTGTAAATACTAAAGTGAAAAATGCATTTATTTTTGTTGTTACTCATTTGTAATCTATTTTGTAAAATATTTTTTTTTTTTTTTTTAAATTTTACTACATGTTATACTCAAAAGTTATACTTTTAAGTAGCAGTAACAGACTTAAAGTTATATTTTTGATAAGAGTTTTATAAAATATCTAATTGCTTCTGAAATAAAGACCTGATTTTAAAAGCCAAATGCAAGAATACTCTCTCCGAAAAGATGTGGCAGAATAATTTTACTTAGTTCTTTTTTAAATAATAAAGAATTTGATGCTGTTTATGGAGTGACATTCAGAATGTGGGTCATGAGTTTAACGTAGCTTTAATATTAAGCTACACAGGAACAGAAAACAGAACGTAAAGAATCGGCAAACTTCATTTAAATCCAATACTTCATTGCATAGATAGAATATAAATGCAAAAATATTGGGCCTTATTATGCATTAATATTTATTCATGTAAAACCCAACGTTTATTTAAGTCGTCCAGTTGCAAAGCTAGTGAACTTAAATTTTTATTAAAATTTTGTCTTTGGAAAAGACTTCATGCTTTGAAAAGTAATAATCTTTTTCCTCATCAAACGATTAATAATAAAAAATGTAAGAATTTTCCACAAGTTAGTCCCTTGCTTCTCAGGCTTGTAGAACGGCTAGGATGGCAACGATCCTGCTACTTACAGGATAGGCTTAAATTTTTAGTAACTTTTTCAAGCAATATTCAACCAAATTTTTATATTATTTTTTGGTATCAGCAAGCATGGATTAAATGACATCGTTCGTTAGAGCTTACTGTTATATTTGTATATGTAAAACACCAACAAAATCACACAAACATTTATTTATTTATCAACAGATAAATTTGCCGACATTCAGAAGAAGCATACTATATTTAACATTAAGCATAGATTTGTTGAGAATCACAGCAAAAAAGAAAATAAATCACATGAAAAAGTTCTTATTTTTTGTTTTTCCTTTGTTATGCCCTGCTGTTGCAAATCGCTTATATACTTTTCTTGAATAGTGCTTTATTTTGCAAGCTTATTTGGCGAGATGAACCAAAGTGCCAAACCCACTTTGTAAAAGAGAAATATAAAACTAGTAAGGGTGTAACATTTGGCCTGGCCAAACATTAAATACCCTACACTGCAGTGTTTTGAAAATTTTGCTTATATGGGAGGTGCCACGCCTATTTGTCCGAGTTCGTCTAGTTTTAGCTCAGAGCGTGCATTTAAAGTCTTCAATATTTGAGTGAAATTTAATTGGATTATCCCAAAAAACTCTTCCAGTATAGCGTTTTGAAGCTTTTGCTTATATGGGAGGTGCAACGCCCTCTTGTCCGAATCCGCCTAATTTTTGCTCAGAGCTTACGCTAATAATTCGTAGTATTTAAGTGTATTTTGGTTGAATTGTTGTGAAAAATACTTCTAAGGTTGCATTTTGAATATATTTTTTTGTATGGGCGGTAGGCGTGTCCGTTGACCGATATCGCTCATTTTCAATCCCTCGAGCTTACTTTTGCGACAAAGCCAACGCACTTAATTTCATTGAATTATCATGGTTAGTTTTCCCGTAAAAAATATTTCCACGTACAGCCAGCCTGCCAGCCAGACAGATGGAGGTGACACTGATCAAGAATATATACCCTTTTCTATATCTGCCACGCCTCCTTCTCTGGGTGTAGGGTATAATAAGATCCCTGTATGACCGACGGAGTCAATTGTCTCAATAGTCCAATCTTTGGTCTAGTTTTTTTGTAAGTATTCCATAATGGACTACACCTGCTGCGTGGAGATGCCTTGGTTCAAATCCTCCACTCGGTGATTTTAAATTCCAATTTTTAAATTTCTATAAATTTGTACACAATTTGTTTGAAGAGTCTTCGGACAACATAGTCGTGGTATAAAATAATAAAAAATTAATAAAAAAATGTTCATCCACACTGAGATTCGAACCCGGAACACATTGCTCAAAAATATAAAATATAACAAACTTTTTAGCATATTCGGCTATGAAACCTTTTGACATTTTTGTGTAAAATTTGAATTTTAAATTAAATTTGTTGAAATTTATAAATAAAATAAAAAAAATGGCCTTTTTATGGTTCAAATGTAATGCATAAGAAGACAATTGACCTTTTTCTAGTCCGATTGTAATGTATAAGGAGACAATTGGTTACGTCTAATGACAAACAATGTAAACCGTAAATAGAACTTTATGTGTGATGTGACCAGAATTTAGACCAGTCGATTTCTCCCACGTAGTAGTTTGCAAAATAGTTTCGGATTAGTCCGTGGTCTTGCAGAGATCTTTTGCATGTATGAACTTTATTATCATATTGCTGTGATTCTCAACAAATAGTATGCTTGTAAGTTCTTCTGGATGTTTGCAAATTCGTCTTTCCTCTTGTGGGCTTTGAATAGGTGTGACTCTTTCCAGTTTTGGTCCATTATATGTGTCTTTCATTTGTATGGCAAAAGTATGTTCTATGTTCTATGTTCTAAATAAGCGAATACTTGACCAATATAATTTTTTCAACTTAATGCCATCAATTCCACACATCACGTAAGCTTTTCGTGTAAACAGATCGCAATTTTATTTATTCGTTACAAAATGTATGCCAATCGTGTTATGACATTACTTTAGCCTCGAAATAGACTTGCACCACTATTCAAATGAACGACACATATCGTCGGGTTAAAACTACAGCTAAGGAGTGATTTTTCAAAAGGGCGTAAAACCACTTCCAACCTCGAACAAACCTAAGAATGCCATCGCCATTACCATTCTAAAATGCATCCTCTAGTTTAAAATTCATCACAAAAAATGCATTTTTCCAAGGTAAAATCGTGATCAAAAGTCGCATTTCAGAACAAAAGGGCTTATTTCCATATCTATATATATAAAAATGAAATGGTGTCCGTATGTAGCTTATGAACGCGGAAACTACAAGGCCGATTTACATAATTTTTTTTTTAAATTGTTTGTTGTGGTCTGTAGAAGGTTCTTAAGGGGGTGAGATTCCACTGAGGGGAACGGGGGTTGCACCCCCCATACTAAAAAAATACAAAAAATGCTATATCTCTACAGTTATACAAGTTATGATTATGAAAGTTGGTGAACTTATGCATAATGTATGTACCATTCACCATGCAAAATTTGAGGGGGATTGAACTAGGGGACGTTGCACCCCTCATATGAAAAAAACACATAAAATGCTATATCAGTGTTCAGTTATCATTATGAAACTTGGTACATGGATGTTTATTGCGTCTACTATTCAGCATGCAAAGCTTAAGAGGGATTGAACGAAAGCGATTTGCAGCCCCCGTACAGTAAAAATACTCAAAATGCTATATTTCTACGCCTATAGTAGCTATCATTATGAAGGGTTGGAAGAGAAGGATGACGGAGATAAATGGGACTTGGAACATATGTAAAGGGCATTGGGAACGGGCGAACAAAGTCGCTTCCGGGCCAGCTAGTAATTTTATAGAAATTTTTAAAGTTTGATACAAAAAGGCGTATTTCGAATAGTGGCCAAAAAAACTTTTAATATTTGTTATATGCCCCAGGCTATATAGGTTCTTACATAACATGCCTATAGACATCAGAATTAACTTCCAAATGGTGAAATAAGAGTGATTTCGAAACAAAAGGGCTTATTTCCAAAAGTTTCAGAACAAAAGGGCTTATTTCCAAATGTTTTTTTCTTTTAGCAATCACTACAAATATGTTACAACAAAAATGTTAAGGGGATTAGAATCTTTGGTCAACTCGCTATAACACTGGAGACATTAAAAAAAAAATAACTTATTGTAAACAGCCCATAAAAGTTTTTTCTCATTACTGAAAATTTGTTTAACATGGTTTTACGCCCTTTTGAAAAATCACTCCTCAACTAGACATCTACATTTTTATTGATTTGAGAAAAACGCTTTTTAAGTTTTTTGAAATTCGATTTTTGTATGAGATTTTAAAGTTTTCTACTTTTTATTTCTCATGGTATATAAAATTGGATGGGGACTACATTTCAAAAAACCCATAGACTGAGGCGTAGCGCTATTTTTTCCTCATGTTTCTGTATACTTAACTCAGTACAGTCGACGTCCAATAATACGAATTATAATGTCAGACCAATTCGTAAAATCGAAAAATTCGTATTATCGCAACGAAATTTAGGTCTTTTTTTCTTTTGTATTGACACATATCGTCGGTTTATAGACAAAACTCATCAACTCGAATATATGATTTGAGAGAAAAACATCAGTTTACGAAAAAATTGTATGAAAATTAGGAAATTTTTTTCTGAGTAAAATGGTGCGGAAACGGAAAACACAATTAAGGTATTTCTTAATACGTGTAAAAGCCTCGAAAGCTCGTAAAACTGACAAAGCCCAGTGTGCCAAACGGTTCATATCTCCGCTTTTTTATCCGTTACGGATCAGTAACGGATACAAAAGCAGAGATACGTACGGATCCGTTACTGATCCGTAACGGATAAAAAAACGGAGACATGAACCGTTTGGCACACTGGGAGTTGGCATTATTTTTGACAACTTCTACGAGTTTACGTGATTTTCGAGGCATTTACACATTTTAAGGAATACCCTAAATATCTTGATAAAAAACAAAAAAATATTTAATGGAAAAATATGGAAATTGAGCCAAACATACTACACTGTTAAGCTCAATTTCCAAAAAAAAAAAAATATTGTACTTAATGAGTTCAACATTAAAAGTGGAAATTTGAAGTAAAACACGCCAATTTTAAAAAATCATAATGTGACCGATTTGGCTAAAATTTGGCATTGTTGTGTTACTGATGCCTAGCATAATAAGAGCGCGAGGATTTTGCTGTGGTATTTTTTGTCAAAAAACAGGGTCGCGATTTTGATTTTGGTGATTTTTGTAAATTTCTTAGAAAGACTGCTTTTCAACAACTCAAACTTTTTTTTACAGGTTTTTCGAAACGTTTTATAATTTTTCAACAATTTTTCTCCAAATTTTAGGAAAAAAGCATTTCAAAACATTCTAAAAACTCTGAAAAATATCCCACGTATTCTTTCTTGCATTCTAAGCATTTAGTGCTTGGCAAAAGAGCAAAGTCTACTAAGAGAAAAATCTCATTGGTATTATCGAACCGTAAAATTTACCGCTGTTCGTATTATAGAATCACGTGTGGAAGAAATATTGCATTCGTATCATTGGACATTTGTAATACGGAGCATTCGTATTACTGGACGTCGACTGTATATCAAAAAATGTAGATGTCTAGTTGTAGTTTTAACCCGACGTTATGACAGAGCCAAGTGATGTTAGTAGATAAATCTTGATTCACTTTGGCTCTTAAAATTTATATGCTTGATTTGACTCTAGTTCTCAAGATATCCTTGCTTAACCCTTTCAGGACCATAGGGACATATGTGTCCCAAGCCAAAAATTAACAATATTTGTGTTATTACGGAACCAATGTGATTCATTTTGATATTTATCAGCTTGTAGGAGAAAAATGAACTTTATTTGCTTTTTGGAAAACTATAACGACCAAACGGACACATATGTCCCAGAAAATTCCAGAAAAACTGTAAAAAAAATTTTTATTTTAAAATATGTTTTTTAGACGCCCAATATACCTTTCTAAATAACTGAAAAGGTTGCATACGCTCCCAGTTGCTTATGGTCCTGAAAGGGTTAAAAGTGGACAGATTTCTATTTTGGTCAAATTCGAAATTATATCATACATACAGAAAACAGCACAATTCATTGCTAATTGCGTCGGATAGCCATAATCTTTCTCACTAAACTTCACCTTGAAACTTTTATAATTAGATCTATACACTCAGAGTTATCATCCGTTGAAGTAATGTTGTCTAAACTCTAAATTATTTCTTTAGTGTTGAGATATATTTTCTTCTATTGATGATATTTGGAAAAGTTAAGATTCAATTAGAAAAGTTTAATAAGGAAGATTTTGTCAATCCGATACCACAAGCATAAATTAACTAAGCTGTGTACTGTTAATTCAATATAAATTTAAATATTCCTTAGGATAGCGATTTTTTCACTTTTAAGCAAGGATTTTATGAAGACTAGACTCGATTCGCCGAATTTAGTATTATTTTCGTATTTAAAAGAACATGATTACCAAATTATCAGTATTAACAAGTTGGAAAGTGAACTCAATCTTAACTCTAAGGGTTCAGAGTCTTAACCCTTAATGAAACCTGCCAATTTATTATGATGCTGCATCAAAAATAATGAAAATTGAACCTAGAACTTCTTTAGCAACAAATAAACCAAAACGATCTCTGCTTAAACTTTTTTTGTATTTTTTTATTAAGGTTTTGTTTTCGTTTAATAAATTTAAATACAATATTAAAAAAAAATCGAAAATAATTTTTTTTCATTGTTGTAAAGTTTTGATCTTTCTTAAAAACAACTGCTGTTCTGTTGTAATTAATTGTATAGTATCGTGTGATCTTCATGAACGATTGACTTGTGGTGATTCTTTATATAGATGTTAACGGTAATGTTAATGTAGATTCTTTTTTTATGAATTTTTAGCAAAAGGAGAAGCTATTCATAAATTTTTTTAGATAGTAAAAAAATTTGTGTTGTTTTATTTTATGTATTCAGTATTTTTGTTGTTAATAATACAAAGCGAAATGGATGTCAATTTCAAATTAGTACAAGTTGTTATGACTAATGTTGGTGTTTTCTTCATTATACAAATAAAGTGTAGTAAAATTGTAAAAGGGGATTTTTATATACGAGTAAGTTATATAGTTTTTTTATAAGTTGTTAACATTTTTAATAAAAGGCCTATGTTCAAGTTTTAAGTCTAAGTTAAAATTAAGCTTATGTTAAAGAAAAAACAAGGGTTATATGATGTTTGCTTAACCCTTACACTCCTGAATTTAAAAGTACTTTTTTTTTTGTGTTAAATATGTCGTAAATTTACTAATTCTAATTTGTCGAAAGAAAAAAAAATTGTTGTTATTTTATTAAGCTAACAACGGTTATCGTTAATGCAAAGGAAAAGTATTCATACGTTCGAAAGTTTCTTCTCTGCTTTTTTACTAAAAGTTATGGTACACTTAAAAAAGTATTTATGCTAATATTTTTCATACTAAATTTCCCAACAGTAAGTAGCCTAAACATGACTGAATGAACATGCAAAAATGTGTATTGAAATCATAATTGTTAGTTTTTTCATTATTCATTTGTTAAATTTAAGTTTAAAAATAAAAAATTCTCTTTTTTTTAATTCAAATGATTAATGTGTTATTTATTAAAATATTAAAATTATTTCATTATTAACGTATTAGTCATCATAAATATTTTTTATGTATTATTACAAGAAAGGAACAATATGTAATGTTGTTGTAGTTGTATTTGTTGTTGTTGTTTATTGAACATTTGTAAATCAATATTTTTGTTTTTTTTTTTTCAGTTTTTATTTGTCTTTAAAATTGCGTAAAAATATTTTTTTTTTTTTTTTTGTTTTTATTTTTTAATATTTTCTTCTACCATCATTTCGTATGCTTTTTTGTATGTGCCGTGCAATGTGTTATCATCAATGGTGGTGTCATAAAGTGCTTTATGTAGATCTTTATATCAAAGTGTGCATGTTTTTTTGTTTTTCCTAATGAACAGCAGCGTTGTTAATTTATTTATTTTTCATTATTTCATTATTCAAGGTCTTGTTATTCGTCACTTATTTAAGAAAAAGTGCTTAACATGTTTTTAATGATCGTCACTTAAACTTCAGTTTGTGGCCTCTTCTCTACCCAGGCCTTAATGGGTTCAAGGGCATTAATAGTTTCCACAACACCTCGCAGTGCTGGATATGGTTCGAGTAAATCACGTTTCACCATGTAGTTCATGTAATCCAAAATGCCTGCAAAGTAAACATCGGCCCATGTAAGCTGTGAAATAAATTAAATGTGAATTAGTTGGTATCAATATCTCTGTCAGTATAGAAAAGATAATTTAAATTAATTTTTTTTTAAAAAATAAATTTCCTTTTCTTTTTTAACGTTGTACGAAAAAATTTTATAGTAAAAAGTTTTCATTTGAATCGGTAATTTTGAAAATAGGGATTACCTCTGAGTTTTACATAGTACTTTGAGCTGTTTTCAGTTTCGAGAGTAGTTGGGTCAAACATTACATTTGATAAATCATTTTTTTGCTTGATCTGAAATGTTATAGTCCATTCTCACTTGCTTGGTTAGGCGATTTAGTTAGTTTATGCCTAATTATGCGAAAACTAATTGGAAAACAGTGACTACATGCAGGATATCCAGGGCAATCTGGCCTTCATATAACAGTTCAATGTCTTTTTTACTATGTAATAACCGCATTAATATAGCAAGAATTACCGCAGTTTGCATTGGACACTGAGCCATCGGTAAGCATGCCGAAAATCTAGATATTTCTTTTAACCCCTTTCTAGGAAAACCTTTCATCAATGCACTCAGCAAAATCGCCGACACTGTTAAGGTAATTGAGCAGCGAACCAATCTGTCGGAGTGGTATTAAAATGGTCCAATAATTGCTACTTAGGGTTTTTAGCTTGCATCGCTAAACGGCTACTTTAATTTGCCATATAAAGAGCTTTTAAATCAGATTGTTAACCAAATAAATTGTCAGTATGGAAATGCTTCTTGGACCATTTGCAACACTGTATTTAAAGGAATGATAACCCAGGAGGAAAAATTTCTAGCGCTTCTGATCCAAGCATTTCAAAAGCGCTTGTTCCCATAGAAATTAAGAAGCACTTTCATTATGATTTTTTATAAGGCTGCAGTAAGAACAACATAGTTTGAACCCAGCCCGGTTGATTTTTTAAAATTTTTTTTTACTAGTGCATTTCATCAATGTATAAAATCAATGTATCGAAAGCTTTTATATTTTGCATAAGCTGCAAGCAGATCTGCACATCGACTAACACAGTTGAACGCATATCAGTGAGTGAATATGTATACGAAAAGCTTTTAAGCACAAAAGCTCAAGTGCCCGTTGACGTAGGCCTTGGAAATCACTGATTTAGAGAGCTTTACGAAAAAGCATTTTTTGTAACATGCTAAACATACAAATTAAAGCTAAAATAAAAAATGCACAAATTTTTTTAACCAAGATAGTTAGAACAAAGCATTAAACTTTGCAAAATCTCTCTAGCATGTCAGAATTTCAAGGTATATTGCTGTAATGTTAAAACAGAAATGCTAACTGGTGTGGAACTCTGAATTTTTGGGTATTTATCTATTAGATTTAGATTTCTGGCTACATAAGTATATGGATGATTCTAATGAGGAAATATTTTGCGGCTAACCATATTTTTTAATTTTTATTTTAAAGATCAAATCAAAAAATCAAAATTGTTTCTAGTATGATACAGAGAATCAGATCGATCCCAAAGATATTTCATAGAAAAATTCATCTTCAAAGTTTCAAATTCTCAGTCTCCTGGTATGTTTTTTTTTCCGAAAATAAAGTTTTAATGGTAAATTTTTACACTCAATTTCGAGTATTCATACGTACATTTTGAACTGGAAACGATATACTTATACAATTGCCAAAATTGCCAAATTAAATAATTCGTTATTGAACTTTATCTTAGTGATATCTCAGCCTCCTGGCACATCAAAATATAAAAAATTTTTGATGAATTGGCATATCTAGCGCGTTGTTGTTTTATTGATGCGAATGGCCGCAGTAAAGTTATCTTAGGATCGTGGATATTTTAGTCGACATGCCGAGTTTTGTGTGAGAGATAGTGACACGGCTAGTCAGATTCTCAGATTCGTGAAAACTATATTTTGTAAGTATTTATAATTTTATTTGTAGGTTGAATGTTATAATTTCATCATTGAACATTTCGTATTGACGATTTATTGACTGAAATAAGTAAAAAACTCAGATCAATGGCCAGAGTCTCCTTGAAACTTGTAGATCAAATTTCTGTTTTTTATTAATTATTTAAATTGGGTTTTAGCAAAAAGTACAAAAAGGATATTAACTCAGACTACTTGTCTGAACTCAGATGCAAAAAAAAAAAATTTGTCCCGAAAATAATGTTTTTCCTTCTTTCGTGAGTAGAATCATCCATATAGTAAATATCAAGATTGTAATTTCATTGAAGAAATCTGTAGCTCCATAAAATGCTGACTTAGCATATAGTTACAAGAATGAACAAGCTAATCAAAAGTTCCTAACAATCATTTACATTTTGCTTCATTTTCGCCATGGCCTATGGTTTACATTAATATTGAAGGAAACGACAGAAATCTATGAAATACTGATCAAGCCTAACGCTTCGAATTCTAAAGTTAACGTATTTATATTTTTCAAACTTACTTTTCCCAATGCTAAATGTCCATCATTATCCTTAACAGTTTGTTCCAATTTTTCCAAATAGAATGGAATGACTTCGGCATTAAGGGTGACCAATTTCTTCTCCTTGATTTCATCTTCCGGTTCATACGAAACGACTGCAATTTCTATATATTAAAAAGCAAGATTAATCAACAACATGAAACATGCAACATCACACATTGTTCGCTACTTAGACGGAAATCGTTGATGGTATCAACGACAATATCGATTTGCAAATCTTCCCATGGACTGGCACCGCATAGTCCAACAGTTTTGGCCAAGAATCTAGCCATTGAAATGCTCTGATGTACACGTTTACCATCGACTTCAAGTACTGGCATTTGACCCATTGGCATAGCTGTGAGGTAGAGAAAAGGAGTAAAGAAAAATTTAAAGAAATGTTAATTGGGGTTTCAACATTTTTATTCAAGTAAAAGGAGTATTTGACTGATCTTTTATAAGTTTAAAATTCCAAAGCTTAAGATGAAATGAAAGATCTCTGTCTTTTTTGAATGCATTAGAAAGTTTGCTCAGAGCTTAAAGCTCTTACTTACTTGGCTTCAATGCTGGCCATTCATCACGTGTCACACGAACATCCTCGTATTCGATACCGCCGTAAGCGAACAAATAACGCAACGGCTCAGCCAATGCTTTCACATTGAAGTAGAACAACGTGTAGGTGTGTTTAATGGGTTCAGCTGGCGCTGCATCTGCTGGTGGTACCTCACCCTCCGCTGGTGGTGCCTCACCTTCGACTGGTGCAGCTTCTGCTGGGGGTTGTGCTTCATCGGCCATTATTTTAGTTTATGCTGCAAATATACAGAAATAATTCCAGTAAATTAAACAATTTGACTTGAGTATTTCTTCTGTTTTGACTTTTGTTTTTTTTGATAAAAATCACATGGTCTTTTTTTTGGTTAGGTTTTTTTTTCTTCATATAGAAACGGTTTTTGGGTCAAGGATATTAAAATGTGCTTAGGGTCTGATGAAACAATACAATATGGTACATGCATATGTCCAATTTTTTTCGTAATGTGTTTTTTACTTAATCTGGACAGTTCTCAGTGAGGTCTAGAAGCTGGCAAAAACATATATCTCTACGCTTTCTGATTCTTCAGATAAATGACATGGAAGAAATAGAAAAATCTTACTAGTCAAAAATAATTAGACACTTTAAGGCACTTGAAAAGATCAATAAGTCTGAATTTTTTTAGAATTTACAATAAAACTTGGGGTCCCGGAAATTTTGTTGTTTTTAAGTGTTTTTTTTTTTTTTTTGTATGGGGGCTACAACTTCCGCTCACCCAATCCCCATTTAGCATTGCTATGAACCACCTGCAAGACAAAACAAATACATAGTGCGAGAATGTTTACGATCGGTTAAGCGGTTTCAAAGTTATAAGGTATCAACCCAATGGGAAATGGAGCGCATCAATAGCGCTTCTGAAGCGCTCTAAAACAGCAGTGAAGCTCATCTCTCTCGTATCCAAAAGCGCTGAAATTAACATTGGCATGTCATTGGAAGGCAGCGCTTTGTTCTCGCTACCAAAAATGGATACGCATTGCTCTTGTAACCGGAAATGCTCTTTGGATGCGCATCGCTATCGCATTCAGAAATGATCTTTGGATGCGCATTGCACTCGCATTCAGAAATGCTTTTTGGATGACAATAAAATTATTTTAAAAATTAATTTTTAATTGAAATTTTCCGCTTTTCGCCACAAAGAATTATTTTTATTTTACTAAATTAATTATAATTGAAAAATTGCAAGTTGAAAAACTTTGTGTTTGGTCTGGACAGGAGTTGAACCGAGGACGTCTAGGTTGCTACAACTCTCAAGCAGTGCAAGTCGCTAGACCACTGCTCAATTTTTGCGCTCTTACGAAGCCGACTTGTTGACTTATTTTGTTTTGTGTGTAAATACGTGACCGAAAACGCTTTGTTCTCGCTACCAGAAATGCTCTTTGAAAGCACTTCGCTTTCGCTACCAGAAATACTCGTTGGATGCGCTTCGCTCTCGCTACCAGAAATGCTTTTTGGATACTTTTTGGATGACAATAAAAAATATTTTAAAAAAAATAAAGCTGCCTGTTGCCTAGTTATAGCGCAAAAAATATGCGCATTGACGTCAGCTCTTTAGATGCGAGAAGGAAGCGCATCGCTATTGCATCTTGGGGATGCGCATCGAAATTTTCTGTTGGGAAGAAACACACGCACACTACATTTCTATACATATATAGTAGGGTGGGCCAAATTGTATGGAGGAAATTTTATCGACCTCGGCTACCCCCCTATGTGAAAGTTTATTCAATTCTATGAATATTTGCCCAAGGAACTATATCTCTGCGTTCAACTTTAGTTCGGCGCATTTTTGATCGAAAATTGTACCTTTCATCAATATTTTTTTTTTGTTTTCATACTAAATTTTAAAAATTTTTATAAAGACAAAAGTAATGTCATTATATGATTTGGCTGGTATTCTGTCAGTAATCAATTAAATTAGGTTCTGTTTACATAAAAAGTTCACTTGATAGAGTGGAATTGATGCTATATATTTAAAAAAATGATATGGGTCAAATAGCCGATTATTATGACCGACTTTCAAAATAAACGATTCATATTTTTGGATGAATTTTTTCAAACAAAATACCAACCTAGGCTGAAAGTTCATTCAATTCTATGAATATTTGCCCAAGGAACCATACCTCTATGTTCAACTTTAGTTCGGCGCATTTTCGATTGAAAATTTTACCTTGCGTTCAATATTTATTTTTATGCTTAATTTTCAAAATTTCTATAGAGACAAAAGTAATATCATAATATGTTTTGGTAGTCTGTCAGTTATTAATAAAATTGGGTTCTGTTTTACAAACAGTTTACTTGATAGAGTGGAATTGATTATATTTATTCCAAAAAATTATATCGGTCAAATTATATATATTTATTATAAACGATTCATATTTGTATATAGATTTTTGGTATATTGTTCTGTAAAATTAAAAAAAGCGGCTAATTTATTTCCTAAAACTGCCACTATTTGTTGCCCTGGAAAAAAATGAGTGTAAGATTCGGCATCCTAGCATCCAAAAACACTTGGGTTGGTGTTTCGATTGAAAAAATCCATGTAAAAATATGACTCGTTTATTTTGAAATCGGTTATTTGACCGATATAATTTTTTGGAATAAATATAATCAATTCCACGCTATCAAATAAACTTTTCGTAACAACAAAACCCAATTTTATTGATTACTGTCAGAATACCAGCCAAAACATATTATGATATTACTTTTGTCTCTATAGAAATTTTGAAAATTAAGCATAAAAATAAATATTGAACGCAAGGTAAAATTTTCAATCGAAAATGTACCGAACTAAAGTTGAACGTAGAGGTATGGTTCCTTGGGCAAATATTCATAGAATTGAATGAACTTTCAGCATAGGTTGGTATTTTGTTTGAAAAAAGTCATCCAAAAATATGAATCGTTTATTTTGAAAGTCGGTCATAATAATCGGCTATTTGACACTTATAATTTTTTTAAATATATAGCATCAATTCCACTCCATCAAGTAAACTTTTTATGTAAACAGAACCCAATTTAATTGATTACTGACAGAATACCAGCCAAATCATATAATGACATTACTTTTGTCTTTATAACAATTTTTAAAATTTAGTATGAAAATAAAAAAAAATATTGATGAAAGGTAAAATTTTCGATCAAAAATGCGCCGAACTAAAGTTGAACGCAGAAGTATAGTTCCTTGGGCAAATATTCATAGAATTGAATGAACTTTCACATAGGGGGGTAGCCGAGATTAGTTTTCAAATCGGCCCACCCTAATATATAGATATACACAGGGTTGGGCAGATTAAGTGTCCTAGTTTTGTAACGGCATTTTACTTAAATATAACGGAACTTTTTTTCACATTACTTCCATTTTTCCATTCAGAATATATTCACCTTTATGAATTCTAGACGTTAGCTTGATATCTTTCGTTTTTATATTGTTTTAAGCAATGGACGCGAAACGCCAGCTCGTTGTAAATTTATACAAACAAAAATTCCGACCGTGAGAGGTATTTATGTAATAAGCTAAAACATTTAGATATCAATGTAAGTTTTATATCGCGGACCATTAAGCGATTTAAAGAAGCGCCTTCTTCACGAATCAGGCCTATTAAGGCATATTAAGCGAAATCAAGCTCAAAGTGCAAGTAAACTCGCTATAGATTTCAAAATATCCCGACGATCAATGAGTCGTATATTACTGCATGATTTTGGATTGAAGGCCTACAAAAAACAAAAAATTCACGTAGGGGAGGGGGGGGCTAGTGTGGACTGGGGGCTAGTGTGGACAAATTCAAATTCTCGCGGCGTTTTGAATTTTTTGTTTCTGTTTTATATTTTTCAAGTTGGTATTTACACTCTGCATCACCAAAAAAAAATTCATTTGTTGACAGTTCAGCTTTCCATGGTAACGTGACCGAACGTGTTTTACGCAGCAAAAAGTAATTTTTTTGTTGTTTCGTAATTTCAGTGATACTTTTAAACTAATTATTCTTCTGCTGTAGTGTTAATAGATAATACAACTTAAAATAGTGTTTATTTAAACCATTGAAATTATTTTTGAAGAACTTTACCGTAAGATTAAAAAAAAAATATTTTTGTTTAAAAAGACATGAAGGGGCTAGTGTGGACAACTGAAATTGGGCTAGTGTGGACATGTCCGCAGCAGCTGAAATGACTCCAGAAATCGTCAGACCATTTCTAAAAGCCGTTCCAAGAAAGAACGTTACTAAAAAGAAAGAGCGACAGATTCACGTATCCCGATTTACCGGATACCAGTGAAATTTACCGAATTGAAATAGTGGCAAAGCTGCCACAACCACAACAACTGTCGGAAACATCGCGATCAGCAAGTTATATGAAGTTTGAAACAACATGGACAAAAAGTATTTTATATTGGCCAAATTGTCACGATCCACGGTTCTCAAGATTTCGACATTACGTTTCTAAAAAGAAAGAACGATAGATTCAAGTATCCCGATATACCGGATACCAGCCAAATTTACCGAAATGAAATAGTGGCAAAGCTGCCACAAGCACAACAACTGCCGGGAACATCTCGATCAGAAAGTTATATGAAGTTTGATATAAATTTCTCCAAATACATCATGAGATAGCAATTAATTTTTTATTTGTATTATTATTTGTATTACATCATTATTTTCTTGAATAAACATGTATCTGAACTCTTTCGTAACGTTTTTGTATGAATTATCAAGTTTCTAATGGTGTCCACATTAGCCCCCAGTTAAATCAATGGTTGTCCACACTAGCCCCGTATAAGGGGCTAGTGTGGACAAATGTAAGCTCTTTTTAAAATGATTTAATAGTGCATTTATGAAAACAAAAAATCATAACTATTGATGCAATTATGAAGGCAAGAGGTATAAGTTATCGCTAAAAATTACTTTATTACAAAAATGATATATTTACATATATAATTTTGTAACTATATAAAAATTGTCCACACTAGCCCCCCCCTCCCCTACTAACCAATAACCAGAAAAAAGTTAGAGTGAAAAAATGTAGGGACTTGCTAGCTTGGCATGAGGGCGACGAAATTATTTTTTCCGATGAAAAGATGTTCCAATTGCAAGATAGTTAATCAACAAAACGATGGTGCTTCATTGAGGGACATTCCAGTGGTGAAATTATCCATTCAACGGTTTCATAGTAAGTCAGCTGTCATGGTATGGGTTGCGATATCGCCTAGATGCAAGCTACCATTTCTGTTCATTAATCGGGGAGTCAAAATCAATCTAAACTACTATATTCAGAACGCGTAGGGTCATGTGCCCGAAAATTGTATGGAAACAACTATTATTGCTTTCAACAAGACAGTGCTCCATATCACAAAGCTTAAAGTACTCAAGTATGGTTACGAAAAAAATTTGACGGATTTTATACCTTGGCAAGAATGGCCTTCATCTTCACCATTGGATTTTTCGACATAGGGATTTATGCTTAGCAAGACTGGGAGCACACGGAGTATGAACTTAAATTCATTCAAGCATCGGTAAGTTAAGATATGGGATAAAATACCCTATAAGGTAGTACGTGCCGCGTTCAATTCATTCTAAGTACATATATTCAAGCTAAAGGCGAACAATTTGAGCTAATGAATTAATTTTGTAACTTAAAACATGCTCAATATTGAAATATGAAATTTTTTTTAATTTTATGGCTATTTTAAACTATGACTCTTAATTTGCCCAACCCTGTAGACATAGATATGTTTGTAAATTTAATTTGATCTTAACTCTGCGAAATAACTTCTTTCAGATAAGTTTATGAAGCAAATCCTTATATAAAATTAATTTTTAATTGATTTTTTAGTCATATATCTGCAAAAATCTATAGTATATTTTCCAATTACAATAGGTTTTCTAAAGTAGAAAATTCCCTTTAAAATGTGTAGATAGTGCGTAGCCTTATCAAGAATATTACTCTTATCTCAATAATTACGTACCTACTTATATACAAATATGTATATGTTTAACATATACATATGTAACCTTAATATGTATACATATTTATTATTTTGTTTATGCCATTAACGTTAATAAGCAGTTTTTAATCTTATAAGACGTAATGAAATATATGCCCAAATGTTAATCCAATCATTTAAATATGATTTATAACCTTTTAAAACTTTTATTCTGTATCTCGGAAAAAATACGGTCGATCTTTATATTTATTAAACAAAACACAGACTAACGTCTAAAAGTTTTCAGATTTTCCACTGAAATTCGTAAAGGTTTCAGCTTGCGATTTAACTTTTATATGTTTTATTTTACTAAATATGTAAGTATTTTTTTATTTTTACTTTAAAATAAATCCCTGAAGACTTCGTAAACTCGGAAAACTGTCAAAATTTGTATTGCTTCCGACAGTTTTTATGAGATTGCAATAATTTCGATGAACTTACATGTTTTGTAAGATATCATAATTCTTATATATATAGATACTTATCGCAAATTACTTTAAAATACTACTTAGGTCAAGAAAGTGTTATTCCTGAGTTACTATAAAAACAAATTGTGTTTTTTTTTTACCATTTGTAAATGCGTTTTCAATGCAGAGCTAACAAAACCTTATCATTATGTGGGAGCTTATGTTTATAATCAATTAACCGATCCATATTTGATAATCTTATGAATACGTTTTAAGGTTACGTCGATTGAGAAAAACGTGATTGATTATATTTTGGAGATGATTAAAGAAGCTGATAAACCTAGAGGTATGTTCAAAACATTTGACAACAAGATTTGAACAACTTATTCACTAGTAGTTAGTAGGATTCTGCCTAAAAACTTGGTAATATAAGACTCTAAATTCTTATAGCCCAGTTTTACTTGCTTGGTTAACGTGATTTTCTATAGGAACAATTCACAATTTGGGAATTTTTTTTTTACTTTTCTAATTCAACTGTACATTTTGTGTTCCGTACATTTTTTTTTTTTTTTTTCATATGAACAAAAGATTGAGTTGAATTTTTAAAAGGTTCACTAAAATCTCACATTGTTTAAGAATAAATCAACATATGTTTTCTAGAGTTGTATTGATATCTTGCCATTTGAAATGGTGTAGGAAACAACTTCTACGGCTTTTTGGAAACGGCTAGTAACAGTCCTTCTATTAAACTGTTGCAAAATAGTTTTAATTGTATTGTAAAAATTGAAATTGTTGACTGACCTTTTTAGAAGGTTATTTTTTACTGCAACTGCCTTTAATAGTTTCTAAACCGAGCAAACAGTAAATTTACAGAGTTCAAGGGCCAAATACAAAAACTCCCGGTTGGTGCAATTTCTATCGAAAATCTAAGTTAAATTTAGTGTAAGTAACTGTGCAGTACTATTTCACAGTAATTTTACTGGACTGCACAGTCAATTTAACCTTTACTGCGGTTTGGTGCAATTTCTATCGTTGAAAGCGGTTAGATTGACCGATATTTTTTTTCTGTGTTGCTGTATGACAAAAAATTGAGAAGCTCCAAAAGTCGAGATTGATGAATAACTTGGAAAATAAATCTACCGAATATTTGCTGATATATAATCCAAAGGTATAGCACCGATTGTAATTTTTTATTCCTATAAAAATATGGGTACATGGATCGTTCATAAATAACCGATTTCCAAAGAGAGTTTTAATTTTTTTCAAGTACGTGCAAAGTACCACGATAAGCCTTTGGCTTTATATATTAAAATTAACTTTACTCTTAAGCAAAAACAGACATAACAATCTAATGATTCACATCTCGTTATGGGTAAAATTTTTAAAGCAGACAAGACCCACCCACCTACTTTATTGTACATTCCTCATATGTTCTTTAATCTGTAGAAATGTAGAAAGAATAATTTAATTTAATAAGGCCACTTAAAATGCCTTTTCATTAAACTGTGTGCTATAAAATCGCTAGATATAGTTGTATCAAGACTCTAATAAGGAATCCGTTCATTCATTAATTCATTCATTGTCTGCGTCGCGTTCTTGAACTTGAGATACAACAGATACATATGTACATATGTAAGTGCGGGTATGTTTGTATCTGGTTTTATTTGCGAACGCAATTTAAAATTTTATATTTGCTGCACAAATCATTTTTAATTCAAAAAATGCCCAATGCATTCACCACCAAAACGAATTGAATGGGGGCGTAACGAGCTTTAATTTGTATTTACCAAATGCAGAGATAAAATATATTTTATCCAAAGAATTTATGCAAAAAGTAAGAAAGACACAACAATTGCAATATAATTGTGCTTGAAAGTCATTAAAAAAATAAGTTGACTTGCAGCAAATATCGTCGCTTGCATACCGGAAGTCAACCATTATTGCAGCAATGATGGATGGATGTATGAAGGCAGCTTGAATGTATGTAGATACAATATTTATAAAAGCAAAATGCAGATACAGTACTCTTGCTTCAAAGAGATATATGGATATATGCTATGCTTCATTCGAGAAGCAAAAATTACGTATCTTCGTTTAAGGCGTTGGTTCGGCGTTTTGCTTGATTGCAACTTTGTTGCCAACTGCATGCCTGCATACAGTTAAGGTTGCCGCATTCAAAAAACTTGCCCCTACAGTTTGGTTGCCGGCAAAAGAATCTAAACGAGTTAAACGAGTTGCAAATATAACAATGGAAGTTGAAAAAATGTTCGCAAAAAAAAAAACAGGTAAAAGGAAAGTGCTTGCTGATGAAGGCCTAGTGTGATTACTTTTATTTTGGTTTTTTTTTTGCGCCAAGTTTTGTATAGGGTAAGGGAGGGAAATATGGACTACGTGGGTAATATGGACCAAAAGGTATTTTTTTCACTGCGTACATAGGCTTTACCGTAATTCATGTTCAAATTTTACGCCATATGTCAGAGCGATTTTAGCGTTCGGTGAAGTCGCATGTTTCTGTAAAGTTGTTTTTTCTAAAAAAGAGTTTGGTGATATTTTTTTTCCAGTGAGTAAACTTCATTATTTCACTTTAAAGACACGGTGTTTTTAAATGAATGGTTAACTATATAAAGTCAGAGAATACCATTTATAATTTATCAGCACAAATAAGTTCATTGACCACAAGAGTTTTTGATAAAACACCATTTATTTCACCAACACGTGGTGCGGGTTATATGGACCACCAAAGAAAAAGCCTCAAAAAACAAATGTATTTATCATCTTCTTTAGATGGAGAATCTAGTTGCAGTTTTCATGACCAGTCTGATGGCAATTATTTGTAAAAAAATAAAAAATGTGCCGGTTATGGAAGTGACATTTTTATATGCAACTTCTGAACCAAATAAACAAATGGGGCAATACGGACTGTATAGTCCATATAACACTATACTTTTTTTTGATCTTCGTTTTGAGTATTTTCAGTTTTTTAATTTTTTTTTCTTTATCCTGATGAGATATTTTTCTAAAAGTGAATCAAAATAAAGTTGAATTGTTGCCTTTAATGAATGACATAAAATTAATGGTTTTGTTTTATGTTTTTTGAGTTTTATTTAAAAAAGAAAGATTGGTGGTCCATATTTCCCTCCCTTACCCTACTGAATAGAATGTACTTAATTTCAACTCAATGAACTTAACGCCACTTACTCACTATCTTAGTTAACCAAACCGAAATCGAGAAAAACCAAATTTCAAAGGTCAGCATGCTCACTGTGAAGCTTGGTTTTTTTCTCTGACGGTTTTTTGTTAACTAGATCACAAAACAATCCGTACTTTTCTCACTTATGTTTTCAATCAATTTGGGATTTGTTTTTTTTAAAGTCAACGAAATTGTTACATACATTGACAATAGGATGGGCCAAATTGTATGGACGAAATTTTACCGACCGCGGCTACCCCTCTATGTGAAAGTGCATTCAATTTTAAGAATATATGCAATGAAACTATACCTCTTCCTTCAACTTTAGTTCGGCGCATTTTCGAATGAAAATTTTATTTTTGAAAATTCTTAAAGAGACAAAAGTAATGTCATAATATGAATTTGCTGGTATTCTGTCAAAAATTAATAAAATTAGGTTTTGTTTACACAAAAAGTTTACTTGATGGTGTGGAATTGATTGATGAACTAAAGTTGAACGAAGAGTTACGATTCCTTTGGCATTTATTTTTAGGATTTAATGAATTTTCACATAGAAAGGTAGCCGAGGTCGGCTTGCAAATTTGTCCACCGTAATGAATATTTATAATATTTTAGATTTAATTTGGCTCTTTTATTTTATTTTCATTTTGATGTCATCATTAAGGGCCGTCCACACGCACAGTTTTACCTCAAGACTTACCTGCGCAAACTGGTTTGTGCAGGTAAGTCTGTACGTGTGGACAGCAAAAGTCAAGTTTGCACAGTTCAAAAGTGCGGCCTGTGTTTTCTTTGAATATCTAAAGATTTTTTTGTGCAAACTAAGCTTGCGCAGGCAAGTTGGAACGTGTGGACGGCGTACAGACCGTGCCTTCAATCTGTAGCTTAAATTGCAGTCTTCAAATGCATTTATAATGCCTGTGATAGCTCTGTCATGAAAATTATGCGTTTTTTCATTTATCTATTTCGGAAAGCATATAAAAGAAAATACAATTCAAATGAAAATAAAATTTTTGCTAGACGTCATGTTGCTATGAAAACGAAGTGTACTGAAAACTGGCAGAACTGGCAGACTTGCCTGTGTCGTGTGGACGCGATAAAAAAAGTATGCGCAAACTCTCTAGTTTGCACGAACTAGGTTTGCGCAGGTAAGACTGTACGTGTGGACGGCCCTTTAGAATTATTTTTTCAAAATTCAGGATTGTAAATAAAAAATATATTGAAAATTTACACCTTTAAGGGCCGAGAAAAAAAAGCTCATACAATTGGCTAAAAGTTTTTCAAGGGGGGTTATCGTGAATCAAGATTCCCGAGGAATTATCTTAAATCGAGAAAATTCTCCGTGAATATTTATTCTTTCAAAATTCCTGATCTTATCTTCTTAAAATCAAAATCTTTTTTTTTTTTTTTTCATTTTCCAAAACTATATACCTATTATTTGGAAAATTCTAAAAACTTCCAGCGTGTGGAGTAGGAAGAATACAAGGGTATACATTTATTGGGAAGGTAAAAGCCTACATGAGTATTTTAAATACAAATATTGAATGTACCAATGAGCTGAGCCAAAGGACCGGACTAGGAAAAGAATGGTTGATCTACAGAACTCTTAACCCTTTCGGTTATTCTATGCCATATGGCATAGTCGCTTTTCAAGGTCTGTTTGGAGTCATAAAAACTTAAAAGTTCATTTTTTTTAATTTTTATTATTTTTCTCAAATGTTTTGAGAAGTAGATAAAAAAAGAATTATATTGATTGGTGGATTACAGGTTCCCATTATCATTTTATTATTTCTCATTATCAATTTATATTTTTTCAATAAGAATTTACATTTGTCATTATTAATTTTTATTTTCTCAATATGAATTTATATATCTCAATATCAATTTATATATTCTCATTATAATTTTACACGTTCTCATTATGATTTTACACTTTCTCATTTTGTAGAAAATCTTTAATATGATATGATTCGATATGATATTTAAGCAGAAAATCATTGAAATCATATTAAAAATTTAAATGTAAATTTTTGTACTTTTATTACCTTTGAGTACATTTCATGCAATATGGCATGACATCCAAAATTATTGTACTTTTGAAACAAAATTTTTTAAAAATTATTTTCAATTATTGTTAAATGGCTCTTAGTAGTAAGAAAATGGACAGTAACGATTTTTAAAGTCAAAAGGAAAGAAAAAGTTCCGAAAGGGTTAAGTACATTGAGCACCCCCGAAAACTTCTGACCTTTATCCAAACGAATATTTATAGGATTATTTAGTGCATAAACTTAAGATAATTGCCTATACCGATAAGGAAAGCCAAAAAACAGTCCTGTTAGAAGAAGAATTTAAAAATATACTGGTATAGAAATTATGGCCAAAAAAAAATAGGAAGTGTAATAAAAGACATAAGGGGACAGACAAACTATTTGTTTGTGTTATTAAGAAAATTCCAAGTGTTAAGTTTCTATGCATTTTTTGTTATAACTTTGTAAAGATATATTGGGTAATTCCGTGGTAACTCACGTTATAAACAGAAAATTAAGAGCTTAATGCAGCTTCCTTTATGTTTATTGTGCTTGTTAAAGATTAGTTAAAATTTTCAGTGATAACGTAATATTTAACCAGTAAAATAGTTAATTTGCTGGAAACTCGTGTTATAATTTTTGGTCAACATTTGAAGAGAGTAAATTTCTTTCGCGAGTTTCTGCGGAAGTTGTGGGTATATTTCCTCACATTTGACCTAAATTAAAGCAGAAGTATATCAATAAGTCTTCCTTTATTAGAAACAATAACATTGAATCGTATTTTTTAAATAATGCTAAAATTATATGGCAACTCGCGTTGAAAAAAATTGGTAACTCGCATTACTATTTTAGGCCAAAATTTAGTCTAAATACAAGAATACTAATGAACTATTTCAGCCTTTTATGCACAAAGCCTAAAATTAAATCAAATTTTATTAATTGATCAAGTAAGTCTAAAATATCGCTATTCCAATTAGTTATATTTAGCAGATGGTGTATTATCATCACATCTATTACTGTCCCCGCAAGATCTATATAGGCATATCGTCTTATATCACCCAGGTTTTAAGAATTTTTTTTTCATGTTCAATAACCAAATGTGGTGGAATATATTCCTAGACGTATAAAATGAAATTCGCAAAAGGTGAACAAAAAATTTTGACCCGAGAAGGTGTTTGGAGGTTGTTTTATTTAAAAATTTTGGAAAAAACCGAGATTTTCCATAATATACGGGTGAATACATATTTCAGAAGTAGTAGATATGTTACGGGGCACATTTTCAAAAATTCTTCAAAAAATTTCTTTTTCATTTACCTATAAACAAAAATGTATCATAATGGCTTAAAAAGCAGTTGGTTCAATATAGTATTTGCTCAAATTTCAGAAAATCGAAATAGTTTGTTAATTACGAATAATATTTACATTTATCCAAAGTATACAAATAGCAGAGTAAATAATATATATACTAGTATGTATATATAAAAATAAGCAAAATGAGAGAGAAATAGAGAACAAACAAAAAAAGCAAAACCTCATTTCCAACGCATTTTCGCGAATAACAAAAGGCATTTTGCCAACTCAGTTAATAAGTCAGTGGGTATATTGGCAGGGAGTTTTATTTCGCAAACGATCTCAAGTACTTGTTGGCTGGTTGGGGTTGATGATGTTTGAGATGCATGGATGGTGGTGGATGGGGCCTGATTGTCTTTTTAACGATAAATTGGACGGACAAAAGCGTGCGCATTTAAATCGACCGAACTGACGTTAAAATTAGATTTAGTTCAATTTATTTATTAAAAAGTCAATTGAGCAACCGATTTGAATGGCAAATTGTTATTGTGGTTGTTGTTAATTTGGTTTGCTCTTGTTGTGGATTTCAGTTGATTTGATTGAATTAAACTAATTGATTGAATTTATTCACTTATTTTTAGATTTTGTTTTCTTTTGATAATTAAGTATATATGTGCGGTTTATATATGGGTTTTATTTTTTGCGAAATGATTAAAAATAGCAATAGTTGAAACTATAACGAATATATTTTGAATATTAAAAACAAATATATTTATTTGTTTTGTTTTATCAAAAAACATTTTTTTCCGCTCATTTTAGCAATAAAATAATTTAATCTTTTTTAAGGTGAAGTATGTGGTTCTATAATCAAACAAATACATTTGCTCTGAGTAAAAACTCAATTTGAAGCTCAATCATTGAATAAATTTTTTCAATTAATTTATTGAAAATTGAAAAAGCCCTAAAAGGCATGAGTGTCACAAATCAAATATACATACCGGGTACTTTTGCTTTTATGGTAACTATTATATATTGAAGTTATTGCCTTTAGTATATATAACATATGGTACGTTAAGAATTCCAAATGAGCCTACTCATAGAATTTTAATTGAGTTATAAGTAACGTTTATGCAAAAATTCTAATAAAATATCTGCAAGTTTATTATGAATCATTGTCCATCCACATGTAGGTACTAATATGATATACGCCCATTAAATAATTAAATTTGCATGAAAAATTTATAAAGATAAAATTATATACCACTGGCAAAAATATCACCAAAATGTGCGAAGAGCGAGTGAAGAAGAGCGTTATCTGAAGTTATTGGTATTCCTGTGAGACAATGACCCCTATGACTGCTTTCAACTGTGACTGTCATCAACTGCGTTTGTAGCTTATCGAAATTGCAGCCACTTTCAAGCAAAAATGACTTTAGCTTTGACATACAGTTACTGACTTCTTGGGATGGGCAAACTAAGACCAAACACTTTTTCCTTAGAAACTCTAAAAGTATACAGAATTTGTATGTTGTAGATTTCCTACGAAAAGGCTCAAGTCTTACACAGTAAATTTTGTTGAAAAAAATGGGTGTTTTAGTCAACATTTCCGATTTATGAAATGTTACTCATACAACAATTCAATCTAGAAAATCGATTGGTATCACTCCTACCAGATTCAGGCAAAAAATTGAGATGTACCCTTGGTATGAACCCCATGACGTATAAATCCAACCATTAGAGTTAGACAAGAAAATTGTGGTATCGAATATTAATTAAATATTTACTTGATTCAAACATTTTGTAATCTATATATAAATAGGCAAACGAAATCGGTTAGGTCCCTGTTTCTATACCTAAATCTCAACCGATTTGCTTGATTTTTTTTTGTTGGAAAGGTTGTGAGGTGGAGCAGTGCATAGGACTATATATTTTTTTAAAGTGGGCGGTGCCACGCCTCTAAATGAAAAAAACACTCTCACAGCTAAACCGCTGCATCAATTTTAATGAAATTTGATACGGAGGTAGGGTTAGCATTAAGGAATGATAATATGACCGTTATGTTTTTCAGTGGGCGGTGCCACGCCCCTAAATGAAAAAAATGGTCTCACGGCTAAGCCGCTGCATCGATTTTAACGAAATTTGGTACAGAGGTAGAGTTAGCACTAAGGAACGATAATATGACCATTATGTTTTTCAGAGGGCGGTGCCACGCCCTTAAATGGAAAAAACGCTTTCACAGCTAAACCGCTGCATCGATTTTAACGAAATTTGGTATGGAGATAGGGTTAATACTAAGGAACGATAATATGACCATTATGTTTTTCAGTGGGCGGTGCCACGCCCCTAAATGAGAAAAACTGTCTCACGGCTAAGCCGCTGCATCGATTTTAACGAAATTTGGTACGGAGGTAGGATTGGCACTAAGAAACGATAACATGACCATTATATTTTTAGTGGACAGTGCCACGCCCCTAAATGGAAAAAACGCTCTCACGGCGAAAATACTGCATACGATTTTTATGAAATTTGGTATAGATATACATAGAGTTAGCACTATATAGCACGATAGCATGATTGATTTTTATAAATTTTGGTATAGAAAGATATCAAAAACTGTTTGCTCTTTAGTAGGAGTTACACGCCTCTAAATGGAAAGTATGATATTGCAACTTAGCTGCTGCACCGATGCAGATAACCTGAACCCTAAGGAAGAATATTAAAAGCTTTTTGTGTTTTATCGACCAAGGAAGGGTATAAAAACTTTTTCCTTTGTTTTGTGGTCAAATCGAAATGGTCGAATTTCGGCCACAAGGCGAACTCTAGTTGGAATAAATCCTGCATCGAAAAGCATAAACAGCTTAAGTCAACTTAAACAACATGGGTTTGAGCTCAATTTTCCATTAGTTCTGGCGCAAAAGTAATGTTTAATGTGAATGTGCCATAATCTGTAAAACGTTATTTTCATCCGTATAGTGCATATACAGTGAGTAGTTTTTTCACTTTTGCCAACGACATCGGATAGCCATAATCTTTTTCAAAATAAGTACTTTGCATTTTTGTTTTTCAAATTGTATCATTACTTTGCGAGGCATAACAATTCCATGCATTAATTAAGTCCTTTACATAGAGTTGCGATACATTTAGTTCAATGGACGATATTTTGAAAAGGTCGATGCCGTTGGCAAAAAGCAAACTCCTCTACCGTATGCCTTACACTTAAAAGCAAGAATAACTCGGATCCCAGATAGAAGGTACCTACATTCGTCAGATTCGGAATAAGTGACCGCAAATAAACCAAAAAAAATGTATCAAGATCTTTTTCAAAATTTCGTGTTGCACAGTAGACCAGTTCAAGACAAAAATTTGTCCTACGTTTTTTACTATGTTAGAAATGGAGCACGACTTTGAAATATACACCATTAGAAAGGTATATGTGTGTAAAAGTGCACAAAGTTAAAATTATTTTAATATTTTGTCATTATTCCAGGTCAAATTAAATGCAAATTTTTCAATATTAACAGCTGAAAAGAGGATGCAGCACAATGAGAAAGACAAAAAGCTGACAGACACTGACTTAATGTGTTTTGTTTTCTTTTCGTTTCACATTTGTCATTGTACCAGGGATGATAAATAAGCTTTTCTATTTTGTACCAAATAGCAAAAAAAGTACTGAAACTGTCCAAAAAGTACCAAAATTATTTAAAACATTTGTGGGTGGTTCTAGTTTGTATTAAAAACAAAAATTTGCTTGAAACTTCGCTTCCACGACATCAAAATGTTTCTTTTAATGCAAATACATAAAATTTGGTCTATTTCAGAGAATATTTGATGCATTCCAAATCATTTTCTCTATAAGTTCTGTAATTGTGGAGATATTTGCCATTCCATTTCGTATCTTAATTTTCCTCCTTGAGTGGATAATATCTTCAAAACTACAGAACTTACAGAGAAATAAACTACAAATTCGAATTAAATTTTATAACAAAAAATTTCTCCATATGCAGGACCACTTTTCGGTTTTTAAAATGGTTTCGGATGAATCAAATTGACAAAATTTTCCCTTTGTCCTTCATATACTTGGTGGTTGTAATCGGTAGAACACCGTAAAATGTAAGATTCCTGGGACTGTTCTGGACAACTTTTGTTAGGTGCATTTTACGAAAATCGCAAAACTGACGGACATATAGCCATCGGAAGATCGGGATATAGCTTTTTGAAAACCGGAACCCTTGATGGATTTTAAAAATATGTCATATAAAAAGTATTTCAATTGGCTACAAAGTAAGTGCACAATAGTTTTAAATCCGAGTCATGGTTTTCGAGATATGTGAAGTTTTTATTTTTTAAAGCACTGTTCTTCCGAAAACTGTATTATTAATATATAGTTTGAGTTACAAATTATGAAATCCCAATTTATTTCCCTTCCTTTGATATATAATTTGTACCTGATTCTCTTCATTAGCATATTTTTTTATAGGAAAACAAAGAAATTTTCATGCAATTTACCAAAACATTACAGTTGCTCCAAAAATTCGCCATATCTGTAAAATCATGACTCGGATTTTAAACTTTTGTATACCAATATTATTTTATGTGACACTAATATTACTAAAATTAATCAAGGGGCCTAGAACTTACACCGGTTTTCATAAAGCTATATCCCGATCTGCCGATGGCTATATCTCCGTCAGTTTTGTGAATTTCGAAAAATAGGACTAAGAAAAGTTATTCAGAATAACACTAGGAATCTAACATTTTCCAGTGTTCTACCGAATCCCAACCACCCTGTATATAATTTGGCCTTTGATGTCGGTGACACATTGAAAAGTTTTTGATTCGAACTAATTGTTTCCCAAGGCCGAAACGAAGGGAGGTGGAATTTTTCACAATTTTCGAAAGTGTCTGCTGTCGCCTTATAAAAACCACAAAAGACAGACAATATTTTTCATATGTTTAACTTTGTGCTCAGATTACTGTTAGATGTACTTGTAATACTTAGAAAAACTATTGATTATCGATCTAGTATTTCAAGCAAAAACCACAAAAAACCAAATATTCGTTTTCATTTGAAAAAGTTGTGGTTGTTCGCAATGAATTGGATTTTACATTTGTAATAAATTTTTTTGTGGTTAGGTTCAGTCTGATCATTTCGTAATTTGAAAAAAGTCTATTTTTTTTCATGTGAAATTTTTTGTAATTTCAAAGAATATGCCGAACACAATCTACAGTTTTTTTTTTTTCAAAATTTAATTCAATTTCAAATGCGATACATCACTATCTACTACAAAACATTTGCTTTATCGTTCAGCTCGCACTATTCCTTTCATTATGGCATGTGAGGAGGTCAATATTGTTGTTGTTGAGCTTTTTAATCAGCACATTTTTAGATGAGTTATTTTTGCCGATCGATTGATCGATCCGTTCTATCGCTTTAGCACACGTTTCATTAATTAATTGCACCAGCATCATCGATATCAATTTTCAAGATCGTTGTTACTTAACACAATTTGTCCTACAAGATGGATGAGCTCATGTAGAATATCTTACGTATTTGTCGAAATTTCAATTCAAAGAACTTTTCTTTCAAATTGTACAATAACTAGGACACATTATTATTTTAAAAGAAAAAAAAAAAAAAACTTTAAATTCTTTTACGATATTTTTTTTTTTTTTTAATGTTACATCACAGTTTTTTTTCACTAAATTTCTTTTATAATTCCCATTAGGTCATGAACTTTGCACTTTTCTTTTTCTTTCATAGCACTCATAATTAGGTCCAATTTGTTTTCTGGATCTTACCTTTTTTTTCAAATTAACTTCCAATTAATTGTAAAAATTTTTAAATTAAATTAAAAAAACTAAAAAGTGTAGCAAGCCGGTATGTCGTCGTCTGAAGCCTGTTACACAGCTGAACCTTTTTAAGAATCTGTACAGACTACGTTTGTCAGATGGCACCATTTAACTTATATACCCCACCAATACCCATTCGGTTGAAATCTTTCAAATAAATGTGGAGAGTAACAAAGACAGAGAAAGTAAGAGAGATACCTACACACTACAATGTGGTTAACGGATGAGCGTAAGAAAAAGGCGTCGTCGGCAATTTAGCGCTCTGATGCCGGCTAAAAGAGCATACGCCATATACACCACACTCGCCGTTTATTATTTGAAAGTTCTGTACCACCTTAGGCGCGCTGCTTGTTTTGACATACGTCGCGTACACTCGTACCTGCATGCTATTACTATGAGATTGAAGTTTTTCCAAATCAAAGTAATCTTAAGAGCATCAGAAGCATGACCACAGAAGCACCTTAGCTATAAAGTGAAATATAGAAAAGAAAGAAAAAAGAGTGAGCACGATCTTTTAAATGTTTTCTCATTACACAGTGAAACAAATTTGAATTTCTTTTTTTTATATATATATGTATCTCAATGGATCTCAATGTTTCCATGTGGAAACATTCCTTTAAGTTGCTTTCGGAAGGTTCAAAGAATGTTTTGTCGAAACTCCTAAAGAAACTTAAGTATTGCTCCTTTGTGTCATATTTAGAGTTTCTTCGTCGGCAGATATGAAATGAGGTCCATAAAGTGAGTGGAAAACACTTCATTCAAGGTCAGCTCGAAACTAGCTCGAAATTCTTGCGTTAAAAGAATTCATCGCTTACTATTCCCGTGGATTCGTCTGGCTGAAAAAAATAAAGTTAGTCATAAAAAAAGTTTTTTGGGGATTTTCCGGGAAAATTTGGAGTTTTCCGGAAAATGCTTTTAGCTCAAAATTAGCTCGAAATTCCTGCGTTAAAAGATTTCGTCGCTAACTCTTTCCGCAGATTCGTCTGGCTGAAAAAATAAACATAGCTATGCAGAACAATTTTTCCGCTTTTCCGGAAAATGGAAAATTTCCCAGACAGCTCGAAATTACTGTTGAAAAGCTCGAAAATAGCTCGAAATTCCCAACCAAAAAACATCGAAATTCGTCACACCTGCATAGCTCACTTTATGCACCTTATGAAATGTACATTAGAGTAGTGCTCTAAACTAAGATGTACTTAGCTGGCCTATTATCCTGCTCGGTCGACAGTCAACCGATCAAAAGTTCAAAATTGATAGTTTTTGGTAAATTAGAAAAACGAAACTAAAACAAAAAGAAGTCAACCTAACGACGCAGCACTCCTGATACGAAGTTTCAATAAAATTTAAATGTTGTTTCTAGTTAAATAAGTAAAAAAATAATTACCGTGCCTGAAGTTGGGGAAAACGCTGTTTTCAGGTTTGTGGGGCAGCTACAAGAAAAGGTTAATTTTTTTTTTTTTTAATGGCATTAAAATTTACCTTCTGACATTGCCATTTGGATTCCTACTTTTCCAGTTATAATAATCTTTTGAGGAGAAGGTATTTCAGCCCCCATACAAAGGAGGAAATATTTTGGGTGCATGGTATTGCCCATTTTTTATCTCTGGGCATTTCGCTTAATGGCACTAACACCCTGCAGCTGATTTTAACTTATTTTGAGTGTATTTTGGCCATAAATCGGTTTCGTCCTTTGCATGGGTCTGAAATATCTTCTTTTCAAAGGACCATAACTCTGATAGAAAGAGTCATACTGGAAAAGTTTGTAGAAATAATTTTATGAGGAAGAGCGTTGGTATTTGATGCCACTAATAAAAAAGAATTTTATATTTTCCGGTAGCTACGCTATAAGACTAAACACTAGATAGTATCCCAAAAAAAAAGTTCGCCGTAAACTCCCCACTTTGAAAGCTAATCGGTTTAGATTTTTATTAAAAAAAAAAAATTGTTTTTTTTTTCGACATCTAAATAAGCTCCTAAATGATTTTTTCGTATTGCTCCGCCATTTGCCGTCCGATCATCAAGTATAGTATTTCGTTGTAAGTCTCTGTGGGCTATATTTCATTCATAGAAGTAATTTATCTCAAATGTTTTTTCGACTAGTTGTACTCATTATCTCAGTTTCTACCACCCTAATATGACAAGGGCACTTCATAGAAATAAAGCCCATAAAAAATCATAAAATTCATCTCCACTAAGTTTACTCCAGTTGTTGAAATTGAAAAAGTTATAGCGAATCTAAAACCTCAGTACAAAATATGAAAAACAGGATGTTTCTAAAACGAAAATCGCCCTCTAAGACTATGCTATACTCTTTTTTGACATTTGGCATTTCAAACATATGCAAATAAAAACTAGTAAGGGTGTAAAATTTGGCCTGGCCAAACATTAAATACCCTACACTGCAGTATTTTTAAAATTTTGCTCATATGGGAGGTGCTACGCCCTCTTGTTCGAGTTCACCCAGTTTTTGTTCAGAACTTGCATTTATAGGTTTTAGTGGCTGAGTGAAAAATGTTTTCAGTATAGTGTTTTGAAGCTTTTGCTTATATAGGAGGCGCCACGCCATCTTGTCCTCTAGTTTTAGCTTAGAGCTTGCATTTATAGTCTTTAGTATTTGAGTGAAGTTTGTTTGGATTATCTCAAAAAACTCTTTCCGTATAGCATTTTGAAACTTTTGCTTTTGCCACGCCCCCTTGTCCGATTTCACCCAATTTTTGTTGAGAGCTTTTATTTATGATTCTTAGTGTCTGAGTTAAATTTGGTTTTAATATCTCATAAAACGCTTTCAGTATAGCGTTTTGAAGCTTTTGCTTATTTGGGAGGTGCCACGCCCTCTTATCCGAATTTGCTCAGTTTTTTTTTTCAGAGCTTCCGCTTAAAATTCTTAGTATTTATGCGTATTTTGGTTGCATTGTCGTGAAAAATATATGAAATACTAAAATTGCATTTTGAATATATTTTTTGTATGGGCGGTAGGCGTGTCCGATGATCGATTTCGATCATTTTCAATCCCCCGAGCTATCTCTAGCGATGGAGGCAGTGTACCAAATTTCATTGATATATCTTGCTCAGTTTTCCCAAAAAGTGTATTTCAACACACAGCCAGCCAGACAGACGGACATGGTTATATCGACTCAGGAGGTGACGCTGATCAAGAATATATATACTGTTCTATATCTGCCACGCCTCCTTCTCAGCGTTACAAACGGAAGGACAAAGTGAATATACCAAGGGTGTAGGGTATAAAAAAAGAATATTGCATAGTTTTAGGGGGCGATTTTTGTTCTTGAAACATTCTGCTTTTCATATTTTTTACTGAGGTTTTAGATTTGCTATAACTTCTACAAATTCTATGAAGTGTTCTTGGCACCTTAGGGTGGTAAAAACTGAAATAATGAGTATGTACAACTAGTCGAAAAAAAACTAGTAAGGGTGTAAAATTTGGCCTGGCCAAACACTAAATACCCTACACTGCAGTATTTTAAAAATTTTGCTCTTATGGGAGGTGCTACGCTCTCTTGTCAGAGTTCACCAGGTTTTTGTCCAGAGCTTGCATTTACAGTTTTTAGTGTCTGAGTGAAAAACGTTTTCAGTATAGAGTTTTGAAGCTTTTGCTTATATAAGAGGTGCCACGCCCTCTTGTCCGAGTTCGTCTAGTTTTAGCTTAGAGCGTGCATTTATAGTTTTTAGTATTTGAGTGAAGTTTGGTTGGATTATCTCAAAAAACTGTTTCAGTATAGCGTTTTAAAGCTTTTGCTTATATGGGAGGTGCCACGCCCTCTTGTCCGAATTCGTTAAGTTTTTTTTAGAGCTTGCGCTTACAATTCTTAGTATTAATGCGTATTTTGGTTGCATTGTCGTGAAAAATACTCCTAAAATTGCATTTTGAATATATTTTTTGTATGGCCGATAGGCGTGTCCGTTGATCGATTTCGCTCATTTTCAATCCCCCGAGCTATCTTTGACGACGGAAGCAGTGTACCAAATTTCATTGAATTGCTCAGTTTTCCCAAAAAGTGTATTTCAACACACAGCCAGCCAGCCAGACAGACAAACGGGCATGGCTATATCGACTCAGGAGGTGACGCTGATCAAGAATATATACACATTTCTATATCTGCCACGCCTCCTTCTCTGCGTTGCAAACGGAAGGACAAAGTGAATATATCCTGGGTGTAGGGTATAAAAAAAACATTTGAGATAAATTACTTCGGCGATCTTTTTTTTTTTTGTATGGGGATCGGTACTATCTAAAGATATTTCAAAATCCTGCAGGTAAAATGACAATTCTGCTGATAAAGAAAAGGGAAAGGGGAAGGGCAGTTTGTTCTTTTGCACTTAGTGGAATGGAGCAGAAAGAATCCTAGCGTCCTGGAACTTAATTGAAAAATAGCAAAAACGTCGTTTTTCGCACTTTAAGGTTAGGATACCTCGAAATCCTGACAAGATGGAGGAATTCTGTGGCCAGTTTTGGAATCAGCACAACGAAATCTATAGGAATCGATTTTTTTTAACTAGGAAAAATTCACGTTCCAGGTCTGTACGCACATCAGTTAAAATGGTGCAATACTGTCAGAATGTTTTCGAAATGGTTTTTAGATCATTATTTTTTTATGGTGTGAGCTTCCGTTTGGTTTATATTTCTTGTTGGTCATATAATCAGAACGGACGCTATAGCAGTACTAAGTTGAAAACAGCAGTCATCCGGAAAGTTTTGCTTCTCACTGTATATGTACGGTTGAATGCATCGCTAGGTCCGTATATGTAGCTTTTAATAAAACCAGTACAAGTTGGAAATCCTTTGATAGATTCCAAAAATATTGGTGCCATATGAAAAATATTTTTAGAAGCTTTAAGACTTTTGTACAAAGTTTTTAATTTATCATACTTCGAATTTACTCTTAATAAATTTGAGAATAAATTTTTACAACAAATGCCAAAATATTCCTTCCCAATTTATTACCGAAAAACTTATGGTCCGGGACCCGGCAATACTTAAAGTGCCATCATCGCGGATTCTGAAATTTTTCATGCAAAATGGTAGTTTACACTAAGACGAATAAGAAAAACTTGGTCAGCATGGTTGTAGCCTGGCAGAAATATTTTTAAATGATTTTTCAATTAATAAATTTTCAGAATGTTTTGCCGTCATCGCGGATTTTGATTAATCTTAATATTAATCGATGGTAAATTTCATAACCATTCAGAAAAAATCCGGCTGACCAAATTTTTTTTTTGCCGAAAATGACCGGAAGACCTATTTTAGTGGTGGGTACAATTTCTCTGTTATCACGCAAATTTGTTTTTTTTTTTTTAATTTACGTGTTTTAATGTCAACTTTTAAAATATCTTGGTATGCGAGCTTAGAAACTGCCGGTAATACCCACTGTCGCAACATTAAAATAGGTCTGCCGGTCATTTTCGGCAAAAAAAATTTCGTCAGCCGGATTTTTTCTGAATGGTTATGAAATTTACTATCGATTAATATTAAGATTGATCAAAATCCGCGATGACGGCAAAACATTCCGAAAATTTAATAATTCAAAAATCATTTAAAAATATTTCTGCCAGTCTACAACCGTGCTGACCAAGCTTTTCTTATTCGTCTTAGTGTAAACTACCATTTTGCATTAAAAATTTCAGAATCCGCGATGACGGCACTTTTAGTACTGCCGGCTCCTCGCCTATTATTTTCTAGTGAATTTTGCCTATCCAGAAATTTGTATACACTACACCCAGGGTATATTCACTTTGTCCTTCCGTTTGTAACGCAGAAAAAGAGGCGTGGCAGATATAGAAAAGTGTATATGTTCTTGATCAGCGTCACCTCCTGAGTCGATATAGCTATGTCCGTCTGTCTGGCTGGCTGGCTGGCAGGCTGGCAGGCTGGCTGGCTGGCTAGGTGGCTGGCTGTGCGTGGAAATATTTTTTACGCGAAAACTAACCAAGATAATTCAATAAAATTTGGTACGTTGGCTTTGTCGTAAAAGTTAGCTCGTGGGATTGAAAATGAGCGAAATCGGTCAACGGACACGCCTACCGCCCATACAAAAAATATATTCAAAATACAACTTTAGGAGTATTTTTCACGACAATTCAACCAAAATACAACTTAATACTACGACTTACTAGCGCAAGCTCTGAGCAAAAACCAAGTGAACTCAGACAAAAGGGCGTGGCATCACCCATAGAAGCAAAATTTTCAAAATACTGCAATGTAGGGTATTTAATGTTTGGCCAGGCCAAAGGTTACACCCTTACTAGTTTTTTTTAATTTGCATAGCAGGGTGTCTGAGAGAAAATTTATTCATTGTACCCAATATTTTCCAGTTTATAAATTTGTAGGTAGATCCTTGAATCCATAACCCGTAAAGGTAACCTTTTTCGTATATATCAGATATGTAATTTTTATCAATAACCTTATGACAGAACGGTACCTTTTTTTTAACGATACATAAATATTTGTTGCACAGTGTATGAGTCGCCCACTTAATTCAATTGCTCTTGTTCTTTTTGCTTTCGACTACACATTTGATTTTTGAATTTTATCTTCAAATGCGTACGTACGAGTACTTACGGGGGCTCTTATTTGCTCAACAGTTTTTATGCGTTCGTTTCAATTCAAATGAGTCCGTTTCAACATAACCTCCTAAAGTGTGGTGAAATTCGTTATCATATCGAGGTAATTTCTTATCCAATAGTTTGTTGTTATCTGCGCGTTAATTCCTTACAAATTGTTTCATTTTATATTGCATTCGAATATTTAAGAAAAAAAAATCTATTAATACATACATAAATAGTTGTTTTCTCTGATAAAGTCAATAAGTTGTTGATGGCTTTATCAATATTTATTGGTTCAATATGCTAGAGGTTTTTAGTTATTTTTGTTTTTTATTGCAAACTTTATAAAGTAAACTCTTTCTGGTGCTATGCAGAAAATAGTTCAAGTATTGTTTTATTGAATTTTTGCAAGGGATAGCGCCAGAGCAATTACAGTACAGTACCTATATTGATAAAAAATAATGTTTAACGTTTATATTTATAATTGCAATTATGTTGTAGGAAGTATTTCCTTATATATAAAATGAATAGTTCGATATTCCATCAAAAAAACATCATAAGCAAGGTCGATTTATTTTTCACGACCCACATACGATTTTTTTGAATTTTACTCCAGAATATTTGGAAATGTGCCCCGTAACATATCTACTATTTAAATATGTGCTCTCCCGTATATTATCTGAAATCTCGATTTTCCAAAAAATTTTAGACAAAATGACCTCCTGACAACCTCTCGTGTCGAAATTTTTTTTGTTCACCTATTAGGAATTTAATTTTATACATCTAGAAATATATTCCATCACATTTGGTTATTGAATATGAAAAAAAAAAAATTCTTAAAACCTGGGTCATATATGAGGAGATTATTTTCGGATATGCCCATATGAACATATTTTTGAAATAAACTGTTAAAATAAAATATATCAATAATGTAAAAGGTGACAGTTATAAACAAAATTCAAACATTCTCCTTTAAATTTTCTAGGTCTAGGGTACTCATTTCAAAAAAAAAAAAAAAAAAAAAAAAATAATAAACCAAACGCATTTATTAAGTGTAACTATTTTTAAGTAAATGTCGATTTCTCCAATTTTATTTGACAAATAATTTTAAGTGGTTCGTCAACATCAGTTTTTTTCTATCAGAAATAGTTTTAATTTGCTTAGTTAATTGGAATTTACGTATAAGACCTTTTAAAAAAAGTACAGCGGGGAATGGAACTAGGAATATATTATATCAAATTGATAAAGTAAATCAGATTTGTTGTAAAATTCTGTTGAAACTATGAAAACTGCATATGAAATATTATCTATTTTGGAGAAATGTACCGTTTTGTTTCAAAAATGAAAATTAAATGAGATAAAATAAAATCTCTATATAATACAACAGTACATCTGTAAGATGCAAAAGTATCTATAAGACAAGGATATTCTTGTAAAATATAATATAATAAAAGATATCAAAAAGACCCTTAAAAAAAGATACAATGGGTTAAGATGTTCCAAAAAATTGTTCCTTGGTTTATTTCATGTTAACCATCTAGAACATCTTAACCCATTACATCTTGTTTTTATGGATATTTTTGGGTCCTGCTTCCAAAAACTTAGTTATAATGGGTTAAAATGTTATACAAAATATTTCAATATGGGTCACCAAAAAAAATAAAAATGACGTCTGAACGGTGAGAATATTAAAGTACTTCAAGAACTCATAAGTGGGAAAAGATACCCCGTTTTTGAGGACTGCAAAATCATAACAATAAAGTTTATTTTTAAATAAAAATATTTAAAATACAAATAAACCTTTGTAACCTTTGGGCATGGCCAAACATTAAATACCCTACACTGCAGTATTTTGAAAATTTTCCTTATATGGGATGTGCCATGCCCTCTTGGCCGAGTTCGTCTAGTTTTAGCTCAGGGCGTGCATACATAGCCCTTAGTGTCTCAGTAAAATTTATTTAAAAATCATTGTCCTAAGATCATGACGAAATCACACAATGAACATTTTCCTAGAACTCATTAACCCATTATACCCTGTATTTATGGGCCTTTTCAACCCCTTCTCCCAAAAAAAAAAAAAAAACTGGACTACAATGGGTTAAATTATTCTACAAAATATTCTACTGAAAATTTCACTAAGATTCACCTAAGACGAAAAATGCTTATAACTTAGGGAAAGCGCTTCAGAGATGTAATAAATATGCGATGTGAGAAGTTCTCATTGATTTGAACGATTTTTTGGCTTTCGGGATGGAATTTCGATATATATGTGGTAAATATTGACTCGAATTTCCACATTTTAGATGTCATTTTTGCACTTTTTTAGGAAAAGGTTATAAATGACTCATATGTGAAGGATATAGAGGGTTAAAAGTTTCTAAAAAAATATTCCCCGTAATATCCTGAATAAGTTTGCTGAACTGATGATTAGAGCGCCCACAAGATATATGAAATGTCCAAAATTGAGAATTTGTTTGCTCCCCGTCCATTTCCTGAAATTAGAGGTGAAAAAAATAAGATCTCAAAAAAAAAATTGGAATCGGTAGTGGAAAAAACCCAGCCGGTTTTCGATCAAAGGTCGAAAAATTGACTAAAAAAAGGGAAGTCGCTTTGACTGCCCGTTACTTCAACACTGTTCATTTTTTCATAATATTTTCAAGACAACTTTTGTAGAGCATGACTAGGTCAACATTATCTTCTTTAAAATTTTTGGTCCAAAAATTAAATTTGTTGTTGTTTCGGTACAAAAACTTAAATTTTTTAAGAAAATTTTCATGACTTTTTTTCTATAAATTGGTTTTTTGTTCTGGAATTCTTATATTGCATGGAATTAAATGTTGATTACTTCAACAAAAAAAAATTATTGAAAAATATTAAGTTTTAAGGTATGGAGCCGGTCTCAATGTTGGAAGAAAATGAGTATTCTAATTTTTTTCTTTTAATCGCTACTTTATTGGATGCAACAATATGCATTGCTAGTTGTTATTAAATGCAACATTTAGAACTGCTTTTTGCCTTCAAAAAGAGCTATGAAATGGGTTTGTGCAACTTTTTTTCAAAAAGTTATGATCATTTTAAAATGACATCATGAAAGTTAAAAATCACGTATGGATGTTCTATAGGAATTGCCATATTACTATATCTTTTATAATGTTATTTTAAAATGATCATAACTTTTTAAAGAAAAATCATACAAGACCATTCTGGAACTCATTTTAAAGAAGAAAAACAGTACTAAATGACGCATTTAATAAAACAGACCAAAACGATTTTGTGCGTGTTCTACACAACCTCAAAAATCGTATTTTTTGAACATTAGGGGTGAGATATCTCACAAACCATAAGTGATACAGCAATTTCGCGTCCAATTTCAAATTCAGCATTAATAACTGCATCTAAAATGACTATTTTGGTTTTGGTTTGTAGCCGTTTTTTAATAAATACCGTTTTTCGACCTCATTTTAAAACCATGCCATGAACCGATTTTGAAAACTTTTTTTTTTATTCAGTAAATGTTCAGGTGTAATTTCACATCTTTGTTCAGTTCTTGACAACTTGATTGAAATTTTTTCCTGAGCTGCGTGCACGAAATTCGAAATTTTCGACTATTTCTGCTGGAACAGCCTAAAAACGCACTTAAATAAAAATAAATGGTATTTTCGTGTTCAGCAATCCCAAATTAGTTTAGGAAATATGACTACTAAAATGGTTTCCTACCAAATCAAAAATTAAGAAGAAAAAAAAAAAAAAAATAATTTTTTTTTCTTAACTTTGAAACAGGCTCCATTTCTTAAAAACCAATATTTTTTAGTTATTTTTCTTTTAAATAAATCAACATTTAATTCCCTACAATATAGGAATTACAGAACAAATATTCCACCCTTTGAAAGTTACAAAAAACCAATTTATAGAAAAAAAGTCATGAAAATTTTCGTAAAAAATTGAAGTTTTTGTACCGAAACAACAACAAATTTAATTTGTGGACCAAAACTTTTTAAGAAGATAATGTTGACCTGGTCCTGTTCTACAAAAGTTGTCTTCAAAATATTATGAAAAATTGAACAGTTTTGAAGTAACGGGCAGTCAAAGCGACTTCCCTTTTTTTAGTCAATTTTCGACCTTTGATCGAAAACCGGGTGGGTTTTTTCCACTACCGATTCCAAATTTTTTTTTTGAGATCTTATTTTTTTGACCTCTAATTTCAGGAAATGGACGGGGAGCAAGCAAAATCAGAATTTTGCTCATATGGGCGCTCTACTGATGATACACCTCAGATGTAAAGATCATATAGTTAAATACATCGATTTAACACAAGAATGCGTTATTTTTGTTTTTTCCATATACAGTGGAGTTAAAAACTTCAAAAATAGATTAAAAAAAAAATGTGACATGCTGGAAAAAAACACCGAGACACGGGTATTTTTTTTTAACGTCTATTTTAAGAATTTTTGGGATTTTCACATGTTTTTATACAATACACCCAGGGTACATATATTCACTTTGTCCTTCTGTTTGTACAAAAAATATATTCAAAATGCAATTTTCGGAGTATTTTTCACGACAATGCAACCAAAATACACATAAATACTACAAATTGTAAGCGCAAGTTCTGAAAAAAAAACTAAGTGAATTCAGACAAGAGGACGTGGCACCTCCCATATAACCAAATGCATCAAAACGCTACACTAAAAGCGTTTCTTGAGATATTCAAACCAAATTCGACTCAGACACTAAGAATTATAAATGAAAGCTCTCAACAAAAATTAGTTGAAATTGAACAAGGGGGTGTGGCACCTCCGATATAAGCAAATGTTTGAAAATGCTATACTGAAAGAGTTTTTTGAGATAATCCAACCAAATTTTACTCAGACACTAAGAACTATAAATGCAAGCTCTGAGCAAAAGCTGGGTGTACTCGGACAAGAGGGCGTGGCACCTCCCATATGAGCAAAATTTAGAAAATACTGCAGTTTAGGGTATTTAATGTTGGCCAGGCCAAAGGTTACACCCTTACTAGTTTTTTTTGTGTCGAACCGTGTAATAAGTAACCTAGAAAAAATGGTATTACTCCCAAATTGCAAAAAATTCTGAATGGATCTAAGTTGAAATGAACTCAGAAAATATTGGTTTATTCACTTCTGTTTTAGTTTGGTTGGCCGAACGTAGCCGATTTTTTAAAAGCTTACATAAAGTTAAAATTTTAAATTAGCTGCAACCGTTCTAAGGTTACTTCAATATAAAATACAACGTCTGTTTGTCTGTGCCTCCATAACTCGAAAACCATTCGTCCGATTTGCATGATTTTTTGTTTCCTTTGTAGATATTTTACATGACAAGGTTTTAGGATACATTTTATTTCGGCTGCGTCCGGGATCTTGGAAATTCCATAATTCAAATATCTGTTATCCGATTCTCATGATTTTTTGCATTGAGATGAGATTCCATGACAAACTCTAATTTTGATACTTGATACAAAAGTAACAAGTAACAAAAATGTATCAAGTTACAAAAGTAACTAGCTGTGCCCATCTCTGCATACATTGTTAAAGGGTATCGGGAACGGGCGAACGAAGTCGCTCCCGGGCTACTAAGTAGTTTTATATGAAACAAAAAATAAAATTTATACCTTTTTTGAATAAAATCATAAGGTAATGGTTACCTATATCAATATTCTCCATTTTAAAATTTGTTCTTACTATATACCAACCGCTGATCATTTGACCTATTGTGTATTGGATTATTGTTGAAATTATTAAAATAATTTATATTGCCGAAACTATTCCTTATGCTTGACTAGATGAAAATGCATTTGTACTTTCTTTATATTTCCTAAGTATACTAATCGTATGTAACATAATTGGCAAACATTTAGGAGTATTTTGCCAAGAAATGAATACATATGTATGAAAAAAAGCTATAAAATAAAAAGAAAAATCAATTAAAGTAACACAAAAAAACATAAAATCAATGGTAATTTGCAAATAATATTGACCCAATTTGAAAACTTGGTATGTGGGTCTATTCGAACAAACAAAGCGAAAGAGATAAATAGCAATGGCAGCATCTCTTTTTTTATGACCAATTCAACCATTAACAGATGCTTTCATTTGAACAGATAAAGATTTATATTTAACGGAAGTTGCTGCTAATCGCAGGCAACCCTTGCCATAATACTTAATTATGTATAATACAAATCAACTCCGCTTATTATAAGAAATATCTTCAAGCTCATGCAATCCAATGCCTTGGGCTTGGGTTGTCTTTCCGTGGTGTGCATGTCTTCTGTCTATGTGCATGTCCATCTGCATCATGTCTCGTGCTCTACAATGTTTAAACATACCCACCCGTACTGCAAACATCACTAACCAATTTGCAAAAGATTTAAATCTACCGTTTTTCTTTAATTACAAATTTAAAGTTAAATTTTCCACCTTTGTTTCTTCTCGTGTCTCTTCAACTTTCCAATGTGTCTAGGAAGGAAGGAAACTGGTTGATTTTTTGTTACTCTGTTGCCAACTGACGTTGACTTTTAACAAGATATCTATGGCTTCTACACCCACTTTTTGAATGAGATACTCTCTCTGAACATTAAATTTTTGCTCTTTTGGACTTTCTTTCTCTTAAAATCTCTTTGTTCAATTGGTCCTCTATATGAAGTTGTATTATAAGTATATGTATCTCTTAAATGCATCATTCCACATTGGGAATGTGCATTGATTTAATTTTTCTTTTAGTTCATTCGAACCCTTCTTTCGTTTACATCCATCCGTAAATTTTTTTGCATTGTTTTTTATATGAAACTAAACATTATCGCATTTAACTTGGTACCTACGCCACCACCTACAACTTTGTATTTTCTTTTTTGAACATTTTTTTCGTTTTTAATAAACTTACGCTTAAATTGGATATCCGATCGTGATATCTTTCTTATGATTTCTATTGTTGCAGTTTTCTTTGAAGTGAAATTGAGAAAATGACTAATAGTCTGAACGCTTCTCCGGAAATATAAACATAATAATTAAGTTCTTGTAAAGAAATTGCAATATACCTACTACACATATCTACTTCATGATGTTTACATTATCAGTTGTAACTATCTTCATAAGAATTGAACGCATATCGACAATGTTTATGAAAAATAACTTATAAAAAAAAATAAGTGTGCAACTCATTTGGTAATACCTGCCCTCTTTTCGACCAATGTATAATAATCATGTTCGGCACCTACCTACCAAATATCATTAAAATAACTTTCATAACTTGCGAGATATGATATATTTTATGTCACAAAAAAGTTGATTTAACATTTTCTGCTTACGCCCATTTTTTGTCCAGGGCATGGTTCACGTGATAGGTCCTTACCCCCAAAATTATATGAAAATAGCTTGCATAGTTTACGAGATATAACGTGTTGAAATTTTAAAATTTAAGAATTAAGATTTAAACCCATATAAGGTAAGTGTACCGAATTACGGACTAGTACCTAATTCCGTACGTTTTTGTTGAAAAATAAAAAAACTAAGCACGGTTTCGAATATTTTTAAATCAAAATATAGTCCGTACTTATAATTGATGTCAAAAAGTATAAATTTAATTTTTTACGTTCGTTAATTACTTTATAGTAATGCTTCAAATTATGAATTGACGTCGAACCGTCATTTTGAATACGTGTGTTGTGTGAAAGTATAAGGTAACATCAGAATTTTTGTAAGCGTTTCTAGGATTCCATGTATGTATTTTTAATAAAAATTTGTTAAGTTGTTAATTTGTGTTGCCTTAAGAAACGGATTCTAATAAGTTTAAAACAAAACGAATAATATTTTACCTAAAAACGGCGATTTTCTTTTGGACGTAATTAGGTGCATACATTTTTCTAAGTGAACGTAACTCCGTACCTATAACGCAGTTTGGGAAATTCAGAGACATTTTGTTTTCGAAATTTAGTTATAAATCGGTGTTAAATTAACTAATTATTCATTTGTCATGAAATAAGTAAACTTTTGCGAATGTAGTGACCTAATTACGGCCTAACGTTTTCTCTTTGAAAACCCTAAATAATTGCGAATAATGCGAACAATTATACAAAAATTCTTATGGTTCCTTTATGTATAAGGGTTTTATATAATCGAAGTTTCTGAAGTAAATAACAGTGTTTAAATATGAATTGTGAAATTATTGATTGATATTGACCTAAAAAAAGATTTCTAATAAGTTTAAGACAAAACGAGTAATATTTTACCAAAAAACGGCGATTTTCTTTATGACGGAATTAGGTGCATAAATTTTTGTGAGTGAACATAATTCCGTTCCGGCCGTTTTGAGCGATTTTTTAACCCATTCTGTCGCCACGACCCACATATTTGGAATATTTGGAAAGGTGCCCCGATTTACCCAAAATTTTCAGATAAAACGACCTCCTGACACCCTGTCGGGTCGAAAATTTTTTGTTCACCTATTCAAGATTTCATTTTGTACGTCTAGAAATATTTGGTTATTGAACATGAAAAAAAATGTTCTTAAAACCTGAATCATCCCAGTGTGCCAGACGGTTCATATCTCCGCTTTTTTACCCGTTACGGATCCGTTACTGATCCGTTGGCGGGAGAGATTCCCAAAAAAAAAGCGAATCGTTTTTTTTTTTGGAATTCCTCCCGCAAACGGATCAGTAACGGATCCGTAACGGGTAAAAAAGCGAAGATTTGAACCGTCTGGCACACTGGGATATAAGGGAATATTATTTTCGGATATGCCCATATATGTTTCTTAAAGAAAAAAAAAAGTATATTTGAACATAATTAAAGTTATTGTAAATAAATGTAAACATGTATAAAATGAAGAAATTTGTACGTTTTTGATTGTTATATAAAGAAATGTATCAAATTTTTAGCTAGCACGGAATATGGTGCACGAAAGTACGGACTTAGGTTCAACGCAAAATTTTAGTCCGGAATTAGGTTCAAATGCAATGTTTCTTAAAATATAATAATTTATTACATAATCAGCATTATAATGCTCAAATTGATTTACAATCGACTACGGATAAATCAATTGTGATGAAAAATCATATTTCCGGTCTTAGGATTGAGTTATATGGCTAGGAGCCATTCTAAAATTGATGAGTACCTTAATATACCGCAATTCGGTACACTTACCTTATGGCCTCAGATTAGATTTAAGTCACTGGTTTACTTCCATCATTTGATATATGAAAATGATTTCATTACATTGCTTATGGTTACATATTAAAAAGCAGGAAACGATATTGTGCGCGGAAATAAAAATATTTGTAAACTGAGTATGCATAAAGTGTCCTTGATGTACTAGTATATAAATCAAAAAACCAGAAAATCCTAAGTGCTCCGTTTAAGGAAACGTTATATAAGAACTGTTGCAGAAAAATTTGATTCTTTTATTTTTTAAGATTACGATTTAACTGATGGTCGAAACTCACTGTCCAAAGAGTTATTTTGAATTAAAGAGTCAAGTAGAAAAGTCGATGAAAAAAGTGAAACACATTTTTCAGCAGAATCCTAACACTTCAGTACGAGATATGGCTGTCAGGACAGGTACCTCAACATCTTCTATACAAAGACTTAAGCAAAAACTAGTAAGGGTGTAACTTTTGGCCTAGCAAAAAAAAAAATACCCTACACTGCAGTATTTTGAAAATTTTGCTTATATTGGAGGTGCCACACACTCTTGTCTGAGTTCACCCAGTTTTTGCTCAGAGCTTGCATTTATAATTCTTAGTGTCTGAGTGAAATTTGGTTGGATTATCTCAAAAAATGTTTTCAGTATAGCGTTTTGAAGTTTTTACTTGTATAGGAGGTGCCCTCTTGGCCGAGTTCATCAAGTTTTAGCTTAGAGCGTGCATTTATAGTCTTTAGTATTTGAGTGAAATTTAGTTGGATTATCTCAAAAAACTCTTTCAGTATAGCATTTTGAAACTTTTGCGTATATGGGAGGTGCCAAACCCCATTGTCCGATTTCACCAAATTTTTGTTGAGACCTTTCATTTATAATTCTTAGTGTCTGAGTTAAATTTGGTTTTAATACCTCAAAAAACGTTTTCAGTAAAGCGTTTTGAAGCTTTTACTTATATGGGAGGTGTCACGCCCTCTTGTCCGAATTTACCCATTTTTTTTTTAGAGCTTGCGCTTATAATTCGTAGTATTTTGGTTGCATTGTCGTGAAAAATACTCCTAAAATTGCATTTTGAATATATTTTTTGCATGGGCGGTAGGCATGTCCGTTAACCGATTTTGTTCATTTTCAATCCCACGAGCTAACTTTGACAACGAAAGCAGTGTACTCAATTTCATTCAATTATCTTGCTCAGTTTTCCCAAAAAGTGTATTTCCACACACAGCCAGCCAGACAGACAGACGGGCATGGCTATATCGACTCAGGAGGTGACGCTGATCAAGAAAATATACACTTTTCTATATCTGCAACGCCTCCTTCTATGCGTTACAAATGGAAGGACAAAGTGAATATACCCTGGGTGTAGGGTATAAAAAAGTATTGGATTTATGTAAAATTACTTTAAAAAAAATGGGTCCAAATTTCAAAAAAGTCGTAATATCTCGAAAACTACGAACTATGTCCATGGTGTCGAACGTGACCGTCGAACACATTTAAAGTTAAAAAAAAGCCAAAATAAAACGAATTTTTGTTTTGACAATAGGCTTAATTTATGGTTGTCAATTAGCCCTATAATTGTTGCTAAGGTTGATTTTGGGCAATTTTTCGTTTTCAAGATAACTTCGAAAAACCAGGGAAATCTGAGGCAATATTTCAATGTGACTAATTTTAGAATGTTGTGCATTGATGTCTCTTAAAAAAGGTTTGTTTTTTCCCAAAAATGACTTTTAGCAATAGATCTCAAGGTTCATTGCCACATTTTGTCAAAATCCATTAAACAGTATAAACATTGCACGGAAACCTGGATCAGGCAGAAAAAAAGGTCCAACAAATATTGGTAAGGCAACAGATGTCGAACAACTCCGAACACTTCTGTCAGAAAAGCAGCTCATGTAGTTAAATGCTCTGATTCTCTTGTGTGCAGAACCAAAGCTAATGATGGGCTGAAGTCGTATAAAGTTCAGAAAGTTCCAGATCGCAATGCGGTAAAGAATTTAGAAACAAAAAAACGAGCTTAAAAATTGAGGTCTAATTTTATAAAAAAAATGTACGTGCTGTGTGATGAATGACGAAACCTATGTTCTGGCAGACTTTTCACAACTTCCGGGTCAAGATTTTTATGTGACTGATGAACGAAGTAATATTCAGAAACATTATCGGATAAAAATGCAAACAAAATTCCCTAAGAAGTTTCTTGTGTGGCAAGCCATTTGCAGTTGTGGCAAAAGAAGCCAAGCATTTATGACATCAGGGACGATAAATAGAGAAATGTATTTTAAGGAGCGTCTTTAAAAACGGCTTTTGCCTTTCCTAAAACAGCACAGAGTGCCTACATATTTCTGGCCCGATTTAGCATCATGCCACTATGGAAAAAAGGCCCTTGAATGGTATGCAAATAGTAATGTAAATTTTGTACCACGGGAAGCAAACCCACCCAACTGTCCAGAATTCCGGCTTGTGGAGAGATATTGGGCGCTTGTGAAAAGGGAATTAAAGAACACAGGAAAGTTATCCCAAGACATGTCTGACTTCAAGCGTTAATGGACCCGCTCCTCCAAAAGGCACTATAATATCGTTAATGACAGGACTCCCGGTGGATGCATTTAAAAATTTCGATTAATATTCCAATATTTTATTGTTTAATGAATTTCTATAATATGTTAATAAATTCACATACATATTTTTTTTAAATTCAACGGCTTAAGTTTTATTTAACTTTAAGCGTGTATAAGTTTTTTTCGACACACTCTTAACGTTTGCTGATTTTTTTCAGAATGTTAAAATAAAATACATAAAATGCATAGTTTCGAATATTTCTGACAGTGTAATGATTTATTTTCTCTGTACACAAACCATAACAATTTAGCAAAAACTTCAACCTGACTGTTGTTAGTAATGCAACTAGTGAACGCTTGTTGTAGTTGCGCAGAGCCAAACAAAACATTTTTTAGTATTATTTGTGTCAATAGTAGTAAGTGCGTACGATTCAATAGGATATTGCATTTTTATGTTGATATACATTGTAATTTGTTTATAACTTGAAATAAGACAAAATTTAAAAAATGTGCTTATGCTAGAAAAGACAAGCCTTTTGCATTATCTAACATCCACATTATCGAATCCATAATGACCCTCTAAAATGGATTAGGCGAAAATTCCCCTGAAATTTGCAGATAACTAGCTAAACGCCTGATAAGAAAAAATCACATGAAATGATCCCAACGGGAAGAAATGAAGCTGCTTCTAAAAAGAGCGCAATAGAAGCACATCTCTGGTAGCATACAAAATTTTTCAAATTTTATTTTTTTTATTGCTTATAAAAGTTAATAAATCTACCAAAAGTTACTGAAAATAGTAATTTTTGTGAAATGGAACTTAAAATTTTGAAAAACTTCCACGGAAGCGTATTTCATATGCTTCCAAATGTGTGCTTCTACGGAAGTGTATTTGAAGCGTATTTCATGTGCTTTTGAAGATGTGCATCTCCGCTAGGACATGCTGTGTTCAAAAAGATAAGTAGTGAGAAGAGCACTGGAAGCAGCTTCTTGCTTCCCTAGAAGAGCAACTGAAGTCGTTTCAATGCGCTTCCGTTTCCCGTTGGGGATATAATAATATGTTATAATAAAACAAAAACAAAAAAAATCTTCGATATATTTTGAGTTGTGACATTGTTCACAGGTGACCCCTGGTGATTTAAAATTGATGAAAATGGTGAGAAAAACTATTGCTGGGGATCGATTCTACATTTATTTACGAACATTTTCCAGCAAACCGCATGGATCAAACCGCTCGGTTTGGTGAGTTACGTACAATATCACAATGCGGCATTGTCTCCATTTAAAAAACATTTTCATGTATTTTGTGATGTTGAATTCCAATCTGGTATCAGAGTTGCTATATCTTATAGAAGTTTTTAAGATATTTTAACCTAAAAAACTTTATTTTTTTGAGGTTGGATAATAAGACCAGGTAATTTTTTTTACATAAAAATTGATATAGTAGTTGAGAGCTCTAATTGTTTTCTTTAAAACCTAATTTAAATTATTTTGATATCTTTATTTTTCTGAGAGATAACCTAACCTTAAAAGTTAAAAAAGAGCAAAAGACACGTTTTTTTTTCATTATTTCAGTTTACGATATTTCGGAGAAAAATAGAGAAATCGAAATAATGAGGGGACTCTTGAAAACGTTTTCAGGAATCCCCTCAATAAAAGTTAGGTTTTAAAGAAAATAACTAGAGCTTTTAACTCCCATATCAACTTTTATGTAAAAAATTACTTTGTCTTGTTATACAACCTCAAATATTGCAAAAACAGGTTTTTTTTTAACTTTTAGATCTAAATATTTCAAAAATTATTTGAGATATCGTCGGCTGAGTATTATTTTGCCGATTTTCGATTTTTTTTTTATTATTGTATTTAGACAATGCCGCAATCTTATATTGTGCGTAACTCACCAAACCAAGCGGTTCGATTCATACGGTTTGCGGGAAGATGTTCGAAAAAAATTTAGGTAGAATTGATCCGCTGCAGTCGTTTCGCTCACCATTTTCATCAATTTTAAATCGCCAGGGGTCACCTGTGCTGAAAAATAATTTAGTTTGTGTATAATACTTAACTTCAAGAAACTAGGTATATACTTGTTTTGTAAAATGAATCATATTCGTCATTCTTATCAGTAAAGACGACACAATTTTACTTATGACGCACGTAGAATGATAACTATTGCTATAAGAGCATCATAACTCAAAGAGAGTCAGTTTCTGGCATGTCAACAGGGCAAAAGTTCTACCCAAGGTCAATTCACACATTTCTTATCAGAAAAATATTAAAATGCTTTCATTATTTTAACAGTAATACACAAGTGGTGAAAACATTTTATATACCCTACACCCAGTGTTTATTCACTGTGTCCTTCCGTTTGTAACGCAGAGAAGGAGGCGTGGCAGATATAGAAAAGTGTATATATTCTTGATCAACGTCAACTCCCGAGTCGTTATAGCCATGTCCGTCTGTCTGGCTGGCTAGGTGGCTGTGTGTGGAAATACATTTTTTGGGAAAACTAAGCAAGGTAATTCAATGGAATTCGGTACACTGACTCCGTCATTAAAGTAAGCTCGTAGGATTAAAAATGAGCGAAATTTGTCAACGGACACGCCTACCACCGATACAAAAAATATCTTCAACTTTAGGAGTATTTTTCACGATAATGCAACCAAAATACACATAGATACTATGAATTGCAAGAGCAAGCTCTGAGCAAATTGCTGAGTGAAATATTTTACACATTTTAACATAGCTCGCTTTTCACTTAGATTAAGTCAAATTTCACACAGTTTTGTTTAAATTGTTAGTGAATAATTTGATGCGAGGTATAATTTAACAAAGAACAAAAAAAAACTAAAGAGTTTTTTTCCAAAATCAATAAGGTGATTCAATTCAAAAGATTAAGCTTCAGGCCTTTTTGAGAGTACGCTTAAAACAGCAAAGCTTAGTAAGAAGGAAAAAAAAGAATTTGTTTTTTTACCAAATGCAAACTAAAAAAATTGCACAATGTGCAATTATGCTACATTAAGAACCTAATTAAACATATTTGTTGGCATATTTTACACAGACGCACATAATACATACCCTGTTGTACCGAAGCAGCCATGTTACCTTTGCCTTTGTAATTGGCTCGATCACACCACTTCTTTGATGGGTTTTTATTGAACTTTACACACTGAATTACTGGTGGCATTTAGGGATTGCAATCTGGAAAACCGGATCCAGCATCATTTATCATCTACCGGATCTAACATCTACCGACATACTAAAAAATAAAATAAAGTAACGATTTTATAAGCTAAAACTATGTATTGATAAAACTTTGATAGATGTGGCATCTGAGACAAAATTAGTGAACCTAGAATGGTGTAAAATAAAAGACTTGATAAATAAAATAAACGTCTCTTTTCATTACTGAAAGAACACTATCAATGTTGCGAAGTTGCGTAGTCAAGACACTATCTTAAGTGCTGAAAAATAATATAAATATAAATGCAAATGTAAATAAATGTATAAAATAACGCACTATGGAACAAGACTGTTGATATATTTACAGAATCCAAAAATATATGACGATGGTGCGCACTGTTGATAGATTTACCAGGCCGAAATTATGTTGATATGTTAGAAATGAAAAAAATCTAGCGAAAACGTTGTTAATTTAATAGAAGACAGTTAAGATTCATCATCATTAAGAATTGATTTGAATCTAAAAGAACAATTACAAATGAAAATACAACCAAAACCTACATACATCACAAATCTCAACTAGTAAGGGCCTGGCCTGGCCAAACATTAAATACTCTACACTGCAGTATTTTGAAAATTTTGCTTGTACCGGAGATGCCACGACCAGTTCTCCAAATTTTCATAGCTTTTGTTCAGATCTTGCACTTAATGTTCTTAGTTTCTGAGTAAAATTTGGTTCCATTATCTCATAAAACGCCTTCATTATAACACTTTAAAACTTATTCTATATCGGAGTTGCCACGCCCTCTTGTTCGCGCAGATAATGATCAGAACTTGCAGTTACTGTCCTTAGTATCTGAGTGAAATTTCGCTGTATCATCTTGAAAAATGCTTTCAGTATAACATTTCGAAACTTTTGCTTATATGGGAGGTGGCACGCCCTCTTGTCCGATTTCACCCAGTTTTTGCTCAGAGCTTGCATTCATAATTCTTAGTGTCTGAGTAAAATTTAGTTTGATTATCTTGAAAAACGCTTTCAGTATACCGTTTTGAAAGTTTTGCTTATATGGGAGGTACTACGCCCTCTTGTCCGAATTTGCCCAGTTTTTTTAGAGCTTGCGCTTACAATTCGTAGTATTTATGTGCATTTCAGTTGCATGGTCGTGAAAAATACTCCTAAAGTTTCATTTTGAACATATTTTTTTTATGGGCGGTAGGCGTGTCCGTTCAATCCCACGAGCTAACTTTGACGACGAGCGCAGTGAATCAAATCTCATTGAATCATCTTGCTCACTTTTCCCAGAAAATGTATTTCCACGCACACCCAGCCAGCCAGCCAGACAGACGGACTTGGCTATATCGACTCAGGAGGTGACGCTGATCAAGAATATATATACTTTTCTATATCTGCCACGCCTCCTTCTCTGCGTTACAAACGGAAGGACAAAGTGAATATACCCTGGGTGTAGGGTCTAAAAAAGAGAGATTTTAGGAAAAATAAACAACGTAAATGATTGGAAGTGAAGGAGATCGGGGAAAATACGTTTATCTATGAATAGTTATAGCTACATATGTTACCAATAAAACCAATGAGTGTAAAAGCTCAAAAGGCCTTCCCGGCCGCAGGCTATATTTCTAGCTCTAAAAGAAGTCGACTAGCATATGACACAATTAACACAATTTTTTTTCTACAATTCAGTAAATTATCAATTAATGCGATCTCGTTTAATTATAATTTATTTAATTAGATTTAGCATAGTACGCTTATAATGCAAAATATCATTAATAACACAGTGCAACAAATTGAGAGAAAACCAATCTGAATTTGATCTCGATAACTTTTTGTGACTTATTCAGGGTCGATAATTTCGAATCCGATATGAAAAAACGATTGCCAGATTCTGAATCAGCAACCCTGAATTAGTCAAAAAAAGTTAACAGTTAACGAGTCAAATTCAGATTTTTGTGTTGTGTTTTGTTGGAAAGGTTGTGAGGAAGAGATGTGCATAGGATGATATATTTTCTTAAAAATGGACGGTGCCACGCCCCAAGTGGAAGAGAACGCTCCCACGACTAAACCACCGCATCGATTTTTATGAAATTTGGTATGGAGATAGGGTTAGCACTAGGCAACGATAAAATTACCATTATGTTTTTTAATTGGCGGTGCACCGCCCCTAAATCGAAAAAACGCCCTCACGGCATCGATTTTTATGAAATTTGGTAAGGAGATAGGGTTAGCACTAAGGAACAATAGAATGACCAGTATGTTTTTAAGTGGGCGATGCTACGCCCCAAAATGGAAAAAAACGCTTTCACGGCCAAACCACTGCACCGATGCTTATGAAAATTGGCATGGAGATAGGGTTAGCACTAAGGAACGATAACATGATTCATTTTTATGAATTTTGGTATGGGTATAAAAACTTTATGCTTTATTTTATGGTCAAATCGAAACGGTTGAATTTCGGCCACAGGGCGAATTCTTGTGTAACTAATTTCGAAATGGAAATGTGTGATATATCTAATCCGGCCGGATACGGTTCGGATTGACAAGATTCAAATTACTACCGGATTGCAATCCCTAGCGCCATTCCGAACATGCTGTTTTAAAATTAAAAAACATTGTTGTGAAAATTTTAGTCCAATTGATGAGTAATAACAACAACAAAAGGTGTCAATTATTACTTTGATTGCACACAGAAAAAAAAATTGTATTTCCAACAACTTTATGTTTTAATTCAAGAATTTTTGTTGGTTGAAATCTTCCCAACAACTTTTGCTCTTGTTTTAAATACGAAATTGTTATGTTTTTAATAAAACTAAACATTCTTGAATCAAGTAAAAAGTTGTTGAAAGTTTAAGAACGACAATTGTTGTTTTAAAAGCGAAACTGTTGAAAATATTTAGAAACGAAATAGTTGCACGAAGAATAAATGATTGAAATGTTTGTGATTATATTCATAAGTATTTATTTGCCATTTATCTTACAGCAATAGAAATGATACAAAATCTAGGACATTGGGTGCTGTATGAGATGAAGCCGTGTGCGTGTGGACTGTTGCTTCAACGGCAGAAAAGGAAATGTTCTTTGCACCTTATCGTGAGTGGTAATAGAAAATGGATACAGTACGATAATCCCAAGCGTAGAAAGTCTTCAGATAAGTCAGGTCCATGCAACGATATCGTCCGCACATCCAAATATCCATGTGAAGCTTCTCTGCATATAGTGGAATCAACGGGGCTTAATTGATTATGAAATTCGTATGCTGCCAGAGAGATAAGAGAAAGTAATGTTGAAAAAAGGGCAATAATTTGAGTCAAATGTTTATTACCCTCATTCGTTAAATAGAGCTTTTTTTAAAAAAAACATCTAAGACTTATTCAGGCATATAAATTGCTTATTTTTTGTTTTGCTCACAAAACTGGTGTTTGACGCTTTGTATTTAAAAATATTTTTAATATTTTTTATGACAAATGGGCAAAAATATTAAATATCAAGAATAAAATTGTTGGTTTAAGAATAAAATACTTATTCCAACAATTTAGAAATAACAATTTTTTGAGAGTGAAAAATTGTTGTTTTAAGAATCTTTTTTTTTCTGAGTGTGCAGATAGATTTCCTAGACGTATTCATTATTTCCATAATTTTAAATATTTAAACGAAATTTATAGCACAAAGGCAGGCGAATTAATAAAAAAAAATAAATTTATTCAAAATGCATTTAAAAATTATTCAAAAAATAAAAAAATGTTGAGTACTAATGACTCCGAAATACAAATTCGTATTTTAAATAAAAATAAGATTACAAAGTACAAGTGACTAACAAAAGCTTTTATATTTCCATTTTGTACTTGAAGCTACTTTGTTAGAACAAAGTTTTTGAGACTGTGTCGAACAAATTTTTCCCTAAAAAAATCTGATCATTTACTTAAAATAAATCATGAGAGTTAAAAATCATATGAGAATCCACATTTCTGAGTTTGAGTTCACACGGTATGGGTCATAGAAACTTCAAATGACCGTTTATTTTAATTTCTCTTCTTTGTTTTAAAAATAAATTGTTATGCATTTTTATGTAATATTTTTATTAAATCCCAAAAAATCGTATTTTGACTTAAAAGAGTATCTGGCTTGTGCGAAAAAATGATGATGTCATGCACACCGTGAAAACAATATGATTATATACACCAATATTTGGTAATAATTAACAAATGATATATATGATATAGGCGAATCGAATATTTGATATTATTTAAAGAACGCTATATTTGAGCAATACTATGCGTTCAACCGTATATTCGTTAATAATTACCAAATATACTTACTTATGTTTGAATATAAAGATTTTTCTTATTATTAATCTTTTTATTAATTAGGAACAAACTAAATATTAATTTGTTACGATCTCATAAGATAAAAAATTTGTCATAAATTAAAAAAAAAAAACTCTGAAATTTGAAGGCACTCGCCAAGTAAGCAAAAAAAATTAAAAAAAAGGAAAAAAAAAACATCTTGTCTGTGTGGGGATCGAACTCATTCTTCCAGGGCAGGGCGTTTTGTTCTTAGTTAGATGCTACCATATATACGTATTTACCAGCTACATTTGTAACCTGGGTTCATTGCATTACTGAATCTCACAATTTTATAGTCAGAACTATAATATAACTAAAGATGTTCTATATATGGGGAAATCTCAGCAAGTGTTACTTTTCGAATAAAAAACAAGTTATTTTTCAAACATGTGCCACCTTATTTTGGACCGAGAATTATCAATTTTAGATATATTAGAAGTATTTTTCAGCCTGCGTTGCTGACTTTTTTCGATCGCCTCCCCTAATATCTTCATAAATCATTTTTGGAGGGTGATGTCTAAATTTAGCGAATAACACACATCAACGCGATGCTGTTTATTCTTACGTCTAAGCACCCATATTAAGTATTCCGAAAGCCCCAAACAATTCGCTGAACCGCCTCAAAAGTTATAGCTCCATAAAGGAAGCGGTTTTTTAAAAAAAAATTCTACAACAAAAGTAGATAGAGTTAGCTGAAAATATAAGACGTGGGAATGATATCCTGGGTTAGTATGTTTGAATCCCAGACAAGAATTTTTTTTTTTTGGAATAATTATTTTATTTTTTCGAATCCCAGACAAGATTTCTTTTTTCAAGTTATAGCAAATATTTGACCCGCACATTCACATTCCATCAAACCGATATCATTTTTGGCCCAACCAATAATATTTCAAGGTCCAATTAAAGGCATATTATTATTTACCGAAATTTGTTAATTATTAACAAATACTTTTTAAGAACGTTCAATCAAATATATTTTTGCGAGGGAAATATACTCTTTTCTCAGTGCATAACTGCTTAAAATGCTAGTAAGTAAACATTAATTCGTTTCGAACCTGGTTGCTTCAGGTAACAACTGGGTATCTGGATAAATACGCACATATAGGGAAAACAACTCATACTTAACAATACAAATAAATTAAAATGATATAAAATAAAAATACTACACAAAAAGAATAAAAAGGCTAAAGTTATAAAAAAGCTTTATTTTATCGCAAGGTAAGTGGAAAAAATACTGATCAGTTAAAAATACAGGTACAAAAATAAAAAAAAAAAAAAAAAATTAGAGTACTTAAACAAAAACAGCAACAACAATACAAAAAAGATAACAATAACAGTTGTGACAACAAAAACTAAATGACTGCAATTTTAGTACGAATTCGCAGGTGTAACGACAACGACGTCTAATAAAGAAGTTTGTTCAAATAAAAAAACATACATATATATATTATATACTATACTATAAGTAAGTGAGAAAGAGCGAAATTATTTATTATCGTAAATAAACCAAAAAAAAAAAAACAAAAACACGTGAGATTAGCGTGAGATACGAATAAAAAGCTTTTGAGACAAAACTTGTGCTCTTTAGTGAAAAAAATAAAAAAGAAAAAAAATATGAGTTTTTTAAGTTTATAAAAAATGTGGAAAAACTATAAAATAACAGTCAAAGTTCAATCAAAAGTAAATGTACTAAAAAATATGAAGTACTAAGACTGCAAAAGCGTGTGTTTGGGCTTAGTCGCCGATAAATGAATGTAGCCACGAATGAAACTTTTTAAAAAATAAATAAGAAACCACAATAATGATTTTGATAAAATTTTCATAATTTGAATACTAATTTCATGAACTTAAGAATGCTTCAAAAAGTACTGAATTCGGTCAAATAGATTTCAAGTTACAACCAATTCTTGTTTAAAAAACTGTTGTGAAAGTAATGTGTTCATGTGGTTATCCCTATTTGTTCAGAGTGAGGGCTGCCAGGACAGTATACATGTCCAGATATTGGACATTTTCTGTCATGTATTGTAGTACAACTACTACCTTTAAACTCCTTAGGAGGGTAGGTCGTGAACAATATTACGATCACTGCCTCTTTGTTATATATGATCTGCCAGTTAACTTCAACGTTATGGGTCTTCTAAATCTACCTTCGTGCAGGTTCTACGGTGGCGTCGAATTACCCTAACAATTTTCTGTTTGTTTGTCTCATCGATTGCCAGATTATTTTCATAATATCTGTGAGAATAAAAGTATGGTTGTCTTGACAGTTACAAGGAATGATGATAATTTATAACCAAAAATTATAGATCCTCGAGAATATTAAAAGTATGGAATAATGAGAACATCATTTTGACTTCAAGATAATCAAGACCATTATACCAAAAAGAAGTAAGAGAATGCTGTGGCTTGTTTGAGAAGACTAAGTTTACCGGCACCGGTAAAAGAACTGCGTCTTTTTTACCATTCAGAAACTTTACGAGTTTTAAATGATTTGCACAGCTGGGCTTTTACTGATTGGTTAAATAAATAACTTGGTCTTACTGTTAAAAAAAAAACACTATACATATTTTGCTTGATTTAGACAACGGTCATGACAATCCAACAGTTCAACATAATTTCAGTAAAAGATTCAATAGGGGTATGACAACAATATCTTCGAAAATAAAATTTTCCATGTTGAGAAATGATACAAATAGTCGAAATGTAACAGTAGTTTTTTTTTTTGATTCCAAAAAATAACTGCCACATTAACGAACATTAGTAAAATGAAATAGAAAAAATACGCTTAGAAAATAAAAAAAATTTGTTATTTAAAATTACAAATGTACAATGTCTTATATGGATTTTGAGCATCTTAATCCGAATATGCAATTTATTGCTCCGTAATATTTTTGTTGTTTTGAACAGATAATGATTTACATTAAATAGCTACCAACAAATCACGTGTCAAGTGGTTCTGTGGTGTGAGCTTACCGTTCTATAATAAAAAATCTTAATTTTTCACTTTGAGTGAACAATATCTCCAAAACTATAGAGCTTACGGAGAAATAAATTACAGATTTGAATTAAGTGGTTTGAAATCCATATAAAACTTCAACATTTTTAGTTTTAAAGAAAATCTTTTTTTTTTATTTCTAGTCGTATTTGTTCCATACGTGATCATTTTCTGTATTATTTTAGAAATGGTCATTCATGCGGTAGCTTTTCATTATTTCTTTACCATTTCTCATCAGGAAATAGGATGTAATACATATTTTATGAAAAAATCTAACTCCTACTCAACACCAACTATTTGGGGAGGGGTTTTTGACAGTACCGGTGAAGTCTGTAGCCTTAGAGTCTGTACACTTAGAAATCAATAAATATATAAAGTATTGAATTTTTTTTGTGAATTTTACGCGCTACAAGTCAAAAATTGGAACAAACTATGGTCATAAATCAACATTCGACTGTTATCGTACCCTCATTCGCACTGAATGATACATCATTTAGCAGCTCTGAAAATTAGCACTTTTTGTACTTAGGTTGCTAGAAAACTTTTTATTAACTAGTAGAATGTAGGTACGTATGGGAAATTAAACAAACACGCTTATCAGCTGTTCTCGTACATACGTACATAGAGCGTTAGAGAGTGCAAAACGGAGACAAAAAAATAAAGAAGAAAATAATTTATGTGTGAAAAAATAAATAATGAAAATGTGCGATCAAGAGAGAATAGCACACTTACAAAACGTCAGAGTTGACAATGAAAAACTAACCTACTGACAAGAGCGTAGATATGATTTTATATTGGGGGCGCCTCATTTTTTGCTTTATTTTATTCATTCAATCACATCATAGTAACTACATAGTATCGTCCAGTAGTCAAAATTCGAGCATAAATAAATTAAATACTCGTATTTTTGGTACTTTTTGAACACTTGTAGTACTTACTTTTTTGCTATTTGGTAGAAGATAGAAAAACTTGTTTATTATCCCTGTTCCAATGTAAGGCGAAACGTAAACAATATAAAAATCATAAAGTCACTGTTTTGTTTTTATACCCTGGGGTACCTATGTTCACTTTGTCCTTCCGTTTGTAGCGCAGGGAAGGAGACGTGGCAGATATAGAAAAGTATATATATTCTTGATCAGCGTCACCTCCTGAGTCGATATAGCCATGTCCGTCTGTCTGGCTGGCTGCTTGGCGGGCGGGCTGGCTGGCTGGCTGTGTGTTGAAATATACTTTTTGGGAAAACTGAGCAAGATAATTCAATGAAATATAATACACTGCCTCCGTCGTCAAAGATAACTCGTGGGATTGCAAATGAGCAAAATCGGTAAACGGAAACGCCTACCGCCCGTACAAAATATATATTAAAAATACAATTGTAGGAGTATTTTTCACGACAATGCAACCAAAATGCACTTAAATACTACGTCAGTGCAAACTTAAAAAAAAAACTGAGCAAATTCGGACAAGAGGGCGTGGCACCTCCCATATAAGCAAAAGCTTCAAAACGCTATACTGAAAGCGTTTTTTGAGATATTCAAACCCAATTTGGCTCAGGCACTAAGAATTATAAATGAATGCTCCCAACAAAAATTGGGTGAAATCGGACAAGGGGGCGTGGCACCTCCCATATAAGAAAATGTTTCATAATGCTATACTGAAAGAGTTATTTTAGATAATCCAGCCAAATTTCACTCAGACACTAAAAACTATAAATGCAAGCTCTGTACTAAAACTGAGACAACTCGGACAAGAGGGCGTGGCACCTCCCGTACAAGCAAAATTTTTAAAATACTGCAATGTAGGTTATTTATTTAGTTTTTGGCCAGGCCAAAAGTTACACCCTTACTAGTTTATCTTTGTGCTTGATCCTATTTTCTATTGCGTATTTTGTTGTTAGTGACATAGAAAAATTTTTTATTTAATTTTGCCTAGCTTGAAAGTAACATACATATTAAAATGATTTTAACTTTGTGCAAATTTACACACAAATACCTTCTAATGGTATATATCTCTAAGTTGTACTCCAGTTCTAACATAGTAAAAAAAATGTCACCCTTTTTTATACCCTACACCCAGGGTATATTCACTTTGTCCTTCCGTTTGTAACGCAGAGAAGGAGGCGTGTCAGGTATACAAAAGTATATATAATCTTGATCAGCGTCACCTCCTGAGTCGATATAGCCATGTCCGTCTGTCTGGCTGGCTGGGTGGCTGGCTGGCTGGCTGGGTGGCTGGCTGGCTGTGTGTTGAAATACACTTTTTGGGAAAACTGAGCAAGATAATTCAATGAAATTTGGTACACTGCCTTCGTCGTCAAAGTTAGCTCGGGGGATTGAAAATGAGCAAAATCGGTCAACGGACACGCCTACCGCCCATACAAAAATTATATTCAAAATGCAATTTCAGGAGTATTTTTTACGACAATGCAACCACAATACATACAAGTACTACGAATTGTAAGCGCAAGCTCTGATAAAAAACTAGGTGTACTCGGACAAGAGGGAGTGGCACCTCCCATATAAGCAAAATTTTCAAAATACTGCAGTGTAGGGTATTTATTTTTTGGCCAGGCCAAAATTTACACCCTTACTAGTTTTGTCTTCCGTGTTAATATTTATATAGATTTTCATAACATATCTGTGGCTATTTCACAAGACACCCTTAGTCAATCTTGGGTAAAAAGCAAAAGTAAGACTGCTATGGTGTTGGTCTTGGTTTGCTCATCACTATTCAAAATCATATTTTTCCAAAGCAGTTGGGTTTTTAAGATGCCAAAATTCAAATCGAGAGATGATTTTATCTTCAAAACGGGCGTGAAACAACTTTTAACTATAAATTAGCAAGACTGAAAAGCAGTCTTGGTCTTGACAATTATCGTGAGCAAGACCAATTCCAAGACCATAGCAGTCTTGGTCTTGGTCTTGCAAAAATATCAGCTTCTTGGTCTTGGAGTTTTGTTTAAAATGTAGTTTTAGAGTTTTACAGTGGGGTGAAATTTGGAAAATATTTATTGTTAGAAGTGCTTACTGATTTTAACGATATTTTTGCTTTCGGGATGAAATTTTGCTTTTTTAGTGTTTAGCAACTAGTAGTGAAATTGTATAGCAAATATTTCTGTAGTACATACTGACTCAATATTCACCTGTTTAGGTGTCATTTTTGTACCTTTTTAAGAAAAGGGCAAAAATTATCCACATGTGGGGGATGTACTGGGTTAAAATTTTTTACAGAAATATTCCGCGCAATATCCTGCATAAGTTTGCTGAACACATGATACACCTCAGATGTAAAGATCGTATGGTTAAATTCATCGATTTAACACAAGAATGTGTTATTTCTGCTTTTTTCATATACATTGGGTTGAAAAACCTTAAAAATCGATTAAAAAAAAATCTGACGTGATGGAGAAAATTGGCGAGATATGGTTATTTTTTTTAACGACTACTTTAAGAATTTATTGGATTTTCTAATGTGTTTTTTTTGTGTCGAATAATGGAATCAGTACGGTTTTGAGAAATCCTATTTTGAAAATTATAATAAAATTTCCATATTAAACAAAAAAACCTATAAAAACAAACCCAACAAACAAAACCAAAATGTAGGAATTTCAGATGTAGGTATTTGTTGATGCTTAATTCATGTTGATGCTGTCAGGATTTTTGTCCTAAATGCAAAAACACAGCTTTTTTACTTTTTTGAAGTTATAAAACAAGACACGATAGTTTTTGGTCATTAAACTTGATATGGTATTTTAAAGTAGGGGAAAGTGGGGTAAAGTGGGAAGTGGAGTAAAGTGGGAAATGCCCCTTTTCAGGCAAACTAGCACAGTCATGCGCATCTGACATGTACTTGCAATGACCGTAAGCAAATCTTTATGGTATAGCGATGCGTGCATACGTATTTTTGTGATCTCTGGAATCATGTAAAGTTTTTAAGTGATTTTGAAATTTAATTTTGAAATTTTTAAGCATCGATATTTTTACTGTTTCTGGAGATAAACCGATTGTAAGTACACAAAAATATTCTTTGTAGTCTTAACTTTGATAACGTAAAAGGATTCTGTGTAATTCATAGAGTGCAAGAATGAAGCTCACATTTTTTGCAAAATGTGGTATCGGGGTAAAGTGGGAAATTTTTTATGGGGTAAAGTGGGAAATGTTATTTCACGATTGCTAGTCCCCACTTGTCAACGTATTATACTATTTCATTATCCAAATAAGTGTTGTACATTTATATTGCGAGTAAACACTCCGGAAAGCTAAGCGAGTTGCAAAAAGCAGCTGAGAAAAAACGTTTAGCAAATAAACGGAAGAAAGAGGGAAACGAATCACAAAAAATAGAGTACCAGGAGCAAAAAAGCACCACCAGCAAAGAAAGCGTCAAAGAAGAAACAAAGAAGCTCTAGCTCAGATAAAGATCGTGATTTTTGCTCCATTTGCATGGAATTCATGCCCGAAATCACCCAATGGGGAATGGAGCGCATCAATAGCGCTTCTGAAGCGCTCTAAAGCAGCAGTGAAGCGCATCTCTCTCGTTGCCAAAAGCGCTAAAATTAACATTGGCATGTCATTGGAACGAAGCGCTTCGCTCTCGCTACCAGAAATGCTCTTTGGATGCGCATCGCTCTCGTATCCAGAAATGCTCTTTGAATGCGCATCGCTTTCGCATCCAGAAATGCTCTTTGGATGCGCATCGCTCTCGCATTCAGAAATGCTTTTTGGATGCTTTTGGATGACAATAAAAATATTTAAAAAATTAATTTTTAATTGAAATTTTACGTCTTTCGTCAACAAAGACACATCAGACTATAATTTTTTTTTTTTTTTGATGTAATTATAATTATTTTTATTTTACTAAATTAATTCTAATTGAAAAATTGCAAGTTGAAAACTTTTGTGTTAGGTCTGGGCCGGAGTTGAACCGACGACCTCACGGTTGCTACAACTCTCAATCGCAGTGCCAGTCGCTAGACCACTGCTCTATCATCGCGCTCTTACGAAGACGACTTATTGATTTATTTTGTTTTGTACGTTAATACGTGACCGAAAGCGCATCGTTCTCGCTACCAGAAATGCTCTTTGGATGCGCATCGCTCTCGCATCCAGAAATGCTCTTTGGATGCGCATCACTCTCGCTACCAGAAATGCTCTTTAGATGCGCATCGCTCTCGCATCCAGAAATGCTCTTTGGATGCGCTTCGCTCTCGCTACATATAGCGCAGAAAATATGCGCATGCAAATCAGTTCTTTGGATGCGAGAAGGACGCGCATCGCTATTGCATCTTGGGGATGCGCATCGAAATTTTCTGTTGGGCATGACCAAACGCAATACCATCAAATCCAACCTAAAGGATTGCCAACGCCCATTTCACTTGAAATGCGTTAATATCACTACAAGCGTCTTTTATTACTAACACTGTGACTCGGACTTTGATGTTTCATCAGAGAAAGACGAATAAGCTACAATTTCACAAATTTTTTTAAACACATTTTTTCATAAATTTTTTTCCAGCAAAATCATTATTTCTAATCATATTTACTCCTATGGGTGTGTTCCTTGAACCTTTTTTGACTTACAATAAAGATATTAGAACTTTTTTCCAACATTTGTATTAGTTTTTATGAGTTTTGAAAGTTTCCCACTTTACCCCACGATTTTGAATTTTTGCCATTTTGGGCATCCTCGATCAAAGCGTCGTACTCAACAGAAAATCCATATTTTCGGTTCGTTTCTTCGGCAAAAATATAGCTTATTTAATTTTCTTTATTATAGGAAGTTGAAACATGAAAAAATAAGAAGTTTTGTTCATTTTATGAAGCTTCGAAAAAAAGTTTCCCACTTTCCCCTACTAATCTTTGCCTTAAAAAACCATCTTAAATTATATTAATATCTTATATTTTCTTCAAAATATCGTATCCTAAAAAGTTGAAAAATCGCAACAAACATGGCTTTTCTTTATTTCAGTTATATAGGATATTTCAGAGATGTTTTAAGTTTTCGCCTTCGTCGTCATCACACTAGCGACATCTACTATGTGCTAAAATGCTCAGTGATGTCTCCAGTTTAATTTTTGCAGAAAGTTGAAAAAAATTATTTTTGTTATTTTGCTAGCTGGGGGCTTAGCGCCAATTTTTTCCTCTGGCTTCGTACGCTTATGCCTACTGACATACATATCTACATACATATTTATGTACATACTTTTACATACGTACTAGTTCTATACTTTGTAAAGATATATAGTTAATATGAAAAAAGAAAATAGTTTTCATAAAACAATAACAAATGGAAATGTAAAATAAAATGGAAGTGTAAATGTATGACTAATATTGTTTACATTTAAAATTAAAAATAAAATTGATATGGGAAGCGGCAAAATAAAAACGGATATATCTGGTTTACGCTTTTTTGTGCTTTATAGAAATTGAAACACAATTAAATTGATATGCATATGGTGGCCGTCCTATATATCCGGAGACAGTTCCGTATATCAACAACTTGACCTCGAATTTTTGAAAAAAATGTGGGAATTTGGTAGAGTAGAACGGGGCAATGTCGTTCACTCAACTTTGACATGCTCGTAAAGCCGTACATCTCAAGCGAATGCGACGAGTAAGCATCCGATCGAAAGATAATTTCGTTGGTTACATCCATGTGTAACAATATTTGTGTAGCGAGAAATTGTGTTTGAGTAAGTGAAGAAAAAAAAATTGTGCACGACATTACCCCCCTCAAAATTTGTGGGGTAATGTCGTGCATTGTTTTCCGAGTATAGTAAACGTACCAAAATGTGTGAGAAATGATAGGTAGTGGTTCTATTAGTGGAGATTTAGCATTATCATGTATTTATTCATTATTATACAAGTGTGAAGTACATAATATGTTGTGTAGAATAGAACGGGGCAATGTCGTGCACTCAACTTTGACATGCTCGTAAACCCGTACATCTCAAGCGAATGCAACGAGTAAGCATCCGATCGAAAGATAATTTCATTGGTTACATCCAAGTGTAACAACATTTGTGTAGCGAGAAATTGTGCTTGTGTAAGTGAATGTGCACGACATTACCCCAATGGTCGTTTTAAAGGTCAACTTCGATAACTCGGTGAAGCCCAAAATTTTTTTCGAAAACGAAATACTTCTTTTCTTTGGCAGGATATTTCGTTTCAGAAAACACTTACCTGGTATATTTTCCCGGAAGGAAAATTATTTTTCTGACCCGATAAAAAAACATTTTTATCGTCCCGAAAGCGTGCGTTTTGAAAAAAAGGTTACTCTGTAGAGACGAACTGGTGAAAATTGCTAGTATTATATGCATAAGCTCAGTAGGTCAGCAGGTCCCTACCTTACGAACAGTTGGTAAATCTTTCAATTCTTTGGGCTAAAACAGCCAGTGCACGACATTACCCCCTGCACGACATTACCCCGTTCTACTCTACATCTAAATATTATGTATTTTATTCATTGAAATGATGATTCTCTGGGGATTCTATATAAAAAATTTTTAAATACTCAAAGTAGGCTTGAGAAATAGAAAAATCTTAAAAAAGGGTTTTTGACAAAGTTTTTAAAATGTGAAAATGCAATCTTTGCTTAAATAGGTAAGTATGCACCTAAAAAAGATATCGTATACACAAGAGTACATAAATACCAGACCAGTGACTAAAATAGTATGAATACCCTAAATATGTATATAAGTATAACTAGTTTCCCGAGATAAGAATAAATACATGTTTCACTCAATAAAAGGGGCAATAAATAAAATCTTTTTTCTCTGGCTATAAAAAAGGAGAAAAAGCTTGAGATAATAAAGTTATTTTAGAACAATAAAAAGGCAGACAACCGCGTTTCAAAAAGCAAAGTAAAACTGAATTTAGTACATATGACACATTATTATTAAGACTTCAGTTGTTTAACTCTATAAGGATCGAAACAACTTATTCAAAAAAAAAAAAAAAAAAAAAAAAAAACTGCTCTAAAATGCTTATGTCAACAAAATATTAAAATATAACGAATTTTTATAAAAGCTTACGTGGGTGTTTTTCAAACATTAATGTTCATTTTACAAGCTGGTATACAACCTAAAACAAAGCAAAAAACTTTGCTATAATGCGTATAAAATCAAGATAAATTATTAACTTTTGGTTTTCGAAAAAGATCCTTTTAAAGATTTCCATTACAAAGAAAAAACAATATAAGGAAGTATATTTTTAAAAAGGAATTCTTTCCTAAATATTTCTTCTATGACTGTTCAGATAAAGCAATTCTTTCAAAATTTTAGTGAAAAGTTTAAAATATCGAAAAACATGACATTAATTTTTTCCTTGTTAATTATTGCGCGATATATAAAAACTGCACAATCTTTCCATTTCAATCATATTAAGCTTTTATTATGTTTACCATCATAAAATGACAACACAATTGATACGATAAGATACGTAATTCCATAAAATAATAAATAATGTTCCCCATGTGCACACATCTGTTCTTCTTTGAGCCAAGCACTTGATTGTTTCTCTGCGTAAAACATTTGGTTCTTTTAAATACCATTGTCTTTTCTACAAAAGCGTTAACAGATGAATGGAGTATTTTCATTCATTACTGCAGAGTTGTAAGATGCGATGAATTAATGTCAGTATGCCTTTGAGCGAAAAGCGCCTACCTCAGAAGTACTAAGGTAGTACTTAGATAGTACTTAGAATGAGTACTTAATTTGAGAACAAACCAAGCCAGGTCTTAGCGAGACTGTCTAAGTGACATACATTCTACTGCTGACTCTTCTTCATTACAAAATCTTCATAAGGCATCCCAAAGTTGAAGAGGATTTTTCTAAGAGAAATCATGTAAAAGTTCTTATATCTTTCCCGCTCAGCATACGTAAGTTACTGTTTTGTTGTTTGCTAAGAAAGACTTGGCATGAATGATTTAGCATGTCCAGTAGACCAATCATATGTTATATGGCAAAAATTGAAATGTGATATATCTTGCTCTTAATAACTAATAAGTTTCCTATTGATGAAGTATCAAGCAAAGAAATTTTGGTCTCGATCGGAAAATATTTGACCCTGCCGACAGGCCGTTGAAGGTCGGAAAAACGCTATTTTTATGAAAATAAGTGGCTTAAGTAGAATTAATCCTATCTTTGAAACTATTTGGCATAGATGAATGAGATTAGGTACATATATGAACAATACTGGAATGAGAAGTATCCAATAAAAAAATGGATGACACCACGCCTTCTCCACCCCAAATTTGTCGTATCCCTGGAAATATTTGACTCAGGTGATTAAGATTCGGTACATATGTATGTAATTGGCACTGAGGAGAAACATTTTAATAAAAAATGGGCGGGGCCCCCTCCATCTCTGAAACTGTTTGACACAGGTGAATAAGATTTGAACCCTGTTCACATCACTTTATTTGTAATCAAATCTTATCCATCTGTGTCAAATAGTTTCAGAGATATAACAAATTTGGTTTTTTGGAAGGAGCGGGCGTGGCTCCGACCATTTCCTTTTTTTTTTTTTGAACATTTTTTTCTCAGTGCCAATTACATACACATGTACTGAATATCATTCCAGAGAAACGACGAATTTATGATGCAGGGGGCATGGCATGGCTCTTTTTTAATTGGATGCTATTAACTTAAGTATTGTTGAATAGTTTCAAAAATAGGACTAGTTCTCTCTTGATTAAAGCCACATATTTTCATATAAATAACGCCTTTCCGACCTTTAACGGCCTGTGGGCACGGTCAAATATTTTCCGAACAGGAACAACATTTTTATGCTTGATACTTACACCAATAGGAAACTTTTAAGCCACTGGGAGCAAGGTATTTCACATTTTTTATTTTTGCGAGAGGTCCAATGTCCAGTTTATTTAGTAGCTGAAGACACCTTCAGGCTAGTCGTGAAGTTTTTTTAAAGGAGTTTCACACTAATAGTTCTGCTTAGCTGTCTGAAAGCATAAAGATATTCCGTTTCTTCGGATATCTCGGAGAAAAAGTTCTATTGCATGTACTTCTATGAAAAACTGAGTTCTAGGTCTTTTTTTATCCCATTACACACTGGTTCAAAATCCTTAAAAGCTGGCCAGAAGTCAAAAAAAAAAAGTTTTTTAAATTAACTTTTTATGAACCGTATTGTCTAACAGATATTCATAGACCTCAAAAAATTTGTAAGAAAGATCTAGGTATTCCTACAATGCTCTTGGGATCTCTCCAAAAGTACGCTTCTCAGACACAAAATTCTGTGAGTTTAAAGAAAAAATTAAGTGTTCACTGTAAAAATTATGTGTTTACTGTAAAACTGAACCGAATTTAATGTTTGAATATGGAATCTCTTCGTAAAAGGAAATACTATCGAACCTTTATATTCAAAACTTGCAATAATTTATACTTTTACGGTAATTATGATTAACTTAAAATCAAATTATTTCACAAAATCAGTATGCAATGGTTATGAAAAAAGCCCAGAACTAATTTATACCACGTCATACCACCATGATTTTTTGGATTTAAGAAGATTGAAACCTTTTCTAACACATGTAAGAAAATTATACTCCGTGATAACGGATTCTAAAACCCATTTTTGTGTTGATTAATTTACCGTTGTACACAACTCTATCAAAGTTGAAGTTTTGAAATAAATTTTTAAATTAGATATAAAATTTGTGCAAGTGTTATTTTTTGCCTGTTCGAATCCGCCATTTTGTTTTTTAAAAATATAACATCAGATTCGTAGTCAGTGACCCCAAAAACCCCCAAATAAATTTTTTTGTTGGATTTGGTTGAATATTTATGCAATTCGTCCACCATTTTGAATCCGCCATTTTCTTTTTTAAAAATCTAACATCAAATTCGTAATCAGCGACCTCAAAAATTTCGTCTCGAAACTTTAATGATTTCGAATTTTGGCCAGCTTTTAGGGATTTTGAACCAGTGTGCATTAGTAGAAACAATCATAACCTGAAAACAATGATTCTTCTACGAAAATTAGGCCAAAACAGCCCCCCAGAGCAAGGGTGTCAGCGTTTTGAAATCACTGAGCCAAGCGCAGTCAGCGAAAAATTTTCGCTTTTACAACAACTTCAAATTAATCGAAGGACAACGATCACAAAAACTTTTTCTTGTTGTTTTTTTGGTTGTTCATTTACAACAACAACAATATTAATCATTTTTAAAATTTCTCAGAACTCCAACACACACGAAAAATTGTTTGTTGTTATTTTTATGTGAAACAACAAAAACAATTTTTCAGAAATATTTAAATTCCGCGAAATTTTGTCGAGCTCAAAAAATAACAACAAAAATTATTTCTGTGATTGTTGTACTTCTGGGAAATATACAAAATATCGAAATATCTTTTTGTTCTACGCTGACACCCTTGCCCTAGAGAGTAGCGATCCAATGAATGTGTTCAAAATTGCATTTCGATCGTTTGATGTCAACAATTCACAGTCAGAGACGAATGAAAGCATCGCTTTTGTATTGGATCTTATTCTGTTCACTGTGGAGGCTGTAGGCTTTATGTAAAGGGTGTTCCAATAGTAGATGTTGTACTTTGTTATCAATTAAAATCTGCATTATCGACCCTTGTCCGGCCATATTTTGTGTCATTTTCATCGTGACAGTATAAGATTTTAGTTATGGATCGCTACAGGAAAGAACAACGCTGTGAAATCGTTGAATTTTGGATCTTAAATTTCAAGTCAATTCCAAAAAATCCAAAATTCCAAAAAATCACCTTTTCGGAAGAGGCTCATTTCCACCTCGGCGGCTATGTAAACAAGCAAAACTGCTGTATCTGGTGCTCGGAAAATCCACAAGTGATCGTCGATCTACCGCGAGTCACTGTTTGGTACGGTTTATGCGTCGGGCCATTTTTTTGTGAAGATGAGGACGAAAACACCGAAAATGTCAACTCTGAGTGGTACCACACTATGTTGGAGGACTATTTTGTGCTGGAGGTTGAAGCTCAGGGTCTAAATTTGGAATTTTTGTGTAGCAAATTCCTGAACCGTGTAGTTTCTCGTCACGGTGATGTGAATTGGCCGCTCAGATCATGCGATTTGACGCCGTTCGACTTGTTTTTGTGGGGTTACATGAAGGATAAAGTCTATGTAAATGATTCGAAGACGATTTTAGACTTGAAAAGCACTATTACATCGGTGATTTGGGCCATTCCGGAGGCCATACTGCAAAATGTCATCGAAAATATGGCCAAAAGAGTGTGATATCTACGGAATAGTTGCAGTGAACATATCCGCGAAATAATTTTCCACACATTGTGTGGCCTTTCGAACGAAATAAAATCTTTGGAAAAATTCCGAACCGTTTGCGTTATATTCAAAGCAAAGAACCACACGTCTTAGTGGAACAGACTTTATGACTTTGACGTCAGAGTAAGATTTTCAGTATCTTTTCATCTAAATCAATAATCTAAACAACTCTAGTTATGAGCTTGGGCGGTACCTTTAATACTATCAACATTCCAAATGACAAAATTCAAAGTGTATCTGGCATGTTTTGAAATCCGATTCACTTCGGAATCGGAATGAAAGCAATATTTAAGAGCTCCGCATTTCGATAATTTACACCAAATCGGATTTATGTTTCGGTAAATCGAATAGGAACCATAAGCAAATTTTATTTGTTGAAATACAAATCCGATTCCATCTTATTTGTCTCAATGCAGAGCTCTTAAAGATTGTTTTAATTCTGATTCCGAAGTGAATCGGATTCCAAAACATGCCTGTACGTAAACTTTTCTACGTTATTGTGTCACAGTCTCACTGACTAAGCAGCAACAACTGAATGGGACTACCAAGAGAGCGTAATACGAAGAGACGAGTCAAAATTTTATCTCAATATAACGACATTGCAAATTTTTATTGTTTTTGTTTTTGTTTCATTTCTACAAGAATTTTGATAAAATTATTAATTTTGTTTCGTAATCTCAAAAGTGTATAAAGTAGGATTGAACTTAGTTGTTGTTCTTTTTTTTAATCATTCTTTCTTTTTGCTAAGTATATTCTCTCAAACCTTTGATAAATAAGCGTACAAAAAATAAATATATAAATTTATTGTTGTTGTAAATATGATTAGGTATTTTAAGCGAAAAGTTAATATATCATTTTAGAACACAAAATTAGTATGTGCGAAAGTCTTGTGCTGAGCACAATGTTAAAAGAAACTCGGAAATCGGCGAAATAAGTATATAAAATGTATAGCGATAACATCATAAAAAATAAAGAAATAATGAAATTATATTAATACATAAATAGTTACATAAAAAAGTGATTTCAAAGTTTATTAAACAAAAATGATTTATTACATTCAATGAAACATTAACTTAATAAAGATTTCGTAAAAAAAAATATTACGCATAAATAAATTCTAATCATATATAAGTAAGAAAAATAATTATATCAAAAGAAAAAGTGCTGAAAATTAAATAAAAACTTAGAAAATAATATTCGTAAATCCATTTGAAGAATATTTTATTCAAAAACAAGTGCTCAATAAAAACCAACATATGGTGTATGGCTAACGATATTGCTGAAGAAATAAAGCTCCGTAAGTTTCTTGAATGAGTTATTTTTGAATGATTCGTTTATAATACATAACATTAAGTAGTATGGCCTTTCTCATAACTTATCGGTTAGTCCAGTGGTCAAAAATTAAACTTAGTAATACGACAAAAAATAGGTACAAAAACTGCTTTGATCATCATCATATCATCGGCTGAGCAGTGCTTAGTAACTCCCGGCAATTTTACATTTTTTAAAGAAGAGAATACTGGATAACACTGAACTTAAAACAGATAAGTTAAAACAGATAAAAGATTTAAAAAGAGCGTACTTGGAAGTAAACAGTTTCATCCAGGGATTAAAAAAATAAATTTTAAGAAGATCGCAAAATGTTGAAAATGACTTTAGCAGAACAAAAAAATCAAACAAAAATTAAGAACAGCCAAATTGAGAATAAATATCTCAAAACGGTGAACATTACTTGAAGAAAAACTACAGCCTTGGCCAAAAGCATAAAGCATCTTGAAAAATGCATAGTTCATGTTTTTCTTATTGAGAAATGAATAAATGTTGATCATAAATACTATGCCGGATTCATAAACCATTACATAAAACAATAAGCGGCATTTTTTTAAGGTCACAAAACAAATGGTGACCAAAAACAAATGGTGACCAAAAACAAAAGGCACGGTTATTTCGGCTTTTTATTGGTTAATGTTTTTTTAATATTTTTTCGGACTCCAAGGAGTAAGAAAGCTTTTATTTCTGATTAAGTGAAAAATTTGACAACTAATTGATCTTACAATGCCAAATATAAGTGACAAAAGTTAGAAAATCAATAGTAAATTGGCCTCAATTTTTTTTTTTAAATTTAAAGCATGCGTTGGTTCTTCATCATTCACCCACGATGTGCGGTACGTCACCATAACCAGCTGCATTTCGTTATTTATCAGCGCTCGTGTGCGAAACTTAAGAAGCAAGAACTTTTTTTAAGATTATTTTGGAAATCGAAATCCAATTTTGAATGAGTAATTACGTTTTCCTACACTGTCATAATGGTGAATTTAGTCATTTCATATGAACGGTTCTTTTAAATCTTTTGTGTACGTTCCAACCATATCCCTTTAAGGACCAACGGGACATACGACATTTGAGTTGTTCGATGTCAGACCCACATTTTCATAGCGATTTCGTCGAAAGAAAATAGATAAAAATTTTCACATGGGTCAGAAAAATTGGTATTTATGCCTCCAGTTCCTCACAGGGTCATCCCAAATCCAAAAAATTGTATATATTTTTAACTAATTTTCAATAGATTTTATCTCAAATAGTGTTAATTAAAAGATTTGTATTTCATATTATAAAACGTCTAAGTAGCAAGTGTAGCGGACTTTCAGGTTTTTAGAAATGTCAAGGAATTTTTGATCCATCGGTTTATTTTCCTACAGGGTGCTTAGATAAAATGCGACACCCGTAACACGTTCTTCCTTAAAAGTAAAAATTAGGGAATTTTTTTTTATATGTAAATTTTTTTTATTTTTGCATTTTTTTACATAAAATACTGACAAAACTAATTTTTTCGAAGTAAATTAAAGAAAAAACTAGTAAGAGTGTTACCTTTGGCCGGGCCAAACATTAAATACCCTACACTGCAGTATTTTGAAAATTTTCCTTGTACGTGGGTGCCACAACCTCTTGTTTGAATTCAAAAAATGTGATCAGTATAGCGCTTTCAAGCTTTTGCTTATATGGAGGTGCCACGCTCTCTTGTGCGAGGTCGCTTAGTTTTTGCTCAGAGCTTACATTTACAGTTCTTAGTATATGTGTGAAATTTAGTTGGATTATCTCAAACAACACTTTCTGTATAGCATTTTGAAACTTTTGCTTGTATAGGAGGTGCCACGCACCCTTGTCTGACTTCGCCTGGTTTTATCCCCGAGCTTGCAAATATTGCTCTCAGGGCTTGAGTGAAATTTGGTTGGGTTATCTCAAAAAACCCTTTCTATACAGCATTTTGAAATTTTCCTTATAAGGGAGGTGCTACGCTCTCTTGTCCGAGTTCGCCTAGATTTTTTTTCAGAGCTTGCATTTATTGATCTAAGTGTTTGAGTGCAATTTGGTTGGGTTATCTCAAGAAACGCTTTCAGTATCACATTTTGAAACGCCTTCTAGTCTAAGTTCGCCTAGTTTTTGCTCAGAGCTTGTACTTACTAGTATTTAAGTGTATTTTGCTTCTGTTATTGCAAATAGTGGTCTTATTATTGCATTTTGAATATACTTTTTGTATGGGTGGTAGGCGTGTCCGTTGACCGATTTCGCACATTTTCAATCCCTCAAATTAATTTTTATGGTGAAGCCACTGTATCAAATTTCATTGAATTACCTTGCTTAATTTTACCGTAAAAAATATTTCCACAGACAGCCTTTTAGCCAGACAGACAGACGGACATGGCTGTATCGACTCAGGAGGTGACGCTGATCAAGAATACATATACTTTTTTATACCTGCCACTCCTCCTTCTCTGCGTAACAAGCGAAAGGATAAAGTGAATACCGTGGGTGTAGGGTATAAAAATATACAGAAATCATGCGTGGTAAATTTCTAGAAATTTCCAGCAAAACTCTGTAAACACATCTAATTTTGTTGAAGAAGAACCGATTTTGATCGGAAAATTTTCTATACCACCCACGCAGTGGCGCCAATTCAGATTTATTCAGAAAAATCTTGGGAGGGGGGGGGGGGCGGTCATGCCATATACACACTAAAAAATCATAGCTCTTACTTTTCTTTGTTTTGATTCCCTTAAGTACTGATTTAAAACCTTTTTGGTATTAAATTACAATTTCTTTCCAAAAGGGGCTAAAATTTATTCCAGAAAAGTATGAAATTTATTCCAAAATAGTTTGAAATTAATACTTTTTTTGGCTTTGTTCTATATAAATACTTTTGGTTTTAAAATTAAACTAAAATTTTCACTGTGTATGTGTGTGGGAACAACACAACACACTGCACCTTTTAGTTTTTCAATTATTTACATTTTATTACACATTTTCCTTTAGTTATTATAGTATTTTATTTTACAAAAGTTATTATTATTTTAGTTCTTCTTTTTATTTAAAATTAATACTCTAATTTCTAATTCTGTTATTTTCTTCTTACTTCTTTTAACATGTCCGCAGACAACCGTCTTCTTTAACTTCCAAATTCAACTATTCTTCAGTTCAACTGTCGTTTGTTCGTTTATTTAAATCTTTTCGTCATGTTTGTTTCGTTAAAGTCTCGTTCATTTTGTCAATGTTGCCAAGTCGTCCGTTCAGCTCCGTTCCCACATGTATTGTATACAAATTTCAAAATCAGTACAATATAAGAGCACAGACCCCCCTGCCCCAACGCCACCCAAGAAAAAATTCCGCCGATTTTGACCTCTAAGGACCAATGGGTCATATGTGTCCCATCATTTTTTTCACATTAAATACAAATTATTGAGTCATTCAAGAGCGATCCAGAAGGGATGTATTATGAATTGTGTTTGCTGTGATAAAATTTCTATTAATACGAGTATAACAAATATTGAGTTAAGCCTCAAGAAATAAAGGTTGTTTCCTTACAATAGTTGATGTTTCGTCAAAAGTATAATTTTCAAACCTTTTTTTTGATATTTGAGCGATATTGGACATTTCAATAAAATGTTAAGTAATTGATAATATTGTGAACAGATTAGGGATTGTTTTCCTTCTTTCTAGAAAGTTTTAATTTAATTTGAGCAAATAAGGAGGTCATCGTGGTACCCATAATAGTTTGATGTTTACTAGAAAGTATCACGCCCCATTGAAATAAAAACAAAATCAACGGTCCCCAGCCGGTTTGAAAGTTCAGCTCAGAACATTTAAAGCATTTCAAACTAAATTTTTGTAAAATAGTGGTTGCCTTCAACGGAACTATCCGCCATGTTGCGAATAATTTACAAATCATCCAAGGACCCATTTTGCCGCCCATTAGAGAAATGGAGGTTCTGGGCCCAAAAATCTTGTATCAAATTTCTAAGAATAATTCATATAAATTTAATTCAAACATTAAAATATACGTATATATTATTTAATATTTTCTTTAATTTTTGTTTTACAGAAATCCCGCATTGTAAATTTAGTGCGCTCCAAATAGTGCACGTCCACTCACACTTGATACTTTGATTGCACTAACTATGGCAGACGATGACAGTCCCCGTCCATTCCGACGCGAACGTAACCTCAGCAATCGTAATTTCCGACGGCGTGGCTCAAATCGACGTTTCAGTACAGAAAGTCACAGCTCAATAGATTCGCATAGCAACGAAGCGGATGCAACAATCACGCCAAACACGAATGACAACAGCAGTGGCAGCAATTCAACATCCTCTGTCAGCTCAAGCTTCCAATACTCCTACTCTGTACATACGGATACGGAAAACGCTTTTAATCAAAAATCATTGCGTCTACAATGTGGAGGAGCCTTGGAAGATGCTGATGCAGCGGCACCGCAAACGCCAGACCCAGCTTTGTTGGGTGTTAAACAAAAAGTTCAACGCTTTGAAACGCTTAAATCTGAAGATCGGATTATTTTCAAAACTGGGAAATTCAATTCAAGACAACATCGTGTTACAACGGATAAAGGTAGTATTTTGGGTCCACTGCGTGTATTGCCAATAATACAAAGCGGTTCCGATGGAGAGAATAACTCACCACCAATTCGTGGTAGTGGAAGTAGCACACCGACTACACCAACAATTCCACCAAAATTACCAGCAAGAAGTCCGCCAATGCTGCAGACGGCAAGAAAACAAATATCCAGCTTATACAGTAGCATTGATGAGGCACGCTCAGAGGATGAGGTTGAAGATATTTCATCGGATTTTGTTGAAGATGAATCTGCAGGTGGTGATGAAGAACGTCCCCTTGACGCACTGGATTCGACGAGTGAGATTATACCAAGCGTAACAGTTGATGATGAATTTGGTACAACAGAGAAAATGCGTCGAGTTCATAGTACTGGTGGAGTGACGCTGAAGCAAGACGATACTGAACATTCCACCAGTGAGAGTACGACAACTTCGGAGAGCCCTAAAAAGAGCAGCAGTGGTGATTTTAAAAGGTAAGTGTCATTTTTAAAAGGGTGAGTGAATGTTGAACTACTGTTGTTTGATTTATTGATAGCATAGTTTAGAACTGCACAATAAAATAATGTTAATTATTTGATATTTTCTCACTTAATATTCAATATTTATTCTAAAAATTTAATAAAATTTCCGCTTACATTTGAAACCTTATAGAACGGATAGGTCTTGCGACTTTTTTGTTGCGATTTATTTTGTTTATTCAGTTAAACTTTCCCATCTATAATAAGTACGTAATATAAAAGTAAATTTTAAGTAAGAGCACACCGAATGAGCAGCATATGGATTTACCTACGTCACTATTGAAACAAGTTTAGTGTCAAAACAGGTGTTTTTGTTTTGAAAAGTAAAAATAGAATACAAATGACGCCAGCAATGCGATAAAAAGCTTGCAATTTCAAAGCTTTAAATGATTTTTTTTTTTCGTTTTTCGTTATTTGCATAATTTTGTTTGCTTGTACTCGTAATATGGTGCATTAGACTTATTCAAAAAAATTTTGTTTTTCCGGAATGCACTTTAATCTTTTTATTTATTGAAGTTTTTTAATTTTTAATTTTTATGCCTTTTTTAAACTTTTTCAATGTTTTTCGGAAATTTGCGGCTTTTTGTAGCATTTTTCAAAGGTTTTTGGCCTTTTTAATAATTTCATTGACCTTTTAAAAACGTGACGCCGTCTTACAAATTATAGATGACTTTCTAAAGTAAAATTTTCAGTACAGACAAATGACTTTCAGTTAAAAGTTCATGTTTTGGGTTTTTGCACTAAACGCTATCATTCTACATATGGTCAATCTCCACGTGACATTCGTACGCTGTTTTTTGGTCATATCATAATAATGATGCACACAAGATAAAATTGTTTTGTTGACTGATTTTGACAGCTGTCAAATGTACCTTCAAAATGACATATATATAAAGTTCGAGCTTTCACGATATTTGTTAGTACGGACATCCACCGTCAAATTCCGGTTTTTAAGTTGTACATCCAATATGTTAAATAAGTGAAATGTTCATGATTTAAGAATTTTATATTATTAAGCTTCTTGAGATACACATTTCCTTCGAACAAAGAATTATTATAAATTGTGTGGTTTTCGTGTTATTAGCAGTAAAACTTCACTGCCACGTGACACAAATTTGGAAGTCATTTTTGAGGTGCACATACATTCATCGAAAATTCTGCGCTTCTACCTAACCGATCGATCACAAATTTTTATGTGTTAGAAATAAAAAATTAATTAAGAGAACTGCATTCATGATGGTCTTTTAAGCTTATGTGGAAATGATTTAAGAGCAATAACATTGTCTCTGCCACGTGACATACAAAATCTGCCACGCTACACCGTCTGAAAAATTGTATAAAAAAATGTATTCATACTTTTGTGAATGTTCGTAACGACAAACAGAATGAAAAAGAGCATTAAATCATGTATGCCTAATTCGCTAAATCTCCCTTAAGCTTCATTTTACCCAAGTTTCCCATTAGGTTAGGCACCAGACGGACTTGAGTATAAAAAATAGGAGAACCGCAATCTGAGCCTAGATTCTTATTGGTAGGACTCCAAGTTACTAAAAATAGGATGTTGCCAGAATCTGCGACGGTCCATTTTTTTAAATCCCCTACCCCCGATCCAGGCCTACCATGGTTTTCCGTGCTAGTTTTTTATAGCCGTTTATGATGAACTTAGATCTGCTTATTACGAATCTGAGTTTGGTTTTTTTTTTTATCACGTCTGGTTCCTAAGTTATCCTTGCTTAAAAATGAAAAAATCACTGTTTTGGGTTCTACTTAAAGCTACATTACAAAAACAGAAAAGGGTATCATTGATTTTTTTAATGGATTTGGATGGCCAACTGTATTCACAAGAAGCCATGCTGACGCTATTTTTAGGTTGTGTTACTTTTTAACGAGATATAGGCCATTACAAAAAAGGGTTTTTTCAACGCCATACAAAGGATTAATGATTTCATGGTTTTAGATTTTAATACATATCTCACAAACTATGCGAGCGATTTTGATGAAAATTAATGGAAGGATGGCGAATATAAATACCATACGGTGGATGGAAAAAAGGTGAATTTAAATAAATAAGTGCCACGCCAACTTTTTCACTTATTAAGTTATACGATCGCATGGCAGCGGCTCTTTTCTTCTTGTATTGCTCAAATGTTACATCTTCTTTGAGCTTTTCGGTGTCATTTTTATTTATTTCAGCCTTGGTGAGGCGATCCTGTGCGACAAATTGGCAATTGAAATCAAAAAACGAGATATAAAATTTACTGTGACAAATCTCTGTCATGTTACACATATAATATGGTCTTTTAGAGAAAGAAGGCTTCTAAAAATTGCTAAAACTTAAGTGTAGTCAAGATGTATCCATAGTCAGTTCGTCAGAAATGCAATTGCCGTCAAATTAGATCGCGGTTAAAGTGCCATTAAAAACTTTTTCCTTTTTTGTATCTGCCACGATACCTTTAAACTGCGGCTGTTTTCATTGCCATAAAATGGGCTTACCAAAACATTTTTTTTTACATTTTATTATTTACAATATTTATTTATATAATGGTATAATTTCACATCACTAGCCACAATAAAACACCACGTGAATTGAATTTAGCGGTTCTTACCTTTTTTCCAGAGCTCTGAATTTTTTATATTTTTTTTTTATATTTTGTTCACTTGGAAAAAACAATGGAAGTGCCACTTTATTCCACATATATAGAAATACCCCCTAACGCTAGATAGTACAAAACATGATCTCATGCAAAAAAATTTTTAAAAAACTTGAAACAAAAAATTTTTGCCTGGTTTACTTTTTTGAGATTTTGACCATATGCGTGTAGCTGGTTAACATGCCTGCGGGCATAGTTCTGGTGTGGACACCCCGCCGTAACTTTTGGCAGAAAACAAATGCGGCTGTTCTGACAAATGTTAAGAGCGTGTTATGACAGCATGATGTTTTTGTGCATTTACCAGAAAATAATTTTTGAATAAGTGCTATAAATCGAAGTGAATCAATCGAAAAGCTGAATGCAATTTATATTTATGCAGTAAATTTATTATATATTTTGTGATTCAAAACCGAATGCAACCAAAATGTTCACACAACACAATGTGCTTATTGCTTTTCAAAGTGGCTGTCAAAGCCGAGTGTGGGCCCCGAATTGGTTTGGGTGTGGGCACCCCTCTTTTTTTATTTTAAGCGTGTGTTTTACTAAAATATCGTCGTGGATGCCAACATTACTAATTTTAATGGTATTCTTATGCCTTTTTACGCTTTTTTAGTGAAATAGAAAGAACCAATAGGCAGAAAAAAAGTTGTTTTCATTAAGTGTGGATGGTAAGGTGGCATACAACTTTGCAAAAAATCCCGGCATTGAGTTTCCAAACAAATGGGCCGAGGAGCAGATGGCGAGCATAGATTGCTACAAAAAATTTATGCTTGGGCGAGAAATTACGTCACCAAGCCGATTTAGTCTGCAAAACAATTGATCTGGCATTGACGCCGAAGACAATAAAGTTTGGTTTCAGGGCAAAAGGCATGATGACATTCGATCCACAAGTTTTCAGTGACGCTGATCTTGTTGAAGCCGTTGAGCAGAATTTGTTGAATTTGTGTAATTCAACGTTTCGAAAAAAAAAAATAAATTTTGCTTTCTTCTCCATTTGATTGCGTTTTACTTCATATTTTCCCATTTTTAGCCGATTTTCTAAGGGTGCCCACAACCGAAACAAAAATTTTTTTTTTTCAAAAATGATCACTTCACTATTTTTTTGATATAATTTTTCCAACTGACGAAATCAATTTACTTTCCTCACCAGTAGTTAGCTAAGGTCTCTAGCTTTCCTTTGATACTTTTATGTCTGCATAATATGCATTTGGTCAAGAGTTATGAGTCGAAAACAAAAAGGTGCCCACACCCGGTACTCGTCCCCTGCAAAAAAAATAACATGAATTTAAATGAATTATCCTTTTTGAAGTAGAGAATTTAAAATGTCATAACTTCGTTAATTTTTAAAGCTTTGGGTGATTTTGATGTCTACAGAAGAAGAATTTGGCTCTTTATTTAATTTTGACCTCTGACCTCCATTTTTTGAAATTTTTCTTTTTTAAGATTGTTTTAGTTTGTAAATATTTTTAAAAGTTTTATTACTTTTTAAATTTTTTTTGCAGGGGTTGGAATTAATTTTAAAGGTTTTTTTTTTCGGTTTTTGAGCATTTATTTAGAAACAACGGTACAATGTATATTATTCAAAGTATTGTTCATCGTTAGCTACAACATTTTCCCATGCGTCATCGATCTGAATAGGTGGTAGTCGGAAGGGGCTATGTATGGGCTATAAGGCGGGTGGGGTAGCACATCCCAATTCAGCGCCCCCAACGTTTCCTTGACGGTCCTTGCAACATGTGGCCGTGCGTTGATGCATGGCCGGGTGGTCCCCACGATTTTTTTCGCTTAAGATTATCGTAATGGATCCATTTTTCATCGCCAGTGATAATACGATGCAAAAAACTCTTCCTTTTATGCCGTTGAAGCAGTTGTTCGCACATGCAAAACCGCCGTTCAACGTCTCTCGGCTTCAACTCGTACGGCACCCAATTTCCTTGCTTTTGAATCATTCCCATGGCCTTTAGGCGTTTACCGATCGTTGATAAGTCGACTCCCAATGATTTGACAATTCTTGAAGGGTTTGACACGGGTCTTCATCGAGCAAAGCCTCCAATTCCTCATCTTCAAACTTTTTCGGCTGGCCCGGACGCTCTTTGTCTTCCGTATCAAAATCACCACTTTTAAACCGACGGAACCAGTACTCACAAGTAGAAATCGATGGAGCATAGTCCCCGTAAGCCTCAGTAAGCGTGCGTTGTGATTCAAACACTTTTTTCTTCAAATGGAAGCACAAAAGTAAACCTTCCCGCAAATTGCGTTTTGTTGGAACGAAAGTCGACATGTTCACAGAGAAAAAAATATATGTTGTTTACACTTCAATGGAATGACACATGCTGAAAAATGAAGCTTAGACAATGCGCTTTGAAATGAATATAGTCACAGGTGTGCCCGATGCGATCTATTGATAGTTACGCCATCTCTTAGAAAACCTTTAAAACTAATTCCAACACCGATATTTTATTTTTTTTTTCTGTTTATTCAAAATTTTTCGAATGTTTCACGTTTTTATAATTCTTTTTTTTTAATCTTATTTGACTTTCTCAACCTCTCAAATCCATTAACAATTTTCCGAATTTCATAAAAACTTTTTCAAGACTTATCGACTTTTTCTTATCTTATACAAACCTATCCTGCTATTTCGAGCAATATCAATAAGGTGTTCGGATAGGAAGACTATTTTGATTTTTGATTTTGAATTTTTCAGATTTTTTTTTTGTTCAACGTTTTTTGAAATTTTTTAATAGGCGAGGAGCCGGCAATACTAAAAGTGCCGTCATCGCGGATTCTGAAAATTTTAATGCAAATTGGTAGTTTACACTAAGACGAATAAGAAAAGCTTGGTCAGCATGGTTGTAGCCTGGCAGAAATATTTTTAAATGATTTTTGAATTATTAAATTTTCGAAATGTTTTGCCGTCATTGCGGATTTCGATCAATCTTAATATTAATCGATGGTAAATTTCATAACCATTCAGAAAAAATCCGGCCGACCAATTTTTTTTTGCCGAAAATGACCGGCAGACCTATTTTAATGGTGGGACAGTGGGTACTTCCGGCAGTTTCTAAGCTCGCATACCAAGATATTTTTAAATTTGACATTAAAACACGTAAATTAAAAAAAAAAAAAAAACAAATTTCCGTGATAACAGAGAAATTGTGCCCACCATTAAAATAGGTCTGCCGGTCATTTTCGGCAAAAAAAAATTGGTCGGCCGGATTTTTTCTGAATGGTTATGAAATTTACCATCGATTAATATTAAGATCGATCAAAATCCGCGATGACGGCAAAACATTCCAAAAAATTAATAATTCAAAAACCATTTAAAAATATTTCTGCCAGGCTACAACCATGCTGACCAAGCTTTTCTTATTCGTCTTAGTGTAAACTACCATTTTGCATTAAAATTTTCAGAATCCGCGATGACGGCACTTTTAGTATTGCCGGCTCCCGGACTATAATATTTTCGGACAAAATCACTTTTCGGAATTTTTTCAAAATTTCGGACAGATGAACCTTTTCGACCTTGTCAACATTTCTTTGTTTTTTTTTTTTTCAACTACTTAGTGCAATATAAGTATTTGCAATATTTATCGCCTATAGTTTTTCTATTTTTTATCAATCATATTCGACTTTCTCAACTTTTTTCCAAATCCATTAAGATTATCCCATTCTATCTTTTAATTTATTTTATATAGATATTATGTGTCATGCTTGAGAAATATTTTTGAGCTGGTTCCATAGTTGTGCTTGAATGCTTGATCGGAAGCTTCAAAAATGTTTTAAAAATAAAGTCTTAAGAACTTTTGTAAAAATTTATATGATGATATTGAGGATTTTTACTGGGATTGACCGGTTTAAGTATCATCTTGATCTCAGCGACCTTTCATTCTGCAAGAAAGAAAAATGTATTAAAAGAAGTATTAAAAAGATGATACATCATAAATGCTATTGCATCATTTGGGAGTGCTTGGGAAATTATTGGAATGCCAAGCTCATGGTGAGGTACTTTATAAGCTTTATCACCTTTTAAGTAGGTAGTATATTGCGTTCACTGTTTCATTCCTGGAGAATTTCTTTTTCGGTAACTTTCTCTGGTAAACTTCAATTGAATAGACAAACTTTTAACATCCTGATGAAAAAAATAAATAATCATATACTTCGGTCTTGTCAATGGTGATTTTGAGTCAGTTATCGAAGTGTTTTCAAAAGTGGAGATTGATACGTACATATTAGAATTATGAACATTTTTATTTTCATCCGTTTGAATTAGACCTCAATAGTCTCTTTTTGGGTAATTTTTTGTCGCTGATTCCTAGTCTCGTAATTGTTTTTGTGTATCAGTTCAGAGATTCAAGTCATCTTGTCTTCAAAATGCAGAAAGTCCAGAAAAAAACGTAGTTCCTGTTTTTGTACAGCTTCATGATCTTCCCCATTAAACTATACATGCAAGCTTTTCCAAACTTATTTTCATAGCTATCACCCATTGAAGTTATGATATTTCTACTCCATACAAAGGACTAAATTTAATTTGCATGGCGTCGAAATACTTTTAATTCAACGCATGATATCCCGAAAAGAAAGCATCCAATTAAAGAAGTTAATGGTTATGTTTGATATAGAAGAATTGAACTATTCGATGTCGTTGGCAAAAGTCAGTTAAGCTACTTCCTGGAGAATAACGCGAATTCCAGATACAAGTTACAGTAATACAAAAAAAAAAAAAAAAAAGACTTGGCCAGATTCGGAATCAGCGACAGAAAATTACCCACAAAAATTATCGAGGGTCAAAGTCATAAAAGGTTTTTCTGCTCTTTTCACTAGCATTATCGAAAAAAAAAAAACGGTTCTAAAGGTGCAACTTTTATTCCAAATAAAAAAATAAATAATGAAATTATCTCGGTGACTTACCTTGATATGACTCGTAAAAAGTGTATCAATTCGTTCAAGTTTCAAAATTAAATACCGATGAATCATTTGGCTTTAAATAAGCGCCACACTTTTATTTCGAGCTTATCAATTTAATAAAAATGATAGACGAGAGATAAGCAAGTTCTGATACTGACAGATCTGTAATATATTTACTTACTATGTACAATTTAAAGTGCAAAAAATATTTTGCGGGAAAGAACTTTTATATCTGCTAAAAAGGTACCTAACCAATTAAAATTGCTAAGTGTGTGATAAGATAATTTTTTGATATAACGAGTAACAAAAATGTTGCCAGGAAATCACTGCTTATTGTGATATACATACTATAAAGAGAGCAGATATTGTTTGTTTTTGATAAAAATTTAGTTATCTTTATTATGATTACTTGTGTAGTTTGTTTTTACAAACTAATCATAATTTTTTTCTTAAATATAGGTCGCGGTAATAATAACTTCGATTAGTTTCATAAATAAATTTTATTCCAAAACTTGCGGAAAAAAAAATTGCTATACCTACGCATTAATTTAAACATTACAGTGTCCTAATGCCTAAAAGTATGCGATTGCAAATGCATAGAAATGTATGCAATAAACGCCATGTAAAGATCATGCTTTCGTAGAGTATAGTTTTAGGCGCTAAGGATTCAAAAATTTTGTCATTGTGTTATTTATCATTTGACATTATCATAACAAGAGCTTGTGATGAACTTATCTTAGGAATAATTTTGCTCCAAAGAAAGAGTTTCTTATAAATAACCTTCAATAAATTTTAAAAATTCCATAGACCTTTTTGTACTTAAGTAGTTAACATCTTTCAGATTTTCAGGAGTACTTGCAGTTTTTTTCTTTTAAACAGTTTTGTATATGGATGTGTGTACATTAAAGTGGGTCGACCACCATACAAAAAAATTGTTTACTATTATCCACTGAAACATATTTTTAAGAATATTTTGACTCTGGTGGAAACTTTAATCACGCTAGAATTTCTTGTATCGGAAATTTCTATGTTTGAACTAGAGCTGAGCACTGGCTATTGCCCGGCTCAGCACGAACACAAAAGAAGCTCTTCAAAAAAAGCCCAGGACCGCACGAAAATTTTTTGTCGAAGCCCGAGCCCGGCACGGCTCGATAGATTTTCAAATGAGGAAAAACGAATATTATATGAAGTGCTTATTTCAGTTTTTTGGTCAAATATACCAAGACGATTTGTTTGTCTTGACTTTCTCCATTGTCATCCAGAGCCCCACATTTATACATTCAGGCCTATCATTTAAACCATCGTAGATACCAATTTCGTGAGATCTACGAAAATGCTTTTATTGATTGAAAGCATTACGAAATTTGTAGAGTTTGAAGTACTTCATAAATAAAATTATGATATTTCTTCGGTTGTCATAACTAGTCGAAAATTAAAAAAAAAAAAAATTTAGTTTCGGATGAAGTAAGTGATCCCAAACTATATTTCAAGTTTCAAACTTACAACCCGTTCAACATAGAGTCTTAAAGTATGCTACGGTTTTGTGAAAATGTAGATCATGAAAGTATGCTATGCCTTTGTGAAATTCATATAACAAATCATATCGCAAGATAATGCCCCACGGCAGCATCTAATCCACATTACTGACGAATAATGTGAAACTTTTTATTGCATGATTTTAGGCATTTTTAAATACATATTTCATAGACATTGACTAAAAGAAAATTTCCCAATTCAGGGTCCAAAAAATTCTGAAATATCAAAAACAAGATGAATAGTGAGTAAAGCATCAGAAAAGCTAATTAGAAGTCTTTGAACCCTGACTAGGGAAATTTTCCTTTAGTCAGTGTCTATGAAATATGTATTTAAAAAATGCCTAAAATCATGCAATAAAAAGTTTCACATTATCGCATTTGTATTGTGCATTAGAGCTGCGGTCTGACTGGGGCATAAGGTATGCTAGTACTTTAAAATACTTGAAGTACTTTAAAGTACTTGAAATTATACAAAAACGTAGCATATTTTAAGGATCTGCATTAAACGCATGGCAAGTTTGAATTTTATGATTTGTCACTATTTCGAAAATCATTGTCTTGAGATAGGGAACAATTTTGCGAAAGCTTTTGATGCAGAACTTAAATATTTTTATATCACCAAGCAAAAAAGTTTTTCATTTAAGTATTATGTTCGTGCAGACAAGACAAAAGAAGAATGTATAACAACTCCGCGAGTGAAGCCGAAAGCTGCTAATGCACAAAGTCTCAGGCGGCTTTACGATATCACCCGCAGACTATCTGGCAGAAAACACCAACAGAATTACCCTATCAAAGACAAAAAACGGAAATCCCTTAACATCCGCGGACGACCAACTAAGGAGATGGAAAGAGCATTTTTGTGACAAACTGAATCCCACATCTACCACATTCCCGCAACCAGAATCAACAACAACTACAACTGCCGCAGTGACTCTCAGTAGTAGTCGAATACAAACACAACCGCCTACAATCGATGGAATAGTGAAAGCATGGAAACAACAAACAACTGCTAAGAGCATGCCCCATTACATCAGCTAAGATTCTTCATCCTCTAATTTCCAGAATCTGGAGCGAAGAGCGTTTGCCAGAAGATTGGCTACATGGGATGCTAGTCAAATTGCTGAAGAAAGGTGTCTTAAGCGAGTGCCTAAATTATACAGGAATAACTCTGCTATCAGTACCATCAAAAGTACTGACAACAGTGCTTCTAAACAGTGTAAGCAAAAAACTTGATTCAACCATCCGAATCAAATCAACACCCTTAGAATAATTGTCGAACAATTTGTCTTCGTCAATGTCTCCCGAGAAAACATTTGGGTTTCACTGCAGCGAAGAGGTGTTGCCGCAAAGGCCATAAACTTAGTACGTGCACAATATGAAGGCTTAAAATGCAGTGTGTTACGCAACGGGTTGCTGCCACCGACATTCACCACTAATTCAGGCGTACGGCAGGGGTGTTTACTATCACCATCTCTTCCTTATCGTTCCTGACGATATCGTAGATAAAGCTCTTAATAAGGCCATAAGCGATATCCAATAGAATTCGAACGTCTAGAAGATGTCGACTACGCTGACTACATTTGCCTTCTATCGTCCAAAGTTTGAACTCCAACCACTCAGGTATGCAAAGCAAGATTGAAGACCTTGTCATGGCGGAGCAAAAGAGGATATCAACTCAAGAATAGCAAAAGCAAAAGACGCGTTTGCTCAACTGAACAAAATATGGTCTTCTTCCGTTATATCCAGCAAAACGAAAGTGCGAATTTTTGATTCGAATGTGAAATCGGTTTTGTTATATGGGTGCGAAACATGGCTTGTTACTGAACAACTAACGAACAAGCTGCAAGTATTCGTCAACAAATGCTTAAGGCGTATGCTAAAGGTTTGATGGCCTCGCACTATATCAAATGCCGAGCTACATCAAAAATGCAATCAGAGGGCTGTAGCAAACGAGGTCAAGCTGCGCAAGTGGAGATGGATTGGTCACACTCTCCGGAAACCACACAGCAAAGTTTGTGTCCAGGCTCTTGATTGGAATCCACAAGGCAGTAAAGTAAATGGTAGACCCAAAACCAACTGGAAAAGATCGCTGGAAAAGGAAAAACAAGAATCGGGAAAGTCGTGCAAGAGATTAAAGTCATCGCAAGGGATTGCAACAAAGGGAGGCGTTTCATATTGGCCCTATGCTCCTCCTAGGAAATAAAGGAGAATACATACATACATACATTATGTTTTTGGCCCAAAAAAATTCAAACATTAATAAAGTTTACATTAGTGTCAAGCTAATTTTTTAAAAATTCCCACTATATTTTATTATAGCGATATGGAATCATGAAAATCGACATTAATTATTTAATTTTCTACGTATTCTGACATAGTGAAATTTATCATTTTCAAAATTTTTCCAAAAAGTGTACTGTTTCTGTCGGGAAATTGAAAAAAAAATATTGATTTTTAGAATACCATTTTTTGATCAAGAGCATCACTTTTACATTAGGAAGATCCCAAAGTTCATCTTATTTTCTGTATTTGCCGCACCAGCTTCTATGCAGTACAAAGACCAGGGCTAAGTGGAAATGTCTAAGGGTATCAAATTATTATTTTTTTTTTATTTCTCAAGTACCTATGTCTTATTTATGATTGATAATGCACTCTACTTAACCATGAAAAGGTATTGACTGATAAAAACTTATCTATAAGTATCATATTCTTATTGCGACTTAAGTAATTTATGTTAAGTATTTTGTGTATGTACTAAGTAAACTGTTATTTATTTGTTTAGAAATTAACTAAATTTGTCTTTTTTCCATTTTCACAGAAATTATCGTTCTACACCAAGACCAAAGACTGAAATTATCGGTACAACCAATCGCCATTTGGTTGGGAAATACACTTCTTTTCATGAGCGCAAAGAAGAGTAAGTACTCAAATATTAGATTTTATTTTGTAGTCATTTTGAAAAGGATTTTGAATTTAAGTGTTTGATTTGAACCAAAAAATATTAAGTTAGTCTATTTTTATTTGATATCATTATGGTCTACATACATATATGGGGCTTTCCACGAAAGACTGACATTTGAAAAATAGATTTAATTTTTACAAATTTTTAATGATTCTTTATTAAAAATTATCGAATACCTATGTTTTAATTTTTCAATTTGTACAAAATTAACAAAGATATGATATTTTAAAGATTCATGGTCTGGGAAAATATTTTTTTTTTTGTAATGCATTTTTCGCAGAACCTATTCGTTATATGCAAAAAATTGATACAATACAAAATATAACATGGATAGCTAATTAAATTTTTTAAAATTATGGAAGACATTTTACTGATCAAAATGCTTTGGGTATCAAAATACTTAAATCTGGCTCATACGCATTCTTAAATTTAAGAATTTTTTAAATCCATTTTTCTTTTTGTTCATTGCAGTGACGAAGAGGAGGAAGAGGAAATCGAGCTTCGCAATAAATGCGCCAAATATATACAACCCATACTCGATGAATTAATCAACACCGAAGTAACTTATGTGGAGAGTCTATTTAATGGTATTAAAAATTATGGTAATATTTTCACGCGTAAAGATCTACCGCTAGCGCTACAGGGTAAAAAATATGTTCTACTTGGTAATATCGAACAAATTGCGGAATTTCATCGTGATGAGTTCTTACCAATGTTGCTGCATAATCGGCGTGATCTTAAACGGCTGTTTGATGCATTTCAAGATTTTGTTGAGGTATATTCTCCAAATGATCTTTCTTTGGAAATAAATTATGATGTTAACTCGAAACTCTTTTCTCTATTTCAGCAAAATTGCTTCTACGGCTATGTTATCTTTACCATGAATAAACAAAAATCACTCAAACTTTGTGATGATAATAAAACTTATTTTAAGGTTTGTCCTTTGATATGAAAACTTTTTACAAAATTTGTTAAAATTACAATTTATTTCTTTTAGCATCTGCAAGGTGAATTGGATGATAAGCTGGGCATTAATAGCTTTCTAGTGCAACCCATACAGAGGATTGCAAAATATCCGCTGCTGTTGAAAGAATTCATATCGGTAAGTGCCATGGGTTGGTTAGAATTCCAAGATACATATTGGGTGTACAACTTAAAAACCGGAATTTGAAGGTGGATGTCCGTATTAACAAATATCGTGAAAGCTCGAACTTTATATATATGTCATTTTGAAGGTACATTTGACAGCTGTCAAAATCAGTCAACAAAACAATTTTATCTTGTGTACATCATTATTATTTTTCACGATGAATAACTTCGAAAATTGGAGAAAAAGACAGCATTTGCGGGAGGTTCTGTTGGGTCATTTTTTTTGCAAAGAAAACTGCTGCCAAAAGTCATTTTTGCATCGGATCGTGACTGGGGATGAAAAATGGATCCATTACGACAACCCGAAACGCAAATATTCATATATGAAGCCCGGACAACCAGGACCTTCCCAGCCAAAGGCAAATATCCATGGAGCCAAGGTAATGCTCTGTAATGCTCACAGGTGACCTCTATCGAACACAATTAATACGTTCGAAGCGTGCCATCATCGAAAAACGCCCGGAAAATGCGACCAGACACGAAGCAATAATTTTTCATCATGACAACGCTCGGCCACATATTGCTGCCCCAGTCAAAAATTACCTGGAAAACAACGGAAAACAAAGGATGGGAAATTTTGCCTCACCCGCTTTATAGCCCAGACCTTGCACCATCAGACTACCATTTGTTCCGATCGATGCAGAATGCCCTATTAGGAATACGCTTCACTTAAGTTCAAGATATCGAAAATTGGCTCGATTCGTTTTTGGCCGCCAAGCCGGCGCAATTTTTTTGGGATGGAATTCATAAATTGCCTGAAAGATGGGGAAATGTTGTAGCTTCCAATGGACAATACTTTGAACAAAATATATTGTAACATTTTTCCACAATAAAGCATCAAATTTCGCTTAAAAATTCCGGTTTTTAAGTTGTACACCCAATACTATTTCAATTGCAACAGTTGGAGCAATTTTAAGATTTAATAAGGGCTTTTGCATGTTGAATCAGATTGAAATAACTTTGGGTGAATTTTTTATTAAGGGAAGACTTTGCACGGTGTGCCTTAACCCGTTCTAAATCGGACGTCGTAGGACATCAATTTTTTTCCAGATTTTGTTTACTTATCGTTCAAATGATGTATAAAAAAATTTTCACTTGTGATTCCTCGACTAATTTTTGAGATAATCGCTTTCCAATTGGGGCATTTTCCCATACAATAAGAAAAAAAAAATTTTTTTTACTACATTAAACAAAAAATTAAAATAATCACAATCGATGTGTTTTGCAATGCTAACGCGAATCTAACCTCAGAATTGCTCTATTGTGTATAGTTTATGAGATATTGTAACCTAAAGACCAAAAAATTAGTTTTTTGCCATTTTTTGAAGCTATATAACTACGTAACATATCATTTATTCGTCAAGTGTGGTTTAGATACTTAAAAGCTCCACTCCTTTCCTTTAAAACCTAATTTAAATTATATTTATATCTTCATGCTTCTAAGAGATATCGTAGACCGAAATATTGTCAAAACGGGTTTTGTGCACTTTTGTGTCTTTTTAGGTTAGGATATCTTTGAGGAAAAAAAAGATATCAACATAATTTAAATTAGGTTTTAAAGGCAAAGACTAGGACTTTAAAGTTGTTTACCAGATTTAACGAAATTAAAATTTCTTTCACATTTTAAACATGTTCAACGAAACGACCAATTCAAAATTCAGCCGTATGCCATACACGTAACAACAACACTCGGGGTGCCAAACGGCTGAATTTAGAAGTAGTCGGTTCGCTGAACATGTTTAAAATGTGAAAGAAATTTTAATTTTGTTAAATCTGCTATGCAATTTTAAAGTCCTGATCTTTGCCTTTAAAACCTAATTTAAATTATGTTGATATCTTTTTTTTCCTCAGAGATATCCTAACCTAAAAAGACACAAAAGTGCAAAAAACCCGTTTTGACAATATTTCGGTCTACGATATCTCTTAGAAGCATGAAGATATAAATATAATTTAAATTAGGTTTTAAAGGAAAAGATTGGGGCTTTCAAGTATCTAAACCACATTTGACGAATAAGTGATATGTTACATAGTTATATATCGATACCTTAGAGCGCTATAGTCCTATCTCCATTTTTCCAATTGTTGGGAAATGCAAAAAGAAGATTTCAAACAGTGGTTATGTAGGATTGGCTGCTATTTTGATATAACGATACATGCAATGTTTTTACCTATAGTATATTTTAACATAATTTAATATTTTTAACCACTTTTATTAATTTCTAACGAAATGCCAGCCAATTTATAGTATGTCATTACTTTTGCCCTTATATAGAATTCCACTACTATTAAAAAAAACGCCGTGTTCAGTACATTTTTTTAAATTTTTCCACTAAAATGTCTTAAAAAGTCATGAAACGCGTAGAAAACACGAAAAAAAAAAATGTCGCAAAAAGTCATGAAACGCGAAGAAAACGCGAAAAAACAAAGATTTTTTTTTTAAAATGTGACTTATTTGAATATTCAGTGGAGAAAGGACAGTAGCGCTCTTGAAAAAATTACAGTTTGGAGATAGGATTTTTCTTAATTATCGAATATTTAGGTATTTTAGTGGTATTTTGACATCACACAGTTTTTCACACGGTAAAGAAGCCCACAATGATGCCTTAACTGCAAAAATCTCAAAATCGCAAAAAGTGGAGATAGGACTATAGCGCTCTAAGGTATCGATATGTAGCTTAAAAAAATGGCAAAAAACGACTTTTTTTGGTCATTAGGTTCTGAGGTTGGATTCGCGTTTAGCATTGCAAAACACATCGATTGGGATTATTTTAATTTTTGTTTAATGTAGTTAAAAAAATTTTTTTTTCTTTTTGTATGGGAAAATGCCCCAATTGGAAAAGCGATTATCTCAAAATTTAGTCGAGGAGTCACGAGTAAAAATTTTTTTATACATCATTTGAACGATAAGTAAACAAAATCTGGAAAAAAATTGATGTGCTACGACGTCCGATTTAGAACGGGTTAAGGCACACCGTGTTTGGCTTCTGGCATTACAAGCTTTCATAACTAAGATCGAATAAACTCGATGGTGTAAGCATGTAAAATTTGCTGATTTTTGCGCTATTAAAAAAACAGTTTTTTTTTTTAAACATAAATACAGTGACCAAATTTACTTCTAGAGCTTGCGCGAAAGTTTCCCAGCATTTCTGTGAAAAGCAAAAAGTCAAATAAAAAAAAGGATAAAATTAAGATATTCCAGAAAATTCTTTCTTGTGCGATTTCATGATGATGTTGGAACAACAAGTTAAATCCAAAATGTAGTTTTAGAGTTTTACAGTAGGATGAAATTTCGGAACTACGTTTCTTGCATATTTTTTAACCAAAAAACCAATATGTGGTTGATTTCAAGTTCGAGAACAATTTTTTTCATACTTTTCTTTCAAGACTAAAAATTTTGATATATCGCATGACTTAGTCCGAGCATTTTTGAGATCGAAATAAAATAAAATCTGTATCAGGCCGAGAGTTTTGCACATTTGAGATTTGCCATTATACCTAAAATCAATGTCCTAAAACAGATACCAACTTTCCAAAACCTTTTGAAACATAACTTAACCCATATTGGCTCAGATGGGTAGTTTTTTACTCCTAAACTAAAATGGGGACTTATATGAAACTGGAAACTCTTAAAACTATTTGTTGATACATATCTGATCCTTGAAATATTGGCTATATTTATAAATCACGATGAACTTGGGTTCGCCACGCCCAAACCGCCCCGTCACATTAACCGAAAGTCTACAAGAAGACCATTTTTGAAAAATAAACTAAAAACATTTTAATATCATATTTAAAACTAGGGGGCTCTGCCCCTTGTTCGCTTCGTTTGCCAACTCCCGCGTAGTTCCTTTTTTTTTATTTAAATCGGGATTGCCATATCTAAGATATCCGATGTCAAAATTGCTGGGGTAGTTTTCTACCCCTTGGGCGAATGTGTATGTACTTTTCGGATAATTTTGACGTTTTTTGAAAGCGACGCCATATTTTGTGAGCAATATATGTTCTGATTCTGAATCCTGATGGTTTTTGACATGCTAAGAACGATGACGTAACCAGTTTTGTTATATAACGTCAATAAAGTATGTAGCTGTCTTTTGAGCATATAGCTTTGAAGTGCGCAACATGGCCATTTGGTCACCTGGTGATAGTTTATAGGAACATACATAGAACATAAAACAGTTTTCAAAACAATGCATCAGTTTAGTGTAGTTTCATTTTCCTAATTCCAGGATTTTATCCATGAAAACAATGACTTTTCATGCCGAGAACGCAATATGGCCAATTGGTCACGTGGTCATGGATCACTGAAAGATAAATGGATTCCAATGAAACCAAATTGGATTCATAAACCATAAAATAGTGTTTAAAGCAATATATCAATTTAGTGCAGTTTCTTTTTCTTAATTCAAAGATTTTATCCTTGAAAATAAGGACTTTTCATACTAGGAACCCAATATGGCTATTTGGTCACCTGAACATGAAATAGTGATGGAAACAATATATCAGTTTAGTGTAGTTTCATTTTCCTAATGGCAGAATTTTATCCTTGAAAATAAAGACTTTCAGCCATTCCATGCCTATCGTAACAAGATCTGCCACACACCTTCCGATTTCGCTGAAATTTGGTACATGGTCTCGTTTCATGTCTAATCTTTTAGAAATGACAAAAAAAAATTTTGCGATTTGTGGTGCAAAGTGTGGAAAAATCGGTAAATTGTGACAAACTCTTCTCAAATAATTGTCAATAACTTGGACATTCCTTAAACGATTTTCATGCTTGAACTAGGTTAAAAACGCAGTTTGATAAAAAGTACTAAATTTACTACTATTTTAGTACTAAATTACAAAAAACGTGCCCAGGTACATTTTTTTTACCATCCAAATTTTTTTTTTTTTGGAATGAGAAAAAAAATATTCTTTCATATGACAAAAAAAAAGGGAAAATTGGTATGTCTCGAGGCTTAAAAGTTATGATTTTTTGAAAATTTTTAAAAAAAGGTTGGACCACAAAATGGCCCATAACTGGAACGTTTCTTAACCTATTTTCATATTTGGACAATTTAGAAAGGTATTGAATCATGCTATGCGCACAAGGTAATGTTTTTTGTGTTTGGTAAAAAGTACTAAATTTACTACTATATTAGCACTAAGCGCCAAAAAACGCTATAGTACCTTTTTTCGACCTTTCAAAATATTTTTCTAGAATAGAAGACAAAACCAACTTTCACATGAATTTGAATTGAAGATGGTATCTTTAATGGTCCAAACATTAAAATAGGTTCAGAAATGTTCCAGTTATGGGCCATTTTGAGGTCGGACCTTTTTTTCAAATTTTCAAAAAAGTTATAACTTCTAGGCCTCGAGACCTACCAATTTTCCCTCTTTTTCATATGAAAGACTTTTTTTTTTTTTTCTATCCAAAAAATGTATTTTGGAAGGTAAAAAAGGTGTACCTACCCGGTGTGCCAGACGGTTCAAATCTTCCCAAAAAAAAGCGAATCTTTTTTTTTTTTTGGAGTTTCTCCCTCAAACGGATGAGTAACGGATCCGTAACGGGTAAAAAAGCGGAGAAATGAACCGTCTGGCACACTGGGTAGGCACGTTTTTTGTAGTATAGTACTAAAATAGTAGTAAATTTAATACTCTTTATCAAATACGAAAAATTTTATTTGAGTTTTTAGCCTAGCTTAATACCTTTCGAAAAGTGGTCTGAGCATGAAAATCGGTTGAGGAATGTCCAAGTTATTGTCAATTATTTGAGAAGAGTTTGTCACAATTTACCGATTTTTCCACACTTTGCACCACAAATCGCAAAACTTTTTTTTGTCATTTTTAAAAGATAAGACATGAAACGAGACCATTTACCAAATTTCAGCGAAATCGGAAGGTGTGTGGCAGTTCTTGTTACGCTAGGCATGGAATGGCTGCTTTTCATACTAAGAACTCAATATGGCTAGTTGATCACCTGGTAAATGGACCACTGGAACATCAATTGATTCCAATGAAGCCAAATGGGATCTATCGAACAGTTTTTTGTAGTTTCTTCTTCCTAAAACTAGAGTTTTATCTTTGATAATAAGGACTTTTTATACTAATGACCCAATATATTAATGTGCGCTAATTAAACTGAGTTATCATGTGAGAGGGTTCCATTGATCATAAAACAACGCTAAAAACGACAAAGTAATGAAACTTCATAATTTTTTAAAATAAAATTGCAAAAACTTTATAAAAACCAATTTTGTTCCGAATTAAGTATACGTATTGGCCCAAGGGGTAGAAAACTACCCCAGTCGTTACTCAATAACCGTTTGAGATATCCAAAAAATGCCAAAGGATCTTGCTTGATTAGGCCCAAAGTAGCCTGTGTTCTTAAATTCACAATAAAATGTCAACGGGATCGGGTAACGGGCCGATATGGGTTAAACATTTTTTATGTACCTACTATTTTTATTATAAATTTTAATTTCATGTTATGCAGCCAAATATTATGTTTTTGGTCAAAAAAAAAAAAAAATTCTAGCCGCATTAAAGTTTTCTCCAGAGATTTTTTTTTTTTTGGAATATCTTCCGTCCGATGTGATTTAGTGAATATATATCGACTTTTTTGGTGACCTTGTAACCGCTTATTAAAAAGTTTCAAAAATGATTATTGGCCGCTACGAAACTATTTTATAAAAACTTAACTTGAGCCTATGCCTTAAAATATTTTTTTATTTATTTTTTGCTTATTCCTCACAGGCTCTCTTCAAAAATTGTGATTTTGATATGAAACCAATTATCGAATCCTGCTGTCGTTTGGATAAGAAAGTACGTACACTACTTACAACAACCAATGAATCGGAAGTAATCAATGATATTGTCGATTGTCATGAGGTATTAAAGCAAGGATTTTAAAGCATCTTTTAAAAATACTAATTCACCTATTTATTTTTTACAGTTCAATGTCTTCTATCAGGGCAAATTCCGCAAAGTGAGCGAATTCACTATACTCGATCATACATTACGTCGCACATACCGCGGTAAGGTATTCATTTTCGACAAGTGTATTATTTACACTGAAATAAAAGGAAAATCACTCATTTTCCATGGTCGCTATCCCTGTGAGCACATTGGTATTGTGGCTAAAACTAAACATTTTACACTCTTCTATGAACGGCGAAAGCAACAGGAAGCTGATTTTCATGCTGAACCAGCGCAGATCGAACTATGGTTAGAGTTGATACGTGAAATGATTAGCTCATATGCAACCGAAGAACGACGTAAACTGCAAGAGCTTTATTCACGTGAATCAGATCATAAACATCGTAAACCATCCAGCCTTTCGTTGTTCCGTGATTCAAATCGTTTTAGTTCAGACAGTGGCATAGGAAATATATGGGTAATGCCTAAGCCAGAAGTAGCCGAGGACTCACTCAGCAATCGTACAACGTGGTATCAGTAAAATTATAAAATTAAACAAAAGTGTCATAAATATTCACACACATACGTAAAGAAACGTAAAGAGAAATTCAAGTCAAAAGATGACAAAAGTGAACATTAATCAAAATAATGAACATATAGGGGCAGTTTTAAACTATGAACAAAGCTCAAAGAATGTTAAATGCTCAAGTTTATAAACATTTCGAGGAACGCATATAAAGTGCCCACGTAAAGTTCAAAGTATGTACATTTACACTTCCTGTACTTTGAGATTAAAGTGAAGAGCTATCATATGTAGCTTTTTATGTATCATGGGGCTATGCTGAATTTTGCAGACTCTTTACAAAGAATGTGTGTATAGAGCATATATGTCTCTGTACAAAAATGTGTGCTTTAAGCAATGGGACTCGTCGTTCTTATTCCTATTGAAAAGTTGACTGTCAAAAATTTGTATTATCTGAAAATGTCAATATTGACAATATACCAATAAGGAAGTTAAAATAAAGATAGAAAAATTATATATAAGATTAAGTTTAAAAATAACAAAAAATAATTTACATTATATATACGTACTTATTTACTTATATGTTTTTTGTTATTTAATGTAAAAATTTGTTTGTATTATTCATGTAAATAGTAAAATTCAAGCATTTAAGTATATTAGAGAAATATGAAATGTATTTTTTTGTTTTTAAATTATTTGTGGTGTTGATACTAAAAGCCAAATATAGTAATTAGATTAAAGAAAATAAAGTTAATTAACACTGCTTTATATGTATTTGAACTTTTTTTGGAGCCTTAAGCCGTGTCTAATTCATTTAAAAGGTATGTATATGAAAATACAAAACAATGTGAATGAATATGATAAAAATCAAAGGATAGCTCTCTTAAGAGTGTTCAGCAACTCGTAGTAAAATTGTATAGCAAATATTTCTTTAGTACATACTGACTCAATATTCCCCTGTTTTAGGTGTCATTTTTGTACCTTTTTAAGAAAAGGCCAAAAATATCCAACATGTGGGAGTTGTACAGGGTTAAAATATTCTACAAAAATATTTCACGCAATATCCTGCATTAGTTTGCTGAACACATGATACACCTCAGATGTAAGGATGATATAGTTAAATTCATCAATTTAACACAAGAATGCGGTATTTTTGTTTTTTTCATGTACAGTGGATAAAAAAACTTAAAAAATCGATTAAAAAAATGTGAAGTGCTGGAGAAAAACCACGAGACACGGATATTTTTTTTTTTAACGTCTACTTTAAGAAGTTTTTGGCTTTTTTCATGTATTTTTTTTTTGTGTCGAACAGTGTAATGAGTCGAACTACCCCATCTACTCATCATCTCCAAAATCATTTCGTCTGAAATTAGCTTGCAATAATAGGCAACGGGAGCTGAACGTCATTGTTTATATTCTCTGTAAGCATTAATGAGCCTTTCCTAGCTATAACTCATCTGCCTTTTCATTGTCAGGACTATTTTTATGACCAGGTACAAAGCACAGTTATAAATTGTGGTGTTCATTAAAAATCTGAAGCTCTCTAAGGCAATGGGTGACTGCTTCAGATCTTATATTTCAATTTTGCTGACTTTTGATGGCAGCTTGACTATCAATATATTTACATTGATATATGTTAATATGAGTAGTTAATAAATCCTTTATCGCTATCAACCTTGCCGCCTCAATTATCGCAAATACCGACCACAATATGATTCTGAGAGATTAATGGCGTTGCAGAAAGTTCCACAACTGGATTCGATATCCTTTTTCGAACCATCCGTATACACTTCTAAACAATTAAACTTTGCTTTTACTACAGCTTTTTTAATTTAATTTCAGAAATTTTCAATTATATTTGAGAAATTTTCATATATATTTCAGAAACTTTCATTTATATTTCAGAAACTTTCAATTATATTTGAGAAATTTTCATTTATATTTGAGAAATTTTCATTTTAATTTCAGAAATTTTCATTTTAATTTCGGAAATTTTCATTTTAATTTCAGAAAAAATGTTATTTTGGTTTAATAAGGTTTGTATGACAAAAACACTTTACTTATTTTAATTTTTTAAGACAGATGGTACGTAGAGTTAACAAAAGGGCATGAATCGATATTGCCCATTGATACTTAGTATAGTAAGTTAGGACCCTACTCGCCCATGCTCAACCCAATTGCAACCATTTGATATAAGCTAAGGACTCATGTCAAGTCACACATTCAGGTTCCAATTGTGCACGGAGTAAGGTGTTGGAGAGCAACGGCTTGTTTATTTAGAGCAGCAAATAGACGAAGGAATTCAAGCAATTGCTTGCAGTGACTGCGCTAAGGCTGTGCAACATATGTACATCGTCATTTACAGCAACTGCTTTGAAGCTCGAAAATATGCCGGTTGGAGAGTTAATTGTATATGCATCAATAACTAACACGTGTTATTCAGTTTTCATTGTAATTGTTTCATTGTTAAAATATTGTATGATCTCATGACTTTCTTTGAAATTAAATATCTGAACTGGTGATTTTCACTTTCCGCTTACTATACTGTTAATGGGCAATATTGATTCATGCCTTTTGTTAACTCTACGTACCATTTTTCTTCAAAAATCAAAATAAGTAAAGCATTTTTGTCATACAAACCTTATTAAACTTAAACAAAATTTTTTTCTGAAATTAAAATGAAAATTTCTCAAAAAAAAATGAAAATTTCTCAAATATAAATGAAAGTTTCTGAAATATAAATGAAAATTTCTCAAATATAAATGAAAATTTCTCAAATATAAATGAAAACTTCTGAAATTAAATTAAAAAAGGTGTAGTCAAAAACTAAACTATATTTTTACATAATTTTTTTCAAAAAAAAAAAATATTTATCCGTGAAAAACTGAGCATGCTGCAAAACCAGTGTACGAAAAATCGAACGCTGGTCCATTTCTGTGGAAACGCCACTTGACAATCCACTGTTGTTTTTAATCTACACTAATATTATAAATTCGAAAGTAACTCTGTTTGTTTGTTACCTTTTCACGCCTAAACCGCCTAACCAATTTGGATGAAATTTTGTATGGAGATAGTGAGAGACCCTGAGAAGGATATAGGATAGTTTTTACCTCTAAAATCATCCTTAAAAGGGGTGAAAAGGGGGATGGAACTTTGTATGGGGAATCAATAACCACTGAGCCAATTTAAATGAGATTTGGTGTGGAGATAGTAACAGACCCTAGAAAGGATATAGGATATTTTTATCCTTAAAATCATCCTTAAAAGGGCTGTAAAGGGAGATGGAAGTTTGTATGGGAAATCAATAACCGCTCAACCAATTTAGTTGAAATTTGGTGGAGATAGTGAGAGACCCCAGAAAGGATATATGATAGTACCCACCCCTCAAATCATCCTTAAAGAGAGTGAATAGGGGCATGGAAGTTTGTATGGGGAATCAATAACCCCTGAACCAATTTAGATTAAATTTTATATAGAGGTAGTAGGAGAGCATAAAAAGAATATATGATTGTTCCTACCCTTCAAATCATCCTTAAAGAGGGTTAAAAGGGGGATGGAAGTTTGAATGGGGAATCAATAGCCGCTGAACAAATTTAGATGAAATTTGGTATGGATATAGTAAGAGACTCTAGGAAAGGTATTGAAACTTTGTATGGGGAATCAATAATTTTTGGATTACGTATCATTGACATATGTATGTGGAATTGATTTTGTATTGTTGGTGTTTTTTTCTGTGTTTTCCCATAATCACTCTGTAAAATTTGGAAAGATGAACAGTTGAGCTGCCAAAGGTTGTTTACATTTTGAAAAATAATCAAAATTTGAAACATAAATGAATACAAAACGTGTGAAATAAAAACAAATATTTAAATAAATATTAAAACTTATCTGACATAGGATTTAAGCAATTGCTTTGAAGGTAGGTACATAGTTGAAGTTCTCAATGGTTACTTATTTTATCCTTATAAGGTAGTTGCTCATTATTTATGCTGCCGATATGCCTCGCAAGCGTAAATCTAATTTAACACGTAGCTCTAGCAGAGCTCGAGCTGCGAGAGTAGCTAGAAGTCAAGAATCCGAGGAGCAAACTCAGACCCGTCGTGCTTTAGCTGCCGAGCGCGCCGCAACTCACAGGGCTGCCGAGACCTTAGAACAGACTCAAGCCCGCCAGGCATTAGCTGCTGAGCACATCGCAACTCACAGGGCTACCGAGATCTTGGAGCAGACTCAGGCATGCCAGATTTTAGATGCCAATCGCCATGCGTAATCGATAGCTGCAGAGACGCTTGAAGAGTCTCAAACACGACGTGCTTCAAGTGCTGAACGGCAGACAGAAAGGAGACATGCGTTTACAATGAGTACGTGGAGGGCGTTTCACCAAGCCGCTTTTGAATACCATCCAATGATTGATTACAGTAACAATCGGTTATAAGTTTTTATAGGCAGAATGAATAAAAAATGCATGCATTGTGAAGCGCTTAAGTGGAATGAAGAAACTCCAGGTATGTGTTGTTCTGGGGGAAAAGTTTTGGTTCCAACACTTGGTGAGCCAGAGGAACCACTTAAATCTTTACTTTTAAATGAAAGCAGTGAATCTCAGCGTTTTTTCAATAAAATAAGAAAATATAACTCCTGCTTTCAAATGACCTCAGTTGGTGTAGATAGAGAAATAATTATGCGTGGATTTTCGCCAACTTTTACAATTCAAGGTCAAATCTACCATAGAATTGGCTCTTTGCTTCGTACAAATCATGAGCAAGCAAAATTTTTGTAAATTTATTTCATGGGGAATGAAAATGGCGAAGCTGATCGCAGGTGTCAAAATATTCAAGGAGTTGAATACTGTTGGGATACTGTTTTAAAAATCCAGAGAATGTTACTTGAGCATAATCGCCTCATACACACTTTTAAAACAGCATTGGAAATAATGCCACGGGAAGGTTATAAATTAGTGATGCACCCTGACCGTACGCCATGTGGCATGCTCACGAGTCTCGAGCCCACAAAATCTTTATGTTTTGGCAAAGGACGGTAAAACCAAAAACGTGGTTTATAAAAATGTGCTCAATTAAATTATATGGACTGTTCCAGAAAAAACTATCCACTTTACAAAGACTACAGAAGAAAAGTATGCTGAAAATCTTCAGAGTTCAAAAAATACCAGACCTTTCCGATGAAAAGCAGCTGGTGGCCTAAAATCAAGCCCGAAATTTGACTATTCCGTTATAGACGATGAATTACACTATTGTACTGAAATATTTTATAAAAACTAAATGTTTATTTTAGAATTATTTGTATTCTGTTGGTTCTGTATTCTACCCATACATAAAAAACAAATAAAAAATTTGGAAAAAAAGTTCATTATGGATTGATTCTATAATGGATGAAAAACAAAGTGGCAATTTTTTTATGGGATGGTTCTTAAATAAATACATCTCACCTATTCACTCACATTTTGTAGATATTAATGAAACTTCGGAAAAAAAAGTCTAGGCTATTCGAAGTACTAAGGCTACGCAGACGAAGTCGCGGGTAAAAGCTAGTATGAAATAATTTGTTAAATTTTTTGGTTTCGCTTATAAAAATTTAAAAAAATATTTGATAAGAAGCGAAGAGATATATTATCAAGAGACGCAAAGAAGCACTGGAGCAATTTTTTGAGATTTGTATTGTTCACAGACGGAGCTTTGACGAATTAAGAAGTTAAACGGCAGCGTAATTCAACCAAAAAATCTATTTATATCTCTTCACTTCCGGATGAGAAGAGATGTATACAGATTTTTTGGTTAAATTACGCTGCCGTTTAACTTCTAAATTCGTCAAAGCTACCGTCTGTGAACAATACAAACCTCAAAAATTGCTCCAGTGCTTCTTTGCGTCTCTTGATAATATATCTCTTCGTAAGAAGTGTGAAAAGAAAAGTAAAATCTCAAGTCATCGTTATTTGAACGCAGCGGAGTTGGAGCAAATAACTGAAAATTTGAGTGATGATGAAATGGACCCAATAAACAATGCTGTGCTGTATCCACCTGAAAATGTTGACAATCTTACTGAAAAGAAACACTTTTATGAAAACAAAATGCCGAATATGAACCCAGGATGCATTTAAGAAGTTGAATTGTATGTGGAAATCGAGTGCGATTTTAAAGAAGAAGACATCGCAGCTTATAGGGAAGACTTAAATATACCACCATTCAAAAGTTCATAATCATTTGGGCAACCCAACACAATTATTCCAAATATAAACATTGGCGCGTACAGAGTATTTGTGCAGAAAGTGTAATAAACATACCCATCCAAAATTATTGCCCAATACCTATCTCATGCCTAGCATATGCATATATCGAGGGCGCATTTAGGTTAACGTAATCAACTTTTGAAAATTACTTGAACATGTTTATGAAAATTATGAATTTCGGGAGGGGGTTTGAGGGCTCAAAATACCCCCTGCCCGCGCCACTGATAAATATGTACTTTTTTAGAATATTATAAGCGAAAGAAAAATTGTTTTTTTAATAAAGACTCCTCATTTAAATTCTATAATCGATTTTTTCTTCAGAATTTTAGTACATATATAGTTTTAAGAATTTTTTATATGTATTGAATCTAATTCCAATGGAATAGCTATACCATATATCAATTAATAACACAAACAACAATTATGACATCATGGCTTACGTATTAACACACAAACAAAACTATCAAAAGTCGGTTTCGCAGCCGGGCAAGGCTGGTGCATTTGTCTAACGACTCGCACAGCGAACAGTGAAGTCCTCGGTTCAACTCCCGCCAAGGCCAAAAACACAAAAAGTTTTTCAACTCGCAATTTTTCTCAAAAAAAAATAGTCTGATGAGTCTTTGTGGCGAAAGACGAAACATATGTCACTATAGCCGTGTTTTTAATACGTTCCTTAATTTGTCATAATTATGTGTTAGAAAATGCATTGATAGATTTATATGTAAATCGATCTTTGCAAATGACTAAAAGTTCAAGTAAAAAATTAATTTTCAAATATAGTTTTGCAGAAATATTTTTTCGTAAAATGCGTAACTTTTAACTTTTGTCCTTTGAAAAAAAAAAAATTACTTTTTTGATAAAAATTCCTTGGTGTACTACATGAGACCATGCCCATTTTTTGTGAAAATTACTAGTTATTTTACTTAAATTAAAGAATTTCTTATTAAAATTGTAAGAGTTATTATCAAAATTATTTTTAGGTTATATGAAACGGATAAGGAATTTTTAGAAATTATGTCTGCCTAGTTCGAAAATCCTAGCATTATTTTTTGGACTTCTGGCCAGAAAATTCGAATGGCTGCTAGTAGGTGACTGTGTCCCCAAAATAATTTTTATCCTCATATCCTCACCAAGAACATTTTCGAATGTTTACAGCTAGGTGGAAAATGTATTGTCAAAAATTTGCTCTATCGTCATATTTGGGTTTAGCGCCCTAAAATACATGAGAGTCTACCTTCTCCCACATGATACTTTTTTTTTTGTGTGGCAGTATAATTTATCACCGCTATACGATACAAAAATTTAGCCTCGCAATATGCTCTAATAAAATATCCAGCTACCAATTTTATCATAAAAATCGAAATTAACAATAACGATATAAAAATTGGTTTTTATGAAAATTTTAGATTTAAAGCAAGTACGTGTTATACGTGGTTTTTCCCAAACAATTATGCTGGGCAATGAGCAAAGTCAATCGGTATTTTTTTATGTTTTTATGAAAACGATCCAGATTACAAGTAGTAGAGTAATAATCATTTAAACTATAGTCGATAACTTTGAAACTGGCGATGAGAATATTGACATCAAAGTGAAAACAAATAAAAAACCAAAAAGTTACCCATATATATCTCTAATAATTACCCATTTTATGATACTCAAGAAGCTTATCGTTTAAAATTATAAAATGACTTATTATTATTTTTTTAAAAATTATTTTCTGTGAAGACTACCGAAAATTTTATAATGGATATTAAAGATATGGATGTATTTCTATGGTATCGCTTTAATTGCCACAATTTCGATATTTGTGGTAGTTTCATTATGTGATTGGCACACTTTTATTTTTATTTTTTATAGAATCCAACCAAATTGCTAGGCACAATTTTTACAGAATATTATTGCGTGAAATCAAATCTATTGTATACTTTTAAATTTTCATAAAAATCATACCTGTCAAACCATTTAAGATACTATCTTGATTTTAAGTTCATATATTCGAAAAGTTTGATGAGAAAGGTACAACATTTAACCAACCAAAAACGAGGCGAACAAGATTATCAAGAACGGCAGAAAACGTGGCACTCGCGATATCAAAGTTTTTGTAAAACTCTGGCTCACACAACGTGTGGTCCGCTCCCGAGAAAGACCCAATAGCAACCAAGTTCCGAAGAGGCAGGCTACCGAATAACATAGTCTCCGCGCCCCTCGAATTTGTTGCGTTCACACAGGAAGCTCAACAAACTTTCTTTTGGAACACCTTTTATATAGAACTAAGTACAGGCAGAAGCATCAATACCCCTTTAAAAGCGCACAGCAATTTGTCTTACCTCCAAACCATATACTTTGCAGTATAAAAAGCCTTGTTGGTTTTCATTTAACTTCAGTAAATTGTACGAGTATTCCACAAGAGAAAATGTCACCGCATAAGCAATTAATTTTACTTTTGACCATCACCATTGTTGGTTCATCTTTGGCTGCAGTCATCGCACCATCCGAAACGGCCAGCAGCAGTAAGGGACGCATTGTCGGTGGTCATGAGACCGATATTGCCAAATATCCATATCAAGTTTCAATACGTCTGGACACCTATATATTTTTGCATATTTGCGGTGGTTCCATTTATGCACCACGCGTTATCCTCACCGCAGCGCATTGTGTAAAGGGACGTTTTGCCTCCTATTTGCGAATTGTTGCAGGTAAATCCACCATTGTCGACGATGATGAAGGTGTACGTGTTAGCAAGTTAATATATCATAGTGGCTACGTTAAGAGTACTAAGGAGAATGATGTTGGCCTTATTATTTTGGCTCAAGACTTGATATACTCAAATGTTATACAACCGATTCCATTGGCCAAAGAATTTCCCAAAACTGGTGTACATGGTACGATAACGGGTTGGGGTAAAAGTGATGAAGAATCCGAAACCTTAACAAATTTGCTGCAAGAGGTCGATGTGGAAATTATCGATCGAAACGTTTGTGGTGCCAGCTATATCACCAAGGATTATACCATTACTGAACAAATGCTTTGCGCTGGTGTAGATGAAGGTGGCAAGGACGCATGTCAAGGTGATTCCGGTGGTCCGTTGGCTGTGAATGGTGAATTATCTGCCATTGTTTCGTGGGGCATTGGTTGTGCTCGTGTGGACTATCCAGGTGTATACGCAAGTGTGGCATATCACACTGATTGGATTGTGGAAAGTGCCAAGCCGTACTTGTAAAAATTTAACAGCTGATGCAAAACAAAAAATATATTGTGGTTATGGGAAAATATTTTAATTAAAGTTGTGTCTCTATGAATTTGGACATTGCATGTTTAGCTTAAATTGCACAAATAAAAACTTATTTCCATATTTTTTTAAAGTTTTGTTATCAAGACTATTCAAATTTAAATTTATGGTGAACCTCATGCAAAAATATTTCATTCGTCTAAGTACTAGGGTGGTTTGGGAAAAATGTATGGACACGGAAACTACTTAGCTGATCTATATACAAGTCTTTGCGACCTTGAACCGAATTTGAAAAACTGCAAAAACGTAGTTTTTTGCACTTTAAGTTTGGGATGCCTCGAAATTCTGACGAGGAAGAGGGATTCTGTGGCCATTTTTGGAATCACCACAACAAAATCTATTGAAATCGTTTTTTTAAACTAGGAAAAATTCACGTTCCAGTTTTGTACTCACATCAGTTAAAGTGGTGCAAAACTGTCAACATGTTTTCGAAATGGTTTTTTGTTCATTATTTTTTTATGGTGTGAAGTTGGGTAAAATTGTTCACATATTTGAATAGAAGAAAGGTTAAGTTTCCGTTTAGTTAATATTTCATGTAATCAGAACGGACGCTATAGCAGTACTTAGTCAAAAATAGCAAACATGTTGACAGTTTTGCTTCTTACTGTATATTTTTTTACATTGTTTATTTTGGTATGCAGAAGGTTCTTATAAGGGGAAGGTGCTGCCGAGGGGGGCGGCGGTACTTACATATATAGTAAGTTAGGGTAATGTGGACTATGGGGGTAATGTGGTGCACCCTTTTATTTCCCATATATAACAATTCTGGTTATTTGTGCATAAGTATTAAAGCTCGAAAAACATATTTTTTACGCTCTTTGGTTTTTCTGTTATGCTCCCTATACGTGTACAATTTCTTAATATAAGCCCTGAGGTCAAATTGACTTTCTTTAGTACGTACTGAATAGCTAACTAATTTCCTCTGAACCAGTGGCGGATCCAAGGGGGGGAGATGGGGGAGATCGGCCCCCTCTCAAGCCAAGTAATTAAATTTTTTAACCCTTTCGGAACTTTTTCTTTCCTTTTTACTTTAAAAATCGTTTCTGTCCATTTTCTTACTACTAAGAGCCATCTTAACAATAATTGAAAATAATTTTTAAAAATTTTTGCTTCCCAAGTGGTTTTTGGGAGTCATGCCATATGGCGTGAAATGTACTCAAAGGTAATAAAAGTAGGGGAAAGTGGGGTAAAGTGGGACATTTTTTTTCGAAGCTCCATGAAATGAACAAAACTTTTTATTTTTTCATGTTTCAACTTCCTATAATAAAGAAATTTAAATAAGCTATATTTTTGCCGAAGAAACAAACCGAAAATATGGATTTTCTGTTGAGTACGACGCTGTAAGCGAGGATGCCCAAAATGACAAAAAATAAAAATCGTGGGGTAAAGTGGGAAACTTTCAAAACTCATAAAAACTAATACAAATGTTGGAAAAATATTCTAATATCTTTATTGTAAGTCAAAAAAGGTTCAAGGTACACACCCATAGGAGTAAATATGAAAAGAAATAATGATTTTGCTGGAAAAAAATATATGAAAAAATGTGCGATGGTATTGTATCTGGTCATGATTTCGGGCATGAGTTCCATGCAAATGGTGCAAAAATCACGATCTTCATCTTAGCTAGAACTTCTTTGTTTCTTTTTTGACGCTTTCTTTACTGGTGCTGCTTTTTTGCTACTGGTACTCTGTTTTTTGTTATTCGTTTCCCTCTTTCTTCCGTTTATTTGCTAAATGTTTCTCAGCTGCTTTTTGCAACTCGCTTAGCTTTTCCAGAGTGGTTACTCACAATATAAATGTACAACACTTATTTGGATCATGAAATAGTAAAATAAGTTGACAAATGGGGACTAGCAATCGTGAAATAACATTTCCCACTTTACCCCATAAAAAATTTCCCACTTTACCCCGATACCACATTTTGCAAAAAATGTGAGCTTCATTCTTTCATTCTATGAGTTACACGGAATCCTTTTGCGTTATCAAAATTAAGACTACAAAGAATATTTTTGTGTACTTACAATATCGATGCTTAAAAATATCAAAATGAAATTTCAAAATCGCTTAAAAACTTTACATGATTCCAGAGATCACAAAAATACGTATCCACGCATCGCTACACCATAAATATTTGCTTACGGTCATTGCTAGTACATGTCCGAAGCGCATGACAGCTATACTTTGCTAGTTTGCCCGAAAACGGGCATTTCCCACTTTACCCCACTTCCCACTTTACCCCACTTACCCCTACCAAAAATTACATTTAAATTTTTAATATAATTCTAATGATTTTATGCTTATATATCATATCAAATCATATCATATTAAGGATTTTCTAGTAAAAAAATTTTAAAAGGTGTTTTGCCATATTATAGGTTGAGGCCGAATAAGAAATACCCTACACCTAACCCTAGAAGAGCAAACAATTTGATTTTTTTTTGATTATTTTGAGCTTGGAGCGCTCCATGGTTTCTATATTCATTACATATTAATCGGACTTTAAAGGGTTTTTTGAAATTATGGGTGTGCAACCTCATTCCGATCCAATAAATTATCTTTTGCATCTAAGTTTTCCCCAAATAAATCGTTATGAGCATCCAAATTAATTACTATTATTCTAAAAGCTATGAATTTCATCACGATCTAAAAAATATTTTGTACATCCTCTTTCCCAATCAGAACAGCTCTAGATTGTATAAAAATTTCGTCTTTGCAGTGGAATTAGAAACCCGGAACCTTGGTACTTAATTCTGCGTCAGATCACTGTAGGGTAAGTACACAGCATATGCTCTGCTTCTTCCAAGTCCTCTTGACATCGTTGTTTACCCAGCCCATCTTTTTGGGTAGTAAATAAGTACTTATACAGTGTCCTGACATTTAGGGTATTCCTTAAAACGTGTAAAAGCATCGAAAGCCTCGTAAACTCGTAAAACTGTCAAAGTTCGTATAGATTTTGACAACTATTACGAGTTTGCAGGGTACTCGAGGCTTTTACACGTTTTAAGGGATACCTTCATCATTTCAGTGTAGATTTTAATATTTTTTCTACTGATGTTTAAAATTGCTTCCATCATACTAAAGTCTTTTCGTCTGCTGCAGGCAAGAACTTTTCTTGGGGTTCTCACTAGATGATAAGGCTTTTTCCTCCCATTTCCGAATTAAGTTATTTTTAAAGGTGTTGTTCACTTCGCATAAGGCTTCTGGAAGTATATTATGCCCATCTTTTGGCTAAAGTAAGGTTAGGTTAGGGTGGCAGCAATAATGCCACATATATATCGCAGGGGTCCATAGTGATACCACTAACTCTTTTATTAAAATTATATGTAAAGATTTTAAGAACATTCTGTCATTATCTACAAAAGTAGTCAATCGGCCCCCCCTCTTGACAGTGCTGGATCCGCCACTGCTCTGAACTCTGTTTTCTAAAATTAAAATAACTCTAATGTATTTGTGGAGCTATTATTCAACGAAAAAATGCATAAGCACGTCTGATTTTACATTGCTTTTATATATTAAATGACTAGCTTTTACCCGCGACTTCGTCTGCGCAGTATTAGTACTTCGAATAGCCCATTTTTTCACTTTCATCATTAAAATAATTAAAAAAAGTCATTATTTGCAAGAATCTAAAAATTCTATGCATTTTTCAACTTAGAAAATCATGACAATTAGGATTAGAGAAAAAAACTACTAAGCATGGCTATGGTGACATATGTTTCGGTTACCGCCACGTAACCATCATCAGACCAATTTATGTTTTATTTAATTTATTTTAAATTAAATGAAATAACAATTGAAAAATTTTTGAACTTTTTGTCTGCGGCCGGGATTGAACTATGAACCTCGGAGTCAATCTCTCTTCATAGCGCATTTATCAATGGACTGCGCTATGTACCCTCAGAATAATTGGTAGCTTAAGTGTCTATATTCATGTAGTGAGATTTTTGTTCTCTTTCCTTTTTTATCATGACTCCTGTTGTTGTTGTTGTTTGGTAAGGTCCAGCCATTGGCTGTGAAATCAATACCGGTTTGTCATGTGGCTACTAGGGTTGCCATTTGCACATGTATTGGCGTGTTCTCCATAATTAATTAAAATGGTTTATGTTGACTATATGAAAATTATACTAACTTTACGAACTTTAGTCAATTGTTATTTCATTTAATTTAAAATAAATTAAATAAAACATAAATTGGTCTGATGATGGTTACGTGGCGGTAACCGAAACATATGTCACCATAGCCATGCTTAGTAGTTTTTTTCTCTAATCCTAATTGTCATGATTTTCTAAGTTGAAAAATGCATAGAATTTTTAGATTCTTGCAAATAATGACTAAAGTTCGTAAAATTAGTATAATTTTCATATAGTCAACATAAACCATTTTAAATAATTAAAAAAATTTAAAGTGAATAGTTACTATCCACATACATTTCTATCAAAATGTGAGTAAATAGGTGAGATGCATTTATTTAAGGACTATCCCAGAAAACATTTCGTTACATTAATTAAAAAGACCTAAATTAATTTTTAATTGAACTTGTAGTCATTGCAAAGCTCGATTTACATATAAATCTGTCAATGCATTTTCTAACACACAATTATGACAAATCAAGGAACTGATTAAAAACACGGCTATAGTGACATATGTTTCGTCTTTCGCCACAAAGACTCATCAGACTATATTTGTTGTAATTATAATTATTTTTATTTTACTAAATTAATTATAATTCAAATATTGCAAGTTGAAAAACTTTTTGTATTTTGGCCTAAGCGGGAGTTGAACCAGGGACCTCCCGGTTGGTAGCACAAGTCGTTAACCAATGCACCAGCCTTGCCCGGCTGCGAAACCGACTTTTGCCAGATTTGTTTGTGTGTTAATACCGTGAGCCTTGTGATGTCATAATTATTGTTTGTGTTATTTATTGATATATGGTATAGCTGTTCCATTGGTTGTTTGGGAGAATACGCCCTGATGAGGTGGCAATACTTGCCACCGACCAATCGATATTGAATTTCATTCCAAGGAATACGTATACCATATATCAATAAATAACACAAACAATAATTATGACATCACAAGGCTCACGTATAAACACACAAACAAAACTGGCAAAAGTCGGCCGGGCAAGGCTGGTGCATTGGTTAACGACTTGTGCTACCAACCGTGAGGTCTCTGGTTCAACTCCCGCCCAGGCCAAAATACAAAAAGTTTTTCAACTTGCAATTTTTTAATTATAATTAATTTAGTAAAATAAATATAATTATAATTACAACAAAAATAGTCTGATGAGTCTTTGTGGCGAAAGACGAAACATACATATGTCACTATAGCCGTGTTTTTAATCCGTTGCTTAACTTTTCATAATTATGCATTGAAAGATTTATATGTAAATGGATCTTTGGAATGACGAAAAGTTCAATTAAAAATTAATTTTCAATATATAAATGACATTAAGTAACACACTTGAAAATTCTTAAAATCCTAAATGAATTTTTATTTTTAATTTATGATTTCGCTGTAGCGTAGAAGAGCACAGCAGATGGAGGTCGAATGACATAAACTTCGAAATGGGAGTTACGTTACTGTTGATAATACTTGGGCGGTCCCTTATCAAAAATATTTAACGCTTCCAAAATATTAAGGCTTCCAGTTTAGTACGCGATATCAAATATATCTGCAAATATACCTATTAATAATGGTGAATCTGAACTTAGTTTATTTCCATCACGTCAGGATTTTAAAATATTCAAATTCCTATAACCACAAAAATAACAAAGAATCTTGTGTTTTGCACAGTTATATCACGCCTAAGATACTCTACATATTTAAAACATTCTTGCACCATATTTTTCGTGCTCCCCGTACGACCAAGATAGCAGCTATGCATAACATACTTACATCCTGGTATCAAGTTTCGTAATGCAGGTAATAGCCTGTTTCCACAAAAGATTTAGCTATGCTGAGATTAGTAAATAATATTGCTAAATCCTGTCCGATTCCAACGGCCGAAATAGATTTATTTCTGTCAGTAAATGTCAAAAGCAGTAAAATTAAACTTTTGTTTCATTTTCTTGTTAATATTTATCTTGCATTTGCTTTGTGTTCATGCTAATATTCAAAGTTCCAGGGGTGTCTTGAGTTCAAAAATTGCCAAAGTCGGAAGATTTAACTTAAATTTCAGATTTGTTTTTGTATGGTAAATCATTAGATCAACGCACAGATTAAGAGATAAACCCAGAAACTGTCTCAAATCCCATTTTAAATCTTCGGTGGAGACATGATATAGGTATGGGTTTTTTTTTGGATGTTTTGTTTGTATACCGATCGCACCGTACTTTTATTCAATATTCCCATTATCAACTCAAATCTATCGAAATATCAAGCGATATATGGTGTTAATATGGTTTCAATATATATACTGGTATAGGCGTAGGAGCGACTCAAAGGTGGTGTAAATATGATTTGACACTTTCAGTAGTATAGGCGTTTTAGTCATGTACTTACTTATATACCAAAACATGACGCAAGTAAAGTTTAAATTACTATTTTCTAGCACACTAAAATCTATAGAAATTGCTTTTTAAAATTAAGAAAGGAAAACCATTGTGGGACTGTGCTATCTGAGTACTTCACCATTACTAAACTATATTTCAGATCCCGATGACAGAGATTTTGTTTTTAATTTGTTTGTTTTAATTTCTCTCACGAAAACACATTCACATTCAACACAGAAATATACACGGTTTTGTTTTAATTTAATTTTCAAATTTTTATTTATATATTTTTCACAACGTAAACCACTTTTGGCAGCTCAGATATTCATTGTTAATGCAGCTTCTTAAATTTGAGAGAGTGAGTCTGCGACAAATGTGAAAACACAGAAGAAAACACCAACAAAATAAAATCTATGTCATCTAAGTAATACGTAAGAATATACCGCCGGTGCTCACGCTGCTCTTGAACAGTTGATAGGTTTTTTGGCTATGTGGAGAAAATCTGTGAATGAGGTTTCATTTGTATTAGTTTAGTGGTCTGGAAAATGCAAACCCCGAAATCGTAGCTGATCATCCCCGCGAAATATCGCAAAAATACATATCCCATATAAAAAAAAAAAAAAATCTTATAAAAAACGCAACAAACAATTATCAAAATAGTTACATTTAATGTCTTTTGCAATGCTGAATCTGAATCTGGCTTTAAAATTGCTATATCTGATACGGTTTTTGAGATATCTTAGCCTAAACAAGGAAAAAATACCGTTTTTGCCATATTTTGAAGCTATATAACTAGAATATAGAACATTTTTACGCAAAATTCGATACATTGTCTGAAAGTTCCAATCTTTTTCTTTGAAACCGCATTTAAATTATGTCAAAAGCTTAATTTTTCTCTGAAATATCGTAGACTGAAATAATGACAAAACACGTTTTTTGCACTTTTTTAACTTTTTAGCTTAGGATATCTCCGAGAAAAATAAAAATATCGACATTATTTGAATTAGGTTTAGAAGATTGATTAAAGCTTTCCATTTCTGAATCAGAATTTACGGATATACGTCCTGTTATATAGCTCCAAAACACAACAATAAAACATAGCGTCGGCTTTTTTTCCTTGTTTAGGCTAAGATATCTCAAAAACCGTATAAGATACAGCAATTCTAAGGCCGGATTCGGATTCAACATTGGAAAATACATTAAAAATAACTATTTTTATATTTGTTCGTTGCGTTTTTTTTTCTGAATTTTTTTTATTTTATATGGGATATGTATTTTTGCGATATTTCGCGGGGATGATCAGCTACGATTTCGGAGTTTGCATTTTTCAGACCACTAAACTAATACAAATGAAACCCCATTCACAGATTTTCTCCACATATTCAAAAAACCTATCGACTGTTCAAGAGCACCGTGTGCTTACGAAGACTATCTCTTCTTTAAATGCGGACAAGAAAATCCTTTTTTTCAAACTGCGGCGAAAAAAATCTTTTTTGTGCGAATGCGGACAAGAAAATCACTTATTACAAAATGCGGAGAAGAAAGTAACTTGTTACAAAATGCGGCGAAGAAAATCTCTTTTTTAAAAATGCAGCGTAAAAAATCATTCATTCGATTAGTAATGTAAATTTTTTCTAAAAAGGAATAGGAAAAAGTTCTCTGAAAAAATTATTTTTTCAAAATAATTTCATTTTGTAAAAAGTGATTTTCTTCGCCGCATTTTGTAAAAAGTGATTTTCTTGTCCGCATATTACAAAAAAGATTTTTTTCGCCGCAACTTTCAGTTGGAAGATTTTCTTCGTAAGCACCGGTGATACGTAATTGACAAACTATTGGCTCCACATACAAACTTCAATCCCCTTGTTCTCTTTTTTAAGTTTGATTTTAGTGGTAGAAACTATCCTATATCCTTCCTTAGATCTTTAACTATTCGTACCAAATTTCATCTAAATTGGTTGAGCGCTTATTGATTCCCCATATAAACTTCCATCCCCCTTTTCGCCTCCTTTAAGAATGATTTTAGGGATAAAAACTATCATATATCCTTTCTAGGGTTTCTTACTATCTCCATACCGAATTTCATCTAAATTGGTTCAGCGGTTATTGATTCCTCATACAAATATCCACCCCTCTGTTCTCCCCTTTAAGCATGATTTTAGGAATAGAAACTATCCTATATCCTTTCTAAGGTCTCTTACTATCTCCACACCAAATTTGGTCACTTTCGCATTTATAATATTAGTATAGATTATTTCAAAAAAGTGATGTTTTCGGGTAATGTGGAATACCCCATATTATTTAACGCTGATTACTATTGTATTATACCTTAAAAATCTAATTACATGTGTGGGATACCCGAGTTTGAGTAATATGGTACACTATTTTACGTATGATTCGGTATTCCTTATTACTTATTCATTTGTTTGTATGAATTTGGTTTATCTTACTAAAAAATAGTCTTTAATAAGCCTTTACAGCTATTTTATAGCAATTATAATCTAAAATAATACAACTCGACTTTTAGTCAACAAAAGTTGCGAATAACGGTACTACTTTTGGGAAATGGATAGGGTGATCCACATTACCCAACACTTTTCTTTTTCAGCTATTTTTAGGTACTGTCCATTTATCTGGCCTCACGCTTGAATATGTTAATATTTTAGTTTATAAATTATATAATAGTAAAAACAATAGAATAACTAATACTAATTAATTGACCAAACTAACCTACTACCATTACTTTGGTAGAATGCGTTGATACCGTTACTGGTGTTGGCGCTAAGGAATCAACGCACTGAAAATCGCTGCGTTACCCATCACTAAATGCTGCTGTCCAAGATGTCTATGATCGTCTTAGGCATATTAATCGCACCAGGTTTGTAATATAATTTGATTTGAGAAGTAAATTTAAGAAATTAAATCAAATGCTTGAGAAAAGAGGTGGAGGCTATCAAATCATTGCGATTGGGTGAACCGTCTAGCTCCACTCCATTTAAACCAACGCGAATCCTGAAGCATGCGGAGACAGGCTTAATTAAGAAACGTAGGCCGCTTTTATTGCTCTTGAAAAAGCGATGTGGAGGGATGAGGAAATGCGCTTTGTTTTAAGTTCGAACTTAACAATGTTATTCAAGTCAAGTAGAAATAGGGGGTTATCGCGAATCAAGATTCCTGGGGAATTTTCTTGAACTGCAATAGAGAATGCACGGCAGTCTGAGAAAATTCCCCGGGAATATTTATTCACGAATAAATAATGAATAATTTTTTCCCATGTTTTTCAGATGGGATAGATGTTGCATCAAATTTCAGCATATTGTAAATGGAGTTTACAACACTACGTTAGCCATATGCATTATACTGTTCGACAATTTCGAGCTTTTTGTAAGACATATGAGAAAATACAAAAAATTCTTAAAGTAGACGTTAAAAAAAAATACCCGTGTCTCGTGGTTTGCTTTAGTACATCACATTTTATTTTTATCGATTTTTGAAGTTTTTTTATCCATTGAACATGAAAAAAACAAAAATACCGCATTCTTGTGTTAAATCGATGAACTTAACTATATGATCCTTACATTTGAGGTGTATCATGTGTTCAGCAAACTTATGCAGGATATTGCGGGGAATATTTTTGTATAAAATCTTAACCCTGTTAACCTCCATATGTGGGTCATTTTTGCCCCTTTCTTAAAAAGGTACAAAAATTACACCTAAAAATCAGTATTCAGTCAGTATGTACTACAAAAATATTTGCTATAAAATTTCACTACTAGTTTCTAAACACGTAAAGGCCGAAATTTAAGCATTTCATTTCACATTGCATATTAATTACATCCCTGACGCGCTTACCTTAAGTTTTAAGAATTTTTCGACTTTGGTAACTCGTAGTGAAATTTTGTTTAGGATATTTTTGCAAAATTCTTTAACCCAATGTGGCTCAGTTTCAGAAAAAAGGGTCAAAAAGACCCATAAAAACAGGATATAATAGGTTAATGTGTTCTAGGAAAATAATCCTTGTGTGATTTGGTTATGATTTTGTGAGAACGAGTTTTATCCAAAATGTAGTTTTAGACCCACATGTGGGGGTTAAACAGGGCTAAAATTTTATACAAAAATATTCCCCGCAATATCCTGCATAAGTTTGCTGAACACATGATACACCTCAGATGTAAGGATCATATAGTTAAATTCATCGATTTAACACAAAAATGCGGTATAAAAAAAACTTCCAAAATCGATTAAAAAAAATGTGAGGTGCTGAAGAAAAACCACGAGACCGGGTATTTTTTTTTAACGCCTACTTAAGAATTTTTTTGATTTTCTAATGTGTTTTTTATACTCTACACCCAGGGTATATTCACTTTGTCCTTACGCTTTTAACGCAGAGAAGGAGGCGTGGCAGATATGGAAAAGTATATATATTCTTGATCAGCGTCACCTCCTGAGTCGATATAGCCATGTCCGTCTGTCTGGCTGGCTGGCTGGTTGTGTGTGGAAATACATTTTTTGGGAAAACTAAGCAAGATAATTCAATGAAATTTGGTACACAGCCTCCGTCGACAAAATTAGCTCGACAGATCGAAAATGAGCGAAATCGGTCAACGGACACGCCTACCGCCCATACAAAAAATATCTTCAAAATGCAAATTTTGGAGTATTTTTCACAACAATGCAACCAAAATACACATAAATACTACGAATTGTCAGCGCAAACTCTGATCAAAAACTGGTCGAATTCGGACAAGAGGGCGTGGCACCTCTCATATAAGCAAAAGCTTCAAAACGCTGTATTGAAAGCGTTTTTTGAGATAATCTAACTAGATTTGACTCAGACACTAAGAACTATAAATGCAAGCTTTAAGCAAAAACTGGATAGAATCGGACAAGAGGGCGTGGCTCCTCCCATATAAGCAAAAGCTTCAAAACGCTATTCTGGAAACATTTTTTCAGATAATTCAACCAAATTTCACTTAAATACTAAGAACTATAAATGCAAACTCTGAGAAAAAACTGGGTGAATTCGGAGGGCGTGGCACCTTCCATTTAATGTTTGGCCAAGCCAAAGGTAACACCCTTAATAGTTTTTTTTTTGTGTCAAACAGTGTTATTAATAAATTTGTGATATCGTTTTGATATCGTTCTTTTATGTTAATTGGATATATTTTTTTGATACCATTTTGACATCATTTTTTTATATTATTTTGATATACGTCAAGCGTTACAATGCGTATATCACTGTGATAACACATTTAAGTATGTCACTGAGAAATTTTTGATATCATTTTGATATCATTTTCTTGATCGGGCGCAGATCTGCACAACTACTGAAACAATTGAACGCCTATCTGTGAGTGAATAAATGCACGGAAAGCTTTTAAGCACAAATTCTCAAGTGCCCGTGGGCATAGGCTTTGGATATCACTGACTTGTATCCAACTGGGTGTAAACGTTAAGGTTACGAAGCTCATGTGAGGTGATAAAGGGGCCTAGACTAACCAAAGAAATTATACGTGAGGGGGAGAGCCTGAAATGCAACCCTAAGGTGTTATAGGGAAAAAACTTATTTTCTGATATCTTTTACAAAAAAAAAAAAACATTCTTCGGTCACTTCAACGTTTTAGAGAAAACATTTTAATAAAAACTTTTAGTTAATTTAGCTTTCTAAAAGTGTATTTGGTTTATACTAAGGGCTTAAAAAAACTTCGCAAAGTTCTGGCCCTTTAAATTTGATATTCCCAATTTTTTTTTTCTCTACTTTTTGAGTTTGATGGTATGAAAAAGGTCGTATTAATATACCCTTTGATAATTTTTTTTTTGGAGTCCCCGTCAAATTTCCATTAATTCGGTAGTACATTTATTATACCTATTTATTGATTTGAGATTAGAAAAAAATACTTTTGTGTAACAACACACGCGTTTCTGGAATGCATTGCGCTGCATATGATGCGGCGCTGTACGCGCTATCCTTTATCAGCCGGTGCCTTCAAACAGATTGTTCTTAAAAAGTATTTATATCCGAACTGAAATCAAAAATTAGTATAACAAATGTACCACCAAATTAATGGAAATTTAACGAGAATTCAACAAAATAATTATAAAAAAGGTATATGAAAAGGACCCTTTTCATACTAAAGTCAAAAAGTAGGAACGAAAATTGAAAATCTACTTTAAGAAAGCATAAGCTTAAAGTTTCTCATAAAAAAGTTTTCTCTATAATGTTAGGGTGGCTCAAGAAAATTTTTTGTCAAACAAATCAGAAAAAAATCAGTTTTTTCTTTATAACTCCACAGGTGTACATTTTAGACCGCACTTACGTACACAGGGCCGTGTTTAGGCATTGCCTACAGCCTAGTGGCCCGCAACACAAAGAGGATCGAAGTTAAAAAAAAAAAGAAATTTTATGAAGCATAAAATAAAAAATTTTAATTCAAAATTTTTATTTTAATACACTAGTGCAAATTTTTTGGTTTACTCTCGCGAAAGAAGTTACGCTTCAAAAATATTTATTACACATGTTTTCTAAGAATTTTGGCTTTGGCGAAAATTGTCAATCACAAATGTTTCAGTACACAGTGCATCAAGTGTGAGTTCGGAGTGAAATTTTGTTTCGAGAAAGTTACTTTCGATAACTTTAAAAAGTTAGTAAGTGATAAATGCGGCTAAAACATACATACATATTTGTGTAATAATTTTATAAATAATTTATTAAAACGTTCTTAATTTTTCTTTAATATGATGGGAAAAGTACCCTCAGCAAGAAAATATACAAATTTTGAAAATTATGCAATATCAGGGTTGAAACATTTTCTGCACACCCGTTTGTGGTGGATTTTTATTGTTTGATTTTTTCATAGTCAAAATCATCATCGCTTCTCAAGCTGATGAGTCAGAAAAGCAGAGAACAAAGAGGTGAAGTTATTGGGCTATAACTGCGCAGAAATGGATTTCGTGTTGTCTTCTTAACTTTTTTAAAAAAAACCTTAGATGACTATTAGTGAAGTCACACAAGGGGCACGGGCACTTCGAATTTGTAGGCAAACGGAGGTAAACGTAAAGCACCACTTCCCTCCGCTTGCCTACAAATTCGAAGTGCCCTACGTGCCCGTGCCCCCCGTGTGACTTCACACTATTTCCCTATTTATACTATGAAACATTTTGACTTAAGACATTTCGTTCACGGAGAGAAAAAAATGTTCTAAAATCTAGCTCAAATCGTTCTTAAATTAAATATTCAGAATTAAGCCCAATATAGCATAAAATCATCCCAAAACACGCCCAACTTGTTCGCAATTCAAGCTCAAATTTGGGCATAATATAAATTTTGATAATTAAGACCAATTGTACTCAATGCATGCCATTTTGTACTTGTTTATCAAAAAAAAAAAAAAAATAAGCCCATTTTTTGCTTAATTCAAGCCCTTTTGTGATTGTTTATCAAAAAATAAATTTTCATTTGTGTTTATTCTGTGTGTTTATGATTCTCAATATCACTATGTCATCTACTGCTTAAATAATTCCTGCTCGACAGTCGAATTGGGTATTTATAATACAGTAAATACTCCTGACATCCCATAATGGGATGTTACGATGTACTGAGGTGTCTTTGGACATTTTGGTACATTGATTTTGGAAAATGAAATGATATTTCTTGCATTTGGCAAAAATGGTCATATTCATATTTTGATATAAGAAATTATTAAGAAAAAATGGGAATATTTACTTTTTTTATAAACAAGTACAAAAGGGCTGAAATTAAGCACAAATGCGTTTAATAAATTTTTGACGAACAATCCCAAATTGAATTGAATTGAGCTCAAATGGGAATATTAATTTTTTTGATAAACAAGCGCATTATTACTTGATATCAAGAAAATTATGGACAAGCTGAAAATCACACCCAAAATTGATTGGTTTGGGATTGTTTTTAGCTCAAAATTCTCTCCGTGCTTGAGAGAATGGGATGCACGGGAAAGATAGAGGGGATTTTGTTTCACGTACATGAGACACGCTTTGTGGTTCTCATTCGTATTGAGAAATTTGTAGTTCGCCATAAGAAAACATACAACAGAGTTGACATGTCGCACACTGCGTTGGCTAGTGGGCAAAAATCAAAATTTTTTGTGACTCGAAACCTAGTAATATTGGTATCAATCGACAGGTAATTGTATCAATACAATAAAAACAAAATATTTAGGTGAAAAACTCAGTTTTGGCTACGCTGTGAAACTTCAAAGTTGAGTTATTTTTCAAAAAAAATCATGTTTTATTCACTTCGTTTTGGGTTCTCTTAAACAAATAATTATCAAAAATTTGTCTTTTGATTAAACCAAGCGAAGTAAAGTTTTTTATTATAAATAATATTTAAGTAAATAAATAAAACTAAAAAATTTTCGAAAATATATAATTTAGTATATATTGTAGTGGTTTTAATATATGATATTATCATATGAAAAACTTCAGAAATTGACAAATTTCGATGAAAAAAAAAAAACAAATAGTATAAAATTAAGTGCCGTTTTTTTTTTTAATCTACTAGTACGGACTCTATATAATCAAGAACTGCAAATAACTTTTCCTACTTCGTCCTACAAATATTTTTTTTCTTTTTTTAAAAAATGCTAAAAACGAAAAATTTGTATGAAATATAAAATTTATGTTGAAAATTTTTTTTTTGTTTTTATGAACACAAATAGTCTCAAAAGTACAAAAAACATTATTTCTACTACGTACGTTTCATTTGTTAACAATAAACATTACTTTTTTATCATCGTTATATATGGACCTTAAGAAAATCGTCCTAAATACCTGGTTTTTAGCAAAAATATAAAGTTTACAACAAATATGAGATCATTTTTGAGCTCAGCGACCCCAAATTACTTATAGTACCAAATTTCATCGATATCCAACCACTCCTTCTATTTTTGACCATTGCTTGTATGGGCTCAACGCACTGTGTGTCGCCGAGAAACATTTTTTGCGTGTAAACGAAAACGAAATATTAAAAGAGAATTGAAAATGTTTTTCATAGAAATGTTTCCTAATATAAATAGGGACTATGCGATAGCTCATTTTGAAGAAAATCTAATGAACAACATGTTGAATTGAAAAAAAAATGTTCACCACACCAAAATTGTGTTTCGCAACCACTTTTGCAAAATGACGCCTTTGTGTGGCACGCGAAAAGCCGTCAGATTGTATGTATTGCGCTTTAGTGAGCGAGACCAATACTCATCACTGTCAAAATAAAACAAATCGTCACCTGAAATGCAAAAAGCCTTAACATCATTTTGAATTTTTTAAAAGTGTTTTAGACTTTAAAGTCAGATTTGCCAAGGAATGCTTTAAATAAAATTGGTATTAAGAGGCCACAGCCCCGAGCGGGGGTTGGCTGATAATAACGAGAAAGTCACTAATCTAAGGCTTAACTACCATTTAAAAGTACCTATTAAAAGTTGTCGAAAAATTGCAAATTGTCAGACAAAGTTGGAAATATTGTATTAGAATTGCAGCAAAAATATCAGAAAAGCCAATAAAAATGTATATGTATCGATTATTTTCGGAAAATTTCAATTGGAAAGGAAACTTGAGGGGTATAGAAACAAAGGCAGCAATCACAATTTTTTTCATGTAGGTACGTGTCTCATAGTGTTTGATCAGAAACTATCATCAAATGCAACTAAGTAGATGGCACTATGATAGCGGCATAGAAACAAAAGTGGCAACCTCACCTATATTCATGGACACTATCAGACAAAAATTGAGATTGCTGACTTTATTTCTATCCTCCTCACTTCTCAAAATAGCAACTTTGATAAAAATTTTCATTAAAATGTACAAAATCCAAAAATTTCATACACTTTTTTGAGGGATATAGTAGCTATTGTTAGTTACCCTTAAAAAATCAGTTTTGGGTTATTTTTTAACCGATGACAGACTTTTTACAATTGCGGAAAGTACAATATATGTTTTTTCTAATAATGTATACTGCAGTTATGTGGAGATATTTTGGAGGAAATTAGAAATTTCCAAATTTTTATTGATTTTTTTTCAGTTTCTTTTTTAATCAAGACTTTGAAAGGTTAGGTACATATAGATACATATTTTATATTATTAATAAAGCTCGTTCAATTCCAAATAAAACTTACTAAGATTTATTAAAATTGGTTGGAAATTAAGTAATAATGTTACTTCGAAAGTATCAAAAATTCAGTTTGGACATCAGTTTCAAGTTCTTGAAAAAAAAAATAAAAGTATTTCAATACTAAGAAAGTTAACAAGCTATATCTACCATTCAATATACATATTTAATCAAATAATATCAATAACACAGGCTTACAAAAAAAAAAAAAAAATGTAATGGCGTTTTGACCAAACTATGTGTTTCTTAGGGACTTGGACGTCCTGAATCCGAGTCCGGGGTCCGTTTTTTTCCAGAACGTCTGAGAAAAAATATTTCAAGGTCATATGGAGGTCATGTGTCGTTTAGTGATAAATTCGCTAAAATTCTGAAACTAATTTTTTATTATTGCGTTCTTAGTCCTTAAAAAGAATATGTGATTAAAAAGGGTATTTCGGAGCTAGTTTCGGAGATGTAGCCATCGGAAGATCCGGATATATCTTCTATGAAAACCGCTGGGAACCCCTGAATGGATTTGTAAAATATTGATGTCATATGAAAGGTATTTTAACATCCTGTAAAAATGTTTTGAGCATATTTTCAATTGGATTCATAGTTTTTGAGATATGAGCTGTTTTAAAATTTTGTGAAATTTTTCAATTACAACAACAAATAAATAAACAACATCAACAACAAAACCGAAATACCTTTCATATGACACCAATATTTTTCAAATCAATCCAGGCGTTCCCAACTTATAGCGGTTTTCATAGAAGATATATCAGGATCTTCCGATGGCTATGTCTCCGAAACTAGGTCTGAGATACCCTTTTTGATCACATATTCTTTTAAAGGACTAAGAACGCAATAATAAAAAATTAGTTTCAGAATTTTAGCGAATTTATCACTAAACGACACATGAACCCCATTTTGACTTCCATATGGCTTTGAAATCTTTTTTTTCAGACGTTCTGGAAAAAAACGGACCGGGAAACATAGCCTGGTCAAAACGCCATGAAATTTTTTTTTTTTGGTAAAAAAAAAATTAGATATAGAGTAGAACGGGGCAGTGTCGTGCACTCAACTTTGACATGATCGTAAAGCCGTACATCTCAAGCGAATGCGACGAGTAAGCATCCGCTCGAAAGATAATTTCGTTGGTTACATCCATGTGTAACAACATTTGTGTAGCGAGAAATTGTGTTTGTGTAAGTGAATGTGCACGACATTACCCCAATGGTCGTTTTAAAGGTCAACTTCGATAACTCGGTGAAGCCCAAAATTTTTTTCGAAAACCAAATACTTCTTTCCTTTGACAGGATATTTCGTTTCAGAAGACTTTTACCTGGTATATTTTCCCGCAACGAAAATTATTTTTCTGACCCGATGAAAAAACACTTTTATCGTCCCGAAAGCGTGCGTTTTGAAAAAAAGGTTACTCTGTAGAGACGAACTGGTGAAAATTGCTAGTATTATGTGCATAACCTCAGTAGGTAAGCAGGTCCCTGCCTTACGAACAGTTGGTAAATCATTCAATTCCTTGGGCTAAAACAGCCAGTGCACGACATTACCCCCTGCACGACATTACCCCGTTCTTCTCTACCTACAAAAAAAATGGAAAAAAAAATTTAAAAAAAATTTTTTTTTTAATTTAAAGAAAAAATACACAATGGGATCAAATTCCGCCACGCCCCCGCCGTTGATCCTGGGTAAAGCTGAGAGCGGATTATTAAAATAACTACCAGGTGAACAGTGCATTGATCATTATTGAGTTAAAATTTTCAATTGTTAACAAGTGGGCGTGGCACTCATTTAATGCTTTCTACTTTTCATCCATTTCAAGGTACTTTTAATGCACACCTTCCAACGAAATCGAATCAAAATCTATATATATTAAAATGAAATGGTGTCCGTATGTAGCTTATGAACGCGGAGACTACACGGCCGATTTACATAATTGTTTTTTTAAATTGTTTGTTATGGTCTGCAGAAGGTTTGTAATGGGGTGAGATGCCACTGAGGGGAACGAGGGTTGCACCCCCCATACGAAAAAAATACAAAAAATGCTATATCTCTACAGTTATACAAGCTATGATTATGAGTTGGAGACCTTATGCATAATGTATGTACCATTTACCATGCAAAATTTGAGGGGGCTTGAACGAGGGGACGTTGCACCCCATGTGTAAAAAAACACACAAAATGCTATTTCAGTGTTCTTATATCAGTTATCATTATGAAACTTGATACATGGATGTTTATTACGTCTCACACCTGTCCCCACGTGTTTTAAATAAAAAGTGGTTGCACCCAAAATGTTTTTTTGGGGAAATATGCGGAATGCCTCTAGGATCAAACATATATAGCTCTTTTTTCAAAGTGAACGGTACTTTTTCAAACCAGGGCCAAAAAACCCATTTTTTAGCAATGTGCTCTATACTAAAACCAAAAAAAAAGTTGACTAAAAGCGATACAAAAAAAGAGTATGCAGAAAGTAACCTGCTTGTCCGTAGATTAAAAAACAGTAAACTGAAAAACCCTACAAAATATCGTTTACGAGATATTGCGTTTTTACTTAATTTTTTGTGTTTCTATTAAAAAATTTAATTTTTGCGTACAAAAAAAATAATGATCAATATATAGAAATAAAAATAGTCAATTCTAATGTATTTTTTGATGCAAAATCTGAATCTGGTCTTAAAATTGCTCTATCACTTCTGATTTTTGAGATATCATAACCTGAAATTTTGGCATGTACAGTTTTTTCACCACTTTTGAAGTTATATTACAGGAGCAGGTAATTGTTTATCACAAAACTCGATAAAGTTTTAAAAAGTACTCACTTTGATTTATATTGGTTTCTTTTTTTTTTCTCCGAAATATCGTTACCTAAAAAAAGTTCAAAAAATGCACGAAAGACGCCATTGGCAACATTGGTTGATTTAAATAAAAAGTTGTTAAAAATGATTATGATGTTTAAGAATGTTTCTGTAAAAAGTAATTATTATCACTTGAAATTTACCATAATCATTTTAATAATTTTTTATATAAATCAACCAATGTTGCCAATGGCGTCTTTCGTGCATTTTTTGAACTTTTTTTAGGTTACGATATTTCGGAGAAAAAAAAAGATATCGATATAAATCAAAGTGAGTTTTGAAGAAAAAGAATAATACTTTTTAAAACTTTATCGAGTTTTGTGATAAACAATTACCTACCCCTGTAATATAACTTCAAAAGTGGTGAAAAAACCGTACATGCCAAAATTTCAGGTTAGGATATCTCAAAAATCAGAAGTGATAGAGCAATTTTAAGACTAGATTCGGATTTAGCATCAAAAAATACATTAGAATTGACTATTTTTATTTCTATATATTGATCATTATTTTTTTTGTACGCAAAAATTAAATTTTTTAATAGAAACACAAAAAATTAAGTAAAAACGCAATATCTCGTAAACGATATTTTGTAGGGTTTTCCAGATTACTGTTTTTTAATCTACGGACAAGCAGGTTACTTTCTGCATACTCTTTTTTTGTATCCGTTTTAGTCAACTTTTTTTTGGTTTTAGTATAGAGCACATTGCTAAAAAATGGGTTTTTTGGTCCTGGTTTGAAAAAGTGCCGTTCACTTTGAAAAAAGAGCTATATATGTTTGATCCTAGAGGCATTCCGCATATTTCCCCAAAAAAACATTTTGGGTGCAAGCACTTTTTATTTAAAACACGTGGGGACAGGTGTGGTCTATTATTCAGCATGCAAAGCGATTTGCACCCCCCGTACAGTAAAAATACTCAAAATGCTAAATTTCTACGCCTATATTAGCCTAAAGAGTTGGAAGAGAAAGATGACGGAGATAGATGGGACTTGGAACATATGTAAAGGGCATCGGGAACGGGCGAACAAAGTCGCTTTCGGGCCAGCTTGCATTTTATATAGTTTTTGAGTTATACCATATAACGTATTTCACTTGTATGGAAAGTACCACGACCACTGGTGATACTTCGCCCATTTTTTGTTTGGAAGTACTTCATACTTCTAAACTTCAGATAAATTACTTCAGTAATTCTGTTATTATAACATATTCAAGTTTTGTAGGCGGTGCCACGCCCATATGCGAGACTATATTATTTTTTTACATTCTAAAAATTAATACTGATCCCTACGAAAAGGTGATCCTAGCTTTTTATCAAAATCGTTGAAACCGCTTTCGAGATATATTGAATTCAATTCACAAAATGTTAAAAAGTGGGCGTGTCACTTACTTAATCCCGCCCACTTTTCGCTCGTTCCAAGATAGTTTCACTAGATCTCGAGTTGCAAAATTTCACCAAATTATCTTGTGTTGTTTGTGAGATATAACGTGATAAATGAATCAATTTGATGATTTTTTCCAACTACCCATCTTTCTTGTCGCCATATTGTTTTTTTCAAAAACAGCACTCGGCATTCAAAAGCCGACAAAAAAACAACAAAAAAAATGAGGCAGCGAGGTGGCATAGTTGACGTGAAACTTCGCATATACATACATCTTACATCCCATTATTTTGTTTTTACGTCGTTTTCGAGATATCGGTCATTTTCGGTTCTTGGACCAAAAAAAAAAATAAATCTACTTACTTACAAATGTTTCCAGAACCAATATTTATGTTTAAATTTTCAATATGTCAAATCAAAGGTAATTAAATTACCTATGAATGATGTTCCAAAAATTTAAGAAAAGTCAAAATCAACTGCAAATTTATACAAGAAGAAAAAACTTTTTATGATATTTTGTTTTTTGTATCATAGACTATATATTTATGAAGAAATTAAGATTCTATTTAAGGAAATCGATTAAGAAATCGAAAAGTTATACAAAATTGAATGAAAAATTACCGAATTGCATTTTTGCCAATTTTTCCATTAAGGTTACGAAGCATCTAGTAGGTGATAGAGGAGGACTAGGGTGTATTGCATAAAGCTAAGAACCATCTGGGCGGTGATAGACGCGGCCTAGACTATCAAAAAATTGCACCTGAGGGGGGTCTAAAATGTACCCATGGAGAGTTATAGGGTTAAAACTGATTTTCTGTCTTGTTTCAGAAAAAAAAAAAAAAAAATTATTGGTCACTCTACGTTTTAGAGAAAACTTTTTTATAAGAAACTTTAAGTTAATTGTATGAGCTTTATAAAAATGTATTTGGCTTAAAAAGTTCACAAGGATTTCGCAAAGTTCTGCACCTTTAAAGTTAATATTTTAATTTTTTTCTTCTAATTTTTGACTTTGGCGGCCATTTTAGTATGAAAAAGGTGCTATTAACATAATATCTAATCTTTGCCTTTAAAATTCTAATATCTTTTTTTTCCTCAAAGATATCCTAACCTTTTGCCAATACTTCAGTCTACGATATCTCTTAGAAACATGATACAATAGATATAATTTAAATTAGGTTTTAAAGATAAATATCAGGGCTTTCAAGTATTTTAACCACTTTTAACGAAGGCATTAAGAACTCACTTTTCTGTTAAAATTCTGGTTGTGTTCTGGAATACACCATGCTTAACTGTCTTCGATAAGATAAATAAAAACTTTGTTTTTTCTAGGTAATTCAAAGTGGTCATCATCGTAAATGAACGCGCTGATTGGAGTTGGAATGATATGACCATAAAACAGAACTTACAGCTATGATTGACAAGAGAGTGAGCCGAAACTCTAAGATTCCAAACGCAGTTGCAATGGGAAAGACAGCTTTCATTTTTCTGGCCGTGGTCCACGAAAAGCAAAGAAAAGCGCACTTAATACTCTATTAGGCCTAGAACATTTCTGCTTAAAGCATTGTAACCAACATTTTACTTAAGTTGTAGTGCTGTATGATTTGTGTTTTGTATTAACTGTTGGCAAATTTGGACAACAGGGCGTGGCACATTAAAAACTATTTCTGAAGATTATACTGCAAGGACTATTCTACGCTAAATGACTTGAAATTAATATAATTGATTTCAAATATGAATAATAAAATACATGTTGCAATTATTGAATATCCGTTTATTATAAGTTTGCTATTTTGTTGTTATAAAAATGATTTCGCTATTGATATTTCAGTTTTTGTGAAAGCAATCACATTAAAGGAGTTCTTAGTTGTTCCTAATAATTTTCTCGATCCATTGAACATATCTAAAAACATTGGCGTACACACCTGGATAGGCTGCTCGAGCACATCCAACGCCCCATGAAACGATACCAACAAGTTCGCCATTAACAACCAATGGTCCACCAGAGTCTCCTTGGCAAGCGTCACTACCACCATTTGGTACACTTGCGCATACCATACCATCAGTAATACCACCATATGCAGCGTAAGCTACATTGCATCGAACTCTTTCGTTAATCAATACCTCAACTTTTTGCAATTTAGTTGGTGATGAGCCATTTTCCTTTAAAGCACCCCAGCCTGTAACAACTGCAACATCATTTGCAGTTGCTTCTCTTGTAGCCAGTTGAATTCTTTGTGAAGTCTTGGTATCGGGAATGCGGTCAGCCAATTTTACTAGGCAAACATCATTGTCGACGGTAGCGGAATCGTAACGTTCATGGCTTATAATTTGTTCAACATTAACTGTAGTTCCACTTCCTTTGTTAGTTGATCCAAATTCAACAGTATACCAGCTTGCCGCGTAACCGCAGCAATGAGCAGCAGTCACTACCCATCCTTCATTGAGTATACTACCTCCACAAAAATGTGAGCCCAACAATCGTAAAGAAATTTGATATGGGAATTCTTCAATGGTTGTGTCCACACCGCCAACAATACGACCATCGGGAAGTGGTAAAACTCTTGGCAATACGACATTGCCCAAAGCACAAGCCACTAAGGCTGCCAATACAAGAAAACGTAACATTCTGCTGCTGGTGCTTTTAGTTTTTCAGAAAAACTATGCTCCCTCATTGAATTCGCACTGCTTTTATACCAACATTGTTGAATTTTTGAATTTTTGTGGTTGTAAATTATTCTGTGGACTCATAAACAATGGGTATATTGCCTCTTGATACGTTTAAATATATTGAAAGAAGAAAAAATGTAAATCAGTCAAAAACATTAAATCATCACTATCTATAGATAATCAAAATGCGGAAGCTTATCATATTTTTAAATATATACAGGGTGTAAATTTTCAATTTATGATTGCCAATGTTGCTCAAGGCTGCTATGCAAGACACTCTATCTTGGATCTTAGTCTTAAAATCACAGAGTAGCGCCTTACTTTTGGTCTCGAAAAATTACGAAGACAAAGACCAAGAGTGATTTTGCTCATCACTAAATAAAATTTATTGGGCCTTATCAATATTCAGGCTTATCATTGAATCCATCGTAGATACAAATTTTGTGAGATCTAGGAAAATGCTATTATTGATTTCAACAAATTACGAACGTTACATCGAAATTCATGGAGTTTAAAGTAATTCTTAGATAAAATTATGATATTTCTTCGGTAGTCATATCTAGTCGTCGAAGATTAAAAAAAAAATTTCAGTTTCGGAATTAGTAAGTGATTCCAATCTACGAATTTTGAATTCACGTCACGTCGCGACGCGTCGTAGCAATTCGAATTGAATGATAGCACTTTCGTAAATCTCACGAGATCCGTATCAACGATGGATTCTGCGATAGGCCTGAATGTGACCGTCCGCAGGAAACCACATTTTATCGTCACAAAATCAAAAACCGTTTTTTTGCATTTTCTAAAAAAACATACTATTTTGAATAAAATGACACCTCGATCACAGGAAAATTCCAAAAATTTACTGAGTTGTGGCATTTTGAAATCGTAAAATGAAAAACTCAATACGAGGTCCCTTTTCTAACTGGGTTGTTTTTACAGCTGTTATGTATCAAATGGCTCGTCCATATGACGTTTGTATTCAGTATTTAATACGACTCAATCATCACTAGACTTACTCCTGAACAACGTTTATTAATTGTGGAAACTTATTACCAAAATTGGTCATCAGATGGAGAATGTTTTAGAGTTCTTCAACATCATTTTGGTCGTTATGAGCGTCCAACTGAGCGCACTATTCGTAACACCATTACCAGATTTCGAAGCAATTTTACACTATTGGACATTCATCATTCAAATAGAGAGCATAGAGGCCGTAATTTAGAGAATATTGCTGCAGTGGCAGAGAGTGTTCATGGAAACCGTGAACAATACATTCGTCGCCGATCTCAGACTGTAGGCATACCTAATGGATCATTGTGGCGTATCTTGAGGCGGGATCTTGGTGTGAAGACCTATACAGCTCGTACAAAAATTGAAGCCGGCTGATCTTGGTGTACATTTAAATTTCGGTTTACGGGCCTTACAACAACTTCAATTTGATCCATTACTTTATCGAAAAATTGTGTTTAGCGAGGAAGCTCATTTCTGGTTGAACGGCTACGTTAATAAGCAAAATTGCCATATTTGGGCTGATGAACAAACAGAAGCAATTCAAGAGCTTCCAATGTATCGCAATAAATGTACTGTTTGATGTGGTTTATGAGCAGAAAGCATCATAGGACCGTATGTCTTTAAAAATGCGGACGGAGCCCTTCTTACGGTCAATGGTGATTGCTACAGAGCAATGATCAATGAATTTTTGTTGCGCAACATGCCATACAGCTGCAGAAACAATCGCTTTATTGAGGGAAACGTTTGATGAAAACATCATCTAAAGAAATGCTCATGGTTATTGACCGCCAAGATCATGTGATTTGACGCCATTGGATTACTTTCTTTGGGAATATGTTAAATCATTTGTTAATGTCGACATACCCGAAACTATTGACGCTTTGGAAACCAACATAACTCGTGTTATTCACGGAATACAGGCCAATAGCTCGAAAGAGTTGTTGAAAATTGGACCCACAGAAAGAACCATTTAAGAGCCAGTCGTGGGCAGCATATGAACGAAATAATTTTTAAACATCAAGTTGTAGGAACCGAGCTATCATTTCAAATAAATATTTGCATCAATACATTGATTTTTATGTACATATTACTTAGAAAATAAAGTAGGAAGCTCTTATTGGATCACCAGTTATAAGAAAAGGCAAAAATCTTTTCTTTTTTTTTTAATTAAATCGAATAGCCACACTCTTCTTTATCAAAATATACTTTCAAACTTTTCCAATACGACTTTTACTTTCCGAGTGATGATCCTTTGAAGAGAAGATATTTCAACCACCATATAAAGGACAAAATTATATTAGGATCGAAAAACCGAAAAAACACTCAAAATCTGACGCAGGGAATAAAATGTGTTACTGTCAGTAGGAGGAAGGCACTGAGATAAAAAGTGGGTGATGCCAAGCCCCTAAAATGTTTCGTACTTTGTAGTGAACCCTTCAAAATATCATAGCTTGAAAGGTTATTACGTAGCCAAACTAAAATGTTTTCCATACAAATATTGTAGCCCAGGAAAATAAGAATATTTCTGCGAAAAAATTCCAAGTGAATTTTTTTCACCGGAATTGTCTTTATTAAAGCATAGTGAATAATGTGTAAAAAGTCCATTGAAGTCCATTGTGCACATAAAAAGTTATTCAGGCTCAAAGGTGGCTGAAATCAGTTTTTTGCAAATATCTCGCTAACGCAAACATTTACAGAAAAATTTTTCTCCACAATTTTGTAACACAGGAAATTTCCTAGGTAATGATGTAAAAAATGTTTTCGTTCAGCTCATAGCTTAGGAGATAACCCAATTTAAAAAGTTGTGCACAGTTTTTATATGTAAATGCTACGCAAAGTTCATATTAAAATATCTTACTTTTAAAATTGCGAATACTCTTTAACGAGAAACCGTACAAAAAAATTTAAAGACCATTCATAAGATAATTGGATTTTGTATACAACGTATGAAATTTTTCTTGGAGCCACTCATGGTCTAAAAGATATTCATCAAAAACCGTTAAGGTTTCGAAAATACTGGTTTTTGAAGGATATCTATGAAACGGAAAGTCATACGATAAAAAGCAACAGCATCTAGAGCATTACAAGATCTACAAAAATAAGCCACATGTGTACACATTGAAGAACCCGTTTAGAAGATATTCAAAAAAAAAACCTTTAAATGGCAAAAATCCGGTTTTTATTGAATAACTTCTAAACGGTTACTTTAATGTGTACACATATGGCTTATTTTTTGTAGATCTTGTGATTCTCTACAAAACTGGTCCTATTGCTTTTTATCATATGACTTACCGTTTCAGAGATATCCTTCAAAAAGAGTATTCGCAATTTTAAAAGTAAGATATTTTAATATGAACTTTACGTAGCATTTACATATAAAAACTGTGCACAACTTTTTAAATTGGGTTATCTCCTAAGCTATGAGCTGCACGAAAACATTTTTTACATCATTACCTAGGAAATTTCCTGTGTTACAAAATTGTGGAGAAAAATTTTCTGATGTTCCGATCTAGATCAAAAATACTGCTTCTATATCAACTAAGTACCTTAATTTGGTTTAACATTTTTACAGTGCCATATCCTGTTCGCTTCACTTTACCTGAAATCAAATCTTATTCATAAGTGTCAAATAGTTTCAGAGACATGACAAATTTGATTTTTTTAGAGGGAGGGGACGTGGCCCCCTCATTTTTTACAAAAAAATAATGTTTCCAGTGCGACTTACATATGTGATGCAAACCACGTGTAAACGATCAAGAAATTTGTTCATGGAATCCGATTTGGCTGAAAATTGGCATAAGTAGCATAGTGAGAAAAATTAGGTACTACCAAGTATAATTCAAAATTTTAAAAAATGGCGGAGATATAGCACTTTGAAATTTTTAGGTTAGTTTTTTTTTGAGAAGCTATAACTTTAGTTGCATTTATCCAATTCTCAATTTTATGGTGTCAAATGATTTGGCTTGAAACAGGCTTTAAAATAAAAATTAGCAAAAATTATTATTTTACACTGAAAAAAAAATTTAAATGGAGTTTCCCAGATACGTAATTTTTGATATTTTTTAATTTTCTTGCAAAAAAAGCTACAAGTGTAACTTACCAGTCCTCCAAAAATTGTAGTGGGATTGCCAGTGGTTCTCCAGAAAAACAATAAAATGTGGCTTCTACCGCAATTTTTCAGTACAATTTTTTTGAATTTGAAATTTTTAATTAAACGTTAATTTGAATTTTAAAAAAGTGCGTTGGCACTTTCATCTTCTCTTCTTGTACAAGCTAAAATTGTATGTATGTTTATAAATATATATGTATTATTGGGTGTACAACTTAAAAACCGGAATTTGACGGTGGATGTCCGTACTAACAAATATCGTGAAAGCTCGAACTTTATATATATGTCATTTTGAAGGTGCATTTGACAGCTGTCAAAATCAGTCAACAAAACAATTTTATCTTGTGTGCATCATTATTATTTTTCACGATGAATAACTTCGAAAATTGGAGAAAAAGACAGCATTTGCGGGAGATTCTGTTGGGTCATTTTTTTGCAAAGAAAACTGCTGCCAAGAGTCATTTTTGCATCGGATCGTGACTGGGGATGAAAAATGGATCCATTACGACAACCCGAAACGCAACATTCATATATGAAGCCCGGACAACCAGTACCTTCCCAGCCAAAGGCAAATATCCATGGTGCCAAGGTAATGCTCTGTAATGCTCATAGGTGACCTCTATCGAACATAATTAATACGTTTGAAGCGTGCCATCATCGAAAAACGCCCGGAAAATGCGACCAGACACGAAGCAATAATTTTTCATCATGACAACGCTCGGCCACATATTGCTGCCCCAGTCAAATATTACCTGGAAAACAACGGAAAACAACGGATGGGAAATTTTGCCTCACCCGCTTTATAGCCCAGACCTTGCACCATCAGACTACCATTTGTTCCGATCGATGCAGAATGCCCTATCAGGAATACGCTTCACTTAAGTTCAAGATATCGAAAATTGGATAGATTCATTTTTGGCCGCCAAGCCGGCGCAATTTTTTTGGGATGGAATTCATAAATTGCCTGAAAGATGGGGAAATGTTGTAGCTTCCAATGGACAATACTTTGAATAAAATATATTGTAACATTTTTCCACAATAAGGCATCAAATTTCGCTAAAAAATTCCGGTTTTTAAGTTGTACACCCAATAGACTGACCCAAAAAAACTAAAGGTGTTCCGATCTTAGGTGCTCAGCATTCAAAATGTTCGGTAGGGTCTAGAAACTACGTATGTAACTTTTGGTAAAAAAATATTGAGATTTAGCACTCGCGCAAGCTCGATAAGTAGCGCTGCCTTGACCGTACGAGAATGCGGTTCTTTCAGCCCGTGGAAATTGATAAAAAAGGATTGGAACAATTTTTTTTTCTGTCCTACTTTATGTTTTCGAAGTCGCTGAAGTCAATGGCATTGCCAGTTTTTGAAAAAGATTCCAAGATATTTAAGATATCTCTCTCAAAAAAAAAAAAAAAAATTTGAGATTTTTGATAGATTAAATTGCCACTAATCGTAGGAAAATTTTTTATTTTTTTTTTCTCGGACACTAGTCTTGTAGCGAAACATGGCTTGTTACTGAACAACTAACAAACAAGCTGCAAGTATTCGTCAACAAATGCTTAAGGCGTATACTAAAGGTTTGGTGGCCTCGCACTATATCAAATGCCGAGCAACATCAAAAATGCAAACAGAAGGCTATAGCAAACGAGATCAAGCTGCGCAAATGGAGATGGATTGGTCACACTCTCCGCAAACCACACAGCGAAGTTTGTCGCCAGGCCCTTGAGTGGAATCCACAAGGCAGTAGAGGACGTGGTAGACCCAAAACCAACTGGAAAAGGTCGTTGGAAAAGGAAATCCAAGAATCGGGAAAATCGTGGCAAGAGATCAAAGTCATCGCAAGGGATCGTGACAAATGGAGAGATTTCATATTGGCCCTATGCTCCTCCTAGGAGTTAAAGGAGAATACATACATAGTCTTGTAGCCTAGATTGTGACAAACAAAATGAGTGGTCGCGCAATATTTTTTGACAAAATCTTCTCGAGATATCGGCCGGACTGAACCGCCGTCCTGCCGTATTGCTGGGGATATCTGCCGATTTTACGCTATTTTCATTAATTTTTGAGATCCTTCCTTGTACTTTCGACGTCGCTGGAGATGCGGGAACATTTATTTTCACGATAAAATGCAAGTGTTTCAATACATTCAAGATATTCCTATGATAAATTTCCCTAGTGGGATTTCCAATGAAAAGCAGAACTAGCTCTAAAACCTCGACATAAATTTTCCGCGCATGATTCATCTGCAGCTAGTGATTTATGACCATCGCGGTTTTCTTCTGGAAAGGTGCCAATGTGTCCCAAATTTTTTTATCTTCCACTGAAAAATTATAGTTTGCATAGTTTGTATAGTTGTTGAGTATCATCAAACTAATACTCGTGCAAAATTTTGAATTCCAAACCGAAGTGGTTCCCAAAATACGGAGTCGTGAAGTTCTAAAAAAGTATCAAAAAACTGTTAAGCTGACTAACATTAAAAGGATGTAACTTGGTAACCAATAAACATATTTCTAAAAAAGAAAAATAAAATCAAAGGTAATTGTATGGGCTCAGAGATGGGCAAAATTGTAACTTTTTGTGACTGATACTTTATTACTTTTGTATCAAGCATATTTTGTTACTTGATACAAAAGTAACAAGTAACTAAAAAAATTTTTGATACTTCATACAAAAGTAGCAATCTCATGAGTAACTATTGTTATTGATACATATACAGTGGCGACAACGAATAATCGGACAGGCATTTTTTTTCTTTTTTTTTTGAAGTTTAAAGTTTTATAAATCAACCAAAACACATTTATTAAAAATTCAAGTATGAAGTTTTCTTGTAAATTTTATTTTAAGTAATATGAAAAAAAAAAAAAAATAACAAAAAGATTTATTTTCAAATGAAATATAACAAAAAAACCAAAACAATGCAAATTTTAAGGCGTCAACGAATAATCGGACAGCACTATAAATTAGCAAAAAAGTCCCGATATAGGTATTAAAAAACCAAAAATCAATATTTTGTGGCGTAGCCTTTAGAGGTGACCACAGCCTGAAGTCGATTTGGCATGGACTGGACCAAATTTGCACAGACTTAAGGAGGAATTGCATTCCATTCATGGAGCAATGCTTCTTTGAGCTTGGCAATGGTAGAAAAATTTCTTTTATATACCCTACGGGCCAACTCATCCCACAAATGCTCTATCACATTTAAGTCCGGTGCTTGTGGAGGAGGCTGTAAAAGTTTGGGGCAATGGTGTATCAACCACAGCTTTGCAACAGCAGATGTGTGCTTAGGATCATTATCCTGGTAAAAAGCAAAATTCTCCTTAATGTTCAGTTTTTCAGCACTTTGCTTTACGTTTTGCTTCAAAATGTTGAGATAGACAAATCTATCCATTTTACCATCTATTGGAGATTGCCCACCCCAGCACTGGACATGCAACCCCAAACCATCACAGATCCTCCTCCATATTTCACGGTTGCACGAGTGTTTTTAGGGTCAAACTCTGTATTTTTTTGACGCCAGACATACATAACTTTAGGTAGCTTTATATAAAAATTTTCTATTTTAAAGGTTTTATATACAGATGAAAGCAAATTTAACTTGCACGGTTCTGATGGTAGGCAGTATGTCTGGCGTCAAAAAACTGCCAACTGTTATTTATTTTTATTTTGGTTAAATGGAACTTTTTAAATTTAATTAAAAACTAGTAAGGGTGTAAAATTTGGCCTGGCCAAACATTAAATACCCTACACTGCAGTATTTTTCAAATTTTGCTCATATGGGAGGTGCTACGCCCTCTTGTCCGAGTTCACCCAGTTTTTGTTCAGAACTTGCATTTATAGTTTTTAGTGTCTGAGTAAAAACTTTTCTGGGTAAAGCGTTTGAAGCTTTTGCTTATATAGGAGGTACCACGCCCTCTTGTCCGAGTTCGCCTAGTTTTACCTTGGAGCGTGCATTTATAGTATTTAGTATTTGAGTGAAGTTTGGTTGGGTTATCTCAAAAAACTGTTTCAGTATAGCATTTTGAAACTTTTGCTTATGTGGGAGGTGCCACGCCCCCTTGTCCGATTTCACCCAATTTTTGTTGAGAGCTTTCATTTATGAATTTTAGTATCTGAGTCAATTTTGGTTCGAATATCTCAAAAAACGCTTTCAGCATAGCGTTTTTCAGCATTTGCTTCTATGGGAGGTGCCACGCCCTCTTGTCCGAATTCACTCAGTTTTTTCTCAGAGCTTGCGCTTACAATTTTTAGTATTTATGCGTATTTTGGTTGCATTGTCGTGAAAAATACTCCTAAAATTGCATTTTGAATATATTTTTTGTATGGGCGGTAGGCGTGTCCGTTGACCGATTTCGCTCATTTTCAATCCCCCGAGCTAACTTTGGTGACGGAGGCAGTGTACCAAATTTCATTGAATTATCTTGCTCAGTTTTCCCAAAAAGTGTATTTCAACACACAGCCAGCCACCCAGCCACCCAGCCAGCCAGCCAGACAGACGGACATGGTTATATCGACTCAGGAGGTGACGCTGATCAAGAATATATATACTTTTCTATATCTGCCACGCCTCCTTCTCTGTGTTACAAACGGAAGGACAAAGTGAATATACCCTGGGTGTAGGGTATAAAAATAAATTTAGGTCTTGAAGTCCTTAGATAAGCTTTTTGAAAAATCCAACATATATTTTTAGGTATGCCACCTGGTTATTTTCTGGAATTTTGCTAAAATCATTGTTTTTGTACTTAATTCAAATTTTGACTTTAGGACACGCTCAGATAAATTTTTTTAAAACTATACAAAAACTTTTAGGGTTGCCACCTGATTTTTTTTTGTAAATTTTGCTTAAGCCATATATGTATTTAGAAAAAAAAATTTATTTTTGTCTTAAAACGCTTAGATAAACTTTTTAAAAACCAAGCACATTTTTGGGGTTACCACCTGGTTTTTATAATAAAATCAAAATTTTCTTCCAAAAGATTCCTTAAAACACCATTTTCTCTCTATAAATTAACATATTGGGTCCAAAAACAACGAAACAAAATTTTAGGGTTGCCAGACGTTTTTTCGCGAAATTGCCTTTCTTTATCAACTTTCTTTATTGAAAAGTTATAGGATCAACCCAAAAACATATTGTAATTTTTTTAGGGTTGCCACCTGGTTTTTTTAATAAAATCAAAATTTTCTTCCAAAAGATTCCTTAAAACACCATTTTCTCTCTATAAATTAACATATTGGGTCCAAAAACAACGAAACAAAAATTTAGGGTTGCCATATTAGGGTTGCCAGACGTTTTTTCGCAAAATTGTCTTTCTTTGTCAACTTTCTTTATTGAAAAGTTATAGGATCAACCCCAAAACCCATTGTAATTTTTTTAGGGTTGCCACCTAGTTTTTTAATAAAATCAAAATTTTCTTCCAAAAAATTCCTTAAAACAACATTTTCTCTCTATATATTAACATATTGGGTCCAAAAACAACGAAACAAAAATTTATGGTTGCCATATTAGGGTTGCCAGACGTTTTTTCGCAAAATTGCCTTTATTTGTCAACTTTCTTTATTGAAAAGTTATAGGATCAACCCAAAAACCCATTGTAATTTTTTTAAGGTTGCCACCTAGTTTTTTAATAAAAACAACATTTTCTTCCAAAAAATTCCTTGAAACGTCATTTTCCCTCTATATATTAACATATTGGGTCCAAAAACAACGCAACAAAAATTTAGGGATGCCATATTAGGGTTGCCAGTAGTTTTTTCGCAAAATTGCCTTTCTCTGACAACTTTCTTTATTGAAAAGTTATAGAATCAACCCAAAAACCCATTGTTATCTTTTTAGGGTTGCCACCTGGTTTTTTTAAAAAAATCAAAATGTTCTTCCAAAAAATTACTGAAATCAACATTTTCTCTCTATAAATTAACATCTTGAGTAAAAAACAACGAGAAAAAAATTTATGGTTGCCATATTTTTTGTTCTGTTATTTTTAGACCCACTGTGTCAATTTATAGAGTGAAAATGTTTATTTAACCCTAAAAAATTACAATATGTTTTTGGGTTGATCTTATAACTTTTCAATAAAGAAAGTTGACAAAGAAGGGCAATTTTGCGAAAAAACGTCTGGCAACCCTAATATGGCAACCCTAAATTTTTGTTTCGTTGTTTTTGGACCCAATATGTTAATTTATAGAGAGAAAATGGTGTTTTAAGGAATTTTTTGGAAGAAAATTTTGATTTTATTAAAAAAACCAGGTGGTAACCCCAAAAGTGTGCTTGATTTTTAAAAAGTTTATCTAAGCGTTTTAAGACTAAAATTAAATTTTTTTTCTAAATACATATATGGCTTAAGCAAAATTTAAAAAGAAAAATCAGGTGGCAACCCTAAAAGTTTTTGTATAGTTTTAAAGTAAAAATTTGAATTAAGTCACAAAAAGTATGATTTTAGCAAAATTCCAGAAAATAACCAGGTGGCAACCCTAAAAATATATGTTGGATTTTTTAAAAAGCTTATCTAAGAACTTCAACACCTAAATTTATTTTTTTTAATTAAATTTAAAAAAGTTCCATTTAACCAAAATAAAAATAAATAACAGTTGGCAGTCCTGAAAACCATTAAAAATGTAAATTTATACATATATCGTCGTCTGAGTTCTCTTTTACCCCATAAGCATATTCGTTGAAAAATCAAAATAGCATATCTTTTGTCGAAACAAACGCAAGTTATTTGCTTTTGTTTTTTTAACAAATATGCGTATGGGGCAAATGAGAACTCGGGCGACGATATGTATCAATAACAATAGTTACTCATGAGATTGCTAGCTGTGCCCATCTCTGTATGGGCTTCAAAATGTTTAAAAAAATTTGTATTTTTGTCAAGGTCAAAGGTCATATTTTCAGCATCAAAAAGTTCCAAATCGAATATCTCAAAAAACGACATTTTAAAATTTTTAAAAAAAATATATGTCAAAGGCCAATTTATCATCTATACTTACTGTAAATTTGAAGGTGAAGCTCTTTCTGGTTTTGTAATTATAAATAAAATAAGACACAAATATTGAAAAAAATAGTATTTATTTGTAGATTTTTCAATAAAAAATTCATTAGTCGCTGCAGCGCGCTGAGTATGCCTTCACTTTAAGCGTGGCTTTTCCAACAACGCTAAAGCTGTGGAATTTTTTAGTTCCAGATATAGGTCGTAAGCTATAAAAGCGTTTTTCTAGAAACTTTTCTTCTTCAATGAAATCTTTTTCAGTTAAAGATTTGAAAATACAGTTAATAATATTTTAACTGCACCAATCAGGTGCATTCCACATTCTTTCATTGCGAAGCAACAAACAAAATTTTTAAGTGATAAAAAAGCATGTCTTGGTGAAAATGAATTTTTGGCCGTATGCGATTTTTCAGAAAATTTTTCATTTGCGGTTCAAGACTGCATACAAAATTTTCATTGGAACAACACTCAGGCTACCTTTACCCTATTGCACTTTAAAAAAGATGAAAAAGTGGAAAGTACAAATTTTTTTTGTGATATCAGATTGCCTAAACTCCATTGCAGTGCGCTTATTTCATAAACGTATGATACAATTTTTGACACAGAAATTTGGTTCTGTTCCAGAAAAAAATAATTTATATTTCTGACGGTTCCGCCGCACAATTCAAAAATTAAAAAAAAATTTATAAACTTGTCCTACTATCAAGAAAATTTGGCTGTCCGGCCGAGTGTCATTTCTTTGCTTCTAGCAATGGAAAAAGTGCAAGAGATGGCCTTGGAGGCACATTTAAAAGAGAGTCGCGAAGAGCAAGCATTCATCGGCCGCTGGATAATCAAATAACACCTCATCAGTTGTTTAATTGTTGCAGTCAAAATCTTATTAACTGCAATTTCAAATATTTAACTGAAAAAGATTTTATTGAAGAAGAAAAGTTTCTAGAAAAACGCATTTATAGCTTACGACCTATACCTGGAACTAAAAAATTCCACAGCTTTAGCGTTGTTGGAAAAGCACGCTTAAAGTCAAGGCATACTCAGCATCTAATGAATTTTTTATTGAAAAAATCTACAAATAAATACTATTTTTTCAATATTTGTGTCTTATTTTATTTATAATTACAAAACCAGAAAGAGCTTCACCTTCAAATTTACAGTAAGTATAGGTGATAAATTGGCCTTTGACATATATTTTTTTAAAAAATTTTTAAATGTCGTTTTTTGAGATATTCGGTTTGGAACTTTTTGATGCTGAAAATATGACCTTTGACCTTGACAAAAATACAAATTTTTTTAAACATTTTGAAGCCCATACAATTACCTTTGATCTTGTTTTTCTGTTTTAGAAATATGTTTATTGGTTACGAAGTTATAGCCTTTTAATGTTAGTCAGTTTGACAGTTTTTTGATACTTTTTTGAACTTCACGACCCCGTATTTTGGGAACCACTTCGGTTTGGAATCCAAAATTTTGCACGAGTATTAGTCTGATGATACTCAACAACTATACCAACTTTCGTAAAGTTCGGAGATGGTAAGGGTTGAAAATCAAAATTTTTTGGTTGATTTGATATGGATCTTCCCTTATGCAGTAATAAAAAAATTGTGGTAATGGGAAAATATTTTAATTAAAGTTGTATCTCTATGAATTTTGACATTGCATGTTTAGCCTATATTGCAGAAATAAAAACTTATTTCCATATTTTTTTAAAGTTTTGTTTTCAAGACTATTCTAGTTTTAATTTAGGGTGGACCTAATGCAAAAATATTTTATTCGTCCAAGTACAAGGGTGGTTTAGGAAAAATGTATGGACACGAAACTACTTAGCCGATCTACATATATTTTTCAAATTGTTTATTTTGGTATGCATAAAGTTCTTATAAGGGGAAGGTGCTGCCGAGGGGAACGGGGGTACTTACATATATTGTATCTATAATCTATAATTGAAAGATTACATTTGTAGCAGTGATAACCAAACTCATTACTAGCGCATTTTATCAATGTATTAAAGCTCATTGAAAGCTTTGTTAAGCATAAGCTTCAAGCAAGTGGCGCCCGATCAAGAAAATTTGTTAATTCCATGTCACAGTATATCATGCAGGTATCAGCTGCTGATATACATTTTTAGGATATTATTTTGATATCATTGAAATATATGTCAATATTGACATAGTTGAATGAAAATGGACGATCAAAAGAAAAAGCTAATACGCGGAAGAATGCAAAAAAGTTGTTTTAAAAAAAGTGACGGCTGAGAATCTGGAAAGAGCGAATTCTGTGGTCCAAGAAGTCTATGATCGTCTTAGGCATGTTAATAGCACCAGGTTTGTAATATAATTTGATTTGAGGAGTAAATTACAGAAATTAAATCAAATGCTTGAGAAAAGAGGTGGATGCTATTAAATCATTACGATTGGGTGGACCGTCTAGTTCCACTCTATTTGAACCAATGCGAATCCTGAAGCATGCGGAGACAGGCTTCCTTTAGAAACGCATGCCGCTTTTATTGCTCTTGAAAAAGCGATGTGGAGCGATGAGGAAATGCGCGATGTTCTTAGTTCGAATTTTACAATGTTATTCAAGTCAAGTGGTAATAATGAATAATTTTTCCTTTGTTTTTAAGATGGGACAAATTTTGCATCAAATTTCAGCAAATTGTAAATGGAGTTTACAACAATACGTGAGCCATATGCTCACTGCTATTATTTCGAATGGAGTCATTACCAAATATGTATGTGGGGGAACAGTGCGAAACTGGGAACCAAAGGGACCATGACAAATACATTGTTGAAAAGTAAGTTGTAATGTTCGACAACAATAATGGCTTTTCATTATAATGAATAATTATTCATTTATAAATAAATATTTTCAGCTACAATCACAAAGGTGAAAGGGTTTGAGAAGTGCTCCGTTATGGACATCACAAAAGCAAGAAGAATAATCTTTAATTTCATTTTAAATTTATAATTTAACTTAGATTTTAATCACACAATTTACTTTTATAGACATTTTATTCAAATTATGCAATATTAATTAATTTGTGATATCATTTTGATATCGTTCTTTTATGTTAATTGGATATACTTTATTGATATCATTTTGCTATCATTTTTTGATATTATTTTGATATACGCCAAGCGTTACATAACGTATATCACTGTGATAACACATTTAAGTATGTCATCGACAAATTTTAGATATCATTTTGACATCATTTTCTTGATCGTGCACAGATCTGCACAACTACTGAAACAATTGAACGCCTATCTGTGAGTGAATAAATACACGGAAAGCTTTTAAGCACTAAAGCTCATGTGCCCGTGGGCATAGGCTTTGGATATCACTTACTTGTATCAAACTGGGTGTAAACGTTAAGATTACGAAGCTTCTGTGAGATGATAGAGGAGGCCTAGACTAACCAAAAAAAATGCACATGAAAGGGATGGCCTAAATTACTACCCTAAGGTGTAATAGGGAAAAACTGATTTTCTGACATGTTTTACAAAAAAAATGTCTTGGGTCACTTAAAAGTTTTAGAGAAAACATTTTAATAAAAACTTTTAGTTAATTATATGAGCTTTCTAAAAGTGTATTTGGTATTTCATATTTTAAATTTTTTTCCCCCACTTTTTGAGTTTGATGGCTAGTTTAGTATGAAAAAGGTCGTATTAATATACCCTTTTATAATTTTTTTTGGAGTCCCCGTCAAATTTCCATTAATTCGGTAATACATTTATCATACCAATTTATTGATTTGAGATTAGAAAAAAATACTTTTGTGTGACAATACACGCGTTTTCTGCGCGCCTTGCACGCGCTACCCTTTATCTGCCGGTGCCTTCAAACAGATTGTTCTTGAAAAGTATTTATTTCCGAACTGAAATCAAAAAATTAGTATAACAAATGTACCACCGAATTAATGGAAATTTAACGAGAATTCAAAAAAAGTAATTATAAAAAGGTATATGAAAAGGACCTTTTTCATACTAAAGTCAAAAAGTAGGAACGAAAATTGAAAATTTACTTTAAGAAACCTCATGCAAAAACCTAAAGTTTCTCATAAAAAAGTTTTCTCTATAACATTAGGGTGGCCCAAGAAAATTTTTTGACAAACAAATCAGAAAATCAGTTTTTTCTTTATAACTCCACAGATGTACATTTTAGACCGCACTCACGCACAATTTTTTGTTAGTCCAGGCCTCTTTTATCATCTTCCAAAAGCTTAAGATTGTATATTAAAGTACCTACAAAATATTTCATATGTTTAGGTCATTAAACTAATTACATTTTCTTAAATTAATTATATTGTATTTCAAGTAATTTTAGTTCTGTGATTTTTCATTGATCCATGAAAATAACTCAGCAACATTGGTGTATACCCCTGGATAGGCTGCTTGAGCACATCCTTTGCCCCATGAAACGATACCAGCCTGTTGACCATTAACAACTAAAGCACCACCAGAGTCACCTTGACAGGAGTCTTTACCGTGCGTACCTGCACATATCATATTAGTAGTGATATCATTAAATTGATTGTAAGCATTCTTGCACGTAGCCCGAGGGATAATTGTCACCGTAACTATTTGCAATTTAGTTGGTAATGTGCCACTTTCACTTAGAGCACCCCAGCCACAAACAATTGCTGTTTCATTTGTGTCTGGTTCATTTGTAGCAAGTGGAATCACTTTCGTCGTACTACTTGCGGGAATGGGTTCTGCCAATTTAATTACACACACATCGAAGTCGGTGGTAGCGGAATTGTATTTATCGTGTCTCGCAACGTTTTCAACCTTAACTCTCTCTCCACTTCCTAGTTTAGTTGTTCCAAATTCAACCGTATAAAAACTTGGTTTAGAAGTGCAGCAATGCCCAGCAGTCAATATATGTTGTTCATTTATTATGCTTCCTCCGCAAATAAATTTTCCAAGAAATCGCAAAGCAACTTGATATAGACATTCTCCAGGCTTGGCATTCGTACCGTTAACAATACGACCTTCGGAAAGTGGTAAAGTTCTTGGCAATACGACATTACCTAAGGCACAAGCCACTAAAGTTGACAGTACCAAAAAACGTAACATTCTGCTGTTGCCTTATTTTGTTGTTCAGGAAAACTATACTCCTCATTGGATTGGATACCGTTTTTATACTAAAATTTTTGAATTCTTGCAGTTGTAAATTATTCCAAAACAATGGATTCATTGCTCTTTGTTCTTTTATTTAAAATAAAAGAAAAAAAAAAAAAAAAATTTGATCAGTTAAAAGTTACACAGCACAACAATGATTTTGTGGCGTAAAGTTTCGGAATCGATTTCAAGTAATCATTACTTACTGAATACGAAAACAATATCAGATTCAACAAATTGGCTCTGGTTTGCCAGATATTCTTGACTAAAGTTCCAGAAATAGCTGTTATGAGGTATATTGGAGATTGTATCACACTTACAGTAAACAGCGTAATTAATTTTTACGAACGGCTTCGGATTTCCAACACCTTCGTCATTAAACCTTACATCTTAAATAATTTTTCCAATTAGGTGCTTAATTTCCGAATTACCATCCATTGAAGTAAAGAATTACCTCCATACAAAAGATTCCAAATTTTTTTGTATGGACTTGGAATACCTATGCTTCAATGGATGATAACTCGAAAAGTAAGGATCTTACTGGAAATATTAAAAGCTAAGGTTTGATGAGGAAGGTGATTTCTATCCGATGCCGTTAGCAAAAATTATTTACGCTCTTTACTGTAAGTGTGAAATAACTTCCAATTTGTCTATTTATGGAACTTTAAGCAAGGATAACTAAGTGCCTAATAACCTTTGTGAATCTGAATTAACTCAAAAAACTAAGGTTGCAGAAAAAAAATGTTGTTTGACGCTCTGTGTTATAAACCATCCATATCTATAGATAATGAAAAAGCTTATCACATTTCAAATACATACAGTGTATAAATTTTCAATATATGATCGTAAAATATTTAACGGAGTTTGTTTTAGAGTGAGCGCTAGACGAAATTGAGTATGCAAAGTATGAGTACCGAAAAGTGAGCTCAGATTCTTATAATTAGGATCCCAAGTAACAAGAAAGTGGATGTTGCCGATCCTTGTTCAAAAAAGCAAAAACACTGTTTTGAGCTGGGTTCCAAATCTGTTTTGAACCGTACTTGTTTTTTAACCGAACCATCGTCTTTTTTGTGTCTTATACCGAACCACGAACCGAACCATTTTAATTTTGGAATCGCTTATCTGAATCGAAAACCGCGCTTCATTCGCATCGGTGCAATTTTTCTTAGAATTTTTTTAAGTCATTTATAATTTTTCAGATATTGGTCGAAAAAAAATACGTTAAAATGTTCCAGGGCGTTCAGCCTAAAATTTCCATTGACGACTTAATCCCATTATAAATGATACCTATATTATGTTAAAGCTTAGACGCGTAGCGTTTATTTGAAGTATTTAAAAAAGGTGTGTTGTCATATTATAGGTCGAGGCCGAATAAGAAATACCGTACACCTAATCCGAGAAGAGCAAACAATTTGGATTTTTTTTGATTATTTTGAGCTTAGAGCGCTCCATGGTTTCTATATTCATTCCATATTAATCGGACTTAAAAGGGTTTTTTGAAATTGTGGGTGTGCAACCTCATTTCGATCCAATTAATTATCTTTTGCATCTAAATTTTCCCCAAATGAATGATTATTACCAACCAAATTAATTATTATTATTTTAAAGGCTATGAATTTCATCATGATCTAAAACATATTTTGTACATCCGAATCAGAATAGCTCAGAACAGCTCTAGACTGCTTGTAGATTTTTTCACTGCAGTGGAATTAGAAACCCGGAACCTGGGTACTTAATTCTGCGTTTCATCACTGCAGGGTAAGTACACAGCATATGCTCTGCTTTTTCCAAGTCCTCTTGACATCGTTGTTTACCGGGCCCATCTGTAATGGTTCGTTTCGAGAACACATAATTTTTTCTTAAATTTTTTAAATTTCTATAATCGTGCACAAATTTTCTGATTTTTAAAGAAATATTTTTGGTACTTCCCTAACTTGAAAAATTGGCAGCACTAAAAATTTGCTCAATTTCTAATACCTTCAGTGCTATCAAGTACAACTGAAGTGTAAAAAAAAATAAAAAAGTGCTGACATAATTTTTGAGAAGGAAAAATTGGTAAGAATCTACCTTTGACTTTTGTTAATTTCAATTGAAACATTAAATTTTCAGAATCAAACAAATAATTTTCACCAATTTTCATATTATTTCAAAGAAAATTTAATGCTTTTTGAAATTTTCGGCAAAGAAAATTCGTCTGGGAGATATACGAAATTTCATAAATCATTATCATTTGCAAAGGTAAATTTCTTCATATATGGGTTAATAAGCAAAAACTAACTACCGTACTTTTTGTTAGGATTTACTCAATTCAATCTTTCTGAGAAACAGTTTTCATCAAAAGCTTCACCAACATTGAGAGCAGCTTGGTGACAGGCGCAATCTGTTTGGCGATCACCATTAGTTGCCGCCGCATGTTTAAACCGCGATCAGTATTCACGCAATACAAATGATTGCCAAAAATACTAACAAAAAACCTCGTGTTTGTGAGCAAAATTGAAAACCCCTAATTTTTTAAAAAGAAATCGATCAAAATCAAAAAAATAAATACTAAGTAAATAGTGAAAAATTAGTTCTCCCTAAAAACAACTTGCCTAAAAAGGAAAAAAAAAAATATTAAAATATGCCTATATAATTGCCTAAATTTAAATGTGTATATAAAAGTAGGCTTAAAACATAATTTAATACAAATTAAATCTAATGATAGAAAAAAAAAACTCATATGCATGCATAAATAGTGCTACAAGAATAACTGCAAAAAACATTACAAAAAAACATCATGAACATCACTTTCTAGAATAACTAAAATAAAATATCCCTAAACATAAATACCTTACCCTTCAATTTTCACACATTTCCTAAAACCCCATAATCCTAAAATAAAATTTGGAAAAAAAAACATGTAAAATTCTTTATTCCTAAATTCATGTTTATATTTGCTATATTCCCTAAATCCTCCAAAATTCCCAAAAAAAAAAAAAAAAGAAAAACAAATTCACCTAAAAAAATAAATATTTGATAAAATTTTCATTAAATTTCCTTTAAAAAGTTTGGTTTTGATTAATCTTAAATTAAAATAAAAATAGCATGCAAAATAAAGTGAAAAAGTGAGAAGATTTTGAGAAAAGAAAATTAGAAAATTACTGAAATTTAAAGTTAATTTATCTAAAATTAAAGTTTTTAAATACTAGTGAAAAAAGAAAAATCAAAATTAGAATTCTCAAATAACTGAAATTGCATAGAAGAAATGAATCATAATTAAATTTTTAAAACTCCCTAATAAGTAGTTGCTGCACAACGCTGTGAGGCCTTTCATCGTTGGAGTACAACAACAACATGCATATACACAGGAAAAGCGATCTGTAAGTTTTCTTTTAAAGTTTGTTTTATTTCTTCGAAAAAGAATTTTCTTTCTCTTTGTTCGAAAAAAAAAAAATTTAAGTTAAATCCAATACTGGAAATAAAGAGGAAGAGATCATTTTTTGTTTTTGTTGTAAAAATAAAAATGAGAGAACAATAGAAATTGGAATAACTGCAAGCATTAAGTGTGTAGAGTTATGCTAATATCGCGGAGACTTTTTTAGTATACTTACATAAAGCTTTTGTTTTTTTGATATGTAATTTTACATTGATCGGTCTCTCTCTCTCAATTTTATTTTGACATATTCCTTGTTTACTTTTGGTAGTGGATATTTTTTTTTACGCGAATTAAAAAATCTACAGCAGTGGCTATCATAATTGAAAACTTAGGTACTTAAAACTATAAAAAAACAATTAAATTTTCATTATGGGAAAAATTTAGTATGAGGATTATTTGCTTTTTCCTTCTTCCAATCTTTTTCCACCTTTTCACTTAAAATAATTTTTGCGCTCTTAATATAATTATTTGTAATAATCAATTTGAAAATATTTTGATTGTAATTTTAAAATATTTTACTTAATATTTGTACCATATAATCACGATTGTGTGATATAGAAATATGTATCTTAATTATAAATTTTCCTGAACTATTAAATAATAAATTTGTAATGAATAACTAAACTTTCTCTTTCCTTGAGGTAATGGGGATATGACTGTCTAAAGATCTTTGGGATCCTTAAAAACATATTGCGCTTAAAAGGATCAAGGTAGGGTGGCTTTTGATGCGCGTATCTCAACTTCCAACTTTGAGATACCAATCATCTTTCTGATAGTTTGCAATTAATATCATCGTTTTCTTTAATTTACTTGACCATTATTTAATTTTGTTGGCTACTGTTTTAATTTTCCCTGGTGGTCAAGCCTTTTCCATTTCCGGTTGTTTTTTTTATTTAGATTCTGATCTATTCTGGCATAGGGACTCTGAAATAATATTTTTGAGAGTAGGTTTTTTAGAAGGGTGGGCCAAGAATCCCCCCAGCCGACTGTTTTTGCTAGCCGTATATATAGACGGGTCCCGCACCGACTAATCCCTGATAAAATAATGGTTGGAAAATATCAACCTTCAAATTTTTGCTACCTGCAATCAGCATCGTGAAATTTATTTCGAATCAACTACCAACCGCCTGCACGCATATCACACATCTTTTGGGGTAGTAAATAAGTACCTACTGTCCTGATATTTAGGGTATTCCTTAAAACGTTAAAAGCATCGAAAGCCTCGTAAGCTCGTTAAACAGTCAATGTTCGTATTGATTTTGACAACTATTATGAGTTTGAGTGGTTCACGAGGCTTCTACACGATTTAAGGGATACCCTCATTATTTCAGTGTAGATTTTTATATTTTTTCAGCTGATGTTTAAAATTGCTTTCACCATACTAAAGTCTTTTCGTCTATTGCAGGCAGGAACTTTTCTTGTCACTTAGGTGAATTTTTGTTTTTTTAAGGAACTGAAAAACTGCTGACTAATGCATTTCAGTCCATTTCTTGCCAATGTGGGACAGGACCTGCGTTTTCATTACCTTCATAAGCCCCGTGTCTTGGTTTCCAGACTAGTCACATAATTTATCCTGGATAAGGCTTGGAGAAATTCAAATCACTATCAGATAAGCCTTGAATAAATTTAAATCATTATTTAAGATTTCAGAGTCGGTTGACTGTCCGAGGAAATTCATGTGTATATCAGAACCGGAAATACGCGTACATAGACAATTTCTATCGCATAAATCTATAGCGAGGACCTTTGCTTGAAAAACGGAAGTTATTTTCAACATCTGGATTAGTTAACTCTTCAAAAATTGTAATTATTTAAATTAGACACCAAATTTATGAATAAAAACATCTTCCAATCAAAACAGTTTTTCCCAACCAAATGAAATATTTTAGCACCTTTGGATAAAATCTATGCCATATCGCATAATGCGAAATAAAAAAATCGTACATCATTATTGAATCATGTTAGAGGTCTTAATTTTTTTACACTTGCTAAACCAATATTCAGCTTCCTAATGACATACATAAAATTATCAATTAAAACTATTTGTTTAATAAAAATAATTAAAGTATGAAGTGATCTTTTTTTGCGAAATACGTCATTGAATATTGTTGGTCATTCGTTTTAGTCATACAGCTTACTGCGTCCACCAATCGATATAATTCTTTTTTATCGTCTACTCAAAACATTTGAGAAAAATATGAAAAATTAAAAAAATTATACTTTTAAGTTTTTATGACTTCAAACAGACCTTGAAAAGCAACTATGCCATATGGCATAGAATAACCGAAAGGGTTAATGAGCAAAATTTTCTACTTTATTTCTTCTCAATAAAAGGTGTTTTCGTAACTGCAACTTAATTTAGTTGCACTGCGCAGTAAAAAGTTTGGAGCGGAACACTAAACTAATTACTGTGCTTTTTGCATATGACTTGATTGAGCAGTTTAGCATTAATTTGCTTATAATGTTTAAAAAAATGAAAATTTTCAAAATATTTTATGAGCCAATAGTCCTGATAGTCCTAGTTTGAACTGGTTTGGACAGAGGATTTTTCTGGACTAAAAAATCAAAAAAGTTAATTTATTGTTATTTTTATCAGTAACATATTTTATTAAAACGATTTCGAGCCCTTGCATACGAAGATCGTATATTAAATGACAGATCTATTTTAGATTTAAGTAGTAAATGAACCAACTAAATTAATGCCTTCGAAACTATAATATACATATATAGTACCTATGTAACAGAACAAAAATTTCAATTAATTATTCATTAAATCTAAGAATGTCTCGAATTAAAATATAGGGTAAGGGAGGGAAATATGGACTACGTGGGTAATATGGACCACACGGTTATTTCCCACAGAATACATAGGATTTACCGCTATTCTTGTTCAAACTTAACGCTAGTACCTAAAGCTTATAATAGCGCGACTTTAGCGTTCGGTGAAGTCGCATGTTTCTGTAAAGTTGATTTTTTTAAAAAAAGATCAGTGATAACTTTTTTCTAGTGAGTATATTTCATTATTTCACTTTAAAGACATCGCGTTTTTAAATAAATGGTTAATTATATAAAGTCAATGAATACCATTTATAATTAATTAACACTAATAAGTTCACTAACCAAAAGAGTTTTTGATAAAAAAAACCATTTATTTCACCAACATGTGCTGTGGGTAATATGGACCACCAAAGAACATAGCCATAAAAACAATTGTATTTATCATCTTTTTCAGATAGTGAATCTAGTCGCAGTTTTCATGACAAGTCTGATGGTCTTTATAGTAATTCGTTAACTACAAAGGAAAAAAAATGATAAAAAAATGCATATAATGTAACACCCTTTACTCAGAAGATCGACGTGGCGAATTTTGGGTTGAATGTGTAATCTGACGTTCTTAGAGTCATGAAAAATGTGCCGAATGTTGAAGTGACATTTTTATATGCAAGTTCAGTACCAAATAAATATGAGGGGCAATATGGACTATATGGTCCATATAACACTACACTTTTTTTTTATCTTCATTTTGAGCATTTTCAGTTTTTTAAATTTTTTTTCTTTATCCTGATGAGATATTTATCTAAAAGTGAATCAGAATAAAGGATAATTGTTTCCTTTAACGAATGACATAAAATTAATTGTTTTGTTTTATGTTTTTTGAGTTTTATTTAAAAAAGAAAGATTGGTGGTCCATATTTCCCTCCCTTACCCTACTGATAAAAGTAAGATAAATTTTAACTTTTTTAATTTTTCGTTCTTATTGAGAGATACTCTTACTTTAAAGGCTTATAACTCGTCAAGTAAGGATCGAATTGTAAGATAATTAAAGTACAACTAACTCAAGGCAACTAAGGCTATCCGAATCCATTAACAAATTTTGATTTTGCTGTTTTTGTTATTTAGCTTTAAGAAGACCTCAAAATAGTGATTTTTAAACTGTTTGAGCGAAGGAGATAATGACGTGATACGAAAAAACTTAATTCAGTTTCGTAATTAAGAGATTTCATTACTAAACTGCTATAAGGACTGAGAACGAAAAACCATGGTTGCACTGGACTGGAGGAAGGGGATAAAAGAAAAATGCACCACCGCAGATCCTAGCAACATCCACTTTCTTTTTACTTGGCGTCCAACCTATAAGAATCTAAGCTCAGTTTTCACAAAAAAAAAAAAATAAATAAAGTGGCTTGTATATTTGACCAGACGCATCTATCCACATGTATTGTCGTGCGCTGAATTTGAGGTCAGAATTACTCATATATCCTCAAAATCTCTAGATATTCTTGCAGAATATACTATTTTCGTTTTTAGGCTTATAACGCAGTTCCATTTTTTCAATGACATACAAAAACTACGTTATATTTGTAGCGTTAAATTAATTTAACACATAAAAATTATATCCCTTTACTTCAAAGGCATATTACTCGGAAAGTAAGGGTCAAATCGGAACAATTTAAAGTCATTGTTTGTTATAGAAGATTATAGCTATTCGATGCCATTTGTACGGGTGAAGGGTAAAATAAGCCGGACACAAGAATCTAAATTCGTTTTAAAAGAATTTATTATAATTAATGAGTTTAAATTGGTTTTTGGGTGAGTTTCTAATAATACAAATTTTACATATACTTTACGATACAATTGGGTGGGATATACATATGTGTATACGTATGTGTTGTATGTGGGTTCAATAAGTTTGTTCAACGATGTCGTACACCGTTGTGATGTCTTGTTGAGTATGGGTTTTGTTCCTTTGATTTTTTGCAAAATACGTCATTGGATATTGTTGGTCATTCGTTTTAGTCATACAGCTTACTGCGTCCACCAATCAATATAATTCTTTTTTTATAGTCTATTCAAAACATTTGAGAAAAATTATAAAAATTAAAAAAAATTAACTTTTAAGTTTTTATGACTTCAAACAGACCTTGAAAAGCAACTATGCCATATGGCATAGAATAACCGAAAGGGTTCATGAGCCAAATTTTCTACTTTATTTCTTCTCAATTTTGAAATAATTCTACTAGTCTTTCCGTAAAAAATTTCATAAAAGGTGTTTTCGGAAATGCAACTTAATTTAGTTGCACTGCACAGTAAAAAGTTTGGAGCGCAGCACAAAACTAATTAGTGTGCTTTTTGCATATGACTTGATTGAGAAAAAAATTAAAATTTTCAAAAAATATTATGAGCCAATAATCCTGATTTGAACTGGTTTGGACAGAGGATTTTTCTGGACTGAAAAATCAAAAAAGTTCATATATTGATATTTTTATCAGTAACATATTTTATTACAACGATTTTGAGCCCGTGCATACGAAGATCGGATATTAAATGATAGATCTATTTTAGATTTAAGTAGTAAATGAACCAACTAAATTAATCCCTTCTAAACTAAGTATTATATGTATATAATAGGTATTATATATAACAGAACAAAAATTTCAATTTTTGCGCTTATTGAGAGATACTCTTACTTTTAAGGCTTATAAGTCGTCAAGTAACGATCGAATTGTAAAATAATTAAAGTACAACTAGCTCAAGGCAACTAAGGCTATCCGAATCCATTAACAAATTTTGATTTTGCTGTTTTTGTTATTTAGCTTTAAGAAGACCTCAAAATAGTGATTTTTAAACTGTTTGAGCGAAGGAGATAATGACGTGATACGAAAAAACTTAATTCAGTTTCGTAATTAAAAGATTTCATTACTAAACTGCTATAAGAACTGAGAACGAAAAACCATGGTTGGACTGGACTGGAGGGGATGAAACAAAAATGGACCACCGCAGATGCTAGCAACATTCACTTTCTTGTTACTTGGCGTCCAACCTATTCGTATAAGAATCTAAGCTCAGTTTTCACAAAAAAAAAAAAAAAAAAAAAAACAAAGTGGCTTGTATATTTGACCAGACGCATCTATCCATATGTATTGTCGTGCGCTGAATTTGAGGTCAGAATTACTCATATATCCTCAAAATCTCTAGATATTCTTGCAGAATATACTATTTTCGTTTTTAGGCTTATAACGCAGTTCCAGGAAAAGGTGTAGCTCCATTTTTTCAATGACATACAAAAACTACGTTATATTTGTAGCGTTAAATTAATTTCACACATAAAATTATATCCCTTTACTTCAAAGGCATATTACTCGGAAAGTAAGGGTCAAATCGGAACAATTTAAAGTCATTGTTTGTTATAGAAGATTATGGCTATTCGATGCCATTTGTACGGGTGAAGGGTAAAATAAGCCGGACACAAGAATCTAAATTCGTTTTAAAAGAATATATTATAATTAATGAGTTTAAATTGGTTTTTGGGTGAATTTCCAATAATACAAATTTTACATATACTTTACGATACAATTGGGTGGGATATATGTGTATACGTATGTGTTATATGTGGGTTCAATAAGTTTGTTCAACGATGTCATCCACCGTTGTGATGTCTTGATGAGTATGGGTTTTGTTCCTTTGATGTTGTCTCTGTAATTTCTGTTGATTGTTGTAGAATGTCTCCGGATTGTGTTCTGTTGTTGATATTCTATGTGTTCTACGATTTTATGTTGTGTTTTATTTACGACGTGTTCGTTGACTTGCTAATTCTATGAGAATGACGAATTTTAGCTTGTCATCTTAACTCGTTGCTAGCACAACGGGTTAACGACAGCAGCGTTGTGCGACGGGTTGCAAAGGCAAACAGATATGCGGGATGCACACTGTTTACGTAAACACCATTAAAAAAATGAAGCTACGCCTTTTCCTGGAACTGCACCATAAGTATGAAAACGGCGCTTTCTACAACTTCAAGAAAGGATATCTCGAAATTTTAAGGGTATATGAGCAATGTACAGATGCGTCTAGTCAAATGTACAGGCCACTTTATCTATTTTGTGTACCGGTGTTATAAAAATATTTAAAATTTCGCAGTTTTCACAATAAGTATTGGGCCATTATTTGAAATAATGCAATCAAATTTCACACAAATACTTACATTAGGAATGGTTTGAGGGAGCACTGAACAATAACTGGTCGAATTTAAAAAAGTGGGTGTCACCCCTTCCATACCTACACGCAAAATCCTTAAAATACTATTCTGATGCGCAATCTATATATTAAAACGCAAGACAAAAATTTGTCCTACCTTTTTTACTATGCTTTAAATGGAGCACGACTTTGAATTATACACCATTGGAAAGGTATTTGTGTGTAAATGTGCACAAAGTTTAAATTTATTTAATATTTTACCATTAAACTAGGTAAAATTAAATGCAAATTTTTCAATATTAACAACGACAAAATACGCGTTCACACAGAGCTGAAAAGAGGATACAGCACAAAGAGAAAGACAAAAGCTGACTGAAACTGACTTCATATTTTTTGCTTTCTTTTCATTTCATTGTAACAGGGATGATAGATGAGCTTTTCTTTGTTGTACCAAATAGCAAAAAAAGTACTAAAACTGTCCAAAAAGTAACAAAATGATTTAATGCGTTTTTGGTAAAATTTTTACCATTTGGCGATTCTACAATAGTTATAGATAATACAATTAAATTTAAAAACCAATTCTAGTGATAATCGGTAGAAAGTCTGGATAGTAACACGATGAATGCGGATAAGAAAGCGAGATACTACCTTTATAATAAAAAACTTTAAAACGTTGTATAAAATCAATGCAATCAAACCCAACATTTTAACAACCATAAATAATTAATAAATGCAAGTTCGTATTTATAAAAAGCAGGAATATGTAATTATGTAATTTGCATAGAAATGAGAGTATAAATTATTTTACTCCTGTGTTGTATCTTTGATCCATGAACGTAACGATTCAATATTGCTGTAAACACCTGGATACTCAAATCGAGCACATCCATAGCCCCACGAAACGATACCAGACTGTTTACCATCAACAACTAATGCACCACCAGAGTCACCTTGGCAAGAGTCCTTACCATCCTCAGCTGCACATATCATTCTATCAGTAACATTAACATTTAATGGATTGTAAGCCGCGTTGCAATCATCCCGAGGGACAATTATCAACTCAACTTTTCGCAATTGAATTGTTGATGGGCCACCTTCTCTTGTGGCACCCCAGCCACAAACAATTGCTGTTTCATTTGCTTTTGGTTCTTTTGTAGCAAGTGGAATTACTTTTACCATATTGCTTGTTGAAATGACAACTGCCACTTGAATTACACACACATCATAGTCAGCGGTAGCGGCATTGTATTCTTCGTGTATTATAACCGTTTCAACAGCGACTATAATTCCACTCCCCAGTTTAGTTGATCCAAATTCAACCGTATAGTTTTCTGCCCCATAAGGGCAGCAATGCGCAGCGGTCACTACCCATCTCTTATTTAATATGCTTACTCCGCAAATAAATTGGCCATATACTCGCAAAGCACCTTGATATGCACATTCTCCAGGCTTGGCAACCGTACCGCCTACAATACGACCGTCAGGTAGTGGTAAAGTTCTTGGCAATAAGACATTGCCAAAGGCACAAGCCACTAAAGTTGAGAATACGAGAAAACGTAACATTCTGTTGCTGCTTCTTTTTGTTTTTCAGAAAAACTATGCTTCTCATTGGATTCATAGCGTTTTTATACCAAAATTTTTCAATTCTTGCAGTTGTAAATTATTCTGCGTATATACTCCAAAACAATGGGTACATTGCTCCATGTTTTTTTTTATTTAAATTAAAAGAAGAAAGAAAATAATAAATCAATAAAAAATTACACTGTGGAACACAAAAAAACAATCCCTGTGTTTTTTTGATAGATTATGAAAAATAAAAACACACGTGTATTACCGAATATGTGTATCAGTGACTTTTTTCATTTTATGGCACCTTAAAGTTTAAAGTTCGCATTGAAATTTTGAGATTTTATGAAAAAACCATTTGAATATAAAATGTTGCTCATGCCCTTACCTTTAATTTAAGCTATAGAACTTGAGAATCCGCTTAATATTTTTTGTTTTGTAAACAAAACTGTCAAATTTTCTTATATTTATTTTACGGAATATATTCCTAATAATACGTCATTTTTGTAAATGTGATTTTTTTTCCTCATTTGCTGATTTTCAAGTTCAATGCCTTAACTTAAATAATAACTCAGAATTTCATATAAAATGTTAACTGTAAGCTTTGAGGTGCCATAAAATGAAAAAAATTACTGAAACACGTATTCGGCAAAGTACTTAACCCCTTCGGTTATTCCATGCCATATGGCATAGTCGGTTTTCAAGGTCTGTTTGAAGTCATAATAACTTACAATAAAAGTTAACTTTTTTTAATTTTTATAATTTTTCTCCAATGTTTTGAGTAGAAGATAAAAAAATAATTATATTGATTGGTAGACGCAGTAAGCTGTATGAGTTAAAAGAATGAAGAGCAATATCCAATGACGTATTTTGCAAAAAATACCACTTCATACTTTTATTATTTTTATTAAACAAATAGTTTTAATTGATAATTTTGTGTATGTCATTAGGAAGCTGAATATTGGTTTAACAAGTGTGAAAAAATTTAGACCTCTTACATGATTCAATAATGCTGTACGATTTTTTATACCCTACACCCAGGGTATATTCACTTTGTCCTTCCGTTTGTAACGCAGAGAAGGAGGCGTGGCAGATATAGAAAAGTATATATATTCTTGATCAGCGTCTCCTCCTGAGTCGATATAGCCATGTCCGTCTGTCTGGCTGGCTGGCTGGCTGGGTGGCTGGCTGGCTGGGTGGCTGGCTGTGTGTTGAAATACACTTTTTGGGAAAACTGAGCAAGATAATCAATGAAACTTGGTACACTGCCTTTGTCACCAAAGTTAGCTCGGGGGATTGAAAATGAGCGAAATCGGTCAACGGACACGCCTACCGCCCATACAAAAAATATATTCAAAATGCAATTTTAGGAGTTTTTTTCACGACAATGCTACCAAAATACGCATTAATATTAAAAATTGTAAGCGCAAGCTCTGAGGAAAAACTAAGCGAATTCAGACAAGAGGGCGTGGCACCTCCCATATAAGCAAAAGTTTCAAAATGCTATACTGAAACAGTTTCTTGAGATAATCGAACCAAGCTTCACTCAAATACTAAATACTATAAATGCACGCTCTAAGCTAAAACTAGACGAACTCGGTCAAGAGGGCGTGGCACCTCCTATATAAGCAAAAGCTTCAAAACGCTTTACTGAAAAAGTTTTTCAATCAGACACTACAAACTATAAATGCAAGCGCTGAACAAAAACTGGGTGACCTCGGACAAGAGGGCGTAGCAACTCCCATATGAGCAAAATTTGAAAAATACTGCAGTGTAGGGTATTTAATGTTTGGCCAGGCCAAATTTTACACCCTTACTAGTTTATATTTCCTGTTATGCCATATGGCATAGGTGCTAAAATATTTTATTTGGTTGGGAAGAACTGCATTGGTTGGATGGTGTTTTTATTCATAAATTAAAATTAAATTAAAAATATAATAAATAAATTATAATAACAACTTTTGAAGAGTTAACTGATGCAGATGTTGGAAATAACTTCAGTTTTTCAAACAAAGGTCCTTGCTATAGAGTTATGCGATAGAAATTGTCTATGTACGTGCACTTCCGGCTTCGATACACATATGAATTTTTTCAGACAGTCAACCGAATCGGAAATCTTAAATATGTAATGTTTTAAATTTATTCAAAGCTTATCTGAAAGTGATTTGAGTTCCGCAAGCCTTATCCAGGAGAAATTATGTGACTCTAGTCTGGAAGCCAAGACACGGGGCTTATGAAGGCAATGAAAACGCAGGTCCTGCCCCGCATTGGCAAGATCTAGACTGAAATCCATTGGTCAACAGTTTTTCAGTTCCTTAAAAAAACAAAAATTCACCTAAGTGACATGAAAAGATTTGCTGTTCTGACAGGATCCTTCATTTTGGACAAACACCCAATTAAAAAGACCAGAGTTTATGAATAGACTTTAATAAGAGAGTTTGTGGTATTACTATGGAACCCTGCGGTATATATGTGCCATTATTGATACCACACCTTTAAAAGTAATTTAATTCGGAAATGGGAGGAAAATAGCCTTATCAACTAGTGAGGAGCCCAAGAAAAGTTCCTGCCTGCAATAGACGAAAAGACTTTAGCATGGTGGAAGCAATTTTAAACATCAGCTGAAAAAATATAAAAATCTACACTGAAATGATGGGGGTATCCCTTAAAATGTGTAAAAGCCACGTGAACCTCGCAAACTCGTAATAGTTGTCAAAATCAATACGAACTTTGAAGTTTTACGAGTTTACGAGGCTTTCGGTGCTATTACAAGTTTTAAGGAATACCCTAAATATCAGAACACTATATATGTACTTATTTAGTACCCAAAACGATGAGCCTAATAACAACGATGTCAAGAGAACTTGGAAGGAGCAGAGCATATGCTATCTACTTACCCTGCAGTGATGAGACGCAGAATTAAGTACCAAGGTTCTGGGTTTCTAATTCCACTGCAGTGACGATATCTATAAACAGTCTAGATCAGTTCTGATTGGGAAAGAGGATGTACAAAATATTTTTTAGATCGTGATGAAATTCATAGCCTTTAAAATAATAATAATTAATTTGGATGCTAATAATAATTTATTTGGAGAAAATTTAGATGCAAAAGATAATTTATTATATCTGAATGAGGTTGCACACCCATAATTTCCAAAAACCCTTTAAATTCCGATTAATATGGAACGAATATAGAAACCATGGAGCGCTCTAAGCTCAAAATAATCAAAAAATCCAAATTCTTTGCTCTTCTCGGATTAGGTGTAAGGTATTTCTTATTCGGCCTCGACATAAAATATGGCAAAACACCTTTCTAAAACTTTTTTACTAGAAAATCTTTAATATGATATGATTTGATATGATATTTAAGCAAAAAATCATTGGAATTATATTAAAAATTTAAATGTAAATTTTGGTACTTTTATTACCTTTGAGTACATTTCATGCCATATGGCGTGACTCCCAAAAACCACTTTTGAGACAAAATTTTTTAAAAACTATTTTCAATTATTGTTAAAATGGCTCTAACTTAGTAGTAATAAAATGGACAGTAACGATTTTTAAAGTCCAAGGGAAAGAAAAAGTTCCGAAAGGTTTAAGTGTCTTTTTATTTTTTATAATCTATCAAAAAATTCTACAAGATCCCAGGGATCAACAATTTTTCTTTTTCATTTTGTTGCACTGTGTTATTAATCACCAATATCTATAGCTAATCAAAAAAGCCCAATCACATTTCAAATGCATACAGGGTGTAAATTTCCGTTTTTTTTTATTTTTGGTTTGTTTAAATTTGCTTTTATTAAAATCTTCAAAATTTTAAAGTTTTCACAATATTTAGATATAATTCAGAGAAATTAGACGAAAAAAGAGCTGTTGTCCAAAATAATTTTTTTCACCGAAATTATCTTTTAGTAGAGTTAAAGTACATATCATAAAGGAAAAAATTGCTGCGGGCTTGAAATTTGGCACAGTTGTTTATTAGACTATAGTAGCATTTCAAACAAAAAAGTCAGTTTTTGAGCAATTACTTAAAAACTAATGCTTTAACAAAACAAAAAATGTAACTGATGTAATTTTCGGAGGAAAAGTAGGTAAGCAAAAAGTATTTTTTTTTTTTTTTTTAGTTTTTGAAGTAATTCAAAATATTATTTATAGATTATAAAATCCTGCAATTATATTTATTGGTCAAAATTCCTTGCGGCACACTCTTGACTATCACTAGTGCGTCACGGCACACAGTGGTCTATAAGAGAGCGGTATTCGGTCATTACTCTGAAAATTTTTGTGTTAAAAGTAATAATTTTTTTCCACAAATTTAATGTAAAATATTTAGATAACTTATTTTAGGTACCAGAATACAAAGAAATAATTCCATTCCTGAGTTTTCGCGTCTTAAACTTGATGAATTCAGAAAATGGTAATTTTTTGCAAAAATCTCTTAAAATATGTGAAAGATTAAATATGTGTACCTTTAAAACAAAGTGGTATTATCTCCTGAAACATATGGTAAGAGTAATTTGATCTATTTTATGAAGATTTGCGTACTTATATGTTAGTTTATTTTTTTAATATAAATAGGATACCCGGATCATCACAGAAATAATCTAATTTCATTTCCCAAATTAACGAATTTTGCACTCTGTGGATTATAACTAAAAAGTTTTATAGAGTTGCAACGGCTCAATCTTTTAAGTGTGTAATATGAGATTCTCTGAGGGTTCTAAGCATTTATCAGCTACCACCGCTTTTTGGACTACGATGAGCTTTTCTTCAGCGACTTTTCCGTATTCTTGCAACGCTCCAGTTTCGTAAAACTAATACCAGCCAAACTGTTTGAGGTAAAGTAATAAAGTTCAATATCTGAAATATGAAGTATTAGTAGCATCTATTTATTTGTTGAAAATGGTTGTGATCGGGTCAAGAACACACCCACCTCCCATATAACCAAAAATTTAAAATTGCCATAACTTCGTAAATATTTGAAGTACAAAAATAATATTTAATATCTGAGATAATATTTATAGCACTAAGTCACTTGGTGAAAATGGGCGAGATCGGATCAAAGACATTCCCACCTCCCACATAAGTCTATATTTGAAACCGCCATAACTTTGTGAATATTTCAGATACAACAATAATGTTAAATATCTGAGGTAGTATTGATAGCATTAAGTCACTTGGTGAAAATGGGCGTGATCGGATCATGGACACGCCTATTTCCGTTATAGACCAAAATTTTCTCTGATTGGGAAATTAAGGTACTAGCTTTCTAAATTATTAAAATTTTGTTTAATACCACAAAAAGAGTCAATCAATAAATATAAAGGCTTTTCCCATCACAAAAAGGTTTTCGTATTCTGTATTTCTTTCAAAAGTAGCAGAAGGTAAGGCACACGAAACACATACCTAAAGAATTTTATGTATCAAATTATTATTCATTTAGTTGATATTTTTTTATCTTATTAGTATACATAATATCATATTATTTGTGTGCCTCCATTTTGGATCCGCCATTTTGTTTAGAAAAAAGATTATATCGAATTCAAAATCAACAACCTCAAAAACACCCTAGCGACAATTTTCTTGTGTTATACGTAGTCTGCTATATATATTTCTGGCCTAGGTAACACTAATGTCAATATCTAAAATCTGACAACACCATAATAAAGTTTGACATTTTTTAGCATAAACGTACTCACAACGTTTTGATGTACAAGTGCTATTTGTTTTGTTTACAGTGGGATAAGAAAATCAATTTTTCCATTGATAACACTGTACTAGTTGAAAATTTGGTCTTCCGCGAAATAGGTCATTCTTACCTAATTCGGGCATGGGGAATTCAGTGGTGTAAACCGTTTTGCTGGATTGGTTCATCACCCCATACAAAAAGTTCAAATCAAAATTTTTTCTAGAAAGAGGTGTTTTCATAAAAAATCTCTTATTAGCTTCTGATAAATCAATGATTTTACAGCAAAAATATATTTTTCAGTTCATATTGAATCATTTATCATTTAAGTTACTAAGTTTTTAATGATTTTATTGGATATTTATTTACTAAAACGTTTATTTTCACCGAATTTTCTAAAAAAAATTACATAAACTTTTGACACGTTGTCTTATTGGAGTTAAAAACAATTTTCAGTTGAAAACTGAACAATATTTCAAAAAATAAAAAAATGTATTTTTTTTAGAATATTCGGTGAAAATAAACGTTTTAGTAAATAAATATCCAATAAATTCATTAAAAACTTAGTAACATAAATGCCGAATGATTCAATATGAACTGAAAAATATATTTTCGATGTGAAATCGTTGATTTATCAGAAGTTAATAAGTGATTTTGTATTTGAAACACCTCTTTCTAGAAAAAATTTTGATTTGAACTTTTTGTATGGGGTGATGAACCAATCCAGCAAAACGGTTAACACCACTGAATTCCCCATGCCCGAATTAGGTAAGAATGACCTTTTTCGCGGAAGACCAAAAAAAAAGGTCTCAAAAACTAGTACAGTGTAATTTAAGCGATTGATAAATTATGGGGTCTCCAACGAGAATAAACCTTTTTTACGGCCAGGTGTTCATGCAATATCAAATGTATGCTGGTGGGAGAAATACCCAAGGATGCCTCTATCTCACGGTATGTCACGTGACGATCTTGCATTATTAGTTCACGCACGGCATCAATGTTCTCTGGCACAACGGCCGTTTTTGGACGACCTTCACGGAATTCGTCTTTGACCGAGCGTCGGCCACGATTGAATTCATTAATCCAGTTTTTCACAGTGCTATAGGATGGTGCTTCATCGCCATACAATGATTTAAGTTCATTGATGCACTCTTGTCGTGATAATCCACGTCGAAAGTTGTGAAAAATTATCGCTCGAAAACGTTCACGAGTTAATTCCATTTTTTTGCCAAATTGATTTTTTCAAGTCACTGTAAACAACACAAATGATGGTCGTACGTCAAAACGTTCTGAGTACGTTTATGCTAAAAAATGTAAAACTTTATTATGGTGTTGCCAGATTTTAGCTATTGACATTAGTGTTGCCTAGGCCAGAAATACATATAGCGGCCCACGTAATCAATTTTTAAGAAAACTATCCGCCATTTCGGACTCGCCGTTTTGATTATTAAAAAATCGTTCCCAGATTTAGAAAATTATTAAAAAATTTTAGAAAAATAACCAGAAAACAGTTCTGACCAGCTAGAATAGCATTCTAGGCCACTGTGCAGCACAGAGTTTGGGATACACAGCTTTAAAGGCTTGGATTCAATCTTCTTAATTTTATAGCTTTTAACCCCTTGATAGCCATATGAGGATATGTGTCCCAAGCAAAAAAATTAAGAACATTTATGTGATTAAGGAACTGATTTATATTTATTCTGAAAAAACCATAGAACCGGATTTCAAGATATTTTGAAGTTGCTTCAAGTTGCAGAAGGTGCTTTATTCAATCTTACGGTGTAGTTCCAGGAGGTGGTGTTGTTTCATTTTTTTAATGGCATCGAAAAGCCCTGATCTTACTTATCAAACTATATCTTTAAACTTTTCGAATTGAACTTCTACTAATAATTATCCTTTAAAATAAAGGTTTATCAACCCCCATATAAGAATATAAGGGGAAAAGGTATTCCTTAACGACCATAGGAACATACATATATGTCAAAGAAAAACCGTAAAAAACTTTTAATTTCTATTTTAAGATATGTTTTTCAGACGCGCAATAGACCATTTCAAATAACTTAAAGTATTGCATAAACTCCCATTTTCTTATGGTCCTGAAAGTGTTAAATTAAATATTTTTATGTAAAATTGACATTGTGACATTGAATCTATAGGTAATAACGTTTTTATGGGGGTAATCAATTCTCAATGCTCCAAAGTCATATAATATTGAATTTTAACTGCGCCTTAATGAAAACACCCTGTAAAATAAGTATCTTAAAATTTTAACTTATGTTATCATCTATCTTATTTTCAAATCGATATAACTCATTACCTATTGATAACAAACTGCAAGTAGACAAAATTATCAATTTGACCGGGGTGAACCTTCAACAATCAAAAATTATATATACAATTTTATTGCTGGATGACGAATTTCAGTAGATTATTTATAATCGAAAAAACATATTGGTATTGGTAAACAGAAGATGGCCAGTTTTTGCATTAGAGGTACTATCGAAATTTTTTTTTTTTTACGCTCTCCAACATTGTGCTTTTACTTTGCTTAAGTAATGTGTGATAACAGGGCAAACACTTAAAACCAAAATAAGATTGTCGGCTCCTAAAACCCAATTTCCATTATCTTGTGTTTTTACGTAAACAATTTGTAAATAGGTCATTCACATTTTTTTCTAGAACACAAGAGGACTTGGATGCCTTTAAAAACAAACTGAATTGCAAACATGTGTGGGTGTCGTATGCAAACCAATAGATTTATTTGATGGTCGATGACAGAGGGCTATCGATAAAAAAAAGCAACCAGTAAGGGAATAGGAAAGAATTTTACAAAAGCTGGCTATGAAAAGTCACGGTCAGTTCAGTCAATAAATCAATTTTTTTGTACTTATTTTGGTAATGCAACTAGTACAATAATAAACTAACAAGCATTTTTTACTATTCTAATCTTATTCTATAATATTAAGGAGCCCATAGTTGGACCATTAATAATATTAATTTAATATATTTGAATAGTCATATCATTGACGTGTCGTACGGTATCAGTCTGATGTACGAGTTTTTTCTTTTTTACATGGCTTCTGATTCTATCCTTATTAAAATTAACAAATTTCTTAATACATAATTTCTTCCACTGTTTCCACTTTTAGTTTTTGATGTAGAGTGATAATAATTACTTTTTTACTGAAACATTCTCCATTCTTAAACATCATAATCATTTTTAACAACTTTTTATTTAAAACAACCAATGGCGTCTTTCGTGCATTTTTTGAAATTTTTTTTAGGTTACGATATTTCCGAGAAAAATAAAGATATCGATATAAATCAAAGTGAGTTTTGAAGAAAAAGAATAGTTCTCTTAAAAACCTTCTCGAGTTTTATGATGAACAATTACCTGGTCCTGTTACCGTACATGCCAAAATTTCAGGTAAAAATATCTCAGAATCCAGAAGTAATAGAGCAATTTCAAGATCAGATTCGGATTTAACATTCAAAAATACATTAGAACTGACTATTTTTGTTTCTATATATTGATAATTTTTTTTTTAAACACAAATAACACTGTTCGACACAAAAAAAAAAAAACACATGAGAAAATCCAAAAAATTCTTAAAGTAGACGTTAAAAAAAACTAGTAAGGGTGGTATCTTTGGCCTGGCCAAAAACTAAATACCCTACACTGCATTTCAAGTATATTATTATGAGATTATAAGAACAAATTGCTTATATGGCAAGTGCCACGCCCTCTCCTCCGAGCTTACCTTGATTTTGCGTAGAGCTTGCGTTTACTGTTCTGAGTGTTTGAGTAAAATTCGGTTAGGTTTTCTTAAAAAAATCTTTCAGTACAGCATTTTCAAACTTTCGCTTATATGGGAGGTGCCACGCCCTGTAATCCTACTTCGCCTTCTTTAAGCTCAGAGTTTACAATTGAGGGGGTTAGAAGCAAAGGGGTACAAGTGACAAATTACGAAAAATTGAGTTAAGTATGAGAATAGGTAGTGGGAGCTTTGCTTTATTTATGAAACAAACATTACCTAAGCTTTTGAGTTCCTACACCTCTATAGAGCCCCATAAAGGTAAGCCAGTTCACAAAATTATAGATTTACTTTAAAACAAAATTCAAAAAAAATTTTTTCTAGTAAATAAGAAGCAGAGTTAGCGCAGCGTAATATCTAACATAGGTTAAGAAAAAATTAAATACCTCAATTTTAAGAATCCTTGAAAAATTCCCTTTTTAAGGTATTTTTTAAAAATTTTCTAGAGGTCTGTTTTAAAAGTTATTAGTACTTTAGTGAAAATCTACCGCACTTGTACCCCTTTGCTTCTAAACGAGTTTAAAATATTGAATAAAATATTTTCGTTTTGAAATGAAAAGTAACGATTGCGGTAAGCTTTCAGTAAAATACTAATAACTTTTAAAAGCGAACCTCTATAAAAATTTTAAAAGATACCTTTAACAGAGAACGTTTTAAGGATTCTTAGAGTTCTGATACTTAGTTTTTTCTTCTGCTATGTTAGTTGCTACACGGTGCTAACTTTACTCCATTTTCACTAGAAAAAAAAAATTTGAGTAAAATGGTGTAGGCTTCCACTGAAATACTAATAACTTTTAAAGGAGGACTCATAGAAAAAATTTGAAAACAACATTAGATGGAGCATACTTTAAATGTTTTGTGACGCGCAATATTTTATTTTTTAACTCACTCTGCAATTTATGAAGCAACGTTAACTTTAACTATATTTTACTCAAAATTTACTTTTTGTTACTTTTACCCCTTTGCTTCTAACCCACTCAATTAATGTTCTTCGTGTTTGAGTGAAATTTGGTTGAATTATCTCAAAAAACACTTTCATTATACAATTTTGAAACTTTTGCTTATATGGGAGGTGCCACGCCTTCTTGTTCGAGTTTACCTAGATCTTGTGTATAGCTTGCATTTATATATCCGAGTGTTTAAGTGTAATTTGGTTGGGTTATCTCAAAAAACGCTTTCCGTATAACATTTTGAAGCTTTTGTTTATATGGGAGGTGCCACGCCCCCTAGTTCGAATTCGCCTAGTTGTTGCTCAGACCTTATACTTACCTTCTCTAGTATTTATGTGTATTTTGCTTCTGTTATTGCAAATAATGCTCTTATTATTGCATTTTGAATATATTCTTTGTATGGGCGGTATGCGTGTCCGTTGACCAATTTTGCTCATTTTCAATCCCCCGAGCTAACTTTTACGACGGAGGCTGTGCACCAAATTTCATTGAATTATCTTGCTTAGTTTTCCCATAAAATGTATTTCCACACACACTCAGCCAGCCAGCCAGCCAGACAGACGGACACGGTTATATGGACTCAGGATCATTACATCTGAGGTGCATCATGTGTTGAGCAAACTTATGCACGATATTGCTGGGAATATTTTTGTAGAAAGTTTTAACCTTCCACAACACCCACATGTGGGTCATTTTTGCCATTTTCTTAAAAATGCACAAAAATGACCCCTAAAACAGGACAATATAGAGTCAGTATGTACTACAGAAATATTTGCTATACAATTTTACTACTAGTTGCTGAACACTAAAAAAGCAAAATTTCATCCCGAAAGCAAAAAAATCGTTAAAATCAGTAAGCATTTCTAACAATCAATATTTTCCAAATTGCACCCCACTGTAAAACTCTAAGACTACATTTTGGACAAAACTCGTTCTCACAAGATCATAACGAAATCACACAAGGATCGTTTTCCTAGAACACATTAACCTATTATATCCTGTTTTTATGAGTCTTTTTGACCCCTTTTTCTAAAACTGAGCCACAATTGGTTAAAGAATATCGCAAGAATATCCTACAAAAAATTTCATTAAGAGTTATCTAATACGAAAAATTCTTAAAATTTAAGGTAAGCACGTCAGGGATGTAATTAATATGCAATGTGAATAATTGATTTTAACGATTTTTTTGTTTTTGGGCTGAAATTTGGACCATTACGTGTTTAGAAACTAGTAGTGAAATTTTATAGCAAATATTTCTGTAGAACATACTGACTCAATATTCGCCTGTTTTAGGTGTAATTTTTTAAGAAAAGGGCAAAAATGACCCACGTGTGGGGGTTAAACAGGGTTAAAATTTTATACAAAAATATTCCCCGTAATATTCTGCTTAAGTTTGCTGAACGCACCTCAGATGTAAGGATCATATAGTTAAATTCATCGATATAACACAAGAATAAGGTATTTTTCTTTTTTTTCATGTAAAGTGGATAAAAACTTCAAAAATCGATTAAAAAAAATGTGACGTGCTGGAGAAAAACCACGAGACACAGGTATTTTTTTTTAACGTCCACTTTAAGAATTTTTTGGATTTTCTCATGTGTTTTACAAAAAGTTCGAAATTGTCGAACAGAGTAATTAAGTAAAAATGCTATATCTCGTAAACGATATTTGATAGGGTTTTCCAGTTTACGGTTTTTTAGCCTTGGGAAAAGCAGAAAACTTTTTGCATACTATTGTTTTGTATCCGTTTTAGTCAAACTTTTTTTTTTGGTTTTAGTACAGAGCGTCATGCTAAAAAATTGGTTTTTCGGCCTAGGTTTGATCCTAGAGTCATTCTACACATTTTTTCGAAAAAACATTTTGGGTGCACGCTCTTTTTATTTAAAACACGTGGGGAGTGGTGTGACTATAAATGCAAACTCTGAGCAAAAAATGGGTGAACTTGGGAAAGAGGGCGTGGCACCTCCCATATAAGCAAAATTTTCAAAATACTGCATATATTTAGGTCAGGCCAAAAGTTATACCCTTACTACTTAGTTATTTTTTTTGAAATATTTTTATTTAAAAGTAAATTTTTTTATAATTATTTCCCGGTCCTGGAAATTGTGGTATGTTTTACGGTTATCAAGTTATGCATTTTTGAAGTAATATAATGTTGTGTTTATCATGAGTCGTTGGTGCGCTACCATGCAGGGCTACCACCCTCCGGACGGTATTTTTTTTCAGTCAACCTTAGTGAAATTTTTCATAGAAATTTTTTGCGGAACATGTTAACCCATTATAGCCAAGTTTTTGGATGAAAGGGTCAAAAAGACCCATAAAGACTGGATAATAATAAAAATAATAAAATTTACTTTTAAATAAAAATTTAAAAAAAAATAAAAAGGGTGCACGAAGCCCCAAAATGGCTTTGAAAAAGGAAAAAAGGTTTTTTCCACCAAAAATAAACTTTTTTTCAGTATAATTTTCCTTTTTTTTTTCAAAAGCTTTTACTTTTCTAAAGAAACACTGATAATTTCATTAATAAAGAAAAAGCAGATGAGTTATGAATGTTCAAATATGTGAGCATCCAAAAGTTGGATCGAACTTCCTATGGCCACCATCTTGGAAATTTTCGGAAGTTCGGAAAATTATTTTACCACAGTTTGTGTCAAATACTAGCATTTCACCAATTTTTATAAGAATCGGAGATGTCAAGTCGAATCTCGGTAGGTAACGCGAAGAAAGACTCTTGAGCAAGTATAAAATAGGGCCCAAAACTACTCTTTTGTGGAACCCCTGCTTTAATTTTTTTATGTTCGTGTAACTATCTTTTTGCTTATGCTATCTATCCGTTAGATATAATTCCAGCAAATCACAATAATATTGTGGCAGTTGTCTTCGGAGCTTGTATGTAAGTCCTTCATGACAAACTTTATCAAACGCTTGTGAAACATCTAAGAATACTGCATAGTTTTCTTTTCTTCAAATGTCCTTTTAGTTATTTGCACGATTTTATGAATTTGCTTAGTTGCGGAATGCTTTTTTCTTAATCCGAATTGATGCAAGGCAATGAGCTTCTTGGCATTAAACGTGATATGAGAAGCTTCTCCAAGACTTTAGATAAAATCGGTAGGCCTATACGATGTTACATTGTAGAGAGGTTTACCAGGCTTAGCTGTTATATTAACTTCAGCTACTTTCCAGATACTGGGAACATGCTCTCGTTTGAAGCAAGAGTTTGTAATCTGCATTATAGTCTAAGCGCCACTGTATAGAAGATATTACAGAATTAGTGTAGTTATTAGTTCGAAACCAAGAGTCAACGAATCAATAGATTTAATTCGACAAAGAGCTCGAACTTTGGGTGTGGTGCGATCGGTGTGCTATATGAAGAATATTAAGAATTGAAGTTTGTTTGTGTAGATTAATGTAGGTCAGTATAGATAGGCTGACCAAAAATTATTTCCTTGGAATGCCTAGAAAGCTAAATAGACAGTGTTGTTACTCTCACAACTACTTCGACTCAATTACAAATAGGAGGAGGTTACGAATTTATGTGTAAGCCGAGCTCTCCGGACTATCCAGAAAGTTATCTCCCAAATTAACAAAACGGCTTCTACAGAGAACAGACAATTATAGAGAATGTGTTTCATACTTTCTACCTTCTCCATATAATCGCAATCTACTGCAAAAGTCATTGTTGAGAGCGCGCACACGTACTGCGTACTTCCTAAAATGCACGTCCGATGCATGATTACACATACTGTATCGTTCACTCAACTAGGTTTCGCTAGCTCCTGAAATTAATTCAATATATTTAGCTAAACTTACAGGTAGATACCACTGCTACTGCACTGTCAACTCGTTATCGGATAAGAAATTTAAACGCCTCTATGCGGTATTAAGTTCAATTGCACTGGCAATATCTCTCAAAGATTGTCGACATTTAACCCCAACAATATCATTTACGTGGAAAAATTAAGGAATCTTATCAGGGCTAAGCACACGGGGGTTTTTGAAGTAAAATAAAATTGATCTATGGATATGAAAAACCCACCCATGAGCAAATTCTGTGCACTGCCTTGGAACTGATAGCGGCCTAACTATATTTACTATGTGGAAATGCAAGTTGGTATTCCTCAAAAAAAGTTATTTTCTATTAAACCATTTCAACGCTTTAAGGATTGAGATAATGCCCGCTTGCATAACGCTGTAATATCTAGTTTGGTAGTCTATAAAAGATCTGTAAATTGAGCTCTTCAGAGGCAGTACCTCCCTTTACTTTATTTCTTATCTAAGAATAAAAAGGGTGCTCCAAGCCCCAAAACGCCTCTGAAAAAGGAAAAGGGTTTTTTCGACCAAAACTATTTTTTTTTTTTTCAGTGTAATTATTTTTTTCAAAAGCACATACTTTTCCATAAAAACTCAGAAAATTTCATTAAAATCGGTTAAGAAGCCGAGGAGCTGTAAATTTTCAAATATGGGAGTATCCAAAGGTTGGACCGAACTTCATATGGCCGCCATCTTGAAAATTTTCGGAATTACGAAAAATCCTTTTACCACAGTAATGTGTATGTCAAATTCTAACTTTTCACCAATTTGCATAGAAATCGGAGATGTCAAGTCAAGATGAAAGTCTCAGTGGTGGATTTAAAATTGCGGGCAATTTTTTTAAAGAATGATTATATCATTTTCCGAAAACAAAATGGGGGACAGTTTCGGTCTATGTATACCCATAGAATGTGGGCGTATCCTTGATCCATTGATCTATTATCAATTAAAATTTCTTCGTCTTTTGGTACTTGAAATACTTATGCTAATTAGATATTCTACTTTAAATTTGTGAAATAATCAGTGTGTTCGTTTACTGCAAGTTTTTACACGAAAAGCTCTCGTTTATGTACGTTTTGTGGAGTAAACGAACAGCCTGTATATCATTACTTTGGACACATAAATATTGATTTGCGACCGGCTAGCGCTCTCTTATAGGCCACTACTGTGATCCATTGATCCCATTCCTGATAGTCTGGAAAGATGTAGTGGTACTTTACATTAAATTCAAAGCTGAGCGTAAAGTATGTATGTAATTCCTAGGAGGACCATAAAAGGGCAAAACTGTATTTGTCACTATCTTTTGCGATGACTTTTGTCTCGTGCCACGACTTTCCCGATTCTTGGATTTTCTGAGCGTAAAGTAGTCAATTTTAAAGGGATTAGTTCGCAAATCGTTTAACATCGGGTTTTGACTTACACAGAAAAAAAAAATCGGTTAATCCAACCGATTTCAACGATAGAAATTGCACCAACACGCAGTAAAGGTTAAATTGACTGTACAGTCCAGTAAAATTACTGTAAAAATAGTACTCTACAGTTATTGTTAAAATGTTTAAATTGCACCAACCCGGAGTTTTTGTATTTTAACCGTAGAACTCTGTAAATTTACAGTTTACTCGGTTTAGAAACTATCAAACGCAGTTACAGTAAAAATAACCTTCTTAAAAGGTCAGCTAACAATATAAACTATTCCAAACAGTTGAAACTGTTTTGGAACGGTTTAAAAGTTAGCACCCCAGAAGGGCTGTAACTAGCCGTTTCCAAAAAGTCGTAGAAATTGTAGCAAACAACTTCTACGGCGACACCATTTCAAATGGCAAAATATCAGTACAACTCTAGCAAACTTATGTTGATTTATTTTTAAACAATATGAGAATTTTATGAACCACACATCGAAGTCTCTTGAGTGGACAACAACTTTACAACAACAACAACATTGTGCGCGCAATTTGGCTAGCATACTAGGTTTAGGATTAATTATAGACTGATCCGTGGACGAAGGCCGCCGCGAAGCCGGTGTTGGATTTTTAGGAGTTTTAAGTCCTGAGCTGTGGCCGACCAAGGTTTTGGTTTTGGTTTGCTCATCACTACTCCTGTTATCCTAACCTAAGTTTAAATTCTACACTCACGGTAAAAAAAAAGCCGATTTTAATTTTGTAAGATATATTAAAATTGTTGTGTAAATCAATATTTACCCTGATTTAACTATCCTAAGTTAAATATTTTTAAGTTTTACATTATTAAGTTTTATATTTTTAATTATATTTGGGTCTTTCTGGTACACTTTGCGTCTTAATATGGCCTAAACATTCTCAACCAAATGGTGAGTGGGACATAAGTCAATTTCCAACGATGACAAGGTGCAGAATCATCTTGAAATATGACTTTTACTAAGTGCTCGCTCGGTCGATCGATGCAGTGTATAACGCCGATTTTAATGATGTCAATATAAACTTCGGAGTTAATATAACCTTCCAGGAGAGGAATCTCTCCAACCCAATGGGTTGTTATTGCCCCCCAGACCACCACATATGGAGTGCTTTGCAAGCTATATTTATGTTTTGAATTTTTTCTACGGCGTACCGTGCATCCCCAATCGGAACTGATAAGATTTCTTTTGCTCCCATCATAGAATATGACTTCAGCCTAATTGTTATACACCAAATTCTTTTTTTCTTAACACCAGTTTAATGAGAAAGACCTTATTTTGTGTGTTTAAATCGGTTTTTTCTAAGGACTGCGGGCAAAAAAGTTATTTTCTCTCAAGCGGCGCTGCACAGTTGAGGTTCTAATTGTATATTATGGTTATCCTTTACCTCCGCAGCAGTTTTGGAACCAGTTTTAAGCCGATCGCGCAGGGCTATTTTTACCATACCTCTCTCTTCCCTCTCAGATGTTTTTCTTGGACGGCCACTTCCAGTGCGACGCAATAAACTCTCTGTTTCCAAAAAACTTTTCAAAATTGTCATACGCAAGGCTTACCTTATCAAATTTTACGCAATATATCCACATTCCTTAAATTTCGCTGCTTTTATGCAGTTATATCAATTTTTTGGTTTTCGGTCAAAACCTTTTTTTTTAAATATCGTTGTTTTACCGCCAATAGATATGAAGTAAATGCATTATTTGACAGACTTAAATTTTTTGAAACGGACACACTAAAAACTAACTTGTTAAACTGAAACTTTTTTTGATGGTTTTTTGAAGAGTTTTTGATCTAAATTATTGCCTTATACTTTTTTTTTAAAAATTTTAATTTTTTTAAAAGTTATAAGCATGTGAATTTATATGTATGTCTTTTTTCACATTGCGATTTCTCCGTAAATATTGAGCGAAAATTTATGAAACTTTTGTGGTGGAACTAAAAATAATTCAAAATTTAGATGAAATAAACTTTTCATAAAAATATTTAAAGTTTCTTATAAATAATGCACTTTTTAATAAACAAATAGATATTTAAGCTATACCTATAGCAAAATAAAAACAAAATTTTTATACAGAAATGTGCTTTGAAATCTGCACAACATTTCTGTGAAAAAAAATTGGAGGTACGCATCATTAATAAAAAGTTACGCCTACTTAAATGACTCTACATAGGTGCCTTGCCTATGTGATTTTCGCATTTCACCGCAGCATGCCGTTTCAAAACAACAAATCATAATTTATGCAGAAATTGAGAATGCACGTAAGAACGCGCAGCGAGCGTAAATGTGTGAATCGCATAGGCAAAGCACCTTTGTAGAGTCATTTAAGTACGCGTAACTTTTTATTAATGATGCGTACCTCCAATTTTTTTTCACAGAAATGTTGTGCAGATTTCAGAGCACATTTCTGTATAAAAATTTTGTTTTTATTTTGCTATAGGTATAGCTTAAATATCTATTTGTTTATTAAAAAGTGCATTATTTATAAGAAATTTTAAAAATTTGTATGAAAAGTTTATTTCATTTAAATTCTGAATTATTTCTAGTCCTACTACAAAAGTTTCATTAATTTTCGCACAATGTTTTCTGAGAAATTTTAATTTGAAAAAAGACGTACATAAAAATTCAAATGCTTATAACTTTTTAAAAAATTAAAATTTTTTTAAAAAAAGCATAAGGCAATAATTTTGATCAAAAACCCTTCAAAAACCCACCAAAAAAAGTTTCAGTTTAGCAAGTTAGTTTTTAGTGTGTCCGTTTCAAAAAATTTAAGTCACAACAATTTTTACTTATTAGTCATACGGCATATTAAAAATCATAAAAAAGGGGGAAGAACCAACTATTTTAGCAAAAAATCCTTGTCGGCTTTTTTTTTACCGTGAGTTTACATCTACTCGTAACATTTATCCGGTTTTTAGCAAAAAGCTTTGGTATAGCTTAGGTATGGGTGGCGGCAATTGCGCCAACTAAGACCATAGTGAAATCTTTAGGCATTATAATTATAATTATTTGTATTGTACCACGATTTAAAAGATTTTTAATGCAGCCTGTTCCCCGATTTGAACTGTTCCATACTATTAATATACCCCATCACTACCAAGAATTAATCGTACCGAAATCATTAGAACCTTGAGTCCCAGCATAAAGGTAACACAGTGCAACAAATTGAGGTAAAACCAATCTGAAATTGATCTCGATAACTTTTTTTGACTAATTCAAGGTTGCTGATTCCAAAACTGACAATGAATTAAAGTGCAGAAAATGCTATTTTCAGACATAAGGCGTACATCCAGGGAGTAATGTAGTTCACTTTTAACAGTAGTGCTTAATAGTCCTGATCTTCTTCATCAAAATATAACTTTTCCAATTGGATCATTACTCTCCAAGATATCAGCCATTGAAGTAAAGGACTTTATTAAATTAATATAGCTTTAACTTTAATGGATCATATCTCAAAAAGTAAGGTCCAATTAGAAAAGTTAAAGTTATGGTTTAAAGAAGAAGATCTGAACTATTCAATGTTGCTGACAAAAATGAACTACAATTCTCCCTGGATGTACGCCATATGTCTGAAAATAGAACTTTCTGAACTTTAATTCAAGGATAACTCGGATATCAGACGTGATAGGAAAAAACGGTTGCCAGATTCTGTATCAACGACTTTGAATTAGACAAAAAAAGTTATCAAATTCAGATTTTTGTGTTGCACTGTGTAATTGCTAATACGTCTTGCCGCAAGTACACAGCCCATGCTTTGCAGTTTCCAAGCCTTACTCACAGAGTTTACTGCTATTTTCTGTCGATATTTAAAATAGTTTTGACCTTAATACGTTCTGGACAGATTAGCCTTTATGCCTGCCGCATGCTCTTTTGGGCTCTCTCGTAGTTGATAGTTGATAAAGTTATTTTCCTCCCATTCCCGAATTAAGTTGTTCTTGTTGTTCACTCCTCAGAAAGCAATAAGTCCTTAAGCTTTCTAAGCATATTCATATTTTCCTTCTAAATGATATATTGAAAAATACGTTGTAAGTGGAATTGAAAACTGCAAAATGGATTCATGGACACGCCAACCATACAAGTAAAATATTTAAAACTTTATATTGAGAGAAATAGTATATATTGACAGTATCTGTGGTGGTCTACTTTTACTTAATCGCCTACCCCACGCCAAGTCCAACTATTGTTTTTATACCCTACACCCAGGGTATATTCACTTTGTCCTTCCGTTTGTAACGCAGAGAAGGAGGCGTGGCAGACATAGAAAAGTATATGCATTCTTGATCAGCGTCACCTCCTGAGTCGACATGGACATGTCCGTCTGTCTGTCTGTCTAGCTGGCTGGCTGGCTGGCTGGCTGGCTGGCTGTGTGTTGAAATACACTTTTTAGGAAAACTGAGCAAGATAATTTAATGAAATTTGGTACACTGCCTCCGTCATCAAAGATAGCTCGGGGGAATGAAATAAGCGAAATCGGTCAACGGATACGCCTACCGCCCATACAAAAAATATATTCAAAATGCAATTTTAGGAGTATTTTTCACGACAATGCAAACAAAATACGCATAAATACTAAGAATTGTAAGCGCAAGCTCTGAGAAAAAACTGAACGCTATACTGAAAGCGTTTTTTGAGATATTCGAACCAAATTCGATTCAGACACTAAGAATCATAAATAAAAGCTCTCAACGAAAATTGGGTGAAATCGGACAAGGGGGCGTGGTACCTCCCGTATAAGCAAAAGTTTCAAAAGGCTATACTGAAAGAGTTTTTTGAGATAATCCAACCAAACTTCACTCAAACACTTAAGGCTATAAATGCACGCTCTAAGCTAAAACTAGACGAACTCGGACAAGAGGGCGTGGCACCTCCTATATAAGCAAAAGCTGAAAAAGTTTTTCACTCAGACACTAAAAACTATAAAAATACTGCAGTGTAGGGTATTTAATGTTTGGCCAGGCCAAATTTTACACCCTTACTAGTTTGTCCTTGGTTTTTATAGGCGTTTGTGGTAGAATGTGACACCCTTATTTTGAATCTTAATTTGGACTTTTCCTATTACTTTAGAGTCCTGAGTTATAATTCCTCAAAAGTGCAAGAATCAATGTTTTGAAATCTACTTAAAGCAATAAAACAAAAACAGCAATAATAAAACTAACTTTTGTCATTATATTCCAATAAGCAAAAATACTATCAACCAGCCGTAGTTTTACCATTTACAAATTGGATCCCTATTTTCCTAGTTAAAAGCCTTTCAAATCAAGGTATCTCTCAATGACATACTTACAAAGGCTATTCTTGGAGCGAAAAATTAATAAAAGTTCAAATTTTATTATTTTATCAAAAACATATTTTATTACAAAAATTTCGAGCCATTGCAGATCAAGATCAGATGAAAAACGACAGCTCTTTGCTACATAGATTAAGAGAATGAACCTTCTATCTTACTACTTACTTAATGAACGGAACAGAAATTTAAGATAGTGGCAAAGTGGGGGGGAGATCGAATAGGACTTATGCAAGCCCAACATAGGAACAACCATGAATAATTAATAATTGCAAGCTTATGTTTGTAATTAGGTGAATATATGATTAATTTGCATAGAATTTAAAGAATTTAAATATTTTAAAATTTTTTTTTTTTTTTTTTCAAAGTAATCATATTTTAGACAATTTTAGTACTTTGAATGTTCAATGATCCATGAAAAAAATTTGGAAACATCTGTGTAAACACCTGGCGTATCTTTCTTAGCACATCCATCGCCCCACGAAACGATACCAGCCTGGGAACCATTAAAAACTAATGCACTACCAGAGTCACCTTGGCACGAGTCTTTACCACCATCAGAATAACCAGCGCATATCATATTATCAGTAATTTTTCCAGCATAAGTTTCATTGCATTTAGATTTAGAGACAATTGGTAACTCAACGCGTCGCAATGTTTCTGATAATGAGCCACCTGGAGTAGTGACACCATACCCAGTAACATTTACCATATTATTTTCAATGGGTTGTTCTATAGCAGGTGGAATTGGTTTTGATTTAGAGCTATCGGGAATAATCTCCTTCACTTTAATTAGACAAATATCGTAGTCGAAAGTATTGGCATTGTAACCCTTGTGTCTCTTAATCTGTGCAGCATCAACTATGGTTCCACTTCCCATTTTTGTTGTTCCATATTCAACCGTATATAAGAAGGCAAAAATAGATATGCAGCAATGCGCAGCAGTCAGTATGTACCATCCATTTATTTTACTTCCTCCGCAAAAATAAGATAGAATACCAGTATTAAATCGCACAGTTACTTGATGTGGAAAGTCTTCAATGTTGGCACTCTCACCGCCAACAATACGACCATCTTGAAGTGGTAAAGTTCTTGGCAATACGACATTACCAAAGGCACAAGCCATTAAAATTGACAATACGAGAAAACGTAACATACTGTTGCTGCTTCTTTTTGTTTTATTGATAAACTATACTCCTTCAAAGAATTCACAGCGCTTTTATACTAAAATTTTAAAATTCTTTCGGTTGTAATTATTCTATGGACTCATAAACAATGGGTACATTGCTCCTTGCTTCTTTTTTAATTCAAATTGAAAAAAAAAGAAATAAAATAATGAATCAGAAAAAAATTATAATCAAAAAGACCATGCTAATCACAATTCAAATAATTACAGGGTGTAAATTTTCAAGTTATGTATATTTTTTTTAAATTTTTTAACTTATAAAGTTAAATTTTGTTAATGGATACCCCTAAGAAAGTTGTACCATAACCATTCTTAAATTCCAAGTTATAAGCATTTACAAAAAGGATGTCTCAGAATAATTTATAAAGGTTATTTCCGGACCTACAAACTGAAAATGGTTAAACTTTATTATTTTCATCAATAACATATTTTATTGCGAAAATTTTAAGCTCTGGCAGACCAAAATCGCAAATTACTGCCTTCAAAAAATTAACAGAACAAATATTTAAATCATTTGTTCATACACTTAATCTAGAATCTACTTTCATTCAAATTGTCATAACTTTTGGAATGGCTATCCGTATCTTGATGATTAGAGATGTATTTTTATAAGCTATAAAACAATTTAAAAATTAAATTTTTCTTGTAAGAAGATGCAATTTCTTAAAAATATTATATAAATGTTCAATATGTCCTCATTTAAAAGGTCATATCTTTTGAAATAGTTAACTTTTCCAATAAATTAGAATTGAACTGTCTAAACTTCATATGTGGTGTATAAATAACACAGTCCTGCATGGGTTTTCCTCTCAAAGTTTTAAAAAGCGATTTCAATAGATTTAAGTGTGCTGATTACGAGAAAAATAGTCACAATTTTCAGTGATTTGAATTTTACTTAAGTGCCTTTTTTGTATATACAAGAATACCACGCCTATACTACTGAACGTATCAAAACCATATTTGCACCAGATGTTTTTTTGGTGCTCGGACACATTTATAAGAAATATGAGATCGATTGGACAAAGGTGGTGTGAAACTCAAAATAATTGAAAATTTTATTTGAGTCGCTCCTACGCCTATACCAGTAAGTATATTGAAACCATATTAACAGCATATATCTGTCTGATATTCCGACAGATTTTTCTTGACAATAGGGGTAATCGAATGAAAGTACGTTGCGCTCGGTATGCAAAGAAAACATACCATGAACAAAAAAACTCATATCTACTTACTTGACCTGCATTATGAAACTTGATATCTGTTTGAATATTATGCATCACATTTATCTTGATCGTACGGGGAGCACCAAAAAAATATATGGTGCAAGAATGGTTTAATTATGTTGAGTATTTTAGGCGTGATATTGAAGAGTACGTAAGCACAAACGATTGAATTAATAAGTTTTCAAATGCTGCACAGACGAACAAGGGTACCCCTCTTAAAATTACGAGAGTGCTTTTTTATGTATTTTTTGATGCTGAGCCCAAATCCGTTTACAGAATTGCTCCATCACGTCCGAATTTTGAGAAAAATTAAAATAACAGTGAAAAACACACGATTTTCCATTATTTTTGGGGTTATGAAAACTGGAATATCTCAAAATTCTGACGTGATGGAAAGAAACCAAGTTTATATTCGTGAATAGGTCACAAACCACCACCTCATGTATTTCCTCAAAGTATAAATTAACTAATTCTTCCCTTCTACCTCTTTACCAAATTAAAGGTATAGGAGTTATTTTTGATTCAAAGTTTTCGTTTCGCACTCATTTCGATTATATTATCCCTAAAGCATACTCTATGCTGGCCTATTTGAGGCGTAATAGTTCTTCTTTAAGGATCCCTATACCCCAAAGCCTTGTATAGTTGTCTTGTTAGGTCTAAGGTAGAGTATGCTGTTAATATTTCAAACCTGAATTATGCCTTGCATAAGACCATAATTGAAAGGGTGCAAAAATCTTTCACTAAATTTGCTTTGTGCTTCCCTTAATTTTTACCTGGGTTTGCCTCCTTTCAATTTCCATTGCCTTTTTATTGGCATAACAACACTGAAAGCTAGAAGGAATAGCTTGTCTTTAGTTATGGTCCATGATATTGTCTCTGGTTTGGTTGATTGTCTATGATCCAATTCAATGTTCCATCAAGAACATTAAGAAATCATGAAATTTTTCGTCTTGATTGTATATGGTCCCGAAGAATTTTTAAATTCGAATTTGACGTAGAATACGAAAGTGAATGAAAACAGGTATGTAACATTAATTAAAAACTAGTAAGGGTGTTACCTTTGGCCTGGTCAATCATTAAATACCCTACACTGCAGAATTTTGAAAATTTTGCTTGTACGGAAAATGCCACGACCACTTCTTCTAATTCTCATAGCTTTTGCTCAGATCGTGCTATTCTCAGTGTCTAAGGAAATTCGGTTGCATTATCTCAAAAAATGCTTTCAGTATAGCATTTTGGATCTTTTACAACCTCTTGCCTACATAGTTTTTGCTTAGAGCTTGCATTTACTATTCTTAGAGTTTGAGTGCAATTTGGTTCGATTATCTCAAAAAACGGTTTCATTATTACATTTTTAAACTTTTTCTTATATGGAGGTGCCACGCCACGTCTTGTCCGTGGCTGCCCAGCTTTTGCTCAGAGCTTGCACTTATAGTTCTTAATGTCTGATTAAAATTTAGAAAGATTATCTCGAAAAACGCTTTCTGTATAACATTTTGAAGCTTTTACTTATATGGGAAGTGCCACGCCCTTTTTTCCGAGTTTGCCTAGCTTTTGCTCAGAGCCTGAACTTATATATGTTTATTGTGGTTGCATTGTCCTGTAAACTACTCATAAAGTTACATTTTGAATACATTTTTTGTATGGGTGGTAGGCGTGTCCGGTCACCGATTTTGCTCGTTTTCAATCCCGAGAGCTAACTTTTACGACGGAGCAGCTGTGCTAAAATTTCATTGAATTATCTTGCTCAGTTTTCCCAGAAAATGTATTTCCACGCACACCCAGCCACCCAGCCAGCCAGACAGACAGACATGGCTATATCGATTCAGGAGGTGACGCTGATCAAGAATATAAATATATACTTTTCCATACCTGCCACGCCTCCTTCTCCGCGTAACAAATGGAAGGACAAAGTGAATATGCCCTGTGTGTAGATTATAAAAAAGAACTAGTAGGTATGACATTCTCGCATTTTTACAATATTTCTGCAGTGAAACATGAAACATGTAGATTCTTATTATCTCAACTGGATAAAAGTCCGCTATTTCTTTTTAACATTGCATATCCTATGATGTAAGCGTTCTGAAGCCTACCATAGATTTCTGAGAAAGATGTTTTTAAGCGCCACACTCGATTAGTGATGAGCAAACCAAGACCAAGACCATAGCAGTCTTGATCTTGGTCTTGAAATTAATTCAGCGTCTTGGTCTTAGTCTCTAAAAATTAGCAAGACCAACACTAAGGTTCAAGTCAAAGACTTATTTGGCTCATCACTACACACCTTCCGCAACTAAACGAAACTAATTATGAATCCTCTTTGTCGTCAGAAGGATATAACTTTAGCACCTTTCCGAACGTGGTAAAAGTGATTGTTTATGTTCAACAAAATACTATAAAATTATCATATCACGTCTTACCGGGACAATGGACAGACTTTACACTAGGAGTTCCAAAACTTTTGTTACAAAGGCGCACTTCACACTGCAAAATAAACAGCGACTCAGGATAGAAATCGCTGCTATTCGGTTTTACTTCTTTATTTTCGAAAATCCTTTACAGCGCTGATAGGGTAAACCCAACTATCTAGAAAGTGCATGATACACTTGCATTGAAACTAGACTGTTTCTGGGCCAACTTTTTTCAAAGATCTGCTTACAAACGCCTTTTGAAAGTTTCCCTCTCAAGAAAACTTAAGTATTTGGCTTCGTTTAAAAGTCTATGTTTATCGATACTTGGAACTTAACATATATCTTAGTATCATATGCATATAGTACGAGTTATATTTTCTTTGACATTACACTCTAACACTGATCGTATCGTCACTTTATACATATAAAAGTAACACATTTTGAAGGCTTTTGCTCTAATCAAATACAAAATGTGATTTATAACCAAAACTGAGCCAACCTTAACTTTTTTGATCTGTAGTAGTTTTTAGCCTGATATGATAGTGGCTACATTTTCATTTAAGATGTGGCATTCAGCCCATTGATAATAATGTTTTCGTGAAGGTAATCCAATTTCAATACCCAACTGTGTTAAATAATACTGAAAACCCCTGTAAAATAGGTATCTACGCATGTTTTGGCATTTTCTTCGCATGTCTTCATAGATATCTTACTTTTAAATCTTTATAACTCAGTCGGTATTGATAACAAATTGCAAGTAGACCAAATTATCAATTTGACCGAGGTGAACCAGCATATCGTAAACAATCAAAAATTGTAAATACAACTTTATTGTAGGATGACGATTTTCAATAGATTGTTTATTATTGAAAATATTGTTATTGGTAAACGAATTATGCACGGGTGTTCAGAAAATGTTTCAACCCTCATGTTGCTACATTTTAAAAATTTTTATATTTTCATATTAAAGAAAAACTAGTAAGGGTGTTACCTTTGGCCTGGTCAAAAAATAATATACCCTACACGCCTTCTTGACTGAATTTACTTAGTTTTTGCTTAGATTTCGCACTAACTATTCCAAGTGTTTGCACAAAATTTGGTTTCATTATCTTAAAAAACACTTTCAATACAGCTTTTTGAAGCTTATGCTTATATGGGAGGTACCACGCCCTCTAGTACTAATTCACCTATTTTTTGCTCAGAGCTTGTGTTAAATATTTCTCGTATTTATGTGTATTTTGCTTGCGTTATTACAAATAATGGCTCTTATTATTGCGCTTTAAGTATATTTTTTGTATGGGCGGTAGGCGTGTCCGTTGACCGATTTCGCTCATTTTCAACTCCACCAGCTAACTTTAACAACGAAGCCAACGTAACAAATTTCATTGAATTATTTTGGTGAGTTTCCCGTAAAAAATATTTTCACGCACAGCCAGCCAGCCAGACAGACGGACATGGCTATATCGACTCAGGAAGTGACGCTGATCAAGAATATATATACTTTTACACGCCTCCTTTTCTACGTTACAAACGGAAGGTCAAAGTGAATATACCCGTAAGTTATAATAAGAAAATCAGTCGGGCATTTTTTTCAAAAAATTATATATTCCGTTTTTGTCAAAATTGAGTTGAAACTAAAATCAATAAAAAGAAACACTTATAGTAATTTTTACTAACTTTTTGATGCTAAATTCAAATTTGTTTACAGAATTACTCTATCGTTTCAGCACTTTGGGATATCCTAACCTGAAAGTGCCCTAAATATAAGGTTTTCAATGATTTTTTGATATTTTTGAGTGAATGTAACAAAACAATGTAATATTTTGGATAATCCAACTAAATTTTACTCAAACACTAAGAACTATAAATGCAAGCTCTGAGGAAAAACTGTATGAACTCGGACAAGAGGGCTTGGCACCTCAAATATAAGCAAAGTTTCAAAACTCTATACTCAAAACGTTTTTTGAGACAATCCAACTAAATTGTACATAGATACTAGGAACTATAAATGCAAGCTCTGAGCGAACTTAGACAAGAGAGCGTGGCACCTTCCATATAAGCAAAATTTTCAAAATACTGCAGTGTAGGGTAGTTAATGTTTGGCTTGGCCAAAAGTAACACCCTTACTAGTTTATTAAAGTTTTTTTAAGTTATTGCTGACTTAAGTCAATTTTGTCAAAAACGGCACCCGACGGATTTTCTTAATTTTTCTTTAATAGGTATGATAGGAAAAGTACCCTCAACAAGAAAATGTACAAATTTTGAAAATTATGCAATATCAGGGTTGAAACATTTTCTGAACACCCGTTTGTGGTGGATTTTGGCATTATAAATGTTATCGAAATTTTTATTGTTTGATTTCTTCACAGTCAAAATCTTCATCGCTTCTCAAGCTGATGAGCCAGAAAAGCAAAGAACAAAGAGGTGAAGTTATTGGGCTATAACTGCGCAGAAATGGATTTCGTGTTGTCTGTTGTTAGTGAAGTCACACGAAGGCCACGGGCACGTATTGCACTTCGAGTTTGTAGGCAAACAGAGGTAAACGTAAAGCACCACTTCCCTCCGCTTGCCTACAAACTCGATGTGCCCAACGTGCCCGTGCCCCTAGTGTGACTTCACATTATGCGATATCTCATTTTGAAGAAAACTTCATGAACAATATCTTGAATTTAAAAAAAATTTCCACCACACCAAAATTGTGTTTCGCAACCACTTTTGCAAAATGACGCCTTTGTGTGGCGCGCGAAAAGCCGTCAGATTGTATGTACATATTGCGCTTTAACTGGCGAGACCAATACTTATCACTGTCAAAGAAAACAAATCGTCACCTGAAATGGCTGATAATAACGAAAAGGTCACAAATCCAAGGCTTAACTAACATTTAAAAGTACCTATTAAAAGTTGTCGAAAAATTGCAAATTGTCATGTATGTAGGTACGTGTCTGATAGTGTTTGATCAGAAACTGCCACCAAATGCAACTAAGTAGATGGCATTGTCATAGTGGTATAGAAAAAAAAGTGGCAACCTCACTTATATTCATGGACATAATTGCAATTGATGATAGCTTCTGATCAAACACTATCAGACAAAAATTGAGATTGCTGCCTTTGTTTCTATGCTCCTCACTTCTCAAAATAGCAACTTTGATAAAAATTTTCATTAAAATGTAATAATAACACAGTCCTACAAAATCCAAAAATTTCATACACTTTTTTGAGGGATATAGTAGCTATTGTAAGTTACCCTTAAAAAAACAGTTTTGGGTTATTTTTTAACCGATGACAGACTTTTTTCAATTGCGGAAAGTACAATATATGTTCTTTATATAATGCAGTTATGTGGAGATATTTTGGAGGAAATTAGAAATTTCCAAATTTTTATTGATTTTTTTTTCAGTTTCTTGTATTTTTAATCAAGACTTTGAAAGGTTAGGTACATATAAGTACATGTTTTATTTTATTAATAAAGCTCGTTCAATTCCAAATAAATCTTATTTTGTTCGAAATTTATAATAACTATACTATGTAAAATAGGCTGCTGATTTATTTAAAAACAAGATATGCGAAAAACTAAGTGTTTCATTTGACGATAATATGAAAAATTTTAAAAAAATTTTCAAAAATTTGATTTTTCTTTCTATAACTCAGTTCATTTCGTCCGGAGCATAATTATTGGTATTCTCGTTAGAAGTGCCATTAGTCACTCTTTATAAGCTTGGTAAAATAAAATCGATCGAATTTAACGTTATACAAATATGTATATTGATGTATATGAAGCTATAATCTCGAAAATAGAAATGTTCGAGTAACTCGGGAACGGCGAAAAGGAATAAAAAATAAGTAGGTTTGCAAAATGTTACAATTATTTTAAATGTAGTGTTGTGATAACTTTTTATGGTTAATACACAAATCAAAAGCACAGCAAAATGTTGGGTAAACTTTTCTTTTTATGGCATAAAAAACAAAATTCCATCTCAACCATATAAGTTCATTCAGTCTTGTAGAAATCCTAGGTTAAAAGCCCCAGGCACTCTACTGAGGAGTGAGATCGAAAAAATCTTAACATATATAATATTCAATAATTTTTAAACGGTTGATCTAAGAGATTTTTTTATTTAATTGCTAATGTTTTACAAATTACAGAAAAATATAACTTTTATAGTTGTTACCACTATTTATGAACTCGAGGACCTTTTTCGGAAAGCCTTCCATTAGAGATTTGAAAGTTGATTCAGACACCTTTTTGGAACAGTTTGCCCATCTCCTTTTAAAATCTTCGATATTTTGGGACACCTTTTTTGTGCTCTTTAGGTTTCTTTTCACAAGAGCCCAATACCTCTCCACTGGTCTTAGCTCCGGAAAATTTGGAGGATTGGCCATCTCTTATTACAAAAGCTATGTTATTTACTTTGGTACCACTCCACAGCTTTCTTGCCTTAGTGACATGATGCCAAATCAAGCCAAAAATATATAGATACATTGTGCTTCCTTATGAAAGGAAGTCTTTTTTTCAAACATTCTTTGATGTATATTTCGGTATTTATAGAGGCTACTGTAACAAATGAACTGCATATAGCTTGCAATACCAGGAGTTTTTTAGGAAATTTTGTCTGCTTTTGGATTCTTAATTGTTCTTCGACATTTTCTCGAGCATCAGCAACATAAAAATTTTGACCCGGAAGCTGCGGTAAATCTGCCAGTACATACGTTTCGTCGTCCATTATACAACGTGAATATTTTTGTATAAACATCGATTTCAATTTCCGAGCCATACTTTTGGCATCTAAATTTTTTGCAGCATTCCTGTCGGAAACTTTTTGGCCTTTGTATGTTTTCAAACCTGCATTGGCTTTTACTTTTCGCACCAAAAAGTCAGAGCACTGGGCTAACGGGGCAGCTTTTCTAGCAGGTGTGTTTGGAGATCTTTTCAATATGATTTCAATTTTCTTGGCTTTCCCAATATCATGTGGTCCTTGTTTCTCCTGAACTGTTTAATAACATGGGAAACAGTTTGACGGCAGACCTTCAATTCTTTGGCCAATTTTTTGTAATACCAATTTGGATTTTTTTTGAAAATTTTTAAAAATTTTAAGACGTACTTCTTTCTCTTCACTCATTTTGATCAAACCCACAACAAATCTAAATGTATGTCGTTAAAAATAATAACTGACATATTTTTCAAAGATAACTGGATCAAAGAAATTTTTAAATTTTACACCCAAAAAAAATTATTAGGTAAAACGTGTGTTAAGATTTTTTCGATCTCACTCCATATTATATTGAATTAAATTTTTTTTATTTTATTTGTCATAAATTTGTGTATTATATATATTGAGTGTATACCCACGTTAGGTTGCGAAGCATCTGGGAGATGATAGAGGAGGCCTAGACTAACAAAAAATTGCACCTGAGGGGGTCTAAAATGTACCCTTGGAGAGTTATAGGGTTAAAACTGATTTTCTGTCTTGTTTTAGAAAAAAAAAATTATTGGGTTACTCTAGCGTTTTAGAGAAAACTTTTTTTTTTTTGAAAATTGATTTTATTTTAATTGAACTTTTTAGTCATATATTTGCAAAGATCGATTTACATATAAATCTATCAATGCATTTTCTAACACATAATTATGACAAATCAAGGAACGGATTAAAAACACGGCTATAGTGGCATATGTTTCGTCTTTCGCCACAAAGACTCATCAGACTATTTTTGTTGTAATTATAATTATATTTATTTTACTAAATTAATTATAATTGAAAAATTGCAAGTTTTGAAAACTTTTTGTGTTTTTGGTCTGGGCGGGAGTCGAACCAAGGATCTCCAGGTTGGTAGCAGAAGTCGTTACCACTGCACCAGCCTTGCCCGGCTGCGAAGCCGACTTTTGCCAGTTTTGTTTGTGTGTTAATACGTATTGATATATCATAATTGTTGTTTTGTGTTATTTATTGATATTTGGTATAGTTGTTCCTTTGGAACAAATTCAATACCGATTGCAGGTGTTTCCACCTTATCAGGGCGTGTTCTCCCAAATAACTTTAAGAATTTTTTAAGTGTGTTACTTAATGACATTTATATTTGAAATTGATTTTTTAATTGAACTTTTAGTCATATATTCGCAAAGATCGATTTACATATAAATCTATCAATGCATTTTCTAACACATAATTATGACAAATCAAGGAACGGATTAAAAACATTGATAGATTTATATGTAAATCGATCTTTGCAAATATATGACTAAAAGTTGAATTAAAAAATCAATTTCAAATATAAATGTCATTAAGTAACACACTTAAAAAATTCTTTTGAAATTTTATTTTTTTTTTTTTTCAAAATGTAAACAACTTTTGACAAATAATTTTTATTCCGACAGTCTTCAAGTTTTGTCCAGAAGAAATATGTCTGGGTAAAAATTTTAATTTTTATTTGGAGGTGAAATGATCCGCTGTTTTTTATTCTCATTTTTTCTGACGCAAGTATCAAATTTTGTTTCAATGAACGCTTTTTGTGGGAAAACTTTATAAATATTTCAAAACGTAAACAACTTTTGACAAATAATTTTTATTTTGACAGTCTTCAAGTTTTGCCCAGAAAAAATTTGTCTGGGTAAAAATTGAAAATTTTATATGGAGGGGAAATGAGCAGCTGTTTTTTATTCTCATTTTTATAGCCGTGTTTTTAATCCGTTCCTTGATTTGTCATAATTATGTGTTAGAAAAATGCATTGATAGATTTATATGTAAATCGATCTTTGCAAATATATGACTAAAAGTTCAATTAAAATAAAATCAATTTTCAATATAAAATGTCATTAAGTAACACACTTAAAAAAAATTCTTAAAGTTATTTGGGAGAACACGCCCTGATAAGGTGGAAACACCTTCAATCGGTATTGAATTTGTTCCAAAGGAACAACTATACCAAATATCAATAAATAACACAAAACAACAATTATGATATATCAATACGTATTAACACACAAATAAAACTGGCAAAAAGTCGGCTTCGCAGCCGGGCAAGGCTGGTGCCGTGGTAACGACTTCTGCTACCAACCTGGAGATCCTTGGTTCGTCTCCCGCCCAGACCAAAAACACAAAAAGTTTTCAAACTTGCAATTTTTCAATTATAATTAATTTAGTAAAATAAATATAATTATAATTACAACAAAAATAGTCTGATGAGTCTTTGTGGCGAAAGACGAAACATATGTCACTATAGCCGTGTTTTTAATCCGTTCCTTGATTTGTCATAATTATGTGTTAGAAAAATGCATTGTTAGATTTATATGTAAATCGATCTTTGCAAATATATGACTAAAAAGTTCAATTAAAATAAAAAAAAAAAAAAAAAACTTTTTTTATAAGAAACTTTTAGCTAATTGTATGAGTTTTTTAAGAATGTATTTGGTTTAAAAAGTTCACAAGGATTTCACAAAGTTCTGCACCTTTAAAGTTAATATTTTAATTTATATTTTTTTTTTCAAATTTTTGACTTTGGCGGCCATGTTAGTATGAAAAAGGTGCTATTATAGTAACATATCCAAATATAACTTTTTTTTGGAATTCTCGTTAAATTTCCTTTAATTTGGTTGCGTATTTGCCACACCATATTTTTTAATTGAGGTCAGAAAAAAATACTTTTTAAGAACAATCAGCTTCAAGGCTCCAGTAGAAAGCGCGCACATCATATGCAGCGAAACGTATAGGAGTAGAAAAGTATTTTTTTCGACCTCAAATTTAAAAAAATAGTAAGACAAACCTTATACCGAATTAAAGGAAATTTAACGAGAATTCAACGAAAAAATAAAAAAAGTGCATATTAATACGACCTTTTTATACTAAAATGACCGCCAAAATTAAAAATTTGGAAAAAAAATTAAAAAAATCAACTTTAAAGGTCCAGAACTTTGCGAAATCCTTTTGAACTCCATAAACCAAATATACTCTTCAAAAGCTCTTATAATAAGCTAAAAGTTTTTCATAGAAAAAGTTTCCTCTAAAACGCAAGGGTGACCCAATAAAATTTTTTTTTCTAAAACCAAGTCAAAAAGTCAGTTTTAACCCTATAACTCCTCAGGGATTCATTTCATACCCCCACGCAGGTGCAATTTTTTGTTAGTCTAGGCCTCATTTATCACCTTCTAGATGTTTCGTTACCTTATGCGATACACCATATACTTACATAATATACAAATTTATGACAAATAAAATAAAAAAAAAATGGAAAAATTGGCAAAAAAGCAATTCGGGCATTTTTCATTCAATTTCACATTACTTTTCAATTTCTTAATCGATTTTCTTAACTGCTGTCTTATTTTTTCACAAATATATAAACCATATTATAAAAAAATAAAATGATTTTTTACAAATTTTTTTATTGCATAAATTTGCAGTTGATTTAAATTTTTTTTAAGAATAATTTTATATCAAAAACGACGTGAAAAAGAAAATAATGTGATTTGCGGAATCAGTAGCCGATTTTATACAGGAAATGAATGGTTGCGCCTACAGATGAAAATTTTTTTAATCATTTGTAAACTAGTGTTATCAAAGCTGCAAGCCGCTTCAAAAAAATCGATACGGTTTGGTTCAATGGTTCGCACCATTTAACGAAAACTTGTATCGGTACAAAAAACGCACTTTCTAGTGGCTCTGCACCATGGTTCCGTTTGGTTCGAATGGTTCAGGATAATTAAAAAAAAATAATTATTAAAAATGAAGCTCAAAATTGCGCTTAAATACATATGTAGGGTGATGTAGACAGACCTGGGCCACCCAAGTAATTTTAAGATTAGTGACATCTATGTCAAACCGCGCACATTGATTATCGTATTTTGACGCGAGGTCACTTTTTATAAGCATTTGGAGGTTATAAACCTGCTTACGCACAGTCCAGAGAAACGTGCTGTAGATTTTGGCTAGAAAGTTTTCACCCTCGTACCCTTTCATACGATTTGTGATGGAATTTTTACGAGAAATACTCAGGTAAATATGCAATAGGTTAATCAAACATGTTATCTTTGGAATGCAAAGTGATTTTTGCCCATTATTCACGTTGTGTTTTTGTGGAATGCATATGCAAAAAAAGGGGATTATAGGTAGAAGTGAGCCACTATTTGTTGACAGACATGGGCCACTTGAGCAATGCCGTTCTTTGCACAGTAAAGTGTTTTTATTAATTATGCAAATATCTTATTTACTCATTTTTATCATTTTAGCCATTATGCCTCCAAAAAAAAAAAGAAGGAAACCACCAAAAAAGTGGTAAATTATGAAGAAGTCAATTGTTCACAACCAGCTGTGAAAAAAGGCAAAAAAAGAAAGTCCTCGGTTTCTTCAGATGAAGACATTGATTTTTGTATGATTTGCACTAAATTGATGCCGACTGCCGACAAAGCTCACAAAAAAAAAAATTCCATCGAGTGCGACATCTGCGACCGACCCTTCCATTTACAGTGCGTCGATATGACCAACCGCACCGACTCACGTGCGTCACTTGCGAGTAGGATCTGTGCTTTATCACTGCGAAATGTTTTTTTCACAACTTTGTAATTTCTACTTCATCACTCCTTTTTCCAGACATTAAATAAACATTATTAATAGTCCGGGAGCCGGCAATACTAAAAGTGCCGTCATCGCGGATTCTGAAATTTTTAATGCAAAATGGTAGTTTACACTAAGACGAATAAGAAAAGCTTGGTCAGCATGGTCATAGCCTGGCAGAAATATTTTTAAATGATTTTTGAATTATTAAATTTTCGGATTGTTTTGCCGTCATCGCGGATTTTGATCAATCTTAATATTAATCGATGATAAATTTCATAACCATTCAGAAAAAATCCGGCCGACCAATTTTTTTTTTGCCGAAAATGACCGGCAGACCTATTTTAATAATGGTTACAATTTCTCTGTTATCACGGAAATTTGTTTTTTTTTTTTTTTAATTTACGAGTTTTAATGTCAAATTTAAAAATATCTTGGTATGCGAGCTTAGAAACTGCCGGAAGTACCCACTGTTGCACCATTAAAATAGGACTGCCGGTCATTTTCGGCGAAAAAAATTTGGTCGGCCGGATTTTTTCTGAATGGTTATGAAATTTATCATTGATTAATATTAAGATTGATCAAAATCCGCGATGACGGCAAAACATTTCGAAAATTTAATAATTCAAAAATCATTTAAAAATTTTTCTGCCAGGCTATGACCATGCTGACCAAGCTTTTCTTATTCGTCTTAGTGTAAACTACCATTTTGCATCAAAAATTTCAGAATCCGCGATGACGGCACTTTTCGTATTGCCAGCTCCTCGCCTATAAAGTTCATATTTTTTTTTTTTTAGTTTTTGACCCTCATTTCGCGTCAAGTATTTTGAATTTTGCGAATTTGACAACAGATTTGTGATCAGCGCCTCTATAAGCCCTTAGAAGAAGAATTTAAAACAAATGGCAGCATTTTTCAGATAAAAATTTTGGTGGCCCACTTCTCCCTACAATTTCGGAAAACTCGGAAAATTCTTTACAACTGAATTTAAGAAATCTGCTATAATGGAAAGTTGCGTCTTGGGATACTCTTGCGATTAAAAAAAAAAATTTTTGAAAAATTTGAATTTTTCACCATTTTACAACCGAAAATAAAAACATGGCCCACTTCTGTCTACATCACTCTATTTATATGTATTTTTAAACATATTCTGACCTGACATAAAATCTGCAATATTTTGTCAAAATTTTAAAATATCAGAATGATAAGAAAGCCGTTTTATGTTGTCGAAATATGTCCATTTCTATTAATTTATCAGACGGAGTTAAAACTTTAATTTGATATGTAAAATCATACAAATCTGTCAAATAATATTTTGTAATGTGTTTTATCTCGAGAACCAGAAGGCGTAAGATGTAAGATTTTGCCAGCTCATAGATTTTGCTGTGAGCTGCTCAAATTGATTATGCCGAGAATTCATTTACTATTTCGCAAAGTTTTATGTCTTTATGTCTATGTCTGAAGTACGAATATAGGTTTAAGTTCATCAACGGTGCATTCTTGATATATTGAATATTCCTCCAAAGTTCTTATCTCAAAGAATTTTGACTCAAACTTGAAAAAATTTGGTAAATACTTTCTCAAATCTTTTTCTAAATCTATCATCAAAAACTAATATCTGGGGTCTAATATCTGAGGCCAAACCACTTGTTTTCTCTATGCTCCAGAAGTTTTTTTTATACTTTTAGCTTTTGTGAATACCATGGAAAAACATTTTAATAATTTTTTTCTAAAAATTTAATGCACAATATACAAAAACTGCTTAAGTGATTTTTAGTTTTGAACCGAACTATTTTTTAGTGTGGTTTTCGGTTCGATTCAGGGAGTCCAAAATTAAAACAGTTCGATTCTTGGTTCGGTACAAGGCACTAAAAAGTCGATGGTTTGGTTCAAAACCGGTCTGCAGTCCTAGTAATAATAGAATAAATACCTACATAGTTTAAAAAACTTAAGCATTTTGTCAGCAATTCTTTATTTCAATGATTAAGACTAAGACCAAAAGCATGACTAAGTAATTATGGTTAAAGTAACGTCTGACTCTACCATAGCTGAAGGAATGCAACTTGCTCTAAGCTAAGCGAATACTAGGCTGGTGCCGAGAGAAAGGATACGAAATAAACCTTAGTAAAACCACACCGGTACGCTTCAATCGGATAAAAATGCTAAGCCTGGTTGCTTTAAACTTGGGAGGAGCGCTGAAAACTTAAAAAAGTATAACTTGGAATAATCATCCATCTATCGTACATAACAAACAAAGTTTTACAGATTACATGTGATCGACAAATATTGTATTGTAAAACATGGGCATGATGGCATAGTCTTACAAAACTTTATTGGTGCCAATGATCACTTTTGCTTGATAAGCATGGTGGTCAAAGATGGACTAAGTAAAGGCTCAGGAGGAACATTGCATGATCTTGAGCTTGAGTATAACAGGCCATCAAGAGCTCACTTCTCTTCACCTTATGGTTAAGAAAAAACCAACTTGTGCGGCCCTCAGACTATCTTACTTACACCAAAGAATGCAATCCAACAGGATATGTTAAAATTCTGGATGTGTTCTGGAATACACCATGTCTAGCGGTCTCCGATAAGATAGGTAAAAAAATCTAGAAAATTCAAAGTGTTCATCAAGGAACGCGCTGATTGGAGTTGGAATGATATGAACATAAAACAGAACTCACAGCTATGATTCGCAGCAGCGTGAGTCGAAACCCTAAGGTTCCAAAGGCAATTGCAATGGGAAGAACAGCTTCCATTTTTCTGGCGGAGGTCCACGATTTACAGCTATGCGCCAGAGAATTTCTACGAAGGACAACTTTCGAAATCGACACATTCATCTCCTCAGACAACCAAGCGACTCCAAAATCCTTAAAGACGTTTGCAATATATGTTATTTAGGGCTAGCCTGATTTCGATTTGAACTTCACCAATCCTTATTCAAAAGGAATGATGTGTCTCTTATCTGAAAACTTTGACACGAAGGACGTGAAGACAATCAAAGGGCAGAATTGCTTACCGAAGAAAACCGCACTCAATACTCTAATAGACCTAGAACGCTTAAATACACGGTAATAAATTTCGGTTTAATATTTTAACTTAAAAAGTTGGTATAACTTAATTCAGTTAACTTTTTCAACTTAAGAGTTGAAATTTGTGTCAACTCTGAGGTCAACCAAAAGGTTGAAAATTTGTACTAAAAAAGTTAAAAACTGTCAAACCTATAGGATGAAAAAATGTACTTGATAAGCTAAGGATTTTTTTTATCGAAACCGATGAAAGACCGTTCTTTTCGAACCAGTCACGCATATAAAAACTAAATATATAAATTGGTATGCGTTAGTAGCCAACCAAAGGGCGCCTCATTGACGCATTTGCCAATATTGTGAACAACTTTCAAGCATACTATATATATTTACTCCTAAGCATAGACTGGTTGCGAATCACAGTGACATGAAGTTATAGCAAAAGCAAAAATTTCATGGAATCAACTGCGCAAAGTTGAAAAAATCAACAAATAAGTTGAATTACTTAAGAATTTGCTTCGGAAAATTTTGTATCAACAAAAGGGTGTCAACTCCAAAAAGTTTAAAAACTCAACTAAAAAAGTTGATTTGCATAAAAAATTCAATTTTGAACCCTAAATTCCGTAGAAAGTTGAAAATTTAAACCCATATTTATAACCGTGTAGTAGTGCTTAATGATTTGTGTTCTGTATTAACTGTTGGCAAATTTGCAAGGACTATTTCATGCTAAATGACTTGAAATCAATATAATTGATTTCAAATATGAAAAACAAAATACATATTGCAATTATTGAATATCCGTTTATTATAAGTTTGCTATTTTGTTTTTATAAAAATGATTGATCTATTGATATTTCAGTTTTTATATAAGCAATCACATTAAAGGAGTTCTTAGTTGTTCCTAATAATGTTCTCGATCCATTGAACATATCTAGGAACGTTAGCGTACACACCTGGATAGTTTGATCGAGCACATCCAACGCCCCATGAAACGATACCAAGAAGTTTGCCATCAACAACCAATGGTCCACCAGAGTCTCCTTGGCAAGCGTCTTTACCACCATTCGGTACACTAGCGCATACCATACCATCAGTAATACCACCATATGCAGCGTAAGCCTTATGGCATCCATCTCTTTCGTTAATCAATACCTCAACTTTTTGCAATTTAGTTGGTGATGAGCCATCTTCTTTTAAAGTACCCCAGCCTGTAACAACTGCAACATCATTTGCATTTGCTTCTCTTGTAGCCAGTTGAATTCTTTGTGAAGTCTTGGTATCGGGAATGCTATCAGCCAATTTTACTAGGCAAACATCATTGTCAACGGTAGCGGAATTGTAACCTTCATGTCTTATAATTTGTTCAACATTGACTTTGGTTCCACTTCCTTTGTTAGTTGATCCAAATTCAACAGTATACCAGCTTGCCGCGTAACTGCAGCAATGAGCAGCTGTCACTACCCACCTTTCGTTGAGTATACTACCTCCACAAGAATGTGAGCCCAACAATCGTAAAGAAATTTGATATGGGAATTCTTCAATTGTGGTGTCCACACCGCCAACAATACGACCATCGGGAAGTGGTAAAACTCTTGGCAATACGACATTGCCCAAGGCACAAGCCACTAAGGCTGACAATACAAGAAAACGTAACATTCTGCTGCAGGTGCTTTTGGTTTTTCAGAAAAACTATGCTCCCTCATTGAATTCGCAGTGCTTTTATACCAAAATTTTTGAATTTTTGTGGTTGTAAATTATTCTATGGACTCATAAACAATGGGTATATTGCCTCTTGTTGCTTTAAATTATATTAAAAGAAGAAAAAATGTAAATCAGTCAAAAACAATAAATCATCAATATCTATAGATAATCAAAATGCGGACGCTTATCATATTTTTAAATATATACAGGGTGTAAATTTTCAATTTATGATTGCCAATGTTGATCAAGACTGCTATGCAAGACACTCTGTCTTGGATCTTAGTCTTAAAATCACAGAGTAGCGCCTTACTTTTGGTCTCGAAAAATTACGAAGACAAAGACCAAGAGTGATTTTGCTCATCACTAAATAAAATTTATTGGGCCTTATCAATATTCAGGCTTATCAGAGAATCCATCGTAGATACGAATTTCGTGAGATCTAGGAAAATGCTATTATTGATTTCAACAAATTACAAACGATTCATCGAAATTCATGGAATTTGAAGTAATTCTTAAATAAAATTATGATATTTCTTCGGTAGTCATATCTAGTCGTCGAAGATTAAAAAAAAATTTCAGTTTCAGAAGGAGTAAGTGATCCCAATCTACGAATTTTGACTTCACGTCGTAGCAATTCGAATTCAATGATAGCACTTTTTTAGATCTCACGAAATTTGTATCTACGATGGATTCTGTAAAAGGCCTGAATGTGACCGTCCGCAGTAAACCACATTTTATAGTCACACAATCAAATTTTGCATTTTATAAAAATACATACTATTATGAATAAAATGACACCTCGATCACAGGAAAATTCCAAAAATTTACTGAGTTGTGGCATTTTGAAATCGTAAAATGAGCCAAAGAGTTTTTTAAGGTCATATAAAGGGCGATCCAATACGAGGTCTCTTTTCCAACTGGGTTGCTTTGACAGCGGTTATGTGCCAAATGGATTGTCCATATGACGTTTGTATTCAGTATTCAATACGACTAAATCATAAATAGACTTACTCCTGAACAACGTTTATTAATTGTGGAAACTTAGTACCAAAATCAGTCATCAGTTAGAGAATGTTATAGAGTTCTTCAACATCATTTTGGTCGTTGTGAGCGTCCAACTGAGCGCACTATGCGTAACACCATCAGCAGATTTCGAAGTAATTTTACACTATTGGACATCAATCATTCATCCAGAGTGCATAGAGCCCATAATTTAGAGAATATTGCTGCAGTAGCAGAAAGTGTTCGTGAAAACCGTGAACAATACATTCGTCGCCGATCTCAGGCTTTAGGCATATCTTGTGGATCATTGTGGCGCATCTTGAGGCGTGATTTTGGTCTGAAGGCCTATAAAATACAGCTCGTACAAGAATTAAAGCCGGCTGATCTTGGTGTACGTTTTAATTTCAGTTTATGGGCCTTACAACAACTTCAAATTGATCCATTATTTTATCGAAAAATTGTGTTTAGCGACGAAGCTCATTTCATTTGGGCCGATGAACAAACAGAAGCAACCCAAGAGCTTCCAATGTATACCGATTAATGTACTGTTTGGTGTGGTTGGTGGACAAGAGGCATCAAAGGACCGTGTTTCTTCAAAAATGCGAATGGAGCCCGTGTTACTGTCAATGGTGTTCGCTACAGAGCAATGATCACTGAATTTTTGTTGCCAAAAATTCAGGATATTGGTGTATTCATCCTCTGGTTTCAGGATGGCGCAACATGCCATACAGCTGGAGAAACAATCGCTTTTTTGAGGGAAACGTTCGATAAAAACATCATCCGAAGAAATGCTCATGGTAATTGACCGCCAATATCATGTGATTTGACGCCATTGGATTACTTTCTTTGGGGATATGTTAAATCATTTGTTGATGTCGACAAACCCGAAACTATTGACGCTTTGGAAACCAACATAACTCGTGTTATTCACAGAATACCGGCCGATATGCTCGAAAGAGTTGTTGAAAATTGGACTCACAGAATGTACCATTTAAGAGCTAGTCGTGGGCAACATTTGAACGAAATAATTTTTAAACATGAAGTTTTAGGAACCGAGCTATCATTCCAAATAAAGATTTGCATCAATACATTGATTTTTATGTATTTTATTTAGAAAATAAAGTAGGAAGCACTTATTGGATTAGCAGTTATAAGAAAAGGCAAACATCTTTTCTTTTTTTTTTTTTTTTTGATTAAATCGAATAGCCACACTATTCCTTATCAAAATATACCTTTAAACTTTTCCAATACGACTCTTACTTTCCGAGCTATGATCCTTTGATGAGAACATATTTCAACCACAAAATTATATTAGGACCGAAAAACCGATTTATGGCCAAAAACAAAACACTCAAAATCTGACGCAAGGTATAAAATGTGTTACTGCCAGTAGGGGGAACGCCCTGAGATTAAAAATGGGTGATGTCACGCCCTCAAAATGTTTCGTACTTTGTATTGAGCCCTTCAAAAGATCATAACTTGAAAAGTTATTACGTAACCAAACTAAAAGGTTTTCCATACAAATTTTGTGTTTTTAGTCCAAAAAAAGTTTTCAAAAAGTAGTCAACATATTTTGCGAAAAGTCTTGTAATAAGCCAAGGAGCATATTTCAATCGTTACCAGAAAACATTATTGTTTTTTGTATGGCGATCGACCCTCCTTAATATACATATCTTAATTTCAAATCTTTATGGCTTAATATTGATAGTAAAAATATAATGTAATGAAAACTGTTGTTGAAGTTACAAGTTGAAAATCAGCCTTGGATCGAAACAATCGACAAAATTTATAAATTTAAAACATAACTTTATTTTGCAGAATGGTAACATTCATTCAAAGCATTGCTTATTTTTGAACATATTGATTAAACACTTTGATTCTACTCAGTGATGACGCTGGCCAACTTAGCGTCTGGAGTATTATCTTTACATTTATACGTATATTATCGCTCCCTCCAATATTCAGCTATTTTATGTCGTTAAAGTAATGTTTGAATGTATGGCTGACATTTAAAAGTAAAATGAAAGATTTTAAATCTATGATTTACTATGTTCTTGTGTTCATACGGAGATAATTTGTTGGTGTGTCATTAATATACCCAAGAGGAAAAATTTCTAGCGCTTCTGATCCAAGCACTTCAAAAGTGCTTGTCCCCATAGATAATTTTTTGTAAGGCTACAGTAAGAACAACGTGAGTTCGAACCCAGCCCGGGTGATTTTTTTTTTTCATTTTTTTTATTTGTTTATTTGTTTTTTTTATTAAAATATTTTTTATTCAACCTTTTTTTATTTCACTTTTCTATTTTCCTTTCTCTTTTTTATTTACTTTTGCTTACTTGAATTGAAACTGATTGCACAATGATTCCATGTAAGGCTGCAGGAGCATTCTTATGTCAAATTCTGTTTGGACAACATTTGCTTAATATACAAATTTAATACCCCTTCATATCATCGGGCATTGGTGTAGCGGTCTAAAGAGTTGGTAAATGTAAGAAAAAATATCTAGCACGCGGACTGTCGTGGATTCAAATTCCGGTGCGGACAGTTTTTCTTTTTTTTAATTCTATTGAAAAAACGCATACCGCAGCGCTTTAAAAACTCTTTTTTGGTAAGGCTGCGGTAAGCTTTTGCTCGCTTACATCCTATGACATGCAATGTTAAAAAGAAAGTATGGTTCTTACTGAGCGGAAGCGTTTATTGGTGAAAAGGATGCACTTCAGAAGGGTTCTTGAAGCATTTCTTTTCCCCTTGGGTATGTATCGCTAATTTTCGTCGCCACATGTACATACATACAAAAATTTCAATATACATAGCTCTCACATCAAAGTTGATATCTTTATCCGATTCTGTGTATGTGGTAGCTGTGCCATCCGTGATGGGCCCAAGCTAAACCATAACGTTACTTATGTATGTAAGATAAAATGGTGAACCCACATGCTCACCTTAAAACGACATTAAACAAATTCTTAACCTTGGCTTATATTTTCCACATATGGATTGTGTAAATGAACTGCAGCAATACAAGGCCATGGCCACAACTTAATTTTGACAAATACCTTATTTTGACCAATGAGAAATTGAGCTGAATCAAAAGGCAAAATATCGATTAAGATATTAGTACCTGGAGACCGATCCCTGCTCTGTCAACAATCTGATTTTAATATTTTAATCGATGTTTTCTTTCATACAAAATACAAAAATAAGTTTGTTGAACACATGTTGACACACCTCAGATGTAAGGATCATATAAATAGTTAAATTCATCGATTTAACACAAGAATGCGGTATTTTTTTTTTTTTTTTTCATGTACAGTGGATAAAAAACTTCAAAAATCGATTAAAATAAAATGTGACGTGCTGGAGAAAAACCACGAAAAACGTGTATTTTTTTAACGTCTACTTTAAGAATTTTTTGGATTTTCTAATGTGTTTTACAAAAAGTTCGAAATTGTCGAACAGTGTTATTTGTCTCATCCATGTACGGTAAATAGTTTCAAAGATATGATGATTTAATTTTTTGGCTCACGGCTTACTTTTCTGTGGAAATACCCATATATTTTTAAGAAATGCAAAGTACGGATTTTTACTGCCATACCTAAATTGGAGCATTATTCGGGTGTCATCGTTTTTACCATCACTGCCTGTTTCATGGAGCATGCCGAAACGAAGACAGTAGAAAACGCTTACGCTGAAATAACGCACCAATTGAGGTTAAAAGATAAGGCATCTTTTCGTTTGGAACATCACATAGTATATCAGTCTTGTCCGAATCAGCCAAATGATTCTCAGAGCTTGTACTTACTATCTTTAACGTCTCCATGATATTTGGTTGGATTATCTCAAACTTTGTTACATATGGAAGGTACTATGAGCTCTTGTTTGAATTCATAAAGTTTTTCTTCAGACCTTGCAGCTACCATATCTGGAATTTGTGGTTATTTTGGTTGCATTATCTTAAATAATGCTCATAAAATTGCATTTTATTTTTGTATTGGCGGTGGACGAGTCTTTTGAACGATTTCACTAACGGACTGACTGACACCGAAATAGCCAGACAGACATAGTTATATCGACCCAGAAGGTGACGTTAATCAAGAATGTATATACTTTTCCATACCTACCACGCCTCCTTTTCTGCGTTACAAACGGAAGAGCAGAGTTAATATACCCTTGATAAGATCGGTGCAAGAGGCCCCAAACAAAGTCATACCGCACTCTTATCGATTCATTTAATCTGTATTTCTCTTTATCTGTTTGCTTTTATTCCTTTCTATGGCAACGCTTAGTTTTCATTACTGCACTATTGGTGTTTGAGGTACTAACGTTATTTTAGCGGCCAAGAATTAAGAATTTTTTAGATTTTCTAATGTGTTTTACAAAAAGTTCGAAATTGTCGAACAGTGTAATCTAACATTAAGCCGAAAAAAGTATGATGTATAAAAATTACCATGATTCAAGCGATATAAAAAATTTAAACTGCAACACTACTTTAAAAAAAAAGAAAAAATAAACTCAATTAAATGTGTGTAGCTTTTTAAATAAATAAATATTTATTTTGATTTATTTATTTGACAACAACCACTGAAAATCATCAAAAAAACCTCAATCTATGCCTTAAAGTAAACAAAATAATTGTGCCAGTTATTCGCGAAAATGTCCTTCCAACCGAACAGAGAGTAAGTACGCTACAATTTATAACATAAAAAGATAAAAATGTGTTAGACAGTGTTGACTATTTTGGCATATTTGAAATTTGCAACGCGTTTCGTTAAAAACTCTTACTGTAAAAAAATTTTGCATTGGTAAAACAGGGATGCAACAATTTTCGTTTCTTTCGGGTTCAGTTCGTTAATTTTTACAGTGCAGCCAATTACTAAAACGGAAGATGAGTTCCTATTCAAGCATGTTCTGAAATCCTATTCACTGCGGAATCGGAATGAAATCAATCTTCAAGAGCTCTGCATTTCGATAATTAATACCAAATCATATTTATGTCTTTTTTAAATCGAATAGGAACCATTAGCAAAATTCTATTTGTTGAAATATAAATCCCATTCTCACGGTGCTCTTGAACAGTCGATGGGTTTGATGAAAATGTGGAGAAAATCTGAGAATGGGGTTTCATTTGTACTAGTTTAGTGGTCTGAAAAATTCAAACCCCAAAATCGTAGCTGATCATTTCCGCGAAATATTGCAAAATTACACGGTAATAAATTTCGGTTTAATTTTTCAACTTAAAAAGTTGGTATATTTATCCAACTTAATTCGGTTGAATTTTTCAACTTAAGAGTTGAATGAGGTCGATTTTAAAGGTTGAAAATTTGTACTAAAGGGTGTTTTTTTTGAGGTTTGTTTTTCGAGTAGAGATAAAACTGGCATTTTGTGGTCAAATCTGACAACTCTAATGTCATTTATGTTCAGTTTGGTTTGCCATTTCATCATGAACAGGTTGACAAAAGAACAACGCTTGCAAATCGTGCAAATTTATTTCGAAAATAATGGTTCAGTTCGCGAAGTTTACCGCAAGCTCCGTCCATTTTATGGTCGACATAATCGTCCATCAGAGCAATTAATTCGGTTAACCATGGATCGTTTTCGCACTACGTTTACTCTATGTGATAATACGCATCCGCAGAGACGTCGAACAGTGCGCACCGAAGAAACAATTGCCGCTGTAGAGCAAAATGTTGAAGAGGACCCGAATGAATCGATTCGCCACCGTGCATAGCAATTGGAGCTTTGTCCATCAACTTTATGGAAGATTTTGCGCAAAGATCTTGGCTTGCGACCTTACAAGATCCAGCTTGTGCAAGAATTAAAGCCGCGAGACCATGCAATGCGTCGTGATTTTGGTGTATGGGCCGAAAATGAGATTGATCTCGATGCTGATTTTCATCGCAAAATTTTGTTCAGTGATGAGGCTCATTTTTGGTTGAATGGCTACGTCAACAAGCAAAATTGCCGCATTTGGAGTGAAGAGAATCCACATGAGACCCTTGAGACGCCATTACATCCACAAAAACTGACTGTTTGGTGTGCTCTATGGGCTGGTGGAGTCATTGGGCCATACTTCTTCCGAAATAATGCTGGAGAGTCAGTTACCGTTAATGGAGACCGGTATAGAGCCATGATAACCGACTATTTTGTTCCCGAATTGGATGGCATGAATGTGGATGAGTTGTGGTTCCAACAAGATGGCGCTACATGCCACACAGCGCACGTCACAATCGATTTATTGAAGGAAACATTCGATGAGCGCATAATTTCGCGGAATGGACCTGTCAATTGGCCACCAAGATCGTGTGATTTGACACCATTGGATTATTTTCTTTGGGGATACGTGAAGTCGCTCGTCTACGCCAACAAACCAGAAACGTTAGGGGACTTGGAAGCCAACATTCGTGGCGTTATTGCCGACATACGGCCCCATATGCTCGAAAAAGTGGTTGAAAATTAGACCTGTAGAATTGGCTTTATTTGAGCCAGCCGCGGCGGCCACATGCCCGAAATCATATTTGAACATAATGGCATAAAATTATCCTTCCAATAAAGCCAAATTGATGGACATTAAAACGATTTTCTTGTGTTTTATTTCAATTCGAAGTTCTATACCTCTAAAAAAATATTTCGAGAAACCCAATTTTGATCGAATTTTTGTATACACTATTTTAAAGAAAAATTCTTACGCTTCTTTTAAATGTATCAATTACTGAAATCCTATTAAAATTGGCTGAGTTAAAGTTTAAAGTTAAAACTGAGCGAAAAGTTCATTTTCATAGTAATTTTTTACAATTTTGCAATATTTTTTAATATTTTTATTTATTAGTATATTTAATTTTAAATATTTTAAGCCCAAATTTACTAAAATGAGATCATATTTTAAAAAGTTATTAAGGTTTCAGTGAAGTAAGACTATTTTGATTTTTTATCAGAAAAATAAACAGGTACAATAAACTGGGTATTTTTTAAGAAGCAAAAAAATTGTATGCTGTTTAAAATGCTTAGAATCGTACAAAGTACACGTGCGAATTTTTTTAGAGTTTTTGGAAATTTTTTTTTTTCTTTTTCTTTGACCAATTTTTGAAAAGTTAAAAAAGGTCTGAAAAAATTTATCAAATACTTCGATTCTTTGAACGATTTTAAGCATTTTAAGCCTTATATATTTTATTCGTAAGAGCCTTCCTTTTGAGTAAATGAATGCTTTTCCGACCACGTAATTGAAAAACATAAATAAATCGACTTTTGGAACCGGATATTATCTATACTACCTGCACAAAAAATTTTGAATTTTTTAACGCAGCATTTTTTGCAAAAACATAGTCTTTAGTTTTAAGCAGCTTTGGGTATCCCTTCTCAGAAGAAAAAAAAGTTATGAGCAAAAAACATTTTATTGTACCTGTTTATTTTTTCGATAAAAAACGAATAGTCCTACTTCATTGAAACCTTAATAACTTTCTAAAATATTATCCAATTTAACTTTCAAATTGTTTGTAATTTAATAAATAAATAGTATAGTAAAGATAAAAAAAGTATATTTGTATAAACTATTGTCCAAAAAATCGTGTTTTATTTCGCTTTAATATGAAAAGTTGTAAAAACTACTGTAAAAATGAATGAATATGATATATTTGTAACTCTAAAGCTAGAGCTAGGGGGGGGCAGCTGCCCCCCTGCCCCCCCTTGTCAGTTCGAAAATAAGATACAAAAATTGACAGGCAGCTATGCTGAATTGTTATCCCAAGAATTTGTTGCAGTTTTTCTAAAATGATACCTGATTTCTGTGGAGTTTTGACAAAACAACCTAACTCGTAATAAGACAATTTTCCAGGATTTTAACCATATATATAAAATTTAATTACTCTTTTTTTGGTGTAGAGGAACTGATGCTATTGTGGTATAGTTTTTCAATGTGGTATGGTCGCATATCTCCGAATTAGGAAAGAACCTGAGAACGTCACTGCTTTTATCCTATCAGAAAACATGAAAAACCAGAGATGTGTTGCTGTCATGCACCAAACAAAATTTTCCCGGTGGCAGTTAAACGAAACTTAAGTCGCGTGTGGTTGATTTTTTTCCAGATTTTTTGCAAAAAAATTTTGTTAAGAAAAAGTTGCTTTTTGGTGAAGTTTTATTTATATTCAATAAAAGTAAGTGCTAAGTATTGCAAAATAAGTGTTTAACTCTGTAAATTTACAAGGTTTCCCATTTTATTTTTAGAATTTTGTAATTTCTAAAAATTGGCCAGTGTGGTATAGTCGGGGTTTGCTAATGTGGTATATGAATATTTCTTGTTATTCTTAACATTATTTGATTGCTGTTTGTTTTTTTATAAAAACTATTAGTTTGAAAACCAATGTAAATGTTATTATGAACTTATTTCATACCTTTCAAACTTATATGTACCACATTATCATCCCACTTTACAAGTACTGATCAGTATATATACCACATTGTGCCACCATATATACCACATTACCTCCCAACTTTTTGAAAACAGCTTTTTTGACTTTTTTCATATTTTGCTCAATAACTTTTTTAAATGAATTTGCACACATTTTATTGAAACATATTCTGTAGCCAATACTTCAATGATTAACATAAAAAATTTTGGCTGAAATTAATCTAACGGTTCCCTTTCAAATTCCACCTAAACATTAGCTATACCACAATAGCATCGGTTCCCCTAATCGTCACATCTCTATGACTTTTAGTTGCAGAGGTATATAATATAGAAAACCAACCTATCTCGATGTTTAATTCCAAATTACATTTGACAAAACAACTTATCTCAAATAGGTTAAAAAACTCAAGCATTTGCAATAACAAGAACTTTTACTAATGCTTTTCACAAAACAACTTAAGTTGACATACGAAAAGGGTATTTTTCTTCACAAAAACATCTTAAGTCGAGATAAGATACAGGTTAAATGGCAAAAAAAGTTTGACAACCCATGTGCCGCGTCTGGATTCAAATGGATTAAATTTTAACAATCCATTCTGATCCAGAATTGTGTACCATCAATGTGTCTATCAATCTTTCTGGACCCAGATTTTGATCCAAAATTGTATAGGGGAGGGGGGGGGCTAGTGTGGACAATTTTAATATAATTACAAAATTATATATGTAAATATATCATTTTTGTAATAAAGTAATTTTTAGCGATTACTTATACCTCTTGCCTTCATAATTGCATCAATAGTTATGATTTTTTGTTTTCATAAATGCTTTATTAATGCATTTTAAAAAGAGCTTACATTTGTCCACACTAGCCCCTTATACGGGGCTAGTGTGGACAACCATTGATTTAACTGGGGGCTAATGTGGACACCATAAGAAACTTGATAATTCATACAAAAACGTTAAGAAAGAGTTCAGATACATGTTTATTCAAGAAAATTATGATGTAATACAAATAATAATACAAATAAAAAATTAACTGCTATCCCATGTTGTATTTGGAGAAATTTATATCAAACTTCATATAACTTGCTGATCGAGATGTTCCCGGCAGTTGTTGTGCTTGCCACTATTTCATTTCGGTGAATTTGGCTGGTATCCGGTATATCGGGATACGTGAATCTATCGTTCTTTCTTTTTAGAAACGTTATATCGAATTCTTCAGAACCGTGGATCGTGATAATTTGGCCAATATAAAATACTTTTTGTCCACGTTGTTTCAAACTTCATATAACTTGCTGATCGCGATGTTTCCGACAGTTGTTGTGGTTGTGGCAGCTTTGCCACTATTTCATTTCGGTAAATTTCGCTGGTATCCGGTAAATCGGGATACGTGAACCTGTCGTTCTTTCTTTTTAGTAACGTACTTTCTTGGAACTGCTTTTAGAAATGGTCTGACGATTTCTGGAGTCATTTCAGCTGCTGCGGACATGTCCACACTATCCCTATTTCAGTTGTCCACACTAGCCCCTACATGTCTTTTTCAATAAAAATAGTTTTTTTTTTAATCTTACGGTAAAGTTCTTCAAAAATAATTTCAATGGTTTACATAAACACTATTTTAAGTTGTATTATCTATTAACACTACAGCAGAAGAATAATTAGTTTAAAAGTATCACTGAAATTACGAAACAACAAAAAAATTACTTTTTGCTGGGTAAAACACGTTCGGTCACGTTATCATGGAAAGCTGAACTGTCAACAAATGTATTTTTTTTTGGTGATGCAGAGTGCAAATACCAACTTGAAAAATATAAAACAGAAACAAAAAATTCAAAACGGAGCGAGAATTTGAATTTGTCCACACTAGCCCCCAGTCCACACTAGCCCCCCCCTCCCCTACCATACACTCAATATAGATTTGGAAACATCGTTAAACTAATCCATTTTCATCAAGAGAATATGGATTACCGTAAAAGATTAAAAGAAATCGCACCCCGCGAGGAGTCAAAGTCCAACTGCAATCCATTTGAGTCCTTTTCAATCCAAGTATGCACTTGGTAAAAAGCGCGATCAAGTCAATCCAGTTAAGTCCATTTTTAACCCAACAAGATACTTCCTGCAATTACTGGACGTTGCTGTCTTTTGATCATCAGGAGATAGTATTTGGGCATGAACAATATCGCGGGTTCCTGGGATTGTGGTATTTCTCACAGGAATCAAAGTCCAACTCCAATCGATTTGAGTCCTTTTCAACCCAAAATTAACTTAGAAAAAAAAGCGCGATTAATGTCAATCCAGGCTAGTCCATTTTAATCCAGCTGCAATTATTTAAGTTTATGTAAACTTATTATTGTTTTGTTATTGCACTTTATAAACATCAAGTAAATGCCATTTTTAAAGTGAAAACATTGCTCGAATAATAAGTTAATTTTTTATTTTCCAATCCCTTTCAATCCTTTAGATTGAAATAGATTAAAATGGATTGGTGTTCAATCCTGAGGTTTCGTGGTCTGGATAGTATGTTTCCAAATAGAATTAGAAAACTAAGTATAAGCGCATTCCTCAGGAACTTTTAACCTATACTTGTCGTCAAGTTTTGATGTCAAACGCGTAAGGTGCATGGTATTAGTTCAAATAGTAATGATTTTTTGTGAATATGTGGATTAAATTTTTTTGTAGAAAATTATGGAATTCGCGCCAATTTCGAGCTCGATGTGCTACCATGTACAGAGGTTTCATTTGAATGTAAGTAAGCAGCACCGTGCGCAGGATTTGCTCTTGGGAGGGGTTTTCATACAGAAAAATGAGGGTGCAATATACTAAACACTTGATTTGTACCGTTATATACGGGTAAAATATCTTCCTGGGGGGTTATAAGCCCCAAAACACCCCCCTCAAATAAATTCCGGGGACACGGAGCTGAAATACAGAACTGTCCCCGGAAATATAGGATGGTTGGCCACCATATACATTAGGGTGGAGCGAAATTTGTTTTTTGCGATTTTCGAAATGGCTCACATGCGAAAAGATGCTTCATAATATTCTTTATAAAAAATGTTGTATGGTACTTTTTGATATTTTAATGTTTTGTACTGCCACAAAGACATTGAAGTTTTGAAAAAAAAAAAAATATTGCGTTGAGTTTATTTGTATGGGATAAAGTCAATAAAAGAGCTTAAACGTGTCCAAATTGTAGTTTTATTATAATATTAACATATTTTAAACAAATTTTAACTCCTTTTTAGTATTAAAAACAGGCATTGTCCTTCGTGATTCCAGCCTTGTTTTGATGAGACCATATCTTCTTTCTGAACCACACACAGCAGCAGCAGCTTCACTAACAATTTGATTTGAGTATGACCTTTTATTCCCTGGCCCATTTAGAATATGTTAAAATTAAAAATCTCCATAGAGCCGCGCTCCTCCACATTGTGTACTATAGCAAGTATATTTATGAATTTCATATCAAAAACATAAAAATTATTCTGACAGAAAATAATAGTTGCGCTGATTTATAAATCAACAAAGAAATGGTTTTCTAAAATGTTTGGTCAAAATACATATATGTATGACCCACGAACACTTCTCTATATACTAACCCGAAAATAAACAACTGTGAGCTTAGTTATTGCGAGTTGAAAGTTGTATGTTTTATTCAAACTTTTAGAGGCAAAAAAGGGGCTTAAAGCCGGTTTATTCGCAAGAAGGAGTTGTTTTGATTCACTTCTTCACCTTATCCCACTCACAAAAAGCTAACAAACAAAACCTCATCAAAAATTTTCAGTGCCAACATTTGGAGGTCGATTTAATATTCATAATTTAAAAATACCAAGAAAAAAGGCGCTTAAGCTCGGTTTATTCGCAATAAGGAATTGTTCCGATTAAATTTTCTTATTTTCCAACTCTGGACAAATTAACGAACAGGCCTGGTCAAAACATTTTAATTTCTAAGGCTTCGAGGTAACTATAATATAGGTAATTTAAACATGCCTCGAAAAAAGGGGCTTAAGCCCAGTTTATTCGCAAGAAGGAAGAGTATGGATTTTAATATTTATATTTTCCAACTCAGGAGAAGTGGACGAACAAAACCTCATCAAAAAAACTTCAGTGTCCCAACTTTGAGTTTTTCCCTATATTCCCAGGATGTGTTTAAGGTTTGATTGACTTGTGGCAGTACTAAAACTCAAAATTTTGAAAAAATATTTATACACCTCTAAAAGGTGATTGACGGAGCACCTTTTCCGCACTGAGCCGTTTAGAATATGAAAAAATTAAAAATCTCCATAGAGCAACGCTCCACCCTAATATACATACCTCAAGATCAACTAACTGGCAAAATAATTTTATATTTTAGCTGCAATCAAAACATTAACAACTACCAAACTCTACTATTGCAAAACTTTAATTTCAATTATTTCAAAACTATCATTTTTGAACTATAAAATTCAGAACGCCATAAATTCGCCAATTTAAGCGTTTTTTTCGGCGATCCCTTCAGAATTTTATTTTTTATCTAATGGCATCAAAACCTCAAGTTTGACCTCCGGCAAAATAAGGTCCCCTTTTAGTATTAGATGCGATGAAAACATTTTGTTTGCATCAGATGATGTCGTACGACTCATGCAAAGAGATAAATATTAAAAAATTAAGTATACTTATTTTAGTGGAATATGTTTTGGTCGTACGACTTCATTTTCGTATCCAATGTAATCTTATCCTAGGTCACCTTTTGCATTAGAGAGAGTCTGTCACGTAGCTTGTCAATTTTAGCGTCTCGAGTTTTATAGTCAGCCACTTATAGCATTGGACTGAAGTAAGCCAAAAAACTGGTACTTTATCTCCTTTGATGTATAACACAAAAAAATAAAAATTTAAAAACATGTCATTGTCATAACATTAAAAATGTGAGCAAGCTAAATTATGTGTCAAGTTATGAACCCAACAACTAAAGGGCCGTCCACACGTACAGTCTTACCTGCGCAAACCTAGTTCGTGCAAACTAGAGAGTTTGCGCATACTTTTTATATCGCGTCCACACGACACAGGCAAGTCTGTGCAGTTTTCAGTATACTTCATTTTCATAGAAACATGAACTCTAGCAAACATTTTATTTTCATTTGAATTGTTTTTTCTTTTGTATATTTTCCAAAATAAATCCATGAAAAAACGCATAATTTTCATGACAGAGCTATCACATGTAATATACATGCATTTGAAGATTGCAATTTAAGACACAGATTGAAGGCACGGCCTGTACGTCGTCCACACGTTCCAACTTGCCTGCGCAAGCTTAGTTTGCACATAAAAATCTTTGGAAAGTCAAAGAAAGCACATGCCGCACTTTTGAACTGTGCAAACTTGACTTTTGCCGTCCACACGTACAGACTTACCTGCACAAACCAGTTTGCGCAGGTAAGTCTTTGAAGCGTGGAAGGTAAACTTATTTAATGGCGGATGCAATTTGAAGTCGACCCTTGGATTAAATTTAATAAATGTTGCAAAAAGAACAATAAAATACACAATTTCAATTTCAATTTATTTATAAAACATTTACGTATAATAAGAACCAGGTTCTTTTATAATACAAAGTTTATTCATACAAATGTATGTTGGTTAGAATAGCAATTCGGAAATAACACTAAAAATAAAAAACACTTTCAAAAATTAAAAATTTTTAACATTTTAATTTTAAAACATATGATGTTGAGGAACATAACTAAATTTATTTAATTTCGTTCAGCTGCACTGTAAAATTAACGAAAGACGAAAGATTATTGCATCTCTTTTTCTCCAATTCTAAATTTGTACAAAAACTTTGCAATCTGTTCTTCTCTCGCTTGCGCACATAGACAAATCAATTACTGATGAAAAAACAAGCGCCTACTCGCACTCATGTGAATTGAACGACAAATGAAAATTGTACAATTTTCTCGAAAGCATCAACGAGAGCATTTCAATAGCAGTGTGAAAATTACTTGTTTTGTGAATTTTCAAGGAATTAAATAACATTTTTCATAAACTAAATTATTTAAAAGCAAAGGATTTGCAATAATTTGTGTAAGGAAACTGAAAAATAAAAAGGAAAATGTCATTATTTGGATCGTTAATGGGAGATTTCGATGATGACCTTTTTATGGGGTAAGTTCTGGAATGGGAGGCTGATAAGTGAAAAATGTTGCGAATTATTGAAAAATTACAAAAGATTTCAGGGTAATATCGTCAAGTATTGCAGAATTTGTTGAAATATGTTGTGTTTTCTTCATTTTCATAGCTGTAGCCGTGTGTATATGTATGAAAATATGTTTGTCGTGTGTGTGTATATATGCGTTGTAGCTGCGTCATAATTTTTTTCTATTGGGGTGCTGTGGGGCTCCGTTGATTGTAGGGCTCCTCCATTTGTTTTTTTTTTTTTTCTGACGTTTTGTTGCAACGGCGTGTTGTGTCTGTTGTGTTTCTTTTTGCCAATTTTATGGTTGTTGCTGTCATTTGTGTCATAATTCCCGTGCCAATTCCAACTGAAATTAAAATCAATAATTTTCCACTTTTCGAGAAATTTCTGAATTTTGATTTTTTCTTTTCCCTTGATTGCTTTTAATTTAATTAAGTTTTATTAGATCTAATTTTAAGAACGCTCTACAGTTAACATTTTAAAGGCAACTAGAAACTTGTGTTGTTTTTTTTAAATTTTATGCAAAATTTGGAACAGGTTCGCTTTAGCCAAAGAACTATATTATAAAGAACACTCATCAGCGGAATTCATGGGATTGCTCAAATGAATATTTTGATGGCTGTTAAGAATCCAGCTCAAAAGAGATCGCTCTCTCTCTCATATTTTGAATTTAATTTGGTGGTTAGTTTTTCTGCTCTCCCTCTCTCTCTCTCTTTGTGGTATGTTTGCAGAATTTGTTTTTGATTTGAAATTTGTTGAATTTTAGGTTTTTTTGCTGTTTTGATGCAGCATACAATTTAAGATATTTTTTAATAACTAAATTGAACATATTTATTTGTGGTTTTGCATAAATAATTTATGTTCAAGTTATTTATGCAAAAATATCAAAAAAAAAAAAAATAAAAATAAACACTTTTTCGCCAGCGGCGAACCTATGACCTCACGGACATAAGAAATTCGCTGTACCACTAGGCTACAGACATATTGGCAAGATCCTTGTAAAATCGGTATTATTAGTCTTTTTATAAAAAAATGATGCTTTCTACAAATGAAATTGTTTTTGTGATTGAAGTAGTAGTTAAGAGTGTGTTGAGGATTATGTGTAAAAATAGCAAAATTCTTATGCATGTATTTGTTAAATTTTATTTTTCATGTTTTTCTTGTACAACAAATCCAAAAAGTGTACTTAGTAGTAGAAAGTACTTTTCATTCATAGACTTTGATAAAAGGACTATTTTTCTAATTTTAGCATTTCTACGGTCAGCCAATAACGAAAAATAAATTTTGTTTTATAATTTTTTAATGATTTTTTATTAAAAGGAAAAAAATATATGTATATCGAATATACGTATTTTCACATTTTGGACTAAATTAACAAAGATAGGTATTTATGATTTTCAAAAACCTTTTTTTTTTAATATAATTTTCTGAGAAACTTTGAATGGTAAATAGGAAATATATAATATAGCAAAAAATAGTTATAATTTAAAAAGTAAGTATATTTTAAATATGAACATACATATGTATTTTTAAAATCATAAAAAAATTTTATACTAACATAATGATAATTTTTCGAATAAAGCAATTCAAAAAAAAAAAAAAAAAATCAGTAAGTTTTCGTAAGAGATCCTGTGGTAGCATCAACAGCAACAAGCGTATTTTTGTTTGTATTGTGGAGTTTAATTATTGTCCTTCGGGTTGTTATTCTGCATAAATACATACATCAATTTAAATATTAAGATTTATTCAAATTCGTTCATAAATATACCTTTACTTATAAGGTATTTAGATATACCAGTAACTGCTGTTAAATGATTTTGATATATGTTTAGCATAGACCACAACGTTGAAAGAGAAATGCTGATATATAAAAGAAGTCATTGTTCCAAAGGTAATATTAAAAAAACGGGTGCAGATCAACGAACGAATAAAGAAAGCAGCTATTACTTTTTATTTCATAGCGAGTCAGATTTTTGCAACGTTGTGTATGATAGTCGATTCTCTCCAAAAGGCGGGTTTCAATGTACAAGCAGTAGTAGCAGATCAGGGAACTACTAATGTCAGTGCCTTTTCATCTATGACAAATGGTTTCAAAAGAAATTATTTCATATGTAATAGCAAACAAGTTTTTGTTATGTTTGACTACTGCCATTTAATCAAAAGCCTCAGGAACACATTATTTAATGGTGATATTTGTACAAAGTTAGGGGTAGCTAGTTGGCGAGTTATTGAAGCGGTTCATCAAATCGATATTTCGCAAAACCTCAAAATGCTGCCTAAAATAACAGAGAGACATATTAATCTTAAGCTTTTTGATACCATACTTTCCATTTTTTGACTTTGTAGCAAGTTTTTAGCGAAATTAATAAGCTTTAAAAATTACCAAAAATATTTTTGGATAGACTAAGGGTCAAGGTATAATAAAACAATAAAAGTTTGAAAAAATATTTAATTAAATGAGAGTTATTAAATAAAAATTAAATTGTTTGTACGGGACATTTTTGTTTGTACGGGACTCGTACGAAATACATGTACATATATTTAATTAGTTTTAAATCATTTTTTAAATGAAACCATAACACTATTATTATCCCAAGCGTGTTTTTTGCTTGTTACTTGATGGCCATTAACTGAAATTTAATGAACTTTTGATATTCCTGGGATAGGCTCATGGATGGACATTTTTAATTTTTTAAGCTATATCTGATTCAGAAATGAAGAAAATTTTGTAGAGGGTACTAAAAAGGGTGCTATTGTCGCGAAATCTTTTGCGTTTTTGACTACGGCACCTTCTCTTTGACTTCGACCTTTTTGACTTACAAGTCGTTTCACATTACCACCGACTCCGTGAACCACGCCTTTGGGATGTGTTCATAAGTTACATAGATGCTGTTTAAGCATTACGTAAGCAGATTTTCAATGATATAAGCAAAAATTAACAAATCGTGAACACGAACCCCTCTCTTATGATTAAACGTAAGCAGATTTTCAAATACGAACAAGAATCCTGGAACTAAATTATTTTTATAATTAAAGCAATAGCGGTCATACGGAAATTGAAAAAATCCTTGACACTTTAAATCAATTTTAAGGGCTAAAGTTAGACTTTAATTCAAATATTTTTTGTCTTACGTAAGAATTTTATCGACCTCTCCTCCTGTATAAGCAACAATAAGCAAATCTTGAACCACTCCCCACCTAAATATGCTTACTTGAACGGCCCTATATGAACACCATTTCATTTTATTTATAGCAGTCTTGCTGATATCTCATAAAATTAAAAGTCACAATTTCTTAAGTGCATATACGTAATAAAGCCCCCTGAGACTTATAGTTCATAGCAAAGCAGTAACCAACGGTGACCGTACCCATATCGATAATTTTTAAAGAGTTTTTTCAACAATATTAGAAAAAAATTAATAGAAATCTTAATAAAATAAATATTGTGTTTGTACGGGACCAATAATAAAATAATAATTTTTATACATTAAGCAAAACAAACTCGGAAAACTAATGCACTTTCGAAGAGTACACAAGAAACTAGTTTTAAATAAAATGTTAATAAAATTAAAAGGGTTCGTGTGTGGACAGGAAATTAATTACATCGATATGTGCGTTTGTACGGGACACAAAAAACTGTTTTGTTTGGCGCTGTATATTACAAATGTTCGCAGGAGCACTTTATTGCAAATACCATTTATCAATACACTAGTCTATGTCCTCAAACGGCAGATATAATATGTAACATAACTCATCACGGTTTAGTAGAAAAGCAATGATGAATATGATCAATAATACATCTAGTAGAAAAAAAATTTAGGCACTTTCTTTAACTGTAAAAAACTGAGCCTAATACCAAGATTTTAGTAAGAAATAAATTTGGATAGTAAAGTTTAATCCTATTAGAATATATTTGATCCATTAAAACTTATGAAAAATACATCTGAAACATCTGCTAAAAAATACCATTTTCACTGGAATGCTCCATATGTATGTTCATATTTAAAATATACTTACTTTTTAAATTATAACTATTTTTTGCTATATTATATATTTCCTATTTACCATTCAAAGTTTCTCAGAAAATTATATTAAAAAAAAAAGGTTTTTGAAAATCATAAATACCTATCTTTGTTAATTTAGTCCAAAATGTGAAAATACGTATATTCGATATACATATATTTTTTTCCTTTTAATAAAAAATCATTAAAAAATTATAAAACAAAATTTATTTTTCGTTATTGGCTGACCGTAGAAATGCTAAAATTAGAAAAATAGTCCTTTTATCAAAGTCTATGAATGAAAAGTACTTTCTACTACTAAGTACACTTTTTGGATTTGTTGTACAAGAAAAACATGAAAAATAAAATTTAACAAATACATGCATAAGAATTTTGCTATTTTTACACATAATCCTCAACACACTCTTAACTACTACTTCAATCACAAAAACAATTTCATTTGTAGAAAGCATCATTTTTTTATAAAAAGACTAATAATACCGATTTTACAAGGATCTTGCCAATATGTCTGTAGCCTAGTGGTACAGCGAATTTCTTATGTCCGTGAGGTCATAGGTTCGCCGCTGGCGAAAAAGTGTTTATTTTTATTTTTTTTTTTTTGATATTTTTGCATAAATAACTTGAACATAAATTATTTATGCAAAACCACAAATAAATATGTTCAATTTAGTTATTAAAAAATATCTTAAATTGTATGCTGCATCAAAACAGCAAAAAAACCTAAAATTCAACAAATTTCAAATCAAAAACAAATTCTGCAAACATACCACAAAGAGAGAGAGAGAGGGAGAGCAGAAAAACTAACCACCAAATTAAATTCAAAATATGAGAGAGAGAGCGATCTCTTTTGAGCTGGATTCTTAACAGCCATCAAAATATTCATTTGAGCAATCCCATGAATTCCGCTGATGAGTGTTCTTTATAATATAGTTCTTTGCTTTAGCAAGTCACCCATCCCAAATGCTTAGCTCAAGTCCCGTTTAGATTTAATCGATTTTTTTAAGTAAAAAAAAATATTTACGAGATATTTATTTAGTTTCACATTCCATATATTCAATCACATAAAAGGTACTATTTAAGATGCTGACTTGGGGGTTTTGCAATAAATAAATATATGGCCCTTGTATGTTTTCGAGTTAATTAAATCATTAAATAAATAAATAAATTAAAATTTTACTACACACATAAAAACGTTTGAAAATTTTGAACACCGCCCTGTCGGAAGAACATAAACCGGTTACAAAAAAAACTGGTTGGAAATGTAGTTAAAAACCAACCGGTTTGAAACTGGTTTAAATTATATGCAGCAAAAACCACTTTGACTTTAATTTTCAAAATTTAATCTAAAATTATTTTTTTAATTTTTTTATTTTCCTTGCTGAGATTGTCAAATTATCAAGAAATTCAATTCAAATTCATTTTCACAATATTTTTTTTCTTTAAGCTCCTATTTAATTTTCATTAATTTTCTAACTTAGAATAATACTAATTCAAAGTTATTTTTTATTATTTAATATTATTAACAGTTTAATATTTGTCTTTGAAACTTGAGTTTCCATATGAATCCCCAATGAATGTTTCAATTAAATTGAAAACATATGTATATATTATGAAGTTCTTGTAGTGGAATTGCAACTACTTAACTAGTTTTTAAACCAGATTTGGTCAATTGACTATTGACCAATTGAAAAAATATCAATTTTAAACCAGTTGAAAATATATGCAATGTAGGGCAATTAACTATTTACCGATTTAAAATAAATCGGTTTTAAACCAGTTGAAAATATATGCAGAGTAGGACAATTGCCCTGCCCCTATGACATCGCCATGTTAAATAAACCAGTCTCTTGCAAGGAAAATAGTCAGAATTTCAACCGGTTGTGGTTGAAAAAAAAGTAGTTTTAAACCGCTTTTAAACCAGTTGAATTTCCTATAGGGCGATGATCGGATTCATGATGTATCGGTGTTTAAAAATGAATTTATCCTAACGGTGTTAAAATACAATAAAACACCGAAACTGAACACCGATAGTGGTATGGTTACGTTTTGAACACTGATCGGTGTTAACGAAGTGACACACACTTATTCAAAGCAAAAAAAAAAAACAGATTTGAACACCGATCAGTGTCAATAAATAAACACCACTCAATCGGATGTTGTTTACACCGATCGGCCTACAGTGGCTCACAGCTTATTTCGTGCAGCATGCACATGCACATGTTTTAATCTTTAAGAAACTGTTAGGGAATGTATCCGGGTATGAGACTGGTTTTGTTTATGAGCCATAATTTTTTACTGGTCAAACCAAAGGAGTTTTATATATCATTCAAAAGGTAAGAAATGCACACAACTTTCTTCTGAAGGAAGTAGAAAGTTATTTCATCACATTCAAAAGTTATGGCCAATTTTCTAAGTACTTTTTTTTAGCAATTTAAAATTTGTATCCGAGAATGAGACACCTAGAAAAATGCAATGAAAATCAGAAAATATGAAATAAAACCCCATGACTATGTGTTAGCACAATCTTTTATTCATTTTTCGTTACATTAATATTGATATTTGATAGTTGCACTAGATCTTAGTTCGAAAGAAAAAATGTCCATATCGTTACAAATTTTGTATCCGGCTATGAGACACCTTTGAAAATGCAATTTTAATTAGAAAATACTAAATAAAAACACCATAACTGTACGTTAATACATGAATCATTACATAAATGTCGATATTTGACAGTTGCACACGATTTGGGTTCGAAAAAAAAGTGTCTAATATCCGGATACATGATGTGTCTCATACCCGGATACATGACACTTTTTAAGAAAAGCCAAAATAGAATGTTTTAACCATTTATATTTGCACAACCCAAACCGTATCACAAAGTAGACATAAAACACTAAAGGGTAACGCATGACACTTCCTATTTCCAGTTGATTAAATCCAAAATATAACACTTTGAAACAGATCATAAAAAACTTTTTACAGTCGAGTTGCGACCTAAGGTGTATAACTTAAATAAGCAATAGATCTTTTCACTTCGGTGTTGGTTTAAAAATTTGGTCATAGTAAGAGGATAGTTCGACAGTAGTCAAATTGGCAATATTAATTTTGTTTCATAGAAAAAATCGACTGTCTCATATCCGGATACATTCCCCTACCTTTAAAACGAATAAGGATAATCATCAAGTTTTTAATGCAGGATCAGATGGGCATGCTTATTATTTATAAAAAGAAAAAAAAGTCACGAAAATTGAGTCGGGCACGCTCAAGGCGGAAAAAAAGATTAAACGGCAATAATTCAGGTCACAGCTTATTTCATAAGATGTTTATTTCCGTTGGGCATGGCACAATTGGACGCTTTGTTTATGCAAATCAAGTCCAAAATAAGGGTAGAAGTGTGTCAAACAACATTTTTAATCCCGCGGACGATTCATTTATTGTTCACAAAATCAAGACTAACCCACATTACTCTGTTACCCAGTACGTTATACCAGATCGTGAATACCTTTATTGTTTCCTAGTCTTTAAATATTTTATCCTTAAATAAATAGATTTTTTTCTTTCAAATGCTGATTAAAATCACCGTCATAATAAACTTTAGAAAAACGATAGCAATGAGTTCGTCGTTTTATTTCAGACTATTGAATCGATAAAATCTGTTTCTGCGACACCGAAAATCGATAAAAAAATTCGATTCAAACATGAAATCTACAAAATCGGAACGCACGACAACTAGTCAAATTTATTGACGGTTTCAAATCCAATCCCAATACAGATTAAATAAAATCAAATTTTCGTTTAGTGAGAAATTTCAAATTTAAAAAAAAAATGTATTGAAAAAATGGAGGACTTGGTAGTTACACTTGTGACTTTTTTACACAAAAAATAAAAAAATCGAAGATGACGTATTTTGGGAAACTCAACTGAAAAAAAAAAAGGTTTCCAAATAAAAGCAAAAATTTTCTCAATTTTTTAAATCTTACGTCTAAAGTTGATGCGGCCAATAGAAATTAAAGTTTAACATATTCAAAGTGCCGGTCAAATGGATTCAAAATGTTAATCTTTAATTATTTTGTGAATTATATTTTTGATTATCTTATAAAATTTCGTCATTTATCTTAGCGGTAGTTTACATTTCTTTTAAGATTATTTTGGGAACAATCGATTAACCTGTAATCAATCGAAAGGAAATCTACGATACAATTTAATCGTAAATTGAAAGAAAATAACCGATTATTACTCGTTTTTCGGTTAATAGTCCCATCACTAGATAAAAGTTAAGTTTCAAAGTCCCATATTTCCGTAATTTTCTTTAAATTTTGAAAAAAAAATCTTTGGTAGTAATTGCTTGTGCCAAATTATAGTCAAATCGAATTCCATCAAATCTTGACCGGTTTGACATGGAATCAATCTTATACTAAAATCTAACTGGCTTACAAGCAAGCTACTAAGATTCTGTATACACAGTTTCCCATTATTTGGAAGACTGTATACATCCAAATTTCATGGGCAGAGTTGGATTAAGCTGACCAGAAAATTGGAATAGGGCATCTATCATAAGAAAAGATAATAATTTTCCAATTTTATGCCTTGGCGACTGAAATAGCTAGTACTTATATCGTAAACGTGGTGGAAAATTAAACCACTAATAAGAGCCGTATAAAATTTCCGAAAGAGGTCCAAGTAAATCAACTGCAAGTCAATATGCATTTTCAATATACATTTAGTGCAATACGAGAACTCTCATATCCTCCTAATATTTTTGTTTCTCCAATTTAAAAGATAAAGAAATTGAATAATCAAATACAAATTTTTAAATTAATACTTAAAGTAGCGCATTGTACTACTGCACCATAGGTAATTTTACCCATTTTTAAGGCATAAATTAAAAGCAGCCAAAATATTTAAAGTACAGCAATAAAATTCGATATCTGAGGTGTTACCTACTTATTTGTTAAAAATGGACGTGATCACATCAAGGACATGCCCACCTCCCATATAACCCAAAATTACTTTGTGAATATTTGAAGTGCAACAATATGTGATACCTGTGGTGTTGGTGGTAACGTCTACCCACATATTAAAAGCGGGCATGATCGGATCAAAAAAGCATAGGGGAGATGTGTGTACCTTGGTCCGAGTGTACCTCGGTCCAAGTGCAAGTTGCCACTCAACAGTTGCACGTGGACGATAATGTTCTTCTATGGAATTTTCCACTCACACCGCTGACTGATATTAGTAGACTTCAGACCGTCTAGCTGTATGCGTGTATGTAAAGTGACGGAGAAAGTGTTTTTGGTGCGTAAAAATTAGTTTTTTGAGCAAACTACGAAACGTTTTGTGAGAAACTTAGTTGAGATATTTCAGTTTTACAATATCAGGAAGGAAGTTTAGTTATTGTTTTAAGCTTTTAGTGTGTTTTAGATGTATTTTCATAAATGTAAGTTATGAGTGTTGACAGTTTTTAAAACATGCTATCTGTGTGTACCTTGGACCTATGCTTATTGACCAGCGAGCCTTTTTTGACGGGCAACCAAGAAGCCATAATCGCCTTTCAATATAATATTATTATTGTTATTTACGTGATTAATGTATTCATTTGCAACCATTTTTGCTTAATTAATTGTTTCTTTCTAAATGGTCTTTTTTGAGTTATAATTTTTGTTTATGATTTTTTTTTTTTTTTATTGACAAAAATGTTACTTTTGGTTACATAATAAATGGTTCTTTCATAATTTGTTACCTACATACAATGTATTTTCTTTTATTTTTGATAGTCCAAGGTTCACTTGCATGGTGTACCTTGGACCGTTTGAGATTGGAACGGAAAAAGTAATATTCCTTCTCAATGGTTAAACATAGAAATATCATTGTTAGGTCATTTGATGCTGAAAACATTGTGGAAATAAAACTTAGTCAAAAAAATAAAGAAATTTTTTTGGAAAATCCAGCACATTGAAAAAACTGAAAAGCGGACCAAGGTACACACATCTCCCCTACACCACGAATTTAGCACATACGATGATTAAATTTTTGAATAAAAAATGTTGGTTGTATGACAAAATTACCTGAAAGGAAAATAGGGGTGGGGAAACTTTTAAAAATTTGATCATTGTCTCCCACGGATTCCAAGAAGAGTTTTTATAAACAAATATTTATCTTTTCAAGTTGTTCATAAAAAAAAATTATATATGTACATTCAAAACTCTAATAAAAAATACCTTCTCCTCTTTGCCACTATACAACAATTTTTTGCTCCCCTACAATAATTCAGAAAATATATTGAATTAAGTGTATACTGCCCGCGGTTCACATGACACTTCATGGAGGTTCATTTTGTTTCTATGGTGGCACTCAACGTGTTAGTTTTGCAAGTGCGAAAAGGACGTTATGTCTCAAAAATTGGTAAAAATACCTATAGTGGACTGTTCCCAAAATATTTCTCAAAGGCCGATAATTTCCAAAAGTACTAGAATGAAAATGTTGAAAATTGTTAGAAAATTAAGATTTTAATTTCTTTCAGATAAGCTTAGACATTCATACCGATGTCCTTAGTTATTTTGCTCTTATTTTTATATCTGTTTTATTCATTTTGTCCTTGCGTTTGTAACGCAGAGAAGGAGACTTGGCAGATTAGGAAAGTATCACCCTATGAGTCGATATACCCATATCCGTCTATCTGGCTGGCTGTGTGTCTGTCTGTGCGTGGAAATATATTTTACAGAAAAACTGAGCAAGATTATTAATTGAAATTTGGCACAATGGCATCGTTATAAAAGATAGCTCATGGGATTGAAAATTAGCAAAATCGGTCAACGGACACGACAACGGCCCATACAACAAATATACTCAAAATGGAATATTAAGAGCATTATTTGTGATATCGAAAGCAAAATACACGTTGATACTAGGGATAGTAAGTACAACTTCTGTGTAAAAACTAGGCAATTTCGGACAAGAGGTGGCACCTCCCATACAAGCAGAAGTTTCGAAATGCTATACTGAAAGCGTTTTTTGATAAATGTAACAGAACTAAATTTCCCTCTGACACTACCCAGTGTGCCAAACGGACTCGTTTCGGATCCGTAACGGGTTCATATTTTCGTTCTTTTTATCCGTTACGGAATCCGTTACGTATCCGTTACTGATCCGTTTGCGGGAAGGATTCCTAAAAAAAAAACGAATCGTTTTTTCTTCTTTTATGGATCCGTTTCGAACCTGTAACGTACATCAAAAACGAATTCAAAACGAATTCGCTTTTAATAATGTTCATGCTGCTTATAAAAAAAAAGAAAACAGTGTGAAGCGCTTATTTTAAATTAAAAAAAACAAAATAACAAAAAAAGAAAAAAATTACTAGCCCGGCCGGGAGTCGAACTCAGGCTCCCGGGGTATTACTCTCTCATACACGAGACGTTAGACAACTAGGCTATTGACCGATATGATGTTTACTTAACTGATGTAGACTTATTTGATGTTGAGATTTAAAGTTTGTATATTAAACAAATATCTGTTGTTTTTTTATAAGTATGCTGTGTTGTTTTTCTTCCCTTCTTTTGATAAAAAATGTTATATACTCAAATTTGGAATCAAAAACATTTTTTCAAAAAGAGCTTGAAAAGTTTACAAAAAATCATACGCAATAAAATAAAAAGAAAAAAAAAAACAAATCAAAAATATTTTTTTTATCATAAAAATTAAATAAAGCAAATCCGTTTTGAGTTCGTATTTGAAGTATTTACGGAATCGAAACGGATTTGCCCAGGTTCGAATCCTACCAGAGGTGGATTTTTACCCTTTATTTTTCTTCTTTTTTTTTCTTTTTATTATTTTTTAATTGCTAATAAGCGCATCAAAACGGTTTTTTTCTGTAAATATACAGCATTAACATATTTAAAAGCAAATCCGTTTTGAATTCGTTTTTACATAAGTTTCGGATTCGAAACGGACCCGCACTGCGGAATTTAATTTTTTTTTATTCGCTAATAAGCGCTTCAATATGTTTTTTTTTTTATCTAACCAAAGCGTTTTGAATTCGTTTTTGATGTACGTTACGGGTTCGAAATTGATCCGTTACCTCGGATTACGTTTTTTATACCTTTATAATCTCGTAATGGATTCGAAACGGATCCTCATCCTTTTTTGTGCACATTGGGTAAGGACAGTAATTGCAAATTGATCAAAAACTAGGCGAACACGGACAAGAGGGCGTGGCACCTTCCATGAGCAAGATTTACATAATTCTGTCGTCAAAGTTAGTTTGACTTATTGAAAATGAGCAAAATCGGTCAACGGACACGCCTACCGCCCATACAAAAAATATATTCAAAATGTAACTAGGAGTATTTTTCACGACAATGCCACCATAATACTCATAAATACTAAAGACAGTAAGCTCAAGCTCTGAGCAAAAACTAGACGAAATTTGACAATGGGGTGTGGCACCTCCCATACAAGCAAAAGCTTATGCTGTACTGAAAAGGTTTTTCGAGGTAATCCAACCAAATTTCACTGAGATACTGAGAACAGTAAGTGCAACATCGGAGCAAAAGCTTTATAAATTCGGACAAGTGGTCGTGGCACCTCCCGTATAATCAAAATTTTCAAAATGCTGCAGTGTAGAGAATTTATTGTTTGGATAGGTCAAAGATAACACCCTAGTTTTTGATTACCGTTACTCCGTCAGCTTCGCACAAAGTGTGAAGGTTTAGAAATTTGTTTGACCGAACTTCGTCGACCATCACCAAATTTGTAACTTTAATTTGTTTTTCGCATACTCGAAAGTTGGAAGAAAAAATTATTCCATTCTCAAAATAATCGCGATTGCAAATGCTCCCTTTCGGAAACGAATATATTCACGAGAGGGAATTTCCAGACAAAATCATGATAAGGTCCTTTAATCCTTCATCACTGAAAATCAATTTTAAAACAGTTTTAACGCTTAACATAAATGAGGATAATAATTTCAATATAATGCAGTTAAATGAGGAACTTATCAGATTTTAAACCACTAGCAAGCCTCTGTATTCTATTGGCGTTATAACTTTTTGAAACGTTAACAATTACTCTCTAAAACAGACATTTTAAGGTTGCAAACATTCTTAAGCGAAATTACTAAATACATTTGTCCCCATTACCCAAATATCTCGTCGCTCTTAATCCTGTGTTGTCCTTGTTATACCCTACACCCAGGGTATATTCACTTTGTCCTTCCGTTTGTAACGCAGAGAAGGAGGCGTGGCAGGTATAGAAAAGTATATATATTCTTGATCAGCGTCACCTCCTGAGTCGATTTAGCCATGTCCGTCTGTCTGGCTGGCTGGCTGGCTGGGTGGCTGGCTGGCTGGCTGGCTGGCTGGCTGTGTGTTGAAATACACTTTTTGGGAAAACTGAGCAAGATAATTCAATGAAATTTGGTACACTGCCTTCATCGTCAAAGTTAGCTCGGGGGATTGAAAATGAGCAAAATCGGTCAACGGACACGCCTACCGCCCATACAAAAATTATATTCAAAATGCAATTTTAGGAGTATTTTTCACGACAATGCAACCACAATACATATAAGTACTACGAATTGTAAGCGCAAGCTCTGAAAAAAAAACTGAGCGAATTCGGACAAGAGGGCGTGGCACCTCCCATATAAGCAAAAGCTTCAAAACGCTATACTGAAAGCGTTTTTTGAGATATTCGAACCAACTTTGACTTAGACACTAAGAATTATAAATAAAAGCTCTCAGCAAAAATTGGTTGAAATCGTACAAGGGGGCGTGGCACCTCCCATATAAGCAAAAGTTTCAAAATGCTATACTGAAAAAGTTTTTTGAGATAATCCAATTAAATTTCACTCTGACACTAAAAACTATAAATGCAAGCTCTGAACAAAAACTAGGTGTACTCGGACAAGAGGGCGTGGCACCTCCCATATAAGCAAAAGCTTCAAAACGCTATACTGAAAGCGTTTTTTGAGATATTTGAACCAAATTTGACTCAGACACTAAGAATTATAAATGAAAGCTCTCAGCAAAAACTGGGTGAAATCAGACAAGGGGGCGTGGCACCTCCCATGTAAGCAAAAGAATCAAAATGCTATACTGAAAGAGTTTTTTGAGATAATCCAACTAAATTTCACTCTGACAATAAAAACTATAAATGCAAGCTCTGAACAAAAACTGGGTGTACTCGGGCAAGAGGGAGTGGCACCTCCCATATAAGCAAAATTTTCAAAATACTGCAGTGTAGGGTATTTATTTTTTGGCCGGGCCAAAATTTACACCCTTACTAGTTTTTAAGTTAGGTTTGATATCTAACGACTGGTGTACGTATTGCTAAGAGCCCGATAAAAAAGAATGTACAGAACATCTTTTGTGCTTATATACTGCTCGAGAGAAACCGTAATGCGTTGAAAAACCGTTCGCACGCTTATGATATTAAAGATTATGCTTCTGAAACTGACATCTTCGGTTTTGTCTTATTTCAAGCATCCTTCCCTGAGTTATTTGAGCGCCCATATTAAATTTTGATTACTTTGCTTTTGAATTTTTACGAATTTTCAATATCTATTTGGTAGCTGTAAAGATTGAGAGTGGTTTTCAATCACTATTAAAATCTACTGACATATTTCATACTTTTTTCAGTAATCATATGAATGCAATGAATATGCAAATGCGTTCGATGAATCGTTTGATGAACTCTTTTATGCCTGATCCATTCAATATGTTGGCACCGTTTGATCCTGGCTTCCAAAATAACTCATTAGTTGAACGTGGCCATGGCCATCATCCTGCTGGTCCAATGGGTGGACTTTTTGGTTTTCCAGCAATGCCAAATATGAATCGTCTATTAAGCACAGGTAAGTTCACTTTTCGAATAAGCAAATGCATGATCATTAGATCATTAAAATAATTTGATCATTCATTAAATATAGATATTGGATCACCCAATGGAGCTTCCTATTGTTCCAGTGCTGTTATTTCAATGTCATCTGGACCAGATGGACGTCCGCAAATATATCAAGCAACTAGCAGCACAAAAACTGGGCCAGGAGGAGTACGTGAGACACGTAAAACTGTACAGGATTCAACAGCTGGTATTAAAAAAATGGCTATAGGTCATCATATTGGTGAGCGTGCTCACATTATTGAAAAGGAAGAAGATTTGCGCTCAGGTCAATTAGAGGAACATCAGGAATTCATTAATTTGGACGAAGAAGAAGCTGAAGATTTCGATCGTGAATTTGTACAAAAAGCATCTAGACGCGCAAGACCTCAAGAGATTTTGGCTATAGAATCTGGTGATGATCGTCATAGATATTTGGCACAGCCACAACATCAGAGGCAATTGCCAGCTTTACCTGCACCGCCGCAGCAGCAGCAGCAACAACATCAACAACAACAACAGCAACAGAATAGGTAAGACATTTAATAAAAAAGGGGGCTTTGATATAAAAAAAAAAAACAAATTATGTATTTAAGAGATTTTGAATATCAGTAAAGGTAGGTATCGTGTTTTACAAATATTTTTTTTACTGATATTTTGTACAGGTGGAGAATGGAAGTGATAGCCCCTAGCCCATAAATAAACTGCTTATTACTTAATTTTTATTTATTTATAAATATTTAGGCATTCAATGAATAAGAAATATCATATCATTTATTTTTAAGTTCTTATTGCTCCACCTACACAATATTTTTCCACTAACACATTCTTTTGTGGGACTAAAAAATTGTCCTTTTAGTATTTTTTTAACATTTTTAATACTTTGTATATTTTTTAGGAAAATATGAGATTTAATAATTGCTTAAAAGAAAACTCACTTTAAAAATTATTTGTATCTTTTTGCAGATATAATTATTATTAAAAATAAAAGTGAGGATTTAACTCTACTACATTCCCTTCATTAAAAAAAGCTAAAACAAATGTCGTTAACAAAATAGTTTGACCAAAAGTATCAGAAATGAAAAAAACTAAAATTTAAACCACTACTAAGCCAAATTAATTGAGGTACGCAAAGTAATGTTTAGTTTTTGTTTTTTTTTTTTTAAGTATTTTATTCGTTTTAATTGATATTTTTCCAAACTACTATTTCTTTTGTTACATGAATTTTTTTTCTTTCGTTAAAACTACGTTTTGAAGAATTTTGATACTTATTATTTTACATTTGATATTCAAATATTTATCACTAGATAGTTAAACAATGTTGCCAGGAACATCCTCTTAAATTGTATGATTTATGAAAGCAAAACGAGATATGAACATCACTTCTCCGTATTCTTGCTTTGGGTGAAAGTTTATTTGCTTTTCTGTTCTTTTTTACTGTTGCTGCATATAAAATAAACTATTCTGATGTCAATGTTTTTGAATGTATTTGACAAAAATATTTCTTATGATCTTTTAAATATATGACCTTGATTAGCGCATTCCAATAATTAGCGCTTTGAAATGTTTTCAGAAAAAAATATTTATTAGTACCTTTTGCTAACAGTCAGTGATTTGACTCATATTGAAAGCTGAAGTGAATTTTATAGACATTTTCTGTGCTGAAATTGACCGATCAATTTTAATTTCGTATGGAGTAATTCCACAGTGCACACATTGTGTAATAGAATGCATAAAAACCATTGCAAATTTTAATGAATGTAATTGAAATGAGAAGTGATTTTTCAAAAAGGCGTATTTCCACTTCCGCCCTCGAACAAACCTAAGAACGCCATAGCCATTATCATGGTAAAATGCTTCCTCTAGTTCAAAATCCATCCCAAAAAATTTATTTTTCCAAGAGAAAATCGTGATCAAAAATCACATTTCGGAACAAAAGGGCTTCTTTTCCATATAATTCCATACACATTTTTAGAGTTTGATACAAAAAGACGAATTTCGTATAGTCGCCGAAGGAACCTTCAATATTTTTTATATGCCCCAGGCTATATAGGCATTTACATATCAAGCCTTTAAACAGCTGCTTAAATTTCCACATTTTAAAAAGAAATAATCCTCAAATGTAGTGACTTCAACAATGATTGTTGAACTCTTTACACAAATTAAATTATTCGTTCGGCGCCTTGAAATAATGCCAGAATTTTTTTGGAAATAAAGTCAAAAAATCGAAACATAAAATTCTGGCGTTATTTCCATTTTGTTTTGAAAATATTAAAGCCAGAAACTTTTCAAGCATGATTTCCAAAAATTATGCTTTTATTTCCAAAAGTTATGTGGTTTACAAAAAGGAATTAACGCCATAGGATATAACGCCAGATACTTTTTCGGAAATATGGCCAGAAATTTTCTGGCATAAATTTTTTCACGTAAAGCCAAAAATTAACTAAGAAATAATGCCAGAATTTTGGAAATAATGCCAGAATTTCTGAAATAATACCATAGGAAATTACGATAGAAAATTTGTTCCCAAATAACCTCTAAAAAAAAATTCCATACAAAACTCTCGAGGTATTACCATTTTGTTTCGGAAGGAAAGCCAAAAATAAGTTTGAATGAAACCAAAAATCATAAATTTTTTAGGCGTTAAAATAAAAATTAAATAACCTCCAAACGATATGAAATAACGCCCATAAAAAATAAAGCGAAATACCGCCCACAAACAATAAAGCGAAATAACGCCCAAAATATTTTCATATAAATTTGGCCGATAATCATTTTGGAAATTACGTTCAAAATTTTATTTGAATGGAAAAAATGTAGGCGTTATTTCTTAAACGAAATGAAGCCCAAATTTTGGGCGTTATTTCCAAATGATTATTTATATGAAAATAATTTGGGCGTTATATCGCTTTATTGTTTATGGGCGTTATTTCGTTTTTTTTTTTTGCGTTATTTCGGCGTTACGAAACTTGGGCTTGATTGTGTTTTTTTGGACGTAATTTTTTTTTTAATTTAAAAGTCCATATTTTGAGTGTTATTTCCAAAATGATTATCGCCCAAATTATTTTCATAAAAATTTGGGCGTTATTTCCTAACGCCAATTTTTTAGCGTTATTTCCAATTTCATTTTCTTGTGTTATTTCCTGCGGCGTTATTTCCAAAATTTTGGCGTTATTTCCTTGTTAATTTTTGGCTTTATTTTAAAAAATCAATGTTAGAACATTTATGGCTTTATTTTCAAAAATTATCCGACATCATTTCACGGAGCTATTCATTTTATTTGGAGAACATGTTATGGGCTCCAGTGGCGGATCCAGCATTGTCAAGAGGGGGGCCGATTGACTACATTTCTAGATAATAACAGAATGTTTTCAAATTCTTTACATATAATTTAGGTTTGGGAGAGGGGACGATCGCCCCATCGCCCCCCTGGATCCGCCACTGATGGGCACCGTTTTGTTGAGTCGACGAACTCGAATTCATGATCTGTTTTGCTTCTTTATATCATAAACGCGATTTAAGGAGAACTTGCGACATGTATTAGTTATTGTATACTCTTAAGTTTATAAATTTGCGACCACTCTAGATTGACTAAAATAAAAGATTTTCAAGAAAATGTGTCTAAAATTGCGATAAATACAAAATTATTTTTGAAAAATTTTCTTATGCCTCACAGAGTCTTTAAATCTGCAGATTGTTGCACATTAAGATTTATTTGTGAAATTGAAAGTAGCCTTCTGCTGTTTTTTAATCTAATTATGTGAGACTCTTAAATATTTTTTATGATGATATTGTATGTTTTAATCGTGTTTTAGGCATTTCTTTTTTTTTTTTTTTTTGTGTAAATTTAGAATGGTCTTTTAGTATATAGTACGCAATTTTCGTTTTTAATTAATATTATTTTAGTACAAACCAAATTCGATTTTTGTATTCCTTTCTATTTGTTTTGTTTTTCTTCATCAGCAGCACGAAATTTTTTCTCTCCTTTCATAGATGCCTATTGTCAATTTTATTTTCTGTCCATATGCCAAACAACTTTTTATATATCATCATTAAATCATAAAAATTTAAACCCCTTTTTTCCCCTTCATCATTATTCATCGTCAAACTGCATTTAACATAACGCCTACAAAAATGAAAATAAAAGCAGAAAAAACAACTACAAATTAACATAACTACGTATAATGTATGTCTGCAAGCGAAATTTTACATATTTTTAATGTAATTTTACACATATATATTGACAAATTCTTTTTAAAAAACGTAAAATGAAATGAATTTTTACAACTTCACTTCGTCAGCTCATCAACACCAAATAACGCTACTGCAATTTCGTCGTCGTCGTCATCTACGATGTCTTCGCCACGTGCAAATGCAAGTGCTATCGTCGTCAATCACAACAACAACAACATTATGACTACTCCAAGAGTTCGCGCATATCGCAGCCATATAACTGGTGTAGCACCACGTAGGCCATTGCGTACCCCAACATCATCACCATTAGCTACGACACCGACCAATCACAGTCACAGTACCGCCACATCGACAAGGTTTGTTTAAATTTTATGAAATTGCCAAAAAAACAAAACAAATATACCAAAATATAAACTTCGCATTACTCTAAAAATCCATTTTTTCGACGAAACAGCGCGTACTTGCACCAGAGTAAAAATTTGACTACGTATTTTGGAATTTTCTACGGTTTTAAATTATCTACGTCTTACGAATACTAAATACAATTGCTGCGTTGTTTTTGACATTGATTGCCTTTTCATTTATCGCACAACGTTATAAGTTATCTACGTTTTTATATACTGACTTGGTTGGTCGTCCTCGTTGTCCAAAACTGCGACTACTATTACATGTACAATCGACTAAAAGCAACTCGACGACGTTTTTTCTATATAAATGCGTTGTTTTTTTTAGATAGACTTTTTTTTTGGTTTTAAAAATAATGCTTCTTAAAAGTTTTAAACGTAAGTTTTTTCTTAATTAAGAGTCTGCTATCCCATATACATAATATTCCTTAAATATTTTAGTTTATAATGATACATTTTTTATTATAAATATAAGTTTTGCAAATTTCTTTGAAACTTTCAAACATAGTTTTTGAAATTAATAATTTCAATATCCAGTGATTTTTTATTGGTATGCTGTGCAAACACTTTTTGTTATAAAATTTACTTAAACATCATGAGAACTATAGAAGTGCAATTTATAAAAATAAAAGCATATATTTTTAACGTTCTTAGCAATACGAAATCGTTCAAAGTTTAAAAAATAATACGAGATTTAATGCTGAAAACCTAACAAGTTAAATTAAAGGATTAAGTTGCATTTATTTTAAACATATTTTGTATGCTTTAATGCATATTCATTTTTGGATATTGCTAAATCGATGCCAAATGTGGAAGATTTTTTCAGATTTTTATGTTGAGCCCTGATTGCTCCTTTGGTAAATGTACCCATCTGTGTTGAAATTATGACTGCGGCCAAATAGATAAAGCTAGATGCATGAAATTTCGTACAGGTGCTACAATAATGTCACTAGACTGTCCGAGATTAAAAATGGGCGTAATCGGTTAATCTCTACGAACTCTTCCCATACAAAGTTTTAAAATGTCTTAATGGGAAGTAGGCGTGAACAATAACCGATGCCGCCCATTTTTCATCCGAATAAGACCACGGCCCTAAGCACTATCTGTACCAAATTTCTTTCATCTAGTTTTATTAGTGTGACCCGTCTTCGCAATTTCAACAGGCGGACAGAAATACTTACCAAAGAAACAAACAGGTATCAGTAGGGTTAATTAAGGCTCAGCACTGTTCAACTTAAGGTGGAAAATTTACATAAGAAATATAGTCAAAGATATGTGGAAATCTACAGAACTTGCGGAGAAATAAATTACACATTCGAATTAAACGGGTCAAAATCCATATGAAATGTTGAATGGCTTAAATTTTAAAATGAATGATCATATCAAATCATATTTAGGAGCAAATTGTTTTGGAATTCATCAAAATTTCTCTGAAATGAACACGATTTTCAACAACTTGATTTTTTTCCATACAAATTTGAACCAGTCTAATATGTACATAGAGTAACTTCGGATAATGTGATATAGGCAGGTAATGTGATATACCAGCATATCTCCTTCAGTTGCTTAACTGACTTCATGCTGTGCGGTCGTGTATTTTGCATAAGTTATTTACTTTGTTGTTTTAAATTTATATTTCGTGCGAGAGTGAAACGTTTCGTTGTTTCGATCGTTTTTACTGGGACACTTTGCTTTTTAAATTAATTGAAGATGCCTTGCCCTTGTGCCCAAAAGGTCAACCGTGGTCAGCCTAATGTGCAGTGTACTAAATGCCAAGACTTTTTTCATTTGGATTGTGTTAAGATTTTATCAACTGATTATGAATCTCTGGTAAAATCGAATACCCCTTACTATTGTGATCAATGTAAAAGTACATTTGTGCGCCGAAGTTTGGTTCGTACCCCTCCGAAAACTCAATCTCTCGTGGAAAATTCAGCAAAAATCAATGATGCTCCTCAGCAACAACAATCTAATTCGACTGTGCCTCAACAACAGTGTAGTAAATCTACAATAAACCCGCTTAATGTCGATAAAAATGCTAAGACTAATGCTGCTAATCAAAATCAGCAAGCTATTTCGGTTGCTCAACATAATCAGCAAGTTAAATCGACGGTTCCTGTACAACAAAATCAACAATCTAAATCATCTATGCCTCAAAATCAATTAAAACCGAGTGAAAATTATTTGCAAATTGTGCTAAATGAACTTTCAGCTCTTCGATCTGAAAATGCGCGCGCTTTTGCTTTAATAACTTCTCTGAAAAATGATAAAGAACTCTTAATTGAGAAAATGAATGCTATGCAAAAAGATCTTACAATTCTAAAAAACAATGACTTTTCTTCGTCAATTTCTCTTCTTACTAATGAAGTCAAGTTTTTAAAAGAGAGTGTAAACGGTCTCTTGCAAAAAAATGTTGGGACAAATAAAGAAAAAAAATCAAATTCTGCGATAAAAAATATAATACCAACAATGCGTGCGCCTTCATTTGCTGTTTCTCCTACTTTGCATAATGGGGAAAATAACACAAAATCAGCTGCTCGATCGCCTAACACTGGTGATGTTGTTGTTGGTGTTAGCACTGCCTGTACGTCTTCGCTTGATGAGTCGACAAACTCTCTTTTATCACTTGCTTCTTTGCCATCATCTTCGTATGCTACGGCTGCTGCTGCTGCTGCTGCAGGTGGTGTTACAGATTCATGTTCTGCATCTCCTGCTACTTCTGAATGGCTCACTGTTAATAATAACAAAAAGCGTAACAAAAATAAACAAAACAATAAAAATCAATTTATTGTTGTTGGTAGTAACTCCAACAATGAGCTTGATGTTGCAGAGCCACTAATAGCTTTACATCTCTCTGCTTTTAAACCATCGGTTGCTGCTGAAGATATATTAAATTATGTCTCTACGCGAACTAGTATACCAAAAGAAAAAATGTATTGCAATCGCTTGACAAAAAAAGGTGTTGATGTATTGACACTAAGAAAAGTAACTTTTAAATTGATCATTGAGGAAAGTGATTATGAAAAAGTTATTGATCCTGCTCTATGGCCTTCTTATGTCCGTGTTCGAAAGTTTAATTTTTTAGTAAAAGATGCAGTGCAACCTGCCTTGGTGGCGTAGTTACTGCTTCAAATACTTCTGGAAAGTCCTGCTTTCAACACCTGAAGTTGTACTATCAAAATATGTCTGGTATGCGTACAAAAATCAATACTGTACGTTCTGCTATACTCCAATGTGATTATGATGTCTTCGTTTTGGTGGAAACTTGGCTAAACTCTAACTTTTTTGATAGTGAAATTTTTGATTTAAAGGATTTTACTGTATACCGTAAAGATAGAGATTCTATTAAAACTGGTTGTTTAAGAGGCGGGGGAGTTTTAATTGCTATTAAATGTAGACTTAACTCAAACCTTGTTGAACTTTATAATACTGATTCTCTTCTAGATCAGCTCTGCGTTAAGATCCAAATTGAGAATAATTCACTTTTTATATTTGCTTCATATATCCCACCAAATAGTAATTTTGATTTATATGCTGCACACGTTGATAACATTATTCATTTACCTATGGATGGTAATAAAGATAACCATTTGTGTGTATTGGGTGATTTTAATCTCTGTGATGTTAATTGGACCTACAAGATTAATGATGAGAAGTGTCTTATACCTAGTAATGTAAATAAAATGCATGAGATACATTTAATTGATGGATTCCTCAGTTTGGATCTTCAACAGATAAATTTTTGCTTGAATAAGTTAAATAGGATTTTAGATCTTGTATTTGTTAGCAATAATATAAAAGCTATTCTGTATGAATGTCCTTTTCCTATATCGGAAACTGATATGCATCATTTACCACTAATTGTTGAACTAGAATATTATAAATTTAATAATATCTCATGTGATATTGATTCTAAAAATTTTAATTTTCATTCATGTGATTTTAATGCATTAAATTTTGAAATAGGATCTGTGGATTGGACCAATCTTCTTGATTATACTGATTTAAGTGTGTGTTTCAATTATTTTAAAAAAACCATCGCTAATGTTTGTGCAAATAATATTAAATTTGTTCCAAAACGAGTACATAAATTGCCATGGTACACAAAAGGTCTGAAGAAGCTTAAAAACCTTAGGAATAAATTTCATAATTCTTATAGACTATCAAAAAAAGATAGCCATAAAATTAAATATCGCCATTATATGAGAGAATTCAATTTTCTTAATAAGTTCCTGTACAAGCAATATATGCTCCGCTTTGAAAAAAACATTAAACAGAATCCTAAATCATTTTGGAACTTTATTAGCTCGAAAAAATCATGTTCATCTATTCCTTCGAGTATGTCATTTAATGGTGCGTCATCGCATTCATTAAATGATTCGGTAAATTTATTTGCCCAGTTCTTTAAATCGAATTTTGAACCTGATGCGACTTGGAATAATCCTGAAGTATTAGATAATGTGGACTCTCTTATTGATTTTGGCTCACTTATTTTGGTGTTGGATGACATTTTTTGGGGGATTTCTAATTTGGGTAATTCTCAAAAATCTGACATTGATGGTATTTGTCCATTTTTGTTGAAGAAATGTGCTGATACGATAGCAGTCCCGTTGTGTATCCTATTTAATAAATCACTTGCTATGGGCCATTTTATTAATGATTGGAAAATTGCTGCTATTACCCCTGTTTACAAGAGTGGTAATAAAAATGATGTCTCAAATTATAGACCTATCTCTAAGTTATCTACTGTCTCGAAATTATTTGAGAGCATTGTAAAAAGGAAAATATTTTTTGCTGTTAAGTCCTCTATAAATCCATCGCAACACGGTTTTTATACTGGTCGTTCCACTGTAACAAATTTGACCGTTTTTAGTGATTATTGTATCTCTGCATTCTCTAATGGCTTGCAGGTTGACACAATCTACACGGATTTCTCAAAAGCATTTGATAAAGTTGCACATAAGATTCTTGTGGCTAAACTGTTCAAGCTTGGTTTTCATTCCAATTTTCTGTGTTGGATAAAATCATACTTAAATAATAGACGTAATTTTGTTTTGATTGATGGAATAAGATCCAACTATTTTGTTGCTACCTCGGGTGTACCACAAGGAAGTATTCTTGGCCCACTGTTTTTCCTCCTCTTTATTAACGATATAGGGTCATGTTTTAAAAGTGCTAAGTATCTTTTGTATGCTGATGATTTAAAGTTATTTCTCAAAATTGGTGATAATCATGACAAAATTGCCTTGCAAAATGATTTAAATAATTTGATTGTCTGGTGCACACGTAATATGCTATTTTTAAATATTACGAAGTGCTATCATGTAACTTTTTGCAAAGGGATTATATCTTTTACTTCGTCTTATTATTTAGGTACGGTTATAATTAGGTCTGTTAGTGAAATTTTGGACCTTGGTGTGATTTTTGATTCTAAATTCACTTTTATTAGTCATATTAATTATATTATTCCTAAATGTTATTCAATGTTGGCTTTCGTTAGAAGGAACAGTAGTGATTTTCAAGATCCATACACCCGTAAAATTTTGTACACTGCCTATGTTAGATCAAAACTAGAATACGCGGCAATAATTTGGTATCCTACTTATTCAGTGCATTCTAATAGGCTAGAGAGAGTTCAGAAGAAATTTCTTAAATTTGCATTATGTCAAATTAACTTTACGGAGCCTATTCCATCTTATAATGCACGTTGCCTATTAATTAATCTACAATCGTTACAGTCAAGAAGAATTATATCCTCTCTAATGCTTATATTTGATGTTATAGTGGGTAACATTGATTGCCCCTATATCTTAGGGCGTATAAACTTTAAAGTTCCTTCCAGATTTTTGCGTCATTGTAATTTATTTACTCTTCCTCTTTGTAGAACAAACTATGCATTAAATGGTCCAATCATCAGAGCCTTATATGAACTAAATGTTCTCAGTTCTAGTCATTTAGTTGATTTTTCTGTGCCAAAATCAGAATTTAAAAACTTGTTGAAAACTGTTTACACTTAAATTAATTAAATTTTTCTACATGCATACATTGATATATATTAATTTTTTAAATATTTATTCTTAAGATTTATTCATATTGTTTTTTTGTTAGTTTTCTAATAAATATTGTTTACTTAGTCTGTAAGTTTAATTTCATAGACTGAATTAATTGAAATAAACAAGAAATAAACAAGAAAATTTAAATTATATGCCAAAGCAAAATATTAAAAATGTTAAAATAAATATGTAATATAAATAAAAAAAAATATAGAAATTTAAAATTTAAAAATATACTATATAAATAAACAACTCTCGATAATGATTTTTTCGTCAATACCACAGTAACTGAAGAAGAAACGTGCTGCAAGTTTTTGAGCGCTCACCTTTATTTATTCTGCCTTCAGTGTGGTAAAATCGATTTAGAAGTGAATCAAAACTTAATTTGCGTGTGCTTTATGCTACGATCTAGCCTAAACTAAAATTGATATCATAGCCGGAATATTAAATTCTGCTAGTGGGTGAATATACCTAACCATAAATCAATTGAATTTTTTATTTGCTGGAGTGTGTTTTTCAAAAACAATCACAACTGAAATTCGGATAATGTGATATAGTGCACTTCTGGCACCGAAAATATTTCATGTTCCACTTGCAATTCAAAATGTTTAGCACGATGGTCTTTTGGTCTAAATCTAAAACGTTTTTCCTTATTAACAATTTGTTGGTCCAACATTTTTATATAAAGGTCACAGTTTTTAAGAAAAATGAGCTAAAGCTTTGTAAAAGCGATTTTAGTAATGTTTATCACTCCTTACCTGAAGTAAAAGTTCCAAAAGTTTCTTTATAACACGATGATCTTTTTGCCGAAAATGAAATTTGTTGGGATATGGGATATAGTATATCACATTACCCGCCAATTTTATTTTTTAACTTTTTTTGCCTTTTTTCAATTTTGTTGAAATAGCTTAAGATTGGCTCACGCTAAAGAACTCCAAAATCATAATATACTGCACAATACATCAATAAAACATAATAAATAAAGTGATAGCAGCTATGCTTTGAAAACTACGTGTAATTTAAAAAACAAAAATGCCTATATCACATTACCCGAACTTACTATACATGCCTGTGACCAAATCTATCATTCCTAGTGTAATATGGTATGTTAATTCTAAAAACAATGGAAACATTTTATCTCGTTAGGATTCAAGGATACCCTTTCTTCAAAGTACAAATAAACTTACAGGAAAAATAGTAATGTATCCGAACTTTATTGCAGTTAGTTTTCTGAAACTCAGGGTATATTAAAAAGTTGTTCGAAGAATCCATGTAAAACAGTTACCTAAAATTTATCAGTGTGTTACTTGGGATGATTTTTGAATTAATAAATATTTTTAAATAGTTAAAGCTTTTCGGGGCAGCGGGAGGTAGTTGTCTGATTCCAGGGAAAACCCTACCCACTATTGTTAATAAAATCAGTATTTCCCCCTTTTAGCAAGGACAGGAGAGGGTTAATATGTATGACCGACCCCCATTACTTTTCAAAGAGGATATTTTTCCCCTTGGGAGCTATCCCCTCCGATCCCTCCCCGCATTGATACCTGTCAAAGGTGTGCAGATGTAGTGTCTTAAGTATATTTTTGCATCATTAGATCCCCAATTTCTTACGATGCCTACTTTGTGTTGTCTGACCTTCCACTGGGTAGTTCAAACTATTTTTTGTCATAATTATCGATTTTACGGCACCTTAAAACCTAAATGTATGCAAAAATTTCAAATTTTTAAAACAAGCTTAATTCTAGCCCCAAAAGGGGTATTGAGGTGTGGCTAGCTCGAAAACCATAAGTCCAATGCACCTTTTTAATGCGATATTTGGGCTCAGCTCAAAATACATGGGGTTTATTGTGAATCAACAATCCCGGGAAATTTTCTCGGATTGCTATAGAGAATGCACAGCAGTCTGAGAAAAACTCCCCGGGACTAAGGATTCACGATAACCCCCGTGGTGTCTGAGTGTACTCTGTGAGTCTTGACGTGTTTTGTTATATTTTGTGTGCCTGTGTAATCGTCTGCCAGCTTAATCTGATTGAAAATCATTTAGTTATAAATTCGTTGTCGGGTTTTTAAAAAAGGAAAAGTAATTGCGTAACACGCTTTAAATAGCCTTCGCACCCATATGCTTTGTTTTATTTTAAAAATTCAAAATTTATTTCAAACATTTATGCTTAACATTTATGACTAATATTTTTGTCACTAATTTTTTACATTCTATTGAAGTTTTAATACGTAAACTAAATCGTTGTATATTATTTCAATTTAGAGATTGGCGTTTATATAATCCACGATTCTATCGCAAGTAGATATAAATATTAACAAGTCAATAGTAAGCAAAGAAACGCTCGCATAAATGCATACATTATGCATCCATATAGTATGTATATCCGATAAAATAGACTATTTCAAACCCAGCAATACAACAGCTACATATATCTATACGTCAGCGTTAATACACCGAAAAATGTGCGTTATATTTATAAACCAAGTGAAACAATTGCAGTTAATACATCTTAAATGAACGAACAAATTTTCAACGATAATTGACATCTAAAAACTAAATCTTTTTACAACAAAGACGAGCCCAATGAGTGGTGTGCATTCTACGTGTAAGAAATAATTTAAATACTACTACTTGACTTCATAAAAAAATATCTTTATCAATCAACGAGTATCATTAATGTGTGCATTTTGTCTCAAATTTAATTCTAAAACTTATGCTGCTACAACATTTTAACCGCATAAACAGTTTAAAAGGAGTAATGTGAAGTTAAACGTCGCTAACTCAAATTGTCGTTATCCATAAAAAGATGGTGGTTCATGCTATAGTTTGAGCTATCGAAGTTTGACTTTAGGCGTCCTTTTAATTGGCCATAGATTAAACATTTTACTTTTCCTTTTTGAATAAGTCTTTTCCACGGCGCACTATGTTTTTTTTTTTTTTGACAAAAAAGTGTACACAAAAATAATTCACTACAAGGACATCAGAAAAGATGCCCGCTTTTTCCAGTATCTGATCCACGAAATCTCTTGAATTTTGAAAAATCGATTTTTCGGTTTAAAAATGTTAGTCGCATTAAACGCAGGAGTGATATATGAACAAATTTATATGCATCCAATCAAATCAATTAAGATGAAATGAACTCAAAGTGAAAATGGGCGGTACTACGCCCCAAAAACAAATTCGTCATATCTCCGAAACTATTAGACGCAGATAGATAAGATACGGTATGTTTGTAACAGATACAGAGAGAAATAACATCGACTTAAAAAGTGGGCGGTGCCACGCCCTACAAATATAAAACTTATCATATCTCCAAAACTCTTTGAGCTATAGAGATGAATTTCTGTATATATATAAAGAGTAGTGAGTCAAATAACATTTGCAGAAAAAAAGGGCGGTACCACACCTAACAACGAACATATCCTAATTAATTGCCACTCAGTTCTATAGGGAACAAGTTTATTCATGTAGCTCTGCTTCTGGGCGTGGCACCACATATTTTTTCAGTAGACGTTATTTGTCTTGATGACTTTTGTATATGTATAAACCGAATTTCATCCACATGGGTCAAATAGTTTCGGAGAGTAAATATTATTTCTTTCTGTGCCTGTTACAAATATACCGAATCTT